>CM060923.1:604128706-605576206 GCA_030737875.1 Allium sativum | reverse complement strand
CCAGAGCTTTTCATCACTAAGACCCTTTGATATTGTATAATTGTTGTATCGTTGTATCTTGTTGTTGTTTGATAGAATTCCGCATGCTAGGATAAGGCTATAGATGTGTGGCTTGAATGTTGCTATTTTGAGTGATAGAATTGACTTCTCCTGGATGATAGGCATGCAGAATTGTTGTGATTGTTTGTGTTTGATTGGAATTTCGGGGGAAAAAATTCTTAAGGGGGGGAGGGGGAACAATGTAACAGCCCTCATTTTACGTATCGGAAGATCATAAAATATTTTTATTTTATTCCCTGAGGGTTGGATCATCTCATCTTTTGATATGTTGCTTATGGGGATGTAAGGCATGCCCATAATTTTTATCAATATTGTTTGTGACCATATTTCCCGTGACAGTCTTGTACGAGACATAACTTTTGACTCAAGTCAAATCAGAGGGTAATACCTGTGCCATTGGAAAGGAATTGATGATTGCCTTTCCGTAGAGTGGTTACATTAAATATTTGGCTCAGCGGTTTGGGAGGAATTACTGTTTTAAGATTTTTTCAGTTGGTTGTTCAAGTTTGGAGAGCCACAATGGGCTGATTTGGGAAGGCCAGTTCGTGGGCTATTGGAAGGGTATAAATAGGGGGTAAGGGGTATGGGTAGTGGTTTTAGTTTTCCATTCTCTCAACTGGTGCCTTGAGCTCCTCCTTACTCTAACACCTTTTCACCATTAAAAATCGTAATCCAAGAAGGGAAATTTAAAATCTGTACCATTGGAGGCTAGATCTAGATTAACTAAGGCAAGGATTCATCAGATCAAGGGATTTGGTGCGAGGTGCTTGCTATTCGGATTCTTATTTCATCAATTTTAGTTTGTTTTGGCAAATCGATGAGTGTTTTACATCTCTCACATGGATGTAATGAAGTATATGAACGTTATAACATGTTTTTCGTATATTTACTTGTTTTATCATAGATCTATACCCCTATAAGTCCATTTTCATATGAATCACCCTGTGTTCTAGTTAGCATGTTTAAAATCAATAATTCTTATGCCATTTTACATGTTTAGGAAAGTTAGATCCGCAATTTAGATCATATGTTCATTTATTATGGTTTTTGGTGAAATTTGCATAATTTGATGGTAATTGTCATTTTCATGATGTTAGTGGTTTCATAAAATGCATATGATTGTATTGGGTGTATCAGATGAGTCAGTTTCGTTGAATTTGTTGTTTGGCGAAGTTTTGGTCGAAATCGGAGTTCAAATAGGGATGTGCAAAGGACCGGTTGGTCAAGAAGGACCGGTGGGTCCGGAAGGACCGGTCGGTCTGGAAGGACCGGTCGGTCAGAAAGGACTGGTGGGTCTGGAAGGACCAGTCGGTCAGGAAGGACTGGTTGGTCAGGGAGGACTAGTTGTTCAGGGAAGACCAGTCGGTCAGGTAGGACCGGTTGGTCTGGGAGAATCGGTGGTCAGGGAGGACTGGTCGGTCAGGGAGTATCGGTTGGTCAGGGCAGACCGGTCGGTTAGGTAGGACCGGTTGGTCTGTGAAGGTCAGTGGTCAGGGAGGACCGGTTGTTCTGGGAGGATTGGTGGTCAGGGAGGACCGGTTGGTCTTGGAGTATTGGTTAGGGAGGATCCGTCCGGGAGGATCGTTCGAACGGAATTCGAAGAAAATTCAAGTACGAATATTCGAAGTGTTGAATGATTTCGTTGATCCGTGTAGAACAGCGAATGATGCGACAACTCAAAGGTCATGAGTTAGTGAATAATGGTTGCTTGAGCTATGAAAAGTCATCGTGTTTAGTAACTAGAGAAGTGAAGTCCGAGAGATTATCGTTGTCGTAAGCTCTAGCAGGCTCAAAGCAAAGGTACGATGGGGGCACTCAATAGACCGACTGAAAGTCGAGTACCCTGGGTATCGTTGAAAGGCCTAGTTGTCAAGATTGGACATTGATACGTATTGTTGAAAGGCGTATGGGGTTTATACTAAAACTGGGGTACTATTAGCCCTTGACTTATGGCAAGGTTGGCCGTCGTACGATTAACGATGGTTTCAAAGCAAGGTTGGCGGTGATAGCCAGAGTCAGTCATAGATGTTTAAATGCTTTGTTGTGATGATGGTTGAGTTGCTATTGCTATATATGAATGGTTGTTTTGGTTATGATGGCTGAATTGGTATTCCTTTGGATGTTTTGGATTGTAAAGGCTATCACTGTCAGACGTGGGGAAGGCAGTTGGGAGTTCTTCTCTGGAGCTGGGTAGATTAGTTTGTTTATTTACCCATTCTCATATACTTTATTAAAGAAGTTTGTTAGCTATTTTATCGCTCACTAAGACTGTTGTCTGACTCAAGGTTTTATGTTTCCCTCTTATTACCTTGGGCTGTTCATCTGATTGTGGATGAGCAAACTGAGTAGCAGGTGACAGGTGGTGCTTTAGTGAAGACGATGATGCTGATTGAAAACGAGCAGGAGGCTCATGTACCAGTTTTATTACTATCTAGTATTATCTATTTTCTGCTGATTCTTTATACTCTGAGGGATGTATTGAGGACCTTTGTATAGAAATATTGTCCGAAGTTGTGCGGATCTTTCTATTAAGAGTGATTCTGTTAAGAGTTTTCAGTTTCTATGCAATTAGATTTCACTACTATTACCTGTTGTATTGTTCTATTGTATTTTATCCTTGTGCTGTGAGATTTACGACAGGATCAGCTAGTGTTATCATTCTCTAATGGTCGTCCATAGCTGCCTAGCACACCTTTCAGTGAATTATTCCTCTTGTTTAGTGCGGGTGTTGTGGGCGGCCGTCACATAAGCGACCCCCACGTGCCAACCATTTTGATGGCATTAATAGACAGGCTCGATCCAAATACGGAGTTCGGTGGTTATTTGGCTGGTAAGACGCCGTTGATGAGGGAATCGTTCTATGAAAAGGCGAATATTTGCCTATGGAGGGAGGAAAAATACGCTAATCGAAAAAGAAAATCTGATGGAGCGTCTAGAGAAGACATTCAAAGTAACGTCTCCGTGAAACAGTCCGGCGACCGTCCGGGGAAGGTTGAAGTAAACGTCGACAACAAAAATGAAGGACGTAATAATCGGAATAGAAATGGTGGAAAAAGGAACAGGAATCGAGGAAACAACTCCGAGAAAGGCCTCGATTTCAAACTCTCGAAAGTTACACGCTGTTAAATGATACTCTAGAGAACATCTATCTAGACACTTATAATGTCTTACACTAAAAGAAACCTCCGCCCAGGGATTCCGCAGAGAAGGAGCTCGCCGCTAGTAAATTTATTTGTTTCACGGGACTCACGGTCACTCTACTGATGAGTGTCATCATCTAAGAGACGTTGTTGAAAAGTTGCTTCGAGAAGGAAAGTTAGATGAGTACAAGGTCTCCCCAAGAGACAGGGGGAAAGGAGGACAATCCTCGAATTAGAACCAACCTTCTTCTAAGCCCACATCTCAGTAGAACGGAAAGTGTATTGTTATAAACACCATAGTTAGGGGGTCACACCCAGCTGGGTCCAGTAACAGGGCATTGGAACAGTATGTTAATGCAACCAAGCATCTCGAAATAGGGGAATGTAGTAACCTTAAAGAAACCGCACCAGTAAAACAGCAGAAAACAACTACGGGTGATATCGTCTTCCGAGACAAAGAAAGTATTGGGGTTGAAGCACCAAGCACTGATCCATTAGTAATAGCTACCATTATTGGATTTGCAATAGTCAAGAAAGTTCTTGTGGATAATGGAAGTTCTGTTAACATCCTATTTAAAAAGGCTTTCGATCAGATGAAACTAAAAATGAAGGACTTAAAGCCATGTAAAAGTTGGATTCGTAGCTTTAATGGAACCTCAACTGCCCCAATTGGAGTGATAGACTTACTTGTAGAATTACGAGAGGGAGAGCATAGAAGAGTGAGAATTCTCCCATTTGTCATCATGGACATCGATTCACCTTACAACGCTTTTCTAGGATGGACAACACTTTTGGAGTTCAGGGTTTGCATTGCTCCATGTTGCTTGTTGATGAAATTCCCAACAGGTGCTGGAGTGGGAATGATTTGAGGCGATCAAGATACCGGAAGAGCCTGCAATATGGCGGAGTTAAAAATGTTGCATAGAGGAAAAAGTTCAGAGCCTAAGAACACTTCCTCTCCTGCTGGGGATAACTCAGCATAGCAACTAAAGACAATACCGCTAAAGGAGTCGCTTGACGACCAACCTAAAGATATCGATCCTAGAGAAGACGAGGACAAGGAACTAGAAAGGCGACACCCAATGAAGCAACTGTTGATATCCCAATCGATAGCAATGACCCGACAAAGTTCTTGAAGTTTGGATCTCATTTGGATTCTTTCTGGATGAAAAAATTGACTAACTTTCTGAAGGTGAACCTTGATGTGTTTGCTTGGACCTATGCAGACATGTGTGGAATTTCTCCTGCGATAATGAGCCATTCCCTAAGCTTAAACCCAAAGCATCCTCTGGTGAAGCAAAAAAGGCATATGTTGGGCCCACAGAGGTCAGTAACCTTAAAAGAAGAAGTGGAGAAGTTAAGAAATAATGGGTTCATCAAAGACTCGACATTTCCCGACTGGATATCAAACCCCGTCATAGTCAAGAAATCAAATGGGAAGTGGGGAACGTGTATCGAATTTTCTAATTTGAACAAAGCCTGCCTAAAGGATAGCTTTCCACTCCTTAGGATTGATTTGCTAGTAGACTCAACGGCGGGACACAAATTTCTCTCCTTCATGGATGCATATTCAAGGTACAACTAGATCCCCATGCATGTACCGGATCAGGAACACACTAGCTTCATTACGGACTTAGGTTTGTACTGTTACGTGGTGATGCCATTCGGAATAAAGATTGCCGGAGCCACATATCAACGCTTAGTGAACCGAATGTTTTATGATCAGATCGGGAGAACAATGGAATTTTACGTTGAAGATGTGCTGGTGATGTCCAGGCGATCGTCTGATCGTACAAAAGACTTGGCGGAGATGTTCAACATTCTATGGCGGTACGATATGAAATTAAATCCTTTGAAGTGCTCGTTTAGGGTTGCGTCAGGGAAGTTCCTTGGGTTCATAGTCAGTTCTCGAGGGATTGAAATTAATCCTGAATAGATTGCGGCAGTCAAGAACATGGAGGAACCACGAAAGATCAGAGAGGTTTAATGTTTGGCCGGAAAAGTTGCAGCATTAAAAAGATTTCAAAGCCACAGACAAATATGTTCATTTCTTTGAGTTAATCAAACGATGAAAACGCAACTTTGAATGGACCCCTGACTGTGTATAGGCCTTCCAAAACTTGTTGAATCTTCTTGAAAAACCCCCCATTTTGTCTAAGCCAGTGGACCATGAGGACCTATTCGTATATTTTGCAATATCATCTTATGCCATCAGCTCAGCTCTGGTACGAGAGGAGGACAAAGTCCAGAGGCCGATATATTACATAAGCAAGAAATTAGCGGCAACAGAACGTAACTACCCAAGGATAGAGAAACTTTCCTATGTCCTCCTGATTGCATCCCGTAAACTCCGTCATTATTTCCAAGCTCATCCAAATGTGGTATACACAGATCAGCCGCTCCGGCAGGTCCTACAACGACCTAAGGCGTCTAGGAGACTGCTTAAATGGAACATTGAATTGAGCCAGTTCGACTTAAATTTCTAGCCAAGGAGACCAATAAAGGGACAAACCTTAGCTGACTTCATCACAGAGTTAACCATTCCCGAGGAGGACATGATAGATGATAAGGCTAACTCCTAGGATCCAAGACTAAAACTTAGCCCCTGGAAATTGTATATAGGTGGGGCCAAAAATGATCGAAGGTCCGACGCCGGAGTCGATTTAGTAAGTCCTGAAGGCTGATCAATTTACTATGCCGTGCGATTGGAATTCTCCGCTACCAGCAATAATTCCGAATACGAGGCCCTGATCGCCGAGATAAAACTCATCAAGGAATTAGGGTTGATCGTGCTAGACATCTTCTATGATTCCAAAATAGAAATTTGCTAGGTTCGAAAGGAATTCGAAGCTAGGGGACCTCGTCTAGTCATTTACCTTGAAATAGTGAAGGAGCTATTAGATAACCTGGAGCATTACAACATAACTCATATCCCACAATCAGAAGACCAGAAAGAAGACAAATTAGCTAAATTAGCAAGCTCTAACAATCCAGAAGGGACTGAAGTGGTTCCAGTAGAGGTACTGAAGTCACCAAGCTCTAATCAGATGAAAGTAGATCTAATACAGGAAGCTGAACCAGAAAGGGAATCATGGATGACACCAATTAAGAACTTCTTGCAGAATGAAACACTTCTTGTAAAGAAAAGAGAAAGGCGGGCTCTGATTCGTAAAGCCACGAGGTATGTCTTACAACACGGAATCCTTTACCGCCAAGGATTTTCCATGCTTTTACTCCGGTGCATAGGCCATGATGACATCAAACGTGTACTAGCAAAAGTGGTGAATGTGGAGACCACACTAGGGGCCAAACACTGGCAAAGAAGATATTACGGTATGGTTATATCTGGCCTACCATAAATAAAGACGTAGCTGATTATTCACGACGTTGAAATAAGTGCCAAAAATTTGCAAAAGTTCTTAGGGCACCTCTGAGTCAAATTAAATCAATGGTGAGCCCATGGTCGTTCGCTATGTAGGGGATAGACATCATTAGAACCCTACCTACCAATCACCAACGGAGGGGACAAATATGCAATCATGGATGTGGATTATTTAACGAAATGGGCCGAAGCCGAACCTTAACTACGATCACGACCAAGAGGGTGATAAATTTTGTGGTCAGAAATATCATCTATAGATTTGCGATACCAAGAACTATTATAACTGACAAAGGAACCCAACTCGATAGCACAGAATTCAGAAATTTCTGCCAGAAGTATAAGATTGACAAAAGGTACAGTGTAGTAGCTCACCCGCAATCAAATGGACAAGTTGAGGCGATTAACAAAACTATTAAGTCCATCCTCAAAAAACGATTGGAATAAGCAAAGGCCATGTGGGTCGACGAATTACCATTGGAATTATGGGCTTATCGAACGAATTACAGGACGACAATGGGTCATACCCCTTTTTCACTCTCTTTTGGATCAGAAGCAGTCATTCCGGTGGAATTGAAAGTCCCCTCTCACCGGGAAACGTACTACGATCCAATGACAAATAGAGCACTTCTCCTCGAATCCCTAGACATGGTTGAAGAAAAAAGAGATAAATCAGACATACGTGCTTTGATCATCGCTTTCTAAAGAATCAGAAAAGCACGAGTTTTAAATTAAATTACTGCAATCATACAGGTGTGTAGCATACAGGTCGAACACAGGGAGGTGTAATTAAAATCAAATTATTTATTTAATCTCTTGGGCGAGTTAGACGATTTTCGAGGTTGGTTTTTTGAAGAAAATAAAAATTGAAACTGCGATCCGATTCAGAACAAATCTAATTGAACCGACGATCAAATCACAACTATCAATTGGAAATTAAAATGCAAAATAGAAATAAAATGCAGAAATTAAAATTGCAGGAAAAGAAGAACAACAAAAAGTAAATTAGGATTGTCGTTGAAACTAATCAAACGACTAATCACTAATAAGCAATAGAAATAACAATAAAAATTTCTGTCTACCAAAACTAATTGAGTAGAACACAAATTGTTATGAAAGTAAAGCAAATAAATTAGACGAAGAAGAGATTTATTAAAACTAAAAGAGAGTACAGCAGAATGGATATCTTACAATGGTTACAACGTATATTTATAGAGGAGATAGGAAAAATCCTAATTAAGTCTATGAATAAATGAGTCTCTTTTCCCAAGAAGTAATATCATATCTCTTGCCTTCCTTGACTAGGCTTGTTTGGAAATAAAGCTTTTTAAGAATATCTGATGCATATCTTCCAAATCCTCCGTATGGCTAGTTGATTGGTAATTAGATTGCATGCGATTAATTATTCCAAACAAGGATGCTCATCAAACTCCAAAGGCAATAAAGGATGAAATCTTCAAAATTGATCTTTTCTTGGCAATAAATCAATCAGAAATTCTTCTAATTGGGAATTGAAAAATGAATGTTCTGAATTGATTTCCATGACTACTCCTGAAATGTCTATTAGTGAATATCATACATACACATGAATATGTATATATATAATATAACACTAATTAATATATTTTTCATAGCAAAGGGGCAGTGTGAACGCGTTCTGTTCTTTGGAAAAACGTGAGCTCGACGGGGATCGAACTCAGGTCTCTCAGTACAAATTTTCATGCAATTACCAGTGAGCTACAACGTCTTTTGTAATTGAGATGGCTTTAATACGGGGAAGTAGCTTTTTATCTGTGGTTGGCCTTTAATTTGAAAAGAAGGAGGCATTTCTTGACAACCTGTAAAAACACACAAAAGTACCCAAAGTATCATTTATTTATTTACAAAAGATAAAATATAAGAGCATAAAATAAACACATTTCTATGTTAATCATGCTTCGAGCCATAGACACCAAGTAGAATGATATTATGATAGGAAGGTTCGTCCTAGGACCTTTGAACTAGGAGATTTAGTGCTGAAGCGTGTCTTTCCTCCCCAGTCCATCTGGTTCCAAAGTGGGAAGGACCATATGCTATCCAGCGAAAGCTTGATATAGGAGCTTTCAAGTTAACGACTGTGGATGGCGAAGAGTTCCCCAGAGCTTGGAATGCCCAACACTTGTGGTAGTACTTGACTTAAATCTCAATTGTTTTCTTTTGTTTTATAAGCCATGTAAAAAGGCATGACTTGCCTAGAAAAGTCTGGTTGACATAAGCAAAAGATTATAAAGTGGACGTAGGCAATGACTTGGATGAACCACTATAAAAATATCATATGTGATTAACTTTTCCTACATAAATCTTTTTATACATTTTGTGATTGTTATGATCTAAGTATGAGACACTAGAAATTTAAATCGAAATCGGAGCGAACGAGACAACTGTTTGTATAAAAGAATAAAAGGGACGGGAAGACGATGTTCCAAACTCTAACTCTCATGATTTTAGAGAGAGTATAAAGGACGGGAAGACGACTTCCCCAATGCGTGAAGGTGAACCACGATAGGAGACCGCCTTGAATGCACTCTAACTTGACAGTACGACAGGAGATTATAAGGGTGCTAAGAATAAGAACCAATGAGAAAAAACCCGGCCCCACTGAAGGACGGGGGCAATCCGATGTCAAACCTAATCAATCTCGAAAAAGCCCTGCCATGCACTTTATTCAAGATTGACTGCGGGCATACACACCACATCCTCTGCTATCGATTGTCTAATGGGGCAGTGATTTCTGCGTATTTTATTTAGTTTCTTTTATACTTACAGGGAATCTCAATCATGACGTGGATTGTTATACTTATGTTTTTAATACCTTGAACATTACTGAAATCAATTGAAATAAATGATAAGCTTGTAGGTATTTAACATAGTGGAAAACACACTATTTCGTTTACGTGAGTGCAGGTTTGTACAAGAAGATTAAAAAAGGAAATGCGAGGTCCGCACTCGCCACAACAACAGCGGACCAATGGAAAATCAAAACAAAAAGGGAAAACGACTTTCATTTGGGCTTTGGAGCAGACTTCGCTTTCTGGGAAGCTTTAAGCTTATCCCTTTCTTCTTTTTCAACTTCGAAAATGATAAGCTTTGGCTTCTTTTTCCCTAAAACAGGAGTAATGAGATCAGCAGAAGACTTTTGAGCAAGCTCTTCACTAATCGACCAGCTTGAAAGCTTGACAACTAACTTTGACCTAGGAGGGATTGTCGCAAGAGGTTTTGAGGATCCTCCTTCTCAACCTTGGCTTTTAAAAGTAAATCTAGCTTTGCCTTCATCTCAGCCAAAGTTATGTTATCGCCTCCCTCCGAGCCTCTGGTCATCACAACATCGTCATCTTCCTCATTTCCATCATCGTCACCATCATCTTTCAAGGCATCTATTATATCCCCATCTTTGGGAATCTTAGTGTTAGATGGCGTGGGAGCTTTGTCAATCACATCACCCCTTTTGCCCTTAATCTTTTCCGTAGATTCAGAGCCAGTAGCCTCATCCTTTTTCTCTTGCACCTTCTCAGCAAACTTTGTTTCAGTAGATTCTTCTGGTTGTTCATCAGTTTTCTCAGCTATCTTCGCACCTACAGAGGGAGACGTACCCAGTATTAGCTCAGGAGATAAAGGATGTTCCTCAATCGATTGTCCAACAATACGATGGATGGTTGAGATAGCCCTAACAAACTGAGGTGGAAAAGTGGAGATACCTTTAGTGATTTCTCAACATGAGTGGCAGGAATCTCTGGTATCGTTTCAGCAATAGCAGACAAGAAGGATGCCTTAGGAATTCCCGGATTCTCTACGTCATATTCCTCCGCCTTAGTGACCTCGGGGACAACAGAAGGAAAACTAATACCGATAGTTTATTTCCCTTTGGCTTGACGCTTCTCCTCTTCCATAGCAGCAACAATGAGTTTGCATCCTTCAGCCAGGCGTGCCGGCTCTTCACCCCTTAGAAATTTTTCCATAAGTTTATCTTCATTAATGGAGTCCACCTTGAGCTCTTTCATCTCCCATTCAACAATTTGATCCCATACGTAAACCGAAGTTGTTGGGTAGTCTTTGATCCAAGCGATGTCCCGATGGCGGATCACTTGGGTAAAAAATTATATCATAAGCTCGCTGTAACCATCCAATTCTTTTTGAGTAGCAGAAAGCTATGCATGGGCATCCTCGACATATTTAATGATAATAGTTGCACTTCCTTCAGCTAGGACTACCTTCGACTCGACCTCCATCAGCTTGGCTTCCAACTCAGCATTTTTCTTTGCCAGCTCAGCCTTCTCCTGCTCAAGACTGGCACAAGCTAATTTTAATTTAGTGCATTCAGACTTGGAATCCTCAGCTTGCTTTTTCAAATCTAGGCATTCCTGGCTATGAGATTCCAGTACAGGGTGATAACGCTTTTGTAGCTCCTCGTGTTGTTTTTTTATAGTTATCAGCATTCCGCAAAGCAAGAGCAAGCTAAGCCTGAGCATCCTCCACTTCTTTCTCTGTACTTTTCAAAATGCTTTTATTGTAATTGACCATCTCCTTTATGTGATCTATATCAGTAATCAAGTCCCGGACGTTCTTGGAGAGGTTACGCGAATACTTATACATCTCCTTATACTACTTATATGCTAAATCTATTTTTGCTTTTGCATTATCCGCCCATTTCGAAGGTATCGGCTTGAGAGCGGATACAAATTGCATGTGGTCAAAATAGTGATAAGGAAATTGTTTCTTCAAATAAGCCAACTTCGCCTTATTATCGGAATCGAGTGACATGGGCTTGGCTAAAGATAATTCAACATCTCATCGCTTTGCAGGAACAAGGGAAGTTTTGCCTTTGTCTGGCCTTTTCTCAGAAACTTTATATTTGTTGTGTGAATCACCATGCTTCGATGGTGGTTTCTCTTAAGGATGTTTTTCTTTTGGAGGAGTCGGAACTTTGGGATGCGGTTTGTCTCCTTCACGACGTTCTTGATGGCTCTTGTGCTTGTCAGGATCTAATCGGCGGTGAGAACGGGAGCGTGGAGAATAAGGACGACAGGAATCATAGTGTCTCCTGTCATCTCTACCATGGCTCTCATGCCAATCATATTATCAGAATCAAACCTAGGCATGCTGGAATGAACTTTCCTGACATCATAGCATGGACGTGTCATTTGTCCTGCAAAACGATATAAGTACGTGTTAGAATCAAGAGTTGGTATAGAACACAAGTGTTGTGACGTGTAGTGCAAGTGTAGTGCATATATCCTAGGTGATTCCCCTCAACGGACCGGAGCCTGGAGTTAAGCCTCTGTGTGCGGTTTCCCTGGCTTTCACAGGAGTATAGTCTTCTTCTGAGGTAAGAGTGAGAGGATATGTTCTGAAATCTTCGGAAGTATAGATAATGTCGGGCAGGGGAAGTCTCCCCAAACCCTGATATATGGTATCATCCGTAAGAGAGTCGTCACCTTGAGACTTGGTTGATGGCAGCCCTATTGGAGAAATCGGTTTTTCAGGGGTAGCCGCATCCTCAGGAGTGATGTATTTTTCTCTTTCCTTGGCGGTTATATTTGCTAATATATCGTCTTGAGTCGAAGTGGGAGAGGGACTCTTTTGAGGCATCATTGGATCTTTCGAACTCTCTTCCTTCTCATGTAAAATTTCAATTAACCCCTTGACTGGGGGTATATATACATAGGGACCTTCTCCGTGGCCTATGCTACGAGTGATAGCAGCTAAGCGATGGAGGTGAAGGTATACATCTACTAGATAGTTTCTAATGGTCAAGAATTTTTTATCACCATTAAGCAGTCGGTTCAGACGATCAAAGTACACCTGATGCGTTTCCTGTTTCGGGTTAGAGACTACAAGTAAAAGTGAACAACAATCAATACATTTAAAAAAGTGATTGAAATTAGAAATCGAAGGATGATATCTTTACTTGATTTAAGCCATCTCCTGGCACATCCTGGTCGCTGTTTGATATAGAACCATTTGAGTCTTGGATCACCAACTTTGCTGCTAAATGGTATGCTAATGATTTTCCTCTTTGGCACCGATTTAAAATATACAAAGGACGGGGTGTCCTGGTTCGATGTTTGAAATTGTAGAAGAAGTGAACGTCTTTGAAAGTGAGTTCTATGCCCAGAATTTCCCTATAAGCAATGTATAAGGTGTACAGGTAAACGTAGAAGTTGGGTTGGAGCTGCATTGGAGAAATGCGCATTCGTCTCAGAAAGTCAATGACAAATAGCGAGAATGGAGGTATCGCCCCAACAATGCACATTATCCTACTAATTGCCATATACCCATCGGGCAGATTATGAGGTCGATCTGTTTTAGCAGGCAACTTAGTGTATCTACGGAGGATTCCATGCATTAAGCATATTCGCGCGAGTTTGACATCATCAACTGTTGATTCGACGGAGCCATCAGGAGATTCTAAGATAATGGCATTCTCAAACTCGTCTGAAGCATGACTGTCTCCTAGTCCTCCTTCCGCTTCTTCGTCTAAAGAGACATCATCTCCGGAGGATGTTGCACTTTCATATATTTTTGCTTCATAGTCAGAGCCCGCACTATTCCAATTCGGATCCGAGGTAGAAGATATATCTTCGATAATAGGATTTTCAGACGATCTTGTTGTGTCTTTCCTCTTCGCTAGCCTAGCTGAGTGTCTTCGGGCCATGGTAGTTGTACTATCCACGAGATAATAGAAATTATAGTGTAGTTACCCGTGTCCCCCGTGTGCATGTGTGCTAAATTGTGCAAATGTGAACAGTGCTAAAATCAGAGAATGTAAAATCAACAGAAAGTAAAGCAGTATGGAAAGCAGTCATGCGCTCATTAAAAGTCCAGATAATTCAGTTCAGAAGGCTCTATCCTAACTGTTCATAAAATCACAAGCCATATTTAATTTTGGTTAAGTTGCTTAAAACGTGCTTGCATTTTATATAAAATGGCAATGGATTGGTCGGATGCCCATGTCATAAGTGGATTGGTTCGGATGTCCATGTCATAAGCGGATCGGTTCGGATGTCCATGTCATAAGCGGATCAGTTCGATGTTTATGTCATAAGAGGATCGTTCGAGTGTTTACGTCGTCGGCGGATCGGTTCGGAGTATAAGGACAGGAGGGACCAGATTGGGTAGAACTACAGAGAGGCGGCTTCGTTCGGATTGGTGAGCACCAAACCGAACCACACCAATATCTTGAAACCCAACTTTCTTCACTTAAGTATTTTTAAGTGTTTATTCCATTTCAAGCCCTCCTATCCTAACCGAAGTCATCTGCTCTATCCCAACTGCTTCAACCTCCACCGCACCGCCTTTGACGATCCCGCTCCCAAAGGCATTTTCTTCCTCTTCTTTCCCATTACTCTAAGAGAATCAGACCCAAGACTCTCGTATGCCCATCCTCGACGAGGTGTTAGCGAAGTAATCTTCCCGGCGCCAGCTCAGAGCTCCTCTACCACCATCTCGAGGTGGCGACAAGGCCGCCAGCGATGATGGCAATGAAACGGAAGGCACGTTGTCCGATTTGACGTTAAATCGAGCAAAATCACTTAAAGTCAACTCCAAATTCAGATTTAAATTGATTGAAACCAGATAAAACGAGAGTTAGAATGCTACCTATACGTCAATGTAGGGAATTAGGAGTTTTCTTTATGCTCTAAAAATTAGGGTTTTGTGGTGAATTGGGGAAGTATGTATCAGGAAAGCGAGGAATAAGAACGAGGTTTCACAAATTTATATGTAAATTAGAATGCCATTCGAATTCCGTTGGGGCCCACAACCCAAACCGATCTGTTCTAGACTCATATCCAACGCTTTTCTTTTTAACCCAAGAGCGCAACAGAAGACCAAGTATAGTTCAGGTCGGATTGACCTGATTTAAACCCAGATGTGAATTTTAATTCGAAAGCATGGATTGACATGTGAAAGAGGAGTTAAAGAAAAGGTTCTGAAACCTCTGTATAAATATCAAAAGGATTACCTTGAGGAATCTCTAAGGCCTTAAATGGAGTCTTGGAATTATTGAAGAACAATATAGATAATCCCTAATCCCATGGTGTAATTATAGGCCTTGCAAGTACCAAGAGACGCGATTTCGTGGGATGTCACGACTTATGAATGAATAAGGATGTCTATTTAATGGTACTAATTCAGAAGAAAACCAAACGATCATTTCGAAGCACACGTCATCTTCAATAAACGCGTACTTCGAGGGGACAAAATGTTAGCCTACTTTGTTATTAGGCTATACAAAGTTGAAGAGTTATCCAACGAATGAGTTAAACCATAGATAGAGCAAAGCGAAAGGACATCCGGGTCGGTTCGGACCCTCCGAACTGAACCCCTTCGCTTCGATACGCACAAATAAAGAAGATTGGGAGAAGATGGCATGCCCGGATCGATTCAGCGTCTCCAACCCAAATCACCTTTTTAATCCCTCCGATCCAAACCATAGGGAAAAGCTGTAGCGATCACACCACATTCCTATGACGTCGGAGCTGTTATACACAACTATCCCATGTTTCTGATGTGTTGGCAACATCTCTAGACATCCGATCTCGAATCATACGGGATGGACCCCACACGGCATCGAACCGAATCAAATTTCTGCATATAAATGACCCCACAAAGCACCATTTGAAAGGATCTTTTGGCAACTTAATTAATCTAGCTCCTTAACCACTGAATTCCTTGGTTTATTCAGATTATATCCAAACTTTTGGAGTGTATTTCATCAAAATTGATAGAGATTATCAATTGTATAAGTGAGACTGAGTGAATTTCAATATTGTACTTGTAAAAAAAATCACCAATCAAAGAAGTATAAAGTGGACGTAGGCTCTTTAACACCAAACCACTATAAATCTTGTGTTCTCGTGGCTCTTCTTTCTATTTTACTTAGAATCATTGTTCATTTGGATGTTAGAACCATTTTTTGGTCTAATAGATAGTGTTTCCGAAGATGACTATTTTTGACGGAAGAAATTGAAGGGTCTGGAAGCCTAAGATGGAGGATGTGCTTTATCTCAATGATCTTCATGATCCGATTGATGGAGATGGGATGAAGCCCTCAGGTGTGGATGACGGAACGTGGAAGAAGATGGATAAGGAGGAGATTTCCTTGATTCAGCAATACCTCGATGATTCGGTATTCCATCATATGGCTAGTTGTGAATCCGCGAAGGATTTGTGGGATAGGTTGGTATCTTTGTATGAGTCGATGAGTGCTACAAGTAAGGTTTTCCTAGTTCGAAAGCTTGTTCATCTTAGATTGGGAGAGGAGAAGTCTTTTGTTGGGCACCTGAATGAATTTCAAGATGTGATCAATCAATTGGAAAATCTGAAGGTCAAATTTGATGATGAGTTGCAGGCTCTTTTGCTGAATAGTTCGCTTTCAAAAATTTAGGAAACTTTGGTTGTTTCATTGAGTAACTCCAATGCTAGTGGAACTATCTCTTTGGAAACGGTATGAAGCAGCATTTTGAATAAAGAAGTAAGGAAAAAAAGAGTCGGTTTTGAAATCAGTGTGAGGTGAGGCTATGGTAGCAAAGGACTCGGGGGAAGATACAAGGAGGAAGAAGAAAGAGGCTAATGGTAAAGGTGCCATCACTTGTTACTATTGTAATTAAAAACGTCACATACGCAAAGATTGGCATCCTTATCAGAGGGATAAGAAGAAGGTTGCAGATGGTGATAGTAGTAGTAATGATCAGGCACAGGCAGGTCTTCCTACAGGTTCCTTTAGTGATGTTTCTTATGATGTCCTATTTAGCGAAGTTAATCCTTGGAAGATGGATTCGGGAACCATTTTCACATTTGTAAGGATGTGAAGTATTTTTCATCTTAGGAGAAGAATGTTAACATGATTAGAACAACCAATGGATTTGAGCTACTAGTTTGTGGTATTGGATCTATCTGGTTTTGTATGCATGATGGCATCGTGAGAGAAGTCTTTGGAGTTAGACATGTACCTGCGAGTTCGCATAACCTCACTTCTATCGGTCAGTTGGATCGCCGTGGTTGCACTTATGATACTCAAGGCGGAGTTTTGAGAGTGAATAAGGGTGGTCTTGTTGTGATGAGAGGTGTCTTAGAGGAGGGAAACCTGTATAAATTGGTTGGTTCTGTGGTCAACTGCGGAAGGCGAGTGATGGTTGAAGAACCTAGTCCACAGCAAGGTGGAGAGATTAATTCTGTCACTGGTGATGGTATAGACAGGGGTGTTCATGTTGATGATGCTCGAGGGATCCGGAGTGATCAAGGAAGAGGCTCAGATCAAGTGGTAGACGGGTGTCGATGTGGAAAATCCACAAGGTGGAGATCTTTGTGGTATTACAAGCATTTTTAGACCGTTAGTATTGCATAGTGTATCTCGGGGGGGGAGGGGGGGAGATGCATTTTTTTTGGCAGACGATGGGTTGTGTTTGTAATGGTTTAACTGAGAGTAGGCATCGTTGAAAGAGCTAGATGACTTGTGTATAACAACCCGTATTTTCAATAAACTGTTATAACATAAATCGGGGCAGAATTAAATTCAAAAATCAGAATCTGGGGAAACGGGCTATGCCATTGCGTTCGTCTCGGAAAAATACGCGAAATAGAGTCCGAGTTTTCGAAAATCGGAGTCCGTATGACCCGGTTAAGGCCCATTGAAGTTTTCAGAAACTTCTATGCTAAAAACAGATTTAAATTTCAAATTAAAAACAGGGATTAGGGCTAATCTGGGTTAGGCGGGAAAATTCCCGCCAGGGGGCCCATGTCGACAGGCATGTCGACAGGGCACCCAGGGTGTCGACTGCCCTGTCGACAGCCCTGTCGACAGGGGGTGCCCAGGCAGTTCAGCCTGGTGCACCATTTCTGATTTGGGTTGAGTCATGTGGCTTGGTTCTGGAGAATTCTGAGATCTGACGGGCCAAACCTAATCTAGGGTTAATCCTAGGGCCTAAAACACTCTAATTCTCTATAAATATACCCCTAATCCTACCCTAAAGCCTCATTAATCAATCTTGCAACTAAACTATGCCAAATTAAATCCTCAAATGGCTTCCATCTAAAATCCCTAGCCTCCACCTTCCTCAAAGTTTAATCCTATGATGATATGATGATCATACAACCTTTTCTATGTTGTATGAATGCTTAATAACTTGCATACTTCATTAAGATGCAAGTTTGATTTGCTAAAGTTTGTGTTTTTGGGATTTTGCAAAAGGGTTTTCTTATTTGAGGCTTTGTTTTGGTTTTTAAAAAAGGGCTTCTTCATCTTATTTGGTGGATTTGTGGCTTGTTTATATTTGTAAGCCCTCTTACCCTCACTTTACAAACTCTAAAGTTAATGTTTGGTGAAAGTTGAGATTTATGTGAGTTTAGTCGATTATGCATGCTTATGCGAACTCACTATGATATGTTTTATATGATTCATAAGTTATGCATGCATATGCGAGATTCCTATGCCATGTTTTACATGTTTCACAAGTTATGTATGCTTATGCGAGCTTATTATGTCATGTTCTACATGTCTCATGGGTTATGCATGTTTATGCAAGATCACCTTACCATGTTATACAAGTTTAATGGACTATGCATGTTCACCTTACCATGTTATGCAAGTTTAATGGATTATGCATGTTCATCTTACCATGTTATGCAAGTTTAATGGATTATGCATGCTTATGCAAGCTCATCTTACCATGTTATGCAAGTTAAATGGATTATGCATGTTCACCTTACCATGTTATGCATATTTAATAAGCTATGCATGTTTATGCGAATTCATCATGACATGATTTGCAAGTTTAACATGTATGCATGTTTATTATGACATGTGAAGTTCACCATGTATGTTATGCCAAGTTACCTTTTATACCCTTATACGTTATGACGAACATGTAAGCGAGATAATGACGTTGGGAGTGTTTGGGTAAACTTAAAAATACATGAAACTAAAAGACTGGGAATTTACCTATTAAGTTAGGTCTACCCCTTGGGAATTTACCTATTAAGTTAGGTCTACCCAAGTATATGTTAACTTGTAAATATGTTTTGAAGTGGACATGACATTAGATAACATGATATGGCCAACTCGAGGTTAGACCTAGTTGTGGTGTAAATCTTCCCAGGTAACCACAACGTGGGGTCTAATGTGGGTAGTTGGTCATGTTGCACCATAAGACCCGAGGTTAGACCTAGACGTGGTGTAAATCTTCCCAGGTAACCACGGATGTCTAATGTGAGAGGTTGGGTGCGTTAAGTAATTAATGCCTCATGATTAGGGTTAAGTCATGGCCCACTAATACTTAACCAATAATGGGGATGCGAGGATTAGATGGGGATAAGTGGTTACACTTAGCTAATCTAATTCAGGTTTAGTGAGGGGTTAAAACCACACTTAACCCTCTTAGAAACCCTAGCAACGTGGTCTGTTCCAGCAGTAATCCCAGTTTGGTATCATTCACAACCCTAGAGGCTAGGCTAGGGCGGGGCACGATTACTGGACTGATGTAAGCGACCAAAGCGACGGCTGAGTGGTACAGCGGTGCGGGTCCGGCGGGCTACGGACGTGCACGTAGTCCGATGTTGGACAAACTCGAGGCACGGGTACCAGTAGGCTTAGACTGTGCATTATTGCTTAGGTGTCTGGGGTTGACATCTTAGGGCTTGATACACCCGAAGGTGGACCCAGCACAGTCTGACTACATCCATGTGGGCCGTATGGACACCAACACTTGACGTGTTAGGTTTATAGGGAGCCGATCGACTAGACCGTTGGGCTGGGCCTTATACTAAGGTCACTTCATGTTATTGGGCCAAAGTTTGGGCTAAGGGATCAAGATCTGTTTTGTGGGTTTGCTAGTACACTGTGGTGCAAAGTTTAATCTCGTCTATGTGATGTCACCTTTATCTATTGGCAGTATGTTCATCTCAGTTTCCATCATACTGTTAACTTTATTAGTTTATAGATTGATCGTAGTAGGGCTTACCAGTCTTTTTGACTGACCCGTTTTCTTTCGCTTCTTTTCTTCCGTTCCCCCCCCCCCCCCCACAGGTTCTCAGGGAGGGACTACATCTGCTTAGTGGATCTTTGACTTGCTTGTTGGATAGCTCATGTATGGATCTGAGCTAGCTGTGGCTTATCTTTTATTTCTGGGGATTAGTACTGATGTTTACTATGTATTTTGTTATCACGTATCTAGACTGGAGTTGTATTTTGGATCATGACATTTTCATATTATGTACTTGACTATGTGGGTTTTCTGAGATAATGATGATGGGTTTTTATCTGCTACCGCTGCTTTACTTATATTTATTTTTATATACTCTGTCTTGCTATATCTCTGTGCATGTTTACCTTCACAATAACGCCCCTCCAAAACTAGTACATTCTAAGGAGTGATCCTAGTGGAGGTGGGGTGTTACATTTGGTATCAGAGCACGAGGTTTACAAGATTGAACAAAACTTTTGAAAAAAAAAACCCTTTTGAAAAACTATTTTCAAAAACCTACTAAGTATTTTCCAAAATGAAGTCTAGATTATTTTAAGACTAATCCCCAAAAGCCATCAGCGTTATCCTTCGTTCCCTTGACCTAATCTTATCTTATCTTTTGTTTCAGTATGGCTGAGAATCTTGACATCCCAGGTGGAGTGAACGTACCACTCTGGTATAGGAGACTCCTAGAAGCTAGGGCGGCAGCTGGTCCCGCCAACCCTACTCCCACTCCTCCTCCTGTGGTTGAGAATCCTATCCCTAATATCCCTCCTCCGGTGGTCCCTGCTCCCCCTCCTCCAGCAGCTAATATTCCCCCTCCCGTTGCTAATGTTCCTCCTCCTCCCGTTGCTGAGGCTCCTCTTCCCCCCTCCTCCCCCTCAGCATCCTCAGATTGAGTTTACAAAGGTGTGTAAAGACTTCAAGGCAATGGGAGGCAAGAATTTCCTAGGCACAGAATCTTTCGTTGAAGCTAGGAATTGGCTGAAGGACACGGAGGACTTGTTTGCCATCTTTGGAATAGATGATGAGAGGAAGATCTTATTGACCGTATGGCTCTTGAAGGATGAGGCGGCCTATTGGTGGGAGGTCACCAATGGGACGAGGCCCGTTGAGACTTGGGCCGATTTGAGGGCTAGATTTGTGACCAAGTTTCTATCTTCAGCTGAGGCGAATTTACAAATGGAGAAGTTTATTGCATTAAAGCAAGGGGATATGTCTGTCAAGGAGTATGTGAACAAGTTCAATCAGCTGGCCCGTTTTGGTTTGGATATAGTAAACACCCCGGAGAAGAAGGCTCTTCGATTTGCCAGAGGATTGAATGAGCCGCTACAGGGCTTGGCGATGTCACATATTCCGCATGGAGCCACTTTCGAGAGTTTGGTCAATATGGCTCTGCTCCAGGGAGAGGGAAAGAAGGAAGTCAAGTCGGGCGATACTCAAGCAAAGAAGGCTGATTCTCAAGGCAAAGGCAACCAAGGTCAAAGCAGTCAAGGAAATCAGAATAAGAACAAGAAGGGCAACAACAAAGGCAAGGGGAAGTGCAATTACTGTGGCATAGCTGGGCATTTTGCTAAAGATTGCAGGAAGAAGAAAAGGAAGCTTAGTGGTGGATGCTTTTCTTGTGGAGAGACTGGGCACTTCAGCAAAGACTGCCCAAAGAAGAAAGGACAGGCTGGATCTTCAGGAGGGCAAGTTCATGCTCTCAATGCCGCTTCAGTTCCCGAGAGAGGTAGTGTTTCTGTTGAGAACCTTGTTTATATCTCTGATCTTCCGGTACGTACCTTGTTTGATTCCGGTGCATCACATAGCTTTATTTCATCTGATCTTGTTGATAGTTTGCACCTCAGTACTAGCTTAGTGGATGATCCCGTTTGTGTTTCGAATCCCATTGGGGGTTCTGCTCATCTATCCATGATATGTGAGGATCTAAGGATCTCTATACTCAGCGTTGAGTTCTTGTGTAGTGCGTATGTTCTGGGTTTCAGGGGATACGGATTGATCTTGGGCATGGATTGGCTGTCTAGATATGGAGCCATTCTGGATTGTGAGCATAGGGTTGTAAGGCTTGTGACTCGCCTGGGCAACACCTTAGAGATTTCATGCAATCCGAAGAATCCCGTCATGTTATGCTATCTAGAATCTCTCGACTCATCAGAGGAGGCCCTTCAGTCTGTAAGGGTGGTCCGAGATTATCCAGACGTTTTTGAAGAAGTTAAGGGGTTGCCCCCTAAACGAGAGATTGACTTTCGCATCTATCTGGTAGATAATGCTAAACCTGTTTCTTTGCCCGTTCGGCATATGGCTCCGCGTGAGAGACGGGAGCTGAGCAAGCAAGTGAAAGAATTGCTTGAGAAGGGCTTCATCAGAAGGAGTATATCCGAATGGGGAGCGCCTGTGGTGTTTGCAACTAAAGCAGATGGCTCTCTTCGACTCTGTGTGGATTATAGAGAATTGAATAAGCTGACTAAGAAGAACCGACACCCGTTACCAAGGATCGACGATCTCTTTGATCAACTTGATGGTGCTTCTGTTTTCTCTCAGCTTGACCTTGCTACGGGTTTTCATCAGCTCAGAGTGGCTGAAGACAGTATAGACAAGACTGCATTCAGAACTCCAGACGGATTCTTTGAATGGCTTGTTATGCCGTTCGGTTTGACGAATGCACCCGCATATTTTGTGGATTTGATGAGTAGGGTGTTTCGGGAGTTCTTGAATAAGTTTGTCGTAGTCTTTGTTGATGATATTCTGGTCTTCTCCAAGGATGAGGAAGAACATGCGAGGCACCTAGTAGAGGTGATGGACACACTCCGAGCGCACCGGTTAAAAGCCAAGTTCTCCAAGTGCCACTTCTGGAGAAGGGAAGTCAGATTTCTTGGGCATATCGTATCCAAGCAAGGCTTGGCAGTGGATCCCGCTAAGGTGGTTGCAGTTCAGGACTGGAAGACTCCAAGGAATGCAACCGAGGTGAGAAGCTTTCTGGGTCTTGCGGGTTTCTATCGGAAGTTCATTAAAGACTTCGCAAAGATATCCGCTCCTCTTACTAAGTTGACGAAGAAGAACTTAGTCTTTGCTTGGGATATGGATTGTGAGCTTGCTTTTCAGAGACTCAAAAGAGCCCTTACCTCCGCACCAGTTCTAGCCTTACCCGATGGTGGTAAGATATTTACCGTGTACACTGATGCTTGTGGCACGGGATTGGGTGCCGTTCTGATGCAAGAGGGCAGAGTTATATGCTTTGGTGGGAGGCAACTTAAGGTGCATGAGAAGAACTATCCCACTCATGATCTAGAGCTGGCAGCGATTGTATATGCTCTCAAAGCATGGCGTCATTATCTTCTGGGAGAGAGATTTGAGTTATATACTGATCATAAGTCTCTGAAATATCTCTTTTCGCAGAAGGATCTGAACTTAAGACAGTAGAGATGGATGGAATTTTTGGCTTCCTATGATTTTGAGATATCCTATACCCCTGGCAAGGGGAATGTTGTAGCGGATGCATTGAGTAGGAAGAGGTTGACACTAAGTCCTCTATTTGTTGAGATGAAGAATTTAGAGTTCTTAGCGACCTTTGATTTCTCTTTGGCAATGGAGTCAGTGACCGGTTCCTTGGCATCCTTAGAGCTCAGGCCTACCCTCCTAGATCAAGTTGGGGCTTCGCAAAAGGAAAACCCTCAGATGATTGAGATCTTGGATAAGCTGGTTCGGGGGGAGACATCTAGTCACCTTGCTCGATATTCTATAGACGATAAGGGTTGGCTGAGGAGAGATGGAAGGCTTTGCATCCCGATGGTGGAAGACTTGGTTAGGAAAGTTCTCGAGGAAGCACATC
Organism: Allium sativum; assembly: GCA_030737875.1. Lineage (NCBI taxonomy): Eukaryota > Viridiplantae > Streptophyta > Magnoliopsida > Asparagales > Amaryllidaceae > Allium > Allium sativum. Next base: position 605,552,797 of record CM060923.1, on the reverse strand, counting down.
GCTCCAAGATGACTATACATCCAGGTGGTGATAAGATGTATAAGGACATGAAGCGCGTTTTCTTCTGGCCCGGAATGAAAAAGGATGTGGCCGAATTTGTCTCGAGATGTGTTATTTGTCAGAGAGTAAAAGCTGAGTCAAAGAAGCCCGGTGGGCTGTTACATCCGCTAGAAGTCCCGCTATGGAAGTGGGAGAGCATTTCTATGGACTTTATTGATGGGCTTCCAAGGTCCAGGAAGGGGAACACGAGCATATGGGTCATTGTGGATAGGCTCACGAAGAGTGCTCACTTTATTCCAGTAAAGAGCAAAAGGACCGCATCTGGACTAGCACCAGTATACCTTCGCGAGATAGTACGACTACATGGAGTCCCTTCCAGCATAGTCAGTGACCGAGACCCCATCTTTACTAGTCAATTCTGGAACAGTTTGCAGGAGGCTATGGGCACGAGGTTGAATCTGAGTACAGCTTATCACCCACAGACGGATGGCCAGACCGAAAGGGTGAATCGAGTGCTTGAGGACTTGTTGAGACTTTGCATCTTGGATTTTGGTGGTACTTGGGAAGACCACCTTCCTCTTGTAGAATTTGCTTATAATAACAGTTATCAGGCGAGCATTGGTATGGCACCGTTTGAGGCTTTATATGGGAGGCCGTGCAAGTCACCTACATGTTGGTGGGAGTCCACGGATAAGCTTATACTTGGACCCGACATGATTAGGGATACATCCGAGAAGGTCGAATTGATTAGAAGACGAATGAAAGCGGCCCAAGACCGGCAGAAATCTTATGCTGACAGGCGAAGGTCCGAATTGGAGTTTGAGGTGGGGGATAAGGTTTTCGTGAAGGTTTCTCCTTTGCGGAATGTGGTCCGATTTGGAGCTGTTGGAAAGCTAGCACCAAGATTTGTTGGACCCTTCCCCATCATTGAGAGGATTGGGAAGATGGCTTACAAAGTGCAATTGCCCGAGAAGTTGTCCGGAGTGCATAATGTCTTTCATGTCTCGCATCTCCGAAAGTGCCTGCATGAGTCCGCTGAGGTGGTTGAGCCTAGCATGCTTGAAGACGTGGAGGTAGAGAAAGAAGCAACTTTAAGGAAAGCTCCGATTCGTATCTTGGGGACAGAGACCAAGAAGCTAAGGAATCGTGAGGTCAGATTGGTGAAGGTGCAATGGGGTGAAGCCGAAGAGGACGCGACTTGGGAAACCGAGGAGAAGATGCGTGGGCTTTATCCATTCCTGTTTGAGGGTACACTCTCAATCTCTTCCCTTTGTTAGTATATCTTTCTCTTTACTAATCCATATTTATCTAGTTATCGTGCTAAGCTTGTCATGAGAACCTTAGGCAGAAACCCTTTGGATGAAACATGTGTTTGAAGCATGTTATGGTTGATGGTTGCAAGTGGTTGCAAGTGTTTGCAAGTGGTCACTCGTGGATGCATGATACACATTAGGCACTAGATCGGCTCACACACTCCTCATATTGCATGTGCATGAGTGTTTATGCTTATTCTTGGTCGAACTTTGTATGCAATCACATGGATGTTGCATATGGGTGTATGGTTGAGCACGCATAATAGATATTATACATTATGATAGGGATTCGCATACATATGGATACATTTCACTAACATATCTTGCATTGATCATTGCATTAGATAGGTACATATACACACACTTTTGCATATGTTCATACAGCATTTAGAATCCTTTAAGGACAATGGTTGCTCGTGGATGATGTTTTGAGTAGATGGATGTTGGATGGTAGGATATGTTCTTCCTAACTTGAAGATTTCGGGGACGAAATCCTTTAAGGAGGGGAGAATATAACAACCCGTATTTTCAATAAACTGTTATAACATAAATCGGGGCAGAATTAAATTCAAAATCAGAATCAGGGGAAACGGGCTATGCCATTGCGTTCGTCTCGGAAAAATACGCGAAATAGAGTCCGAGTTTTCGAAAATCGGAGTCCGTATGACCCGGTTAAGGCCCATTGAAGTTTTCAGAAACTTCTATGCTAAAAACAGATTTAAATTTCAAATTAAAAACAGGGATTAGGGCTAATCTGGGTTAGGCGGGAAAATTCCCGCCAGGGGGCCCATGTCGACAGGCATGTCGACAGGGCACCCAGGGTGTCGACTGCCCTGTCGACAGCCCTGTCGACAGGGGGTGCCCAGGCAGTTCAGCCTGGTGCACCATTTCTGATTTGGGTTGAGTCATGTGGCTTGGTTCTGGAGAATTCTGAGATCTGACGGGCCAAACCTAATCTAGGGTTAATCCTAGGGCCTAAAACACTCTAATTCTCTATAAATATACCCCTAATCCTACCCTAAAGCCTCATTAATCAATCTTGCAACTAAACTATGCCAAATTAAATCCTCAAATGGCTTCCATCTAAAATCCCTAGCCTCCACCTTCCTCAAAGTTTAATCCTATGATGATATGATGATCATACAACCTTTTCTATGTTGTATGAATGCTTAATAACTTGCATACTTCATTAAGATGCAAGTTTGATTTGCTAAAGTTTGTGTTTTTGGGATTTTGCAAAAGGGTTTTCTTATTTGAGGCTTTGTTTTGGTTTTTAAAAAAGGGCTTCTTCATCTTATTTGGTGGATTTGTGGCTTGTTTATATTTGTAAGCCCTCTTACCCTCACTTTACAAACTCTGAAGTTAATGTTTGGTGAAAGTTGAGATTTATGTGAGTTTAGTCGATTATGCATGCTTATGCGAACTCACTATGATATGTTTTATATGATTCATAAGTTATGCATGCATATGCGAGATTCCTATGCCATGTTTTACATGTTTCACAAGTTATGTATGCTTATGCGAGCTTATTATGTCATGTTCTACATGTCTCATGGGTTATGCATGTTTATGCAAGATCACCTTACCATGTTATACAAGTTTAATGGACTATGCATGTTCACCTTACCATGTTATGCAAGTTTAATGGATTATGCATGTTCATCTTACCATGTTATGCAAGTTTAATGGATTATGCATGCTTATGCAAGCTCATCTTACCATGTTATGCAAGTTAAATGGATTATGCATGTTCACCTTACCATGTTATGCATATTTAATAAGCTATGCATGTTTATGCGAATTCATCATGACATGATTTGCAAGTATAACATGTATGCATGTTTATTATGACATGTGAAGTTCACCATGTATGTTATGCCAAGTTACCTTTTATACCCTTATACGTTATGACGAACATGTAAGCGAGATAATGACGTTGGGAGGGTTTGGGTAAACTTAAAAATACATGAAACTAAAAGACTGGGAATTTACCTATTAAGTTAGGTCTACCCCTTGGGAATTTACCTATTAAGTTAGGTCTACCCAAGTATATGTTAACTTGTAAATATGTTTTGAAGTGGACATGACATTAGATAACATGATATGGCCAACTCGAGGTTAGACCTAGTTGTGGTGTAAATCTTCCCAGATAACCACAACGTGGGGTCTAATGTGGGTAGTTGGTCATGTTGCACCATAAGACCCGAGGTTAGACCTAGACGTGGTGTAAATCTTCCCAGGTAACCACGGATGTCTAATGTGAGAGGTTGGGTGCGTTAAGTAATTAATGCCTCATGATTAGGGTTAAGTCATGGCCCACTAATACTTAACCAATAATGGGGATGCGAGGATTAGATGGGGATAAGTGGTTACACTTAGCTAATCTAATTCAGGTTTAGTGAGGGGTTAAAACCACACTTAACCCTCTTAGAAACCCTAGCAACGTGGTCTGTTCCAGCAGTAATCCCAGTTTGGTATCATTCACAACCCTAGAGGCTAGGCTAGGGCGGGGCACGATTACTGGACTGATGTAAGCGACCAAAGCGACGGCTGGGTGGTACAGCGGTGCGGGTCCGGCGGGCTACGGACGTGCACGTAGTCCGATGTTGGACAAACTCGAGGCACGGGTACCAGTAGGCTTAGACTGTGCATTATTGCTTAGGTGTCTGGGGTTGACATCTTAGGGCTTGATACACCCGAAGGTGGACCCAGCACAGTCTGACTACATCCATGTGGGCCGTATGGACACCAACACTTGACGTGTTAGGTTTATAGGGAGCCGATCGACTAGACCGTTGGGCTGGGCCTTATACTAAGGTCACTTCATGTTATTGGGCCAAAGTTTGGGCTAAGGGATCAAGATCTGTTTTGTGGGTTTGCTAGTACACTGTGGTGCAAAGTTTAATCTCGTCTATGTGATGTCACCTTTATCTATTGGCAGTATGTTCATCTCAGTTTCCATCATACTGTTAACTTTATTAGTTTATAGATTGATCGTAGTAGGGCTTACCAGTCTTTTTGACTGACCCGTTTTCTTTCGCTTCTTTTCTTCCGTTTCCCCCCCCCCCTCCCCCACAGGTTCTCAGGGAGGGACTACATCTGCTTAGTGGATCTTTGACTTGCTTGTTGGATAGCTCATGTATGGATCTGAGCTAGCTGTGGCTTATCTTTTATTTCTGGGGATTAGTACTGATGTTTACTATGTATTTTGTTATCACGTATCTAGACTGGAGTTGTATTTTGGATCATGACATTTTCATATTATGTACTTGACTATGTGGGTTTTCTGAGATAATGATGATGGGTTTTTATCTGCTACCGCTGCTTTACTTATATTTATTTTTATATACTCTGTCTTGCTATATCTCTGTGCATGTTTACCTTCACAATAACGCCCCTCCAAAACTAGTACATTCTAAGGAGTGATCCTAGTGGAGGTGGGGTGTTACATTGTGTGTTGGAAGTTCGTTTGATGTGATGTGATTTCATATCAAGGTGGAGCATTGTGATTTGTGACATGAAATCACATATATTAATGAAGATTGATTGACTAATTGATTGATTAATTGATCGATTGGTTAATTGATTGATCGATTGTACCATAGAAGGAAAGAAATGAATAATTTTATTCTGGATGTATTTCTAAGGGGAAAATTGGATATTTTCTTAGGCCTTCTATTCTCCTATATTAGCAGCATCTAGTATTGGATTAAGAGCATCGGATTGAGACCATAATAGTTAATCCAAAGGTTGCCGCTGTTCTTCATTGTTCTCCTTTTCCAACAAAAGCTATAGTCATCTAGAATTCTTTCTCTATCTCAATAAGGTTACTGATTCTTGTAATTTTGTTTATTTTTGGTTGTAGATCCATTGTATGTAAAAAAAAATGTATTGTTGAATCAATAAGAGGGTGGTTGGGTGGAATATCTTGTCTGCGCGTGTGATTTCATATCTGTGTTGTTTTTCATAGAAATCATCTTTAAGTATTTAAGTGAATAAGATCCTGGTCGCTTTCGCAAAGACACAATTTTCCTAACAATAGCTACCTATAATTAACTCCAGGTCTCCAAGATGAAAGAGATCTACCCGTTTTTTGCATATATGCTACATGTAGCACTCATAATTTCAATAATAATTATTTAAAAAAGAAATTAATTAATAAGTATTAATGCTAAAATTAGAGCTTTTAATAATATCAAATTTTGGCAATGAAACTTGTATCATTGAGTTTGTAATTTTCTAATCAGTTTTCATATATAAATTTTTCCAAGTAGAATTTAAATGAAAAAAAATTATTAATGTTCAAACAGTTTAAGCCTAAAATAATTACATATATCGTTTTAAAGAAATTAGTTAATATAATAAATTAGTATTGATTAGCATTAAGGCCAGTTAACGCTTACTTTACATTTTAGTATAATCAATGTTTACGAGTAGCTGAAACAAATTGAAATAGTGTGTAAAAACTGTGTAAGAAAAAAAGAAATTAACAAACGCTAACGGTGGAACTATTTAATCTAGTTAAAACTAGCAGATCTAACCCTGATAGATCCACCGCAAGTGGTCGACTAGTAGGGGCAGCATTCAATCAATTGAGTAATCAAATGTAAGATAGTGATTTAGTCATATAACCAGCTTAAAATAATTCAATACAATGGTTAACATTAATTCGACTATAAACATAGATATAATCCATACTTCTCATATTTTCTAAAGCGGTGAAAGAGCTCCGCCATTTTTTCTTCTCCAAAAATTCTTAAATTCTAAAATAGTCGTAGCATATATACGCATATACAAGTAAAGCATGAGAGAATAACTGGAAAGAAGAATGATGTCGAATCAAATCGCCAAAGCTAAGGTGAAATACAAATTCAGATTCCAGTTTATATAAAATTCAAATCTTGTCTCAACACTATTTATATATTTCTGGTACCACTTAAATGCCAATAAGGCAATGCTTATGGCCGTATCTAATATGATTTGGCAGTGCTACAGGCCGTATTAAGTTTTGGTGTCTTTGTCAATTTGATACGACCATCAGCCGTATCAAATCGATAATTTGATATGGCTAATGGTCGTATCAAATTTAAAAAAAGATACGGCTAATGAACGTATCTTTATTTAAATTTGATACGGCCATTAGCCATATCAAATTTAAAAAAATACAATGTCCTACTAGAATATCAATGATCAATACAAGCATTTATTTTAGAATAACATCAATACAAATACAGTTATGCATTTAACTTCATAACTGGGAATATAAAAAAAACACATTCCTCCTAACTAAGGATGCAAATCGGCAGGCGGTATGAAACAATCTAAGGAAAGGCCAGGGACATTGATGGCTACTTCTTCGATAATTCATTCTTCTACTACTCTGATTTTGGAATGGCCCATGGCTACCTCTCCGAACCTGAACAAAGTGACCACGGAGTGATCCGAAGTTATATATCAAAAGCGTGAAACAATTAATGTGCACTCAGTTTGGCCAAACTGAGCTGCGCAACTCAGTGGCCAAGCTGAGCTTCAACTGAGTTGCGTAGCTCAGTTTAACTCAGTGGCCAAGCTGAGCTGCAACTGAGTTGCACAGCTCAGTTTGGCAACTGAGTTGCACAGCTTAGTTTGACAACTGAGTTGCACAGCTCAGTTTGGCCACTGAGTTGTACATAAAGCAATTATGAAATCAGCATTTGAAACCTCTGCACCATTATCCATAAGATGAGTATGGCTACCCCCAACAATGAGCATAAACCTTAGATTGTACAACCACATCTTACGTCTAAGTTGCCTGCCTTGCCTTTAGAAGCTACCTGCCTAATGTAATTAAATAAAATACATCTTAGCCAGAATGTACACCTAATAATGTAGAAAATTTTGATGCAACAGAGCTAAAGTGATGATACTTTAACTCTAAAGAAATGAATGTTTTCTCCATGAATGAGAAAATTGAGATACCTGAAATTGTAAGCTTTTGGTTTTGTCTACCAAAAGTTCAATTTTCTCCTCACGATCAAGAACCTATGGATAACAAATACGATGAGCAAACTTATATTATTTGTTTCATGGCACACCCCAAATAATTGTAAGAGTAATATAAGTGTAATTTGAATCCATTGGAAGCCTAAGAAGTAACAGTGCCATTTTAGGAGCTCTATAGAGTAACTACATATTAAAGTACAACAGAAACATATAGTACATATTTCTTTTACTAATAAAAACTCATGGCGTCAGATAACTAAAAGTAAACAATTAATCTCTTTAAGACCATGTTAAATGTTGCAAGCTTTTTTCAAGTTTGTATGTAACTCAGCGCCCCTACGGGTAAGTACTTGCGTTAATGGCATGGTTATGAACTAAATGCAGTAAAGAAAAATGATCCAGCAAACAAACTTTAATGGATTTTTTTGAAATAAAAAAAAAGGTTAGAATTTTTTGCTTTTTCACGTTTGAAGTCATAGGTAAGCCAAACTACTTCATATCAGCTTTATCATTTACTAATAGACATCGAAAATACCCGAAGTCAAAGGAAAATCAGCTAGGAACCAATTTCTCCTGACTGGTGTGCCTTTCGAATAAATAATTGACATATGACTTAAGATCCATGACTAGAGATAGAATGGACTATTGTGCAAAAAATCAAATGTTTTCATTAAAGCGAGCACACACAGGACACAACCTACCTACTACACACAATGAAGTGGCACAATGAACGTGAAAGCTCTAGAGCAAAGTGCAGGAAGAACAGCTTCCTGATGAGCCTCCTGCGTTCTTCGTGCTCTTAACAATTCTGAAATAGCAGCGCCACGATATAGTAATTAAGCACTGGATCTGTTATACAATAAATAGTCTCCAAACTACATATTGTAAAAGAAAATAGAGCAGCTAGAATATTAAGCAGCTACTGAGAAAATACGAATATGTAATCTTGTATAAAACTCTTTGCAATGGAACAAGGAATGCGAAAAATCTGTAATATCAATCCAAACACGGTCTAACAAATTACATTAAATGAAAAGAAACTTGAAACCATTGCTCAGATTTTCATTTCAATCTCATGTTATACTCTTTTTGTAGTGTTCCAAATTATATCAATTAACAATGGTCAAAACAAAGAAGGCTTACTCTTTAGTAAGGGTGGAAGGCTGCTTGGAAAATGGATCAGCTTGAAGGCGAACAGGCTTATCTAGTGAAAGTTTCACAAGCTTATTTACTTCTTCAATCATAGTTGCATAAAACAACATGGTTTGCCTCCGTTTTGGTCTAAGATGAATATGAGAAAATTTAAAAAAAAAAAATGATCTTAAAACATAACATAATATTTACTGTCAAGTGATATATCCAATATTATTAGCGTATAGTGTACATTGAATTTTATAAAAGGGCTGCTCATGAGATTTGAGATACTGAAAAAGAACCTATGTCTTCACGACAAGGATAATAAAATTAGAAGCTTACATAATACATGAGACAGACCAAATGTAAATAAATAGTTCACACCCTTAACTTATTAGATGCATTTGATGGTAACGAAAATAAAATATAACTCATTGACAACGTAAGAACCTTGAGATCGTGCATGTGTGCATATATGATTTAAGATAAGGGTTAAATTCTTTCAAAATGGTAGTTGAACAGTGCATGTAATTGTTAACCAAACTGACACACGCACGTGTGCATGTGCGCACATAGATACAAAAATACACGTGTGTTAAGAAGGATAGAGTATGCGTAGGCACAATAGCACCTCACAATACTGCATCTCCTTTGCAACTCGATCCAGTCTATGGAACTGACTTTCTAATATTGACCACTTATTAAATATATGTGTAGGTTAGTATGAAAGAGGGTGATACATCCCAGGGTACTACTGAACCTAACCCACGTATTAAGTAAGCCTTTTGATTAAATATGACTATACTCCCTATGCTTATATGATTAAATATGACTACACATGCTAGGGTACTCTGTTATTCCAATTTGTGTCACTGTATTCTCAATGCCAATACATTTTTCTTTTCCAAAAACATACATCCTTAACGGTTTCAATTTAAATTCATATATCGAATATTTTACTTATTTTATTCTCAATTTCATGGTCATTAATTCTTTCACTAAACAATATTTGTAAAAGTTGGTAATATAAATTCACTATATCTAATTTGAAGGAACTTTTATGCATAGATATACTGCATGTGCAGAATTATCGTGTACCATAATGCCAAAAAATGTGAAGCATACATTAAATTGCAATCATCTAACACCTTCTAGTTTTTTATAATTAAATCATTGGCATCAATTAATCGAAGTACAGCCAGATAGACCAAAATCAGTTAACTGGAGAAAGTTCCTCTTCATAATCGCAATCCCAATTTTAGGCAAGAAATCTATTCTTTGGTTTCCAAGAATTCACAATATCATATATGACACACTAACTCAAATCAAGGCAACAATCATAGAAAAATCAGACCAAAATCATTCGTGGAAATTAGAGAAGTTTTAGGATTTGTATAAACCTATATGTACTAACCGATTCGTCACTGGCAGAGTTATCGAAAACCAAGCAACAAATACTAAAAGCAAATCGAAAAATAAAATGAGAGAAACTCATGATTTTTGATCGAAATCCCCAAATCTTTGACGAGCAAGTAACGATACTCAAGCAATCGAAGAATAGTTTTCCAGAATAGAAGAAGCGATTCGATTTGGGGAAGCAGTTTTGATTTGGAGAAGAGGGGAGGGACGCCATTTTTTCATTCGGGAAGTTTTTTTAATTTCGGCTGAAATGAGAAGGGAAAAAGTGAGGAGGGAGAAACGAAAAATAAAAATGGGAAGGAAGCGAAGACACCGTGCATTTTGATATGACTCAGAGCCTTATCATATGAACTGATCCGAAGCTTTGAATATCTATAGTTAGATTTTAGAGGTTGGGGGTGTTGCGGATCGGTTGAGCTGTAGCAAATGAAATTTGATACGGCTATCGGCTATATCAAAATTAATACGGCTTAAAGCCATCTCAAATCTCCGCATCCTGATGTGCCAAATTTGTTGTTTTGGTGTAGTGTATACATACACTCTCTCTCTTTTGAGGTGTATGTGCTCTAACAGATAGAGTAAATGAAGTAAAACTAGAATAATAGAAATTTGATATGGATTTTTGAAAATAAAAGAGTAGGTAGAATATTATATATTTTTATATAATTCTAGGTTGATATTGCACTATAATTATTCCTATATGTTTAAAATGCATATTGGAATTGTAGACTAAAGTATTATATGTATACTACATTTGTACACACTGCCAACATATTTTGTGATTGATGGCTTGAATTACATGTAAGAATTTTATATGTCTTCACTTACATGTAAGAATTTTTTATTAATAGATCTTATTCATGTAGATCAATAATCATAATATGGAATGGGACATGATAGGCCAGATCATAGAACAATAAGGCAAGATATTTCAGATATTAGAACAACATGATTTTTACACTTTATAAAATCATATCAAAACAATATCTTGATCCATGATGAGAGCATAGTTGTAACCGTAAATAACTAGAATTATGTTTCTCCCTCTTAGCCTATTTAGGTCTTGTGATGGAGGAAGACTTTTTGTTATTAGTTAGAGAGAGGGCTAATACCTAGGGTTTATAAATATACACACACACACACACACACACACCCCCATCAGAATATTTGGAATTTACCTTTCTATCATTCTAATTGATTGTTAACCAATAAGAAATCGTCTTTACTCAATATTAGACTATTAATTGTAAATATGCTAAAGACACAATAACACATTCTATTGATCATGCACGTGAGGACTCAAAAGTCCAACATTCCTCATTTGGTTAAAGTATTTCTTACATATCATACATCTTAATGATAAACATAATTGCGCATAATATAAGATGTTCCATTAGGATATTGATTACATCAATAAGTCATAATTAAGTACAAAACCAATATGCGTGTAACAACCCGCATTTAACGTATTAGAGGATCGTAAAATATCTTTATTCAATTCCCTGAGGGTTGGATCATTCTCATATTTTGATACGTTGTTTATGGGGATGTAAAACGTGTCCATAATTTATACCAATTTTATTTGTGACCATTTAACCCCTATCAGTTTTGTATAGGGCATAATTTTTGGCTGGATCGAATCAGGTAGTGAGATCGATTTCATTGGAAAGGAATTGATGTTGCCTATTCTGTAGAGTGGTCACATTAAAGATTTGGTTCAACGATTTGGGAGTGATCGTTGTTTTAGTGCCGCATAATTTATGTACAGGTTTTGTAAGCCATTGATGGGCTGATTTGGTATGACCCATTAGTGGGTGGGTGTGAGGCTATAAATAGGGGGTTAGAGGCATAGAGAGAGGGTTACTTTTCTTCATTTTCTCATTTGGTTGAGCTCGTGATCCTCCTTGCTCAATCAAATATACCTTTCCACCATTATATTCTAGATCTACATGTGAAGATTGAAGATCTACATCAAGCAAAGTTAGATCTAGATCTAGTGAAGAGAGATCGCATTAAATTGAGAGGTTTAACGAGTGTTCTTCGCTGTTCGGATTGAAAATTTAGTGATTTTGAGTTAATTCGAAGAATTGGTGAGTGGTAAACATCTCTCACACAGATTCAATCAAGTGTATGGATTTTTTTTGATCTTATTTTCATCATTTTAAGTTGTTTTTAGCAAGATCAACATCATGGTAAGTATATTTTCATTTGAGTAACCATAGGATCTAACCTAGCAACTTAAATATGTAATTCTTATGTTAATTCATATGTTTATGAAAGTTTAGATCCATTGTTTTATTTATCCATTGATTTATCGTGATTTGGTGAGTTCTATATGGTTGTTGATGAGTAATTGTCATTTTTGTGTTGTTGATGATTTCATAAAGTGTTGATGGTTGAATAGGATGATTTGGATGAGTTGTTTGAATTGATGTTGTCGTTTGGTGATGATTTTGTCAAGATTGGAGCCAGATTGGTTAGATCCGGAGTCGGGTCGTTTTTGCTAGTTGTTGATGACATGGCATGGAGTTTGGGTCGTGGCTCTTTAATCAAGAAATGAAGGTTGGATCGCGGAAGGGGTTCAGGTCGTCCAGAAGCTTAGGTCTTTCAGGTCATGTTGTTGGAGTTAGGTCGTTGGAATTCCGAAGTCAGGTCGTTAGGGACTTCAAAGAGGCGATTCAGCTACTATGGGTCGTTGATGCTTGGGTCGGGTCGGCCTGAGTGGTATAGTGTCCAGTCATTGAGCTTCGGAAGGAAAAAGGTCATCCTGTTCGATGTAAATCAGGTCGTTTGAGCTTCTCAAGGTTAGGTCGTGGGCCCTTTAGGTCATTGACTCTGGGCAGATTGGGGTCAGGTCACCGAGGGGGAGGCCAGGTCGTTGAATGATGGGTCAAAAAGACCGACCCGATTATTGTGGACGATAATCTGTTGTTATTTTGGTTTGGAAATGAATGTGACTTCGAAGTGAATTCAAGTAGGAGTGTTTAAAGTGTTGTGATGTGGTCGTTGATCGTCGTAATGTAACAAATGTGAAGACGACTCAAGGTGGTGAGTTCTTGGATAATGGTTACTCGAGAAGTGGCTTGAACTCTTGAACAATCATCAGGTTGGATGGCTAGAGATATCGAGGGCCGAGGAATTATTGTTGTCATAGGTTCTAACAGACTCAAAGAAGGGGTATAATGGAGGCACCCAAAAGACTAGAAGTGGCTGGTCGAGTACCCTAGGCAGTCATTATGGGCCTATAGATACGATCCACGATGGCGTATGGAGTTTTGCTACAAATGGGGTTTACCATTAGACCTTGACGAACGACAAGGTATTGAGTCGGTCATACGATTAACGATGATTTCAAAGAAGGATTGATAGTGATAACTAGAGTCATGGATGAATGATTGTTTGCTTGTATCATCATGTGTAGATTTTTCAGTGTCGAAGGAGATATCTCTTGGGTGCTTGTCTGATGTTGATTTAGGCCTTCGGGGCTTGTTCTTGCGAGATGTCTATATTGATTTGGGTGGTCTACACCTGAAAACTGATGCTATGAATGTATTGTTGTTTCTTCTAGGGTGTTTTTTAAAGGCTGTAACACCCCGTGAATTCTATAACATTAAGCTTCACAAATTAAAGTGTAATTAATTATAAATGAAATAATTAAGGGAAATGGGTTACGCCATTGCGTTCGTCTCGAAATTCTGCTTGAGATAGAGTCCGAGTTTGCGTGAATCGGACTCCGTATGAAAGAGTTATGACCTTCGAAAGTTTCAAAATAAAATTTAAAGTTCAAACAGCTCGGTTTCAAATTCGAAATTTGAAAAACAGGTTCAAACTGAACTAGGCGGGAAAATTCCCGCCCAGGGACCAGGTCGACCATAGGGTCGACCATGGTGTCGACCTGGTCACCCCAGGTTGACCATAGTGTCGACCTGGGTGTCGACCTGCCAGTGGACCTACCTGGTCGACCTGGCTGGCTGGCTCTGGCTCTGGCTCGAATTTCTGTGGCTCGGTGTGTCATTAGGGCTGACATGTCACCTCTTGATTGGCTCTTTGTACTTTGTATGGTCTAGATTCCTCCTGTCTTCATCTGACGGCTCAAAACAATTTAAAAATCTATAAATACACCCTAAGTCTCAACTCAAAATTCAAACGAAAATATAAGATTGGAGTCGTCATGCTGCCAGGAAGGAATTGAGCAAAGCCGTTAAGAGAGAGGAGCTTAGAGACGAATCAAATTAAGAAGAAGACTAAAGATTAATCAAATTAATCAACGCAACGTTAATCTACCCAAAAGAACGCATCTCAATTTCAGAATTCAGAATCCAGAATTCAAGATTCTGCATTCGTTTTAAGTATAATGACCTTTCAGAATATGAATAAAATCTATGACGTGATTCGATTTAAATGAAAATAGAATTGTGTTATTGTATGATAATGATATAAATTCTGTGTATCGTAATGATTCTGTCATGACTTGTGTATTGATATTTGTGGCCTAAATTGATTGATGCAAGCCTATGGAACAATTGTATATGAAAATAATGGCACTTGCAAGTATGTGGCAAAAACTACAATTTGATCCCTTTATGTTTATGTCTATGGCATGGACTATATACATTCTCTAAGTCTAAGTTAAGGCCTATGTAAACATGTTCTAGATTTGAGACCTTTTATGCCTACATGACCCAAAACCTATGAATACATTCTTACGTTTATTTGCAAGTATAATTGGATCTATGTTAAGTATCGTTTGGGTTACATAAACTATGCAAGTTCATGTTGAAATAGGCTATATGGTTAGATGTTAAAATTGGACATTTTGGTGAATATACAACATGTTAGTTTTGTGGTTGACGTTATGCCAGGTTAAACATGTTTAAGCCCAAGTTTGTATATGCCTAAACTATGCCATTTCATATGTCACCTACTTAGTTATACTTTGATTTGAATGCAAGTTCGCATGACCCATAATTTATGTTAGTATCACTAAATTGCAAGTTCATGCGCCACACACCTTTATGTATTGTAAAATATTACATGTTCTTGATTTCCCCTTTTTCTCACGTTTATAAAGTTGGGCTGAATTGTGTCGAGCCCAACACTTGTTATAATGTTGCGAGCGTACAAACGGGGGTAATAACGTTGGGTGTAAAACATGAAAAAAAATATGTTGGCATGGTTGGCACATGCCAACTACAATGACATTTAAGCGGTATGAATTGTTATACCCAAGAATAAAGGACATGACATTTACATATAATTGAGAAGTGATAAAATATGTAAATTTAGAAAACACGGTATGCTTAACCCGAGGTTGGATTGAGCTGTGACGTAAACCTGCCCGGACCCGCCCAGCTGTCCAGTAGTCACAACAATACCTATCCAATGTGGGTGGTTAAGCATTGAGCCCAATAAGGACCCGAGGTTAGACTGAGCTACGGTGTAAACCTGCCCGGTACCGACCGGCACATCCAGTAACCATAGCAATATCTGTCTAATGTGAGTGGTCAGGTGCTTTAAGAGGCTAAGGACAGGTGGTAGGGTTAAGTCAACTATAAACACTTAACCAAATTCAACATGTTAACAAGAATTGATGGGTGAGGTTAGGTAAATACAGACACTTAACCACTTAACATGTTTGACTAGAAAACCCTAGTAACGAGGGACCCGTTTCACCAGTAACCCAAGTTAGGTATCATGGTACCCTGAAACTAGGCAGGGTGGGGCACGATTACTGGGCTGATTGTAAGCAGTCAAAACGATGGCGGTGGGTGCACAGTGTAGGTCTAACGGGGTGCGGGCGTGCACACACTCCGGAGCAGACAAACAGGGCACTGGGGCCACCAGTAGTATAAGCTATGCCTTCTAGAATTGTGTCGGGGCCGCCACCATGGATCTTGATACACCCCATGGTGGGACCAGCATAGGTATCTACAATTCTTGGGGGCCGTATGACACATGTTTACGCGAGTAGGAACCGATCTTTAGAAAATGGGGATCACTTCACCCTCAGCATGGGGTGCCAGTTAGAATAAGCTCAAGTAGGTGCAGAGATATAGTGTGGGTGCGATAGTACATTCGATTCTAAACGACACTTCCTTAGCTTGTGACACTTTCCTGTTTTCAGTTTATATATATCATGCCCTTTTTCTTATTCACATACTGAAGAGTTACTAGATTTACTCAGGATTTACATCTGACTCTATTTTCTTTTCGTCTTCTTCCTTTCGTCCCCCCCCCCCAAGGTCCACAGGGAGGAAACAACTCAGCTCAGTCAGACTCTTTGCAAGCCCTAAGACCGTAGATGTATGGTTTGGATCTCTTTTGCTCGGATTATGGCTTTGGATATTACTATGGGGATTTTTTGACACTTTATTTATGTTTTATGCTTCTTTAATAATCAAGACAGTAATGAGGTTGTAATTTTGGAAGTATTTTGAGACAATTATGGAAATGTTTTGTTTGAACACATATTGATGAAATAAAAGTCTGTTTGGTTTCCGCTGTTTAAAATATGTGTATTTATATATGTCTTGTGTTTATCTATGGCTTTTACTTATAAACCTCCACTAAAGTTAAGGCATTCCCTTTGTGAGTGACCTTAACGGAGGTGGGGTGTTTCACTTGGTATCAGAGCCTTGGTTTACCAGACTAGATAAAAGATTTTGAAACTATTTTCAAAAAGGAAGTTTAAAGAAGCATTTTTCAAGGAAAAAAAAGTTTTATATTTATAAAAAGACATAATCCCCCAAGGCCATGTGCACTATCTCTATCTTTCGTTTTGAATCTTTCCTTTCTATTTCAGCTTGTCTGGAGACCTTAACCTTCCAGAAGGAGTGCTGATACCCGGCTGGTTTAGGTGGTACTTAGAAGCAAGGGCCAATGGCGCAGGCCCAGTAGACATTCCTCCTCCAGTGGCCACGGTTCCTCCTCCTCCTCCTCGTGGAAATGCATTCGCAAAAACATGTAGAGACTTCAAGGCTATGGGTGGAAAAGACTTTCATGGGACAGAATCCTTTGTAGGAGCAAGAAACTGGCTAAAGGTGACTAAGGATCTATTTGTCATCTTCGGAGTTGATGACAAGCAAAAGATACAACTAGCAGTGCGGTTGCTTAAAGATGAAGCTTCCTATTGGTGGGAAATTACCAATGCTCAGAGGGTAGTGGAAACATGGGATGATTTCAGGACAAGGTTTGAGATGAAATTCCTCTCCCAAGATGAAAGAAGCCTGCAAATAGAGAAGTTTCTAACTCTGAAACAGAGAAGTATGACAATCAGGGAGTATGTTAATCAGTTTAATCAGCTGGCCAGATTTGGGCTGGACTTAGTAAACACCCAACACAAGAAGGCGCTTCGCTTCGTCAAATGTTTGAATGAGCCTCTACACTGCCTTGCTATGACCCATGTATCCACGGGAGCGAGTTATGAAAGCTTGGTGGACATGGCGTTGCTACACGAGGAAGACAACAGCAAGAAAGAGACTAAGGTGGAAGAAAAGAAAGGTTTACAAGATAAGAAAACAGACTTCAAGAAAGGAGGGAAGAACAATAAGCCTCGTGAGAGGAGAAGGTGCAATTTCTGTGGCATTGTTGGACATATATCGAAAGACTGCCGAAAGAGGAAGGCGAAGATGGGTGGTTGCTTCCATTGTGGAGAGACTAGGCACCAAGCTAAGGACTGCCCAAAGAAGAAAGGACAGGGACAGAAAGCCGGATCCACTTCAGGGGGTCAGGTTCATGCGCTAGTGGCACCTCAGCAGGAACGAGGTAGTAATATTTTTGTAGAAAGTGTAGTCTATCTTTATGATCATCCAGTTCGCACGCTCTTTGACTCTGGCACATCACACTCCTTTATTTCATCTGCCTTAGCAGAATCTCTGCATCTAGACACTAGTATGGTAGAGGATCCCTTAGTAGTTTCAAATCCAATTGGGGGCTCCGCTTACTTGTCAATGGTTTGTTTGGGTTTGAAAATCTCTATTCTCAGCGTTGAGTTTAGTTGTAATGCCTTTGTTTTGGGCTTCTCGGGATGTGGTTTGATCTTAGGCATGGACTGGTTATCCAGTAATGGTGCCATTCTTGATTGTGAGAAAAGAGTAGTTAGACTCTTGACTCATCTTGGTAACACTCTACAAATTTCTTGTAATCCCTTGAATGCTGTTATGCTTAATTATCTAGAGTCGCTTGATGCCTCTGACGAAAATTTGTAGTCAGTTAGAGTAGTCCGGGAATATCCGGATGTCTTTGAGGAGGTGAAAGGCTTACCTCCGAGGCGGGAAATAGACTTTCGCATATATCTTGTGGATAATGCAAAGCCTGTAGCTTTACCTGTCAGACACATGGCTCCAAAGGAGAGAAAGGATCTTAGTAGGCAGGTTAAAGAACTTCTCGAAAAAGGGTTCATTAGACGGAGCATTTCGGAATGGGGTGCTCCAGTGGTGTTTGCAACCAAAGCGGATGGTTCGCTTCGCCTTTGCGTCGACTATAGGGAGTTAAACAAATTGACCAAGAAAAATAGGCAGCCTCTTCCCCGAATCTACGATTTGTTTGATCAGCTTGTAGGAGCGTTGGTCTTCTCCCAACTTGATCTGGCAACTGGGTTCCATCAGCTAAGAGTAGCTGAAGACACCATTGATAAAATGACGTTTAGAACCCCAGACGGTTTCTTCGAGTGGCTTGTCGTGCCTTTCGGCTTGACAAACGCACCCGCTTATTTCTTAGACTTAATGAGCAGAGTGTTCAGAGAATTCCTCAACAAATTTGTGGTCGTCTTCGTAGACGATATTTTGATCTTTTCAAAGAATGAGGAAGAGCATGCTCAGCATCTGAAAGAAATCATGGAAACTCTTTGAGTTCATCAGCTAAAAGCCAAATTCTCCAAGTGCCACTTTTGGAGAAAGGAGGTAAGATTTCTGGGGCATATAGTGTCCAAAGAGGGGTTGGCTGTGGACCCCGCGAAAGTGGTGGCAGTGCAAGATTGGAAGACACCAAGAAATGCTACCGAAGTCCGACGCTTTCTTGGGCTAGCCGGTTTTTACCGAAGGTTTATTAGGGATTTCGCAAAAATCTCAGCTCCACTCGCAAGGCTAACAAAGAAGAATCTGGCGTTCACTTGGGATTTGGACTGCGAGATTGCTTTCCAACGATTAAAAAGGGCTCTCACAACAGCCCCAGTTCTGACTTTGCCAGATGGAAGCAAAATGTTCACAGTATACACAGATGCATGTGGAACGGGACTAGGTGCTGTTAAATGCAAGAAGGAAGGGTAGTAGCTTATGGTGGAAGACAATTGAAAGTGCATGAAAAGAACTACCCAACCCACGATCTTGAGTTGGCCGCCATCGTCTTTGCGCTTAAGTCTTGGCGCCATTATCTCCTAGGTGAGAGTTTCAAAATATACACTGACCATAAATCGTTGAAATATCTCTTCTCGCAGAAGGACCTTAACTTGAGGCAGCAAAGATGGATGGAGTTTCTTGCCTCGTATGACTTTGAAATTTCCTATACTCCCGGAAAAGGAAACGTAGTAGCAGATGCGTTGAGCCGAAAGAAACTGACCTTAAGCCCGCTCTTTGTGGAAAGGCAAAGCTTGGAGTATATAGCCAGTTTTAACTTTAGGCCCTCCTCGGATTTTGTACCGGATTTGTTAGCATCTCTCGAAGTACGTCCTACTCTCTTGGACTCAATAGGGGCTGCACAACGTGAAGACCCTCAGCTTGTTGATGTGATTGATAAACTTATTAGGGGTGAGACTTCTAGTCACCTCAGTAGATATGCCATCGATGATAAGGGTTGGCTGAGGCGAGATGGAACATTATGCGTCCCACAAGTAAGGGAGTTGACAAAGAAGGTTCTCGAGGAAGCGCATCATTCCAAGATGACTATACACCCTGGCGGTGACAAGATGTACAAGGATATAAAAATGACTTTCTTTTGGAGCGGCATGAAAAAGGACGTGGCAGATTTCGTTTCTAAGTGCATGACCTGCCAACGGGTCAAGGCGGAACAAAAGAAGCATGGAGGACTACTTCATCCTTTAGAGGTCCCACAGTGGAAGTGGGATAGCATTTCAGTGGACTTCATTGATGGACTACCTAGGTCGAGAAGAGGCAATACTAGCATTTGGGTAATAGTGGATAGGCTTACTAAGAGCGCCCACTTCATTCCTATCAAGAGTAGAAGGACTGCCTCATCTCTAGCATCTCTTTATCTCAAGGAAATAGTTCGACTCCATGGGATACCCTCCAGCATTATTAGTGACCGAGACCCTATCTTCACAAGCGAGTTTTGGCGAAGTCTGCAAGAAGCTGTAGGCACACAGTTATGTTTGAGCACGACCTATCATCCCCAAACCGATGGCCAGACGGAAAGGGTGAATAGAGTTTTAGAGGATCTTTTGAGACTTTGCGTTCTTGACTTTGGAGGGACTTGGGAGGATCACCTTCCTTTAGTGGAATTTGCCTACAACAACAGCTACCAAGCTACCATCGGTATGGCGCCCTTCGAAGCCTTATATGGAAGACCATGCAAATCACCAACTTGTTGGTGGGAGTCTACAGATAAGCTTATGCTTGGGCAAGACATGATTCGAGAGACTTCAGAGAAAGTGGACTTGATACGGAGAAGGATGAAGGCAGCCAAAGACAGACAAAAATCGTACGCCGACAAAAGAAGGACCGACCTTGAGTTTGAGGTTAGGGATAGGGTTTTCCTTAAGGTATCTCCCTTAAGGAACGTCGTTCGCTCTGGATCCACAGGAAAGCTAGCACCAAGATTTGTAGGACCGTTTCCTATCATCGAGAAGGTTGAGAAGATGGCCTATAGATTAGAGCTACCCGAGAGACTGGCCGGAGTTCACAACGTCTTTCATGTTTCTCTCCTCCGGAAGTGTTTGCATGAGTCTGCGGAAGTGGTGGAACCGAGCATTCTAGAAGAAGCCGAAGTGGATTGTGAAGCAACTGTGAGGAGAGTTCCAACCCGCATCTTAGGAACTGAAGTGAAAAAGCTACGCAACCGCGAAGTCAAACTCGTTAAAGTTCAGTGGAGCGACGCCGAGGAAGACGCGACTTGGGAAACTGAGGACAGAATACGTGCTGCCTACCCTCTTCTTTTTGAGGGTACATCTTTGATCTCTCTTTTTCCTTAAGTTATGCTTTATCTATCTTTTTAGGTATATCTCCTCGGTCCTTTCCCTAACTCCTTAGGTAGAAAACAAATGGATGCAAACATGTATTTGAAAACATGTTATGGATGATGGCTGCAAATGGTTGCTAGTGGTTGCTCGTGGATGTTGTCATATGGTTGTCGCATTTGTATGAATAAGTTGTGCACTCATGTAGAATTATGAGTAGGAAATTTTTTTCATACATAATGGATTCATGACACTTACATGATTCGCATTAAGGGGGTCAACTGAATCAGTAGACCACCTGATTTCTGCATTAGATAAGGATATGTACACACACTATGCATATGATCATGAAGCATTAGAAGTCTTTTAAGGACAGTGGACGCCTGTGTTTGTTGGTTGAGTAGATGGACTGTTGGATGGTAGGATATACATTCTTCCTAACTTGAAGATTTCGGGGACGAAGTCCTTTTAAGGAGTAGAATGTAACACCTCGTGAATTCTATAACATTAAGCTTCACAAATTAAAGTGTAATTAATTATAAATGAAAGAATTAAGGGAAATGGGTTACGCCATTGCGTTTGTCTCGGAATTATTCTTGAGATAGAGTCCGAGTTGGCGTGAATCGGACTCCGTATGAAAGAGTTATGACCTTCGGAAGTTTCAGAATAAAATTTAAAGTTCAAACAGCTCGGTTTCAAATTCGAAATTTGAAAAACAGGTTCAAACTGAGCTGGGCGGGAAAATTCCCGCCCAAGGACCAGGTCGACCATGGTGTCGACCTGGTCACCCCAGGTCGACCATAGTGTCGACCTG
The DNA here is from genome assembly GCA_030737875.1 of Allium sativum. NCBI lineage: Eukaryota > Viridiplantae > Streptophyta > Magnoliopsida > Asparagales > Amaryllidaceae > Allium > Allium sativum. The sequence goes on along the minus strand of CM060923.1, from coordinate 605,531,007 downwards.
GGTGTCGACCTGCCAGTCGATCTACCTGGTCGACCTGGCTGGCTGGGTCTGGGTCTGGCTCGAATTTATGTGGCTCGGTGTGTCATTAGGGCTAACATGTCACCTCTTGATTGGCTCTTTGAACTTTGTATGGTCTAGATTCCTCATCTCTTCATCTGACGGCTCAAAACAATTTAAAAATCTATAAATACACCCTAAGTCTCAACTCAAAATTCACACAAAAATATAAGATTGGAGTCGTCATGCTGCCAGGAAGGAATTGAGCAAAGCCGTCAAGAGAGAGGAGCTTAGAGACGAATCAAATTAAGAAGAAGACAAAAGCTTAATCAAATTAATCAATGCAACGTTAATCTACCCAAAGGAACGCATCTCAATTTCAGAATTCAGAATCCAGAATTCAAGATTCTGCATTCGTTGTAAGTATAGTGACCTTTCAGAATATGAATAAAATCTGTGACGTGATTCGATGTAAATGAAAATAGAATTGTGTTATTGTATGATAATGATATAAATTCTGTGTATCGTAATGATTCTGTCATGACTTGTGTATTGATATTTGTGGCCTAAATTGATTGATGCAAGCCTATGGAACAATTGTATATGAAAACAATGGCACTTGCAAGTTTGTGGCAAAAACTAGAATTTGATCCCTTTATGTTTATGTCTATGGCATGGACTATATACATTCTCTAAGTCTAAGTTAAGGCCTATGTAAACATGTTCTAGATTTGAGACCTTTTATGCCTACATGACCCAAAACCTATGAACACATTCTTATGTTTATTTGCAAGTATAATTGGATCTATGTTAAGTATCGTTTGGGTTACATAAACTATGCAAGTTCATGTTGAAATAGGCTATATGATTAGATGTTAAAATTGGACATTTGGGTGAATATACAACATGTTAGTTTTGTGGTTGACGTTATGCCAAGTTAAACATGTTTAAGCCCAAGTTTGTATAAGCCTAAACTATACTATTTCATATGTCACCTACTTAGTTATACTTTGATTTGAATGCAAGTTCACATGACCCATAATTTATGTTAGTATCGCTAAATTGCAAGTTCATGCGCCACGCACCTTTATGTATTGTAAAATATTACATGGTCTTGATTTCCCCTTTTTCTTACGTTTATAAAGTTGGGTTGAATTGTGTCGAGCCCAACACTTGTTATAATGTTACGAGCGTACAAATGGGGGTAATAACGTTGGGTGTAAAACATGAAAAAAAATATGTTGGCATGGTTGGCACATGCCAACGACAATGACATTTAAGCGGTATAAATTATTATACCCAAGAATAAAGGACATGACATTTACATATAATTGAGAAGTGATAAAATATGTAAATTTAGAAAACACGGTATGCTTAACCCGGGGTTGGATTGAGTTGTGACGTAAACCTGCCCGGACCCGCCCGCCTGTCCAGTAGTCACAACAATACCTATCCAATGTGTGTAGTTAAGCATTGAGCCTAATAAGGACCCGAGGTTAGACTGAGCTACGGTGTAAACCTGCCCGGAACCGACCGGCACATCCAGTAACCATAGCAATATCTGTCTAATGTGAGTGGTCAGGTGCTTTAAGAGGCTATGGACAAATGGTAGGGTTAAGTCAACTATAAACACTTAACCAAATTCAACATGTTAACAAGAATTGATGGGTGAGGTTAGGTAAATACAGACACTTAACCACTTAACATGTTTGACTAGAAAACCCTAGTAACGAGGGACCCGTTTCACCAGTAACCCAAGTTAGGTATCATGGTACCCTGAAACTAGGCAGGGTGGGGCACGATTACTGGGATGATTGTAAGCGGTCAAAACGACGACGATGGGTGCATAGTATAGGTCTAATGGGGTGCGGGCGTGCACACACTCCGGAGCAGACAAACAGGTCACTGGGGGCACCAGTAGTATAACCTATGCCTTCTAGAATTGTGTCGGGGCCACCACCATGGGTCTTGATACACCCCATGGTGGGATCAGCATAGGTATCTACAATTCTTGAGGGTCGTATGACACATGTTTACGCGAGTAGGAGCCGATCTTTAGAAAATGTGGATCACCTCACCCTCAGTATGGGGTGCCAGTTAGAATAAGCTCAAGTAGGTGCAGAGATATATTGTGGGTGCGATAGTACATTCGATTCTAAACGACACTTCCTTAACTTGTGACACTTTCCTGTTTTCAGTTTATATCTATCATGCCCTTTTTCTTATTCACATACTGAAGAGTTACTAGATTTACTCAGGCTTTATGTCTGATTCTATTTTCTTTTCATCTTCTTCCTTTCGTCCCCCCCCCCCCCCCCAAGCTCCACAGGGAGGAAACAACTCAGCTCAGTCAGACTCTTTGCAAGCCCCAAGACCGTAGATGTATGGTTTGGATCTCTTTTGCTCGGATTATGTCTTTGGATATCACTATGGGGATTTTTTGTCACTTTATTTATGTTTTATGCTTCTTTAATAATCAAGACAGTAATGAGGTTGTAATGTTGGAAGTATTTTGAGACAATTATGGAAATTTTTTGTTTGAACACATATTGATGAAATAAAAGTCTGTTTGGTTTCCGCTGTTTAAAATATGTCTATTTATATCTGTCTTGTGTTTATCTGTGGCTTTTACTTATAAACCTCCACCAAAGTTAAGGCATTCCCTTTGTGAGTGACCTTTACAGAGGTGAGGTATTTCAAAGGCTATCACTGCCGGATGTGGGGAAGGCGGGTGTGAGTTCTTCTCTATTAATATTGGTAGATTAATTGATTAAACTTCTTATCCTCATAAACTTTATTGATGATGTTAGATAGGTATTTTATCGCTCACAAAGACGTTGTCTGAGTCAAGGTTTTATGTCTCCCTCTCATTACCTTGGGTTGTTCGTCCGGTTGTGGATGGGCAGACTAAGTAGCAGGTGACAGGTGATGGATCTCGATGAGGATGGTTCTGCTGAGCGATGACGAGCAGTGGGCTGACGTATTATTTTCTAGTTGTAACATTTTGAATTTTAAATATAAACAATTTTAGAAATTTATAGTAATTATAAACAGTGTCAAGAGACTTTATTAAAGACAATGCTCGCAATATAATTAGAAGTAACACTATGCTAGAAATCTAATCATTCGACAAACGTGCTACGTTATCTGATTGCATATTTATCTGTCTTTGAATTTTGTATCGTCTCGTTGAACATTGGACCATGGCTATACCCCATTATCGATTAATAACACACACAACTTATACAAGAAGTCATGTGTCATCTATTGTAATGGACCATATTTTATTAGGAAATATTTAATGAATATAAAATATTTAAAATGATTAATATTAAGAATTAACGATTTGGGATTTATTTAATTTCAGGGTTAAACGTATAAATTATAATATAATTAAAAAACCAACAGCAACGTAGTAGTTTGCGATATTACGTTTTGAACTTTAAATGAATGTATATGATCCAATATGAGTCCGAATTCGTTGAAACAAGAATCTTTCGTATCTATTGAACTATTGTTTTCTATTGAAAATGAAAGATCGGCAATTCAAAGTATAGATCGTGAGTTACGTCCAAATCAAATTTTCAGAAAGTCACTATCAAAACGTTTATAAACCATAACGATTGATTTATATAATAAAATGATTTTTATATAAATTGAATATTGATTCAACTTGAATTTTGAAGTATCGAGTTATAAACCAAAGTATGATTATTTTGGAGGTATATGATATTCCATTTAAATATACACGATAATATTAATTTATTATTATTAAATTGAATTGTTTTTGAATTTAAATTATATTTTACCGATTTAGTTTAATATTCGAAAATAACCATTTTACATCCATCTCGGATTTTGGTGAAACCAATTTTATCGGATCCATAATGACAAATTATTGTAAGATTTCAAATTTTGAATTAATCGGATTTAGGCGTTGGTCGTGCAAGCGATAAACGTTTAATGTACATACATATGTAGATAAAAGTAATAACTTGAGCTTAAACTAGTGATATTTGAGCAAACGAACTCAGATTTCAACGAAACAAGTTTCAATAGGACCGTAATGACAAACCATAGTTGTATATCAATTTTCACAACCAACAGAGTCCATATGTGATTAACAAGTTGATGAACATTGACGAAAAGAGCGATAGGCTCATCTATTATTTATAATAGAAAGTAGAATAAAGGATATGCTGATGTGGAACATTTGGTTTTCTTATATATCAGACGTGTTTTCATTTTAATAAGCCTTTTCTTTTTCAAGAATAGCGAACGAGGAGCAACTTCTGAAGTAATTAAAACCTTCAACTGACATCACGCTAACTTCCGGTGGTTTTTCCTTATCACATCGATAATTGTTCCTCTTTCCTTTTCACTCCATTTTTGCTCTCACTTCTTTCCGCCAGATCTAGCATTTGGGTTTTTATTCTTTCTCTTCGCCCAATTTTCCTGAACCCATAATTCTTAATCTTAGTTAATTTTAACCAACGTTTAAATCAATATGAGAATTTCATGGAGAGGGTGTAGCTATTGTTTCGATGGAAGCGCTCCTTCTTCTCAGTTGATGGCTTCCGTGCTCCATCGTCTTTGCTGACAGCTTCTGTGAACCTTCCTCCCCACAGACGGCTTTGTACCAAAACTCACTCCAAACCTAAACTTCTAGGACTTTTCTATGAGGGGTCAAACTGGATGATCGGCTCCTAATAACTCAAGGTCCAACAGTTTACTTCTGTCTCCCCGTAAATTAGTAGTCGAGGTAAGTATTAATTTCCACGGTTGCAATCACCTTGCCAAATGTTCGATTCTTAAAAATGTGTTTTAAATTCTAAATTTGTTACCACATGGCTGTTGATCTTGTTTGATTATGACACCAACAACTTCCAACGATAAATGCATAACCGTGCAATTCTAACTGTCCATCAATTGTTTGTTTCTACTCAGGCAACTCATTGAATTTTGACTTTAATTTTGGTTATTTTCATTATCATGTATTTATGTTTGAAAGAACTACTGTACAGAATGATGATCAACCTACTACAACATTGAGAAAATTTTCAAATATATCTTGGTTGACCTAACAAGATATTAGGACACAAGAATTGGTTCATACGGGTACAATCATACCATTTTCAATAACTTTATAATGTTTCATGCAATTTACACAACTCTTATGTCCATTTATTGATTGTATAAAATGATTCATAAAGGCATACTCATGCTAATATAAGTGACAATTGTAAAACCCCGCATTTTGAGTTAAATAATAAAACAAAATTAGAAAAGCTTTCAGAATTCGGTCACGGAATTAGAGTCATTGCGTCCATGACGATTTTCTGAACAAATTAGACTTATAGATTGCAGAAAACAGATTTAAGATGAAAGAGATATCTTTAAATGAAATATTAAAACAACATGAAAATGAGGTATAAGAAAAGAACAATGACCACCATTGTTTTTGGTCTTGTTTACAAAAGCCTATGTAATTCAATTGGTAAAGACATGTGGCTCCCAATTGAGTGGCACAAATTTGAATCCCATCGGCGCTATATTATTATTTTAGAGAAAAGACTAAAATAATACGTGTTCTAAGAGGAAAATATGTATAAATGCACATATAAGGAAAATTATACATAAAAGGAGGTGCAAAAATATATGTATACTTGCATAGGTAAATATTTGCATATGTATGTGCAAAAAAGAATTATACTAAAGAGAAATTCAAAATAAACTTGCAATCAATGAAAGTAGGTAAGACTTAAATGACAACATAACGCCGTTTGAATTTGGAAAACGAAGTGAAAGTATATATATACGTGTAAAATTGGAATTGGAAGTTTTGTATATATATAAGGAGTTTATATGTAAATATAATATTTAAATAATGGGGAATTTTACCATAAGCGCTTCTTTTCATGTGCTAATTAGTTTCTAGGACACGGCTTTAAAATAATTATTCTCCAGGGTAAAATTTTATACATTTGTTTCTTCCTTCTATTTTTTGTTTCGTATGTACTCCCGACGCTAAAAAAAACCAAATCGATTTCAAATCTGCTTTCTTCTTCATCTTCATACTCCCAAAATCAAATTTTCTACTAATAAACTTTCGAGACAATATCAAATCTGTTGCTAATTCATCTTTCTAACCAAAATTGAAATCAAATCTGCTGCTAAATTACTTTCAAAGCAAAATTGCCTCAACTGATTTGTCGATTCACTGAAAAAATCATGTCACATCACTTTTCTCAACTGAACAAGTAAGTAATTGTTTATTTCTGCTATTTGTTATATATCGATTGCTGATGTTAATCGCCTTACCTTTATTCATCTGAAGAAACTAAGATGTCGTTTCTATTCACTATTTGTAAGACACGATTTCTGTTCAGTAGTTGTTGAACAAGCAAGTACTTGTTTATCTTTTTTGTTTGTTGTTTCTAGATTTTTTTGTTTGCTATATATCGATTGTTTTTTTAGCTGAAGTAAGTAGTCATTAACGGGTTGATTTTATTTTCTATATAAAACTGTTCATACGTATATATTCAGTGGTAGAATTTATTTTGTTTGACAACTTACAAAGATAAAAGGTGTTTATCTTTTGATTTGAATTATTTAACTACGTGTTAAAATTTAGTAATATTTGAAAATTACTGATACATGGAAAACATATATGTTGTTTTGTTAATCATATGTATATATTCAGTTGGGTTAATAGTATGTAATATGAATCTATTTATAGTGATGATGAAACTGTTCATACGTATATATTCAGTGGTACATGTTAATTTGTTCGACAACTTACAAAAATAAATGTGTTTATCCTTTTGATTTGAATGATTTAGTTACATATTAAACCTTAGTAATATTTGATAATTACCGAGACAGGTTAAACATATTTGTTGTTTTTCTTATGATTTGGATTTATTATGATAAAAGCATTTAAGTCTTTTGAATGTGCTGATAATTTAATGTTATTCTGTTCAACTATTTAAGAAGAAAACTACAACTAATATTTATGTTTGTTATTCATTTAACAAGAAAAGTGAGTTTATCTAAACTGTTTTTTTATTGTTTACATTATGCTAAGTTAAACTATAGTTACAAAAATAAATAAAAACATGTATGTTTTTACCTTTAACATCAACAATATATTTGCAACGTTGTACGCTTTTTGCTCAAAATACACATTGGAGTCTCACTTAGTATATGTTATAACTTTTTAAATTAGTATATGTGTATTTCATTTCAAATTATTGTCAGATGCTTATCATAATTATAATACGTATGTCTTTATTATAAAACATTTCAATCATAACAATTTTCCATCATAAAATATTTATACCTCTGTTTTTATAAAAAGATAAATATATTTATCTTTTTCAGAAACTAAGAGCAGGGTATAAATAAAAATTTTAAAAACATTATTAACTGTATATCGCACCTTAATTAACAATAAATTAGCAAAAAAATAATACATGAAAGACACATTTTTAACCCATTATTCAATAAAGATAAATCCATTTAACTTTTGCACAGTTTCAAATGATACCAGCAATATTACTAGCTCTATTCATTTATGAAATAAATATGTATGAGAATCTTGTTTTATCTGATGATTATATATGAAACAATTTTTTAAAAATTCTAGAAGGAAAACAATTTTTAAATGAAGATAGTTGCATCTATCTTTTGAAAACTGAACTTCAGATTTAAAAAAGATAGTTGAATATATATGTTATGTGTTAATTGTTAGTTGCAAATATGCAATGTTAATGATAAAACTGAACTTTTGATTACAAAATTGCAAATTTTTTAATTAACAATTTTTATATGTTTAGTAGAATATCTTATTTTATTTCAGATTTAAAAAAGATAGTTGTATTTATATTTTCAAGAAGTTATATATTTTCATACAATATGATATACATATTATTATCTTTATCATATGTTTTCATATTATCACGAGTAACATAATTTATCGCATGTTGAAATACTACATGAAATAAATTAGCAAAAAAATATTACATGAAAGATACAATATGAAAACCATTATTAACTGTATATCGCACCATAATTAACAATAAATTAGCAAAAAATACTACATGAAAGATACATTTTTAACCCATTACTAAATAATGAAAAAACCATTTATCTTTTGCACAGTTTCAAATGATATCAGCAATATTACTAGTTCTATTCATTTATGAAATATATATGTACGAATCTTGTTTTACGTGATGATTATACGAAACAATTTTTTAAAAATTCCAAAAGGAAAACAATTTTTAAATGTTTATTATAATATCTTGTTTATTTTTTGATTTAAAAAAGATAATTGCATCTATCTTTTCAAAACAAAACTTCAGATTTAAATAAGATAGTTGAATATATATGTTATGTGTTAATTGTTAGTTTTAAATATGCAATGTAAATGATAAAACTGAAATTTAATTCAAAATTGCAATTTTTTAATTTACAATTTTTAAATGTTTATTAAAATATCTAATTTTATTTTAGATTTAAAAAAGATTGTTGTATCTATCTTTTCAAGTAGTTATATGTTTTCATGCAATATGATATACATACTATATCTTTATCATATGTTTTCATATTATCATGAGTAACATAATTTATCATACGTTGAAAAAAAGAAGTTTATACGATCATATGATTTTAATATTTATATTATTTTAAAAAGATATACACATTTATCTTTTTAAACAATTTATATGTTTTCGCATAAGATAATATACATATTATATTTTTATCATATGTTTTACTATTATCATGACTAAGAGAATTTATCGTATGCTGAATGTAAAAACCCGGAAATCCGAGCCAATTTAAAATTTTTAAATTGGCAATTTTAGTGAATTTTGATTATTTAAAATGAATTATTTTAAATAATAACGACAAAAAATTTATTTTGAATAGAATTCGAACGTATATATTTATATAGCTCAACGTTGGAATATAAATAATTATTTATATATATAAAAGGAATTGAAAATGGCTCAGTAGTTCGATAATTCGATTTCAAAGTTCAAATGAATGTACCGGGTGCAAAATAAACCGGATTTTAGTGAAACCAAAAATATTTGAATCTATTTGTGAATATATTTCCAACGAATCCGAAAAATTGAAATTTCCTAGCGGGAATCAAAAGTTATGTCCAGTTGAAATTTCAGCATAGTCACTATGGAATTCTGGCCCTTAAAAATGGGAATTTTGCAAACAACCTCGGATTTCGATGAAACCACTTTTGTTGGATCCTGATGTCAAGTTATTGCTAGATTCCAATTTTCGTAATTTTTCGAATCAATATGTGAGCGTGGCAAAGGAAAACGCGTTTGACCAGCTTTAGTTGATTTTAGTCGACTAGAAAATGGTCATTTTTCAAACGGTCTCAGAATTCGACGAAACTAGTTTTGTTAGGACCGTATCGTCAATATGAAGCTAGAAAATATTTTTCTGGAATTTTTTGAGTTAGTGTGTGGCCCCGGTAATTTGAAATGTGCGTTTAAATTGAATATATAAAGAATTATATTTTAATTTAAATCAAAACTGGCCATAGCGATCGAATTGGCCTATGTGACATATCTCATTGTGTTCGGAATGGGGGTAATTAGCTAGGAACGACAGTCGTTGGGCCTTGATTGGAGGTCGAATTAAAAAGTCAACTTTTCGAATTTAAAATTAAATAAAATATATATTATTATATTGGGCCAAGCCCTTTATCTTTCTGCTAGCCCCCCCCCCCCCCCCCCGTTCATTGTTTTTCAAAATCAAATAAAAATAAATTAAAACCTAAATCACCTCGCGCCTCCCTCATCCCGACCACCACCACATTGATGCACCCACCAGTCGCTGCACCATCCGCCGCTCCCCTCCGACCTCCTTCTCCCCCTCCCCCTCGCTGACGTCGCCTCCTCCGGTCCTCTCTCCCTCCCTCTGGATTGAAGTCTGTGCCCCCTCAAACCCTTTCCACCCAATCGAGATCCGCCCGTCTCCGACCCCACTCCATCTGCGCCTCCGACGAACTGAAGACCCGCCGCCACGCCTTGGCAGAGCACCAGACCGCGGCCATGCCTCCTCCGACACAACGCAGTTACTTCCCCCTAGTAGGAGCTCTAGTTCGACAGAAAAGTGAGTTCTTCTATTTTATTTCTTTGATTTAAAAACTGAATTTTTATAGTGTTAAAAACTGAATTTTCATAGTGTAAAAACTGAATTTTTATAGTGTTAAAAACTAAATTTTTATTATAGGAAAGTTTTGATTTTTATTTATATGAAGGTATGATTTTTATTCATATAAAAATATGGTTTTTACCATATGAACAACAAATTAAAAATATGATTTTTATAGTTGAAAAGGCGATATTTTTGCACATGAAAAGGCGATATTCTTATATTATAGAAAGAATAAAAATATGATTTTTATATTGGTAGAGTATTAAAAATATGATTTTTAATGTATAGAACATCATATTAAAAATGTGATTTTAATATGAACAGCGTGGATGAGACTACGTTGGAAGTACGGGCAAATCCAAACTGTTCTGAATTTCAGAAATTTCTATGGAGGAGTGGAACCCTCGGTGAGAACTTCTCACTTCTAATTTAATTTTCTAGTTAAAATATATAGTTGGATGCAGACGGTGTTTAGTAGCACCTGACACCCGTCGTCCACAGACCATGGACGGCTTGTATGCTTGTTTGTTTGATTTTGATGTGTAGTTGATTGTGTGATGTGATGTGAAATAAAATAAAATATTTATATAGTTAAAAATATTTCATAGTTGAAAATAGAATTTTTAACGTGTATATGAAATGAAATAAATATAAAAAAATCGGACAACTTGTTTATATACACACATTTGACTGATATTGATTGGGACGATAAATTTTACACATCGCCAATTGCACAAATAAAATCTATGTTTGATTGTTTGAAACCCCACACAGGTATTGGGGTGATATATGACATACACTAATCCCAATAATTAGTTGTATGTCGATCGATTGATTGACAGACTGTTATAGGCATTGAATATTTATATTTGATGCTTATACAGTGTAGAATGCACTTTGGATGATGGTTGATTATTTGTCATTGTGGATATATACATGCGTTGTATGGAAATCCATAGAAATAACATCTATGGCAATTGATTGGGCCTCATTCCAGTTTTGAATAGAAATATTTGAAAAAGAAATATTTGAAATAGAAATATTTGAAATAGAATATTTGAAAATTGAAATATATGAAGCCGTGTTGATTAGATTGACGTCATTTTGACGCAAACGATATTTAAATCGATTATATTCATTTTTATTAGGAATATTGAAAAGTGATTTCAAAATCGAATATTTTGAAAATGAATTCGAATCGAATTGAAATTGAATGGAAATCAATTTGAAATGAATTCGAATTGAAATAGAATAGAATTGGATTCGAATAGAAATGAATTCGAATTGAAATTGAATAGAAATGAATTCGAATTGAAATTCAATTGAATTGAAAACGAACTGAAATTGAATTAAAAATCGATTTGAATTGAAATCAATTTGAAATGAATTTAAAACGAATTTATAAGAAAAAAATTCAATATATAAAGATTTATATTTTAATTTAAATCAAAATTGGACGTAACGATTGAATTGGCCTATGTGACATATCCCATTGTGTTCGGAATGAGGGTAATTATCTAGGAACGATAGTCGTTGGGCCTCGATTGAAGGTCGAATTAAAAAGTCAACTTTTCGAATTTAAAATTAAATAAAATATATATTATTATATTGGGCCAAGCCCTTTATCTCTCTGCTAGCCCCCCCCCCCCCCCGTTCATTGTTTTTCAAAAGCGAATAAAATATATATTTAAAACCCTAAATCACCTCGTGCTTCCCTCATCTCGACCACCACCACATCGATGCACCCACCAGTCGCCGCACCATCCGCCGCTCCCCTCCGACCTCTTTCTCTCCCCCCTCGCTGACTTCGCGTCCTCCGCTCCTCTCTCCCTCCCTCTGGATCGAAGTCCATGCCGCCACAAACCCTTTCCACCCAATCAAGATCCGCCCGTCTCCAACCCCACTCCATCTGCGACTCCGACGAACTGAAGACCCGCCGCCACGCCTTAGTAGAGCACCAGACCGCGGCCATGCCTCCTCCGACATAGCGCAGAACCATCCCCCCCAGTAGGAACTCTAGTTCGACAGAAAAGTGAGTTCTCCTATTTTATTTCTTCGATTTAAAAACTGAATTTTTGTAGTGTTAAAAACCGAATTTTTATAGTGTTAAAAACAGAATTTTTATAGTGTTAAAAACTGAATTTTTATAGTGTTAAGAACTGAATTTTTATGATGTTAAAGATTAGATTTTTATTATAGGAAAGTTTTGATTTTTATTTATATGAAGGTATGATTTTTATTCATATAAAAATATGGTTTTTACCATATGAACAACAAATTAAAAATATGATTTTTATAGTTGAAAAGGCGATATTTTTGCACATGAAAAGGCGATATTCTTATATTATAGAAAGAATAAAAATATGATTTTTATATTGGTAGAGTATTAAAAATATGATTTTTAATGTATAGAACATCATATTAAAAATGTGATTTTAATATGAACAGCGTGGATGAGACTGCGTTGGAAGTACAGGCAAATCCAAACTGTTCTGAATTTCAGAAATTTCTATGGAGGAGTGGAACCCTCGGTGAGAACTTCTCACTTTTAATTTAATTTTCTAGTTAAAATATATACTAGGATGCAGACGGTGTTTAGTAGCACCCGACACCCGTCGTCCACAGACCATGGACGGCATGTATGCTTGTTTGTTTGATTTTGATGTGTAGTTGATTGTGTGATGTGATGTGAAATAAAATAAAATATTTATATAGTTAAAAATATTTTATAGTTGAAAATAGAATTTTTAACGTGTATATGAAATGAAATAAATATAAACAAATCGGACGACTTGTTTATATACACACATTTGACTGATACTGATTGGGACGATAAATTTTACACATCGCCCAACTGCACAAATAAAATCTGTGTTTGATTGTTTGAAACCCCACACGGGTATTGGGGTGATATATGACATACACTAATCCCAATAATTAGTTGTATGTCGATCGATTGATTGACAGACTGTTATAAGCGTTGAATATTTATATATGATGTTTATACAGTGTAGAATGCACTTTGGATGATGGTTGATTATTTGTCATTGTGGATATATACATGCATTGTATGGAAATCCATCGAAATAAAATCTATGGTAATTAATTGGGCCTCATTCCAGTTTTGAATAGAAATATTTGAAAAAGAAATATTTGAAATAGGAATATTTGAAAATAGAAATATATGAAGCCGTGTTGATTATACTGACACCATTTTGATGCAAATGATATTTATATCGATTATATTCGTTTTTATAAGGAATATTGAAAATTGATTTCAAAATCGAATATTTTGAAAATGAATTCGAATCGAATTGAAATTGAATGGAAATCAATTTGAAATGAATTCAAATTGAAATTGAATAGAATTGGATTCGAATAGAAATGAATTCGAATTGAAATTGAATTGAATTGAAAAAGAATTGAAATTGAATTGAAAACGAATTGAAATTGAATTAAAAATCGATTTGAATTAAAATCAATTTGAAATGAATTTAAAACGAATTTACAAGAAAAAATTCAATTTTGGTTTGAATTTGAAATGAACTTGAAATCGTTTTGAAAACGAATTTAAAACGATTTATAAAATACGTTTTAAAAGGAAATCGACGAAGTATATATTATATATAATATAATGGCCTGAATAGAACGCACCGCGCTGTGGTAGTTCGTGAATTTCGACCATTGACTTCGAATGGATATTGCGGGAGATCCGACCGTCGGATTCTCCTAAAACTAGAACCGTTGGGTTCGTATCGAAAAGAGCTTTCTAATGAATATTAGAAATTAGAAATCTAACAGTTGGATTTGGAATTATGTCCAAATCAAATTTGGAAAAGGTCGCTGTAAGTGCAGTTCGATGGCCGTAGATGGAAATCGACTGTACAGGCCTTGACAAAATTATTAAAAATAGTGATAATTTGTGTAAAATCATAAGAAATGATTTCTGAAGAATTGGGATGAAAAACTCCATATTTGAAAAGATAAAGATAGATTTTTATCGAAATGAACTAGTTTGAACTAGAATTATAATTCTATTTATTTTTAAATAAATAAATTGAATTTAAAAAGGGTTTTAAAGATAACCAGAATTTCCAATAATTGAATTGGAATGGATTTGAATCCAAATTGTCTTTGGAATATTTCGATGTTGGATTTCGTGATTATACAGATAACGTTATGGAAATTTGAAAGATATATTGATATCTTTATTTCCAATACGATATTTGTTGGTCGTAGAATTTGATATTGAATATAAGCCGATATATTTTCTATTCAGAGCTTTGTGTTTAATAAGAAATGTGATTTGGGTTTGTCGTGAATGGTGTCTTCATTAACACTTTTCTTAAGACCAGTTGAGAAAAAGATTAAATCTTTTTATTTTGATTTAATGAAGTGTACTAATTGGATAATATTTACTTGGAATTGAATTAGTATTGATTTTTGGGTTTATCGTGAACAGTGTTTTAAATAACACTGGTTCTTTAACCCGATAATGAATGAAATGAGATTTTGGGTTTTCGTGAACGGTATCTTCAACAATACTGTTCTTAGACCCAAAGGAGTTAAGAAAATTAGAAACTAACTGTAGGTTAGCTAAGACGAATGGTTTCTTGGGTATTGATCTGATGTTGGTTTCGGCCTTCGGGGTTAATACTTAGGGAATTGCTCACTTGCTAATTTATGGTTAGGGACTGATTGAAATGTGATTTTGGGTTTATCGTGAACCGTGTTTTAAATGACACTGATTCTTTAACCCAGTCAAAGATTAAAACTAAGTGGAGTTTTTATGAATCTTTAATTAGATTGAAACGATCGAGAATGGAGTATCACCAGTTTTGCTCCAGGCGATAGTTAAATCTTTAATTAGATTTGAACGTGAAATGGTAATTGAATTTACCGATAACACCGTGGTGTTAGATATGAAGTATGACCAGTTTTACTTCATGGGATGAATAGGTTAGGGTTGGGAAATTAAAACAAATGATTACTTCGGTATGGTTTGCTAATCCCGAGTAGTTTGAATTGATATTCAAAAGAAGATTAAAGAATAAATTTAAAGAATTTATCTTTGATAAAATTAATGGGAACCTTTCCCTAAGAATGTGAAATTTAGAAACTAATTGTCGGTTAGCTAAGCAGAATGGTTTTCTAGATATTGATCTGATGTTGGTTTCGGCCTTCGGGGTTAATATTTGGGAAATTATTCTCTTGTTAATTTACGGTTAGTGACTGATGAATTGGAATGAGGCGTATGTTGTGTTTGTGTAACACTTGTTTATTATATAAGCGAGTTATTCAGAAATACCGGGTTTATCCCATTCTGAATAACTGATACGACGATAAGTCGAAGATGAAGACGGTGGTTGAAGACCGGAGGTCTTCATGTCGTTTGGGTGATTGCTGATATTCTTGATTGGGCCGTACATCCAAGAGGAGGGAATCAGTTAGTGGTCGTCCAGACGTACTTGGAAATCGATGGATATGCGGGGTACTAGGTGCCTCCGGTTTTGTTCAGACCCAGAACGAACTTGTAAATGGACTGTGTGTCTGACGTTGGATTTCAGTCTGTGTGATTGATTTCTATTAAATATATATCTGTTTGGCGGCGGAGAATTTATTCTCTTGCTTAACGCCCTTCTCTGAGACGTACGAGCTCAGGGGTTATATACTGATGGATATCAAGCGCATGGAGTGAATTGCCTGTGTGGCATGCCTAAGTGGCAATTGATCAAGGCTTTTGTTGAAAAGCAAAGTCTTGTGGTTGTTGATCAAAGCACGGCCTGTGTGGCATAGCTTTGTGTAACGTTGATTCACGAGCCTTACACCCCGGTGGTGAACCAGAAACGGGAGAGGACCTTAGGGAGGGCATGCATTTCCTTCTAGCTAGAAGTGGCGTCAGTGGTTTTACACGCCCTGACGAGTTTGACTTATGTGGTTGTTGCTGTTGCGAGGCGCTTCGGATATATCGGTGACTATGTGAAGCCGATGGAGTCATTCATTGGCTCATTTACGCCACAAAGGGCAGGGAAACGCAGTGTTCAGGCATAATAATCCACATCGGTGGACCGGCCCTGAGGATCCAAGGCCCACCTGAGTCTGGATCCTGAGACACAGGCTAGAGCGTCTCGAATTGGTAGAGGACGATCCCTGGCCTCGGTTCATAGATGGAAATCCAATTTCCAAATACGTGATTCTGCGGTTTTATTTGTAGAGCCTAGTATGGCGACATAGTGGGATGGGGCTCTTATGCCGTCTATGATTGATACTTATGATTTGAAGTTGTTTTATACACAATACACTTAAAATAGTATCAAATGATTTGTTTTAAACGTATCAAGCATTCTTGGCTATTATAAGGTAAAAACCCTATCCTCCGGCTTGCATTGCATTGTGTGATGGGACCTGGGTATTATAATAGCTTCATTTTTCTTTATTTAGCATTGCGCTGATGTTTTATGCACTGGTATTCTTGGGAGGAAACCCGTTCCGTGTTATACAGCGTCGTCCCTTGATTTACCTAACTTTAAAATAAAGATTTATAACTGTTTTAGTTCTCACACTAGTCCCATGACTGACCTGGAGTTTATTGTTTTAACCTGAACTCTACGTGCCCCCATTTTCCGCATGGGCAACTAGTAGTTTTGGTTTTGTAGATTTATATTCACAGGATCCTGGTTTACAGCTGGAATGATATCCAGAAAGCTTTGTATCCGTATATCTCCTTCAGTTGCATATTGTATTATTTTCCGCTCCTATGTAATTTGTTGTAATCTCTGATATTTTCTATTGTATAATATTTGTTTATACTCTGTATATTCTTGTAATCTGATGGAATTGTTGTAATATACAATGAAATGTTCTTCTGTCTGCATTCTGATTCGTCTTGTCCTCAAAGTAATTCGTTCTTTCTCTTCTCTTCGGAGAACGGGGAAGTTCGGGTCGCTTCATTTGGTATCAGAGCTTTGGTTTACAAAGCTCAGAGAACAAGACACGTTAGAACCAAACAAAAGGATTCATCAGAAATTGGATTAGTAATATCCAACGAGAATGACTCGTTAGATATAAGATCAGTAGTATCCTAGAACGAGTGTGAAGAGTATATTTTTAAAATGAAACCAAATTTTGTTTTGGAAATTTAAAATCAATTATTCGTATTTGATTATTTATTTCATATTGATTTGGACAATCCAGTATATATAGATTTTGCGTATACGTCTGATCCGCGTGTATTTGAAGTTTTAATATACTGGATAGATATAGAATCACACTCTAGTTGCCCGGGGATAATTCTGGTGGCGGGGCACCATCGCCATTATTTATTTTCGAGTTTTGAAAGTGAGATTTCTATATATTTCCAATTGACTGGTGTGAGAACCGAAACTAGATTGGGCTTATTGTTATGATTTGGCATCAAAAAGCTGATTTTTGACTATGTATCGAAGTTATGAATTTCAAAAGCTAATCAACTAATTGATTGATGGTTGTGTTGTTGATTATTGGTTGATTAATTAAAATTTGTACCATATAGCCAAATTGAATCAAATAGTGAATTGTATTGGAAATTTATGGCATTTGCTTGCATATACATGTACTTACATTGAACAGGTCATAGCAAAGAGGCTAGAGCAGAAGAATAAAATTGTATGCCCGACAAATAGGTACATGTTTACCATAATTTACTGTTTTGTTTGGGTGATGATGATTTTATGAGCCGATTGGCTTTTTCTTTTTCTTTTTGAAATCAGAGGGCATGTATGGCAATTTCGGGATTTTCCCGGTGCTCCCGGTGCAGGGGAGGTTATGGCGAAATTTTTCGAAAATTTAGGGTGTGAGCCAAAGTTTAGAAAAATTTGAAAAGTTCTTAGAAACTGAAAAGTTGAAGAACTTAAGCCGTAAAGGATTCGTTCCTTTTCGGGGACGAAAAGTTTTAAGTGGGGGAGATTGTAATAACCCAGAAATCCGAGCCAATTTAAAAATTTTAAATTGGCAATTTTAGTGAATTTTGATTATTCAAAATGAATTATTTTAAATAATAACGACAAAAAATTTATTTTGAACAGAATTCGAACGTATATATTTATATAGCTCAACGTTGGAATATAAATAATTATTTATATATATAAAAGGAATTGAAAATGGCTCGGTAGTTCGATAATTCAATTTCAAAGTTCAAATGAATGTACCGGGTGCAAAATAAACCGGATTTTAGTGAAACCAAAAATATTTGAATCTATTTCCAACGAATCCGAAAAATTGAAATTTCATAGCGGGAATCAAAAGTTATGTCCAGTTGAAATTTCAGCATAGTCACTATGGAATTCTGGCCCTTAAAAATGGGAATTTTGCAAACAACCTCGGATTTCGATGAAACCACTTTTGTTGGATCCTGATGTCAAGTTATTGCTAGATTCCAATTTTCGTAATTTTTCGAATCAATATGTGAGCGTGGCAAAGGAAAACGTGTTTGACCAGTTTTAGTTGATTTTAGTCGACTGGAAAATGGTCATTTTTCAAATGGTCTCAGAATTCGACGAAACTAGTTTTGTTAGGACCGTATCGTCAATACGAAGCTAGAAAATATTTTTCTGGAATTTTTCGAGTTAGTGTGTGGCCCCGGTAATTTGAAATGTGCGTTTAAATTGAATATATAAAGATTTATATTTTAATTTAAATCAAAACTGGCCGTAACGATCGAATTGGCCTATGTGACATATCCCATTGTGTTCGGAATGGGGGTAATTAGCTAGGAAAGACAGTCGTTGGGCCTTGATTGGAGGTCGAATTAAAAAGTCAATTTTTCGAATTTAAAATTAAATAAAATATATATTATTATATTGGGCCAAGCCCTTTATCTCTCTGCTAGCCCCTCCCCCTGTTCATTGTTTTTCAAAATCAAATAAAAATAAATTAAAACCCTAAATCACCTCGCGCCTCCCTCATCCCGACCACCACCACATTGATGCACCCACCAGTCGCCGCACCATCCGCCGCTCCCCTCCGACCTCCTTCTCCCCCTTCCCCTCGCTGACGTCGCCTCCTCCGCTCCTCTCTCCCTCCCTCTGGATCGAAGTCTGTGCCCCCTCAAAGCCTTTCCACCCAATCGAGATCCGCCTGTCTCCGACCCCACTCCATCTGCGCCTCCGACGAACTGAAGATCCGCCGCCACGCCTTGGCAGAGCACCAGACCGCGGCCATGCCTCCTCCGACACAACGCAGAACCTTCCCCCTAGTAGGAGCTCTAGTTCAACAGAAAAGTGAGTTCTTCTATTTTATTTCTTTGATTTAAAAACTGAATTTTTATAGTGTTAAAAACTGAATTTTTATAGTGTTAAAAACTGAATTTTTATAGTGTTAAAAACTAAATTTTTATTATAGGAATGTTTTGATTTTTATTTATATGAAGGTATGATTTTTATTCATATAAAAATATGGTTTTTACCATATGAACAACAAATTAAAAATATGATTTTTATAGTTGAAAAGGCGATATTTTTACACATGAAAAGGCGATATTCTTATATTATAGAAAGAATAAAAATATGATTTTTATATTGGTAGAGTATTAAAAATATGATTTTTAATGTATAGAACATCATATTAAAAATGTGATTTTAATATGAACAGCGTGGATGAGACTGCGTTGGAAGTACAGGCAAATCCAAACTGTTCTGAATTTCAGAAATTTCTATGGAGGAGTGGAACTCTCGGTGAGAACTTCTCACTTCTAATTTAATTTTCTAGTTAAAATATATAGTAGGATGCAGACGGTGTTTAGTAGCACCTGACACCCGTCTTCCACAGATCATGGACGGCTTGTATGCTTGTTTGTTTGATTTTGATGTGTAGTTGATTGTGTGATGTGATGTGAAATAAAATAAAATATTTATATAGTTAAAAATATTTCATAGTTGAAAATAGAATTTTTAACGTGTATATGAAATGAAATAAATATAAAAAAATCGGACAACTTGTTTATATACACACATTTGACTGATATTGATTGGGACGATAAATTTTACACATCGCCCAACTACACAAATAAAATCTGTGTTTGATTGTTTGAAACCCCACACAGGTATTGGGGTAATATATGACATACACTAATCCCAATAATTAGTTGTATGTCGATCGATTGATTGACAGACTGTTATAGGCGTTGAATATTTATATTTGATGCTTATACAGTGTAGAATGCACTTTGGATGATGGTTGATTATTTGTCATTGTGGATATATACATGCGTTGTATGGAAATCCATAGAAATAACATCTATGGCAATTGATTGGGCCTCATTCCAGTTTTGAATAGAAATATTTGAAAAAGAAATATTTGAAATAGGAATATTTGAAAAAGAAATATTTGAAATAGAATACTTGAAAATTGAAATATATGAAGCCGTGTTGATTAGATTGACGTCATTTTGACGCAAACAATATTTATATCGATTCTATTCATTTTTATAAGGAATATTGAAAAGTGATTTCAAAATCGAATATTTTGAAAATGAATTTGAATCGAATTGAAATTGAATGGAAATCAATTTGAAATGAATTCGAATTGAAATAGAATAGAATTGGATTCGAATAGAAATGAATTCGAATTGAAATTGAATAGAAATGAATTCGAATTGAAATTCAATTGAATTGAAAACGAACTGAAATTGAATTAAAAATCGATTTGAATTGAAATCAATTTGAAATGAATTTAAAACGAATTTATAAGAAAAAAATTCAATTTGGATTTGAATTTGAAATGAAGTTGAAATCATTTTGAAAACGAATTTAAAACGATTTATATAATATGTTATAAAAGGAAATCAACGAAGTATATATTATATATAATTTAATGGCCTGAATAGAACGCGCCGCGCTGCGGTAGTTCGTGAATTTCGACCATTGACTTCGAATGGATATTGCGGGAGATCCGACCGTCGGATTCTCCTAAAACTGAAACCATTGGGTTCGTATCGAAAAGAACTTTCTATCGAATATTAGAAATTAGAAATCTAACAGTTGGATTTGGAATTATGTCCAAATCAAATTTGGAAAAGGTCGCTGTAAGTGCAGTTCGATGGCCGTAGATGGAAATCGACTGTACGGGCCTTGATAAAATTATTAAAAGTAGTGATAATTTGTGTAAAAACAAAAGAAATGATTTGTGAAGAATTGGGATGAAAAACTCCATATTTGAAAAGATAAAGATAGATTTTTATCGAAATGAACTAGTTTGAACTAGAATTATAATTCTATTTATTTCTAAATAAATAAATTGAATTTAAAAAGGGTTTTAAAGATAACCAGGATTTCCAATAATTGAATTGGAATGGATTTGAATCGAAATTGTCTTTGGAATATTTCGATGTTGGATTTCGTGATTATATAGATAACGTTATGGAAATTTGAAAGATATATAGATATAGTTATTTCCAATATGATATTTGTTGGTCGTGGAATTTGATATTGAATATAAGCCGATATATTTTCTATTCAGAGCCTTGTATTTAATATGAAATGTGATTTGGGTTTGTCGTGAATGGTGTCTTCATTAACGCTGTTCTTAAGCCCAGTTGAGAAAAAGATTAAATCTTTTTATTTAGATTTAATGAAGTGTACCAATTGGATAATATTTAATTGGAATTGAATTGGTATTGATTTTTGGGTTTATCGTGAACAGTGTTTTAAATAACACTTGTTCTTTAACCCGATAATTAATGAAATGTGATTTTGGGTTGTCGTGAACGGTATCTTCAATAATACTGTTCTTAGACCCAAAGGAGTTAAGAAAATTAGAAACTAACTATAGGTTAGCTATGCGGAATGGTTTCTTGGGTATTGATCTGATGTTGGTTTCGGCCTTCGGAGTTAATACTTAGGGAATTACTCACTTGCTAATTAACGGTTAGGGACTGATTGAAATGTGATTTTGGGTTTATCGTGAACCGTGTTTTAAATGACACTGATTCTTTAACCCAGTCAAAGATTAAAACTAAATGGAGTTTTAATGAATCTTTAATTAGATTGAAATGATCGAGAATGGAGTATCACCCGTTTTACTCCAGGCGATAGTTAAATCTTTAATTAGATTTGAACGTGAAATGGTAATTGAATTTACCGATAACACCGTGGTGTTAGATATGAAGTATGACCAATTTTACTTCATGGGATGAATAGGTTGGGGTTGGGAAATTAAAACAAATGATTACTTCGGTATGGTTCGCTAATCCCGACTAGTTTGAATTGATATTCAAAAGAAGATTAAAGAATAAATTTAAAGAATTTATCTTTGATAAAATTAATGGGAACCTTTCCCTAAGAATGTGAAATTTAGAAACTAACTGTCGGTTAACTAAGAAGAATGATTTTCTGGATATTGATCTGATGTGGGTTTCGGCCTTCGGGGTTAATATTTAGGAAAAAAAATTCTCTTGTTAATTTACGGTTAGTGACTGATGAATTGGAATGTGGCGTATGTTGTGTTTGTGTAACACTTGTTATTATATACGCGAGTTATTCGGAAAGACCGGGTTTATCCCATTCTGAATAACTGATACGACGATAAGTCGAAGATGAAGACGGTGGTTGAAGACCGGAGGTCTTCACGTCGTTTGGGTGATTACTAATGATCTTGATTGGGTCGTATACCCAAGAGGAGGGAATCAGTTAGTGGTCGTCCAGACGTACTTGGAAATCGATGGATATGCGGGGTACTAGGTGCCTCCGGTTTCGTTCATACCCAGAACGAACTTGTAAATGGACTGTGTGTCTGACATTGGATTTCAGTCTGTGTTATTGATTTCTATTAAATATATATATCTGTTTGGTGGCGGAGAATTTATTCTCTTGCTTAACGCCCTTCTCTGAGACGTATGAGCTTAGGGGTTATATACTGATGGATATCAATCGCATGGAGTGAATTGCCTGTGTGGCATGCCTAAGTGGCAATTGATCAAGGTTTCTGTTGAAAAGAAAAGTCTTGTGGTTGATGATCAAAGCACGGCCTGTGTGGCGTAGCTTTGTGTAACGTTGATTCGCTAGCCTTACACCCCGGTGGTGAACCAGAAACGGGAGAGGACCTCAGGGAGGGCATGCATTTCCTTCTAGCTAAAAGTGGCGTCAGTGGTTTTACATGCCCTGACGAGTTTGACTTATGTGGTTGTTGCTGTTGCGAGGCGCCTCAGATATATCGGTGACTATGTGAAGCCGATGGAGTCTTTCGTTGGCTCATTTACGCCCCAAAGGGCAGGGAAACGCAGTGTTCAGGCATAATAATCCACATCGGTGGACCGGCCCTGACGATCCAAGGACCACCTGAGTCTGGGTCCTAAGACACGGGCTAGAGCGTCTCGAATCGGTAGAGGACGATCCCTGGCCTCGGTTCATAGATGGAAATCCAATTTCCAAATACGTGATTCTGCGGTTTTATTTGTAGAGCCTAGTATGGCGACATAGTGGGATGAGGCGCTTATGCCGTCTATGATTGATACTTATGATTTGAAGTTGTTTTATGCACTATACACTTACAATAGTATCAAATGATTTGTTTTAAACGTATCAAGCATTCTTGGCTATTACAAGGTAAAAACCCTATCCTCCGGCTTGCGTTGCATTGTGTGATGGGACCTGGGTCTTATAATAGCTTCATTTTTCTTTATTTAGCATTGCGCTGATGTTTTATGCACTGATATTCTTGGGAGGAAACCCGTTCCATGTTATACGGCTTGGTCCCTTGATTTACCTAACTTTAAAATAAAGATTATAACTGTTTTAGTTCTCACACCAGTCCCATGACTGACCTGGAGTTTATTGTTTTAACCTAAACTCTGGGTGCCCCTATTTTCCGCTCGGCCAGCTAGTAGTTTTGGTTTGCAGATTTATATTCACAGGATCCTGGTTTACAGCTGGAATGATATCCGGAAAGTTTTGTATCCGTATATCTCCTTCAGTTGCGTATTGTATTATTTTCCGCTGCTATGTAATTTATTGTAATCTCTGTTATTTTCTGTTGTATAATATTTGTTTATACTCTGTATATTCTTGTAATCTAATGGAATTGTTGTAATTTATAATGAAATGTTCTTCTGTCTGTGTTCTGATTCGTCTTGTCCTCAAAGTAATTCGTTCTTTCTCTTCTCTTCGGAGACCGGGGAAGTTCGGGTCGCTTCACTGAAACTAAGAAGTTTAGATGCTCATATCATTTTAATGTTTATACTATTTTAATAAGATAAACATTATTATCTTTTTAAGTAATATTTATAATCTTATAAGTATACTTATAAGATGGTGAGTTCCTTTTATTTCACTGGAAATCATCATTTTAAAAGATATGACAAGTAGGCAAAAAAGATAAATATATCTATGTTTGTAAACAATAATGTTTTTTATTATAAGATTTGCATATTAAATTTTTATTAAAATTTATTCAATAATTTCCGTGCATTAGATGATTTAACACATTTACTTAAGCAAATGATTAACATTTTTTCTAGTAAAAAACAAAGACAAAAAAAGATAAATGTGATTATATTTTTAGATAAACAATTCATGTTTTAAAAAATAGATGTAAATATGATCGAACTATTTAGGAAGACATGTTTTAATATAGGGTGCGTTTTTTAGAGGTCCCTATTTAGTTTCAAAATATATAAAAAACCCGGTCATAAACATATTGTAAATTAGGTCCCTGTTTTCAAAACTTATAAAATAATAATTAAAAAAAATAAAAAAAATTCGTAAATTTGTAATAAAATATATTACGCATTATAAAAAAAATTCAGTTCAAAAAACAACGAAAATAATGTCAGAAAGAAGAAAACAACAAAAAAACAGAAAAAACTGCAGTTAAATGCATAATATTATGCACCTTTTTGATTTTATTGCATGCATATATGCAATTATTGCAGTTCTTCCAGCGGATAGATTTAACTTAATATTCCAGTTCATTTTTATTTGCATCCAAATGTGCAAATTTCTCAAAAAAATGCACATATGTGTGCAACATTTTTATAGGATAAAAAGTAGGGACCTAATTTATAAAAAAAAACAAAGTTCTGAAAATTTTTAAACCCGCCCCCTATTTTATTTTTTCCGCCTTTTTGTATTTTTTTTAAAAAATTGTGCGTACGTTCATAAAAAAAAAAATCTAAAATATGGAAATAATGTCAGGAATCTACGGAAATCGAAAAAAAATAGTTGCATACATTTATGCAATTATTACTGATAATTGCATATATGTATGCAACTTTTCTGTAAGCTGTTTTTAGATTAAAATCTGAAAATAAACCTGCACAAATGTATGCAAGTATTTGAAATTTTTGCGCACATGTATGCATTTATTTGCATGAATAAAAATCAACGAAGATGTATGTAGTGAAAAATATGCACGGATGTATGCAGGAAAGTGATATATGTGCATACTATTATGCATTTAACTGGAAATTTCGTTTTTTTTTTTTTTGGTTTTTTTGATTTTTGACGCCTTCGTTGATGGTTTTTTGTTCTGATTTTTTTAGTGTTTACATGTTTTATTTAAACACGAATTTACGTGATTTTTTTATATTTTTTTATGACTTTTCAAAAAATAGGGACCTAATTTACAATAAGTTTATGACCGGATGTGAGCCTAATTAAGTTTCAAAATAGGGATGTGAGCCTAATATTCACTTTAATATATCTATCCTTGTTAATGTCTTTGTAATACGAAACCTAATGACAAAAAAGAAAAGCAATTTTATCTTTTAAATAACTAATGTATTTCTGTACAAAAACATAGAAAGATTACTTTTGTAATCAAAAATATTATTAAATTATTATGATTATATGTTTTAATATGTTTATAATTTATTTATCATTACAGGTACGCTATATTTTTTTTAAAAAAAAGAACAAGTGGAGAAAAAAGATAAATGGTTTATCTTTTTATGCAACTGAGCCGATAATTGATGCTTGGCAATATATTATTTAACCTTATTCTTTATTTGTCTTCAGTGTATAAGAGAGCATATGTATTACGAATTTTGTTGGATTGCCTAATAGTTGTATGCTGTTGTACTTCACTGAAAACCTTTATTACATGTTATTCCAGTTTGGATAGTTGACAATTCATCCATGAGTGTAACGACCCGAACTTCCCGGTCTTTGAAGAGAAGAGAAAGAATGGATTGTCTGAGAACACGGCAGATCAGAACACGAACAGAAGAACATTTCATTGCTTATTACAACAATTTCATAAAAGTACAAGAATATAACAGAGTATGAATAAATATTATACATCAGAAAAATACCAAAGATTAAAATACATTACATAGCAGCAGAAAATAATACATAACACAACTGAAAGAGATACACGGATACAGAGCGTTCCGAATATAGCTCTAGCTGTAAACCAGAATCCTGTGAATACAATATCTGCAAAACCAAATGTAACGACTCGTATTTTTGGTTGATTAATTTTAAATATTTAATATGGTTTTAAATATATAGTTGATAATATAAATTAATTTTTTTATTGAGTTATGATTTAATAATCGAATATAATTTAATTTAGAATATATTGAATTATTGTAATTCGAAATATAATTGAAATCGAAGTTAAAAACTGAATAAAAATGATTCAGATGATAAGTAGGAATTTTATTTGTTATGTATGATAATGAATAATAATTTATTATCAAAGAATTTGTGGTTTTCGAATTTAAATTATATCATATTAATCTAATATGGTATATATGTTGAAATTAAATTTCAGAATATTTACTATTGAGTTCAGAATAGGGTTATTATATTGAAATGTCGGTCGGTACGCTAGAATAGCGGTTCCTGATTTATATTAATGGACACCGAGATATTTGATTATGGATAAGCTCGAAATTAACTCGATATCTATTTAAAAAGGATAAAAATCTCTTTATTTAAAATCGCATTTAATAGAAATCAAATCGAAATTAAGTACATTGTACCCTAAGCTACCCTACATTCCTTAACGCCTAAGTATTCACTACTTATAAAATCGCATCATCATCTTCACTGATTGCTAAAACAAATCAAAGCATTTCTTATGTAAACATTTAAAATGGTCGGCATTTCCCTTTCCTCCATTTCAAACTTTCGATTTCTTCCTTCCTTCATAAGTAAAATCGAATAAGTCGTTCAGAACAAAACAAAAATTGCCGCACCCTCCTTTGATTTGTAAATCGAACCAAAGCTTTAGTTTCTCCTTTATTTCGAAATCAAGGAAAACAGTGAGTCCCTCAAACCTACTTTCCTAGATCCACAAAGTGCGAGCCTCATCTTCCCACTCTCTCGAAATCAATTCGAACTCCTTTCTCGTATATAATATATGTATATACCTAATCCAAATCGCGATTTGAGGACCTCCGATGTTATCTGAAATACGATTAAAGGAAGGGGACCATCACGATTTTAGAAGAAGGCAATGTTGATATTCTTGGCAAGCAGAGTTCGAACGAGTTGACGGTGTTTGGGAAGTTTAGCAGTCAAACGCTTAGAAGTTGGAACTGGTAGGATGCACGTTTCTGGAGGGTGCGACAGCGGTATATTTTTGGGGTTCGACGCTTTAATGTTTGGTAATTTGAGGGTTTAGGATGCTTCGATGATAGCGGTCACTCACCGAGGGGTTGCGACAGGAAGCAGAGGGGGCCGATGTTGGGAGTGTGGCCTGTTGAGTGGTGCGAGTAGGGTGATGGACTGGGAGTGGTGTGGTTTACAGATTATTGTACAGTGTGATTTGGATTTTTTGATTTCCATGAGATTTTGGGGGAAGTTGTGTGATGAAATTGTCGATTACCTATAGAGTTGGACAGGGACATTCATGACTTGATGGGGGAAAACTCAAGGAAGCATTTCGTTCTGTAGGAGGGAGGGGTTTGGTCTGTAGTAAGCACAAATGAATTATAGAGAAATTGCAACAGTTATTGTGGCATTAAAATTTAGGACTTGGTGAATGGGGAAGTTGCGATACGGAAGTGGGAAAATAGGAAGTATAGGGAAGGTGACAGCAATACTGAAAATGGAACTAAGGTAATTTTATTTTTAATTTCAAATTTTCAAGGGGATTGATTTATTTAACTATTAATTAATTAAAGTAAATTAGTTTATATATTTATTTATATAAAAGAATTAGTGGTAAAGAAATAAAATGTGTAGACTAATCAGTTAAATAAAATTAAGGTCTGAATTGGAATTTATTTACACCTGGTAATTTATTTAATTCAATCTAATCTAATTCGACAACTGAAATTCTATTTATATTGTTCTACATTGAAAAATAGATGGTTGGAGAAATCACTGTGAAATCTTTATAATAAGCTTCATTGGATATTCAGCCAATAAAATCAGGTGAGTAAACTCACTACTTGGATTTTATTTAAATAATTTTTATATGTTGTTGGTTGCTTGTTTGGATGTGTTTAAATACTTTTTTGGCTAGTATAAATATATATTAGTTATCTAGGATTGGTGTTTGTGGTTATTATATATATATATTGGTGATTGGATAATTCTCGCAGTACCATTAGCGGTTGCTCGCTGTATCATTAGCGGATGACCCTATACGCCCCACGTTATGATAGTGGATGACCTTCTATACCTCGATATACTACCTCGAAGCAGGATGGGTATTATTTATGTTGGCTAACGTTTGTGGATGCAGGAAAACAGGTAGGAGGGATCCAGCTGGATTCTTCAAAAATATTATTATTTGTTTGTTCCACATATATTATCATATATGATGTGTTGATTGATAATTGAGTGGTTTGATTGTTTAAATATAACTGGGGCCAAAATATTGATATATAATAGTATCATGAAAAAGATATTTGAGATTTAAAAAGGGGAAATCTATTTTTCAAAAATAGAATTTGAATTTCGAGTGGACTATAAAGATATTAACTTGTTTTAAATAAATAAAACAAGTATTTAATTTATAAATGATATTTATAAATTAAATAACATAGGAAATTTAAGTAAATTTATAAATAGTGTTTATAATGAAATGGAATGATTTCATTGGATAATCAGAGAATTGAATTGAATTGAATTTATAAACGGGGTTTATAAATGTAGTGGAAAAAATTATCATTGGATAATTCAAATATTTAAATTTAAATGTGAATTTATAAATAGAAATAGGAAAATCGTTTTCAAGAAATAAACGATGGGATTTATTCTGATGTTCAGAATATAAATTGAACTAAAATAAATCCGTAAGGATTTATGATTTGAATTCGATTAATTTGAATTTATTTAAATAGAAGTTAAATTGAATATGAAAATAGATTGGGTGTTATATATATATATAAGTTATTATAAATAGAAATTTACAAAATAATATTTTTGTTTTAAATAGATTTCGAAATAGACTTGTTTAAAAATATAAACAAGAAAATTTACAAAATGGTGTTTATAAATATAATGAATTAATTATCAAGAGATAGTTTGAATATTTAAATTCAAATATGAATTTAAAAATAGAATTTGAAATAATTCGAAAGGGAACAACGGTTTTTATTCCGGAATTCGGAATATCAAAGGGATGGAGTTTCAAACAGAAATTTAGAAAGGGACTTGTTTAAATATATGAAACAAGGAAGTTGAATTTATGAATTTTGTTATAAATTTGGTGAAATAAATTATCATTTGGATAATTTAAACCATTTAAATTCAAGTAGGAATTTAAAAGTAAATTGGGAAGTGTTTTGAAACAAATTGATTATATTTCGGAATTCGAAATACAAGCTGAACTAAGAAAAATTCAATGGGTTTATAATTGAAATTCGATTATATTAGATTTTATAAATATTTTATTTATAAAAGGAATTGGAATTAAATATAGAAGATCGAAGTATAAATAAATAAATTACCGAGTAAGGAAAAATCGACAATTACAGATAATCAAAAATATTATGTTGAGTTGGGAAACTGATTCGATATATATATTAAAAATATATCAGAATGGAGTTGAATTTATTATAAGCAAAGTTTAAACATTTATATATATAAATATAATTAAAACAAATTCGCCGCAGCGCGATAGTTCGTATTTGGCGTTTCGAACTTCAATTGAGTATATAGAACTCAATTTAAGTTGGAATTCTTTGAAACAAGAATCGTCAGGACTGGTTGAATAATAGTTTTCTAATGGAAGGGAAAAATCTGGATTTCGTCTGATAGATTTTGAGTTATGTCAAAATCAAATTTTCAGAAAAGCAGCGGCAAAATTGTTTAAAACCATAATGGTTTTTATAAATAAATATAAGGATTTTAAGTAAATAAAATACGAATTTCCATTAGAAAAATCCGGATTTGAGTTGTAAAATAAATACGAACTCAAATTGTGTAAATAAAATGATTTTTGAAACAAGAATCAGATTTTAAATTATTGAATAAAATTAACTAATTAGAAGAAAAATTAGTTAATGAACCTTTGGGTTGAATTGGACAATGGATAAGTGAATGGGGTTTGTAATTCATATTCGAAATCGAATATGGAAATTGAATTGAAAATGGAATTCAGTTTGTTTGTAAGAAAGTCAATATTTTATTTGAACATGTTATGTTCAAAAAAAATGGTGAAATAGTCAAAATAACTAATTAGAAAATAAATTAGCAAATTGGGTTAAGTCGAGGGGATTGAGTTGAAACAGAATGGTTAGATATATGTTATGCATGATTGGGATGAAGTGCATAAAGATTATAATTTAAGTGCTCGACAAAAAGGTACACGTTTAAATTCCATATGAGATTTTATGCGCCGAATCTGCAAGCCGTTTGGCTTTTTGATTTTCTTTTTGAATGGAAAGGGCCTAGAGAGGCGAGTTGAGGTTTGAACTATCGACCCATACAAAGGAGGTTATGGCGAAATTTTCCGAGAATTTAAGGAGTTAGAATATTTTTAAGAAATTTTGATAGTTAGAAATCAATGTATTGATATATATAGAATTCAATAAGGAAACGAACTTGAAAATAGAATACTATAGACAAATAGAAAATCTATAATTAAATCTGGTAAAATTAGAAAGCGAAACGTATACGGATTTAAAAATGAATAATTGGTTTGTATGATGTTGATAATTTGAGATAAGTGGTCTTGTCTATTTTGAAGTTAAAGTTGTTATTCAGTCAAGGTCTAAGAGGTAGTTATACCCCAACTTGATTGATTTCATTTTTAACCGATAAGTAGCAAGATCCAGTTTCGAAGAGAAATGTTTGAATAAGAGTTAGTTGAATGCAGTGTTTTGGGTTGTTGTAACAATGTTTTACACAACATTCGTTTTAACCCAAGTAAGTGGAAATTTAGAAATATAATAAATAAATATTTCCTGAGTGTAGAAATGAACGGGCGTGGAAGAGATAAGTAATTGGAACGTTTTCCAATTATAAATAGAAGATATTTTCTATGTATAGAAAATAAAAGAAGGTGAGATATGGATATGTTTTCCAAATAATGTAAAAGGCCAAGATGATTGTTGAAAAGATTTGGTTAACAAATATTGGTAAGGAAATGGAGTAGAGATTTAATTAATAAAATGTTAATTAAGGGCCCAGTGATTGTTTGATGCTATGAATGGATGTTTGTTTTTCTTCGATTGTAAAATAACCGACTATCGAAGTGTTTGCCAATATCGTTGTCAATATGGAGAGACCGGTTGGATTATTATCCGAGAACCACTACGTATTGGCAGTAGTGTTGCGAATTAGATTTTTTGAAGATAATCGAAGATGGTGAAAAGTGCAAGGGCTTTTTCTATTTAATGGAAATTGTGCCTTCGGTTTCGTTCAGTCCCAGAACGAAGTGTATGGACGAATGTCTGACAAAGTATTTCCAATAATCGAATATGTTGGTATGTATAGATATACATGGTGGTGGAGAATTTATTCTCTTAGTATAATATCCAGAATATATTTATGCAAATCAATAAATAATTAACGGATCTGACAATGTGGCATTCATAGTGATTGTGTTATAAATGAATTGCAAGTCATCGTAGCCTCAGGCCTCAACAACCGGGAAATGACAAAAATCGGGCAGGCAGCATGGCTATGTGGGTCGCTCCCATTAGGGTGTATAATCACCTATCTAGAGAAATTCCATTTGCTTTTTTAATCTATCGATATTGTCTCTTTTCGGGAAATGGTTGCTGATCCCAACCGTTGGTGATATATATTCAATACACTCAAGCGAAATGAGTGGTCGGTCATGTATGGGCCGGGTTGCAAGATTCTTGTTGAGCCCCAGATTATGCCCTCTAGAGTACACTGATCGGAAGGTGGTTTCATACCTTCTTGTGTTGGAAATCCAATCTTCAATAAGCGCCATGCGGTTTTTGATTTTATATTATATAAGGAGCGTGAGATGCAAGCGATCCGCTAGATTGTTATCTATTTGATTTAGACACTATTATAATATCGCTGGATTTTTGTATCAAAGTGTTTTGGGTTATAGTAAGGTAAAAACCGTCCATGTTTGTGTGTGGGCTGGTCTTACTATTATCCTTTCTTTCGAAAGGATTGTTAAAGTTAAACAAATGATTGGAGTTTACTCACACCAGTCCCATGACTGACCCAGAGTTTATTTTGTTTTTTTGTTTTCCTTAAACTCTTGGGTGCCCAAATTTGTATGGTTAGCCAAGTAGTCGAGATTTTTTAGAGTCACTTGGAAGAGCTGGAAGCAGGAGGCTTCACCAGTTAGCTATAGACTATCATATTTCCGCTGTGTACTATGTTGTATCTGGAAAAAGGTGTTTATAACTGTTCCAGGAATAATTGTTGTGCTCTGATAATGGTATGTATATACAGTTACTGGTTTGTATTTCAAAAGTTATGTTATTTAATATATTTTATTCGTTCTGCTGTGAGTTTGTGATCTTCGTTTCCTTCTATTCTAATATATCTTTCTTCCTATTTCTCATCCTCTAACTTCTTTCTAATAATGATTCGTATTTCTGTGTCATTTGGGTTGGACGTGTGGTGTTATTAGTCAACTCAAAGGGTATGGAAATTCCGGCCGTTACACCAAAACTACTAGCTGACCGTGTGGAAAATAGGGACACCCAGAGTTTAGGTTAAAACAATAAACTCCAGGTCAGTCATGTGACTGGTGTGAGAACTAAAACAGTTATTTATAACTTTACTTTTAAAAATAAGGTGAATCAAGGGACCACGCCGTATAACACGGAAGGGGTTTCCTTCTAAGAATACCAGTGCATAAAACAAACAATGCAATGCTTTTTGAAAAAAATGAAGCTATTATAAGACTTAGGTCCCATCACACAATGCAACGCAAGCCGGAGGATAAAGTTTTACCTTATAATAGTCAAACATGCTTGGTACGTTTAAGACAAATCATTTTGATATTATTATAAGTGTATAGTGTATAAAATCACTTCAAATATAAATGAATCAATCATAGACGGCATTAGCGTCCCATGCCACTATGTCGCAAATAGTATACAACTAAAACCGTAAAATGTCGTATTAATAGTTGGATTTCCATCTGTGAACCAAGGCAAGGGATCGTCCTTACCGCTTCGAGATGCACTAGCCCGTGTCTTAGGATCAGAGCTTGAGTGACCCTTGGATCGTCAGTGCCGGTCTACACGGAGTGGATTAAAATGCCTGGACAATACGTTTCCCCGCCCTATGGGGCATAATTAAGCCAGATGACTCAATATCCATCGGCTCCGTAGTAACCGATATATCCGATGCGCCTTGCTATCAATCAAATAATATGCAACATCCACATGAATAAAATGTCTGGTCTCCATACCATGACACCACTCCTAGCTAGAAGGAAACGCATGCCCTTCCCGAAGTCCTCTCCCATTTCTGGTTCACACCGAGGTATGAGGCTCACGAATTACCGCTATACACAAAGCTATGCTATATTAAAGCCATGCTTTGATCATCAACCACAAGGCTCTGCTTTTCAACAGAAGCCTTGATCATTTGCATCTTATCATGCCACATTGACAATTCATGTCGTGCGACTGATGTCTATCGGTATATAACCTCGGAGATCGTACGTCTCAGGGAAGGGTGTTAAGCAAGAGAATAAATTCTCCGCCACCGAACAGATATATATTTAATAAAGATCAATTAACACAAAATAAAATCCAATGTCAGACAAACATCCATTTACAAGTTTGTTCTGGGTCTGAACTAAACTGGAGGCACCTTCTTCCTCATTCCATATGTCCAATACAGGAGAGAGGTCCTCACATATCTGGTCAACCTCCAAGTACATCTGGACGATCACCACTTATTACCTTGTCTTGGGTGTACAACCCAATCCAGACATCAGTAATCATCCAAACGATATGAAGACCTCCAGTCTTCAACCACCATCTTCATCGTCGACTTATCGTCGAATCAGTTGTTCAGAATGGGTATAAACCCGGCCTTTCCGAATAACTCGCATATATTATAAACAAGTGCTACAAAACACAACATACGCCTCATTCCAATTCTGAATATTCCTTTATTTAAATATTCATATCCTTTGGGAAAGTTTTCCATTAATTTTATCAAAGATAAATTCTTTAAATTTATTCTTTAATCTTCCTTTGGATTTCAATTCTAAACCAAATTAAGGTTTATCAACTAGTCGGGATTAGCGAACCTTACCGAAGTAATCATTTGTTTAATTTCCCAATCCCAACCTATTTATCCCATGGAGCAAAACTGGTAATACTCCATATCTAACACCACAGTGTTATCGGTAAATTTAATTACCATTTCACATTCAAATCTAATTAAAGATTTAACTATCGCTTGGAGCAAAACTGGTGATACTCTATTCTCGATCATTTACCGAATTTGATAATTTTAATTTATCATATTCTCATTTCAATCTAATTAAAGATTCATTAAAACTCTACTTAGTTTTAATCTTCCAAAAAATCCATATTAATGATCATTTCATATCTAGGAAATAAATCCTATCTTTAACTGGGTTAAAGAACCAATGTCATTTAAAATACAGTTCACGATAAACCCAAAATCACATTCCATAAATTATGGAATCTTCACGGAAAACAGATCAAAATATATAATCGATATAAACTTCCATATCCAACCAATAATATAAATGGAATAACGGCAAAGTCTTTTAAATTCAATGTATAATAACAGTCTTCCTCCACATAAGCTCACTTCGATTATTATCAAATCGAATTCCATTCTATTCCAATTTATTGTATTAAATTAGAAAACTTTACTTTGGAAATTTCCATTAAATCTTAATAGAAAGATTTATAAATTCCAAATCACATTTCACTGTAAATCGGGTTAAAGAACGAATGTCGTTAAAAACACAGTTCATAATAAACCCAATTCACATTCCATTTTATTCCAATTAAATGTTAATTAACTGGAAACTCTAATAATCTTAATTAAAAGACTTATTCTTTTCTCAACTGGGTTTAAGAATAGTGTTACTGAAGACACCATTTACGACAAACCCAAAATCCAATTCTTTTATTCAATTCCAATTAAATATTAATTAGTTGGAAAACTTCACTAAATCTTAATTAAAAGATTTATTCTTTTCTCAACTGGGTTTAAGAATAGTGTTATTGAAGACATCATTCACGACAAACCCAAAATCCAATTCAATATTAAATACAAGGCTCTAAATATAAATTATATCGGCTTATATTCAATATCAAATTCTGAAATCAACAAATATCGTATTGGGAATAGCGATATATATATATATATATATATTAATATCTTCCAAATTCCTTCACAATATCCGTATAATCACGGAATCCAATATCGAAATATTCCGAAGATAATTTCGATTCAAATCCATTCCAATTCATATATTGGAAATTCTGGTTATTTTTGAAACCATTTCAAATCCAATTTATTTATTTTAAAAATAATGGATTATAATTCTAGTTCATAGCTAGTTCATTTCGATAAAAATATATTTTTATTTTTTCAAATATGGAATTTTTCATCCCATTTCATTCCAAATCATTTATATGATTTTACACAAATTATTAATATTTTTAATAATTTTATCAAGGCCCGTACAGTCGATTTCCATAAACGGTCATCGAACTGCACTTACAATGACCTTTTCCAATTTTTATTTGGACATAATTCCAAATCCAACCGGTAGATTTCAAATCTCTTATATTCGTTGGAAATCTCTATTTGGTACGAACCCAAATGTTCCGGTTTTAGGAGAATCTGACGGTCAGATCTCCCGTAATGTCAATTTGAAGTCAATGGTCGAAATTTGTGAACTATCGCGGCGCGACGCATTCTATTCAAGATATTAAATATGTATAATATATATTTCATCGATTTCTATTTAAAACGTATTTTATAAATCATTTTAAATTCGTTTTCAAAACAATTTCAACTTCATATTCAATTTTAAATCAAAATTGAATATTCCATATCATTAATATATAAATGATAATATTTTCAAAACACTAGATTTTGAAATCACTTCCTCTTCAATATTCATTATAAAAATGAATAAAATCCACAAAAATTCACGTCAAAATGGCGTTAATCTAATCAACACGACTTCATATATTTCAATATTTTTGTGTCCATCCCAAATCAGACATCAAAATCATATTTTGATCCATTGCTGAATATTATTTTAAAATATTAATTATTTTAAAAATTCATTACTCGTCATTTTAAAATATTCTTTAATTTAAAATATTCGTTCTTTCCGAATTGAATCAGACATTGTCAATTACCATATAATTTTATTTATATGGATTTCATACACACGTGTACACAACGATAATCAAACATAGTCAACCATTATCCAGAGTGCATTACACAACTGCATAAGCGTTAAATATAAATAATTAATGCTTACAACAGCCTGTCAACCAATCGATTGACATACAACTAAACAATTGGGATTAGTGTATGTCAAATATTATCCCAATACCCGTGTGAGGTTTCAATCAACACACACCGATTTTATTTGTGCAGTTGGGGGATGTGTAAAATATATCGTCCTAATCAATATCAGTCAAACGTGTGTACATAAACAAATCGTTCGATTTGTAAATGAATATTTATTTTATTCATATACTTGTTAAAAATTATATTTTTGACTATATAATATTTATTTCAACACATGAACATTTTATGCAGTTCATTTATACAATAAAATGATATTTTTATTGTTCTAACATTTAAAAAAAAATTGGTAGCATAACGGCGCGATACTAGAACCGGAATAAGGTCTAGCCTTGTCTCTCGCCTAATAATGGCTTGCGCCGTATACAAACCAAATTCTAATCAACTCATTTCATTTGTCAAACCAAATTCAACCAAATAATCCAATGAACCAAACAACGAAACAAACATGGTTTCAAACAAAGGTGTCGGGTGTTACTAAGCGCCGTCTGCATCCTAGTATATATTTTTAACTAGAAAATAAGTTAAAGTGAGGAGTTCTCACCTTTGGGATCCACTCCGCCAGTTTTATCTCTGAATTTCTGAATAGCTTGGATTTGCCCGAAATTCCAACGTAACCCTTTTCACGCTGTTCATAGTAAAAATAACATTTTTATTATGATGATTATATATTTAAAAATCGCATTTTTAATCAATGATATTTACCTTTAAAAATCACATTTTTATTTCAATGTCATATATATATCACCTTTATATAACGATGTTTACGTTATAAAGATCACATTTTTAAAACGATGTTTATATTATAAAAATCACATTTTTATATTCATACCATTCATATAAAAGTCGTATTTTTATACCGCTACTTCATACATAAAAATCCAATTTTTATATCATTACTCATATGATAAAAATCATATTTTTATCACGCTTTTCAAATGAATAAAAAATCACATTTTTATTTTTCTATTCAAATAATAAAAATCGTATTTTTATCGCTTTGCTATATGTATAAAAATCAATATTTTTAATTCGCTATATATATAAAAATAATATTTTTTTGGCGCTATTATATAAAAATCCTATTTTTATTCGCTACTCAGATAAATAAAAATCCTATTTTTATTTGAAAAAAAATCACACATTGTTCGAGGTGGCGGAGTGGCGGAGGAGGCTCGGGGTGACGAAGGTGGTCAACGATGGCACACACATTGGTCGGGGGTTTTGCGGTTTGGTGATTTGGGCTAGGGGGTGTGGATTTTGGGCCTTGAACAGAGAGAGGGGCGAAGTGGCAGAGGGAGGATGGTCGGAGAAGGAGGGGAAGGGGCGGCGGACTTCTGGTGGTCGGCTAGGGCACGGTGGTGGCGGGTTTCAGACGATTTAGTGTTGAGGCATTTGGAATTGAAGAGGAGAGAGAAGGGGGCGGGGCAAGGAGGGGGAGTCGGAGCTTGGGGCCCCAATGGCGGCAGCGCGGCAGAAAGGGGGGTAGCGGCTGTGGTTGGCTGTAGGTGGGGGAAGCGATGAGATTTGAAGAGGAAAGGGGAAGCGAGCTTGTTGACCGTGAATTGGAAATTTTAGGGGTTTGACCCCCCGTCAAACCATATATATATATATATTTATATTTATATGTTCTATCAAAAATCAACTTTTTCATTCAATCTCCAAATCGAACCCAATGACTGTCGTCCCTAACTAAATACCACCATTACGAACAGAATGGAATATGTTTCGCAAGCCAATTCGACCGTTATGAAGAGGCAAGGGGGAGCGAGCTTGTTGACCGTGAATTGGAAATTTTAGGGGTTTGACCCCCCGTCAAACCATATATTTATTTATTTATATATTCTATCAAAAATCAACTTTTTCATTCAATCTCCAAATCGAACCCAACGACTGTCATCCCTAACTAAGTACCCCCATTACGAACAGAATGGAATATGTTTCGCAAGCCAATTCGACCATTATGATTAGTTTCCATTAAATTTAAAATATAAATCAATATATTTTAAATTCAAACGCACATTTTAATTTACCGAGGCCACATACGGACTCCAAAAATTCCAAAAAAATAAATCTAGCTATCTTTTAACGATATGGTCCTAACAAAATTAATTTCGTCGCATTTGGAGACCGTTTGAAAAACGGTCATTTTCCAGTCAATTAAATTCAAATTGAATTGACCAAACATGTTTAAATTCACCACGCTCACATATTGATTCCAAAAATATGAAAATTGGAATCTAGCAATAATTTGACATTCCGGATCCAGCAAAAGCGGTCTCGTCGAAAATGGAGGTCGTTTGCAAAATCGCTATTTTTAGGGCTATATATTATATAAATTCCATAGCGACTATTCTGAATTTTCAATTGGACATAACTGTTTATGCCCGTTATGAAATCTGGTTTTTTCAAATTCGTTGGAAAGATATTTTCAAACAGATTCCAATATTTATGGTTTTACTAAAACCCGGTTTATTTTGAATCTTGTGCATTCATTTGAAATCGAATTTTCAAACTACCGCGCCATTTCCAATTCCTTTTATAATTAAAATAAACATTTATATTCTAACTTCGATTTAAATTAATTTGTACACTCTAATTCTATTCAAAATAAATTTCTAGTCGTTATTATTTAAAATAAATTTCTAGTCGTTATTCTAACTTCGACGACGATTATTGTTAAGTTCTTCCTCTCAAATTCTTTCAAAATCTACCAACTAATATCAGTAAATTATAAAAGGAAAATTGTGATGCTCTCTACCCTCTTCCAATCAACATAAGTATGATCGGATTTAATTCAGTATCTCGCGCGAATTTCTGGCCTGAAGTCCTACCGTTCGAACGAGATTGTGGGTTCCAAGGGATTTCGAATTGAGCCCCACTAGCGGTGGGGGTAGATGGCGCTCCGGCGCTTTTGGTGATGGCTTCAGATCAGAATATGATGCTTGGATGGTGTTGCGGCGGGTTCCCTTTTCCTCCGACGATGGGTTCGTTTGTTATACAGAGAAAGGCCGAAGCCTGGAGTTGTAAACGAGAGATTAACGAAGGGGTGCGACTAATATTTGGTGATGAAGATTAATTAAAAACCTTAATTAAATTAATTAGCTAATTGATTGTATTGATTTATTTTAAGATGTATTCAATGTATAAAAGTCAATATCTTATTCATATGAGGTCAGAATCGGACATACTAAACTTCGTTGGAATCCTCTTGTCGAGAGCTACGCAACAGAACTGGCCAAAATAAAAAAGGAGAAAATCAGAATTTGAAGCGAATTTAAATACAAAAAGAATTGAAATTCAAAAATAAAAAATAATGGAGTGGAAAACGAATGTGAGAACTCTCTCTCACTCAAATTATTTTACAATTACTATATACCAGGTTGCAGACGAGGTTTAGTAGCTCCTGACTACTTTTTGTACAAACCATGGATGATTTGTGTGATTTGATTGTATTGTGGGAAAAGTTGATTGTATTGTGTATTGTGATTATGATACTGAAATGGAGTAAATAATATATATGTATATGTTGTATAAATTATTTATATAGGCGATATATAAAATATTTATATACGCTGTATAAAATTCTCCTGAAATAAAATAAATATTCATTTACAAATCGGACGGTTCATTTATGTACATCTATTTAGCTGATGTTGATTGAGATGATAAATTTGACATATCGCTCAACTACACAAATAATAATCAGTATTTGTTGTTTGAAAACCCCATACGGGTATTGGGATGATATTTTACATATACCGATCCAAATAATTAGTGGTATGTCAATCGATGGGTTAACAGACTGCATAAGCGTTATTTATTTATTCTAATGCTTATACAGTTGTAAAATGCACTCTAGATGTTGTATGAATTTTTAATGATTGTTTATCATTATAGTTGTATACATGCAATGTATGAAATCCATATAACTGAAATTATATGGTAATTGATTGACTCGCTTTCCGATTCAGAAATAAAGAATATTTTAAAATAATATAATATTAAGAAAAGAATCAAAATATGATTTTAATGTCCGATTTGGGAGGGATATGAAAATATTGAAATATGGAAACCGAGTTATGTAGTTATTCGCAATTTTAACCCGAACGGGTTTATCAATCAATTTTATTCATTTTATAATGAATATCAAAAGGAAATGATTTCAAAATATAATATTTTGAAAATATTATCTTTTTGATATTATAATGATATAGAATATTCAATTTTGATTTAACATTGAAAAATGAAGTTGGAATCATTTTAAAAAAAATTTATAAATGATTTATAAAGTACGTTTTATATGGAAATCAACGATATATTCTATATATATATATATATATATATATATATATATATATAATGGTTTGAATAGAATGCGCCGCGCAACGATCGTTCGTGAATTTCGACCATTAACTTCAAATTGATGTAACGGGAGATCCGACTGTTGGATTCTCCTAAAACCAGAAGCTTTGGTTTTGTATCGAAAAGAGGTTTCCAATGAATATAAGAGAATTAAATTTGAACTATCGGATTTTAAGATATGTCCAAATCAATTTCAGAAAAGGTCGCAATGGATACAGTTCGGTGGCCGTTATTGGAAACCGACTATATGGGCCTTAATAAAATTTATAAAAGTATGGAAAAATTGTGTAAAATCATAATAAATGATTTGGAAAGATTTTGGGTAAAAAATTCCAGTTTTGAAAAGATAAAATATTTTTTTTATCAAAATGAACTAATTAATAACTAGAATAAAAAATCCAATTATTTTTAGAAATAATAAATTGTACTTGTAAATGGTTTTAATATAACCAGAATTTTCCAACGAATAAATTGGAATGGAACTTAGCTTCGGAATATTTCGATATTGGATTTCGTGATTATACGGATACTGTTGAGGGATTTGGGAGATATATATATATCATTATTCCCAATACGATATTTGTTGGTTTCAGAATTTGATATTGAATATAAGTCGATATAATTTCTATTTAGAGCCTTGTATTTAATATCAAATTGGACTTTGGGTTTGTCGTGAATGGTGTCTTTATTAACACTGTTCTTAAACCCCGAAGAGAAAAGAGTAAATATTTTAAATAAGATTTAGAGAAGTTTACCAATTAATTAATATTTAATTGGAATTGAATTGAAATTGGATTTTTGGGTTTATCATGAACAATGTTTTAAATAACATTCGTTCTTTAACTCAATTAACAGTAAAGAAATGATTTGAAGTATATAAATCTTTTAAATAAGATTAATGGAATATTCCAAAGAAAAGTTTTCCAATTTAATATATTAAATTGGTATTGAATGGAATTCGATTTAATAATAATTGAGATGAGCTTTTGTGAATGAAGACCGTTACTATATATGGAATTTTAAAGGCTTTGCCATTATTCCATTTATATTATTAGTTTGATACAGAAATTTATATTGATTATATATTATGTGTTTTCCGTGAAGATTCCATAGTTTGTGGAAGGCGATTTGGGTTTATCATGAACTTTGTTTTAAATGAAATTGGTTCTTTAAACTAGTTAATGATAGGATTAATTTTCCTATAAAGTTGAATAACCATGAAGTAATGATTTTTGATATTAAAACAAATTTGGATTTTTAATGAATCTTCAATTAGCTTGAAAAGAGAATGGGATAATTAAATTTATTGAATTCGAGAAATGATCGAGAATGGAGTACTACAAGTTTTACTCCAGGTGATAGTTAATTCTTTAACTAGATTTGAACGGAAAATGGTAATTAATTTTACTGATAGCACAGTGGGTGTTAAATATGGAATACTACTAGTTTTGCTCCATGGGACGAATAGGTTGGAATTGGATAAACAAAATAAATGATTATTTCGATAAGGAGATAATCCCGACTAGTTTTATAAACCTTAATTTGGTTTAGAATTGTAAGAATAAAATGAAATCTTTTGAAAACGATATCAAAAGGAAGATTATAGAGAAAATTTAAAATAATTTATCTTTGATAAAATTAATGGGAACTTTTCCCTAAAGATGTGAATATTTGAGTAAAATAATATTCTTAATTGGAATGAGGCATATGATGTGTTTTATAGCACTAGATTATAAGATACGCGAGTTATTTGGGAGGACCAGGTTTAAACCATTCTGAATAATTGATACGACAATTAAAAGTCGATGATGAAGACGGTGGTTGAAGACTGGAGAACTTCACATCGTTTGGATGATTACTGATGTCTTAATTGGGACGTGCATCCAAGACAAGGTAATAAGTGGTGATTGTTCAAACGTACTTGGAGATCGACCGGATATGCGAGGGCCTCTCTTGTATTGGACATATAGGATGAGGAATAAGGTGCCTCCGGTTTTGTTTAGACCCAGAACAGACTTGCAAATCGATAGCGTGTCTGACATTGTATTTCTTTATACTGTATTCATTGATCTTTACTAAATATATATGTATTTGGTGGTGGAGAATTTATTCTCTTGCTTAACACCCTTCTCTGAGACGTACGAGCTTAGAGGTTATATATTGGTGGAAATCAGTGGTACGGTATGGAATGACAGTGTGGCATGTTGAGATGCAAATGATCAAAGCTTTTGTTGAAAAGCAGAGTCTTGTGGTTGATGATCAAAGCACAGCTTTAATTAGCATAGCTTTATGTAGCGTTAATTCACGAGCTTCACACCCCGGTATGAACCAGAAACGGGATGAGGACGTTAGGGAAATGGACATATATTAGTTTTTAGTTAGGAGTAACGTCATGATATGGAGCCTAGGCTGTTTATTTATGTGGACGTTGCATATTATTTGATGGAAAGCGAGGTACCTCGGAATTTGGGCCGATTGAAAGGCTCAGATATGAATTGAGTCCTTAGTGGCTCTAGAGTGGTCGACGTTACTGACCCATTTTGTAGGTTTCATAGAACCGTCTAACATATAGTTTATGGTATTGCCAATCATCGACGGATGACCGGCCCTGTCACTAACCGAGGTGTAGTTGCGGCTGTATCCTAAGGATCGAGCTAGAGAATCTCGAATCGGTCAGGACGATCGCTTGCCTTGGTTCATAGATGGAAATCCAATTCCCTATACATGATTTTACAATTTTAGTTGTATATATATATGTATATGAAAACGTAATATAATGGTACATACGCCACCTATAATTGATATATTTATATTTGAAGTTAATTTCTTCACTTATAGTAATAATAAAAGATGAAATTTCGCATATCAAGCATATTTGGCTATTATAAGGGAAAACCCTATCCTCGACTGCGTTCATTATGTGATGGGACCTGAGTCTTATAATAGCTTCAATTTTCTCTTTAGCATTGCTCTGTTATTTTTATGGACTAGTATTCATGGGGGGTAAACTCGTTCTGTGTTATACGGTGTGGT
This sequence comes from Allium sativum, assembly GCA_030737875.1. Taxonomy (NCBI): domain Eukaryota; kingdom Viridiplantae; phylum Streptophyta; class Magnoliopsida; order Asparagales; family Amaryllidaceae; genus Allium; species Allium sativum. The sequence continues at coordinate 605,486,503 of CM060923.1, read as the reverse complement.
CTCGTGATTTACCTAACTTTAAAATCGAGCTAATAACTATTTAAGTTCTCACACCAGTCCCATGACTGACTCAGAGTTTATTGTTTCTACCTAAACTCTGGGTGCCCCTATTTTCCACACAGGCAGCTAGTAGTTTTGGTATTTGCAGATATTGTTTTCACAGGAGCCTGGATTTACAGCTGAAGCTATATTCAGAATGCTCTGTATCTGTGTATTTCTTTCAGTTGTGTTATGTATTATTTTTCCGCTGCTTTGTAATTTAAATCTCTGATATTTTTCTGTTGTATATTATTCATTTATACTCTGATATCTTGTACTCTGATGTAAATTGTTGTAATGGCAATGAAATATTCTATTGTTTGTGTTCTGATTTGTTGTGTTCTCAACTCAGTCAGGGCTTTCCCATAAGGGGGTATTTTGGGTCGTTTCATTTTTGTATCAGAGCTTTGGTTTACAAAGCTCGAGAAAAAGACACATTAGAACTGAACGAAAGAATTTATCAAAGATTGGATTAGTAATATCCAAGGAGAATGACTCATTAGAGATGGGACCAGTAGTATCCTAGAATGAGTTTCAAGTGTGTTGTTTTTAAAATAAAAATAAAAACAAATTTAGTTTTGGGAATTTAAACCTTATTATATGTATTTGAGTATTTTATTTTAAATTGAATTTGGACTATCGGGTATATGAAGATTTTGCATACACGCCTAGCTAGCGTGTGTACGAAGTCTCAAATATACTGGATGGATATAGAATCACACTTTAGTTTCTCGGGGGTGATTCTGATAGTGTTGCAGCATTATCAGTATTTATTTTCAAGTGCCGAAAGTGGGATATCTATATATTTCCAATTGATTAGTGTGAGAACCAAAACTTAGATAGGGTTATTGTTGTGATTTGGCGTTAAAAATATGATTTGGAGTATATATATAAGATATATGTTTGAAAATTTAATCAACTAGCAGATTGCTGGTTGTGTTGTATAGTTAATAATCCAACTAATAAAACCAATAAGAAAATGTAAGGTAAATTTAGCCAAATTGAATCAAATATTGAACTGAATTGAAATTGATTGAAATTGCATATATGCATATGTATATACATTGAACAGGTCATAGCATGGAAGTTAAGGAGAGGAATAAAATTGTATGCCCGACAAATATGTACATATTTACTGTATTTCTTAGGTTTTGAAGATTTTATGAGCCAATTGGCTAGCCACTTGGCTTTTTTTATTTTGGATTGATGAGGGCCCTATGAGGCAAGTTATGGTTTTACCTATCAACCCGTACAAAGGAGGTTATGGAGAATTTTTTCTAAAATTTAAGGTGTTAGCCAAATTTTTGAGAAACTAGAAAAATTTTAGAAACTGAAAAGTTGAAGAATGAAACCAGAATGAAAGTTGAGTTGGTTGGTTAAACAACTTTCAGCTACACGTTCCTTTCCGAGGACGAAAAGATTTTAAGTGTGAGAGATTGTAACAACCCGAATTTTCAGAACCAATTTAAATTTTTTATTGTAGCACTTTTAATGAATTTTAATTAATTCAAATGATTTATTTTAAATGATAACTAAAAAAAATTTATTTAAATCGAAGTTAGAACATATAAATTTATTTTAATTATAAAGGAGTTTGAAATGGCGCGGTAGTTTGAAAATTCGATTTTAAATTTCAATTGAATGTATAGAATTCAAAATAAATCGGATTTTAGTAAAACTAGAAATATTTGAATTTGCTTAATTATATCTTTCTAATTAATGTAAAAATTTCATATTTCATAATACAAATTGAAAGTTATATCCAGTTTAAAAGTTGAAATAGTCGCCACGGAATTTATATATATTTTTAATTAACATATAGCCCTTAAAAATAGCCATTTTGCAAACGATCTCCGTTTTCGACGAAACCACTTTTGTTGGACCCGATATGTCAAATTATTGTTAGGTTCCAAATTTCATAATTTTTGAAATTAAAAAGTGAGCGCAGTAAATTTAAATGTGTTTGGTACTTTCAATTTGAATTTGAACGACTAGACAAAATGGTCATTTCTCAAACGGTCTCCAAATTCGACGAAATTAGTTTATTTAGGAGCACATCACCAAAACATAGCTAGATTTATTTTTCTGTAATTTTTAGAGTTAGTATGTGGCCCCAGTAAATTAAAATGTACGTTTAAATTCAATATATATTGATTTATATTTTAATTTTGACGAAAACTAATCAAAACAGTCAAATTGGCTTACGAAACATATCCCATTATGTTTAAAGTTTGGGTATTTGGCTAAAGGCGATAGTCGTTGGGCTTGGTTTGGAGTACGTGATATTAAACAGGTAATAAGTGAATTAAAATAATATAAAATAATATATATATTCAAAAATCCTAAACCCTAGTTCATTTAGTTAAACGAATCGCCGGTCCTAATTAAAAAAACCGATGGTGATTGTTGTTCAATTCTTCCTCTCAAATTCTAGCAAAATCCACCAACTAATATCATTATAAAAGGATGTGATGCTCTCTACCCTCTTCCAATCCGTATAAGTATGATCGAATTTAATTGAGTATCTCACGCGAATTTCTGGCCGGAAGTCCTACCGTTCGAAAGAGATTTGTGGGTTCCAGGGGATTTCAAATTGGGCCCCACTAGCGGTGAGGGTAGATGGCGCTCTGGCATTTATGGTGATGGATTCTAATCGGACTACGACACTTGGATGGTGGTGCGGTGGGTTTCCTTTTCCTTTGACGATTGGTTCGTTTGTTATACAGAGAAAGGCTGAAGCCTGGAGTTGTAAATGAGAGATTAAAAGAAGGGGTGCGGCTAATATTTGGTGATTAAGGTTAATTAAAACCTTAATTAAATTAATTAGCTAATTGATTGTATTAATTTATTTTAAGATGTATTCAATGTATAAAAGTCAATATCTTATTCATATGAGGTCAGAACCAGACAAATTGAACTTCGTTGGAATCCTCTTGTCGAGAACTACGCAACAGAGCTGACTAGAATCAAAAAGGAGCAAATTAGAATTTGAAACAAATTTAAATTCAAACAGAAATGAAATTCAGAAATAAAAGAATGACAGAGTGGAAAATGAATGTGAGAACTCTCTCTCACTCAAATTATTTTACATTTATTATATAATAGGTTGCAGACGGGGATTAGTAGCTCCTGACACGATTTTTTGTACAAACCATGGATGATTTGTGTGACTTGATTGTATTGTGGAAAAAGTAGATTGTATTGTGTATTGTGATTGTTATACTGAAATGGAGTAATTAATATATATATGCGTTGTATAAATTATTTATATAGGCGATATATAAATTATTTATATACGCTGTATAAAATTCTACTAAAATAAAATAAATATTCATTTACAAATCGGATAGTTTGTTTATGTACGCCTATTTAACTGATATTGATTGGGACGATAAATTTTACATATCGCCCAATTGCACAAATAATAATTTGTATTTGTTGTTTGAGAACTCCACATGGGTACTGGGATGATATTTGACATACACTGGTCCCAATAATTAGTGGTATGTCAACGGATGGGTTTACAGACTGCATAAGCATTATTTATTTATTTTTAATGCTTATAAAGTTGTAAAATGCACTATGGATGTTGTATGAATTTTAAATGATTATTTGTCATCATAGTTGTATACGTGTGATGTATGAAATCTGTAATAACCCGGAAAATCTGAGCTAATTTAAATTTTTTATTTTGGCGAATTTAATGAATTTTGAATATTTAAAATGGATTATTTTAAATAATAACGACGAGAAATTTATTTTGAATTGAATTAGAATGTATATATTTATTTGAATCGTCGTTAGAATATAAATATTTTATTTTAAATATAAAAGGAATTGAAAATGGCGCGGTAGTTTGAAAATTCGATTTCTAATTTCAAATGAATGTACTGGATTCAAAATAAACCGGATTTTAGTGAAACCAAAAGTATTAGAATCTAATTGAGAATATCTTTCCAACAAATCTGAAAAAAATGAAATTTCATAGCGGGAATCAAAAGTTATGTCCAGTTGAAAATTCAGAATAGTCGCTATGGAATTTTGGCCCTTAAAAAATGACCTCGGCTTTCAACGAAACCACTTTTGTTGGATTCGGGATGTCTAGTTATTGATAGATTCCAAAATTCATAATTTTTCAAATCAATATGTGAGCGTGGCGAAGCTAAACGTGTTTTAATAGTTTCGGTCAATTTCAATCGACCCAAAAATGGCCATTTTTCAAACGATCTCAGAATTTGACGAAATTAGTTTAGTTAGGACCGTATTGTCAATACGAAGCTAGAAATAAATTTTCTGTAATTTTTAGAGTCAGTATGTGACCCCAGTAAATTGAAATGTATGTATAAATTGAATATATAATGATTTATATTTTAATTCAAATGAAAACTGATCGTAACAGTCGAATTGGCTTACATGACATAACCCATTGCGTTCGGAATGAGGGTAATTAGCTAGGGGCGACAGTCGTTGGGTCTTGATTGGAGTTTGAATTAAAAGATAACTTTTTGGAGATTAAATTAATTAAATATAATTAAATTTAAAAGTCAACCCCTTTATTCACTAAACCCCTTCCCACCTTTCTCTTTCCCCGTTCGATTTCTTTCAAAAATAAAAAAAAACAATGTGAACCCTAAATCACCGCCGCCATCGATCGTGGAGCGCCCTTCCTCCCCTGGCGATGCGCCTCCGGACAAACACCCCCCTCACTCCGGCGCGTGTTCTTCCTCTCTCCCCCTTCCTTGAGGTGAATTACGGCACCATGAAGCAAAACCGCCGCCCAGGTGCAGTCGCACCCCCTTCCTCTGGTGGTCACGCCGCCTCACAACCTCCATCAGCACCCCCTTGCCCCCGATGCCTCAGCCTCCCAAAAACCCACCCCGCTTTATAGTAAGACCCCTGACCGCCAGAAAAGGGCTACCGCCACCGCTTTTGGCCACTGACGGGCCTCCGCTCCCCCTCTTCGATAAACAATGGTAAGCTTCTTTATTTATTATTATTTGATTTCCTTTTTATGCAATTGATTTAGTAATTATACATGGTTTTAAACTGTAATGTATACATACATATATATATACATAGATAAGGAATAAAAGATGTGATTTTTTAAGAAATAAAAGAAGTGATTTTTATGACTGAAAAGATTAGATTTTCTTTGATTGAAAATATAGATTTTCAAGGTATGAAAACATCGATTTTTAATTTAAAAAACTATAATTTTCTATGAATGAAAGTATGCGATTCTTATGAATGAAAATATGTGATTTTTGTTAAGGAAAATTTTGATATCTATAAAATAAAGTTTAGATTTTTATAAAAAGAACCGATTTTAATATGTATGAAAGATGGATAAAAATGTAATTTTATATTAAAAGAATTAATCTTTAATTTGAAAAAGATTATCTTTTTATGATAGAAAGATTTGATTTTTGAAATTAGAAAGATTAGATTTTTAAAATGAAATGGTAAGATATTTCTTTGAAAGACATATAAAAATATGATTTTTATATTATAGAGATAATAAAAATATGATTTTTATATTATAGAAAGAATAAAAATACGATTTTTATAACAATTTTTATATATGTTGTAGCGAAATAAAAATTCGATTTTTATACGAGTAGCGGATTGAAAATAGAATTTTTATATAATAGAGAATATAAAAATATAATTTTTATATAGGTAACGAAATAAAATTTTGATTTTTATTATATATATGTAGTGAAATAAAAATGTGATTTTTATAGCATCGAAATAAAAATTCAATCTTTATATAAAAAGTAGGAATATAAAAATATATTTTTTATATAGAAAGAAGCATAAAAAAAATGAAGTAGAAACAAAAATGTGATTTTTATTTATTGGAATGAAGCAATAAAAATATAATTTTTATTATGAACAGTGTGGTAAGGACTGCATTGGAATTTCAAACAAATCCAAACGGTTCAGAAGTTCAGAAGTAGAATGGCAGAGTGGATCCCAAATGTGATAACTTCTCACTTTAAATTTATTGTCTAGTTGAAATATATACTAGGATGCAGATGGTGCTTAGCAGCACCAGACACTCGTCGTCCACAGACCATGGATGACTTGTTTGTTTGATTGGTGTGTTGTGAAAATTGATTATGTGATGTGGATTGAATAAATATTTTATAGTTAAAAATATAATTTTTAATGTGTATATAAATAAATTATTTATAAACAAATTGGACGGTTTGTTTATGTACACTCATTTAAAGGATATTCGTTGGGACGATAATTTTTACACATCGCCCAACTGCACAAATAAAAATCTGTACTTGTTGACTGAAACCCCACACGGGTATTGGGATGATATTTGACGTACACTAATCCCGTTTGTTTAGTTGTATGTCAATCAATGGGTTGACAGACTGTGTAAGCGTTAATTATTTATATTTAATGCTTACGCAGTTGTGTGGTGCACTTTGGATGATGGTTGATTATTTATAATTGCTATTATATACATGAGTTGTATAGAATCCATATAAATAACATTATATGGTAATTGATTGGGCCTCATTCCAATTTGAAAAATAAAGAATATTATAAAAAGAAATTTCATGTGTTGAATAGAATATAATTTCATGTGTTGAATAGAATATATATTCATTTGTTGAATAAAAGAAATTTCAAGTGTTGAATAAAATAAATATTCATGTGTTGAATGAAATATATATTCATGTGTTGAATAAAAGAAAATTCATGTGCTGAAGAAAAATCTTCATTTGTTGAATAGAACAACGAAGTTATTGAAATATATATAGCCGTGTTGATTAGATTGACGCCATTTTGAAGTGAACGATATTTATATCGATTTTATTCATTTTTATAATGAATATCAAAAAGGAATAGATTTCAAAATTTAATGCTTTGAAAATATTATCATTTATATATCGATGATATGGAATATTCAATTTTGATTAGGAATTGAATATGAAGTTGAAATCGTTTTTAAAACGAATTTAAAACGATTTATAAAATACATTTTATAATGAAATTGACGAAATATATATATAATATATATATATATATAATGTCCAGAATAGAACGCGCCGCGTTGCGGCAGTTTGCGAATTTCGACCATTGACTTCGAATGGACATTACGGGAGATCCAATCGTCGGATTCTCCTAAAACCAGAATTGTTGGGTTCGTATTGAAAAGAGCTTTCTAACAAATATTAGAGATTTGAAATCTAATGGTTGGATTTGGAATTATGTCCAACTCAAATTTGGAAAAGGTCGCTGTAAGTGCAGTTCGATGGCCGTTGATGGAAATCAACTGTACGGGCCTTGATAAAATTATTAAAAATAGTAATAATTTGTGTAAAATCATAAGAAATGATTTTTAAAGAATTGGGATGAAAAAATCCATATTTGAAAAGATAAAAATAGATTTTTTTTTATCGAAATGAACTAGAATTATAATCCATTCATTTTTGAAATGAATAAATTGGATTTGAAAGGGGTTTTAAAAGTAACCAGAATTTCCAATAATTGAATTGGAATGGATTTGAATCAAAATTTTCTTTGGAATATTTCGATGTTGGATTTCGTGATTATACAGATATTGTTATGGAAATTTGAAAGACATATTAATATCGTTATTTCCAATACGATATTTGTTGGTCGTAGAATTTGATATTAAATATAAGCCGATATATTTTCTATTCAGAGCCTTGTATTTAATATCAAATGTGATTTGGGTTGTCGTGAATGGTATCTTTAATAATACTTCTCTTAGACCGAATGGATTTAAGAAAATCAGAAACTAACTGAAGATTAGTTAAGTTGAATGGTTTCTTGGGTATTGATCTGATGTTGGTTTCGGACTTCAGAGTTAATACTTAGGGAATTGTTCACTTTCTAATTTACGGCTAAAGGCTAATAGAATGGAATGTGATTTTGGGTTTATAGTGAACCGTGTTTTAAATGACATTGGTTCTTTAACCCAGTTAAAGACAGGATGTGATTTCCCAAGTTAAACAATCATTAATATTGATTTTTGGGAAGATTAAAACTAAGTGGAGTTTTAATGAATCTTTAATTAGATTAAAATAATCAAGAATGGAGTATCACCAGTTTTGCTCCAAAGCGATAGTTAAATCTTTAATTAAATTTGAACGTGAAATGGTAATTGAATTACCGATAACACCGTAGTGTTAGATATGAAGTATTACCAGTTTTACTTCATGGGATGAATAGGTTGGGATTGGGAAATTAGAACAAATGATTACTTCGGTAAGGTTCGTTAATCCCGACTAGTTTGGATAAACCATAATTTGGTTTGAATTGATATTCAAAGGAAGATTAAAGAATAAATTTAAAGAATTTATCTTTGATAAAATTAATGGGAACCTTTCCCAAAGTATAATAATATTTGAATAAAAGAATATTTTGAATTGGAATGAGGCGTATGTTGTGTTTGTGTAACACTTGTTTATTATATATGCGAGTTATTCAGAAAGACTGGGTTTATCCCATTCTGAATAACTGATTCGACAATGTGTCGAGGATGAAGACGGTGGTCGAAGCCCAGAGGTCTTCACATCGTTTGGATAATTACTAATGATCTTGATTGGGATGTACACCCAAGAGGAGGGAATCAATTGGTGATCGTCCAGACGTACTTGGAGATCGATGGATATGCGAAGTACAAGGTGCCTCCGGTTTCGTTCAGACCCAGAACAAACTTGTAAATGGACTGTGTGTCTGACATTGGATTTTATTTTGTGTTGATTGATCTCTATTAAAAATACATCTGTTTGGTGGCGGAAGATTTGTTCTCTTGCTTAACACCCTTCTCTAAGACGTACGAGCTCAGGGGTTATATATCGATGGACATCAGTCGCACGGAGTGAATTGCCTGTGTGGCATGCCTAAGTGGTAAATGATCAAGGCTTTTGTTGAAAAGAAAAGTCTTCTGGTTGATGATCAAAGCACCGCCTGTGTGGCATAACTATGTGTAGCGTTAATTCGCGAGCCTCACACCCAGGTGTGAACCAGAAATGGGAGAAGGACCTCAGGGAGGGCATGCGTTTCCTTCTAGCTAGGGTGGTGTCATTGACCTACCAGCCCTGACATTTATATTATTTTCACCTGTGTGGTTGTTGGATTGCAAGGCGTCTCGGATATATCGTTGACTATGTGGAGCTGATGGAGTCATAGGACTCAGTTATGCCCCAAAAGGCGGGGAAACGCAGTGTTCAGGCATTTTAATCCACATCGGTGGACCGGCCCTGATGATCCAAAGGCTTGACTGGGTACTTGCCTGAGACTCGGGCTAGACAGTCTCGAAGCAGTGAGGATGATCCCTAGCCTCAGTTAACAGATGGAAATCCAACTTCCAATATGTGACTTTGCGGTTTTGATTGTAGAGCCTAGTATTGGCGACATGATATATGGCGCCCATGCCATCTGTGATTGATACTTATGATTGAAGTTGTTTTATACACTAAGCACTTATAATAGTATCAAATGATTTGTTTTAACGTACCAAGCATGTTTGGTTATTATAAGGGAAAACCCTATCCTCCGACTTGTGTTGCATTGTTTGACGGGACCTGGGTCATATAATAGCTTCATTTTTCCAAAAAGCATTGCACTGTTTTGTTATATGCACTGTTATTCTTGGGAGAAAACCCGTTCCGTGTTATACGGCATGGTCCCTTGATATATCTGATTTAAAGTAAAGTTTTAAATAACTGTTTTAGTTCTCACACCAGTCACATGACTGACCTAGAGTTTATTGTTTTAACCTAAACTCTGGGTGCCCCTATTTTCAACACGGGCAGCTAGTAGTTTTGGTTTTGCAGATTTATATTCACAGGATCCTGGTTTACAACTGGAACGATACTCGGAAAGCTCTGTATCCGTGTATTACTTTCAGTTGTGTTTTGTATTAGTTTTCCGTTGCTATGTAACGTATTGTAATCTCTGATATTTATCAAATGTATATTATTTGTTTATACTGTGTATATTCTTATAATTTGATGAAATTGTTGTAATTGACAATGAAATGTTCTTCTGTTTGCGTCCCGATGTGGCTTGTTCTCAAGGCAATCCGGACTTTCCTTCACGGGGAAGTTACTGGCCGTTTAAAAATCCATATAACTAAAATTGTATAGTAATTGATTAAGTTGCATTCCGATTTAGAAATAAAGAATGTTTTAAAATAATATAATATTCAGAAAAGAATCAAAATATGATTTTGATGTTCGATTTGGGATGGACACAAAAATATTGAAATATGGAAACCGAGTTATGTAGTTATTCACCATTTTAACCCGAATGGGTTTATCGATCGATTTTATTCATTTTACAATGAATATCGAATAGAAATGATTTCAAAATATAATATTTTGAAAATATTATCATTTAATATTATAATGATATAGAATATTAAACTTTGATTTAAAATTGAAAAATGAAGTTGGCATCATTTTAAAACGAATTTATAAACGATTTATAAAATAAGTTTTAAATGGAAATCGACGATATGTATATTATATATATAATGGTCTGAATAAAATGCGCTGCGCAGCGACCGTTCACGAACTTCGACCAATAACTTCAAATTGATGTAAATGGAGATCAGACTGTCAGATTCTCCTAAAACCGAAACCGTTGGGTTCGTATCGAAAAGAGCTTCTAATGAATGTAAGAGATTTAAATTTGAATGGTCGGATCTTAAGATATGTCCAAATAAATTTCAGAAAAGGTCGCTATGGATGCAGTTCGGTGGCTGTTATTGGAAACCGACTGCACGGGCCTTAATAAAATTATTAAAAACATGGAAAAATTGTGTAAAATCATAATAAATGATTTGGAAAGATTTTGGGTAAAATAATTGCAGTTTTGGAAAGATAAAAAGTATATTTTTTTATCAAAATGAAAGTTAATAACTAGAATAAAAATCCATTATTTTTAGAAATAATAAATTGGACTTATAAATGGTTTTAATATAAGCAGAATTTTCCAATGAATAAATTGGAATGGAGATTGGCTTTGGAATATTCCGATATTGGATTCCGTGATTATATGGATATTGTTGAGGAACTCGGAAGATATATATATATATATATATATATCATTATTCCCAATACGATATTTGTTGGTTTTCAGAATTTGATATTGAATATAAGCCGATATAATTTCTATTTAGAGCCTTGTATTTAATATCAAACTGGATTTTGGGTTTGCCGTGAATGGTGTCTTTATTAACACTGTTCCTAAACCACGAAGAGAAAAGAATAAATCTTTTAAACATGATTTAGAGAAGTTTACCAATCAATTAATATTTAATTGCAATTGAATTGAAATTGGATTTTTAGGTTTATCGTGAACAATGTTTTAAATAACATTCGTTCTTTAACCTAATTAACAGTGAAGATATGATTTGGAATATAAAAAACTTTTAAATAAGATTAATGGAATTTTACAAAGAATTTTTTTCCAATTTAATATATTAAATTGGAATTGAGTGGAATTCAATTTATTAAAAGTCAATATGAGCTTCTGTGAATGAAGACCGTTACTATATATGGAATTTAAAAGGCTTTGCCAATATTCCATTTATATTATTAGTCTGATACGGAAATTTATATCGATTATATATTGATGTGTTTTCCGTGAAGATTCCATAGTTAGTGGAAGGTGATTTGGGTTTATCGTGAATTGTGTTTTAAATGACATTTGTTTTTTAACCCAGTTAATGACAGGATTAATTTTCCTAAAAAGTTGAATAATCATAAAGTAGTGATTTTGAGATTAAAACCAAATTGGAGTATAATGAATCTTTAATTTGATTGAAATGAGAATAGGATAATTAAATTTATCGAATTCGAGAAATGACCGAGAATGGAGTACCACCAATTTTACTCCAGGCGATAGTTAAATCTTTAATTAGATTTGAATGGGAAATGGTAATTAATTTTACCGATAACACAGTGGGTGCTAGATACGGAGTACTACCAGTTTTGCTCCATGGGATGAATAGGTTGGAATTGGATAAATAAAATAAATGATTGCTTCAATAAGGCGATAATTCCTATTAGTTTTATAAACCTTAATTTGGTTTAGAATTGTTAAAGAATAAAATGAAATCTTCCGAAAACGATATCAAAAGGAAGATTACAGAGAAAATTTAAAAGAATTTATCTTTGATAAAATTAATGGAAACCTTTCCCTAAAGATGTGAATATTTGAATAAAATAATATTCTGAATTGGAATGAGGCGTATGATGTGTTTTTATAGAACTTGATTATAAGATACGTGAGTTATTCGAAAAGACCAGGTTTAAACCATTTTGAATAATTGATATGACGATTAAAAGTTGGCGACGAAGATGGTGGTTGAAGACTGGAGATCTTCACATCGTTTGGATGATTACTGATGTCTTAATTAGGATGTACAACCAAGACAAGGTAATAAATGGTGATCGCCCAAACGTACTTAGAGATCGACCGGATATGTGAGGGCCTCTCCCCTGTATTGGACATATGGGACGAGGAATAAGGTGCCTCTGGTTTCGTTTAGACTCAGAACGGACTTGCAAATGGATAATGTGTCTGACATTGTATTCCTTTATATTGTATTCGTTGATCTTTGCTTAATATAAATCTGTTTAGTGGCAGAGAATTTATTCTCTTGCTTAACACCCTTCTCTGAGACGTATGAGCTTAGAGGTTATATATTGGTGGAAATCAGTGGTACAGTATGGAATGATGGTGTGGCATGCTGAGATGAAAATGATTAAGGCTTTTGTTGAAAAGCAGAGTCTTGTGGTTGATGATCCAAGAACAGCTTTAATTAGTGTAGCTTTGTGTAGCGTTAATTCGTGAACTTCACACCCCGGTATGAACCAGAAACGGGATGAGGACTTCAGGGAAATGGACATATGTTAGTTTCTAGCAAGGAGTAAGGTCATGGTATAGAGCCCAGACTGTTTACTTATGTGGATGTTGCATATTATTTGATGGAAAGCGAGGTACCCGCGAGGTACCTTGGAATTCGGGCTGTTTGAAAGGCTCGGATATGATTTGAGTCCCTAGTGGCTCTAGAGTGGTCGACATTACTGACCCACTTTGTAGGTTCCATAGAACCGACAAACATATAGTTTATGGTATTGCCAACCATCGATGGATGACTGGCTCTGTCGCTAACCGCAGGTGTAGTTGCTGTTGTATCCTGAGGCTCGAGCTAGAGAGTCTCGAATTTGTAAGGACGATCGTCTGCATTGGTTCATAGATGGAAACCCAATTCCCAATACATGATTTCACGATTTTAGTTGTAAATATATATATATATATATATATATATACATATATATATATATGGCGACGTAATATAATGGTACCTACGCCGCCTATGATTGATACATTTATATTTGAATTTGATTTATTCACTTATAGTAATAATAAAAGATGAAATTTCGCGTATCAAGCATATTTGGCTATTATAAGGGAAAACTTTATCCTCGACTGCGTTCATTATGTGATGGGACCTGAGTCTTATAATAGCTTCATTTTTCTCTTTAGTATTGCACTGTTATTTTTATGCACTAGTATTCATGGGGGATAAACCCGTTCCGTGTTATACGGCGTGGTCCCGTGATTTACCTAACTTTAAAATCAAGCTAATAACTGTTTTAGTTCTCACACCAGTCCCATGACTGACTCGGAGTTTATTGTTTTACCTAAACTCTAGTTGCCTCTATTTTCCACATGGGCAGCTAGTAGTTTTGGTATTTGTAGATATTATTTTCATAGGATCATGGATTTACAGCTGAAGCTATATTTGGAAAGCTTTGTATCCGTGTATTTCTTTCAGTTGTGTTATGTATTATTTTTTCGCTGCTTTATAATTTAAATCTGTGATATTTTTCTGCTGTATATTATTCATTTATGCTCTGATATCTTGTACTCTGATGTAAATTGTTGTAATATCAATGAAATGTTCTATTGCTTGTGTTCTGATTTGTCGTGTTGTCAACTCAATCCGGGCTTTCCCATAAGGGGGATTTTGGGTCGTTTCATTTTGTTTGCTAGATTACTGTGTGTTATAATAGTTGATATATCAATTGTGCATTTTTGTGTTTATTTCAAATCTTCTCACGGTTGTATACTGTTGGGTTTGGTATTTGATTATTGTGTTGATTTCCCTAACTTTACATCATAAGAGGGTCAACTTTAACTCAAAGAAAATATTAAATAAAACTGTAATGTTGGGACTTTATATTTTGTTGTATTTGCAAGTGGAAAAAGTATAAAACAATTTATCATTTTGTAAAACCGCAACTAAAATCAGTCACCAATCACCTGTTCACTTTTAGAAACACATAAAGTTCGAGTCAACAAATTTCAAGTCCTGGTACATCAATTCACTCAAACAACGGTCAAAATAAAATCCAAATCATTAGTTTAAAAATATGAAAACATTGGCCTTATCTTTTGTTGTCAACATTCAACAACCTGTGAAAGTCAATACATACAACAAACTTAAAATATTGTCTTTATATGAAAAGATAATTGCAATTATCTTTTAAAACATTTACTATCGAAAAAACCAAATAATCAAATAATCATTCAACAAAACACAACATAAAATTCACAAGGTTAAATAACCAAATAGTCATTCAACAAAAGAACAAGTTGCATAATATAAAATAAAAAGATAAAATTGAATATCTTTTTGATCACCTAAACCACATCATATAACAAAACATAATCTTGCATTATTTTAATCAGTTCTTAACATTAATCACTGCTAAAAAGCAACATTCATAACATCTGTATAACAAAAATTCATCTTATTGTATAATTCAACTATAACACAAAATGTAAAATAATCAATCAAATGCAATGAGTTATAAAAAATTCAAACATTCAAAAAACAACTTCTTTTATTATGTCCTAGTTTTTTGCACTTTCCACATTTGTTTTGTTTAGGATGAAAATCAACACCTTCAATTCTATTCACTCTAGGTCTACAAGCTCCACGAACAGCTTTAGGAATGAATCACAACTATAATGAATGGATCAAACCTGTAAAGAAAATGTAAACAAATAAATATCTATACAAAATTTATCTTAATTAGAAACAAATGGCATAAAATACTACATAAGAAATCATTTTCTGTCCCACATTTCAAAAAAAGATAAAATCAATTATCTTTTACAGCTAAAACATACATAACCTGACCATCCACTGCCTTTATCACCTATACATAGTAGAAAATGTATTTACTTGTATGTTTAAAAGTTAAACATGGAGGCAAATTACCATATATGCATATTAGAAAAACACTTCCACACCAAAACATAAAGATAAATTATTTATCTTTTTGTTTAAAAGCTGAATTTATCATTTCAAACAATTTACATGTTTTCACACAATATAATATACATATTATATGTTTTTATATTATTATGAGTAAGTGAATTCATCATATGCTGCAACTAAGAAACTCAGACAATCATATGATTTGGATATGTTTATTATTTTAAAAAGATAAATACATTTATCTTTTTACAGAAGTTATATGTTTTCATACAATATAATATACAGGTTTTATCATTTAGTAAAAGATAACTACAATTATGGTGTTCACATAGTCATTTAGAAATTTTAGCAAGAACTTTACCTACATGAATGGACTTCACATCTAACCAAACAAATAAAAAGAGAGAAAATTTTTGCAAGTTCATGTGCTAGAATTTTTTTCGAATTCGAATAAATACATAAACATAAATCAACTAAGATAAAAGTGATATTATATTCAAGGTTTGATTCACTTCCATGAGCATATTAAAGTAACTACACAACTCACATAACTTACAAATATTGAAGTCAATTTGAATCGAACTGATGGAAGGGGCAACACGCTCCAACCTTAAAGAGAATCACACAGAGAAACGCATTTTTTGATACAAATCATTTAGAGCTCACCATGTTTTTTTGCCATGAAGAATCGCCATTACATTTTAGATCGGACATGAACCAAAATCTCCGTTTTACTTAAGCATGCATTTCAGATCTGACATGAACATCACCTCAACACATCGTCGCCTTCCTGCGTTGGTCACACACTCGAGGCCAACCCTTGCCTGAAAAGACTACTTCAGAAGATCGCCTCAGAAGATTAAGTTGAAACTGATTTAATTTGCGAAGAAATAATTGCATTTGATTTGAAAAAATAGAAAGCAAACATTATTTCAGAAGAGAACGATCGATTTTGTCCTTGAAACTTATTCTTTCAAAGCCATGTCCTTTAAACTTATTATTTTTATTTCAGAGAAACAGCTAAAATGATATATGTTCTAAGGGGAAAATACGTATAAATTCACATATAAGGAAAATTATACATAAAAGAAGGTGCAAAAACATATGTATACTTTCATATGTAAATATATGTATGTGCAAAAAAGAAATATACAAAATAGAAATTCAAAATAAACTTGCAATCAATGAAAATAGGTACGACTTAAATGATAGCATAATGTCATTTGAATTTTGAAAATGAAGTAAAAGTTGCGCGCATATATATACATGTAAAATTGGCATTAGAAGTTTTGTATACATATAAGGAGATTATATGTAAATATAATATTTAAATAATTCCATAAATTCAAATGAACGAAGCGGGAACTAGGCCAATTGTCGGGAGACCAATGCTCGGCTTGGGTCGACCCATAGGTCGACCATAGGGGATGAGTCGACCCAAGTGGTAGGTGGGTCATGGAATCCATGAGACCAATGCTCGGCTTGGTTTATTTAGGTTTCTCTTCCTTTTCCCTCTTCTTTAGTATCATATTTGTGAATCCATGGTTATTTGGATTATAGATTCAATTAGGTAGGTCATGGAATAAAAGATCTTGATTAGATTCATGGATTGGAAATCTATTAAGTGAGTGGATCAAAATTATACTATTTTAAATAACGGTATATTTATCATTTGTGTTCCCCATTATTAGTCAATCTACTGAACAGTTGATAATTGTGGAAAATTGTGTATTAGAACGGTTTAGGACGTGTTAAAAAGATTACTGTTGTATATGAATCTGCTTTTATAACCTGTTAATTGGATATTGCAAGTCAAGTATAGTGAAATTGTAAATAGTTGTGGTAATTGGGGTAAAATATGCAGAGAACAATTATGTTATATAAGGCTATTTCAATTAAAACATCCATCTGAACTGGAATTTATTGTAAATGCTATATTTATGGAATTTACGATAAACATGAATATTTGTTTAAGAAGATTATTATACCAAATGGTTGTAAATGTATAACGACCCGAAATCCCCCGATCTCCGAAGAAATGGAAAAGAATGGATTGTTTTGAGAACACGACGCATCAGAACACAAACATTAGAACATTTCATTGCTATTACAACAACTTACATTAGAGATCAAGAATATTCCAGATGATGAATAAATATTACACATTGGAAATACAATATCAGAGATTAAAATTACATAGCAGTGGAAAATAAAACATAATTACAATGCGTAGCGGAAAATAACAACTGATACAACTGAAAGAGATGTACGGATACAAAGCTTTCCGAATATAGCTCCAGCTGTAATCCAGGATCCTATGAAAAGAAGTATATGCGAAAACCAAAACTACTAGCTACCCATGTGGAAAATATGGGCACCCAGAGTTTAGGTTCAAATATAAACTCCGGGTCAGTCATGGGACTTGTGTGAGAACTAAAACAGTTATTAAATCTTTACTTTAAAAGTTGGGAAATCACGGGACCATGCTGTACAACACAGAACGAGTTTACTCCACATGAATCTCAGTTTAGAATAAAACAACGCAATGCTTTTTGAAAAAATGAAGCTATTATAAGACTCAGGTCCCATCACACAATGCAACGCAAGCCGAAAGATAGAGTTCTCCCTTATAATAGCCAAACATGCTAGGTATGTTTAAAACAAATCATTTTGATATTACTACAAGTGCATCGTGTCAAAATCAACTTCAAATATAAATGTATCAATCAAGCCGACATAGGTGCCATACATTATGTCGCCATACTAGTTTTACAATCAAAACCTCACAATGTCGTATTGGAAATTGCATTTCAATCATGAACCAAAGCAAGGGATCTTCCTTCCGATTTGAAACACCCTAGCCCGTGCCTTAAGATTCTGCCACAACTGCACCTGGAGCGGCAGGGCCGATCCACACTTACTTTAGTGGATTAGTAATTCCAGAACAAAACGTTTCCATGCCCTATGGGGCATAAAATCTGGTTAGTATGTCGACCAATATCAAGAGCCACAAGGGACTCAAGTCCAAGGTACCTCATTTTCCATCATCCACATAAGTAAAATGTCTGGGCTCCAAACCATGACACCACTCCTAACTAGAAAGAAACGCATGTCCTCCATGCGGTCCTCTCAAGTTTCTGGTTCATATCGGGGTGTGAAGCTCGTGAATTAACGCTACACAAATCTATGATAATTAAAGTTGTGCTTTGATCATCAACCACAATACTCTACTTTTCAACAAAAGCCTTGATCATTTGCATCTGAGCATGTCACATTGACAATTCACGCCATGCAACTGATGTCTATTAATATATAACCTCTAAGCTCGTACGTCTCAGAGAAGAGTGTTAAGCAAGAGAATAAATTCTTCATCACCAATCAGATATATATTTAATAGAAATGGATCAACAGAAATGAAATCCAATGTCAGACACACATCCATTTACAAGACCGTTCTGGGTCTGAATGAAACCGAAGGTACCTTATTCCTTATCCCGTATGGTCGATACAGGAGAGAGGTCCTCGCATATCCGGTCAATCTCCAAGTAAGTTTGGAAGTTCACCACTTATTACCTTTTCTCGGGGCATCAGCTCAATCAAGACACCGGTAATCATCCATGTGAAGATCTCCGGTCTTCTAGCACCGTCTTCATCGTCGACTTTTAGTCGTCATATCAGTTATTCAAAATGGGATAAACCCGATCTTTCTGAATAGCTTGCGTATTTTATAATCAATAATCAAGTGCCATAAAAACACGTCATATGCCTCATTCCAATTCAGAATATTCTTTTATTCAAATATTCACATTTATTCAACAATAATGATAAATAATCGTTCAACATTCAAACATTATCCAGAGTGCAGTTAGTACTGTATAAACATTAAATAATTAAATAAAGCTTATCATAGTCTGCCGATCCATCGACTGACATATAATTAAATTCTAGGGAGACGTGGATAAATTAACGTCCCCGGACCAGTGTGGGATTTCCAAACAACAACAGTCGATTCAAAATAATCACTGGTTAATAAATTTTACCAGTTCTAATTCAGTCTGAATTATTTTTCTAATTAGCCAATTTTCACTGTTTAGATTATAAATAGATTTTTATAATTTAATTTCCACTACCACAAAATAATATTAAATTATTTGTCTAATTAGCCAATTTGCACTGTTTAAATTATAAATAGATATTTATAATTTAATTTCAACTACCACAAAATAATATTAAATTATTTTTAATATTTTAAACATTTCAGCATCACAATACAGTCAGTTAAATCATCCATGGTCTGTGGACGAGGGAGGAGAGCTAATAGGCACCGTATACAGTTTATAATGATTAAAACTAATAAAAGTCTACACGGGCAATTCTATATATTTTTATACATGGATACCATAACATGAGAAAATAATTTAGTGAGAAGGAGTTCTCACACTGACCGGATAGAAATCGTTTAATAACGAATGTTTTAATCAAATCTAACGCTTGTTTAGTTTGACAAAAAATCCGAACTAGCTCCGTTTATGTCCCAGTCAGTTCTGAAATGTGGAGTTCGTCAAGAGGAATCCAATGGTTCTGAAATTATCAAATTCGGACAATATATGAGGGAGTTATTGTCGTTTATAACTTAATTAAGAAAATAAACAACTTAAGATAATTAACAAAAGTTAATTAACCTAATTAATTTCTATCCTTTGATTAAGCCGTCTTCCTCGGTTATTGTCTGTAACGTGAAAACCAAAATCGAGCCCCTCCCTTTTGACCAAATTGCATGCCTCATCCCATGACCAAACCACCACCAAACTACCCTACGGACTGCGCTTTCGCGGTCGCCACCCACGCTCCAAAAATCTCGAGACATGATGCACCCTTGGCGCTCAAAAACTGCTGTGAGCAGACGCCTTTTTAGGCTGAAATTCCACCCCCTCAATGCTCGAAAACAGATCTCCACCGTATAAAATGATAGAGTGGAGAAATCTGTATCGATTTTGCTTTAAAACCCTAATCTGATTCGAAGTATACTGGGAAGGATTAATGGATTTGTTTGGTGCGATTTGGGCCTTTCAATTTGGAGGAGCGACGGCTGATAAAAACGAATAGGAAAAATAGGGTTTGGGGGAAGATAAGGCGTATTTATAATAATATTTAATAATTTTTAATTCTAATTTTCTATTAAAAAGGGAAATTTTCATTCGAACTCCAAATCAAACCCAACGACTGTCGCCCCTAGCTAAATACCCTCATTCCAAACAAAATGGGATATGTTTCGTAAGCCAATTCGGCTGTTTTAATCAATTTTCTTCAAAATAAAATATAAATCAATATATATTGAATTTAAACGTACATTTTAATTTACCGGGGCCACATACTGACTCCAAAAATTACAGAAAATAAATATAGCTATGTTTTGATGATACGGTCCTAACAAAACTAATTTTGGCAAATTTGGAGGTTGTTTGAAAAATGGCCATTTTTCCAGTCGATTAAATTCAAAGTGAATTGACAAAACACGTTTATCCAACAAAAATGGTTTCACCGAAAACGGAGGTCGTTTGCAAATGGCTATTTTTAAGGGATATATATATATTAATATATATATATTAATATACATATATATAAATTCTATAGCGACTATTATAAATTTTAAACTGGACATAACTTACAATTTATATTATGAAATCTGAATTTTTCACATTCATTAGAAAGATATTATTAAACAGATTCAAATATTTCTAGTTTTACTGAAATCTGATTTATTTCGAATTCTGTACATTCAATTTAAATTTAAAAATCGAATATTCAAACTACCACGACATTTCAAACTCTTTTTATAATTAAATTAAAATTTACATTCTAACTTCGATTTATATAAATTTTAAATCGTTATTATTCAAAATAAATCATTTTCAAATATTCAAAACACATTAAAATAACTAAAATAAAAATTTTAATTAGTTCAGAAATTTCGGGTTGTTACAAAATGGAATTACAGTAAAATTTGGAAAAATGAACATGCTTAAGTTGTGGAAAATTTACAGTAAATGGGAAGTTGTAACCGCGCTCAGATACGAGGTTAAATTCAAAAAAATGGTAGAAGCCTGTCGGAACCGTCTGGCAAATCCAACATCCACAAGTGGTTTATTTAATGTGAGGGGTTTGGTGCATAAACATGCATATAATGGTACTAAAACACGAGGTTAAGTTCAATTTGTGGTAGAAGCTTGCATGGAACCGCACGACAAATCCAACACCCACAAGTAGTCAAATTAATGTGAGAGGTCTGGTGCCTAAATATATATATATATGTGTGTGTGTGTGTGTGTGTGTGTGTGTGTGTGTGTGTGCGCATGTAACGGGAAATGAATAAATGGCACTAATTATATTGAATGGATGTTACAACAATATAAAAATTAGAATCGACGCAGAATGATAATCGCCTATTATAATTAATCACATTAATGAAAATGTTATATAATAGGTAGGATTGTCCTAGCGACAAGTGGAAATTATAACATATGTTATAATTAATGGAAAGAAACCTATCGATAAACCTTATTCAAGAGAATAAGTAAATAAGTAAAGAACAACAAGAGGTTGTATTAAACCAAGACATGGTTAATGAATAAGAATGAAGTAAGCTTATTATTAGTAGACATATAAATGGGAATTAAGAAGTCTAATAATAGAAAGAAATAATGAATGGAATGCCCCTCAGGTAGCATAAGACTAAATGAAGTAAGAAAACCTATGAAATGAAATGAGTTGTACTTAATGATATATATTAAGTAACTTGTTAACATGAAGCCTGCTGATTACAATAAGATATACTTAATTATACATTTAGTAGAACATGTTATTATAACATGTATACACTGAAATTGGATGATTGAATGGCAGGAAAATAATGTAAGAAGATTGTAGACCTTGAATTACAATTTATAGGACAACATGTTATGGGCTTATTAATGGATATAAATGGTTTATGTTATATTACTGGAATTAATAAGCGAGAGGGGTCCATTCCTTGAGATATAACTGGCTCGGAAGGAACTTGGTAGCCTGAATAAAAAGTTAATATGGTTCAAAATAACCAAGTTAACTGGAAAATCAGATGAGGTAGAACAAAAGCGTGATTAAATTTTTAGACATAGGGTCTAATAACACGTTAGCGTGATGCGCTTGGACCAGTCCACACGTATTGAGTTGAAGAACCCAATGGGGTAAATCATCGTGGTGTCTAGAGGCATCAGAGGGCCACGTCCATCAGATTGCTCTACGGGACTGGGAGGAAGCACGCGGCTTCCGAGGGACGTAGTAGGGTACTCCGTGGTGGTCCTCCGTTGCGATGCATTCTCAAGCTGTACTCGCAGGGTTGGGTCTGCGCGTTACCACCTAGTGAACATACCTTGACTGCAATAGTAGTTTGGCAGTCAGAAGGCTGTTGCGGTATGACATTGGTGTGATTCGACGATTTGCCTACAGAGCGGCTGGTCAGGACCAAATAAATGATATTAATCGTCGGGTATCTCTCATCGGCAGTCAGTGTGACGTGGAAAGACTAGAGCTAAACCTATAGACCATTGATCTTTCACTATCGAGACTTTGGTTGCAGGACACGCCAATTTTGATGTAGATTGTTTGCTAGGGGAACATCAATCAGCTCTTGATGTAGTCTTTTACTTGTTGAGGGAGGGGTCGAGGTGGCACCATAGACACCGTAGAAACGTAAACCATAGTTTAGATATATGTACTTTGGGCCTCTTTAGTATACCTATACAGATATGGAAAAGACCTCGATTGAATTCTATGCATTCAAATGCAGCCTTATTATGGAACTCAGTGTACAGTAGACGGTACGTACGTGTGAGGATACAGATTCATTAACACCGCTTTGGGTGGTGTATCGTCGATGCTAGCGCATTACTCTATGTTAAGATTGAGCTTGACCGATGAGTTTCAAATATGGAAGTCCGTATGCTTACGTAGCATGGTGATGGTAATTCTGTGCAAAACGTGGCGTAGTTTTATGGAGATCCGTATGTCGCTCCAGCATAGGATTAGAGTTACATATGTGGCGTAGTTTTATAGAGATTCGTACGTCGCTCCGACGTAACATGAGAGTTGCATATGCTTCCGTGGCGTGACGGTGGAGACTGTGTGAGGAGGGTACCATGGGAAGTACCTTGATATTAGGGATAACTACATATGTGTCATATTAGGTTATTCTACTAGGAGGTAGATGGGTACGACGTGTGTGTAAAGCCTTGAGTGTTATTAACCAAAAGTGACCCAATAAATAAGAAAACATAACTGAATAGTATATGTAGGGTTATTTCAGATTGTGTAATTTAGTCCAGTCACCAGAACTTGTATTCTGACCTCCTACTCATAACATACCCGCAGATTAGGCTTTTGGCAGAGATATGATAGTTGTGGATACTAGTTAGGCATTATTATTACTTTGGTAAGGATATATTTGATTATACTATATTTTATCCCGTTCCGCTGTGAGATGTTTTCCAAGTTGTGATATATTTTATATCTCTGTCTTTTTTGCAGGATACCAGACAAGCCAACTCGAGTTTCGATAGATTGGGATTTAAAAAAAACGGTCTATTGGAATTCGGATTGTTACATCTGGTATCAGAGCTTAGATTTTGGATCCCTGCATAGATAGTAAGTGAATGTATTTGTATTTTTAAAATATAAATATATTATATATACACCTAAATCCATTGAGGAATCCACTAAATAGGAAAAGAAGAATATGGAGAGAGTTGGGATATCTATTTTGCACACTACGGGAATGATTATGGGAATTTGAGACCCTTAGGTGGTTTGGGTGAAAAGTGTATAATATGCTTTGTATTGGAGAAAGATGTATCCCGTATGTTAGTGTCTGAAATGTTAGAATTTCATATTAGTCGGTTTGGCAGTAGAGCCTTATAAATTGGATAAGACTTAAAGAGGAAAAATGGATTAGGAATATATATATTTGAGAGAATTGACTTTGTGGGAATATCTAGGTAAGTCTAGGTAGGTTGGAAACCCACTTTGAGTCAAACCCCATTGTTAAATTTTAAGGACATGAAATATTAAAAGTTTATGAGTGATAGTTTATGGTGTTTTCAGGTTTTGATCTTAAAAGTTTACAGTTTTAAAATATGTAATAGCTAAATTATGTAGAAACAATCTTTGAAAAAACAGAGGTATTTCCGATATTCAAAACATGAGGTGCTTTCTTTTAATATTCCAGGAAGACGACTAAATGTTTTTTAAAAATAGTGCATGTGTTAATGCCTAGTGTGATGAATTTTTAGAATCTACAGCGTAAAACCCTAATATGCATAGAGTATGATATCGAAGGAGTCACAATTAGAAAAAAATTAATAGTGCTCCTCACAACTTCCATAGCAGACATCACACTATCATGATTATGAGTACGCATAATATCTACCACCTATATCATCTAGCACTAAAGAGATGTATTATTCTTAAGAGGAGATAAAGTTGTTTTCCAAATTGCATTAGATTCACCATGGAGAATATTCTTATTATTTGATCTTTCGAGGGTTCAATAATTTTGTCATAGAAATGAACACAACATGAAGGAACAATGACTAATCAAGAATTGTTTACTAATCTCCAATGAGAAGCGAAGCTCACTTTTATCCTCAACTAAAGGATAATCTCTCTTGTTTAAAAATATTCAAAAAATCGTCCTAATAATATCACAGATTACCATGACACCATACATGTATATCTGAAATAATAGAAGATTATCTGTCTCTCTTAGAACTTGTACAAGTCCAGAAAAATCAAAATAGTACTAAATACATGGAGTCTAGAGAAAAACGATGCTAATAAAGAGATTGAGATAAGTAGGAAAAGGAGATATTGTACATGCTACAAATTTATTTCCGATTAAGACAAGAAAACATCTCAATCTTGGTAATCTTTGTTTAATGACAACCAGTTAAGATAAACAAAAGCGATTACATTGACAACGAATTAATTTACTTCCCTTAAAAAATTGTGTGCAAGCTGAATAGAAGTGCTTATAACATGACCGTACTCCACTTAAGATATAAAGAGGCAAGATCAAGTTCTATTGAACCATATATCAACTCGTCTCTAAATTTTTCATTATTTCAATGCTTCTGCAAAAGGGTACTCATCGTGTCCACTAGGCACCCTAAGTATAATGAGGCAATTTAGTTTTGCAATCTATTTGTAAGCTTGTCGACTATCAGGTAATCTTCTTAGAAGTGTTCACACAAGCAAGGCTAATTATATTTAAACCCAGTTAATTGCTGAGTTCAACCAGCAAATTTGATAACAAAATTTCCCTGTTGTTGTACTTTTTTAATTTTCAGCATACCTTGTAGAACCTCTTGTTAAGAGAAATGAATAGCTTCTTTTTTAGCTTTATGTTCTTATTTAAAGAGTTTGGGTCTATTTATTATTATTGAGAGCATTTTGGCTTTGATCGTATGGCCTATTTCTATTTTTTGTTTGTTCCATAAACTGATGTAAACTGTCATGTTAACGGATACGATGAACGGTTATATGAGAACGGATCCATCTCATGATATATGAACGATCCATATTATAACACATCGATGTTATAATCGTGTTTCACAATGTGGTTAACAAATACTTTGCTTCTTTACATTTCAATCATTACAATTATACATTTTCAGAGACATATCAACTTGGTATCAAAGCACTTTTGCTTAACAGTAGTTTGATCCCCATATCTTCCGCCATTTCGTGTCTATTTCTAATTCAAAGGTCATTTTATTCTGGTGTTAACCTATTAGACTAGATTTTCATTATTTGTATTTTGAGAAGCAAATCTCAGTCTTGAAGTTTCATGCCTTGCCGTTAAATCCTATTAGAATTTAAGGTTGCACTCACTTCAAAATCGAAACTTGCTTTCAGTAAATCAACAAAACTAGTTTAGTTACAAGAATTTATTCAGAAATCGGAATTTTCTTCACTATACCATTTAGAATCTCGGTTTTTAACTATGATTCGGTTGCATCTTCTAGATTCAGGGATTCATCATACTTCTACTGAATCTTTTTCTCATACCCGAAGGCTTAGATTGATTTTCTTACCTTTATGCCTTAGTTTTCATCATGGAAAAAGAGAAAACATCCACAACCTCTAGAAATGATGCTTTTGTTCACTTAAAATGCTCAAATCTGTAATCTGATGTTGGAAAATTAATAAAAACTATAATCAGTCTGTAGAGTCAGATGATCATTGTGCACTTAGATGAAGAGAATTATCTTCTATGGAAATTGCAGATTGAAACTGCTGTTCAAGGGTATGGGCTTGATGGTTTTATGTATGGCACCATCGCAATTTTTCCAAGATTCATAAATGATAATGAAAACAAAATGGTGGTTAATGAAATCCAAACAGAATACTATAGGCAAGACAGGTAATAAGTTCTTCGATGTTATCTTCAATTAGGCCCAACTTACTTCCTTAAGTAATCGAGTGTAAATCTACTAATGAAATTTGGTCAACATATAAAAGAGTGTTTAGCACTCAGTCAACAATAATGGTCATGCATTATGGGGACAGCTCCAGAATATCAAAAAGGGAAGTGAACCAACGAGAGAATATTTAGCAAAGATCAAGAAACTCTGTAACTTACTTGAATCTACAGGGCTGAAGGTACCTGATAATGAATGAGTTCTTATAATCTTGAATGGATTGGAAGAAGGGTATAAAGCTTTGGTTACAATTTGGTCCTCTAAGAGAAGTATCCCTAACATGTAGTTTGTACACTCCACTTTGCTTGTTCATGAAGCAAGAATAGAGCATAAGAAACCTTAAGAACCAGATCTGTCTATCAAATATACAACAATTGTTAGAAACAAGAACACAGTCGGCAAAGATCTTACCAAACCAACTAAAGAGGTGGTAATTCCAACAAAAGGCAGGGGCAGAGGTCGGTGGAATAACAACACCAGACCCAAGTGTCAGATATGTGAAAAGTTAGTGCATACAACTGCAAAATGTTATTCCAGATTCAATAAGAGTTATATGAGTCAAAATTCTGGAAATCTAAGGAATGCTAGTGCTAATCTAATTCAAGTGCAGAACAATACTGATAATCAAAGTACTATCAACAACTATCAGCTAAGGGAAACTGCCAGAATATATCACTTCAGTGATGATGCTTGGTTTCAAAATTCAGGTTCTTCTAATCATATTACTAGCAATCTTGACAACCAAAATCCTGGCAATAGGATTACAAAGGTAAATAACTTATATTCTTAGGTAATGGTAAACGTATAAATATTACACATAATGGTAATGCACAAGTCAAAGGAAAAAGTTATTATATAGTAAAAGATATACTAACTAAAGAAACTCTTTTGCGGGATGATGCTATTAAAGGACACTACAAGTTTAATTTTGACATTATTATGCATGCTACAAATGAAAACAATTACTATAAAAATTCCGAACAGATAGAAAAGTCTAAAACTAGTAGTATTTTTTATCACTAGCATAATAAACCGAGTCAGCCCAATGAGAAAATTGTTAGAAAATATAATTAGAAAATAATGTTTCCTTTGATGAATATGCATCATGATATATGTGTACCTATTTCCAATTGGGGAAAGTCATAAATTTCCATTTACTCATTCTCAAGCTATTTATACTATGCCACTTGAATTAGTTGCATCTGAGTTATGAGGGCCTGCCCCCATAACCTCTTATTATGGGTATAAGTACTATGTATCTTTTGTTGATGCCTTTACAAGATACACTTGGATTTACTTTCTTAAAATTAAATATAACACTTGTAATGCAGTTATTCAGTTCATAATATGGCAAAAAATCAGACTAACTGCAAAGTAAAAGTTATGTAAACCAATGGGGGTAGTGAGTATAGAACTCTTAATGGTTTCATCTCTAAAAAAGGTATTATTCATAGAACTAGTTGTCATTATACATCTGAGCAGAATGTTTTAGTGGAAAGGAAACATAAGCACAATGTTGAAAGTGGCATGTCCTTACTTGCTCATGCATCCATACCATTAAAATTTTAGGCTGATTCACTTACCAATGTTGTTTATTTGATAAACAAGTTACCAATAAGAGTGTTAAATGAATTA
Organism: Allium sativum; assembly: GCA_030737875.1. Classification (NCBI taxonomy): domain Eukaryota; kingdom Viridiplantae; phylum Streptophyta; class Magnoliopsida; order Asparagales; family Amaryllidaceae; genus Allium; species Allium sativum. The sequence continues at coordinate 605,458,015 of CM060923.1, read as the reverse complement.
AGTCCACATGAAATAATGTATGGAAATAAGCCAGATTATAAAATGCAAAAAACATTTAGCTTCTTATGTTTTCCTTGTATTAGACCATTCAATAAAAACAAAATGAATTTTAGATCTAAAATTTGTACCTTTATTGGTTATGCAACCAATCAAAAGGGATACAAGTGCTTAGATGATTCTTGTAAAATTATCATCAGCATAAATGTTGGGTTCAATAAACACATTTTCCCAGTATACCAGATATTAGAACTACAGTTAAAGTTTACAACCCATAGAAATCCACACCAAATTTGTTTATATGCTCTAAAACTATGAGAGAAGCCGAAGTTGATGGGATCAGCTGTACTTTAGAGCCTCGGCACACACTATGTCATCAAGAGCAGAACATGACTCCTCTCAATCAGTCAATCACCTAAATCAGCTCCCTACAAATTCAATTTGTCAACATGATCAATCTCCAAACTTAAATAGTCAACATGAATATTCAGCAAAATGATCAAGCTAGAACTCATGACAATTTACCTTAAAACAGAAATCAAAGTTGTTCTGGCACCCTATGATCACAAGATCAAAAATTGGTATATTCAACCCAATAGTATACACCAAAATTTCAGTTTCCAATGAACTAGAAAACTTTGATTAGGATGTCAAGTATAAAAACTGGAGAATTGCTATGGATGAATAATTTAATGCACTTGTTAGAAATAACACATGGGAACTTGTCTCACTGCCAAGTAATCAAAATATTATAACGTACAAATGGATTTACAGATTGAAGAAAAATCCAGATGGGTCCATCAACAAATACAAGGCAAGGCTGGTTACCAAAGGGTTTAGTCAAGAATATGGGTTTAATTTCAATGAGATCTTCTCTCATGTTATTAAACCTACCACTATCGGGCTATTCTTACAATTGCTTTATATAAAAACTGGAACATAAGGTAATTGGATGTAAACAATACCTTTTTAAATGGTAACATGCAAGAAGAAATTTATATGAGTCAACCACAAGGTTATGGAAAAAATAAAAATCTTGTGCATAAACTCAAAAAGGCATTATATGGCCTTAAGAAAACGCCAAGAGTATGGTTCGAAAAACCGATAGCAACCTTAATTAGGTTAAGATATCAGTTTACCAAATATGATAACTCCTTATTTCCAAAAATAACTAACACATCATCTATGTATCTATTGGTTTATGTTGATGGCTTAATTATTACACATGATGATGCGGTAAAGATCAATGAGTTATTAAACTATTTGGATCAACATTTCTCAATAAAAGATCTTTGCTACTTACATTATTTCTTAGGGATTAAAGTTTTAAACAAAACAGACAATGGGTTAATTATCAGTGAAAATAAATATATCAATGAAATTCTAGCCAAAACAAAAATGATTGACGCCAATCCTCAACATATACCCATGAAAAGAGGTCAGACCTATTCTAAAAATAGGGGGAAACTATACTTAATTTAAACAATATATAAGCATTATTGGGGAATTACAATATGCTACTATTACTAGACTAGATATAGCTTTCAGTGTTAACAAATTATCTTAATTTATGCAGAAACCTCTTGACAGTCACTGAAAGGAATCAAGAGGATCTTAAGCTATCTCAAAGGAACCCTGAACTGTGACACCCCACGTCCGTTAATGTCACTCACAAAGGGAACGCATTAAGTTTCGTGAAGCATTATAGGTAAACAGACATAGAATTTTACAAGACATATAAATAAGATCGCATCGGAAATTCAAATTTTAATTTCAAACACAAATCATACATCGTGGTCCAAAATACCATAGGTCACAAAAACCATTACAACAATATAACTTCTGTCTTTTACCATCAGAGTACATAAATACTTAGAAGAAAACATAATTCCCCAAATAAAAGAGACAAAGCCATAGTAGAGATAAGAACTTGAGCCAGACTTCGAAAGTAGCTCTAGCAAGATGATAACTGAGTCCTGACTAAGCCTGAGTGTTTCCTCCCTGAGAACCTGGGGGGAGGGAGGGGATGGAAGAAAGAAGAGGAAACAAAAGGGTCAGACATAAAGTCTGGCGAGTCTAGTTACTTTTAGCAAGTAAATAAATAAAAGTAGCATGACAGGCATATAAAGTGGATAAGAGAGATCACTACATAAATGGCAGGTGTGACAAGGTAGACAGGATAAGGTGTATACGCTTCTCTAATGATTACTCTGCACTATTTCTAGTATACCTAGAATGAGATGATCCCTTCCACTATAAGGTGGTAGACGTAGGCATACGTCCAAATGTACTCTACTACTACCCTAATCGATCGGCTCCCTACTCCATAGATACTCGGTGCCGGCCCCACAGTAGGATGTATCACGTCCTAAAGTGGAAACCCCTCGCTGATACGCATAACCCCATATCTACAGGTGTCACGGTCGTCTTATCCCCTTCTGCCCGGCTCATGCACGCACATGGCCGGTCGGTTTGCACCGCCCACACCGTCCTCCATGTTTGGATCTCTTACAATCAGTCCAGTAAGCATGCTCCTTCTCTGACCTAGTACAGAGTACATGTTTTGATACCTACTCCAGGTTACTGGATTAAACGGGTCCCACACAATATGACACAAGCTCTCCCCTTTGTCTTGTATCCACACTAGGTTTCCTTTAGCTATGTATACCACTAGGTGTCTTTAATTACATAAACCCATCATTTCTACAAGTTATGCTTACCCTAAAAGTTGTCTTTAATTACATAACCTTTTTATTCTCCCCGATCATGTATACCACTTGGTGTCTTTAATTACATAACCTTATCGTGTTAAGTTTGTGGGCCTATATGTAAATATTACCCACCCCCTCAGATTTGCTTAACCCATCCACTGTCCAACCAATTTTACTTAACCCTACCTTTAGTTCACAATCATACAATCCCTATGGATTAGATTTGGTTAAGTAGTCCAATTTATTACCATGTCCATTTATGGTTTATAATGGGCTAGACCTCCCACATTAGGCCTACAACTTGTGGATGTTGGATATGCTGGTCGGGTCCAGGCAGACTTATTCCACAAGTTGGGCCTAACCTCGTGTCATAGCCCGTCTCGTATTTGCACACTTAGACCTCTTATATTAGGTTCAACATTAGTGGCTGCTGGATATGTCGGTTGGTTCTGGGCTGACTTCCACTACTAATGCAACCTAACCTTGTGTCATAAGTGCAATTACAATTTCTAATTGTAGTCCTAGGCATTCATTAATAATTAATCAATTAATTAAACCTATGCCTTTATAGGTGTTAATGCCCATTTTACCCAATAATTTGAATTATATGTCCAATGATGTTTATATTCAAGTTATGCCAATATTAACCTTTTTCCCCCGTTCCCTAAATAGCGTAGTTACAAAATTGGCGGCATGCCTAGGCTAGATAATAACCTAGTCATATTGATAAAGGGAAAAATAATAGGAACGTGAAAAAAGAGATTGTTTTAACATAACTTGGCATAAACATAAATTAGCATGGTGATAAGGTGGACATATGAGCATAAATCTGATGAACATGTAGCAATTACTAGTTCTAACATAACTATGATGTCATAGTGAGCATAATAAGATCTAAATTAACAATTTAGATGTCCAACTATTCAGATCTAATATAATAGGCACAAGATGATAAACTAGATCTGATTAATAATTTTAAATGTCCACACAATTTAGACCCAATAATTTAAAAGTAGATCTACATAAATGAGATTTAGATTCACATCATAGCATGTCAGAGAAGTTACAATAGATCTGACTAGATAAAGTTTTAGGTCCAAATCCTAACCAATTCAGAATGTTATATAATCACAATTCACAACGGATCTGATATAATCTAGGAATATGAACAATCCAAGTCATAGTCGTGTCATATTTACTTTTAAATATTCAAATCTAAAAGCAACAAGAGACTCACTGAGTTTGGATAAGAAGATAGCACTAGAAAAGATTGGATTTTGAATCTCTAATTGATTTGCTTAGGTTGATAGTTGTAGGAGATTAACGGATCTAGCTCTGTTCAGACACCAGCAGAGTTTGGCCACTAGGAATTCTCAATGAAGAAAACAAGAGAAACGACCACGTATATATAGCTGCCAGACCCTCTGAAACCGACTTCCACGTCAGCCCTAGGGGTGTCGACACCCTTGTATGTAACACCCCACCTCCGCCAGGGTCACTCACGAGTGATTGCACTAGCTTTGGAGGGGTGTTGTCTAGGTAAACATGCACAGAGATATCACAAGACAGAACATAGATAAATAAATAAGTAAAGTAGCGGTAGAAATTTAAAAACCATAGTTAACCATTTCAAAACAAAGTCAACTTACATCAAAATACTTAGTCATCATTTTCCAACTACCACAAGTCTAGAAACATAAACTGAAAATAACATAAAGTAAACTATCCCCAAAATAGATGTGGTGAAGCCATAGCAAGCCCAAGTCCAAACCGTACATGAGCTGTCAAGAAAGCAAGCCAAATGTCCAAGCTAAGCACTAGTGTTCCCTCCCTGAGAACCTTGGGGGGGGGGAACGGAAGAAAAGAGGCGAAAGAAAAAGGGTCAGTCATAAAGACTGGTAAGTCCTACCTACTATTAGTATAAAAAATAATGAAGTTAACTAGACATGAGAAACTGAGATGAAAAATAAAGATGGTAACTAACTGGCATGATAAATAGATAACAAGGTAGATCAAGTGTGGCATCGCATATACAAGGTTTAGTTTTGCACCAATAGTACAAGTATTCTAACCCATGTCAAGTATAAACAAGAAATGATTCCTTGGCCCAATATCATGAGATGACCCAAGTCAAGGTCCAACTATACGGTCTAGTCGATCGGCTCCCTATAAGCCTAACTCGTCGAGTGTCGGTGTCGTACGGCCCAATCACAGAATGTAGTCAACTGTGCTAGGTCCACCCTAGGGTGTATCAAGCCCTAGGGTGCCAACCACTAACACAAATCAAGCACGCACAGTCTAGACCTACTGGTGCCCGTGTCTGTCTTTTTCAACTCCGGACTATGTGCTCGACCATAGCTCGCCTGAACCTACACTGGCGCACCTACTCAGCCGTCTTTCTGGTCTCTTACAATCACCCCAGTAATCATGCCCCACCCTAGCCTAGTCCCTAGGGTATCGTGATACATCTAAGAGGGTTACTGCTGAAAAGGACCACGTAACTAGGATTTCTAACGGGTTAAGTGTGGTTAACCCTATCCAATCATGTATCAAGTTGGTTAAGTGTATCCAAGTGGTTCATGACTTAACCCTATCATGTGGCATTAATTAACTTAATGCGCCCAACCTCTCACACTAGACTTTGTTGTGGTTACTGGATGTGCCGGGTGGGTCCGGGCAGATTTACACCACAACCTAGTCTAACCTCGGGTTTCAAGCGCGATATGACCAACTACTCACATTGGGTCCTATTGTTTGTAGCCACTGGATTTGTCGGGCGGTTCCGGGTAGATTTACGCTACAAACTCAACCCAACCTCGAGTTGGCCACTTTATGGTTTTCTACATGTCATGACCACATTCAAGTTTTCAAGCATAATCAATTTTCATGTCACATTTCAAGTCATATTTTTCATGTCATTTCAAGTTCGCCTAACTACCCATAACGTATTCCCATCGCACGTAAATTCGCATCAATACAAATAGATCAAGAAGAGGAACATAACAATATGATAAAGATGGGCATAAGGTGGTAAAGTTGGTCATAAGTTAAACATGATGATATTTGAGGCAAAGGTGTTCATCACAACTAGCATATAGGATTATTGGCCTCAAAACTTGTATGACATCAAACTTAGCAAATAAGGTGATAACATGGTAGTAGTTGACATAGAGTGATAAACTTGTGACTAGCATGTAGTTCAACATCATAGGCAAGTTAACATCAAGGTTATGAGGGGTTCTATGTTGCATTATGCATAATCCCCAAATAAAGCTCATAGCTTTCTACCCAAAATCAAGATGAACAGTACAAGGTTCATGATAGTTCTACAATCATAGGTCAAAAGAGTCATGAATGGATCTATGCATACAATGATAGACCAAAGACAAGTATTACACAAATAATCCCATTTCAACTTGCTACATGTTCATATTAATTTCATAGTTTAAATCTAAGAGTAGAGTGGGGCTTACAAATCATGGCAATGAGAACTAGAACAAAATAGAACAAGATAGAGACGTTCTAGAAGCTCTAGGAATGATGTAGCAACACTAGAAGCCTTGAGAATATAAGTAGCTCCTTTGATTTGATGGAGAAAGCTCCTTTGCCTTAGCTTTAGTTTAGAACTCTCAAGCTCTCAATGATGAAGATGGAGGCCATGATTTAGGAGCCTTTTGGTAGCACTTAATTGTTAGGATGATTTGTGGTGGTTTAGGCTAGGTCTTAGGGTGTTTTTATAGGTGTAGAGACAAGTTTAGGCCATAGGATTAACCCTAGTTTAGATTTGAACCATCAATCCCGTCACAGGCCAACTGAACAGACCCAAAGGAGCAAACAGGCGCACCAGGCAAACATGGCCGACCAGGAAAGTCGACCCCCAGGTCGACAACCAAGACGACTGGGCAGTCAACCTGGGCTGGGGCAGGTCGACTCCCCAGTCGACCTGGGGCTGGGCGGGAAATTTTCCTGCCCAATCTGTTTCGGGCTGAATTTGAATATCGGGCTGAATTTTGAATTTTCTAAAATCTTCTATGGGCCATATCTTGGTCATACGGACTCCGATTTTCGAAATTTCAGACTCGTTTTCAAGCAGAATTTCGAGACGAACGCAATGGCGTAACCCATTCCCATTGATTCTTAACTTATAATTTAATTCTGCCCTGATTTCTTGTTTTAACATGTTATAAAAAATTCGGGTTGTTACATTCTCCCCACCTTAAAGGATTTCATCCCCGAAATCTCCAAATTAGGAAGAACGTATCCTACCATCCATCATCCATCTACTCAAAACATCATCCATAAGTAATCATTGTCCTTAAAAGATTTCTAATGCTGTATGAACATATGCAGAAGTGTGTGTATATGCACCTATCTAATGCGAAATCAGGCGGTTACTGACTCAGTAAGCCTCCTTAATGCAGAATATGTTAGTGAAATGAGTCCAAATGTATGCAAATTCCTAACATAATTTATAATCTCTACATGAGTGCACATAACATTCATTCATATGCAACATCCACATGATAGCATAACAAGTTTCATCCATGAATAAGCATAAACACTCATGCATATGCAATATGAAAGTGTGTGAGCCGATCTTAGTGCCTAACGTGTATCATGCATCCACGAGTAACCACTTGCAAGCACTTGCAACCATTTGCAACCATCAAGCATAACATGTTTCAAATGCATGTTTCATCCAAAGGGTTTCTACCTAAGGTTCTCATGACAAGATTAACGAAATAACAAGATAAACATGGATAGCAAAAGAAAGATATGCTAACTAGGAAAAGAGATCGAGAATGTACCCTCAAAAAGAAATGGATAATGCCCACGCATTTTCTCCTCGGTTTCCCAAATTGCATCTTCAACGGCTTCACTCCACCGAACCTTTACTAACTTGACTTCTCGATTCCTCAACTTCTTGATCTCCGTTCCCACGATACGAATCGGAGCTCGCCTCAGGGTTGCCTCTTTCTCTACCTCCACGTCTTCAAGAATGCTAGGCTCAACTACTTCGGCTGATTCATGTAGGCATTTTCGGAGATGCGAGACATGAAAGACATTGTGCACTCCAGCCAGCTTCTCGGGCAATTCCACCCTATAAGCCATTTGCCCAATCTTCTCGATGATACGGAAGGGTCCTATGAACCTTGGTGCTAGCTTTCCAACTGCTCCAAAACGAACCACATTTCGCAAGGGAGAAACCTTCACAAAGACCATATCTCCAACTTTAAACTCTAAGTCTGTCCTTCGCTTGTCTGCATAGGATTTCTGTCTGTCTTGGGCCGTTTTCATCCGCCTACGAATCAACTCAACCTTCTCGGATGTGTCCCTTATCGTGTCGGGCCCAAGTATAAGCTTATCCCTCGTCTCCCACCAACATGTTGGTGACTTGCACGGCCTCCCATACAAAGCTTCGAATGGTGCCATCCCTATGCTTGTTTGGTAGCTGTTATTATAAGAAAACTCTACGAGAGGAAGGTTGTCTTCCCAAGTGCCACCAAAGTCAAGAATGCATAGCCTCAACAGATCTTCTAGTACCCTATTCACCCTTTCGGTCTGACCATCCATCTGTGGGTGATAGGCTGTACTTAGATTCAATCGCGTACCCATCGCTTCTTGCAAACTATTCCAAAATTGGCTAGTGAAGATTGGGTCACGATCGCTAACTATGCTAGAAGGAACTCCATGCAATCACACTATCTCTCAAAGATAAACAGATGCTAGCCATGATGCGGCCCTCTTGCTCTTCACTAGAATGAAAAGAGCGCTCTTCGTGAGTCTATCCACTATGACCCATATGCTAGTATTCCCCTTCCTTGATCTCGGCAATCCATCCACAAAATCCATAGAGATACTTTCCCACTTCCATTGCGGGACCTCCAATGGATGCAGTAGCCCACCGGGCTTCTTTGACTCGGCCTTTACTTGTTGGCAAACAATGCATCTAGAAACAAACTCTACAACATCCTTTTTCATCCCATCCCAAAAGAAAATGTGCTTCATATCCCGGTACATCTTATCCCCTCCGGGATGTATGGTCATCCTCGAGTGATGCGCCTCCTCAAGAACTTTATTTACTAAGTCTCCCACTTGTGGGACACATAGTCTTCCATCACGTCTTAGCCATCCCTTGTCATCAATAGTATATCTAGCGAGGTGACTTGACGTCTCACCACGAATCAACTTGTCCATGATCTCGACTATCTGCGGGTCTTCCCTCTGTGAAGTCCCAACTTGATCAAGAAGTGTAGGTCTAAGCTCAAGGGATGCTAATGAACCAGTCATCGACTCAACAGCAGGTGTAAAATCAAAGGTTGCCAAGAATTCTAGGATCTTCATCTCAACAAACAAGGGACTCAAAGACAACCTTCTTCTACTTAGCGCATCTGCCACAACATTACCCTTGCCAGGGGTATAAGCTATATCAAAGTCATATGATGCCAAGAATTCCATCCACCTCTGTTGCCTTAGATTCAAATCTTTCTGCGAGACGAGGTACTTGAGCAACTTGTGATCAGTATATAACTCAAACCTTTCACCTAGAAGATAATGGCGCCAAGATTTGAGTGCAAAGACGATCGCCGCCAACTCCAAATCATGAGTGGGATAGTTCTTCTCATGAACTTTGAGTTGCCTACCCCCAAAGCATATCACTCTCCCTTCTTGCATCAGGACAGTGTCTAATCCCGTGCCACATGCATCGGTGTACACGGTAAACAACTTCCCTCCATCGGGTAATGCTAGAACTGGAGCTGTGGTGAGGGCTTTCTTGAGCCTTTGAAAAGCAAGCTCACACTCTAAGTCCCATGCAAAGACTAAGTTCTTCTTCGTTAACTTAGTGAGAGGGGCTGAAATCTTAGCGAAGTCCTTAATGAACTTCCTATAAAATCCTACCAGACCGTGAAAGCTTCTCACTTCAGTTGCATTCTTCGGAACTTTCCAGTCTTGTACCGCCACTACTTTAGCGGGATCCACAGCTATGCCTTACTTAGAAACTATATGCCCAAGGAACCGAACTTCCCTTCTCCAAAAATGGCATTTGGAGAACTTGGCTTTTAACTGATGAGCTCTAAGCGTATCCAAAACCTCCTTGAGGTGTGTAGCATGCTCTTCCTCATCCTTAGAGAAGATCAGAATATCATCCACGAAGACAACCACAAACTTGTTAAGGAACTCCCTAAACACCCTACTCATCAAATCAACGAAGTATGCAGGTGCATTAGTCAAACCGAATGGCATGACGAGCCATTCAAAGAATCCATCTGGAGTCCTAAACGCAGTCTTGTCAATACTATCCTCAGCCACTCTAAGCTGATGGAATCCGGTGGCTAGATCGAGTTGAGAGAAAGCAGAAGCACCTACAAGCTGGTCAAAGAGATCATCAATCCTCGGTAACGGGTGCCTATTCTTCTTTGTCTGTTTGTTTAAATCACGATAATCAACACATAGACGAAGCGAACCATCCGCCTTAGTAGCGAATACCACAGGAGCACCCCATTCAGAAATGCTTCGCCTAATTAAATTTTTCTCAAGCAACTCCTTGACTTGCTTGCTAAGCTCTCTTCTTTCTCGTGGGGCCATGTGCCTAACAGGAAATGAAACTGGCTTGGCATTATCAACAAGATAAATACGGAAGTCTATCTCGCGTTTAGGGGGTAACCCCTTCACCTCATCAAAAACATCAGGATATTCTCGGACCACCCTCACAGATTGAAGATTGTCAATAGACGAGTCGAGGGATTCAAGATAACATAACATGACGGGATCCATAGGGTTACAAGAAATCTCTAGGGTATTGCCAAGGCGAGTCATAAGCCTCACTACCCTATGCTCACAATCGAGAATGGCTCCATAACTGGACAACCAATCCATGCCCAAAATCAACCTGTATCCCATGAACCCGAGAACATAAGCATTACATGTGAATTCTACGGTCAAGATATAAATCCTCAAATCCATACAAATAATAGATAGATGGGCGGAACCCCCAATTGGATTTGAAACACTAACGGGATCCTCAACTAGACTAGTACTTAGGTACAAACTTTCAACAATTTCAGAAGAAATAAAGGTATGCGATGCGCCAGAATCAAATAAAGTTCGAACAGGAAAACCAGAAATGTAAACAAGGCTTTCTACAGAAATACTACCTCGGTCCGGAGCTGGAGTAGTGTTAAGAGCATGCATCTGCCCTCCAGAAGGTCCTGCCCACTGAGTCTGTCCTTACCCTGTCCTTGCTTCTTTGGGCAATCCTTACTGTAGTGTCCAGACTCTCCGCAATGAAAGCATTCTCCCAACTTACTCTTCTTCTTCCTACAATCTTTGGCTATGTGTCCAGTGATCCCACAGAATTTGCACTTCCTTGTCTCCCTTGCCTTGTTGTTGTTGGCCTTGTTACCCTTATTGTTCTTGTTGTTCTGGTTGTTCTGGTTGCCTCCCCACTTGGAGTCCACCTTCATGGTTTGAGTCTCATTAAGCTTAACTTCTTTCTTGCCATTCTTATCATCTCCTTGAAGCAAGGCCATATCCACTAAGCTATCAAAAGTGGCCCCCATGGGTATATGAGACATGGCCAAACCTTGCAATGGCTCATTCAATCCTCGAGCAAAGCGTAGAGCCTTCTTCTGAGGTGTGTTAACCATGTCTAAGCCGAATCGAGCAAGCTGGTTAAACTTATTCACATACTCCCTCACGGTCATGTCCCCTTGCTTCAAAGATATAAACCTCTCCATTTGCAGATTCTCTTCAGCAGAAGATAGAAACTTAAGCCCAAACCTCATCCTAAAGTCGGCCCAAGTCTCTATAGGCCTAGTAGCGTTGGTGACTTCCCACCAATAAGCAGCTTCCTCTTTCAATAGCCATACTGCCAACAGAACTTTCCTACGATCTTCTACATCAAAGATAGTAAAAAGGTCTTCAGTTTCCCTTAACCAGTTTCTTGCCTCAACATAAGTCTCTATCCCAACAAAATTCTTGCCACCCATCGCCTTAAAGTCTTTGCAAATCTTCACGAAATCTGCTTGTGGATGCTGAGGAGGAGGAGGAGGAGGAGGAACCTCAGGTACGGGAGGAGGAATGGGAGTGTTTGCTGGGCCGGCTCCATTTGCCCTAGCCTCCATGTACCTCCTAAACCAAAGAGGTATCGGTATTCCCTCTAGGATGATAAAGTTATCGGCCATACTGAAACGAAGTAAAAGATAGATTTAGAACGAGGAAACAAAGGATAGTGCTAATGGCTTTTGGGGAATAGCCTCTTAAAATAAACTAGACTTTCCTTGGAAAAATACTTAATTGGTTTTGAAAATAGTTTTTCAAAATGGTTTTTAAAACTTTTGTCCGGTCTAGTAAACCTCATGCTCTGATACCAAATGTAACACCCCACCTCCGCCAGAGTCACTCACGAGTGATTGCACTAGCTTTGGAGGGGTGTTGTCTATGTAAACATGCACAGAGATATCACAAGACAGAACATAGATAAATAAACAAGTAAAGCAGCGGTAGAAATTTAAAAACCATAGTTAACCATTTCAAAACCAAAGTCAACTTACATCAAAATACTTAGTCATCATTTTCCAACTACCACAAGTCTAGAAACATAAACTGAAAATAACATAAAGTAAACTATCCCCAAAATAGATGTGGTGAAGCCATAGCAAGCTCAAGTCCAAACCGTACATGAGCTGTCAAGAAAGCAAGCCAAATGTCCAAGCTAAGCACTAGTGTTCCCTCCCTGAGAACCTTGGGGGGGGGGGGGGGGGACGGAAGAAAAGAGGCGAAAGAAAAAGGGTCAGTCATAAAGACTGGTAAGTCCTACCTACTATTAGTATAAAAACTAATGAAGTTAACTAGACATGAGAAACTAAGATGAAACATAAAGATGGTAACTAACTGGCATGATAAATAGATAACAAGGTAGATCAAGTGTGGCATCGCATATACAAGGTTTAGTTTTGCACCAATAGTACTAGTATTCTAACCCATGTCAAGTATAAACAAGAAATGATTCCTTGGCCCAATATCATGAGATGACCCAAGTCAAGGTCCAACTATACGGTCTAGTCGATCGGCTCCCTATAAGCCTAACTCGTCGAGTGTCGGTGTCGTACGGCCCAATCACAGAATGTAGTCAACTATGCTAGGTCCACCCTAGGGTGTATCAAGCCCTAGGGTGCCAACCACTGACACAAATCAAGCACGCACAGTCTAAATCTACTGGTGCCCGTGTCTGTCTTTTTCAACTCCGGACTATGTGCACGACCATAGCCCGCTTGAACCTACACCGGCGCACCTACTCAGCCGTCTTTCTGGTCGCTTACAATCAGCCCAGTAATCGTGCCCTACCCTAGCCTAGTCCCTAGGGTATCGTGGTACATCTAAGAGGGTTACTGCTGAAAAGGACCACGTAACTAGGATTTCTAACGGGTTAAGTGTGGTTAACCCTATCCAATCATGTATCAAGTTGGTTAAGTGTATCCAAGTGGTTCATGACTTAACCCTATCATGTGGCATTAATTAACTTAATGCGCCCAACCTCTCACATTAGACTTTGTTGTGGTTACTGGATGTGTCGGGCGGGTCCGGGCAGATTTACACCACAACCTAGTCTAACCTCGGGTTTCAAGCGCGATATGACCAACTACTCACATTGGGTCCTATTGTTTGTAGCCACTGGATTTGCCGGGCGGTTCCGGGCAGATTTACGCTACAAACTCAACCCAACCTCGAGTTGGCCACTTTATGGTTTTCTACATGTCATGACCACATTCAAGTTTTCAAGCATAATCAATTTTCATGTCACATTTCAAGTCATGTTTTTCATGTCATTTCAAGTTCGCCTAACTACCCATAACGTATTCCCATCGCACGTAAATTCGCATCAATACAAATAGATCAAGAAGGGGAACATAACAATATGACAAAAATGGGCATAAGGTGGTAAAGTTGGTCATAAGTTAAACATGATGATATTTGAGGCAAAGGTGTTCATCACAACTAGCATATAGGATTATTGGCCTCAAAACATGTATGACATCAAACTTAGCAAATAAGGTGATAACATGGTAATAGTTGACATAGAGTGATAAACTTGTGACTAGCATGTAGTTCAACATCATAGGCAAGTTAACATCAAGGTTATGAGGGGTTCTATGTTGCATTATGCATAATCCCTAAATAAAGCTCATTGCTTTCTACCCAAAATCAAGATGAACGGTACTAGGTTCATGATAGTTCCACAATCATAGGTCAAAAGAGTCATGAATGGATCTATGCATACAATGATAGACCAAAGACAAGTATTACACAAAAAATCCCATTTCAACTTGCTACATGTTCATATTAATTTCATAGTTTAAATCTAAGAGTATCCTGGGGCTTACAAATCGTGGCTATGAGAACTAGAACAAAATAGAACAAGATAGAGACGTTGTAGAAGCTCTAGGAATGATGTAGCAACACTAGAAGCCTTGAGAATATAAGTAGCTCCTTTGATTTGATGGAGAAAGATTGCTCCTTTGCCTTAGCTTTAGTTTAGAAATCTCAAGCTCTCAATGATGAAGATGGAGGCCATGATTTAGGAGAATTTTGGCAGCACTTAATTGTTAGGATGATTTGTGGTGGTTTAGGCTAGGTCTTAGGGTGTTTTTATAGGTGTAGAGACAAGTTTAGGCCATAGGATTAACCCTAGTTTAGATCTGAACCATCAAATCCCGTCACAGGCCAACTGAACAGACCCAAAGGAGCAAACAGGTGCACCAGGCAAACATGGCCGACCAGGGAATTCGACCCCCAGGTCGACACCCAAGTCGACTGGGCAGTCGACCTGGGCTGGGACAGGTCGACTCCCCAGTCGACCTGGGGCTGGGCGGGAAATTTTCCCGCCCAATCTGTTTGGGGTTGAATTTGAATTTTGGGCTGAATTTTGAATTTTCTGAAATCTTCTATGGGCCATATCTTGGTCATACGGACTCCGATTTTCGAAATTTCGGACTCGTTTTCAAGCAGAATTTCGAGACGAACGCAATGGCGTAACCCGTTCCCATTGATTCTTAACTTATAATTTAATTCTGCCCTGATTTCTTGCTTTAACATGTTATAAAAAATTCGGGTTGTTACACTGTAGTTGGGTCGACCTCGGTGTCGACACCCCTCTAGGGGGTCGACCTCCTAGAAGGAGAAAACTGATGCCACCTTTTCCTTTTCAAATTCGAACGGTTTTGGATAAGATTCTGACTCATCTCTGACTTATATATATACATACATATATATCTTTTGCGAGTATATAAATTTAAAACCCTCATAACTTCTTCATACAGTGTCTATTTTACGCAAACCAAATGTCTATCTTGAACAGATTTTCGACATTGACGCAATAGCGCAGTCCATTTTCCTTAATTCTGAATATTAAATTAATTATTATTTAATTTATCCTCTTTTAGTGTCGTTAAAAATATGGGGTGTTACATTCTCCCCTACTCAAAGGATTTCATCCCCGAAATCTCTAAGTTGAGAAGAACGCATATCGTACCATCCATCATCCATCAATCACCGGCATCCATTGTCCTTAAAGATTTCCAATGCTTATATGAATATATGTAAAATGTTTGTAGATGTCCTAATACTAATGCAAAAATCAGGCGGTCTACGGATTCAATTGACCTCTTTAATGCAACGTATGTTAGTGCCATGTATCCAATATATATGCAAATAATCCTGTTATAACATGTGAGTTCTATATGTGTGCACATGCATTCGTCCAAATGCAGCATCCATATGGTAATACATCCATTTTCATCCATAAAAGAAAAGAAAATGCACACACATCCATATGCAGTATGAGAGTGATTGAGCCGATCTAGTGCCTAATGTGTGTGTATATGCATCAACAGAAAACCACTAGCAAACACTTGCATCCACTTGCATCCATCAAACATAACATGTCTCAAACACATATTTACATCCATAGGATTCCTATCTAAAGGTTAAAAATACTATGGATAAGATATATTCAAATGATAGAAACAAGCACAAATAAAACTTAGGAAAAGGAGTTAAGGACATACCCTCGAAAAGAAAAGGGTATGAAGCACGAATCTTGGCTTCGGTCTCCGAAGTGGAATCCTCTGGGTTATCTCTCCATTGAACCTTTAGCAACTTGATCTCTTTATTGCTTAGCTTCTTAACTTCTGATCCAAGAATACGGGTAGGGACTCGCCCGACTGTCGCCTCCCGTTCCACTTCTACCTCTTCCAATACACTCGGCTCAACAACTTCTATGGTGTCATGAAGGCACTTCCGTAGATGAGAAACATGGAAAACATCATGAACGCCGGATAGATTTTCTTGGAGCTTTACTCTATAGGCCATTTGGCTAATCCTCTCGATTATGGGAAATGGTCCAACAAACCCAGGTGCCAACTTCCCTATCGATCCGAAGCGAACCACATTCCTCAGAGGTGATACTTTGATAAAAACTAAGTCTCCCACTTCAAATTTGATGTCAGTCCTTCTCTTGTTTGCATAGGACTTCTGCCTATCTTGAGCTGTTTTCATCCGCCGTCGAATAAGATCAATCTTTTCGGACGTTTCTCAAACCATATCTAGTCCAAGTAATATTCTTTCTGTAGATTCCCACCAAAAAGTTAGTGATCTACAGGGTCGTCCGTATAATGCTTCGAAGGGCGCCATGAAGATGCTAGCTTGATAGTAGTTGTTATAGGCAAACTCTACTAAAGGAAGGTGCTCTTCCCAAGTCCCTCCGAAGTCTAGGATACACAGCCTTAAAAGATCCTCTAGAATTCTGTTCACCCTCTCCGTTTTCCCAACGGTCTGAGGATGATAAGCGGTGCTCAAACACCACTATGTACCAAACGCTTCTTGCAAGCTCCTCCAAAATTCACTGGTGAAGATGGGGCCATGATCACTCACGATGTTAGAAGGTACTATATGAAGACGAACTATCTCCCAAACATAAATTGCTGCCAACCATGATGTCGTCCTCTTACTCTTCACTGGAATGAAATGAGCGCTCTTAGTCAATCTGTCCACTACTACCCAAATACTGGTATTTCTTTTCTTCGATCTAGGGAAACCATCTATGAAATCCATCGAGACGCTCTCCCATTTCCACTGAGGAACCTCCAAAGGATGAAGTAAACTACCGGGCTTCTTTTGCTGAGCTTTAACTCGCTGGAAAACTAGACATTGGGAAACAAATTCAGCCACATCTTTCTTCATCCCAACCCAAAAGAAAACCCTTTTCATGTCTCTGTACATCTTAACACTACCTGGGTGAATGGTCATCTTCGAATTATGGGCTTCTTCTAGGTCTGCCTTTATCAAGCTTCCAGTTTGAGGAACACAAAGCCTTCCATCTTGTCGCAACTACCACTTTTCATCTATGGCATATCTACTGAGGTGACTAGAAATATCACCTTTCCTGAGCTTTTCCATGATGTCTAGAATCTGTGGGTCACCTTGTTCCGAAGTTCCTATCTGATCCATAAGAGTTAGTCGTATCTCCAAGGATGCAAACAAATCAGGAAAAAAATCTCGATGGAGGGTCTAAAATCAAAGGTTGATATGAACTCCAAGCCTTTCCTCTCCATAAACAGAGGACTCAAGGCCATCCTCTGCCTACTTAGTGCATCTGCCACCACATTATCCTTGCCAGGGTTATAAGCAATCTTAAAATCATAAGAAATTAGAACTCTATCCACTGTTGTTGCCTTGAATTGAGACCCTTCTGCGAGAATAGATACTTGAGAGATTTATGATTGGTGTATAACTCGAACTTCTCTCCAAGTAAACAACGACATCGCGTCTTATGCGCGAATACTATGGCAACTAGCTCTAGATCATGTGTGGGGTAGTTCTTCTCATGAACTCTCAATTGTCTACCTTATAACACACTACTTTCCCTTCTTGCATCAGAACCGCACCAAGTCCTGTTCCATATGCATCAGTGTAAACTGTAAACACTTTGTTCCTATGGGCAGAGTCAAGACTGGGGTTGTTGTCAGAGCCCTCTTTAGATGTTGGAAAGCAACATCACAGTCTATATCCCATGAAAATGCCAAGTTCTTCTTTGTCAGCCTGGTGAGTGAAGCTGATATTTTTGCGAAGTCCTTAATGAACTTCCTAAAATAACCTACCAACACAAGAGAGCTTCTCACCTCGGTTGCATTCTTAGGAATCTTCCAATCTTGCACTGCAACCACGTTTGTAGGATCTACAACTATCCCTTCGTTGGAGACCACATGCCTTAAGAATCTCACCTCTTTTCTCTAAAAATGGCATTTGGAGAACTTTGCCTTAAGTTGATGGTCACGGAGAGTTTTCAAAACTTCTCTCAAATGTTAGGCATGCTCTTCTTCGCTCTTGGAGAAGATCAAAATATCGTCAACAAAGACCACGACAAATTTGTTTAAAAACTCCCGAAACACACTACTCATTAGATCAACAAAATAGGCGGGTGCATTCGTTAAACCAAATGGCATAAATAGGTATTCAAAGAAACCATCTGGAGTCCTAAAAGCGGTCTTATCTATGCTGTCCTCAGCCACCCTCAATTGATGAAATCCCGTGGCCAAGTCTAATAGAGAAAATAACGAGGCACCAACAAGCTGGTCAAATAAATCATCAATCCTCGGGAGTGGGTGCCTTTTCCTCTTTGTGAGTTTATTCAACTCTCTATAGTCAACACACAAATGAAGCGAACCATCTGCCTCGGTTGCGAATACAACCGGAGCACCACATTTAGATACGCTTCATCTGATAAATCCTTTCTCAAGTAGTTCCCCTACTTGCTTATTCAGCTCCCTCCTTTCCCTTGGAGCCGTATGGCACACTGGGAATGCAAATGGCTTTGCATTGTCCACCAGATATATACGGAAATCGATCTCGCGCAGCAGAGGTAAACCCTGTACCTCATCAAAAACATCGGAATAATCTCGGACTACTGGAACAGATTGCAGATCATCGATAGATGCATCAAGAGACTCTAGGAAACTATGCATAACCGACCCTTGTGGGCTATTCTTAAGGCTACTCCTATTCTTAAGGCTTGTGGGCTTTGCATGAACTTGGAGGTAATGCAACTGGCTTTGCATTGTCCAATGTTTTGACCTATTCTTAAGGCTACTCCTATTCTAGGAAACTAGGCAAAACCAACCCTTGTGGGCTTTGCATAAACTCGGAGGTAATGCAACTGGCTTTGCATTGTCCAATGTTTTGACCTATTCTTAAGGCTACTCCTGCTCCTACTTTTCTGGATCGGGTGCCACGTACACCACCCTGAACCGGTCCTCCCAGAAACTCCTCTACGCCTATAAATACACCGAAACATGGCCCTAAAAGGGAATTTTGGTACTTGATCTTGAGGGCATCCACCATTATCAACGCAAGGACTTTGCGAACAGTTGAAGGTCATTTCTAATCATTCTAACACGAGGTTATCGTGTACAAAATCAATTTCTAATCTCAATTTCTTCGTTTTAAGCACGATGATTTCGTGTATAAACCGAGATAATTGTACTTGTAACTTCTTAGGATTTAAGAAGAGATAAAGTGGACGTGAGCTTGGTTTAAGCCGAACCACTATAAAAACTTTGTGTGCTCCCCATTTTTACTGCTTTTTCTGCATTCTGTGATCTGTGATATGCATTTGGGTGTTAGGCTCAGATTTTGGTCTAACATTTTGGTGCACCAGGAAGGGGCACACGACAACCTCAATTTCTAGCTTGAAAGGAGAATCAATGGCGAACAAAAGGAAGAAGACTGGAACTTCCGCTCATTCTGATGATGCTGATGCTGAAGACACAAGGAATGAGGCAAGCCAGGAAGCTTCCTCTCATGGAGATCCTTCTGCATACTTGACCAAAGACGAGATGGACGGAGTTCTCACTGAACTGAGAGATCAGATGGCAGGGATCGGCTCGTGACAGGCCACCAGCATCGGGTCGGATCGCCCCTCCTCAGTTCGCTCCCCACGAACCACTTCACCAACCTTCCTCACGAACCGACCCCATCGAACTGGATCGGGTCGCCACCCCTGACCCGCGATCCGCGAGCCGCGATCCCTAGGCAATAGCTCACCAGCAGCCTCTGTTCGCTCCTGCACTCAACGCTGGGGGCACCAGCTCTGATCTTGGTAGTTTGCATCAACTTTTTGAAGGAAATTGACTCGCTGATCTGATTCAACGCCTCTCGAGAGGCCGCACTTATCAGAATGACGTGAATGACGTCAACCACAACCTGTTCACTCAGGAAATCAGAAATTCCCGCAATCCACCAGATTTCAAACTCCCACAACTGGAGCCTTACAACGACAGGACATATCCTACCATGCACTTGATGCGCTACAAACGACATATGGAAGTTCAATCGGTGTCGGAAAACGTCATGGCTAAATATTTTCCCCTCTTTCCAACTTATATAGCAGCCACCAAGTGGATTCAGCAGCTAGAGATGGAATCGATCAACAGCTGAAATATGTTGGTCGCTCGCTTTCTTGAACAGTTTCGGGTCCACATCGCTCGACCCAGGAACGTCATGTCACTCACTACAATCAAGCAGAGGCCCAGAGAAACCCTGCGTTCATTCCTGGAAAGATTCAACGTTGCAGCAACATTAGTTGATCGACCTGAACCATCGATGGTGCTGATGGCAGCAGTAACAGTTGTTTTGGATAGCTCGGAGTTCAAAAAGTCCTTGTACCGAGACCCACCGCGAAACCTCGGCGAATTTTATCTTGAAGCAGACAGATTTCTGCGGGAAGAAGATGCAACCTCCGAGAAGAAAGTTCTCGATGTCAACATGCTTAAAGACGGAGAACCGTCCGATTCTGGAAATGGCAAAGGAAAAGCCGCCGTCAGGAATGACCGCAACACTCAACCCCGGAGAGGGCCCAGATATGAAAAGTACACTGAACTCAATGCCCCACTCTCAGACATCTATTTGGACACGAACGGTGGTATCTCCTACCCAAAGCCTCCCAGGAGGGATCCATCACAAATAGAACGTGGTTCTGGAAAGCACTGCATATTCCACGACATGGACGGACATGACACAAATGACTGCAGGCATCTTCGTGATTTGATTGAGGAACGGGTTAGATGTGGAGAGCTGCCCGAGTATGTGAAACTACCGACAACGCCTGCACCTGCGCTGCTACCTCCTTCTCCCCGGAGAGGGAATGACCCTAGATCGAGCTCTCGTGGGCTCATCAACAACTGATCTGGATGAGATCAGCTTTCATTTTCTGCGTTTCTTAGGCTTTAAGATTTGTTTTTTGCTTTAACTAGGTTTTCCGATTGGTTGAATCGGAGTACACATGTTCGGGGTTAGCATGTAGCCCCAAAGCGTGCTCTGGACTCGGTGTCAAACCAATCAGGATTTGCTTTGGTTTTGCATTTTGAATTGAATAAGGACTTTCCAAGCATGGATTATGTTTGGAGAATTTAAGTATCTTGTCAGGATGTGGCAGGATCCTCAACTTCGGTTAAAGTATGGCTTATACTTATTATGGTACTCCAGGTATGGATTATGCCTAGGGATGGACTATCTTGTCAGGCTGTGGCAAGCGTAGCTCTACTTCAGGCCTGAGTATGGTTTATACTCACTTTGGAATCTTAAGTATGGATTATACTTAGGAACGACAAATGGTCTTGTCAGGATGTGACAAAAGAAATCGGGTATGGATTATACTCGGTTTGAACTCCAGGGTATGGATTATGCCCTGCAAGTGGTCTTGTCAGGATGTGAAAAAATAAATCGGGTATGGATTATACTCGATTTGGACTTCTGGGTATGGACTATGCTTGGAAATGTTGGCCCTTGCCAGGATTTGGCAGGATGACTCAAACGTCCCTTGAGTATGGTTTATGCTCATTAGACGCCGAAGCATGGTTTATGCTCAGAAAATTTGAACAATATCGCCAGGATTTAGCACGTTTGTTTTTCCTTTATCTCTTTACAAGTACGGATTATATATGTAGTTGGCAGACCCGGCAAGGCCATGGCATTATCGAATTTCGATGGCTTATAGATTTTATGGACTATCCAGAACACATCTTCCTTCAACCAGCAAGATATGTTCTGGGGGGAAAACTTGTTGACACACTTTTTGGTAAAAGTTGTCACACTGACTATCTAGATAACATCGCGCCCAGATATGGAGAACATCGTCAAAAGACAGGCAGCGATTTGCTCAAAGTCGCATCACAAACAAAGAAAGGCTCAAAACTCCTATCAGATGACCTTTTTCGGGCCCGAAAACAGCGATTATGAAGCTAAGCTCTAACAGTCTTGTAGATCACTAAATTAGCTTCCGTTTGAGCTTTGGTTTGGCTCAATTGGACTTACGGTTTGAAAGTTATGCCTGTTTTCGTAAACTGGTGTAATCTGGCAATTTCCTGGATAAAGCAACGAAGCGTCACACGATCGGAGTATAGCTCATGCACCCTCGGATCGCCCCTCATCGGATCGCCCCCTCGGCTCGTGGTATACCTTCATATCGCGACCCACTCTTAGTACACATGGAGACTACGGCCCGATCGCCAATACTTCACTCCACCTCGCAATCAGACCCGGATCGTGATAGCCATATCACGATCCGACCCATGACCACGAACCGATCTCCAGACATGTAGATACGCGCACTGTTTTGACCTATTCTTAAGGCTACTCCTGCTTCTACTTTTCCGGATCGGGTGCCACATACCCCACCACGAACCGGTCCTCCCAGAAGCTCCTCTACGCCTATAAATACACCGAAACATGGCCATTTAAAGGGACTTTTGGCACTTGATCTTGAGGGCTTCCA
The DNA here is from genome assembly GCA_030737875.1 of Allium sativum. Taxonomy (NCBI): domain Eukaryota; kingdom Viridiplantae; phylum Streptophyta; class Magnoliopsida; order Asparagales; family Amaryllidaceae; genus Allium; species Allium sativum. Next base: position 605,435,479 of record CM060923.1, on the reverse strand, counting down.
CCATTATAAACGCAAGGACTTTGCGAACAGCGAAAGGTCATTTCTAATCATTCTAACACGAGGCTATCGTGTACAAAATCAATTTCTATTCTCCATTTCTTTATTGTAAACATGAGGATTTCGTGTATAAACCGAGATAATTGTACTTGTAACTTCTTAGGATTTAAGAAGAGATAAAGTGGACGTAGGCTTGGTTTGAGCCGAACCACTATAAAAACTTTGTGTGCTCCCCATTTTTACTGCTTTTTCTGCATTTTGTGATCTATGATCTACATTTGGGTGTTAGGCCCAGATTTTGGTCTAACAGATAATGCACTTTTTTTTTGATATTTCACTGGTCCGCTATTATTGTAGTGAGTGCGGCCCTCGCATCTTTTGCTTAGCCTTCCTGTATAAACTCACTTGTTTGTGAATAAAGTGGTTTGTTCCCTGCAATGTCTAATATTCATAAATTTAACATTTAAGTAAATTCATTATATGAACAGCATGTCATATCATAGTTATATAATAAAGTCATTATTAAGGGGAACATGTGTACATATATATGCCCCCAATCAATCTTGGATAACTGATTAAGACTTATTCAAGATTGATTAAATTCAAAATTCAGCTGCCCCCGATTCTCTGATGGAGCTGTATTCTTTTCGTCGTTGATGCATATTCTTTTTAGCATCTTTATACTCTCCTGTCTCATAACCAGTTTAGAGTATTACTGAGGCGGTCTCTTATCGGGGGGCACCTTCATGCCTCAAGGGACATCATCTTTCCAACCTTTATACTCTCTCTCATTTCTTGAGAGTTAGAGTTAGGAATGTTGTCTTCCCATTCTTTGCATCTTATCATGCAAACAGTCATTTTGTTTGCTCCTGCACATAGGTTATCTCCAATTTTTGAAATTTAATTTAATGTTTTGTGTTTCACTGTCATGGCAGAATAATGGCTGAAGATATAAATAATGCAGGAAAGTAAATGACACGATATTTTTATAATGGTTCAGCTAAGTCGTAGCCTGCATCCACTTCATAATCCTTTGTTCATATAAACAAAATTTTTAAGGCAAGTCGTGCCTTTTTACATAGCTTATAAAAACAAAAAGGAAGAAAATTCATATTTAGGTCAGGTATCGTCGCAAGTGCTGAGCGTTCCAAGCTCTGGGAATCTCTTCACCTTCCATGGGCGTTAGCTTGAATGCAAGTCGGACGGGAAGTGGTGTTTCCAGTGGCGGACGGGTGAGTAACGCATAAGAAGCTGCCCTTGGGAGGGAACAACAACTGGAAACGGTTGCTAATACCCCGTAGGCTGGGGAGCAAAATGAGAAATCCGCCCGAGGAGGGGCTCACGTCTGATTAGCTAGTTGGTGATGCAATAGCTTACCAAGGCGATGACCAGTAGCTGGTCCGAGAGGATGATCAGCCACACTAGGACTGAGACACGGCCCAGACTCCTACGGGAGGCAGCAGTGGGGAATTGGACCTTCCCATTTTGGACCCGATTGGGTTGAAGGCGGGAAGACTCGTTTCAATACTAAGTCTCCTAGTTCAAAGGTTTTGAAGCGAACTTTTCGGTAATAATAACGTGCTACTTGATGTTGATGTCTTGAGGCATGCAAGTCTGCTTCATCTCTTTTTCTTCAACCATATCAAGAGACTCTAGGAGGAGTGTTCTATTTGTCATCGGGTCATAGTATGCGACTCGATGAGAAGGGACTTCCAATTCTACCGGGATTACTACTTCTGACCTGAAGGAAAGTGAATAGGGAGTATGGCCAGTGGTCGTCTTAAAGGTTGTCCTGTAGTACCACAAAGCTAGTGGCAACTCATCTACCCACTTGGATTTGGCCCGCTCCAACTGCTTCTTGAGAATAGATTTAATAACCTAGTTTTTTGCTTCGACCTGGTCATTTGACTACGGGTGAGCTGCAGCAGTGTATCGTTTATCAATCTTGTACTTCTGGCAGAAGTTTCTGAATTCGACGCTGTCAAATTGTGTCCCATTATCATTATGATTGTCTTCGGCATCCCAAATCGACAGATAATGTTTCTGACCATAAAAATAAACACCTTTCTTGCCGTGATCATTGTTAAAGGTTCAACTTCCACCCATTTCGTGAAATAGTCCACGGTGACGATCGCGTACTTTGCTCCCCTCTGGCAATAGGTAAAACTCCAATAATATCAATTCCCAACATGGCAAACGGCCATGGGCTTACCATCGACTTGAGCTAAGTCGGAGGTGCTCTGGGAATCTTGGCAAATCTTTGACATCTATCGCAGCATCGTGAATAATCAGTCGCGTCTTTATTCACGGTAGGACAAAAATATCCATACCATAATACTTTCTTTGCTAGGATTTAGCCCACGGTGTGGTCCCCACACTCACCTTCATGTACTTCTTGTAGTACACGTTTGATGTTGTCGTGTGCGATACACCGTAGTAGGGGCACTGAAAACCCTTGGCGGTAAAGGATGTCATCCTGTAAAACGTATCTTGCAGCCTTACGTCTTACAGCTCGTCTTTCGCTTTTCTTCAACAGGAGGGTTCCATTCTTAAGAAAATTCTTGATCGGTGTCATCCATGATTCTCTCTCTGGATCAACTTCCAAGGCTAGTTTCACCTTTATCAGGTCAAAACTCGGTGATTCCAAAACCTTTATCGGAACCATTTCAGTTTCTTCGGGATTATCAGAACTTGTTAGTTTTGCCAACCGATCTTCTTTCTGATTTTATGTTCTTGGAATATGTGTTATGCTGTAATGCTCCAAACTACCCAGCAACTCCTTTTTTTGAGATAAGTAACGACTCGAGGTCCTTTAGCAACAAATTCCTCCCGTACCAGGCATACAACTGTCTTGGAATCGCAACATATATCCAGTGTCTTCACCCCTAGATCCTTGGCGAGTTTCAGCCTGGCAATCAGGGCTTCATACTTGGAATCGTTATTGGTAGTAGCAAACTCTAATCGCAATGCATAGTAAATAGATCGTCCTTCAGGAGTTATTAAAACAACTCCGGCGCCGGACCTTCGATCATTTTTGGCTCCGTCCGTATATAGCTTCCACGGACTAAGCTCTAATTCTTGGTCCAAAGTAACCACCTTGTCACCCACTGTTTTCTCTTCGGGAATTGTGAATTCGGCTATAAAGTCGGCCAATGCCTGCCCCTTTATTGATCTCCATGGCTAAAAATTTAAATCGAATTGACTCAACTCTATGTTCCATTTAAGTAACCGCCCCAATGCTTCGTGTTTTTGTAACACTTGTCTTAAAGGTTGATCGGTGTATACAACTATCGGGTGAGCCTGAAAGTAATGACGAAGTTTGCGTGAAGCAATAAGGAGGATAAAAGCAAGTTTTTCTATCTTTGGATAATTACGTTCTGCAGCAGCTAGCTTCTTGCTCACGTAGTATACAGGCCTCTGTACTTTATCCTCTTCATGTACCAATGCTATACTGACGGCATGGGATGATACTGCTAGGTAGACAAACAAATCCTCATGTTCTACGGGTTTTGGTAACATTGGAGGCTTTTCTAATAAGTCTAATAAATTTTTGAAAGCCTCCACGCAATCTGGGGTTCACTCAAAATTTCGCTTTCCTCATTTTATCAGATCGAAGAAAGGTACGCACTTATCAGTAGCTTTGGAGATAAACCTGCTCAATGCAACAACTTTTCCGGCTAGGCTTTGAACATCCTTAATCTTTCGTGGTTCTTCAATATTCCTTATTGCTGCTATTTGACTAGGATTTATGTCAGTCCCTCGAGAACTTACGATAAACCCAAGGAAATTCCCAGATGCGACCCCAAATGAGCATTTTAGGGGGTTTAACTTCATTCCATACCTTCGAAGAATATCAAACATTTTAGCTAAATCCCTTGTATGGTCAGAAGATTGTTTAGACTTCACAAGCACATCATCCACATAAACCTCCATGGTTTTCCCGATTTGATTATAGAACATGCGGTTGACCAAACGCTGGTATGTAGCTCCTACATTCTTTAATCCGAATGGCATTACCACATAACAATATAACCCCAAGTCTGTGATGAAACTTGTGTGCTCCTGATCTGATATGTGCATGGGAATTTGATTGTACCCTGAATAGGCATCCATAAAGGATAAAAGCTCGTGTCCAGCCGTCGAGTCTACTAGCTGATCAATTCTGGGAAGAGGAAATCTATCCTTCGGACAAGCCTTGTTCAAGTCAGAGAAGTCAATACATGTACGCCACTTCCCATTAGATTTTTTGACCAGGACAGGATTTGATATCCAGTCGGGATATTTTGAATCCTTTATGAATCCATTATCCTTTAATTTCTCTACCTCTTCTTTCAAAGCTGCTGATTGATCTGGGCCGAACGTCCGTCTCTTCTTCTTGACTGGTGGGTGCTTTGGATTAATGCATAAAGAGTGGCTTATAATAGCAGGCAAAATCTCACACATGTCAGCATGAGTCCAGGCAAACACATCTAAATTTGCCTTTAAGAAATCAGCCAAATCTTTCGCTCGAATAGGATCTAGTTGCGAGCCGATCTTTAGTACTTTTGTCGGATCTGCCTCATCAATAGGTATATCTATTGTTGTCTCGTTGGGAGTCACTTTCTATCCTCGGGTTCTCTATTCTCTCTGGGATCTATATCCTCGAGCACATCTAAGGCGACTCTCTTGGGGCTGGACCCCTTAATTGCTATGCTAAGTTTTCTTCGAAGGGGGAGAATCGTCCTTAGATTCTATATTCAACCCCTTCATTAGCATCTTCAACTCCGTTATGTTACAAGCTTGTCCCGTAGCTTGTTCGCCTCTCACCACCCCAATTCCTGCGTAAGTCGGGAATTTAAGCAGCAAGCACCAAGGTGCAATACATGCCCTAAACTTGGCAAAGGCCGGTCGGCCTAGGAAAGCGTTGTAGGGTGAATCTACATCCAAAACTACAAATGGCAGGATCTTCACTCTCTAGCGATCTCCGTGTCCTAATGTTAATGGTAATTCTACGTAGCCCATCGGAGCCGTCGATGCCCCATTGAAGCCACGTATCCATCCTTCGCAGGGATTTAGATCTTTTGCTTTAAGTATCATTTGTTCAAAAGCTTTCTTGAAGAGGATATTGACTAAACTCCCATTGTCCACCAACACTTTATGGACTAAAGCAGGGTCGATGTTCGTGGTAATTACCAGTGGGTCTTCAGTTGGGGATTGAATTCTGGAATCATCACTACTATAGAATATGACGTCGTCTGACATCGTCTTTTGTTGTTTTACTGGAGTAATGTCTTCTAAGTTACTGCATTCTCCTACCTCAAAGTGCTTGGCGGCATTGACGTACTGATCCATCGCTTTGAAACTACGGCTAGCTAGGTGGGGTCCGCCTATAATGGTATTGATAACGATCCCCTAACTTTTCTGCTGGACTGTGGGTTTAGAAGTAGGTTGGTTTTAGTTCGGGGCTTGCTCCCCTTGCCCCCTGTCCCTTGGGGCAACCTTGTACTCGTCTAACTTTCCTTCCCGCAGCAATCTTTCAACTACATCTCTCAAATGATGGCATTCGTTAGTGGAATGACCGTGGGTTCCATGGAGAAACAAAACTTTCCTGTTGCGATTTCTTTTTCAGTGGAGACTCTGGGTGGTGGTTTTTTGTATTGCAATATGTTGTACGTGTCCAAATAAATGTTTTCCAAGGTATCATTCAATTGCAAATAGTTTTCGAAAGTTTGGAATTGAGGTCTTTTGTTGGAATTGTTCCCTCGGTTCCTACTCCTCCTATTGCCGTATCCATTCTTGTTGTTGTTACCTCCGTTCTGGTTGCCGACGTTCACTTCAACCTTCTCTGAACTGTCACCAAATTGTTTCACATCACCATTATTTTGGACACCTTCCCTCGAGGCCCCTTCGGACTTTCTCTTCCTATTTGCATGAGCTTCTTCTCTCCTTAAGAGAATATTAGCTTTTTCGTAGAACAATTCTCTGGTGGGGGCGGTTTTCAATCTCCAAATTCTATGTCCGGGTCAACTCCTTCTATTAAAGCCATCAGAATAGTGGGTTCATGAGGGTCACTAACTTCGGTGACGGCCAGGTTGAAGCGGTCCAAATATGACTTCAAAGACTCGCCTGGAGCCTGTTTAATCTTTGACAACTCTATAACGCTTTTGGATTTTCGGGCGTGAAGTCGAAACTGGTTCATAAAGCGTTCTCTTAATTCTATGAAATTTGACACTGACTGTGGAGGGAGTCGGGTGAACCACATTAATGCCACATCTTCTAGATAAATTGGAAAGGCCTTGCATTTTATAGTATCTGGAGTCGCTGCGGCGTTCATGAACCATGCATACCTCATCGGATGTTGTCCTGGATTCGTTCTCCCCGAATATCGATCCATTTGTGGCAAGTTGAATCGCCGAGGGAACTGAAAGTCCAATATATCATCTGTGAAGGGGGTATGACTTCGCTCAATGCCCCGGTCTTCATTAGTGTATCATCGGCTTTCGGACATAATCTGACGCACCATCGCCCACACATCGGCATTCGTTAATGTCTGCACAGGTTTTCTAGGTCTAATATTTGGATTACCCCTTGGTTCCTGATTAGGGGATAACCTCCTGTTCCTAGCGGCGACTGCTCTACATTGCTCCCTACGCTCCTGGTCGATCTCAGGAGGAAGGGGCTGGAGAAGTTGTTGTTGCATAGGATTAGTAATATTAGCATCCCTGGGTAGAACATGGGATCCACGCATGGGCAACAGAATAGTCTCTCTCAAGCTCGGGTCATCAGGCTCTAAAACACGAGCGACGTCTTCGCGGGATCCTAAAGATACAAAAGTTAACTGATAAAAATTCTTTGGTCATTCAAGCGGCCTTCTTTCACGAGGCCATCCCTCATCTGAAGAAGATGAATAATATGCAGCAAGGCGACGTGTTGGGGAAGGTGTCTTTTGCCTCCGGAGCTCCTTGAGTTCCCTACTCATGCTGATCATGTTCTCTTACATGTGAAGATTGTCACGTTTATGGGCTTCCAATGCCTCCTTTGTACTCTGGAGCATTTCAAGAAAGCGTGAAAAATCTCCTTGTGTGACAGGTGCAGATGGGTCAGGCTGATCATTGGTCATAGCGACTGGAATCGGAGCATTGGCGGGAGCTCGAGTAGAAGTTCCAGCTTCACATTGATTCAGATCGGATCGGAGCATAGGGGTACGGCCGGACCGGTTCGGATGGGGAGAGTGGGTGACTTCAATATCGCTAGATCGGATCGGACCGGATCGGATTGGGGTCATCGGTTCGGATCGGTCCTTCCTGACCGGACTGGCCTGCTCCATAGTCTTGACCACGCGACCTCGTCACAACCATTATTTGCTGATCTTCGTTAATTTCATTCTCTCGATTACTTTGGATTTCCTTGCCTTTTCCTTTGGCCATAATTTCCAATTCTTCAGTGATTACCAACAGGTAATTAAAGATGCCGAAAACAGAGGATTAACTTCTTTGAACTCGAAGGTCCAATAGTAGAATGATAATCCCAAAAAGCGGAGAATTCAAAAATTCTCAGTGAAAGCACCAAAATGTTAGATCCAAAATTGGATCTAACACCCAAATGAGTAATGATTCTACTGAAATGAAATCAAAAAATGGAGAAAACACACAATTTATAGTGGTTCAGCATTAAATAGCCTACGTCTACTTTCTACTCTTTGAATTGATGTCTTGAATGCAGGTACAACAACGATTCTCACTCAATTCTCACTTATACAATACATTGATTCACTCAATTTCCTTCACAATATGATTCAAAAAATGATTTTAATCTGAATAAGTTGATTAAATTCAGATAGCAAAGGAGTTTGAGTTCTGAATTTTCCAAAAGATCCTTCCAAATGCCCCTTGATGGTGTATTTATAGGTGAAAAATGCTCCTGGGATGGCTTCGATTCGGATCCACGTGGCTTCCATCCCATCACTTTCGGGTTCGGATGGGATATGGGAGTAACAACACATTAGTTTAGTGGCAAACATGGGTAGAACATAGGCATAACCGCTCCGAATCTTAAGGAAACGTGGAATGAAACTGTCGTGGCTCTGGGTTCGGATCGGGGGTGCTAGCAACCAGGGGATCGGATCGGTTTTGGTGGAAGAATGGAAGGGAAGATTGAGTACGCAAAGAGAAAGGAGCAGATCGAGTCTTTCTGCTCCAAACCGGTTATGCCTCCGTGGCTTTGTCTTCCGTTTCACAATCTTCTTGGCTTAACAAGTGGGATCCGATCTGAACCGGACTTCTAAAAGGGTTCATTTCTTGGTCAGTATTCTTCACTTAAATAATCTTTTAACTTTGTGTAGCCTAGTTCACAAAGTAGGCTAACACAAACCAATAATTTAAACCCTTTATTCAACTCAGGTGATAATCAAACCTTTTTACTTGCATTATTCAGCTAGCTTTAATTCAGCATACAACAGGGTTCCTTTCCATTCAACAAAGCACAACAATGAATGAATCAGCACATAGATCAACACAAGCACTCGTTCACATAAGATATGAATCATCAATCTATATAACATATTATTCCCACCTACTCAGCAATTTCCCTTTTCAATTTAATGGGCCTATGTCTAATATAACTTAATTTATGAGCTCACCTAACATTCCGAACCAGGTCATAATACACTCGACTCATAAGGTGCACACTGTATGGAAACCCCTTCATGTTTATGCCATTCTATTGAAGAATAATAATTACATATAGATTTATAAATGGTGTTTTCAACATTTATTATTATTAATTTATGTTAAGAATCTTAACATAGGGAGGTTTACATCTATAGCATGCATAACATCAAGGATATTCAACCTAATATCATAACCCAGTAATTAAATGATATGCTGATTATTCACAATATTTTTCATCATACAATGTTTCTTACATTTATATCTAAATTTCACTTAATCAAAGAATCAACAAGTAATTAATTCGGCCATTAAAGCCCAACACAATCGTCACATATAAATAAATATATAGGTTATTAAAACATAATTTAAGGTTGCCTTTAAATAGGTCTTAATGCTGTAAATTGAGTGAGATTACTCACCTAAATGTATCTTGCCTTTCTCCATTCTTTGTCCTAGATACTACTGCCATTACCTCATTTTCATTTCATGTTTGTGTTGAGAGATTCAATAGCCTGGCAGCCTAAATGCTGCCTGTTTATTTAATCAATAACTAAGGATTTGGGTTAAACAACACCTACATTACCCTATGTTGTTTTGGTTTCAGAGCGCACATAATTCTCATAGTCACTCAACCCACTTTCCTTTTTTATTTCGAATAAAAATAGAGGGAGAGGTTGTTCCAAAATTTAGGTTGTTTCTTTCTTTCATAAAAAGACCCCTTTTATTTTACCACTAATACCCCTTTGGATCATGCTTCTTGCATATTTGCTTTAATACTTCACGTGCCAGAGATTTTTTATATTTACTTCTATTTGTATATGCATGGTATATATATATATATATATAAATAATCAGGTAATCCCTTTTTATAAAATATGTAGCTTATATTTCCTTGACAAAATTCTACTGTCTTATATATCAATATATATTTTCTTGCTTATCAATTTGTACATAGTGTACACTACTTAGATATTTTAGTAACCTTCCTATTATATTATGTAAACAAACACATTTTTGTATATCTTCAACCTGGATTTTTAGATTTTATCATCAATGCTTTGTATGTATTTAAATTTAGGTCTTTAATTCATTAAGGATATTCACAGTGTGCACATGCACACCCTAATATCTTTATTCCATCACACACACATTTTATTTATATAGGGTTTAATCGCTCTATTAAGCAAACTTAATCTATTTGTAAATTAGGGTTACTGTATCAACAAATTGCCTTTTAGAGACATAATGAAAAATTGATCAAATGCAACATTACATATCTTTTATAAAGAGGAAGAAGAAAGTGTCAATTGCTATTTTCTTTGATTCTATTTATAGTAGACCACTTATGTTCATTGCCAAAAACAAATACAATATAAGCATATACAGACCTCTTTAAGATATCAGAGAAACTATCCTTTACGTCCAGGATAATTTCAAAACAAAAAGTAGGAAGATTGAATTCAATAAAGCTTGTATTCTCTCACTACTCTAATAAACTTTATTTAGTAGGAAAGACACTACAGGCTCCATCATAGTAAGGAAAAATATAGCATTTCTCTTTGGAAAGTCATTGAATTAGAAATTAATATCTTTGTCATGAAAGCAGATAGAAAAAATAATAACGATGATAGTGATGATTCTAAGCATACCACTTGCGACATTCATAATTATATAAAAGGCCCGAAGAATACTTACAAGGAAACAAAACCTCATCTGATATTTCTCGTGGTTGACAAAATAACTTTCATCTTCAACTTAGAGACAAAGCTTGGTAAAAGACTTCAACTAACCTTATGTGCTACCTCCTTTGAAGAGACCATCTCATTCTTGATATTAAAAGCAATCAATATCATGGAAGAACCATAGATAATAGTATAAGACTTTCTGATAATAATTTAAGTTATAACCTAATTTGGACATGAGATGGTATCTCTTGCACAACAATGTTTGCAAAGGGTCAGATCTGAATTTCAAAGTTGAAATTTACATTTGTATTAGAATATTCAAAGAATTAGCTCGAATACTACAAAATCATGCTTGATAATAAGATATATCACATATCTTGCTGGAGTAAAGGTCAAAGCAGCAATTCTTCCAACCGCTCTGAGTTTCTTGAGGAGTTCAATATCAAATTAAAGCTCCATAGTGTAACTCTTGTTGATACTAGTCTAATCGACCAAAAGGAAGAAGCAAATTGAACATATCATAATAGAAATATTTAAATTTGCACAACTTGTAAGGATAAAGAATTCACACATCCTCAGCTATCAGAAGAGATAAAGGAATGCTGGATGAAGATAAGGAAGAAAATAGAATTTGGAAACCGTCATGATGTTTTAGAACTTTTTGACATAACTCTATTTTTTTTTTCGAGTTTTTACCCATTTTCCACTTAACCTCCCGGGGTTTATTTCTATAGGTATATGGGTCATTTTCCATCTCAAAAAAAAGATTAATGGTTGAAATTATTATTTTAACATGTGTAATGTTTTATATGTTTTTAGCAATAAAGTAGATTTATAACAACTTCGAATTTTCAATGATCTTGTTTATGTTTATAACTATTATTTTACAATATCAAATTTTAACTTTAACTAATATTATTTAATTATCATTATTTACTATAAAATTATATAATTAATTGTCCATGCATAAGATGGTTTCAACACTTTCTTTTATACTTCACGTTGGTTGATTATATATAAAAATGCTTGTAGAGCTATTAAAAGATTCTTTATGACAGGAGTCATGATGCATACCTACAATAATACAAATATTGCACTAATTCCTAAATCTAAAAGAGCTAACAATGACCAAGACTATCGCCCGATCTCGTGCAGCAATGCCATATACAAATGTATTAATAAAGTTTTCTCTTCACGAATTAAAGCGGTGATGCTAAGTTTAATTTCCTTCAACCAAGCTACATTCTTATCCAATCATACTGTTGACGCCTAAAGTGGTAGCCAATGCCTGAGAGTTCCAAAAATTTTAAACTAAATGTTCAGAGTGGAACAATGTGCGAGATGCGGTAACAATGTGCTGGAAAGTAAAGAACACAGTTATTTATAGTGGTTCGGTTCAGATTGAACCTACATCCACTTTAAAGACTTTGCTACTTTTATTAATTATCAAAAGGGTAAGGAGGTAGACATTACTACAAGTGAATACAATGTTAATGAAGTTTTATTGATCCTTGTTGTCAAGCTTCCTTGATGATCGAAAGCGGTCGAGGAGTTTCGAAGTCCAAAGTGTGTCGTGAAGTTCCCAGGTCAGGGCGGTGTCGGGAGTTTCCAAGGTCCGAGATGAGTCAGGAAGTTCCGAGGTTCAAAGGGTGTTGGGAGTTTCCAACGTATGGGATGTGTCGAGAGGTTTCGGGAGATTCTGAGGTCCGGGATGAGTCGGGATGTTCCAAGGTCAGGAGAGTGTTGGGGGTTTCCGAGCTCCATGATGAGTCGAAAAGTTTCGATGTCCAGAGGGTGTCGGGAGGTTCCAACGTCCGGGATGTGTCGGGAGGTTCCAAGGTCTGGAAGGTGTCTGGAGTTCCAAGGTCCGGGATGGGTCGGGAAATTCCAAGGTTCGGAGAGAGTCGAGAGTTGCCGATGTCTGGAAGGTATAGGGGTTCACCGAGGTCCAGGAGGTGTCAGGAGTCGCCGAGGTCTACGAGGTGTCGGCAACCGCCGAGTTCTAGGAGGTGTCAGGGGTCGCCGAGTTATTGGGGGTCTAGCGAGTCGCCGAGGTCCGGGAGGTGTCGGGAGTTTCCGAGGTCCGGGAGGTGTCGGAAGTTGTCGAGGTCCGGAAAGTGTCGAAAGTCGCTGAGGTCCAGGAGGTGTCGGGATGTTCTGGGATAAGTCAGAGTTTCGTGGTCTTCTTCTTCCCCAAAGTGCATGCTGCCACTAATGAGTTCAAGGTCCTCCTTGAGATGTGAAGAGAATGAATATGACAACCCTTGTAAAGAATGATGTAGGGGTATTTATAGGAAGTAGAGTAGGTGGGAGTAGGTGAGATATGGAATAGGTAAAAAAGGATTAGGAAAAGGGATAAAAAGGAGTGGGATTTCGTATCTCGCATGTAGGCCCCTTGCACATTTCGCAACCCCCGAGGGGTGCGAGATACGCATCCCAAAGCGATGCGAGTTTCACATCCGGAGGGATATGATGTCGCATACCAGATGGATGCAAGATTCGCATCCTGGTTTGATTCAAATTCGCATCCCTAGTAAGGATGTAGAATCGCATCTGGAGGGATGCGAGTTTCATATTTGCAGGGATGCGATCTCGCATCAGAAGGAATGCAATGTCGCATCTAGAGCTATGCAATCTCATATCCTGGTTGGATGCGAGATTCGCATCCAGAGGAATGCGATCTCGCATCTAGGTTACATGCGATCTCGCATCCTTGTTGGATGTGAATTTGCATCCCTATTGGGGATGCAAGATAATAGCCGGAAGTACGAGGGGATGTAATGTGGTGCGAGGTGGAGGCAAGTTAGGGGATGCGAGGCATGGTGGTGCAAGCATGGTGATGCCTAGCAAGGTGATGCGAGACATGGTGATGTGAGGCAAGGTGATGTGAGGCGCAGTGATGTGAGGCGCAGTGAGGCGAGCCATAAGAAGCCAAACCTGAATGTTGAAACCGATCGGTGCATGTTGCGCAAACTTTTGGAGGTGATTGGCATGTGTCAGGTGAGCAGTCTTCATTGCTGATGGATCTCGCCTCCGAGAGATGTGAAATTCTGCCATTGACCCGACTCGAGTCTTCTGGTGATGAGCAATGATTTTCTTGATATGATCACGCAGCTCTTAGTGTGTTCACTTGATTCGTAACTTGTATTGTTCGAAGACCGTTTGATGAGCCGTGACGATCGTTCTTGCGCAACCCTGTCTTATCTTGATTCCTAAAGACTTTGACAACGCTTCAGAGTCATTGAACCACGCAATGGGATGAGTCGTATAGGCTTGGACTGCTTCTGGTAATCAGACCAAAATGTCGGTAAATATTTGCCCCCTAAGTATGTCTTGTGTTAACGGGATATGCTTTGAAATGAGACAAGTCCGATGATGGTCGAAAATATCTCTTGTGCTTAGCGATTGGTCGTGACCTTTCTGTTGAGTTGTAGGTCGGGACGCGCTACTTCGGAACGGTTGAGACGCATTATTGAAGATTGTCGGTATGAGTTTGGGATTCCAACATTATTGAGAGTTTTGGCTTGTTTGAATCTTGTTGCTCATGCTGGAACCTATCTGAGGTTGTCTAATCTCTCTCGATTCAAAAAATTAAGTGTTAGTCGCCGACTCCTGATTGCACCAAAGTGCAAATGGTTCGTTGTCGGGCCAAAATCGCATATGCACTTACACGTTTACACGTGGTTTTGTGCAATGCGATTTGAGCTGGAATAAGTAACATGAAATTAAACAACATGCAGTAAGCATGCGATTGCACAAGTTAGCTTCCGTAAAGTTGTGAAATCAGGACTTGACCGTTTGGTGTGCACCCTTCGGTCATTTGAGACTATGCACATACAATTAGTTAACGGACTGAGTCGGTTTGATCGGTTAAGATTCCAAAAACATGTATGCATGCTCCTAGCCATAGCTTAGACGCGCAATCGCGTAGGTGGTTAATGAAATTTCATTGAACTGGAGCTTGATCATTTATCATGTTCCGCTGAATCACTTGGATTCATAAGTACACAATCGTTCAGCGATTCAAGCGGGGTCCAATGGTAGAAGTTTCGAGAACTCATATACGTGAACGTCGCTATAGGGACAATACTTAGAGCATGTTATGGAATGTGATCACATAGATTTTCCTTCGAAGCAAAGTCGAACCCAAATGCCAAGCACGTGCACTCGGATGGTTGGACATTTACTGAGTACACGAGTGGTCATTGAGTCGAGTTTTATTTGGTAATCAAGGCCTCGAATACAAGTGAACATGACCATAGCTTAGTGTACGATCTCGCATTCCAGTCCCGAAATGTACGTTTGGAGCATGTCGATCCCAAGTAGTCTTTGCTTCCACTCTTCTCTTCTCCGGATAGAAAATAAACTTAAGGCATGAAGGATACATAATGTTGCTTGTGTACCTCATATGTTGAAGTTGTTTTTGGGTTTTCGGGAGAAGGAAAGAGAGATATGGAAAGTGAAAGGGTTTTCGGGATCGGTACTCAGGAACGTTGAGTGATGGATTTTGGGAAATAGAAGAAGGAGATCGGGGAAAATTCGCCTAGTATGTGCGGATACAGGTTTGGAATTCATATCATAGACACTTGGTAAATCATCCAGGTTTTTAGGGGCTCGAAGTTATTTTGAGGGACATGATAACTTAGCGAGCACATAGGAACCCGAAATAGAATTTCATACTCCGAGGCTCTACCAAGCTCCCTTGTCTCTTTGACTTTGAGCACAATCTAACGAACTTGAATAGATCCACGACGTCTCGTGATCGGATCGGGATTGGCATGTTGTGGCCTTGCGGCATGACACTAGAGTAATATACTTGTTTGAAGTGGCGACTTTGATATGCACATAAGATGAGGACATATGGCTGAGTCATCAACTTCAGGCTTTGATTTCCAACCCAATCACGATGTAGTCGCATCTCGACCCAAGCTTCGCACCAGTGGTTGGAGATGGACATAACGTTAGTTGTTAAGGCTAAAGGTTGCCATCATGTTCCAAATGTTTTGTGTTGTGGAGTCTCGGCACAGATGGAATGTTGGTAATTTGCATGGCCTAGGCTTGGGTTCTGGATTGCCTTCCCCACGAGGTAGATGCGCTTTCAAGATGGTTGCTCCAAGGGAAGCAGTGAAGATGATGCTAGTGCGGAAATAGGTGGGGATCTGCCTCGGGTCCTATGATGGCCATGATGGTGCAGGAATCTGTAGAGGGTTGCCCCTAAGCCCGTGTAACTACTTCATCATTTTTGATCCTAAGGATGAGTTAGCAAATTTGAATAGTCGTGCGACGCCGCATGATTGGGTTGTAATTGAAGTCGAACGTAACATAGTTGATGGGCGTAACATTCGAGAAACGAACTTAGTTGTAGAACCACTCATATTTGAACCTAAGATGTGGATATATGATTGAGTTTTCAGTGCCGGGGTTCCATACTTTATCCAATCATGTCATAATCACAGTATAATCCGAGAATGGTACCAATGGTCGCCGATGACTATGGATTTAGTCGTTAAAACTAAGGGTTGTCACCGCGTTTCGATACGCTTGTATGTAGGAAGCCTCAGCATCAAGAGATGTCGTAGATGAATTTTGTGGTGTAAAGACTTCGGTTCTAGACCATCTTCTCCATTGGATTTGCTCCCTAAAAGGGTTCTCCGTGGTGGCGGAGAGGATGTCTTTGGTGAGAATGCAGGAACTAGTGAATGGATGGTACTCCCCCCACTACCTCCGAAAGTGTCTCTGGTAGTACTTCCCGACATGCCCCTAACTAACTGAAGGGTGACCAGAGCGTCAGGTGGAGGAAAATGGATACAACATAATGAAGTGGAGGTGACTTTTGGAGAAGAGGGATTGCTTTCCATTTCTATTTCACCTTCGATGAAGGAGGCAAAGGTGGGAATAAGTCGCGCGTCGGTATCTCCTATGACGATCTCAGAGATCATTGCATCGTAGAAGACGGTTGCTGGGACAGCCCAGGACTTGTTCTCTCGGGCTTGCTTCCGAATGTGCCTCCAATAGTACTTCCCAATGTCCCCCTAGCTAACTCGAGGGTGGCCGAAGCATCAGATGGAGGAAATGGCTACGACATAGTGAAGAGAAGGTCTATTTTGGTGAAGATGGCTTGAATTTTTTTTTGCCTCCGTTGAGGGAGGCAAAGATGGGAACAAGTCGCGCGCCGGTATCTCCGATGACGACCTCAGATAGCACTACATCATAGAAAAGGGCTGCAGGACTGCCAAAGGACTGATGTCCTTGGGCATGCTTCCGAACAAGCCTCTATTAGTACTTCCCGGCGTGCCCCTAGCTAACTGGAGGGTAGCTGGAGCATCAGATGGAGGAGAAGGGCCATGGAACAGGAAGAGGAGCTGTTCTTTGGAGAAGAGGGGTTGCTCTTCATTCCCATTTCGCATCCATCCAGGGAGGCAAATATGGGAATGAGTTGTGAACCGATATCTCTAATGACGACCTGAAAGTCCACTACCCCATGGAAGTTGTTGTTCCAAGCGCTCGAATATTATGACTTGGCGTTGCACTCATATTTGAGTTGGCTGAAACTCAACTCTCAAGAGACTTGAGTCGGGTAGAGTTCGAGCATGTGAACTTCGCTCTCGATTAGCTCGAGGCACGAGAAATTACGATGGACAGTTAGTAGACCGAATTTAGAGTACATATAAGCATAGGTTGGTCGTCTTAGTCTATTGGTCTTCATGGTTGTCGTGCCAACGGACCGCCTCCATAGTATACCTAAACATAGGTAGGACAAGCTAAATCCATTGGACTTGTGGTATTCATGGTAGCGGTGCTTTGGAAATTCATGGATGAATCTCGGAAGCTGAGGCTAATGTTCATAAACTTCGTATGAATTGCAGACGAGACAAGTCATGAGGTGCAACTTCTCATTGTTGTTGCAGCCTTGATGAGTCGAAGAGATGACCTTGGGTGGTTTAGTTGTCAGTCGAGGTCCTAGTTAGGTGGGGTCGTTGATGAGCGTTGAGTGGCTCGGGGATCCCATGCGGAGGACCATGTCATTACTTCTTGAGGTGTCCCTTGCAGATGAGTTTCTCGATGTTTTCCTACAAGAGGCGACAGTTGTTTGTATCGTTTCCGTGGACGCTCTGGAACCAACAATATTATGTGGAGTTCCTTGGTGCACTCATTGGACCCTTAGGCCTTGGCCTTTTATAGGGCACAATGTTGCAAGTTGCAAGGTAGGCGTCCTCGGGGCTGTCATTGAGAGGAGTGTAGTTGCAGGAAGACGGAAGTCAAAGACGCTTCCTTTTATTGTTGCGACTATCTTTGACGTTGCTGGTGTGAGCAAGATTGCACGGAGCGATGGGGTTATAGTCGTCGTATCTCAAGAATTCATCTCAAGGTAAGTTTGCTTTGTGCTCTCTCTTGGTGTAGGAAGTAGTTGGCTTTGTTGTAGAAGATCACCAGAGTCTTAGGTTGTGCACGGTTGACCCATTATCCGAATTCAGAATCGGAGGATACGCCCTCGATAAGTTTATCTTGGATGTCTTGAGGACTCAAATCTCCGACACCCTCTAAGGCATTGTCAAATCTCTCTAGGTAGCTATTTGAGTTTCACTGGTGTCTTGGTACATGTTCGAGGCTGAGAGGATGTCTTTGGGGAATTAATTACGACGTGCATCCAGGATGGCGCGACCAAACCCCTGGCGAGTTGATCAAAAGTTGAAATGGTTCCCGGTGGGAGTGAGAGAACCATGATAGATCCACGCCTTGGATTAGGACAGGGATACGGTGTCAGTAGCGCGTGATGAATCCATGTGCCATCCGTACTGGTTAATGAAGCTTCGAGGATCAGAATTCCCATAGTAAGAAGTGAGTTTTGGCATGTTGAAGTGCCTAGGCCATTCGACATTAAGGGTAGTTGGAGTAAATGGGTTACGCCTCGTAGTGGTTTCCCAAACGTCGTTGGCATGTCCCCTCGATTCTCTCACGATCCTACGGATCATGTCGGCAAGAGTCGGATGTCGGGTTCTTGCCATATTGTGGACTTCGTGATCTAGTTGAGGAGTTTGGAGCTTAAGGTTTCTTCTCGAGGGAGGGTCTTTGTCATTTTTCATGTCTCCAGCCTCGACTACATGATTCCGTGGAGGTTTGTAGAGGTGAACTTGGCCCGGTTGGATGCTATAAGCATAGGCGACAAGTCGGAACTCATGGCAGTCTGAGTCTGCCAAGTGGGGACTCGATCGTTATTTCCTTGGTCGATATAAGGTTCAAGCCAAGAATAGCCGGGATGATGCGTTCCCTCTCTAACAGTGATACCGACATTGCCAAGGTTAATTCTATGACGAGAGCTTTAGTTGTCAAGAGGAGTGACATATGTAAAGCTCGAGGAGACATGATTCAAATGAGGCTGGATGCTCCTACTTGTTGGAAAACGGAAGATGTCTAGTTGATCGTGTCGTTGGAATCGATGCATTAACTTCGTGTTTTTCCTGACTTGGGCTTCAAAGTGTCGCTCGGTTTCTTCCAATCTCTAGGTAAGAGCGAGAAGTTATGCTTGAGTGATTAGGGCCTCGAGGGCCGTAGGTAGTGCCACGTCAGCAGTGGCTAAGATGTCGGAAAGAGGTCGTTGATGGATCGAATTTCCTTGATTATCGTTAGATGGTCAGCAAAGATCAATTTTCCCGACCTCGGTGACTTCCGGCGCATCCCTGACCTCAGCATCTCCCGACACCTTCCAAACCTCGGCGACTCCTGACACCTTTCGAACCTCGGCAACTCCCGACACCTCTGGGACCTCAGTGATTCCCGATACCTTCCGGATCTCAGCAACTCCCAACACCTCAAGGACCTCGGCGACTCTCGACACCCCCCGAACCTCGATGACTCCCGACACCTTCTGGACCTCGTCACTCCCGGCATCTCCCGGACCTCGATGACACCCGACACATCATGGACCTCGGCAACTCCCAACACCCTTTGTACCTTAGAACTTCCCAACTCATCCCGGACCTCGGAAACTCTCGACACTCTCCAGACCTCGGAACCTCCCAACACATCCCAGACTTTAGAACCTCTCGACACCCTCCGGAAACTTCCCGACTCATCCCGGACCTCAAAAATCCCGACACCATCTGGACCTTGGAACCTCCCGACACATCCCGTACCTTGGAAACTCCCGACATTCTCCGGATCTTGGAACTTCCGGACTCATCCCGGACCACGGAAACTCCCAACATCCCCCGGACCATGGAACTTACCTATATGCTCCGAACTTCGGAAACTCCTCGACTGCTATCGATAAGCAAGGAAGCTTGACAACGAGGATCAATAAAACTTCATTATCATTGTTTTCACTTGTAATGATGTCTACCTCTGTACTCTTTTGATAATGAATAAAAGTAGCAAAGGCTTCAAAGTGGACGTAGGTTTAATTTGAACCGAGCTACTATAAACAATTATGTTTTGTACTTTCCAACACATTATTACTCCATCTCACACACTTTTACGCTCTAGAAATTTAGTTTCAATTTTTTGGAACTCTCAAGCGTTGGTGGCCATTTTGTGCATCAACACATAGTATATTAGACAATGTCCTTCGTTCTCACGAACTCCTCCACAACTACAAAAGAAAATATTTCACTTAGGGTGACGCTGAATTTTGACATATGCAAAGCTTTTGATACTTTACAGGGGGATCCTATTTCAAGAATTATGGGGCATATGTGTAACACCCCACCTCCGTTAAGGTCACTCACAAAGGGAATGCCTTAACATTGGTGGAGCATTTTAGTAAACAGAACAGAAACTTACAAGACAGATAAAACAGTACTTGAAAAATTTATAACTTTATTACAACAGAAACCGAAATAAGCTTGGTTACATCCTTTCAAATCACAATATCAGAATTCAAGTACAAAATATCAGTCTCGTACAAAAGCCTTCAGAATGCATAGTTTAAAATCATAATCCCCACAGAAGAAGACAATCCATACTTTAAGCACTTCAAGTGGAAGAAATCTGGATCAGGCTAGAGTACTCCCTTCTACAAAACCTGGGGGGGGGGGGACGGAAGGAAGGAGGCGAAACAACAAGGGTCAGACAAAAAGTCTGGCAAGTCCAGTGATTTTCAGTTATGAACAGATAATAATAACATGACATGAAAATAAAACTGGATGAGAGATAACAGTAACGAGTGTTGCGGATATTACAGAAGAACAGAATGACATAACCTATTTCTTTACACTTCTCTGCACTAATACTAGTATAGCAGAATTAGGTGTCACCCTAATGTCTAAACTGAAACAGAAACGGGTTCAAAATAATTTCCACAGAAGAGAGTGCTAGTAATGGGCCTTTACCACCCGAACAGAAACAGACAGAAGCAGAAACAGATTAATCCCTACGGAAACAGAATGTAGAATTAGGTGTACACTAGTAATGGGCCTTTACCACCCCAACAGATGGTACCACGCAGAAACAGACAGGTGTTACCACCCAACAGAAACAGACGGTACCAACAGAAACAGACAGAACTAAGTGTACCCTAAAACCCTACCCCAAGCGATCGGCCCCCTAATACATAAATACCCTGTGTCGGACCCACAGTAGGGTGTATCACTCCCTAAAGTGACAACCAATTGGCACAGACCTATTTACAGATGTCACGGCGTCTTACATCCTCAGAGGCAGACCGGGATCCATGCACGCACATGACCCGGTTGGAACGCACCATCAACACCCCTCGCCATTATCAGAATGAACCGCTAATAATTAGTTCAGTAAGCGTGCCCGGACCCTACCTACTGTTGGGTCAAAGTTTTGATACCAGAAAGGGTTACTGACTAATATGGGTCCCAAACAACAGATGACACAAGTAATTCCCTTCCTATCCTTATGTCCCCAGACTAACAGATTTCAGATTAACTTGTTTACAAGTTCAGACATACAGAATTCAGATCAACTAGTTCACAGACAAGTTTTCAGACTAACGGATCAGATATACATATTTAACAGACTTACCGATTAACCAGTTACAGATTAACCATGTCCAATTATGCCACATTCAATATATGTCCCAAACATTTTAGCGTTCGTGTGTTAATCTCTTAGGAGATTGACGCAGGCTCGTAGTAGCCTGGCTATAGAACAGAAAGAAGAAGAGATACAGAATAAAATAGATCAGAACAGAACATACACAATCTCAAATTCAGATTTACAATCATGTCACAATTATGATTAAAGTTTATATCGGAAAATAATTGCACTTGCCTTGATTGGATTCTAAAAGAAAGATAGTTGTAGCGACGTTAGTTGATCTTTTTTAACCGTTGTTGAAGTTTCAAGCTTGAATTGAGTTGCTTAGGTTGATGTTGATTAGCTTCTAGTTTTGATTCCAGCAGAGTAGCGACGACATTTTTATTTTTATTTAGAACAGAGGCAGAATAGAATTGTGTGTGTAGAGAAGGCTAGGTTTGGGGCTATTTAAATAGGGTCAAGTCAACGAATCTAGACAGAAATCGGACCAGAAACATCAGAGTGAACCCTGACTCAAAAATGGGCTCGGGGACCAGGTCGACACCCAGGTCGACTGCCCAGTCGACCTGGCCAGGGGGGTCGACTGCCCAGTCGACTCCCTAGTCGACCTGGGTCTGGGCGGGAAATTTCCCGCCCAGTCTGTTCTGGGTTTGAAATTCGAATTTTGAATTCGAATTCGTGCTGTTTTTAATTCTGAAAATTTCTGAAACTTTGGAAGGTCATAACTTCTTCATATGGACTCCGATTTACGCAAACTCGGACTCGTTTTCAAGCAGAATTCCGAGACGAACGCAATGGCGCAACACGTTTCCCTTGATTATTATTTTAAAAATTAATTATCCTTTGATTTGTTACTTATACGTTCTCAGAAAATACGGGGTGTTACAATATGCACTTTATTACATGGGTTCACGAGTGTATTTCTACCGTCAACTTATTTGTTGTCTTGAATGGTGGTACTACTGGTTTTTTCAAGAGTGAGCAAGGAATAAGACAAGGAGATCCCATGTCTGCATATTTATACTAGTTATGGAGGTTCTCACATGCATTCTTAATAATCTTGTTGATGATAACCTGTTTTAGTTACACCTTAAATGCAATAACCTAAGAATTACCTCTCGTATGTTTCAAATGATCTTGTGATCTTCTGTAGGTCGAATATGTCAACTGTTATATTCATTCTTGGTGGTTTGGAGTTCTTCTATTAGACAAATGGTTTGGAAGTTTATCTTGATAAATAAGCTATCATGATGGCAGGACTGGATCAAGTGCAATTGAACAACATTTAGAATGTTGCTGGTCTCAGTGCTAGTGAAGAAATGTTATCATACCTCGACATCCCGCTAGCTACGGCTACAATAACAACTTACCAATGTCTTCCTCTTTTTGAGAAGATCATTAATAGAATGGAAAACTAGGTGAATAAATTTTTGAAACAAGCGAGGACATTAACATTGATCAAAGCTGTGATTTTCTCTGCGATAGTCTACTGGGCAGGAACTCTCATACTTTCTCTTAAGCTCATCAATATGATCAAGTTGTCGACTATGAGGCTTTTTCGGCTGGACTTAAAACTGGCAGATACTTGGCGCCTATAACCTTTAAACACATTGAAGAACTTTAGGGCAAAGGAGCTCTGGAAGTTTATGTGATTTACAAATAGAATATGAGTGCCTTGAATAAACATTTTTATGATTTCTTACGTAATAAAGTAAATTTGTGGATTAAGTGGCCTATACATAATGTAATACGTCATAGTAATATCTGGAGTATATAGATTCCTCAAAATATAAGATGGACTTGGTGTTCCATTCTTGAAGCCAGAGAGGTTATTCTCCCCTTTCCTAAATATAACATTACCACATTTAGTATAGTCAAATTTTGGGATGATTAGTGGTTTAATAATGGTTTCATCCTTCGGAGAATTGTTTCACATCAGGAATTAGTTTATTCAGGTACCCCTAAAATGTAACTATTGGAAGCTTGTTGCATGAAGGATACGTCGCTCTCCCACCCACATGAAACTAGGTTTTACGCGAACTTAAGAATCTTCTTGAAAGCAAGATAAATCACTTAATATGACACGAAGGAGTAGCATAGGGAACTAATGATAACAATTTTACATTGGCAAATTGTATAGAATTCTTACCACTATGTGCAGAAGAATGAATGTGCTTGGCATCGTATAATTTGGAGAAAATATAGTGGTGTAAGGGAAAATTTGATGCTTAGGAAAATAATTCTTAACACGCTCTTCACCAGAGTTAAAATCATAATTCGTGGCATTGAGGTTCCTATTTCTTATTTATTTTGTAATGATATCTTGGAAACTGTGGAGCATCACTTCTTCGACTGTCGATATATTTATGAATTTGGTGCATGTTAATGTTTAAAATTGAATTTGAAGAGGACAATGGGGGCAACGAATGGGAAAAGCAACAAATAACTTTCAAAAGTAATGATGGAAAACCTAAGGTGTGGTTGCTTGTGCTAAAAAGCATTATTCGTATAATTTGGCTTAAAAGAATTGTGAAGGTTTTCAACAATTCGAGAAAAAAACTCTATCTCGATTGAAGATTTATCTCCTACATGAATTAAAGCTAGGCTTAGTGTATTGACCCGTATATTTAATCACTCTAAAATATGAATTTTAGATGTGTTAAATAGGATTTTGAATAATTTGATATTGAATCTGGACCTAATTTTTTTAGAAAAGTTCTAATTTTGTTTTATATTTTACTAAAGTTAAAATAAGGTTAGTGATCTTTTAAAATTGAATTAAAAGTAAATATATTAGAATTCTATGATTTAATATTATTTTTAATAACTTGGAAATAGACCATTTTTGAGACAGTCTTAGAATTCGATGGAACCAGGTTCATTAGATCCTGGGGAAATATATTAGGATTTCAAAATTCATATTGATTTGACTTATGGTTCGATCATACAAATTGAAATTGCGGAGGAATCATTTATTGAAATTCGATTGAAATAAGAAGTTTTGGATAATATTGGAAATTTGAAAATATTAATAAAATAGACTTAATTGGTTTAAAAATAAAAATATATGATAATGAACTCGTTTGTAAATTTTCTAGTTAAATTTTATATATAAAGATCAGTAGTTCATTACACTGGTTTTCAATCAAAGATTTAAATCGTTTAGAAATTTATATTCGTAAAAGGATATTTGGAAGACATTTGATTTTATTTCAAATGGTAAATGACAACCTTAATGACCTATTAACATGTACTAGTGGCTTCATAAAGTTTAAATTAATTTAAATAGAGATATAACCTTCCTTGTATAAACCTTAAAGTGTTAATTTAAAATTTTAAGAGCCTAAACCCTTAAGTAACCTAAACCCTCTACATTTATACAACTCATGTCCTCCCCTAAACACTTTTCATCTTCTTCAATTGGAGCTCTTTTCTATGGTACTTAGACATGTATAGAAAAAGAAATTCATTTGTTTAATTTCACTTAGATTTTTATTTCCATTTTCTTCCATTTCCATTTTTGCATCCACTTCCATTTTTATTCGTCTCCTTCTCTACTTTAACCCCCATGCCACCTCCCTTACAACCACCATCCACCACTAGACCTCCACCCTAGCAGGCGCACCACCTTAGCAACCTCCCCCACACATGCCCCCACTTTGCCAAAAACCCTTCCATTTCCTTAAAACCCCAATTTTACCACTTTTCTCTATACCCAAGCACCTTAACACCCTATACCACCACCATACTCACCCCTACACCCTAGAAACTCATACACCTAACCCATATCCCATGCATGACCTACCCTCCCCGCTTAGACCAAGTTTCATTGGCAAAAGTTCCACCTTTCGCTTATAAGTGCTAAATAAAATATATACGTATATATGTGTAGTAGTTTGATGTAAATAGAGTTTAAAAGGTTGCTATTTTGAGGTTGTGGAGTACTAGTGAAGCGGTAGTAAAGCTAGAGATTCCTATCTTAAAAGTTGGCGGAGTGGACAACTATGGTGAGAAATCTTTTACTCGCCTTTGATTAATTACTTTGGTTAGATTAGTTAATAAATGTGTAGTGATAAATTGCTATGTGATTTCCATATTAATGCTAAATGATGTGATTAGCAAGTTTAAATTGGTTAAATGGTAAGTTAGCAAGTGGTTGAGTTAATTGTGTAGTAATAAAAAAAATTGATTCACAATGTCCACTTCATAAGTGAAGAAAGTATTGGTAAATATGTGACATTGGATAGATGCGTGATATCATTGGTATAAGTTTGACATTAGTTGGCACTGATATGATATAGATGATCATTTGAATGTGATGTGTGTTTATGTGGATTTGTTTTGCCAGTTATGGAAACGGATTGTTAATGAGGTTTAATACCATAATTAAAAAATGGTTTTATTGGATTTTAAGTGTTAATGGTCTTAACACTTATGCCGATAATGTCAACATGTGGTAACTGGACGTTAATAGTTGTTAGTAACTATTACTAGATGCTAATGATGTGTGAAATTCGTATAACATGAATTATACAGTGATTAGTTGGATTTTATTCCAATTCGAAATTAAATTGAATATTATATTAACAGAATATTCAATGAAAAATAAAAGTTTGAATTTTAAATCCAAAATAATTTGTAAAGGTTTACGAATAGTTTTTGTAAAAATAAGAAATTGATTTGAATTAGTTTTAGATTAATAAAAGTGGTTTTAAAATTTAAATTGAAAATGAATAGTCACTTTAAAAAGTGAAGTTTGGTTTGGGTGTTCAGGAAAAGTTAAATAAGATTTTATTTTCCAAATTATCTTATTTACTTTTACAATGGACTTCAGGAAAATTTGGGTTTAAAATAATAAGTTTTAAAAAATAATAGTGTTTTAATGATTTAAATAATTTTAAAATGATTTAATAATGGGATTTTTTTATTTTAAAACGGAATAATTAAAATATGGTTTCCAAAAGTAATTATACATGTTTTATATAATAAATAAAATATTTTGGAATGGATTAGATTTAATTTTGATCATAAATCGTTGTTTGGTCCGAATAGGATATGTCACGCAGCAGTAGTTCGTGAATTTCGACCATTGACGTACTGGAAGATCGGACTGTCAGATTTTCCAAAAACGAAAAAAATTCGGTTTAAAATGAAAAGAGTTTTCAAATGGGATAGAAGATTTTAAAATCGAATGGTTAGATTTTAAAATAAGTTCCAAACTACTTTTGAAAAAGGTCGCTATAAAAGCAGTATGGTGACCGTAATTGGAAATCGACTGAGATGGCCTTATACAAATTATTAAAAATATATAAAAATAAGATAAATCATAATTAATGATTTTAAAGGGCTTTGAGCAAGAAGTGTGAAGTTTTGAACTATGATTTGAATTTTTGGACTTTTGACCTGACTTACTTAACATAGTAAATCA
Source organism: Allium sativum (assembly GCA_030737875.1). Lineage (NCBI taxonomy): Eukaryota > Viridiplantae > Streptophyta > Magnoliopsida > Asparagales > Amaryllidaceae > Allium > Allium sativum. The sequence goes on along the minus strand of CM060923.1, from coordinate 605,408,717 downwards.
CTATTTTGAAATTTAGTTTAAAATTAAACTAAAAGTTTTTCAAACTTAAGTTCATTGGATTTGAATGGAAATAATCTTCGAATATTTCGACTTTGGATTCTGTAGTTCTATAGATGTTGTTTGAGAAATTTGGAAGATATTGACATCGTTATTCCCCACACGGTATTTTTGATTTCATAATTTGATGTTAAATATATATAAGTCGATATGATTTCTACTTAAAGCCTAATATTTGATATCAACTTGGATTTTTGGTTTGTCCTGAATGATGTCTTAAGTAACATCTATCCTTTAACCCAACGAAGATTAAGAGATGATTTGGAATAAAAAGTATTGACAAATCTTTTAATTAAGATTTATGAAGTTTTCCACTATAAAGTTTTCTAATTAATGAATTAATTGGAATTGAATGGAGATTGATTTAGCGATAGTCGAGATGGGTCTCCGTGGATGATGACCTTTACTATTTAAGGAATTTAAAAAGCTTACTCGTTATTTCGCTTATAGTATTAGTCCGATACGGGAAATTACATTTATTGTGAGCTGATATGATTTCGAAGAAAATTCCATTACAAATGGAAATATGATTTTGTTGTGACCAATGTCTTTAATAACAATGTTTTTTAACCATTTAAATAAAAGAACGATTTTGAAAATTTAAAACTAAGTTAGAGTTTTAAATAAATCTATAAATTAAGATTTGAATGAATGAAATGAAAAGGTGATTAATGAAGGTAAATAGAACTCACTGAAATGAATGTGGGTATGAATTGGCGGTGAGAAGCTAGTTGCATTCTATCGTAGGTAGAAATTGCCCTAGACTGATAGAGTAGGAATGGTGTCTTACTCTATGTTTCGTTTAATGGATGGGAATGGGATTTTGATTTAATTAATAACCCTTGTGTTAAGGTTTAATTAAAATCAAAGAATAATACAAAAATAGAATAAAACTTATGGTTTCCCTGTGTATTGTCCACACATTTAAAAACTTGCACTTATTAGTCGGAAAGACCGTGAATGGGGATTGTAAACCATTCCGAATAATAGAACGACGTGTTGGAGCAAATGAAATGCTATTAAATACAATGATGAAGACCGGGAACCTTCACGTAGAAAGGACTACTTGCTGAGTGTCTCAAATGTATAGCTTCCACTTGAAGATGAATTTTATATCAGTTAAGCAGCAGCGGTAAAGACGTATTTGATGGAATTCCGGATTTGCAATGCCCTCTCTCCTTTATCGAACGAGGAATATGGTGCCTTCGATTTCTTTCAGACCCATAACAGACCTGCAATGTGACACCCCATGTCTGTTAAGGTCACTCATTAAGAGAATGCATTAAGTTCCATGAAGCGTTATAGGTAAACAGAAACACAGACATTACAAGATAGATATAAAATAGCAGCGGAATTTAAAATTTTATTAAGCAGAAAACATAACATCATGGTTCAAAACATCATAAATCTGAAAACAAATAAACCGAGTACATCATCTTAAGATTTCTGTCATGTACTTAAAACATCAGAATACAGTAATAAAAGTAGCATAATCCCCAAAACATAGCCATAGTAGAAGAGATAAGAACTCGAGCAATACATCTAAGCATCTCCAAGCAGAATGAAAGCAGAATCCTGACCAAGCTTGAGTATTCCTACCTTGATAACCTAGGGGGGAACATAAGATAAAGAAGAGGAAAAAATTTGGGTCAGAAATAAAGTCTGGCGAGTCCAGTTATTTTTAGCATATCAATAGGTAAAAGTATCACAACAGGCATATAAAGTGGATAAGAGAGATATCATCATAAAAGGCAGGTATGACAAGGTAAACATGACAAACATGATAGAGTATATTATGCTTCTCTAATGATTTCTATACACCAATACTAGTATAACCAGAATTAGATGATCCCAACAACTATAAGATGATAGACTTAAGCGTACTTCTAGTGAGAGGTTTAACCCCATACAATCAGCAGGCAGGCCAACATACCAGAGTTTACCCCTAGGGATGGCAATTAGAACCGAGGCCCGTTCACCTGAACCGACCCGAGCCGAAAAATTAAGAATCGACCTGAATCGTTACCCGATTCAAACCGAGACCCGACCCGACCCGACGGGTCTCGGGTCGGGTATGGGTGTCACAAAATACCCGTTAAACCCGACCCGAACCCGTTTACTGTACCTGAACCCCATATAACATACGCGAACCGACTAAGCATTTGAATTTGAAACATACATTATTGCAGTATTATGTGCGTCACTTGGAAAAGGAACAGTAGCCTCTTCCACATCTTTCAATACTAAATATCAACACCAATAATATATTATCAGGAATTGCAACAGTCAACACTACATTCTATGAATATGAGAATAATAATATCAACAATAAACTACATGTAGCACGCATGAAGATCAAAAATTAACATACATGCGCAGCATTGCTTTGGTAATGCACAATAATTATATAAATATAAAAGATGAAATAATTGCATCAAGCCGACTGGTTACATCTTCCCATACACAACTTTATATATAATACAACAACAGCAAGTTGATTAACAAATAACTAGTTCTCTTATTTTCTTCCGTACAAGTTTTCATTCTAGATCAAATTGATCAACTAATTCAACAAATATAGCCTAAGCATCCCAAGATCTCTTGTTGGTTGGGTGCAAGATTTGGATCATACCTCAGCAAAAGAAGCTTTGTACCTGGATTTAAAGAAGGCGGGTTTTTTTAAAACTTATGCAATAGTGATAACAATTGTAACAACCCGTATTTTCAATAACCTGTTATAACGTAAATCGAGGCAGAATTTAATTCTAAAATCTGAATCAAGGGAAACGGGCTATGCCATTGCGTTCGTCTCGGAAAAATACGCGAAACAGAGTCCGAGTTTTCGAAAATCGGAGTCCGTATGACCCGATTAAGGCCCAACGAAGTTTTCAGAAAATTCCAAGGTAAAAACAGATTTCAAATTCAAACTTGAAATGGGAAAAATTGGGCCAGTTGGGCCAGGCGGGAAAATTCCCGCCACAGTACCCAAGTCGACAGCCCTGTCGACTTGGGAGTCGACTTGGTCTGACCAGGTCGACAGCCCTGTCGACTTGGCTGTCGACTTGGCTCAGACGGCAAGTCTTGCCTGGTGCACCATTTTGAGAATGTGTTGAGCTTGGGGGCCAGATTCGGTTTAGAGGGCTGAGATTGGAACTAGGGTTTAATCCTATGGTCTAAATCACTAGCCTAATCTATAAATAAGACCCTAACCTACCCTAAATCATTCATTATTCATTCTAGCAACTAAACTATGGCAAAATCAAACCTCTCATGGCCTCCACTCTCTTCATACAATTCCTAAACAAATTTCTAAGAGATTTCCATGCATACAAGTGTATTTAGGCTTGTATGATCCTCTTTAGCTTGCATTAAAGTCGTGTTTCTCTATTGGCATCTTAAAGGAAGAGTCTTGATCAAGTTTGCTTGCATTTTTGGGGTTTTTCTTTTTGGTTGCATAAGGGTTTTCTTGCATTTGTTATACTCATTTGAGTTCGCATAAGCATAGTAAGCCCTATTCCTTTCATACTTGAACTTTTAAAGTTAAATGTATGATATGCAAGTTTATATGCAAGTTATCATATGTTATGCAAGTTTTGTTGTGCAAGTTTGGTTTGTAAGTTATCATATGTTATGCAAGTTTTGTTATGCAAGTTTGGTTTGCAAGTTATCATATGTTATGCAAGTTTTGTTATGCAAGTTTGGTTTGCAAGTTATCATATGTTATGCAAGTTTTGTTGTGCAAGTTTGGTTTGTAAGTTATCATATGTTATGCAAGTTTTTTTATGCAAGTTTGGTTTGCAAGTTATCATATGTTATGCAAGTTTTGTTATGCAAGTTTGGTTTTCAAGTTATCATATGTTATGCAAGTTTTGTTATGCAAGTTTGGTTTGCAAGTTGTCATATGATATGCAAGTTATACTATGCAAGTTTGATATGTAAGTTGTCATATGATATGCAAGTTATGCTATGCAAGTATGATATGCAAGTTGTCATATGTTATGCAAGTTTTATTATGCAAGTATGATATGCAAGTTGTCATATGTCATGCAAGTTTTATTATGCAAGTATGATATGCAAGTTGTCATGTGTTATGCAAGTTTTGTATGCAAGTTTGATATGCAAGTTGTCATATGTTATGCAAGTTGATATGCAAGTTTATCATGTTGTAATATGCAAGTTGATATGCAAGTTTATCATGTTGTAATATGCAAGTTTATAGGCAAGTATGTCATGTTATGGTATGCAAGTATGTTATGCAAGTTTGGGTTGAACATTTTGTTCATGCTATCATGTTATGCATGCTTTTGAGGCCTAATGCAAGTATATGAACATATGTACATTTCATATGCCACCATGTTGAACTTGTGGCTTCAACACTTTTATGTCATAATTATGCCAAGTTCCCTCTTTCTATCCTTTATGCGCTATTGCGATGTGTAAGCGATGGGATTGCGTTTGGGGTTGGGTAAACTTAAAAGACCTAAAAACATAAGCTTGGGAATTTACCTATTAAGTTAGGTCTACCCATTGGGAATTTACCTATTAAGTTAGGTCTACCCAATTGCTTGAAAATTTGTAACATGTTTTGGAAACATGATGGACATGACACTTAGAAAAGATAAGTGTGGCCAACTCGAGGTTGGGTTGAGTTTGTAGCGTAAACCTACCCGGAACCGACCGGCTTAACTAGTTGCTACAAACAATAGGACCCAATGTGAGAAGTTGGTCATGTTGTACCTTGAACCCGAGGTTAGACCAAGTTGTGGTGTAAAGCTACCCGGACCCGCCCGGCTTAACTAGTAACCACAACAAAGTCTAATGTGAGAGGTTAAGGCGCATTAATTAATTAATGCCTCGTGATTAGGGTTAAGTCATGGACCGCTTGAATACTTAACCAATTAAACACGATGGGTTGGTAGGGTTAAGTCATGAACCTTGGGTACACTTAACCAACTTGGTACTTGGATGAGTTGGGTTAACCACGTTAACCAATTAAGGAAACCCTAGTTGCGTGGTCCTTTGCACCAGTAACCCTCTTGGTTGTATCATGATACCCTAGGGACTAGGCTAGGGTGGGGCACGATTACTGGGATGACATGTAAGCGACCAAAACGACGGCTGAGTAGGTGCGCCGGTGTGGGTTCAGGCGGGCCATGGTCATGCACATGGTCCGGAGTTGAAAAAGCAGGCACGGGCACCAGTAGGTTTAAACTGTGCGTGCTTGGTTTGTGTCAGTGGTTGACACCCTAGGACTTGATACACCCTAGGGTGGACATAGCACAGTTTAGCTACACTTCGTAGTTGGGCCGTATGACACCGACACTTGACGAGTTAGGCTTTAGGAGAGCCGATCGACTAGACCGTGCTAGTTGGACCTTGGTTTGGGTCATTCCTGATGATGGGCCAAAACTTGGGCCTGGGGATCACTGGGATCACTTCTAGTTTACACTTTGGACCTCGTATGAGGGTCACTTCATGTTATTGGGCAAAAGCTTGGGCCAAGAGATCAACACTTGTTTATTCAAATCATGTTAGTTTACTAGTACACCTGTGGTGCAAAACCTTAATCCTGATTATGCGATGACACCTTTATCTACCTTGATAGTTAATCATCATGCTAGTATCCTTATGTTCATCCCTGCTGCTCATGCCAGTTAACTTTACCAGTTTACATTGATTGTAGTAGGGCTTACTCCGTCTTTTTGACTGACCTGTTTTCTTTCGCCTCTTTTCTTCCGTTCCCCCCCCCCCCCAGGTTCTCAGGGAGGGAATACAGGAGCTTAGCTTGGATCTTACCTGCTTTTCTTGGATAGCTCATGTATGCTTTGGACTTGAGCTCGCTATGGTTTTTCCACTTTGGGGATAGCTACTTTATGTTTTCCTTTTCAAGTTTCAGTTGATGTTATTTTATGTACTAGACTTGTTATTTTGGAAAATTGACATTATGTTGTACCAGACTTGTTTTGAAATGGTTTAAAATCTTCCACTGTTTTATCTATGTTATCTACTCTGTTTACATATATACATATGTTCTTGTTCTGCCTTGATATATCATTATGCATGTTTACCTGATTCAAACGCCCCTCCAAAGTCAGTGCCCTTGCAAGAGTGGTACCGATGGAGGTGGGGTGTTACAACAATCACATACAGTACTTCAACATGATAAAAGCATGGTCATGCATGAAAATATGAAGCATACTTCTACTTTATTTGTTGTTTCTAACTGTACAACAAATAAATAATGTATGACAATGAAATTAGCTTATATGCAATCACCTAGCATACAACATACTATAGATTATACACTATAAATTTGACTATTATCTCATATTCGTTCATGTTTCAAAAATGTAGATTTTGAAATGGGTTGTCAGCTAAAAAAGTAAAGACCGGCAAACTGGACTAAAGCATGGAACTTGCAATCTGAAGTATTCTGGGTTGTATTCCTAAACATTAGTGCTTATTTCATCATATTATCATTTTCTGAATCATTTAGAGCATAATAATCAAAATGGAAAATGAAGAAAATGCTAATTTACCTCTGCCGACTCATTGTGGTTCTAATCTCCCGGATGTTGAAACTGAAGGATCTTTAAATTAACCTAAAATTGAAAAAAAAAACATCCACGGTATGGGAAACATTTGAAAAAGTTTACACAGGTGAGATACATCCTACAAAAAATAAAGAAATCATTAAAGCAGAGTGTAAAATATGTCAAGAAAGGTTAGCGGGTAATTCATGGAATGGTACCTCTCATTTACGCAAACATGAGGAAAAACATAAACGTGCTTTAGACACCACACAAACTTCTTTGATCCAAGATGCTAGAAGTGGTCATGTAGTTAATTTTCGATTTAGTGTCGCGGTTGCACGAAAAGAAATATTAGCATATATTCAAAAGACACAACAACCTTTAGGATTTGCTGAAAATCCTCATTTTGTTAGCATGGTTAGAAGAGCTTTCCAACCAAGTTATGAAGGCATATCAAGAAATACTTGTAGAAGCGACATAATTAAATCTCACAACAAAGGCAAAATTGAATTAATTGATTTTTTTCATAAGTTTAATGGAAAAATATCTCCAACTTCTGATTTTTGGAGCTCAAACCAAAAGCTCGACTACGTATGTTTCACTGCACACTTTGTGGATTCAGATTGGATTTTGCAAAAAAGAATTATCGCATTTAGACTTGCTCAAATACCCCATAATGGACAAGTTGTTGCTACAGAATTCCTACATATCTTGAAAGAATTTCATTTGGACAAAAAGACTTGTTCTATTTCTTTGAATAATGCTAGTTATAATACAAACGCCATTGAGCATATGATGTTCGACTTAGATATTCGAAGTGATTCAATTACGTCTAAGTTGTTTCACGTGCATTATGGTGCTCACATTATAAACTTAATAGTTAAAGAAGGTTTAGATGTTATTTCTCACTCCGTCGTTAAAATTAGATCATTTGTTACATATGTTAAAAGCTGTTGGAAAGAGAACACGAGTATACAGATGTTGTGGCATATTACTTGGCTCGTTTTGAAAGAGATTACGAAGAAAAACCAAATGAAAATGATTGGATAAATTGCATGATCTATAAGGATTTTCTGAAAGTGTTTGATGATGCCACCCTTGTTCTTTCAAATGTTTATACTCCTACTGCAAATTTAGTACTTGCGCAGCTAACCAAAGTGGCAATGATATTTAGTGCCTATGAGTCGGCTATTGACTATGACCAAAAGTATAAGTCCGCAATGACAGTGATGAAGACTAAAATTTTCAAGTATTGGGGTGAATTTCCAGCATTTTTTGGAATAGCTACTGTTTTAGATCCGCGATTTAAATCTAGAGGGTTAGAAAAAATGCTACACTTCATATACGGTGCATATAAGGGGAAAAAACAACATGATTATGTTATTTCAGCAACAAGATCTATTTTTGAAGGTTATATTCAAAGGGAAACTTCTTTTAATGGAGATTCAATTTGGGAATTTTTTAAAAGAAAAAGAACGATAGATCCAAATGTAGATTCAGAGTTGGAGCTTTATATTCAAAGGGCGGAGGAAAGAGGCGATGATAGTATTGATATACTAGAATGGTGAAAGAGAGAATCTAATGTATCAAAATGCTTAGCAAACATGGCTCGTGATTTTCTAAGCGTACACGCATCAACAACCGCATCCGAAAGAGCTTTTAGCACAAATGGGCGTTTAATTTCAAACTACCGATCTTGCCTTAGACATGACGTTATTGAAGCATCTATGTGCAATGAGGATTGGTTGAAAGCTCAAGGGAGGACATAAGATAAAATTATAAGGCAAAGAGTTAAAGAAGATGAAGCAATATTGAAGACATGTGAAGATGAAGTTGAAGACCTAACCACAAAAGAATAGCACCATCATATTTGATTCATTAGCATGATTTTATGCGATTCTTATTATGTAAGTGGAACTTTATCCTATTAAAAACTCAATTTTTTTCCAGTTAAACAGCTTAGTCAATGAATCAATATATGCATGTTTGTGTACCCAATGCTTTTCTGGTTTTCTGTACACAAACTCAGTTTTTGGGTATGCAACATATGCATGTCTGCATACACAAACTCGGTTTTTCTATACACAAACTCAGTTTGTTATTGGGTACACAAACTCAGTTTTTTATTTTCGTGATTTTATGTATGCAAGTGGAAGTTTATCATGCTAATGATATTATGATTGTTTTCGATCAATGTTCATGCATATAATAGAGACATATAGAATGCAAATAAAATACAAACACTCATCTAAAAGGGTATTAACCTCTTACCTGCCAACCTGGAAGTGAAAGGAAGTAATTTGGGAAATCCGGGTTGTGAAAGTGAAACTGCTAACCATAACCTGAAAGTGAAAGAGTTCACTATTATATGCATGCCGAACCACCATTTTCTAATATATGTAAAGCCCCCCCCCCATACACACACACACACACACACACACACATATATATATATATATATATATATGTATATATATATATATATATATATGCATACACTTCAGTATGTTGCAGTCCATGTGAAAAACGGGCATAGACTTACATTATTTGGTTCTATGCACACTATGAAAGGATATAAAGAAATATATAGTTTGTAAGATACATTCAGAAATAATTTAAATAAGAAAACTGGTTACAGTCAAGAGACAATTTATTCTATATCCCTAATTTTGCAGTTTCTTTTTTAATAATGGAAATCAAAGGATAAAATTATCATTAGAACCGTTGTATTTATATAACAAAGAATAATACCTATCTAACAAATTCTACGTGTGCATTAGGCCAAGTTCAAAACATAAGAAAGCAATAGAACTTGTAGTATCAAGTAAATGAGCTTTCACCGTTGCACATTGGATAAGGAAATTAAATATTTGCTCGTCAAAAGGTACATAATTCTCACACCAGCAATTTCTTCCCAATATCTCTTCCCGGCTATACTCCGTCAATTCAAGGAAACTATCCGAAGCAAATATCTGAAATATAATGCATGCAATAAGTGACTATAGTACTTCTGCACTTAAACTTTGTTGAAAATATCATAAAGAAATAGAGAGAGTAGAAGAATGATATAATCACTCACGATGGGGTTGTCAGGTAAACTTGGATCAATAATGACAAAATTCTTTTCAATGCGCTTAAGTGCGGTAGCCAGATCAATACCCTTTCTCATTTCTTTCTTCCTCATTTGATCATCAAAACTCTCCGGTCTATCATCATCAGATTCCAGTACTGGATCTAGATCAACTTGAACATCGACATCATTCTTATCTATATTTATTTGGCCAATTCCAAGAAGTCTGTAAGGAGTAATAAATAGAAAACAAATATTGATTTATTAAGGTCGTTCGCATAACTAGGTTTCTAATTAGACTGCTCCGAGGCTCTTTTCCATATTTGTTAAAACAAATCAAACCACAATATTTGAACAATATTCCCAAACAAAATTGGATATATTTATAGTGATTAGCTACACAGTTTAAGCACAAACGCACCGTTTCTCATTGTACAACATTTAGTACCTCGAGAAGCGGTAATAAAGATCATTTCATTATAACAAAATTGGTTTAATGGTGGTTATGGGAGATAAAACAAATATTACCCCATGAAAGATCGAAGCCCAGATTTTTGTGACTTCTTGCTTGTTTGTGGATGCTCATTGATCTTTTGCATGGAGCTTCTCATTCCACTACGCGAAGACGTCGAACAGATGGAACAGGTGAGGCATTTTCTGAGTTTCTCCTTGGATGAGAATCAGAGCTCAGCCTCTCTACACTACCTTCGGATCTTCTTCAGAACGGTCGATTTGTGGATTCTGAAAATGCACGTGGCCGCTTTACAGCTAATACAAGCTCTGATAGTGAACTTCTAGCCTTATCTTTTTGTCTAGCTGCAAATTTCTTTCAGTTTGTGACGATCATCATAAAAAATATAAGTATTTTTCTTGAATAGTTTGGAGAAATAAAAATGGAGCTCCTTATAACCAGAATACAAAATTGTAGCAGCAGTACATCACACACACATGTATGTATGTATGTATGTATGTATGTATTTACATAAGTATGTATGTGTGTGTACGACAAATCAAAGAAGGTAATAATTACTTTACGACTTGCCTTATTCTTTGTATTGACAAATTATTTCAAGTTGTATTTCCCCTCGGTACTGAAGTTTACGAAATGACTCCCCGAACCGAACCTAATGAAATATTCGGTCTTTGAACAGTTGGTGCAAGGATCACCTAGTGCTAGTTTGAGTATACTTGCTGCTATTTAATCAACAATATGGGGAGGTTTTCTTCAACTTTCCTAGTAAAGTCCATTTTGTAAAATTAAGAGCTTTCATATATGATAAACATGATTCTAGCACACTATTATTCCATGATTTGGCAGAACATGTTTTCATCATGGTAGGACATGAGCATTGTTATATCCTAGATCCCAATTACTGTCAAGTAGCAATAGATCATGCTGTTGATGAAACTGGTAAAACACATCAGTAAAGATTCATATGGTACCATCATATTTAATCAAAGATTCTGGTAATCCATTTGGGCAGACAATTGTATCTTTTGCCCCTTCTGTGTGCTTACTGACCTCAACTTGCATCCTAAGGTGAAAAAAAAGCTCATTCAGCAGCATCAATCAAGTAAAATTTACGATATAAAATAAACGTATAATAATCTTAAAAAGTAAACCTAAAGCTGATTTGGCCCGTTTGAAAAGTCTCCTCTGATTCTTTTGGCGGATGAAGAAGGCGACGAAGTACTGGCATCTCTCCTGCGCTTTCTCGCCGAGCCTCGAAGCCAAGGCGAACCCTCAGATGCGATTTTGCTAAGGTTCTCCATTCTTGCGCAGCCTTCACAAATTAATTTGACATTAGATTCAGTAAATTAGGGTTTTGCTGGAATTCGTGATTTGATAAATAAACTCGGAGAGGAAGAAAGTTGGATAAAATTATAAATGACGAGTGATTCACATGTAGGCTGCAGGTCCCCTTTTTTGTTTTTATGTTTTGTTGGCATCGGGTACAAGGCGTACCCAAACTAAACCGAGGCCCGATTGACCCACAATAACCACGGGTCGGGTCGGTTATAAAATGTTGCAATTCATGTTTCATACCCGTACTTACCCGACCCAAATTAACCGCATACCCGTTGGACCCGAACCGTTGCTTACCCGAGACCCAACGGGTCGGGTCTAATTGCCAGCCCTGTTTACACCTAAGGATAATAACTGGCTCCTAAACATACCAGAGTCTAGATCTACCCTAATTACTACTCTAATCTATCGGCTCCTACTCCATAGATACCCTGTGCTAGCCCCACAGTAGGATGTATCACTTCCTAAATTGGCAACCCTTCGTTTTCAGGATGTGCACAACCATATCTACAGGTGTCACGGCGTCTAAACCTCCTCTGTCGGACCCATGCATGCACATTACCCCGTTGGAATGCTCCACCTACACCATCCCCCACGTTTGGATCTCTTACAATCAGCGCAGTAAGTGTGCCCCGACTCCGATCTAGTTCGGAGTACTTGTTTGATACCTATATATGGGTTACTGACTGAAACGGGCCCCACATACAAGATCATACAAGCTTCCCTCTATGCTTGCATCTCCACTAGGTTTTCCATAGGCTATACCATATCAGAGTAAAAGATTGCATAACCCCATATGTTAAGTTTGTGGGCCTATATATAAATATTACCAACAAACCTAAGATTTACTTAACCCACCCACTGTTTTAAACAAGTTTACTTAACCGCTACTTAAGTTAACATGTTCATACAATCCCTATGGATTCAACCAGGTTAAGTATTTCAATTCATTACCATATTCATTTATGGTTATAATGTGCTAGACCTCCCACATTAAGCCTACCACTTGTGGATGCTGGATATGCCGATCGGTTCCGGGCAGACTTCTTCCACAAGTCGAACTTAACCTCGTGTCTCAGTACATCCCGTGTTTATGCACTTAGACCCCTCACATTAATTCACCACTTGCAGTCGTTGGCTATGCCGGTCGGTTCTAGGCAGACTTCCACCACAAGTGTAATATAACCTCATGTCTAAGTGCGGATACAGTTTCTAATTTCTGTAATTCTAGGCATTTTCCTTATTAACCAATTATTCCTATGTCATTATAGATCATGCCACTTTCCAAGTTATGTTCATAATGAACTATATGCCCCAAATAAAGGTCTTTAATCACAATTTGATTTATGCCCCAAATTTATATTCATATATATCATTAAAGTTATGCCCAAATTTCCAATTACAAATTATGCCCCAATTTTACCCTTTTTCCCTCATTCCCAATTTAACGCGTTCGCATGTTTCAGTGGCATGCCTAGGCTCGAAGGTAGCTTGGCTATAAAAATAAAAGGGAAAACATGAAGGAAAGAGGACAGAAATAATCATACTAACAAGATTGACATATAATGGCAGAAATGGGCCTAAACATATAGTGGCATAATGACAAGACAGGCATATTGGAACAAATCTGAGAAACTTGTGATGATAGAACTGATTTTAACATAATAGTGACATTATAAACAGGCATGATAAGATCTAAACAATGAATTAGATAAACAACTAACAACAGATCTGATTTAACCACAAAAATAATTGGAACAAGCACGATGTGATCTAAACAGTGAATTAGATCCACAAACAATTGCAGAACTAACATGATAAGTAGGTATAGGCTTAGATCTAGTTCATAGTCATGTCAGAATAACTTAGATAGATAGGTTAAAGCAGATCTGTTAGGCTTAGATCCAAGTTATAGTCATGTTAAGATTAACTTTCAAACAATTAGATCTAAAAGTAACGTAAAATCACTGTGATTGGATCTAGAAAAGAAAAAAGATTGCAGATATCGAATCACAGATCTCTAAACTTGAATGACTTGATTACTGAAGAAGAAAAAGGCTCAATTTAATCTGGGCGGAGGCAGCATCTAGTTCTCCATTATTTTTGGTGTAGAAAAACATGAGAAATGGGGTCATATATATAGCCGTCAGGAAACCCTATTCTGCCAAGATCTGTTGTAAGGGGGTCGACCCATGGGTCTACACCCCCCTTATGGGGTCGACCCAGGGGTCGACACCCACTTGATGGAGTCGACACTCCTGAGCGGTAATTTTCCCGCTCCCTTTTTTCCACTCAAATTGAACTGTTTTTGAATTCTGGATTAAATAAATAAATAAATAAATTCTTATGCACATAAAAACTTCAAACCTTAATAACTTCTTCATACGGTGTCCATTTTATGCAAACCAGGTGTCTATTTTGACCATAACTCCGAGACGAACGCAACGGCGCAATCCGTTTCACTTATTTCTGAATATTTAGTTAAGTATTCTTTAATTTATCATCATTAGTGTCGTTAAAATTACGGGGTGTTACATTCTCCCCTACTCAAAGGATTTCGTCCCCGAAATCTCCAAGTTAAGAAGAATGTATATCCTACCATCCACATCCATCTACTCATCCACCAATCACAGGCATCCATTGTCCTTAAAATTTCTAATGCTTATATGAATATATGCAAAGGTGTGTGTATATGTCCCAATACTAATGCGAAAGATCAGGCGGTCTACTGATTCAGTTGGCCTCCTTAATGCAATGTATGTTAGTGCCATGAATCCAACATCTATGCAAATAATCCTATTATAACATGTAAGTTCTATATGTGTTCACAATCATCCATCCAAAATCAACATCCACATGATGATACATCCATTTTCATCCAAAATAAAAAGAAAAAAATTGCACACACATCCATATGCAGTATGAGAGTGATTGAGCCTAGTGCCTAATGTGTGTATATGCATCCACGAGCTACCACTAGCAACCACTAATAACCACTTGCATCCATTTGCATCCATTAAACATAACATGTCTCAAACACATGTTTACATTCATGGGATTCCTATCTAAAGGTTGAAGATTCGATCGATAGGACATACTCAAATGATAGAAACAAGCATTAATAAAAGCTTTAGATAAAGAAGTTAATAACATATCCTTGAAAAGAAAAGGGTACGAAGCACGAATCTTGTCTTCGGTCTCCCAAGTAGAATCTTCTGGGTTATCTCCCTATTGACCTTCATTAACTTGACTTCTCTATTGCGTAGCTTCTTAACTTCTGATCCAAGGATACAAGTAGGAACTCGTTTAACTGTTACCACCTGCTCCACCTCTACTTCTTCCAATAAACTCGGCTCGTCTACTTTTGCAGTATCATACAATCACTTCCGCAAATGAGAAACATGGAAAACATCATGAACGCTGGATAGTCTCTCAGGTAGCTTTAATCTATAGGTCATTTGGCCAATCCTTTATGTTATGGGAAATGGCCCTACAAATCTTGGTGTCAATTTCCCTACAGATCCAAAATGAACCACATTCCTCAATGGTGACACTTTAATGAAAACCATGTCTCCCACCTCAAACTCAATATTAGTCCTTCTGTTATCTGCGTAGGACTTCTTCTTATCCTGAGATGTCTTCATTCGTCTGCGGATAAGGTCAATCTTTTTGAATGTTTCTCTAACCATATCTGGTCCAAGTAAAAGTTTTTCTGTAGATTCCCGCCAACAAGTTGGTGACCTACAGGGTCATCCGTACAATGCTTCGAAGGGTGCCATGCCAATGCTAGTTTGATAACTGTTATTGTAGGGGAATTCTACTAAAGGAAGATGCTCTTCCCAGGTCCCTCTTAAGTTTAGGATACACAGTCTTAAAAGATCCTTTAGAACTCTGTTCACCCTTTCCGTCTATCCATCGGTCTGAGGGTGATAAGCGGTGCTCAAACACAACTGCGTACCTAATTCTTCTTGCAAGCCCCTCCAAAATTCACTAGTGAAAATGGGGTCATGATCACTTACGATACAGGAAGGTGCTCCATGAAGATGGACAATCTCATGAACGTAAACTACTGCCAACCATGTTGTTGTCCTCTTACTCTTAACTGGAATGAAATGAGCTCTCTTAGTAAGTCTATAAACTACAACCCAAATACTGGTGTTGTCTTTCCTTGATCTAGGCAAACCATCTATGAAATCCATAGAGACGCTCTCCCAATTCCACTTTGGAACCTCCAAAGGATGAAGTAAACCACTGGGCTTCTTTTGCTCATCTTTAACTTGTTGGCAAATCAAACATTTAGAAACAAACTCCGCCACATCTTTCTTCATCCCAGCCCAAAAGAAAACCCTCTTCATATCTCTATACATCTTCTCACCGCCTGGATGAATAGTCATCTTAGAATGATGGGCTTCCTCTAGAACTGTCTTCAACAAACTCCCAATTTGAGGAACACAAAGCCTCCCATCTCGTCGCAACTACCTTTTATTGTCTATGGAATATCTACTGAGGTGACTAGAAGTCTCCCCTTTACTGAGCCTATCCAAGATGTCTGAAAACTGTGGAACCTTTCACTGTGAAGCTCCTATCTGACCCATAAGAGTAGGTCGCACCTCCAGTGATGCAAATAAGCCAGGCAACAACTCGATGGAGGGTCTAAAGTCAAAAGTTGATCAAACTAGCTTTTCCTCTCCACAAACAGAGGACTTAAGGTCATCCTCTTCCTATTCAGTGCATTTGCTACCACATTACCCTTGCCAGGGGTATAAGAAATCTCAAATTCATAAGATGCTAAGAACTCCATCCACCTTTGTTGCCTTAAATTAAGATCCTTCTGCGAGAACAAGTACATGAGGATTTATGATCGGTGTACAACTCAAACTTCTCTCCTAGAAAATAATGGCGCCACATCTTAAGTACGAATACTATGGAAGCTAGCTCTAAGTCATGGGTAGGGTAGTTCTTATCATGAATCATTAGCTATCTACCCCCATAACGTACTACCCTTCCCTCTTGCATCAGAACCGCACCAAGCCCTGTAACATAGGTATCAGCGTATACTGTAAACATATTGCTTTCATCGGGCATGGTCAAGACTGTGGTTGTTGTCAGAGCCTTCTTTAATCGCTAAAAAGCAACATCACAATCTATATCCCACGAAAACGTCAGATTCTTCTTTATCAGTCTGGTGAGTGGGGTTGATATCTTTGCGAAGTCCTAAATGAACTTCCTATAATAACCTGCCAATCCAAGAAAGCTTCTCACCTCCGTTGCATTCTTTGGGTTTTGCCAATCTTGAACTGCAACTACCTTTGCGTTATCTACTGCTATCCAATCTTTAGAGACTACATGCCCTAGAAATCTCACCTCTTTTCTCCAAAAATGGCATTTGGAAATTTTCGCCCTGAGCTGATGTGCACGTAGAGTTTTCAAAACCTCTCTCAAATGTTGGGCATGCCCTTCCTCGCTCTTCGAGAAAATTAAGATGTCATCAACAAAGACCACAACAAATTTATTTAAAAACTCCTGAAACACCCTACTCATCAGATCAACAAAATAGGTGGGTGCATTCGTTAACACAAAAGGCATAACGATCCATTCAAAGAAATCATCTAGAGTCCTAAAAGCGGTCTTGTTTATACTGTTCTCGGCCACCCTCAACTTATGAAACCCCATGGCAAGTCTAACTAAGAGAAAACCGATGTACCAACAAGCTGGTCAAACAAATCATCTATCCTCGGGAGTGGATGTCTGTTCTTTTGGTGAGTTTATTCAACTCCCTATAGTCTACACATAAGCGAAGAGAACCATCCGCCTTAGTTGCAAATACCACCAGAGCACCCCATTCATATATACTTCGCCTAATAAACCCTTTCTCAAGTAGCTCCCCTGCTTGCTTGCTAAGCTCCCTTCTTTCCCTTGGAGCCATATGGCGCACAGGCAATGCAATTGGTTTTGTATTGTCTACCAAGTAAATACAAAAATCGATCTTGCGCCTCAGAGGTAAGCTTCGAACCTCCTCAAAAACATTAGAATACTCAAAGACTACTGATATAGATTGCAGATCATCGATAGATGCATTAAGTGACTCTAGGAAACTAAGCATAACAGACCCCATAGGGTCACAATAAATCTCGAGGGTCCTCCCATGGAAAGTCAAAAGTCCATTGACCCTCTTCTCACAATCCAGAATGGAGCCATATATGGCTAGCCAATCCATCCCTAGAATCAAACCATAGCCTATAAAATCGAGCACATATGCATCGCACTCAAACTCGACGCCTAAAACAGATATTCTCAAACCCCGACAAATCATGGACAAATGAGTTGTACTTCCAATGGGTTTTGATACAACAATGGGATCCACTACCATACTAGTACCAAGATGTAGAGACTCAACCACAGAATCAGATATAAATGAATGCGAAACCCCAGAATCAAAAAGATTTCTAATAGGATGGTTGGAAAGAGAAATCAAACCTTCTACGGAAACTTTCCTACCTCTATCTGGAGCACTGGTCATGAGAGAATGCACTTGCCCTCCATAAGCTCCTGCTCTTTGACCTTGTCCTTGCTTCTTCAGGCACTCCTTAGAAAAGTGTCTGACCTCTCCACAACTGAAGCAAGCATTCTTCCTTCTTTTGCAGTCCTTGATCAAATGACCCTAGCGCCCCCAATTATGGAAGTTTCTCTTATCCTTAGCCTTATCGTTCTTTCTTCCCTTCTTTTATTGTTGTTGTTGTCTTTTCTTGGGCCATACTTTCTTGTTTTGTGTTTCCTCAACCATAACTTACTTCTTTTCAGCTTTATCTTCCTTATGCATCAGGGCCATATCAACGAGCCTTTCAAAAGTTGCTCCCATCGGAATATGAGATATGGCTAACCCATGAAGGGGTTCATTCAGTCATCTAGCAAACCACAAAACTTTCTTATGCGGAGTATCTACCAGCTCCAATCCAAACCTTGTTGGTTGGTTGAATTTGTTAATATACTCTTTGACATTCATGCCTCCTCGCTTGAGTGCCAGAAAACTTTCCATTTGCATGCTTTTCTCGGCTTGAGAAAGAAACTTCATTTCAAACTTTTGCCGAAAATCATCCCAAGTCTCCACTGGATGCCCTACTTGCATCACTTTCCACCAGAACGAAGCTTCATCTTTCAGTAGCCAGGCGGCTTACTGAATCTTCTTACGATCGTCCACTTTGAAAATTCCAAATAGATCCTCCATCTTTTTGAGCCAATTCGTTGCCTCTACAAATGTCTCTCAGTTCCACGGAATGGCTTTCCTACCATAGCACAGGAATCTTTATAGATCTTAGAGAAATTATCTACACGCGGAGGAGAAGGAACGATGGGTGCCGCTGGGGGAGGAACGTCAGCTTGACCACCGAAAGGCATCGTGGCCTCTAGATACCTACGGAACTAGCCTGGTATCGTAACACCCTCAGGAATATTAGGTTCCCCAGACATTCTGAAAAGAAAAGGAAAGGGATTCAGACAATGGATCAAATGATATTACATATGGCTTTGGGAATATGTTTTTCAAAACAAACTTTTCTTTTGAAAATACTTTCTTTTAAAACCTTTTTGAAAATAGTTTTCAAAAAATTTAACCGATCTGGCAACCTTCTTCTCTAATACCAAGTGTGACTCCCCACGTCCGTTAATGTCAATCATTAAGAGAATGCATTAAGTTCCGTGAAGCATTATAGGTAAACAAAAACAGAAACATTAAAGACAGATATAAAATAGCAGCGGAATTTAAAATTTGTTAAGCAGAAAGCATAAATCATGGTTCGAAACATCATAAGTCTGAAAATACATAAACCCATTACATCATCATAAAATTTCCGTCTTGTACTTAAAACATCAGAGTACAATAATAAAAGTAGCATAATCCCCAAAACATAGCCATCGTAGAAGATATAAGAACTCGACAATACGTCTAAGCAGCTCCAAGCAGAATGAAAGCAGAATCATGATCAAGCTTGAGTATTCCCACCCTGAGAACCTGAGGGGGTAATGGAAGAGAAAGAAGAGGAAATAAAATGGGTCAAAAACATAAAGTCTGGCGAGTTCAGTTACTTTTAGCATATAAATAGGTAAAATTATTATGACAGGCATATAAAGTGAATAAAAGATTTATCATCATAAAAGGCAGGTATGACAAGGTAAACAGGATAAACATGATAGAGTATACTACGCTTCTCTAATGATTTCTCTACACCAATACTAGTATAACTAGAATGAGATGATCCCAATAAATATAAGATGGTAGACTTATGCGTACTTCTAGTGAGAGGTTTAACCCCATACAATCAAAAGGCAACCCAACATACCGGAGTTATACCCCTAAGGATAATAACGGGCTCCTAAGCATACCAGAGTCTAGATGTACCCTAATTGCTACCCTAATCGATTGGCTCCTAACTCCGTAGATACCATGTGCGGGCCCCGCAGTAGGATGTATCACTTCTTAAAGTGGCAACCCTTCGTTTCCAGGATGTGCACAACCATATCTACAGATGTCATGGTGTCTGAACCTCCTCTGTCAGACCCATGCATGCACATGACCCTGTCGGAATGCACCGCCCACACTTCCCTCCATGTTTGGATCTCTTACAATCAGCCCAGTAAGCGTGCCCCGACTTCGACCTAGTTCGGAGTACTCGTTTGATACCTATATACAGGTTACTAACTGAAACGAGTCCCACACACAAGATGATACAAGCTTCCCCTACACTTGCATCCCCACTAGGATTTCCACAGGTTATGTCGTACAAGAATAAAAGATTGCATAACCCCACAACTTAAGTTTGCGGGCCTATGTATAAATATTACCCACCAACCCAAGATTTACTTAACCCACCCACTGTTTCAAACAAGTTTACTTAACCCCTACTCAAGTTAACATGTTCATACAATCCCTATGGATTCAACTAGGTTAAGTATTTCAATTCATTACCATATTCATTTATGGTTATAATGTGCTAGACCTCCCACATTAAGCCTACCACTTGTGGATGTTGTATATGCCGTTCGATTCCGGGCAGACTTCTTCCACAAGTCGGACTTAACCTCGTGTCTCAGCAAGTCACGTGTTTTTGCACTTAGACCCCTCACATTAGATTCACCATTTGCAGCCACTGGATACGCCGGTCGGTTCCAGATAGACTTCCACCACAAGTGTAATCTAACCTCGTGTCTAAGCGCGGTTACAGTTTCTAATTACTGTAATTCTAGGCATTTTCATTATTAGCCAATTATTCCTATGTCATTATAAGTTTTCATGCCCCTTTCCAATTTATGTTAATAAAGAACCATATGCCCCAAATTAATATCTTTAATCGCAATTTGATTTATGCCCCAAATTCATATTCATACATTTCATTAAAGTTATGCCCAAATTTCCAATTACAAGTTATGCCCCAATTTTACCGTTTTCTCCTCGTTCCCAAGTTAATGCATTCGCATATTCCAGCGGTATGCCTAGGTTCGAAGGTAGCCTGACTATAAAAATAAAAGGGAAAAGATGAAGGGAAAAGGACAAAAATGATCATACTAACAAGATTGGCATATAATGGCAGAAATAGGCATAAACATATAGTGGCATATTGACAAGATAGGCATATAGGAACAGATCCGAGGAACATATGACAATAGAACTGATTCTGACATAATAGGGACATTATAAACAGGCATGATAAGATCTAAACAATGAATTAGATAACCAACTAACAAAAGACCTAATTTTGACACAAATATAATAGGAACAGGCATGACGTGATATAAATAGTGAATTAGATCTACAAACAATGGCAGATATGACATGATAAGTAGGTATAGGCTTAGATCTAGTTCATAGTCATGTCAGAATAACTTAGATACACAGGTTATAACAGATCTGATAGGCTTAGATCCAAGTTATAGTCATGTCAAGATTAACTTTCAAATGTTTGGATCTAAAAGTAACGTAAACTCACTATGACTGGATCTAGAAAAGAAGAAAGATTGCAGATATCGAATCACAGATCTCTAAACATGAATTACATGATTACTGAAGAAGAAAAAGGCTTAATTTAATCTGGGCAGAGACAACATCTAGTTCTCCATTATTTTTGGTGTAGGAAACAATGAGAAATACGGTCATATATATATAGCCATCAGGAAACCCTAATATGCCCAGATAATCCATAGGGAGGTCGACCCCCCTCTTATGGGGTCGACCCATGGGTCGACACTCCCCCTTTTGGGGTCGACCCAGGGGTCGATACCCCCTTAATGGGGTCAACACCCCTAGGCGGAAATTTTCCCGCTCCCTTTTTTCGCTCAAATTTGAACTGTTTTGAATTTTGTATTAAATATATATATGTGTGTGTGTGTGTGTGTGTTCTTATGCGTATACAAACTTCAAACCTTAATAACTTCTTCATAAAGTGTTTGTTTTATGCAAAACAGGTGTCTATTTTGACCATAATTCTGAGACGAACGCAATGGCACAGTCCATTTCACTTAATTCTGAATATTTGATTAAGTATTCTTTAATTTATTATCTTTAGTGTCATTAAAATTACGGGGTGTTACATGTATGGATGTATGTTTGACATTGTATTTTACAATATAACCAATTGGTTTCTATTGATGTTATATTAGTTAGTGGGGGAGAATATATTCTCTTAGCCTAACACCCTCCTCTGAGACAAATGTGCTCAGAGGGTTATATATTAATAGACATATTATATGTTGTGAATTAACAATGTAGCATGCCCAGTGATGAGCTATTGATGATCAATGCGTGGTTCATTGAAGCGTAGCTTTGCGTAACGAGACATTGACAACCCTTACATCCCTAAAATAACCGAAATAGGAAAAGATGCGGCAAGGTTATGGGGTTCGCGACCCTTAGGAGATAACCGTTTCCTTCTAAATTTTTGATGCAAAACTATGGTATAGAGCATAGGTGTTTGCTATGTGGCTATTATATGGTAGTGCTATGGTACGGAGTCCTGGCATTTTACTATTGTGGTTTTGTTGGAAAATTCCGGTACCCATAGAGAAAGTTTGGTAATGATCGGGAAATGGCATACTCATGTGGCATGGCTTTGAATAGCACCAACAAACTTATGTTAGCAGAGAAGGGTTTACTTATTGGGATGTCCCTTTAGAGATGTACCCATTCGGTAAGAAAGTTCCGTAGAATTGGTCGTTTGTTGGAAACCCAAACTTATTAGCTATGTGCCCATACGGTATTCTTTTGTAGATCCTGCGTAAAACGCGTAGGAGGTCAATATAATATTATGGTACATATGGTGGCTAGGAATGATACACTTATTTGCGCAAGTGTTTTTACATTATGCGTTAATAATAATATAAGAGGATTTTCACGTATCAAGCATATTTTGGTTATTATTAGGTAAAACTCGCCCAAGTGTGTGTTTGCATTGTGTGTGTGCCGCGAGACCTTATGGTAGCTTCATTTTCTAAATAGCATTACGAGTTTTTAATGCAATGATATGCATATGGGGGAAACCCGTTTCATGTTATACGGCGTGGTCCTATGATTTACCATACTTTAAAATGAAAGTAACTGTTTTTAGTTCTCACATGAGTCCCATGACTGACTCGGAGTTATTGTTTCCCACCTAAACTCTGGGTACCCATATTTTCCACACGGGCAGCCTGGTAGTTTTGGTTTTGCAGATTTAGTCTTGGGGTCTTTTTAGAGAAGGATTCTGGATTATGGCTGGAGCTATACTCTGGATCTTTTCTTAGTCTTCCGCTGATAGTTTTATATTTATGTTATGTATGTATCTTTCAATATACTCTGATATCTTTTGTACTAAGCTATATTCTTGTACTCTGATGTAATATTGTAATGATATTAATGAATATGTTCTTTTGTTTTATGCTAATGTGTAAGTATCTTGATAATCCACCTTTGAGAACGATTTAAGTCGGTTTAATTACTGGGTTGAACCAGAACCAAAAGTGGATTGTTACACTTAAGGCTGCCAACTTTGAACATGGATACTCGCTTCTCTTATTTAGCCTTGTTCTCTTGTTTGCATTTTGTTTTTGTGTCCTACTGTTTTCTCCATTTTCACTTGAGCTTCCAGTAGTTGCTCTACCAATCCCCTTTTGTTTACTTGTTGTCTTTATTTCATTGATAGAGCAATAAATGGTAGGGAAGCATTCAAATCCATCGGCCTTGCCAAAAAAAATTAATTATTAAAAATAGTATTTGATAACGAATTATTTATAAATGATTGATTGTTAATTACTAATTATATATTCAATATTAATTTATTAAATAAATATTAAATATAACTACTAAACTTATTACCAAATATTCAACATAACTACTTATTATATGTTAATTATTTATTAAATAATAGATATTAATTATAAACTATTAATTAGCGAATATTAATTACTTATAAAATATAAACTACTAATATTAATTACAATATATAAATTATTAATTACTAATTAATAACAAATATTAAATATTAAACATAAATGACTAGTATTAAATAGTTAATTATTTATAAAGTATAAATCATTCGTTACTAATAATTTGTTAAATCCTAAATATTGAATATTAATCTTTAATTCTTACTTCCTAATTATTAATATTGATTATTGGCTCTTAATTATTAATATTAATTCTTACCTTCCAGACCCTACCTTACTATCTTAAAACAATTTAGTTACTCCAAACCCTTTTCCTCTTGCCGAACCACCTTCAATTTCTTGTTCCTCCCTCCCAAATAATGATGATGTTGTCCTAAATGTTCTTCATTCTTAATGTGACGACCGCCCACAACCTCTACACCAAACAAGAGGAATAATGAACTGAAAGGCGTGCTAGGCAGCTGTGGACGATCATCCAGGTATGATAACACCATCGGAACTTGTCGTAGAACTCACCACGCAAGGATAAAATATGGTAGAATATATACAGCAGGTAGTAACAGCGAAGCATCACATAATAAACTTTTGAAATTTTCACAACATCCTAAAAGATTATCCAGACATCATAGGAAATATCAAAGTATGTACATAAAAGCCTCACTACAACACTCATAGAGCAACTCAAATAGCCAAAACAGAAATACTAGATAGTAATAAAACTGGTACGTAAGCCTCCATCTTGCCTCCGAACGACAACATCGTCCTCACTAAGCTATCACCTACCACCTAGTCTACCCATCCATAACCGAATGAACAACCCAAGGTAATAAGAGGGAAACATAAAACTTTGAGTCAGACAACAGTCTCAGTGAGCGATAAAACAACTAACAAACATCAACAATGAAGTATATGAGAATGGATAGTTAAACATACTAATCTACCCACAACAACAGAGAAGAACTCAACCCCATCTTCCCCATATTGGGCAGTGATAGCCTTTACAATAACATTTCAACCATACATTCATGGAAACCAGAACACCCAGTCAATCATGGCGAAGCACTTATGACATCCAAATTATATATATCTCATGTAAATCGCCCTAATCGAACTCAACATCCCTCAAACACAAGCCCCAAAGGCCTAAACCAGTATCATACAAGCACCAAAGAACGTCTCCTTCGACGTTGGGCAATCTATATGAGACGTTACAAACAGAGCAACCGATCATCCATGACCGACTCTGGCTATCACCGCCAATTCTACTTTGAAACCATCGTTACTCGTATGTCGACCAAGCTTGAAATATGTCAAGGACTAATTGTAACCCCAGTTCTAGCATAAACTCCATACGCCTTTCAACAATACGTACGTTTGTTCAACTTTGACAACTAGGCCTTTCAACGATACCCAGGGTACTCGACCAGCAACCTTCCATTCTTTTGGGTTCCCCCATTGTACCCCTGCTTTGAGCCTGCTAGAACTTACGACAACGATAACTTCTTGGCCTTCACATCTCTAGTTATCCAACCCAACAACTTTTCATCGCTCAGGCAACCATTATCCACCAACTCACAACCTTTGAGATGCCACCTCATTCGTTGTTCTACACCGATCAACAAAAACATTCAACACTTCGAATATTCCCACTTGAACCTACTTCGAAGTCACAACATCACTGAGCCAAATCACATCACTGCGTTGCGGGTAAGGTTCGGGGGTTGCCCCCGAAATTTTTTTAGGCCCTTTTTATTTAAATCTAGGTCATATCCGAAAAATATAAATTTTCAGAAATGATCCTGTGCAACCGACCCCCTGGTGTGACCGACCAGAAGTGACCGACCCCATCCCTTCTCCATGACCAACTAGAAATGACTGACCCTCAAGTGCCATGCTCCACTATGACCGACCAACCCAAGCTTTCATGACCGACCGACCCAAGCTTTAATGACCAACCAACCCAAGCTGTTCCAAAACATGACCGACCAACCTAACCTTGTATGGCCGACCGCCCAGACCTTGCACGACTGACCCTCCTTTCACTACATGCGAGACCGACCCTATCCTCCAACCTCATCGCTTCATGACTGACCAACCAAAAGTTTGACCGACCGGCCCAAATTCCTGACTTGTTCCCCAAGCCACATTTTTGACCGACCGACCAGAGCTTGCACGACCGACCGACCCAGTTTTGACCGACCTGTGGCCTGTACAACCTCAATTCAAGTCCAATTTCGACCAAAACTCTGCCAATCGACATGATCGACGAAATATACTCATCTAATTCATCCAATACAACCATAAGCATGCCATGAAATCACTAACAACATGAATACAATGATTACACAATTTCAAAAAAACCATGATAAATGAACATCTGGACATAATTATTGATCTAACTTGCATAAACATATGTAATAACATAGAAATTGCCGGTTTTAAGTCGCTAGATTAGATCCTATGGCAATTCAAATGAAAATAAGCTTACCATGATGTAGATTTAAGGAAAACGACTTGAATTTGATGAAAAACATGATCAAACATTCATTTACTTGATTGAATCCATGTGAGAGATACATATCACTTACAAATTCTCCAAATTAAAGCAAAAACGGTGAAATTAGATTTTGGACAGCAAAGAACTTGATCCAAATCCTTCAATTCGATAAGCTCTTACTTCAAATGATGTAGATCTAGCTTCAAATGGTGCGGATCTTGGATTCCCTTCCTTAGATCTCAATTTTAATACTGGAAAGGTGTTAGAGGAAGGAGGAACACAAAGCCACAAATGAGAGAATGGAGAAAGCAAACTATTCTCCGTACCTTTCACCCCCTATTTATAGCTTCCACCAGCCCACTAATGGGCCTCCCCAAATCAGCCCATTATGGCTTACAAAACCTGAACAACTAACTGAAAAACCTTAAAACAACGATTCCTCCTAAACCGCGAAGCCAAATTTTTAATTTGACCACTCTACGGAAGGGAAATCGTCATTTCCTTTCCAATGGCACAAGTTTCAACACCCGATTTGATCCTAGTCAAAAGTTACGCCATGTACAAGACTGACAATGGAAAAATGGTCATAAAAAAAAATTGGTGAAAATTATGGACATGTCTCACATCCCCATAAGAAACATATCAAAATATGAGAATAATCCAAACCACAGGGAATAAAATAAAAATATATTACGATTCTCCGATACGTAAAATGCGGGATGGTACACTTCACGTGACCCATACAATCACATAGATCCACCATCTAGCTACCATTGCCCTCCCTTTTAACTCCTCAAAGCATATCAACCCTGATCCTCCTCTGGATGACAACAGTATAAATCCAAGCTATGTTAGTAACCTGAATGTTTCTAATAAGTCACGTAAAAGTAAGAAGAAACTATGAAAACCCAAACCTTTCATGAACCTAACATTTGACCTCAAACCAGCATTATTCATGATTCCACAACATCAGCAGCAGCTTCTACTAGAAGCAAGACATTCAACCCTCCCCACAACATTAGTTATCAATGACTCATTCCATTAATGTTTGTAATATTAGAGTTGTCTATGATTACAAACTTCGTTAAGCTAAAGACATCATTCTACAACACAAGTTACATCTTTTTGCTATCTTGGAAACCAAACTGAAATTCTATGTTAACTGTTAGAGCTGTCAAAGTTATTAACCCTTCTTGGATCTTATTTCACACTTTGAATGAAGCCCCTTATGGCATAATTACGATTCTATCTGATCCTAATCACTTCACCCCTTCCCTTGTAATATGCCACAAGCAATTAATTTACTCTCATCTTGTCTACATTAAAACTTCTACTTCATTTTACCTTACTGTTATTTATGCTGATAATCAGATTCTACTGGATATCACTTGTTTAACCACTTTCCCTATTTTGCTCAAGACCT
Source organism: Allium sativum (assembly GCA_030737875.1). NCBI lineage: Eukaryota > Viridiplantae > Streptophyta > Magnoliopsida > Asparagales > Amaryllidaceae > Allium > Allium sativum. The sequence continues at coordinate 605,380,919 of CM060923.1, read as the reverse complement.
AAAACCTTGGATTGTGGCTGATGACTTTTACTGCTTACATAGACATGGTAACAGAATTAGTGGAATCCCTATTACCCTAAAAACTACCTCCCTTCTCAATTTAGCCTTAATTTATTCTAGCATACACCATGTTCCTTACATAGGAGATAGACTCTCTTAGAACAATATGAGTAGATATGGCAGAAGGATTTATAGTAAGATAAACCACACATTTTGTAACCTCGCTGCCATTAATACTTGGCCTTCCATCTCCACCTGCCTTCCTCCTCCTCTCCTATCTGACCACTCACCTCTATTACTTTCTCTTGCCATGGATGCGACAAAAAGAAAATCCTCTTTTATATTTTTAATTCTTGGATCCAAGACCGTGATTTTTTTTTAACACTGTTATATGTGCCTGGAATATTAACCTTTTTGGTTCCTATGTACAGTTTTCAACAAAAATTGAAACAGGTTAAGAAGACTCTCTCTAATTGGGCTACTCAAAAATTTGGTAGATGAGATCTCCTATCTACCCCTCTTAAAGCTAATCTAGATCAGTATTGCGTATGATCTTCAGAACCAGTACAAAAATGCCTTAAGTAAAGAAGAAGAGACGCACAGGAAGAAGACGAGAGTTAACTGGAATGCATATGGTGATAGGAACACTAAAATATTTCATAACTTTCTTAAAATCATGCAAGAAAAATCCAATATCCACTACATAAAAGACAAAGTAGGTAACACTACTCAAACTCCAAACTAAATTGATATCGCTTTCATTGATTACTTCGCTGACCTTCATGGGAACATTGATAATTTTTGCCCTGTTTAATCCCTCATTGATGATTTACCCTTTCCTTCATTGTCCCATCATCAACAAGCAATTTTATCTACCACTATAACTAAGATAGAAATCAAGAATAGTATCTTCTCTATGAACAAGGAGTTGTATGGAGGTCCAGATGGTTCTAATGCCCAGATCTTCGCTTTTTTCTAGAGTGTCATCGAGAAAGTCTTACGTAAGGCTGTTAGCAACTTTTCTTCAGCAATAAAATGTTGTCCAGAATCATTGCAACTACCCTATCATTAATTTCTAAGTTTGAATCTCCCAGTAGTGTTAATGAATTCAGACTTTTAGCTTGTCACAACGTCATATACAAATGTGCCAAAATCTTCTCTTCAAGACTCAAAAAAGTGATCCCTTCCCTCATTTTTGATAATCAAACAGCTTTTCTCAGTGATAGAATTATTCTGGATAATGTTCTCTTAACACATGAACTGCTGAAAGAATATAACAAGGCTATTATTTCTCCAAGAGCCATACTCAAATTAGACATCAAGAAGGCATTTTAATAAAGTCATTGGACTGCCATCACCAGAATTCTTTCTTGGATGGGATTTCCTAAACACTTTGCTGCTTGGATCTACACTTGCATTTCAACTATCCACTTTTCAGTCGCATATTATAGTTCATCTGTTGGTTATTTTAACACTACTTAAGGCATCATGCAAGGTGATCTCATGTCACCATAACTGTTCATCTTGGTTATGGAAGTGTTGACTAGAATGATTAATAAAGTGGTTACTTCCAACAATACATCAAAACATCCTAAATGCAGAGACCATTTGATAACTACATTGATGTTTGCGGATGATCTTATTGTGCATATAAAACCTACTCCTAACTCTATAAACAACATTTTGGATGTGCTTAATATTTTCCGATGATTTTCTAGCCTTGTTGTTAATTTCTCCAAATCTTCCCTGCTACTTTCTAGTTCCATGCATTATGCCAAACAAATATCTATTTCTTCTGACTTATCTGCGGAAAATGGTTCTTCCTCTTACGTCGGTATACCATTAGTCACTTCGAAAATTAGAAATACTGACTACATGGGCCAAAGCCATGTCATATTGGTCTAATAAAACCCTATCCCAGGCTGGTACAATGACTTTAATCAAATCAGTATTGCTCTCTTATACTTTCTATTAGTGAAGGACCTTTATTTTCCCTAAGAAATCAATATTGATGATAAGAAGAGCTCTTTCGAATTTCCTTTGGTCTGGAAATATTTAATCTGGTAAGTTAAAGAACTATTGGCTTCCATAAGACTGAACATTATAAGATATACGGGTGGTTGGGGATCCTCAACATTCAGTTGTGGAAAAAAGCTACGTTTAGCACTTATTTTCACAATTTACTTTCTGAAAAAGAAAAATATTTGGGTTAATTGGACGGTAAAACACAACTTGAAACAAAAAAATTCTAGACTATTGAGATACCTCTTGGATGTTGTTGGACTTGTAGATAATCTTAAACTTCGAAATGACAGAATTTTCATAAACCAGGTTAAATATAAATTGGAAATTTGGAACGAGCTTATATATGCTACTAAACAAGGAATTCAGATCAGTTTTTCCCCTCTGAAGATAATGTGGAAACTCTTACTTCTCATTGTTGTTAGCTGTGTAGTGTTTGTTTTCTCTTTTTTTTTCTCTCTCCCTGCCTCCTTGTAACATAATTTGTTATGTTGCATTCTTGTATTATTGTTTTATGCAACAAGTTGGTAACGGCCCAGTTAACCTTGCTTAGCTCTGCTAAAAAAACAATCCTTATTCCTTACTAATATTTATTCTTGTCATCATTAAATCATTCATGCTCAGATTTATGCCATGGTGACCAAGTTTCCCCCTCTTTCATCCTCCATCTTCTAATCTCTTTCCTTCCTTTTTCTTCTTTGATTCTGCACCTTTTTTCCGCTTCCCTCTTCCCAAAAACCTAGCTTTCCCGTACGTTTGTAAATCGAGCTTGTCATCTCCATCTCAAAGCCTAAGCATCTTTTCTCCATATTAATAGTGCAGCTTGTACTCATTTGTTGTCCAATCTGATATGGTTCTTTTTGCTTCGCTTGGGAATTTTTTGGTGCGCTCCATCTTCTGCCCTATCGTTAGGCTCCCTGTATTTCGAACCTTTGAATTATGATGCGCTTTGTGATGCTCTTGAGCTATTCTCAAAGTCAGTCGTGGGTAACTTAGCCTACATTGTATGGAACTCTAAAGCAGATCATTTCATGCACTTTGAACTAATGGCTTAGATTAAATCGTACGCAAAGCTGGTAACTCCTTTCCCTATTGATCTGATTTTGTGTTGTGTTGTTACATGTTTTGGTTCTTCGGTTTTGTCGATACCCTTGGTTCATCACTTTATGGATGTCCTTTTTTGGAAAGTGGGTAAACTTTTATTATGGGCTTTTGGCGGCCCAAAAAGAAATTGTTGTTGTGCAATACACATGCAACAACACATACAAGGCATGTCTCATTTAACAACCTCCGACAAAATCATAAACCCACCTACAAAACTCAACTTTCCAAAAATTAAACAAAAGCCCCAAATCGTACGATGGCAAATGGCGGCGGCGATCCAATTTCTCATGAATTCATGGAGCCTTAGGTTTTCACCTTCATACCATGATACCGGCGTCTCCGATGGATCCTCAGCTCCAGTATCAGATGGTGGTGCTACCGCTTCTGACATATGTCTTCTTCTTCGACATTTAAGGATTAATTTGACTTCTTCCTCATTTAGCTTGTTAATTTCATTTACTAATCGATGTTTATTGTGAAAAATCCTTTTGTTTCGCTCTTTCCATAACCACCAACATGCAGATATAATACTAATGTTGTATTCTTTTATTTCTGCGTCTATCTTCGACCAATTCCTCACCAGGTAATTTATAATATGCTGTAGCTTGTTGGATTTTTCACTGATGTTGTACTTACATTGAATGTTGTTGATGATATTTGCTGAGAATTCGCATTCAGAGAACAAATGATGGTGATTTTCTTCACTTTTCTCACACAAATGGCAAATGTTTTCAGAAATGATTCCCCACTTTAGTAACCTATCTCTCGTAGGCAGTCGATGCAGTAAGCCTTTGTAAATGTTATGTGATAGTTTAGGAGGTATGTGCCTGTTCCACACTACATTTTTCCAGTCCACTGTAGTTTCAGCAACTCTACATGCATTTCAGCACTTTTAATAGTGAAGTTTGCATTTGGTGTCCAGTTCCATGTGTCAAATTCTCTATCAATGAATAAGGGAATAAATTCAATTTCTCTTTTTAAAGTCTCAGCATGAGGCAGTCGATCACAACTCCATACACCATCAGAAATAATATGATTAACAGGATGGTTAGGACTACCATAAGCAGAGAATGTATCCCAACTCAGCCTATCAATAAAAGATTTACCTTTTAGTCATGGGTCTCTCCATAAGTCTATACCATAACCATTAGCAAATTCCTTTTCACAATTTGTAACCAATTTATTTCTGATTCTAAGAATGGCTTTCCACATTGCTGAGGCATTATTGTCAATTGACATGGTCCAAAAAGTGGTCATTATATATCTTCTACACATCCACCTTGCCCATAGTCCCTGATTGTTAATGATATTCCATGCTTGCTTAATAGTAAATGCATCTCTCATTTCTATGATTTTCCTCAGACCAACTCCACCTTCCTCTTTAGGTATACAAAGATCCTCAAATTCAATTTTGTGTATTTTTCCTCTTCGAATAAAATCTGCACATACACTCTCAATTTTTCTAATAGAAGCATCTGGAATTTGAAAAGTTTGTAGCCAAAAATTAACTTTTACCTATATAACTATGTGCACTAATTCAATTCTCCCCGCAAAAGATAATAATCTAGAACTCCAGCCTTGCAATTTATCTATGAATTTAGTAATTAGCTCTGCACATTCACAATCAGTAATTTTGTTTGATGAAAGTGGGACACCAAGATACTTCGCAGGTAATTCCCCTTCAGACACACCCAAAATGTCAAGCACATTAATACTGGATACACAGAACTTGTTGAAGTAACATTTAGTTTTTAGTTCATTCATCTTAAGACCCATATACATCTCCAAATTAAGGAATAATTCTTTTATTTTAAGAGCAGCTTTAACATTTGCCTTGACACAAATTATCAGGTCATCTGCATACAACAAGTGGCTAACAGAAGGTTGAAAATTGTGAATTTCTTGAACCTCTTTATCATACACTGAAAGTTCCATCTGGAGATTGCAAACAGATATGGGGATAGAGGATCCCCTTGTCTTATACCACGTTTGCGGGTAATGAATCCTTTTGGTACTCCATTGATAAGAACAGAAAAAGTAGGAGATTGAATGCACGCAGAAATTAATCTAATAATTTTCATTGGAAAACCCATGGCTTTTAACATATGAATGATAAAATGTCTATTAATCTTGTCATATTCTTTTTGAAGATTAACTTTTAGACAAAATTTATCTGCACCTTTTTTGTTGAAATTCCTAACTAGCTCATGAGCCGATAATGAATTTTCTGAAATGCTTCTGCCCTTCATAAATACACTTTGACACTCTGCAATTAAGTTTGGTAGCACCACTTTCATTCTATTACAAACGACCTTGCTCAAGATTTTATATAACACATTGCAACATGCAATAGGTTTGTAATCTACTATCTTGGTTAGTTTGTCAGTTTTAGGAAGTAAACATAAAAATGTATGATTAATTTCCTTAATTATTTTACTTGAACTAAAGGATTCTTGTATTGCTGACACCAAGCAATTTTTCAGGCAGCTCCAATGATTCAAGAAGAAACTGGACCCGAAACCATCTGGTCCGGGGGAGGAGTCAACATGAATGGATTTAATGGCCAACCACTCTCCTGCACATCCATCTTCTCCCACTAGCATTTAGCAATTTCCTGGAGTTAATAATGGGTAAGTCAGTTGCATATACACCATTATATAATTCCACAAAATTTTCAACAGCCTCCTTTTCAATTTTTTGTAAATCAACCAAGTTATTTCCATCTTGATCTAAAATTTGGTGATTGTAGTTGGTGTTACGACGAATAGACATTTTGGTATAAAAGAATTTTGAACATTCATCTGCTTCAGAAATCCATTTTTCTTTCGCTTTTTGTTTCAACTCTACAGCTTTGACTTTCAGAGCTTCTCTCAAATCAGTTTGACATTTGTGATATGAGACCAAACTTCATCACTCGAGTCCCCCGCATCTGTAAGTTGTAACACATTTGTCAATTCTTTCTCCAAATGATCAATTCTGTCATGCTCCTTTACCCTTGTTGTAACAACCCGGAAAATCGAAACCAATTTAAAAATTTATTTTAGCTATTTTAATGAATTATGAATATTTAAAATGATTTATTTTAAATACTAACGACTAAAAATTTATTTTAATTGAAGTTAGAAAGAATACATTTATTTTAATTATAAAACGAGCCTAAAATGGCGCGCTAGTTTGAAAATTCGATTTCAATTTTCAAATGAATGCACAGGATTCAAAATAAAGCAGATTTCAGTAAAAAGAGAAATATTTGAATCTGTATAATTATATCTTTCTAACGAATGTGAAAAATCCATATTTCATAACGGGAATAAAAAGTTAAGCCCAGTTGGAAATTCAAAATAGTCGTCATGGAATATATATATAGCCCTTAAAAATGGCCATTTTGCAAACAATCTCCGTTTTCAACGAAATCACTTTTGTTGGATCCGGAATGTCAAATTATTGCTAAATTCCAATTATCATAATTTTTGGAATTAATATGTGAGCGTGACAAAAGAAAACGTGTTTTGTCAATTTCTGTCAAATTTAATTGACTGGAAAATGACCATTTTTCAAATGGTCTCCAAATTCAACGAAATTAGTTTTGTTAGGACCATATCATCAAAACATAAATAGACTAATTTTTCTGGAATTTTTGGAGTTAGTATGTGGCCCCGATAAATTAAAATGTACATTAAATTCAATATTGACTATAATATCAACTTATATTTTAATTTTGGCAAAAGTTAAACGAAACAGTCAAATTGGTTTGCGGGACATAACCCAGTGTGTCCGAAATGGGGGTATTTAGCTATGGGCGACAGTCGTTGGGATTCGTTTGGAGTTCGTGGTGTAAAACAAGTCACGTTATAATTTAATATTATTAAAATAAAATAATATATATATAAATTAATTTCCAAAATCACTAATCATGCTTCAGAAACGAACCTGTCGCCTTTCATCAACGAGCGATCCAAATTTCTTGATTTTTCTCTACCAAAATCCCCTCAATTTAGCAATTAATTCGAAGAACTTTAAAAAGGAAAATCGTAGAACATGGTTCGATCATCAAATGGGTACGGTTTTGATCGCCTTTCGTTATATGTGTTGTTCATAATCGGGGCTTCAATGTCCATCGTTCGAGCACGGATTATGGCAACGGGGGAGGACCGAGTTCACCTTCGTTGAGCGTGTGGAAGGATGGCGTGGCGACGGTCGTTCTGGCGGCGTTAAATTGGAGTCACGGCGACTGGTTGGGTGGCGAATTAGGAACGCTAGTTTTGATAATGGGTTCGAACAACAACCGAACCTGGAAGATGACGAACGTAAGGATTTATCCCTTAATTAAGTGATTAATTATAATTAATTATTTTTGGTTAATGAGTTTATGTAATAAAAGTTTAAAATACCGTAACTTTTTATTTGTTTGTCGGAATTTAGTAAAACCGGGTGCACTGGAATCGTATATTCAAGCTCTATGCAATGGAACCGACTAGAAGACAAATGGAGCTATCTAGAATTTCTTGAATAAATTAAACGAGTTGTTTAATTTGATTAAATCAATCGTTAATAATGATTTCAGAACCTGTCAAGGTGAGAACTCCTCACTATAAGTTTTTGTACAGTTATTTAATTTATAACTGCATATATGAACTGCCAGTATGGATTTTACCTCCCTGTTGTCCACAGACCATGGATGATTTATTTGATTGCGATGGGAATAATATATACATATATATATATATATGTGTATATATATATATATGCGCGTGGTGAAAACAATATATATGCAATGAAAACAATATATATATATATATATATGAAATGAAAATAATATATATATGAAGTGAAAATAATATATATATATATATATGTATATGAAATGGAAACAATATATATATATGAAATGGGAATAATATATATATATACGATTTGAAAATAATATATATATGCGGTGTGAATAAAATATATATATATGAAATGTAAATTATATATATATATGAAATTAAAATAATATATATATGAAGTGTGAATAAAATATATATATATGAAGTGTGAATAAAATATATATATATATGAAGTGTGAATAATATATATATGAAATGTGAATAATATATATAAATGAAATGTGAATAATATAAATATATATGAAATGAAATGAAATGAAAATAATATATATATATATAAGAAGGGTGAAGGAAATAAATATTGGTTGGTTAAAAATATTACATTTAACATATATATGAGATGTATAAAATTGTCATGTACTGGAATATTCAATCTTGATTTAAAATTGAATATGAAGTTGAAATCGTTTTGAAAACGAACTTAAAACGAATTTAAAATAATTTATAAAATACTATTTAAATGGAAATCGGCGAAATATATATTATATATTTGTTGGCCTGAATAGAACGTGTTGCGCCACGACCGTTCACGAATTTCCACAATGGACTTCGAATTGACATTAAGGGAGATCCAACCGTCAGATTCTCCTAAAACAGGAATCACTGAGTTCGCATCGAAAAGAGATTTCCAACAAATATAAGAGATTTGAAATCTAACGGTTGGATTTGGAATTATGTCCAAATCAAATTTGGAAAAGGTCGCTGTAAATGCAGTTTGATGATTGTTTATGGAAATCGACTGAAAGGGCCTTAATAAAATTATTAAAAATATTAAAAATTTGTGTAAAATCATAATAAATGATATGGAAAGAATTTGGATGAAAAATTCCACATTTGTGAAGATAAAAATATATTTTTATCAAAATGAAGTAGTTATTAACTAGATTAATAATCCAATAATTTTTAAATAAATAAATTGGATTTGGAAAGGGTTTTAATATAACCAGAAATTCCCAATATATAAATTGGAATGGATTTGAGTATAAATAATCTTTGGAATATTTTGATATTGGATTTCGTGATTATACAGATATTGTTGTGGGAATTTAGAAGATATTGATATCGTTATTCCAGTAAGATATCTATTGGTTTCAGAATTTGATATTGAATATAAGCCGATATAATTTATATTCTGAGCCTTATATTTAATATCTAATTGGATTTTGGGTTTGTCGTGAACTGTGTTTAAACGACACTGGTTCTTTAACCCAGTTAAAGCATGATTAATTTCCAGAAAAAGATGAACAATCAATAAGAAATGATTTTAGAGATTGAAACCAATTGGAGTTTGAATAAATCTTTAATTAAATTGTGTATGTATAGATGGTAATTAAATTACCAAAACATGAAATGTGATGGAACCAAATACACTTGGTTGTTGATATTAATTGTGATTGATTGACTGTTTGGATTGTGTTCGACCAGTTTATGAGAAAAAAATGCTTTATATTTAGCACTGGGCTGGGTAGAAATAACTTTGTGCTAACACCTTGTGAAACTCTTCACGATTTGACTATAAGGTGTTTAGCGATGTTGAGATCATTTCAAATTTAATGATTGATTTTGAAATGATATTTTCTTAAGTGAAAAGAAATGTATTCCCGACTTTGGACATGGAATGTTTTATAAAATAGAAAGGATTTCGAGGGTTAAACCCGATGATTTCGAAATGATTTGGAAATGTATTATGGGTTTACATTGTAGTTTATCACATATTCGATTAGTTGCTATTAATAATGTATCTGTTTGGTGGTGGTGAATTTATTCTCTTATTTAACATCCTTCTTTGAGACGCACGAGCTTAAAGGTTATGTGATTAACAGTGACTGGTCATATGTGGGAATTGCTGATGCGAAGTACTATAGTTGTAACGTACTTATGATTATTATGTTGTGAAATGATTTTCCCTACTTCGAGATATGATATGATTTAGTATGTGGCTAAAGATCGGGTGACCTAGACGACTAAAAGTATGGGCTGGATCCAGGACGTTAGGGTGAGTGGTCAGCATGTAGCCTGCTCCATAGTGGGAGGTGCACACATATATATATACATATACATATATATATATATATATATATGTATAGAGTTGGAGAGGTGCGTACAGCCTTGTCTGAGGGAAGATTCCCAATATTTGGTTGCATACTTGTTTGTATGCATTGTGATGATTTAGAATTCATATTTCCAAAGATTTTGTTTTGAGATCCCGAAGTGAAATCTATTTTGATATAAAAGCTAGATATGTATTTCGAAATGATTTGAAATAGAAATTGGAAATAAAGCCCAAAGGAATAATTTCTGTAAATTGAATTGGATTTGGAAAACCTAAGTGTGGTGATTAATATAAATGGGTAGATTGGGATATTGCATGTTGATTGATGCATAGTAGATCCATATCTCCATTACTGATTGTTGTTTATACATTAGCATTCATGGGGGTAAACTCGTTCTGCATTAGTGGCGTGGTCCTTTGATTGCCTTATCATTTATATAAGTTAATTTTAAGTGTAGAGTTTCTCACACCAGTCCCATGACTGACTCGTAGTTTGCTTTTCCCTTGCAAACTTGGGTGCCCCTATTTTTCACACGGGCAGTCGAGTGGTTTGTTTTGCAGATATTTAATTATTGAGCACGATTCTAGATTGAAGCTTAAAGCTGTGTCCAGAGCATTGATAGTCTTTCGCTGTGTACTTTACTTGTTTCCGCTGCGTTGTATTACATTTGGTGTAAATAAATCTTCCGCTGTATTTTTTTTTGATGTACTTTGATATTTTGTACTCTAATGTAACATTATTATGATGTTATAAAAGTCTTTTGTTATTTGTTCTGCTGTGTTGTATGCCCAGATATAGCGTTTCCTTGGTTTTGAACGGTCTTGGTCGATTTAGCGATCGAATAGGTCCGAGAAAAATCCGTATCGTTACATATGGTATCAGAGCTTTGGTTAACTCAAATCTTTGGGGTGCAACACATTAGAACAGGATAAAAGACCCATCAGAGGTAGGAATAGTAATATCCTATTGAAGAATCCTCATTAGAGATAGAATCAGTAGCATTCTAGAATGAGTGACTTATTAGAGATGGGGTTAGTAATGCCACAGAATGAGATGAGAGTTATACATTTTTAAATAACGTATTTGTGATTATATATATAATCTTGTCTTAAAAATATGATTTTTTCAATATATATCAAAGTTATGAATTTGAAAAGCTAATCAACTAATTGATTGCTGGTAGTATTGTTTGATGTTAGTTTAACAAATAAAATTATTGAATCCAATATGTGAATGAAAGATAAATTTAGCCAAATGGAATCAAATATTGAACTGAATTGAAAATTTGTTGGAATTGCATGCATGTACTTGTATATACATTGAATAGGTCATAGCAAGGAAGCTAAGAAGAGGAATAAAATTGTATGCCCGACAAATAGGTACATGTTTACTATATTTCTTGGGTTTGGATGATTTTATGAGCCGATTGGCTTTTTCTTTTTCTTTTTCTTTTGGATTGGTGATAGCCCTGTGTGGCTAGCTGGGATTTTAAAGGTCTCCCCGTACAAAGGAGGTTATGGCGAAATTTTTCGAAAATTTAGGGTGTTAGCCAAATTTTTGAAAAATTAGAAAATTCTTAGTTACTAAAATGTTGAAGAATGAAAGCTAATCTAGTTAGTTAAACAAATTTCAGCTCCGTTCCTTTTCAAGGACGAAAAATTTTAAGTGGGGGAGATTGTAACAACCCGGGAAATCGGAAACAATTTTAAATTTTTATTTTAGCTATTTTAATGAATTTTGAATATTTAAATTGATTTATTTTAAATAATAACGACTAAAAAATTATTTTAATTGAAGTTAGAACAAATTAATATTTTTTAATTATAAAACAAGCCTGAAATGGCGCGGTAGTTTGAAATTTCGATTTCAAATTTCAAATGAATGTACAGGATTCAAAATAAATCGGATTTCAGTAAAACCAGAAATATTTGAATCTGTTTAATTATATCTTTCTAACGAATGTGAAAAATCCATATTTCATAATGGGAATAAAAAGTTATGTCCATTTGAAAATTCAAAATAGTCACTATGGAATATATATATAGCCCTTAAAAATAGACATTTTTCAAAAGCCTCCGTTTTCAATGAAACCACTTTAGTTGGATCCGGAATTTCAAATTATTGCTAGATGCCAATTCACATAATTTTTGGAATTAATATGTGAGCATGGCAAAAGAAAACGTGTTTTCTCAATTTCAGTCAAACTTAATCGACTGGAAAGTGATCATTTTTCAAACGGTCTCCAAATTCAACGAAATTAGTTTTTTTAGGACCGTATCGTCAAAACATAGCTAGATTTATTTTTCTAGAATTTTTGGAGTCAATATGTAGCCCCGATAAATTAAAATGTATATTAAATTTAATATTGACTGTAATATTAATTTATATTTTAATTTTGGCAAAAACTGAATGAAACAGACAAATTTGCTTGCGAGACATATCCCATCGTGTCCGGAATGGGGGTATTTAGCTAGGGGCGACAGTCGTTGGAATGCGTTTGGAGTTCGTGGTGTAAAACAAGTCACGTTATAATTTAATATTATTAAAATAAAGTAGTATATATATAAACTAATTTCCAAAAACCCTAATCATGCTTCTGAAACGAACCGGTCGCCTTTCATCAATGAGCGATCCAAATCGCTTGATTTTTCTCCACCAAAATCCCCTCAATTCAACAATTAATTCGAAGAACTTTAAAAAGGAAAATCGTAGAACATGGTTCGATCTTTAATTGAGTACGGTTTTGATCGCCTTTCATTATATGTGATGTTCATAATCGGGGCTTCAATGTCCACCGTTCGAGCATGAATTACGTTGTCGGGGGAGGACCGAGTTCGCCTTCGTTGAGCGTGTGGAAGGATGGCGTGGTAGCGGTCGTTCTGGCGGCGTCAGATCGGAGTCACAACGACTGGTTGTGTGGCGAATTGGGAGCCCTAGTTTTGATAATGGGTTCGAATAATGCCGAACCTAGAAGATGATGAACGTAAGGGTTTATCCCTTAATTAAGTGATTAATTATAATTAATTATTTTTGGTTTATGAATTTATGTAATAAAAGTTTAAAATACCGTAACTTTTTATTTATTAGTCGGAATTCAGTAAAACCGAGTGCACTGGAGTCGTAAATTCGAGCTCTACGCAATAGAACCAAGTGGAAGACAAATGGAGCTATCTGGAATTTCTTGAATAAATTAAAAGAGTTGTTTAATTTGATTAAATCAATCAGTAATAACGATTTCAGAACCGGTCAAGGTGAGAACTTCTCACTATAATTTTTTGTACAGTTGTTTATTTTATAACTGCATATATGAATAGCCAGTATTGATTTAACCTCCCTGTCGTCCACAGACCATGGACGATTTATTTGATTGTGTTGTGATGTGAAAAATATATATATACACACGATGTGAAAATTATATATGTATATACACGATGTGAAAATTATATATATGCAGTGTGAATAAAATATATATTTGCGATGTGAAAAAAATATATATATGCGATGAAAATATATATATGCGATGAAAATTATATATATAAATAAATATATATATATATATACGCGCTGTGAAAACAATATATATATGCAATGAAAACAATATATATATATATATGAAATGAAAATGATATATATATATATATATATGAAGTGAAAATAATATATTATAAGATGAAAATGATATATATATATATATGAAATGGAAATAATATATATGAAATGGAAATACTATATATATATACACACGATGTGAAATTATATATATATATATATATATATATATACGCGGTATGAATAAAATATATATATGAAATGTAAATAATATATATATATAGGTAATGAAAATAATATACATATATATGAGTGTGAATAAAAAATATATATGAAGTGTGAATAAAATATATATATGAAATGTGAATAATATATATATGAAATGTGAATAATATATATATGTATATATATGAAATGTGAATAATATATATATATACATATATGAAATGAAAATAATATATATATGAAGTGTGAATAATATATATATATATATATATGAAGTGTGAATGATATATATATGAAATGTGAATAATATATATATATATATATGAAGTGTGAAGAAAATAAATATTGGTTGGTTAAAAATATTATTTTTAACATATATATGAGATGTATAAAATTGTCATGTACTGGAATATTCAGTCTTGATTTAAAATTGAATATGAAGTTGAAATCGTTTTTAAAACGAACTTAAAACGATTTATAAAATACGTTTTGAATGAAAATCGATGAAATATATATAATATATATATTATATATTTTTACTAGCCTGAATAGAACGCATCGCACCGCGACCGTTCTCGAATTTCGACCATTGACTTCGAATTGACATTACGGGAGATCCAACCGTCGGATTCTCCTAAAATCGGAACCGTTGGGTTCGTATCAAAGTGCTTTCAATGGATATAAGAGATTTGAAACCTAATAGTTGGATTTGGAATTATATCCAAATCAAATTTGGAAAAGGTCGCCGTAAATGCAGTTCGATGACCGTTTATGAAAATCAACTGAAACGGCCTTAATAAAATTATTAAAATATTAATAATTTGTGTAAAATCATAATAAATGATATGGAAAGAATTTGGATGAAAATTTCCACATTTGTAAAGACAAAAATATTTTTTTACCAAAATGAACTAGTTATAACTAGATTAATAATCCAATAATTTTTAAATAAATAAATTGGATTTGGAAAGGGTTTTAATATAACCTGAAATTTCCAATATATAAATTGGAATGGATTTGAGTAGAAATAATCTTCGGAATATTTCGATATTGAATTCCGTGATTATACAGATATTGTTGTTGGAATTTGGAAGATATTGATACCGTTATTCCAATACGATATCCATTGGTTTCGGAATTTGATATTGAATATAAGCCGATATAATTTCTATTCTGAGCCTTATATTTAATATCGAATTGGATTTTGGGTTTGTCATGAACTGTGTTTAAACGACATTGGTTCTTTAACCCAGTTAAAGCATGATTAATTTCCAGAAAAATTTGAACAATCAATAAGAAATGATTTAAGCGATTGAAATCAATCGGAATTTGAATAAATCTTTAATTAGATTGTGTATGTATAGATGGTAATTAAATTACCAAGACATGAAATGTGATTGAACCAAATACACTTGGTTGCTGATATTGATTGTGATTGATTGACTGTTTGGATTGTGCTCGACCAGTTTATGAGCAAAATATGCTTTATATTTAGCATTGGGCTGGGTAGAAATATCTTTGTGCTAACATCTTGTGAAACACTTCATGATTTGACTATAAGGTGCTTAGCGATGTTGAGTTCATTTCAAATTTAATGAATGATTTTGAAATGATATTTTCTTAAGTGAAAAGAAATGTATTCCCAATTTTGGACAGGGAATGTTTTGTAAAAATGTTTTATAAAACAGAAAGGATTTCAAGGCTTAAACCTGATGATTTCGAAATGATTTAGAAATGTATTATGGTTTTACATTGTAGTTCATCACATATTCGATTAGTTGCTATTAATGATGTATCTATTTGGTGGTGGAGAATTTATTCTCTTGCTTAACATCCTTCTTTGAGACGTACGAGCTCAAAGGTTATGTGATTAATAGTGACTGATCATATGTTTGAATTGCTGATGTGATGTACTATAGTTTGAATGTACTTTTGATTATTATGTTGTGAAATGATTTTCCCTACTTCGAGATATGATACGATTTAGTATGTGGCTAAAGATCGGGTGTCCTGAACGACTAAAAGTATGGGCTGGATTCAGGACCATAGGGTGAGTGGTCAGCGTGTAGCCTGCTCCATAGTGGGAGGTGCACACACACAGAGACACACATACACACACACACACACACACACACACACACACATATATATATATATATATATATATCGAGTTAGAGAGGAGCGTACAGGCTTGTCTGAGGGAAGATTCCCGATATTTGGTTGCATACTTGTTTGTATGCGTGGTGATGATTTGGAATTCATATTTCCAAAGATTTTGATTTGAGATCCCGAAGTGAAATCTACTTTGATATAAAGGCTAGATATGTATTTCGAAATGATTTGAAATGGAAATCGAGAAATAAAGCCCAAAGGAATAATTTCTATAAATTGAATTGGATTTGGAAAACCTAAGTGTGGTGATTAATATAAATGGGTAGATTGGGTTATTGCATGTTGATTGATGCATAGTAGATCCATATCTCCGTTACTAATTGTTGTTTGTACACTGCCATTCATTGGGGTAAACCCGTTTGGCGTTAGCGGCATGGTCCTATGATTGCCTTATCATTTATATAAGTTAATTTTAAGTGTAGAGCTTCTCACATCAGTCCCATGACTGACTCGTAGTTTGCTTTTCCCTTGCAAACTCGAGTGCCCCTATTTTCCACACGGGCGGTCGAGTGGTTTGTTTTGCAGATATTTATTTATTGAGCAGGATTCTGGATTGAAGCTTAAAGCTATGTCCAGAGCATTGATAATCTTCCGCTGTGTAGTTTACTTGTTTCCGCTGCATTGTATTACATTTATTGTAGTTAAATCTTCCGTTGTATTTTTTCCCGATGTACTTTGATATTCTGTACTCTGATGTAACATTATTACGATGTTTATAAAAGTCTTATGTTATTTGTTCTGCTGCGTTGTATGCCCAGAGTTAGCGAATCCGGGTTTTGAACAGTCTTGGTCGATTTAACGATCGATTAGGTCTGAGTGTAATCCGTATCGTTATACTTGTTCTGTTCCATTCTTTTAATTTAGCTTTTGAGTCTTTGAGGAATTGTAATAATGAGAACATATTTATTTCTGCATCTTTGAATGCAACAACATCAATTAGTTCATTATATCCAGGGATCAATTTCCAGTGATTAGCATATCTGAATGGTTTGCCTTTTGAATCGTTATCTTTGGAAATTAGATTAATGAGGATAGGACAGTGATCACTAGTTGATGAAGGCAAAACATTAACTTTTAAATCAGAGAGTTTGTTGATACAGTTAGAGTTAATAAGAACTCTATTCAATTTACATGAAATTTTCCTTCCCTCACCACTTCTCCATGTGAAATGCAGGCCACAGTGGACTGGCTCAACTAACCCCGCAGCTACAATGCATTTATTGAATTCAGATAATAGGGCTACACAGACGGTATTACCACCAATTTTATCTTCTGGTTTAAGAATTGAATTGAAATCACCCATAACTCTTCATGAATTATTCATGTTTGGTGCAAGCAATTTGATCTTATCTCGTAATTTGATTCTTTCATTAGTTGAGTTACTGGCATAGATTACCGAAACATAAACTATCAAACCCTCAGTTTTAACTAGCTTAGCAGTAATTTGTTGTTCATCAATGTCAATGATACTACATTGCTAAATGCTTTTATTCCAGAACACAAGAATTCTACCTTTGTCAGTAAAATTATTATTTGGGGCATGTGACCTGTCTTCACCAAAAGAATCACATAAGAATTTCAAATTTTCTTCATTCAACTTATTTTCTAGAATACCCAAAAAAAGAAGGAAGATAATTCCTTATTAGATTATACTGGTTTAATAATCAGGTATCATTATTAAGACCTCTAACATTCCATACAGTTAAGGACATTTGGAATTGAGGGAGTTACTCCTGAAAAAGCAAGGAGGTCGTGCACTTACATTAGTACCAAAGGTACTATCCTTCTCTTTTTTCTTGAATTGATTATCATAGGCTGCATTTGGTTTTGTGTAATTCTTTTTCCTGTTTTTATCCTCTTTACTGTTCTCTTCTTCATTGTTGTCTTCAAGATTAATATCTAAATTATTCAAATCTTCAATTGCTTTAGGATCTGGATCAACCTCCATAATTGGGCCCCCAAGATGCTGCTGATCTAGATTCAATTCTGATACAGCTGCTGATGCCAAGTCCACCAGTTCAGTTGACTTCCCTGCCTCTAGAATAGAAGCATCATTCACTGAAGGTTCTGTACATATAGTATAGTAGAAGTATTAACTTCATCCATTTTGTCTCCAGTCACCGAAGTGCTTGACTGATGCTGCTCTATGGTGTTAGGGTTAGAAGCTTTAATTTGTTATCCTTGTTTGATGGGTTTTGCAACAGTGTTGCACTGATCATCTGAATGGCCAAAACATTTACAACTTTTGCAAACAGGGGTATTTACTCATATTTTATGTCTTGTATATAAACGTTACCTTGTTTATCTTTTCCTCTAAGTTGTGTTTTCCTTTCATCATTTACATTCAAATCAAAAAGTACTCTGGCATAATTAAGACGTTTAACATTTTTTGTTAAATCATCCATGGCTAATGGAGTGCTAATTAAACTTGCTAATTTACTTATGCCTCTAACATTCCACAGAGATGGGTCAATATTCATCAGTTTGATCCAAACAGGGTGTGTTTCAAGCATGTCTCTCTCAAGCCTTAAATTTGGCTCCCACCTTTTAGTAAAGATTAATTTGTTGTCTATAAACCATGGACCACCATTTAAAACTTTTTTGCAGTCCTCCTCTAGTTCAAATTTGATCAAGTAAAAACCATTCTCCCTTCCAAACATGTCCCATGAACCTCTTGGTTGCCATTCTCTTCTAATATAAGCATTCAGGTGAACGTAGTAAGGCCTTCTACCAACCAAATATATGTAGATAGAACTTTTTCCACATGATTTTTGCCGATGTAAAAACAAGATCATCCAATTCAGCAAATTCCCCTTCTTCATCCTTTGATCCAGCAAATTTGGATACACCTCCTTCAATTTTTGTGTTCCCAGCTACAGCAGATGCCCATGATCTGACACCTTCTTTGAATTGCAAATTGATTGGCTTCCTCGCGTGAACACGGGATTGATCTGAGCTTCCTTGTTTTGCTGCTTAGAGAAAACTTTTCTGCCTCGTTCTCACTTTTTTCCATCCTTCATTCGTTTTTTGATTTGTATTCGTTTTTCCAGGATATGAATCAAGGATGTTTATGTGTGGATCATCAGTTTGAGATCTAGGGTTTTCTTCAGATGCCATTTTTGAATAATCATACTTTTATGGATGTCGTTTTCTAGTAAGAAATCTATCTAGTAGATGGTTGAGTATGCAACTTAGGCCATTGTCATTTTTGTGTTATTTGTTGCAAAGAGATTTACAGCATGTTTGCTATGTCATAGTTGGTTCATATCAGATGTTTTGATTTGTAATCATATCATGTTACTGTATCTGGAAGTACTGTTGTGGTTATAGCCACTTAATTGTTAGGTCAGTTATGGTGAAGCTCATCCTTGGTGCTTCTTTTTCAATGCAATTGGTGGTGGTCAGTAAATTACTGCCTTGGAGTGTTTTTAGCAATGTGATGTACCTCCCGTACACCTTTTTCTCCTATGCTAGTTTGCTACAGTGGTGTTGTTGTCTACTAGTCTCAGTATGGCATTCCCCCTGAAGTTGTTGTGTTGTGAAAGGGAGTCCCCTGTGCTATGATGTGACTGCTCAGTGAGCCTAGCTTGTCTTCCCGATGTTGCTTCCTTTTGTGTGGCTCTATGTGATTATTTCATGTTGTTCCCAGTTTAGGACTGTATGTTCTTTACCTACTTTATTAGCATGTATCTTTTATTTAATGCCTCCTTGGGAGTGCGTTTGGACCTCATACTCATTTTGACAGACCTCTTCTAAGAGTCATCAAGTCTTACCTCGAACAAAAAATTAGCAAAAAACCATGAAGGTGCATGCCCTAAAGCTAATCCGCACTATTAGGAAGTATATGATTTTAAGAGGTAACCCTCGTCTTTCCATCGACTGCTCAGGACTAATGATGTTCTCGATGTATACAGTTGTGCAATTAAAGTACTAAGTGGTTCTACAGTGGTGGACATGCAAGAAGTTATAGCCTGAAAAAACAAATAAATATAAAACAAATATTTAATGTTAAATTATTCTCATTCTCGCATCTTTTATGTAAGAGAAGGAAAGATCGTTTAATTTTATAAAATAAAATCGAAGAATATCATGATTCATGCAGTCCATGTTTGATGATTACAATAGATTTCTAATTTATATTGACCTCTTTTGCCATAAATACGATGTTTATCATATGTTTTTCGATATGCCTGAAAAAAGAACTAGTCTAATCATCTGTTTTACATTGGTTTTGCTAAAGTATATGTTAAAAGCCTCAACTTAGTGGATGGAGCAGAAAATAGTACGGACCAAAGAAAATTTATTATTAGTGATTAATTCCAAAAGAATCAGTCGATGAGCGCTATACGTTACAGTCGCGATATTGCGGGCTTTAGCGGGGATTTGGCTTCACAGTTGTGCATGACTCATACTCTTGAATTTGATAATAATGCATTGACATAATGTCGAGCCTTATTCATCATCGCATTTAGATTTCATATGCAATCAAATCACTACCCATAAATGGTTAATTTAGACCGATCAGAGATGTTCTTGCACCTATATGCAAGCTTCTATAATTATACGAGTCCAATAATTGAAGATGCCCGACTTCAATATAATGCATACACAACTACTGAATGTCCTTGCGGCATGCCGAGTTTTGCTACGTATTGCTAACCTTGCATTCCAACTCATTTTAAAGACTTTATCATTTTTATTAAATAGATTATTTACTAACTTGAATAATTCAGACCTTTCATGAATGCATACTTGAGCTTACATATACACATGACAATATATATATATATATATATATATATATATAAACATATATGCATACTTATATTCATGCTTGTTTGACTATTACGTCCACAATAAAATTTTCTTTACAATTTTTTGCATTTAATTCTTGTTTAATTTAAGGCCACTTGTCGCTTTCTCTCAGAACATTTTAACATATTTTCTCACTCATTTTCAATTTTTGTTGAACTTTCATTTCTATTCCTTCTTAACATTTAATATCATGCCCGATGTTAAATTTATGAAAATTTAAGAAGAATTGTTATTATTTGATCAGGATCTTGTATTATCTAGTTAGATACCAACGGAACTTAAAAATAAAATCAATTTTGCAGTATCATAGAAACAATAGCAAAAATAAGGGACACTAAACATTTAATGTGGTTCGTAAATGAATATCTACGTCTACGGAGACCCAATAATTTCTTTTATTCTAATAGGGAAAATAGTACAAAAGCAAGAAGGATAATGGTGGATGTTCACATACTCTCACATAAATATGAAGATTAAATTCCTTCAGTTAAATAGACTTGATAATGAAGCGTTACTTGGAGATGAAGCAAAATAACTTCTAGATTATCCAAACATGTTTCTAAGTTGCAAGATTTGATTTTAGTACAAATAGATGGCTCAATCTTGGTTTCTATCTATTTCCTTTGATTGATTGATTCTCCATGCCTAATCTTTTATCTCTTCATATTGACTAATTAATTGATTGCCTAATTAATTAGTTTCTTTTCAAATCATCCTCTCATGTCATTACATGTGCAAGTCAAATTAATTGTTTGATTGAACTAATTAATCAATTTCTTTCCTCCTCAAAAAATATTTGAATCATCCAAGTTTAACACTCCACCATTATTCAAATATAACAATCTCTCTTCATCACCTCATCATCGAACAATCAACATAGAAGTTGTTGGGTTTAGCACCCAAGGTGCTCAAGTAACAGGAAGCAAACTGAACAAGTTTGTGCAATTCTCAAATTATTCCTTTGGAAATGACTTTTCTTCATATCTGAAGTATTATCAAAAGTACCCATCAACAATTTTATCTTGCTTCGTTCTTCCTCAAGCATAAGAAAGAGACCTCTGACTTCAATGTGATTTATTCATAAACTATAAGCTTGATTCTCTACAAGATAAATCGCACTTCGATTATACGAAAATAGCTCTTTTGCTCGCTTCACCATTCAAAGATCATCCAACAAATGAAGTAAGTATATTTCTTTCTTTATTGGTTCTACAATCGATTTCAACTATACTTCGATAGTCGAAAAATCTATGATAGATTGTAGGTTTGATCTCCATGAAATTGAGCCTATGCCAGGTGTAAAAAAATAGGCCGAAACTGACCTCCTAGCATCTCTATCCCTAGCATAATTAGAATCAAAGTATCCTATAAGAGAGATGTCACCATTTACTCCACTATATAACAAATCCACCAAAGAAGTGCCTTGAAGATATCTAGGAATCCACTTCACTGCTTTCTAATGCTCTTTGCCTGGTTTAGACATATATCGACTCACAACATCCACTACATGGGCCAAATCTGGTCTTGTGCACACCATTGCATGTATAAGACTACCAACATCACTAGAATAAGATATATCAACCATATAACTTTTGTCTTCTTCCGATTAAGGAGATAATGCATTTGACAACTTAAAATAAAATGTTAATTGAGTACTAATTAGTTTGGCTTTGTCCATTGCAAATTGAGTGAGGACTTTCTTGATGTATTGTGCCTGAGTGAGCCTTAACTCTTTCCACTTACGATCCCTGCTTATCTCCATACCCAATACTCTTTATACCTTTTCCAAATTCTTCAAGTCAAACTCTTTATTGAGCTTTGCTTTCAACTCCTTAATTTTGACCATATTCAGAGATGCAATCACCATATCATCATTATATAACAACAATAGACCATACCATCATCATATCTCCTAAAATAAATACACTGATCTTTGAAACTTTTGGAGTATTCATGTGAAAGCATAAACTTATCAAACCTTATACACCTTAGCTTAGGAAACTGCTTCAGTCTATATAGATATTTGTTGAGTTTGCAAACATAATTTGGTATGCTACTGTCAATGAACCCTTTTGATTGCTTTAAATAAATCTCCTTATCCAGTTCACCATGCAAAATGCAGTTTTGACATCTAATTGCTTTGATTCCATATCATAATGAGCAACTAATGCCAATAAAATACGAACAGATGTATGCTTAACCATTGGAGCGAAGATATCATGATACTCTACTCCTTCTTCTGAACATAGCCTTTTGCAACTAATCTTGCATTATATACGAGATGACCATTTTCACCATCTTTAACTCTATGAATCCACATGCATCCAATAGCTCTCTAATCTGTAGGAGGAGGCACCACATCCAAAGTATGATTTCTCTGCAATGATTCAATGTCCTCCCTAATAACAACTGGAACTGTTTAATTATGCGGTCACTTCTCTATAATCACAGAAATCATCATGGACAATATTTAAAGCATATGCTGCTATATCATCGAAGTAATGACTTTGATGCTTAGTCCAACAAACTCATTAAGCCACTTAGGCTTTCTTCTTTGTCTAACAAGCTTAGGTTCGCAATGAGCTCCACCTTGAGTCTGATCCTATGTGCCAATATTGGTATTATCATCGAAAATTCCATTTGAATGTTTATGGAAAGAATCAAAAGATGACTTGCTTTGTGCGTGGTATTTTTCACATATCCTCTCATTTTCATCAGATGATGAAGGATCCACCGTCAACATAGTCTTCTCATCAAAATTCACATGCCAACTCATAATGATCTACTTTCTAATAGGACTTGCCAGTCTATATCCCTTCAATCCTCTCCTATAACCTAGAAAAGGTACAATTTGAGATCTAGGTTCTAGCTTCCCTTAAGTCTCGTGCACACAAGTTGGGAAACCAAATACTCTGAGAAATGAATAGCTAACAGACTCTCCTTTCCATACTTATTCAGGGATTTTCAAATCTATAGGAGTAGGAGTGTGGTTGATGAGAAAAGCTTCCATAGATAAAGCTTCAACCAAAAATCCCTTCTTCAATTTAGCAATCAGTATTAGGCAACTTGTTCTCTCCAACTAATGTCTGAATCATCCTTTCTGCAATTCCATTAAACTGGGGTCACATGATGTGATGTAATGCCTTTAAAATTGCAATAATCGATGAACTCCTAATATACAAATTCAATGTCATTATCTGAATATAGAACTTTCAATTTCTTCCCTAATTGCTTCTTTACCGTAGATTTCCACTTTTGAAACATGATAAAAAATTCTTTCTTTGACTGAAGAAAGTACACCCATACTTTATGAGAGAAATCATTTATAAATGAAACAAAACACCTGGCTCTGCCTAAAGACTGATAAGGGGAGGGGCCCTAGGCATCTATATGAACATACACCAGGATAGTTTTTGTTTAATGCTCTCCTATACTAAAAGAAATCATCATGTGCTCTCCACGAACACATTCTTCACAAAAATCAAGTTTTGAAAGATGAACTCCATCAATCAATCCTCGTTTTATCAACTCGTCCATGTTGCGCTCATAGTGTGACCTATCCGTAAGTGCCATGATTTGAAAGAATCTGAATCAACAAATGTAACAGAAGCTGATTCACTAGCTATAGTAGTTCCCTTTAATAGCTAAAGATTTCTTGCCCTCACACCTCCCATTACAATCATGGAAACCTTCGATATCTTAATTTTCTCTCCTTCCACTACAATCTTCAAGTCAAGTATACTCAATGATCCAACATAAATCAAACACCTCAAATCAGGTACATGTCTAGAACCAGTAATTGTACAAATAACATTGTCAAACATCTTAATCATCACGCTACCAGCACCAGACATACGTCAAGAAGCATCGTTACCAATAATAACGTCTCCTCCATCAATTTCACGGTAAGTGGAAAAGTGGTTCATATCAAGTGTCTCCTGATAGGATGCACCAGAATCAATCTTCTATAAGTTTCTCTTTCCAGAAGAGCCAGAAGTTGTAAATGCATCGGTGTCACTTTTTATGTCTTGTTTCTCTACCGTAGAAGATGAGGCCTGCTTTGGATCTTTTCTTCTACCTTTAAGCTTGGGACATTGTGTGATGAAATGCCCTGGTTTCTTACAATAATGACAAAGTCATTTTTTAAGCCCCCTAGATCGAGACCGCAAACAATTCCCTCCTCCACCTTTATTCAACATGCTTTGGCTTCTGCCTCTCTAAACAGATAAGCCTTCGATATCACCATCAAAACCAGTGCTCGCCAATCTACCTATTAATATTTCATTATGAAAACTATCCTTTACATCAGATAGACTAATTTTAATGCAGCCGTAAAACATGGAATGAACAAAAGCAGTATACTCCTTAGGCAAGGAACATAAGAGGATCACAGCTTGAGCCTTATTAGTAATATCAATTTTAACTTCATTCAGGCTCATAATCAAAGTGGTCAAAGTATCAAAATATTCCGTGAGATTAGCTCCAGGCTTCATTTTGAACCAATAGAGTTTTTTTTTTGAAGAATAATCCAGTTAGTGAGATAATTGTCTAGATATACATTTGATGATGTCCCACAGTTCCTTTGCCATCTTCTTCTGAGAGAATTCTCTAAGAACTTCATCTGAAAGACTCGGCTGAAATTGTTATGAGAGCTTCATCTTTCATCTCTTCTAAATCAACTGCATCCATATCTTTCAATTTCTCAGGTGCAGAAAACTTTTTTTAAGTGCTCTTCTTCTTTAATACAACATCCATCTTCATATTCCAAGTACCAAAATCTCTCTTTCCATGAAAATATTCCACTCCATAACTGACACCAGATCTACCATAAACTTACTATAAATAGCCATTAATACCCAAATGGGAACAATAACACTAGCTATAAGACTACATCGTAGTCAAATTTATATTAATTTAAGCGAAAGCGTTGTTATTTGATTAGGATCTTGTATTGTCTATGTAGATACCAATACAACTTAAAAAGAAAATCATTTATGCAGTCTCACAGAAAAAATAGTAAAAACAAGAGACATAGAAGATTTAACATGCTTCAGATATGAATATCCTACGTCCATGAAGATCCAACAACTTTTTTTGTTCCAATAAAGAAAATTATACAATATTGAGAAGGATAATGGTGGATGCGAACGCACTCTCACATACATATAAAGATAAAATTCTTTCATTCAATAGACTTAACAGTGAAGGGTTGCTTGGAGATGAAGTAAAATAATTTCCAGATTATCCACATATATTTTCAAATTGAATGATTTAATTTTAATACAAATAAATGCCATAATATTGGTTTTCATTTATTTCCTTTGATTGATTCTCCATGCCTAATCATTTCTCTCTTCATATAGACTAATTAATTGATTGGCTAATTAATTAGTTTCCTTTAAAAACATCCTCTCGTGTCTTTCCAGATGCAAGCCAAATTAATTGTCTGATTGAACCAATTATTCAATTTATTTCCTCCTCAACAAATATTAGAATCATACAAATTTAACACTCCTTTGTTTAATAAACTTCAGTGATCTTTTTATTTTAAATTTATTACTTACCTACATTTTCATCGTTAGTATTATTTGATTTATATCTTGTTCATATTGCATATAATAAATTTTCTCTTAGGCCATTATTATTATCGCATTTACATATTTTTGATAAATCCTTAAGATTTTTTGCATTTTAATGCATTGAAATTACAACTTCGCTATAAAGAAACTTTAATGCTATAAATTTTTATTTTCTATGCAAAAAGTGAATTTCTTTATGTTTGGAATCACAAGACATTATTTTTCTTCATGGTAATTAACATAGATAGTACAAAATATAGTAAATATCCCTATTTTATACATCGCCTTCTGTTAAGGGTATTGTTTGCTATTTCAAATGATACACTTATATTTATGAAATTTGGCAATTTATAGAAATTTACAATGTAAGTACCTAGGTTCCAGTGAAATAAGGTACTACCTAAATACTAATAATTTTATTGCGAATCTAACCTATCTTTTCCATATTAATTTACAAATATGACAGTCATCATTTACGATATTCGAAGAGGATTAATAAAATATAATATTTTTTAGATTCACAAGCATGAACAATATAATGTTTGATTTTTCAGTCCTTACGTCCACGTTCAATATAATGTGTTATTGCGGCTTTAGTATATTTGCAGTTAATAGTCTAATATTAAGTAAAGGTAATTTTTTGTTGGTTAACAATTAATTAAAAGGATAGAAAGGTAAATTCCAAATATCTTGATGGGGAATATATATATAAAACTATAGGGATTGGCCCTTTCTCCACTTGATAACGAAAAGTCTTTTCCTCCATCACAAAAGCTTTCTCAAGACATAAAGAGGATAAAAGGGAAAAACTCAATTTTAGTTATTTACGGTTACCGCTATGCTCATGTCATAGGTTAAGGTATGTTTTTAAAATAATTCTATAAATTGTAAAAATTATATTGTTCTAAGACCTAATTTGTCATGCCCCTAACAATATTATGATTATTGATCTTCATCAATAAGCTCCGTTAAGATAAAATTATTACATTTGGTACCTGAGCATGGTTATGAACTTATGATTTTTGCTAACTTCATCCGTTGCTTTATATTTTAGTCTAGATTTATAATTGATATTGTGTTGTATGTAGATCTATGATAATATTTGTTATTTACCTATGGCTTAAAGATATGTATTTTATTGTATGATATTTTCGATCAAATGGATCACATCCCCGCCGCGATACTTTAAATTTTAATCAATATCTCAAAATTTGCAGTATGTATTATGTGTTGTACCATACTATTATGTAAGCATTTACTAATGTAATTACAGCGTCTGGTCCTGCTATTCCTTTCTCTCTTCGTTCGCAAGCCATGTCTGTTATTAAGTTTAATGGGCTTAACTTCGCTGAATGGTCATAACAAATTCAGTTTCACGTAGTGTTCTAGATCGTGATTTGGTGCTCTTAAGTGACAAACCTGATGATCTTGCTGATGCTAGTACTGTTGAGCAAAGATATTTCCTTAAAATTTGGGAAAAAACTAAATGGCTAAGCCTAATGTTTATGTGAATGGCTGTAGAAAACAACACCAAGTCCACATTTAAGAAAACTAAAAGTCCTAAGGAATTTATGAAGTATGTGGAAGAAATATCTCAACCCGACTTAGTTGATAAGTTACTTGATGGAAACCTAATGGCTATGTTTACCAATATGAAGTTCAATGGTTCTTGTACCATGCATGATAATGTTGTCGAAATAACAAACATTGTAGCAAAACTGAAGACCAAGGGGATGGAAGTCAATGGAAATTTCCAACCAACGTTTATCCTTAATTCCTTTCCTTCTGAATATGGCATATTTCATGTGAATTATAATACTTTAAATGATAAATAGAATGTGCATGAATTACAAAGCATGCTCATTCAAGATGAAGCAGGGCCTAATAAATCAGGTGATCATTTAGCCAACCTTATTAGTCATAAAAGAGCCGGAAACAAACCATGGAAAAAGAATGCAAAGGTCAAGGAAGGATTGTCAATGACTAACTAGTCATCACAAGAAGGAACTAAGCAAGTATAAGTGCAAGTTTTGTAAAAAGACTAGACACTATCAAAAGGATTGCCTGAAGCATAAGGCATGGCTCGAAAAAAAGGATAAGCTTAGTGTTGTAATATGTTTTGAATCTAATTTGGCTGAATTTCCTCCTAATACTTAGTAGATTTATTTTTCTTGTATCACTTATGTTACAAATACGATGCAGGGATTTCTTACGACCAAAACCATAAGCAAAAAAAATAAGAAGTTCAACTTTATGGGAAATAGAGCGAAGGCTCTAATTGAAGCCAATGGGATTTATCATTTGACATTAATCACTAGGCATCGATTAAATCTCTTTCAAACATTTTATGCACCCTCAATGTCTCGCAATTTATTTTCATTTCCCAAACTTGATTAGGCTGGTTATTTTATTATTTTTGGAAGTGAATGCTTTAGTTTGTTTAAGAAAAAAATTTAGTTGGATCTCTTATTATGTGTAATGGTTTATATAAACTAAAAATTGATAATTTTCTTACTGAAACCGTATTAAATGTGCATTATAATTTTGGTAGTAAATGAGGTTTATCTAATGAGTCATCTACTTACTTTTGGCATAAATGGCTGGGTCATATATCCAAGTAAACAATTGAAAGGTTAGCAAAGAATGAAATTATACCAAATCTATATTTTACTGATCCTTGTGTTTGTGTTGAATGCATTAAGAGAAAGCACACGAAGCATGCACTTAAGAAAGCAGCTACAAGAAGCTCAAAGCTCCTTGAAATTATACACACTGGTATTTGTGGGCCTTTTGATGTTCCATCACATGGTGGAGAAAAATATTTATCACCCTTATTAATGATTTTTCACATTATGGATATATTTATTTATTTCATAAAAAGTCTCAGTCAGTGCATACCCTAGAGGTATTTATCCATGAAATTAAAAGACAATTAGATAGAAAAGTGAAATTCTTAAATCTGACAGAGGTGGCGAGTAATATGGTAGATATAATGAAAGTGGATAGTGCCCTGGTGCATATCCTAAGTTTATAGGAAGTCGTGTCATTTTTGCTCAATGCACTATGCTAGGAACAGTGCAACAAAATGGTGTTGCAGAAAGGCGTAATTGTATTTTGATGGATATATTTTGATTTATGTTCAGAACTCTGCCTTTACCTAAATCATTATGGATGAATGCTTTAACGGCTGTTGTATATTTGCTAAACAGAGTACCTAGTAAGGCAGCCCCAAAGACCACTTTTGAACTGTGGACAGGAAGGAAACCTAATTTAATGCACCTTCCTTTTTTGGGTTGTTTAGCAAAAGTAAGAATTTATAATCCACATGTAATAGAAACTAAACCCGAAAATAATCAGTGGTTTCTTCTTGGTCGTCCGGAAAAGTCTAAGGGCACCGATTTTATTTTCCTAACCATAGTATGAAAATGATTGAAACTGGATATGTTAGATTCACAAAAAATGGTAAAGTTAATGAGAGTTTGGGATCACCTAAAGCGGATATACAACAAGTAGGAGTGCAAGCACCTATACCCTCGACTTCTTCTCAAGTTGTTTTTCCCGTACATGTTGACCATGACAATGACTTACAAGAACAACATATTAACGACCAAACACCACTTAATGACACTTTAACTAATGAGACTATCATAGTTGAACCTACCATAAATGAACCACATGAAGTTGCATTAAGAAGATTTGCAATTTATAACGACTATGTGGTTTATTTACAAAAGTCACAATTTGATATAGGAATTAACAATGATCTAGTACTGTTTTCACAAGCCATGGTGTAATAACCCGGAAAATGTGAACCAATTTTAAAATTTTAAAATTGGTTATTACCAAAGAATTTGAATAATTGAAATAGCATATTTCAATAAAAGAATGAATTGGGAATAGTAAGGCAGTTTGAAAATTTGAATACAAACTTTGTCTGACTGTACCGGGAGGAAAATATAACAGATTTTAGCGAAACTGAAAATATTTAAATCTGTTTATGAATACCTTTCTAACGAATCAGAAAAATCGAAGTTTTATAACAGGAATCAAAAGTTATGGCCAAATGAATTTTCAAAAAGGTCGCTATATAAAATATATAGCCCTTGAAAATAGATATTTTGCATACGACCTCGAAATTCGACGAAACCACTTTTGTTTGGTCCGGGATGTCAAATTATTGCTAGGTTTCAAATTTCATAATTTTTGAAGCTAGTATGTGAGCGGGGCAAAACAAAATGTGATTGGTCAATTTCTGTTAAAATGGATCGACCTAAAAATGGACATTTTGCATATGAGCTCAGAATTCGACGAAACTGGTTTTGTTGGGACCGTATCGTCAAAACAAAGCTAGATTTATTTTTCTGGGATTTTTCGATTCAGTTTGTGACCTGGGCAAATTGAAATGTACGTTCAAATTGAATATAAAATGTTTTATACTTTAATTTGAAAAATAACTGACTGTAACAGTCGAATTGGCCAACGAAACATATCCCATTATGTCCGGAATGGGGGTATTTAGCTATGGGCGACAGTCGTTGGGTTGAAATTAAAGTAAGTGGGCTAGAAAGGATATTATAGGAATTTAAAAATATTATATATTAGAAAATATCTCCCATTTTCTCTCTCTTCTCAAAACCGCGGTCAACCCCAGAACGAACGACGTAAATCGTTCAAAACCTTTCCACCTCGATCGCCGCCTCCACAGGCCATATCGTCGCCGCCTCCAGTTGACAATTCCGATCGCCTTCCTCCCCTCTTCAAATCAAACCCAGCCTCGTCAGAAACCATCACCGATCGACGTCGAATTTCGTCGAGGAAGTTCGCCCCTTTCTACCGCCGCCGATCGTCGCTGGAGCCACCGAGTTCGCCGCCACCACTGTCGATAGGAAGCCTGTTCGTAGCTCTTCGACGTCGTATAGCCTGATCTGGACATCGAGCTACAGTTTTGATTTAAATTCAAAACCTAGTTTTGAAGGTTTGAAAAGCCCTTTGCTTTGAAATTTCTGAATTGAAAATAACACTTTTAAGTGTTGCAAAACTTTGAAAAATCGTATCTTTTTAGTGTGTTAACGAAATTCGATGAAACAGGAAACATCGGGACTGCAGGGAGGCTCTCTACCACCTAGTAGAAGCCGCGGATTTTTCTGATCTTCCTACAATTTTTAGCACTTCAAAACCAATGTGAGGAATCTAAACTAAATTGTGTGAACGGAATCGTGTTGTATAAATTATATAAGCGAAGTGTAAATTATATACGCATTGTATACCTCATGTACATGTGTTGTATAAGTTATATTAGCGATGTATAAATTATACAAGCGTTGTATGAAACATATATGCTTTGAATTGTGGTGAAATGCAAGTGAATTATAGTAATAATATATATATATATATATATATATATATATACACACTCCCCTCGTCCACAGACCATGGACGATATTTATTGTTTGTGATTGACGTGATATTATATGGTATGACGAATGGTTGGAAATAATTGTTTGTGGTTGATATTATGGTTGAAAAATACCTTTGTGGTTGAAAAATACCCTCTTGTGGTTGAAACAAATTAGAATAGGATTGCGGAAATGAAAATAAAACATGCCGCCTGCGTGCGAACTAGATGCATGATCCCCATTGTCAAAAACCGCGAGGTTTTAAGGTAGAGCGAGGAGCCGTACTAGGGACTGTAACAACCCGTATTTCTAATAATCTGTTATAACATAAATTGAGGCAGAATTAAATTATAAAATCTGAATCAAGGGAAACGGGCTATGCCATTGCGTTCGTCTCGGGAAAATACGCGAAATAGAGTCTGAGTTTTCGAAAATCGGAGTCCGTATGACCCAGTTAAGGCCCATTGAAGTTTGCAGAAAATTTCTAAGTAAAAACAGATTTAAATTTGAAATTAAAAACATGGGCTAGGGCAAACTGGGCAGGCGGGAAAAATTCCCGCCCAGGACCCCATGTCGACAGGCCTGTCGACAGGGGTCTAGGCATGTCGACAGCCCTGTCGACAGGGGGTAGCCAGGCAGATTAGCCTGGCGCACCACTTTGGTTTGGGCTTGGTTGTGTGGTCTGGTTCTAGAGAATTCTGAAATCTGACGGGCCAAAACTATCCTAGGGTTAATCCTAGGGCTAAAAACACTCTAATCTTCTATAAATAAGCCTCTAATCCTACCCTAAAACCCCATTAATCATTCTTGCAACCAAACTATGCCAAAATCCATCCTCTCATGGCCTCCACCCTCTTCATACAATTCCTAATTTAATTCCTAAGTGATTTTCCATGCATACAAGCATATTTAGGCTTGTATGATCCTCCTTAGCTTGCATTAAAGGCTTGTTTTTCTATTGGCATCATAAAGGAGGAGTCTTGATCAAGTTTGCTTGCATTTGGGGGTTTTAATTTGTTGCATAAGGGGTTTCTTGCATTTGTTATACTCATTTGAGTCCGCATAAGCATTGTAAGCCCTCTTACCTTCACTTTACAAACTTTAAAGTTAATATGTGGTGAAAGTTGAGATTTATGTGAGTTTAGTTGATTATGCATGCTTATGCGAACTCACTATACCATGTTTTACATGTTTCATAAGTTATGCATGCATATGCGAGTTTACTATGCCATGTTCTACATGTTTAATGGATTATGCATGTTTATGCAAGTGTACTAAGCCATGATTTGCAAGTTAATTGAGTTATGCATGTATACTAAGCCATGATTTGCAAGTTTAACAAGTTGTGCATGTTTATGCAAGTTTAAAATGACAAGTTGTGCATGTTTTGACAAGTTGTGCATGTTTTGACAAGTTGCGCATGTCTATGCAAGTTTAAAATGACAAGTTGTGCTTGTTTTGACAAGTTGTGCATGTTTTGACAAGTTGTGCATGTTTTGACAAGTTGTGCATGTTTATGCAAGTTTAAAATGACAAGTTGTGCATGTTTGACAAGCTATGCATGTTTATGGTAATATGCAAGTCCACTATGCTAAGTTATGCAAGTTTAACATGTTATGCATGTTTATGGTAATATGCAAGTTCACTATGCTAAGTTGTGCAAGTCTAACATGTTATGCATGATTGTTGTGCAAGTTTATCATGTATGTTGTGCCAAGTTCCCTCTTCCTATCCTTTATGCGTTACTACGAATATGTAAGCGATAGAATGACGTTGGGGGTTTGGGGTAAACTTAAAATACATGAAAATATAAGATTGGGAATTTACCTATTAAGTTAGGTCTACCCCTTGGGAATTTACCTATTAAGTTAGGTCTACCCAAGCATTTGTTAACTTGTAATTATGTGTTTGAAATAAAGTGGACATGACACTTAGAAAACAAAAGTGTGGCCAACTCGAGGTTGGGTTGAGTTTGTAGCGTAATTCTACCCGGAACCGACCGGCTTAACTAGTGGCTACAAACAATAGGACCCAATGTGAGAAGTTGGTCATGTGGTGCCAAAAACCCGAGGTTAGACTAAGTTGTGGTGTAAACCTACCCGGACCCGCCCGGCCTAACTAGTAACCACAACAAGGTCTAATGTGAGAGGTTAAGGTGCATTAAGTTAATTAATGCCTCATGATTAGGGTTAAGTCAGGGTCCACTAATACTTAACCAATTTGGGGATTCAAGGGATGAAAATGGGGTTAAGTTACACTTAACCAATTTAATCAATTTGGGGATACAAGGGATTGGATGGGGTTAAGTGGTGAACCGTTGATTACACTTAACTAATTTAATCCATGATTAGTGAAGGGTTAAATCATACTTAACCTTCTTAGGAAACCCTAGCAGCGTGGTCTGTTCCAGCAGTAATCCCAGTTTGGTATCATTCACAACCCTAGGGGCTAGGCTAGGGCGGGGCACGATTACTGGACTGATGTAAGCGGCCAAAGCGACGGCTGAGTGGTACAGCGGTGCGGGTCCGGCGGGCTACGGACGTGCACGTAGTCCGATGATGGACAAACTCGAGGCACGGGTACCAGTAGGCTTAGACTGTGCATTATTGCTTAGGTGTCTGGGGTTGACACCTTAGGGCTTGATACACCCGAAGGTGGACCCAGCACAGTCTGACTACATCCATGTGGGCCGTATGGACACCAACACTTGACGTGTTAGGTTTATAGGGAGCCGATCGACTAGACCGTTGGGCTGGACCTTGTATTAAGGTCACCTCATGTTATTGGGCCAAAGCTTGGGCCAAGGGATCAATATCTGTTATGTTGGGTTGCTAGTACACCGTGGTGCAAAAACTTAGCCATGTTTTATGCGATGACACCTCTATCTATCTTGTAGTTAATTTACCATGCCAGTATGTTGTTATCTATGATCATCTCAGTTCCCATCATGATGTTAACTTTATTAGTTTATAGACTGATCGTAGCAGGGCTTACTCAGTCTTTTTGACTGACCCGTTTTGTTTCGCCTCTTTTCTTCCGTTTTCCCCCCCAGGTTCTCAGGGAGGGAATACAGGAGCCTAGCTTGGATCTTAGCTGCTTTCTTGGATAGCTCATGTATGCTTTGGACTTGGGCTCGCTATGGTTTCTTCCACTTTGGGGATAGCTACTATTATGTTTTCTTTTTCAGTGTCAGATGATGTTATTTCATGTACTAGACTTGTTTATTTGGGAAATTGACATTTTGATGTACCAGACTTGTTTTCGAAATGGTTTAAAATCTTCCGCTATTTTATTTACTTACTCTGTTTATTTACATATATATATATGTCATGTCCTGCCTTGCTATATCATTATGCATGTTTACCAATAATGCCCCTCCAAAGCTAGTGCATTCCCTTGCGAGTGACCCTGGCGGAGGTGGGGTGTTTCATTTGGTATCAGAGCATATGGTTTACGAGAGGGGATAAAAGGGTTTTAAAAACTTTTGAAAAACTATTTTCAAAACCAAGTATAAAGTATTTTCCAAAGAAAAGTCTAGTTGTTTTTAAAGGCTATTCCCCAAAAGCCATTAGCACTATCCTTTGACTCCTCGTTTGAACTCTTTTCTTTTCGTTTCCAGCATGTCTGATAATCTCATCTTGCCCGAAGGAGTAACGATACCCGATTGGTTTCGTCGGTACTTGGAAGTCACGGCACCGGTCCCGGGTGTCCCTAATGTTGTCTCCCCAGTCGAGGCCGCTGTTCCTCCTCCTCCTCCCGTAGCTGATGTTCCTCTTCCCCCTCAGCCTCCACAAGCGGATTTCGCGGAAACTTGCAAGAACTTTAAAAGGATGGGTGGCAAAAATTTTAATGGAACAGAGACTTTTGTAGAAGCAAGTAATTGGTTGAAGGAGACCGAAGATCTTTTAGCCTCCTTTGATATAGGTGACCGCACGAAAGTTTTATTAGCAGTATGGTTGCTAAAGGAAGAAGCTGCACGTTGGTGGGTAGTCACCACCGCAACCAGGCCAATTGAGACTTGGGACGACTTTAGAGGAAGGTTTGGGCTGAGATTCTTATCACTGAAGCAAGGGGACATGACTATTAGGGAATACATAGATAAGTTTAATCAACTGGCTCGTGTCGATTTAGACTTGGTTAATACAGCTCAGAAGAAGGCTCTACACTTTGCTCTAGGATTAAACGAGCCATTACATGGTTTGGCCATGTCTCATATACCCTTGGGGGCGACTTTCGAGAATTTGGTGAATTTGGCCCTACTTCAAGAAGAAGATAACAATGACAAGGAAGAGGTCAAGGCGAATGAGTCTCAAGACAAGAGAGTAAATTCCGGGAAACGGGGCAAGAATAACAACAACCGCAAGAACAAGCCAAGAGGGAATAGGAAATGCAACTTCTGTGGTAAAGTTGGACATATAGCCAAGGAATGTAGGAAGAAGGAAAAGAGAAAGCGGGGCGAATGCTTTATTTGTGGTGAGTTTGGACATTTCAGCAGGGATTGCCCGAGGAAACAAGGGCAAGGCCGGACTCAGTGTGCAGGACTATCTGGAGGGCGAGTTCATCCCCTCAGCACCAGCTTAAGATAGAGGTAGTGTTTCTGTTGAAAATCTTGTTTACATTTTCTGATTTTCCCTGTTCGAACTTTGTTTGATTCTGGCACATCGCATAGTTTTATTTCATCTGATCCAGTTGAAAGTTTTGCACCTAAGTACTAGTGTAGTTGATGATCCCGTATGTGTTTCAAATCCAATTGGGGGTTCTGCCCGTTTGTCTGTGGTCTGGGTGGATTTGAAAATTTCTATCTTGAGTATAGAATTCTCGTGGGATGTTTTATTCTCAGTTTCAGGGGATATGGGTTGGTTTTGGGCATGGAATGGTTGTCCGGTTTTGGAGCCATTCTGGTGTTTTGTATATAGGGGTGTGAGGCTCATGACTCGCCTCGGTAATACCCTAGAAATTTCTAGCAACCCTATGGGTCCCGTTATGATTGTTATCTTGAGTCCCTCAACTCGTCTATCGATAGTTTGCAATCTGTGAGGGTGGTCCGAGAACATCCTGATATCTTGGGGGAAGTGAAGGGGTTACCCTTAGACGTGGGATAGATTTCCGCATTATCTGGTTGGTAATACCAAGCCAGTTTCGTGGCCGGTTAGGCACATGACCTCACGAGGTGAGAGTTAATAAAGCAAGTCAAGGAGTTGCTTGAGAAGAACTTCCTGAGACGAAGCATTTTCGAGTAGGGTGCTCCAGTAGTATTCGTTGCTGATGTGGACAGTTTGTTTCGCTTATGTGTTGATTATCGTGAGAGGAATAGATAACCGTTACCAAGGATCGATGATTTGTTCAATCAGCTTGTAGGAGCATCTGTTTTCTTTTGATCCAGTTACCAAATTCCATCAGCTTAGGAGGGCTGAGGATGGGATTGACAAGACTGAGTTTAGGACTCTAGATGGATTTTTGCAATAGTTAGTCATGCTATTTGGCTTGACTAACGCACCCACATATTACGTAAACTTGATGGGTAGGGTGTTTAGGGAGTCCTTGAACAAGTTTGTCGTGGTCGTCATAGACGATATTTTGATCTCCTCAAAAGAACGCGGAAGAACACGCTATACATCTCAAGGAGGAGATGGATACGCTTAGAGCCACCAGTGGAAGGTCAAGTTCTCCAAATGTCACTTTGGAGGAAAGAAGTTGGATTTCTTAGGCACATAGTTCTTAATTAAGGCTTAGCGGTGGGTTCCGCTAAAGTGGTTGCGGTTTAAGACCGGAAAACTCTGAGGAGGGCAATTGAAGTAAGAAACTTCCTCCGTTTGGCTAGTTAATTAGCATTACCTGAGCCTAGACTTACTCTTCTGGATCAAGAAGGGAGTTTCACAGGAAGAAGACCCGCAGTTAGTCAAGAACATGGACCAGTCGACTCGAGGCGAGATGTTAGGTCACCTCGCTACATATATTATAAAGGATGACTAAGGCGCGACAAGAGGTTATGTGTTCCTCGAGTGAAAGACTTAGTAAAGAAGGTTCTTGAAGATGCGCATCACTCGAGGAGGTGGCCGAGTTGGTTTCAGGATACATGTTGTGCCACCAGGTTGGGGCCAAGTCATAGAAGCCCAGTGGGCCACTACCTCCATTGGAAGTTTCGCAAGGGAAGTGTGAAAACATCTCGATAGACTATGTGGATAGACTACCTAGATCAAAGAAAGGGAATACGGGTAGGTGGGTCATAATAGGTAGACTCACGAAGAGTGCTCATTGCAGAGCAAGAGAACTGCATCATGGTTAACAGTGGTCTACCCTCAAGAAGTTGACCAGTTTTGAAATAGCCTACAGGAAGCCATGGGTAGGCAACTGAATCTAGGTATGGCCTATCATTCATAGGCGGATGGTTCATTTCGATTAAGCATGAGTTATAGAAAATCACGTTTATAAGGGCAATTGGCAACATGGATTGGTATTTTCAAGAAAAGTTCTGTTGCGTGGAATACTTTATAGTAAGTGGACGAGATCCAGGATTCACTAGTGAATTTTGGAGAGCTTGCATAAAATCATAAGGTTATAGTATGGTTAGGCCAAGTATACAGAAAGAAGAATAAGTGGAAAAGAAAGACGAGAGGCGATAATGAAATGAGTTCCAACTCGAATTTGGGAAATAGGAGTTAGGAAGCCAAGAAAGCATGAAGTAAAAGACAGTCAAAGCACAGTGGAGTTAAGCTCAAGGAAACGTGACTAAGAAGAATAGATACACGCATCGTATCTTTGTAGGAGTGCATCCTTGATCCTTGTTTTCCTGAGGAGCTTGCTTGCAAGTTATCTCTTGTATATATATATCCTCTCGGTCCCATTCTCGATCTTAGTTCTGTTGTAAACTCCATAAGGGGGTTATGATTCATCGGTTAGTACTATATGTCAGAGTTTGAATAGATGCATATCTCTCTGTCCATGTTTATCTAGTTTATCGTGTTTGTCTTGTCATGAGGACCTTAGGTAGAAACCCTTTGGATGAAACATGTGTTTCAAACATGTTATGCTTGATGGTTGCAAGTGGTTGCAAGTGTTTGCAAGTGGTTGCTCGTGGATGCATTATACACAATTAGGCACTAGATCGGCTCGCACACTCCTCATATTGCATATGCATGAGTGTTTATGCTTATTCATGGATGGAAATTGTGTGTTATCACATGGATGTTGCATATGGATGAATGTTATGTGCACTCATATAGATACCATAAATTATGGTAGGAATTTGCATACATATGGATTCATTTCACTGACATACATATGCATTAAGGAGGTTTACTGTATCAGTAACCGCCTGATTTTCACTAACATACATATGCATTAAGGAGGTTTACTGTATCAGTAACCGCCTGATCTTTGCATTAGATAAGTACATATACACACACTTTTGCATATGTTCATACCACATTTAGAATCTTTTAAGGACAATGATTGCTCGTGGATGATGCTTTGAGTAGATGGATGATTGGATG
The DNA here is from genome assembly GCA_030737875.1 of Allium sativum. Taxonomy (NCBI): domain Eukaryota; kingdom Viridiplantae; phylum Streptophyta; class Magnoliopsida; order Asparagales; family Amaryllidaceae; genus Allium; species Allium sativum. The sequence goes on along the minus strand of CM060923.1, from coordinate 605,341,621 downwards.
GTAGGATACGTTCTTCCTAACTTGAAGATTTCGGGGACGAAATCCTTTTAGGAGGGGAGAATGTAACAACCCGTATTTCTAATAATCTATTATAACATAAATTGAGGCAGAATTAAATTATAAAATCTGAATCAAGGGAAACGGGCTATGCCATTGCGTTCGTCTCGGGAAAATACGCGAAATAGAGTCCGAGTTTTCGAAAATCGGAGTCCGTATGACCCAGTTAAGGCCCATTGAAGTTTGCAGAAAATTTCTAAGTAAAAACAGATTTAAATTTGAAATTAAAAACATGGGCTAGGGCAAACTGGGCAGGCGGGAAAAATTCCCGCCCAGGACCCCATGTCGACAGGCCTGTCGACAGGGGTCTAGGCATGTCGACTGCCCTGTCGACAGCCCTGTCGACAGGGGGTAGCCAGGCAGATTAGCCTGGCGCACCACTTTGGTTTGGGCTTGGTTGTGTGGTCTGGTTCTAGAGAATTCTGAAATCTGACGGGCCAAAACTATCCTAGGGTTAATCCTAGGGCTAAAAACACTCTAATCTTCTATAAATAAGCCTCTAATCCTACCCTAAAACCCCATTAATCATTCTTGCAACCAAACTATGCCAAAATCCATCCTCTCATGGCCTCCACCCTCTTCATACAATTCCTAATTTAATTCCTAAGTGATTTTCCATGCATACAAGCATATTTAGGCTTGTATGATCCTCCTTAGCTTGCATTAAAGGCTTGTTTTTCTATTGGCATCATAAAGGAGGAGTCTTGATCAAGTTTGCTTGCATTTGGGGGTTTTAATTTGTTGCATAAGGGGTTTCTTGCATTTGTTATACTCATTTGAGTCCGCATAAGCATTGTAAGCCCTCTTACCTTCACTTTACAAACTTTAAAGTTAATATGTGGTGAAAGTTGAGATTTATGTGAGTTTAGTTGATTATGCATGCTTATGCGAACTCACTATACCATGTTTTACATGTTTCATAAGTTATGCATGCATATGCGAGTTTACTATGCCATGTTCTACATGTTTAATGGATTATGCATGTTTATGCAAGTGTACTAAGCCATGATTTGCAAGTTAATTGAGTTATGCATGTATACTAAGCCATGATTTGCAAGTTTAACAAGTTGTGCATGTTTATGCAAGTTTAAAATGACAAGTTGTGCATGTTTTGACAAGTTGTGCATGTTTTGACAAGTTGTGCATGTTTTGACAAGTTGCGCATGTCTATGCAAGTTTAAAATGACAAGTTGTGCATGTTTTGACAAGTTGTGCATGTTTTGACAAGTTGTGCATGTTTTGACAAGTTGTGCATGTTTATGCAAGTTTAAAATGACAAGTTGTGCATGTTTGACAAGCTATGCATGTTTATGGTAATATGCAAGTCCACTATGCTAAGTTATGCAAGTTTAACATGTTATGCATGTTTATGGTAATATGCAAGTTCACTATGCTAAGTTGTGCAAGTCTAACATGTTATGCATGATTGTTGTGCAAGTTTATCATGTATGTTGTGCCAAGTTCCCTCTTCCTATCCTTTATGCGTTACTACGAATATGTAAGCGATAGAATGACGTTGGGGGTTTGGGGTAAACTTAAAATACATGAAAATATAAGATTGGGAATTTACCTATTAAGTTAGGTCTACCCCTTGGGAATTTACCTATTAAGTTAGGTCTACCCAAGCATTTGTTAACTTGTAATTATGTGTTTGAAATAAAGTGGACATGACACTTAGAAAACAAAAGTGTGGCCAACTCGAGGTTGGGTTGAGTTTGTAGCGTAATTCTACCCGGAACCGACCGGCTTAACTAGTGGCTACAAACAATAGGACCCAATGTGAGAAGTTGGTCATGTGGTGCCAAAAACCCGAGGTTAGACTAAGTTGTGGTGTAAACCTACCCGGACCCGCCCGGCCTAACTAGTAACCACAACAAGGTCTAATGTGAGAGGTTAAGGTGCATTAAGTTAATTAATGCCTCATGATTAGGGTTAAGTCAGGGTCCACTAATACTTAACCAATTTGGGGATTCAAGGGATGAAAATGGGGTTAAGTTACACTTAACCAATTTAATCAATTTGGGGATACAAGGGATTGGATGGGGTTAAGTGGTGAACCGTTGATTACACTTAACTAATTTAATCCATGATTAGTGAAGGGTTAAATCATACTTAACCTTCTTAGGAAACCCTAGCAGCGTGGTCTGTTCCAGCAGTAATCCCAGTTTGGTATCATTCACAACCCTAGGGGCTAGGCTAGGGCGGGGCACGATTACTGGACTGATGTAAGCGACCAAAGCGACGGCTGAGTGGTACAGCGGTGCGGGTCCGGCGGGCTACGGACGTGCACGTAGTCCGATGATGGACAAACTCAAGGCACGGGTACCAGTAGGCTTAGACTGTGCATTATTGCTTAGGTGTCTGGGGTTGACACCTTAGGGCTTGATACACCCAAAGGTGGACCCAGCACAGTCTGACTACATCCATGTGGGCCGTATGGACACCAACACTTGACGTGTTAGGTTTATAGGGAGCCGATCGACTAGACCGTTGGGCTGGACCTTGTATTAAGGTCACCTCATGTTATTGGGCCAAAGCTTGGGCCAAGGGATCAATATCTGTTATGTTGGGTTGCTAGTACACCGTGGTGCAAAAACTTAGCCATGTTTTATGCGATGACACCTCTATCTATCTTGTAGTTAATTTACCATGCCAGTATGTTGTTATCTATGATCATCTCAGTTCCCATCATGATGTTAACTTTAATAGTTTATAGACTGATCGTAGCAGGGCTTACTCAGTCTTTTTGACTGACCCGTTTTGTTTCGCCTCTTTTCTTCCGTTCCCCCCCCCCCCCAGGTTCTCAGGGAGGGAATACAGGAGCCTAGCTTGGATCTTAGCTGCTTTCTTGGATAGCTCATGTATGCTTTGGACTTGGGCTCGCTATGGTTTCTTCCACTTTGGGGATAGCTACTATTATGTTTTCTTTTTCAGTGTCAGATGATGTTATTTCATGTACTAGACTTGTTTATTTGGGAAATTGACATTTTGATGTACCAGACTTGTTTTCGAAATGGTTTAAAATCTTCCGCTGTTTTATTTACTTACTCTGTTTATTTACATATATATATATGTCATGTCCTGCCTTGCTATATCATTATGCATGTTTACCAATAATGCCCCTCCAAAGCTAGTGCATTCCCTTGCGAGTGACCCTGGCGGAGGTGGGGTGTTTCAGGGACGGTCCCGGTTTTAACTACCCTGCCGTTATGCTGCCGAAATTTTCTGAAATATTCATGTGTTGGAATAATTTTCATTTGTTGAAATTAATTACATATGTTGAAACCAATATTCATGTGTTGAATTGAAATTCGTTCGTCGAGTTGAAATTCATGTGTTGAATATTATTCGAATTTAAACAAATAGATTCAACGATAAAAATCACATTTTTATATATATACAAACTATAGAGAAAATTCATGTGTTGAATATTATTCGAATTTAAACAAATAGATTCAACGATAAAAATCACATTTTTATATATATACAAACTATAGAGAATATTTATGTGTTGAATTGAAATTCGTTCGTTGAGTTGAAATTCATGTGTTGAATATTATTCGAATTTAAACAAATAGATTCAACGATAAAAATCACATTTTTATATATATACAAACTATAGAGAATATTCATGTGTTGAATTGAAATTCGTTCGTTGAGTTGAAATTCATGTGTTGAATATTATTCGAATTTAAACAAATAGATTCAACGATAAAAATCACATTTTATATATATACAAACTATAGAGAATATTCATGTGTTGAATTGAAATTCATTCGTTGAGTTGAAATTCATGTGTTGAATATTATTCGAATTTAAACAAATAGATTTAACGATAAAAATCACATTTTTATATATATAAAAACTATAGCGAATATTCATGTGTTGAATTGAAATTCGTTCGTTGAGTTGAAATTCATGTGTTGAATATTATTCGAATTTAAACAAATAGATTTAACGATAAAAATCCTATTTTTATATGTATACAAACTATAGTGAATATTCATGTGTTGAATTGAAATTCATTCGTTGAGTTGAAATTCATGTGTTGAATATTATTCGAATTTAAACAAATAGATTTAACGATAAAAATCTCATTTTTATATATATACAAACTATAGAGAATATTCATTTGTTGAATTGAGATTTGTTCGTCAAGTTGAAATTCATGTGTTGAATGTTATCATATTTTAAAATAAAATGAATAGACAATAAGAACTACATTTTTATTGTGAATATGAAGTGTTAAAAACATTCACGTGTTGGATAAATATTTTTGATGATAAATATATTTCTTTTATCATGTATACGCTTTGATAAAAATACACACGTGTTGAAATAAATAATAGTTTGCTAGAAATATTATTATTAGCTTTGTTCTGCATATATATACATGTGTTGAACAGGGAAAATGGATTAGTTGTAGAGTAAAGAAATTATTTGCGTGCTCGACAAATAGGTAAGCCTTGATGAGTTGGCTGCGCAATTTTATTTTTATATCAACTCCTGTGAATGCCATTGGATGCGGAGTGCTGGTTATTCTATGTGAAATAATAAACATTGCCATAGGATAGTAACAATTAATTTTGAACTACACTACATGGCATACTTCTTGACGATAGGCATACGTCATCATATTCCACATAAGCATTTGGAGCTTGTGTGACAAGGTGGAAGATTTACCATACGAGCGAGAGACTTGTATGGCGATGATTTTATACTACAGATTGAACTGATGACTGAGATGGACTATATAAAATATAACGATAAATTGCTAGATTAATAAAAATCCCACACGGGTCTGGAGTTGACAATAATCACGTCTCTCTAGTCATTAGATACGGCACATGGACTATTTATTTCCACACGGAACGGGGTGACGAGAATTTATTCTCTGGAGTTATTATCTATACATGCTCCTCCGTAAACACCAGAATATATCACTATAAATATGTGGATGCTTTATAGGATTTATTGGGTACATAACACGGCCCAATAAATTTCCAAACCCCTTCCCGTACAAAGGAGGTTATGGCGAAATTTTTCAAAATATTAAGGCGTTAGTGAAATATTTGAAGTGAAAACGATGTTGAAATTAAAGAATGAACTATATTTATATATATAAATATAAATAGAATTAAAAGGAATCGAAGCCGTGCAGTTCGTGTTTTGGAATCGTAATTTGAAATGATTAGTACGAGAAATCCGACCATCGGATTTTCCTGAAACCGCAACCGCTGGGTTCGCCTTGGAAATATCTTTCCAACGGCACCAACCTTGTAAAAATCCAACGGTTGAATTGTCTGGAATGTTTAATTCAAACCTGAAGAAAAACAACGCCAGTATCGTTTATATTTATATATAAATATAAATATAATTAAATTAAATCGAATAACGACGCTGCAGTTCGAATTTTGAAACCGTAACTTCAAACGACTAGTATGGAAGATCCGACCGTCGGATTTTCACGAAACTGGAACCGTTGGGTTCGCTTTGGGAATATCTTCCTACTAATATAGACTTTGTAAAAATCCAACGGTTAGATTTTCCGATATGTGTAAAACAAATTAGGGGAAAAACAGCGCCAGTGCCACGGCACGACCTGAAACGTCGTTTAATTAAATATGGCCATTTTTAATAAATAAAAATGGCAAAAAATCATTATAAAATATTATAAGCAATATAGGTTGGAAATAAACCAATTCGGCTTGATCTGCTTGATATTTGACGGTTGTATGTGTTTGACACGAAAATTATACTAAAGAACCGAAATGTGATTGTCGAATAATAAAACCATGGAAAGAATTGATTTGACTTCTAATTACGTCGATTATTTGAAAAGGCCGAGCTAACCCTCATTTCAAATAATTGATCGAGCGATTCGAATTGGAAAATACAAAGACGATTCAAGACCGACGATCTTCGTATCGGTTGGATGGGCGCTGCTGAGGTTCCTGACTGGAGTAGCTACCGTGAAGGAACGGAAGTAGTAGTCGTCTGAACGTATGCGTTGATTGTACGGATATACGAGGAATTTGATGCCTCCGGTTTCGTTCAAACCCAGAACGGACTTGTAAATGGACTGTGTGTCTGACATTGGATTTTGTTCTATACTGATTGATCTCTGTTAAATATATATCTGTTTGGCGGCAGAGAATTTATTCTTTTGCTTAACGCCCTTCTCTGAGACGTACGAGCTCAGAGGTTATATATCGCTAGAAATCAGTCGTATGGAGTGGATTGCCTATGTGGCATGCCAAGATGCTGCGATCAAGGCTTTTGTTGCAAAGCAAAGTCTTGTGTGTGATGATCAAAGCACGGCCTACGTAGCCTGGCTTTGTGTATAGCGTGGATTCGCGAGCCTCACACCTCGGTATGAGTTAAAAACGGGATAAGGACTGCAGGGAGAGCACGACGTTTCTTTCTAGCTATGGTGGTGTCAGTGACCTACCAGCCCTGACATTTATATCTACTTTTCACCTATGTGGTTGTTGGAATGCGAGGCGCCTCGATTATAGGTCTGTAAGGACCGGGAAACGTGTGTTCAGGAATAATTAATCCTCAAACGTAAGAGAGGACCGACCCTGAAACATCCAGGGGTTACCCAAAGTGTGTAGTCCTGAGGCATTTGCTAGAGTGTCTCGAAGCGGAGAGGAGCTTGCCCCTTGCCTCGACTCATGACGGAAATCCAATTTCCAATATGAAATAACGGATTAGATTGTAGAACTAGTATGGCGACATAGTAGATGGTAGTTATGCCGCCTATGATTGATATTTATGATGCTATTCATTTTTGAAACATATATGCACTAGTAATAATATCAAATGATTTTGCTTTACACGTATTAAGCATACTTGGCCATTATAAGGTAAAACTCTATCCTCCGGCTTGCGTTGCATTGTATGATGGGACTTGAGTCTTATAATGGCTTCATTCTTTTAAAAAGCATTGCGTTGTTTTAAAGAATTTACTTTGTTTAGAATGCACCAGCAATCACTGGAGTAATCCCGTTCCGCGAAAGTGGCGTGGTCCTATGATTTGCTTATTACTGTTGTTTAAACTGTTAAGTAGATTCCTCATACCAGTCCCCATGATTGATTCGTTGTTTGTTTCACATTGCAAATGCGGGTGCCCTTATTTTCACACGGGCAGCCTAGTTCACAGGTGACAGGTTGTTTTTGGCTCAGCACTATTGTATGGAGTGCATTTTGGCTCATGGCAAGGCTGACTTCACCGAGTGGACTTTGACATTTTTCGCCATTATTGTATCTATATTATGATTCCGCCACTGGCGATGCAGACTGTTTTACTTCCAGTACTTATTATCGTATGTATATGTACCGCCTTCGGCGATGTAGACTGATACCCTTATTATGTCTCACTGCATGTATATATTCCGCCTCTGGCGATGGTGACTGATCATTCCCCCTTTATTTACTAAGTTATATCCTACGTTGTGCTATTCTGATGTTGTTACATGTTATGAATCCACTGTCATATCCATGTAAAATTAGTCTATTTATTGTTTTTGCTATTATCTGTTCTCTGCTATGATGATTGATGTGTTATATTCCAATGATTATCCTTAATACCGTCACACGGATTTTGGGATCGTCACACATGGAAAGTGATAGTTTTACTAAGTGGTTAAACGCTGCGAAGGAAGAGCTGAAATCAATGGATCACATTGAAATATAGAACCTTGTTGAATTTCCTAAGGAATGTAAAAGAGTTGGTTGTAAGTGGATCCTTAAGACCAAGCGTGACTCGAATGGCAATATTGAAAGACACAAAGCCAAACTCGTTATCGAAGGTTTTACTCAGAAGGATGGTGTTGACTTCAAAGAGACTTTTTCTCTTGTATCTAAAAAGGAATCATTAAAAATTATTATGGCAATGGTAGCTCATTATGATTTAGAGCTCCATCAGATGGATATGAAAACCGCTTTTCTGAATTGGAATTTAGACGAAGAAATCTTCATGAACCAATCAGAAGGTTTGTGGTTGACTGGAAACAACATATGGTGTGTAAACTTAAGAAGTCAATATATGGATTTAAACAAGCTTAATGACAATGCCTTATCAAATTCAATGGTAACATCACATCCTTCGAATTCAAAAAAAAACATTGTTGATCGATGCATATATCTGAAGGTTGGCGGAAGTAAGATAACAATTTTGGTCTTATATGTCGATGATATCTTGCTAGCTACTAATGACCTTGGCTTATTACATCAAACAAAGGAGTTCCCCTTTTAAGAATTTTTAAATGAAAGATATGGTTGAGGCATCCTATGCGATTGAAATAGAAATATTTTTTGATAGATCACAAGGATGGTTAGGATTGTCACAGAAAACAAACATTAATAAAGCTTTAGAGAGATTCAAGATGAAGAAATGTTCTACAAGTGTTGTTCCAATTCAAAAGGGAGACAAATTTAGTCTCAAGCAATGTCCAAAGAATGAATTGAAACATAAAGAAATGGAACAAATTCCTTGTGCATATACTGTTAGGAAGCTTGATATATGCACAGATTTGTATCAGGCCAAACATAAATTCGTTGTTAGAATGTTGGGCATGTACCAAAGTAATCCAAGAATATGTCATTGGAAAGATGCAAAGAAAGTATTGAGGTATCTGCAAGGAACTAAGGATCATATGCTCATTGTAACACCCCACCTCCGTTAAGGTCACTCTCAAAGGGAATGCCTTAACTTTGGTGGAGCGTTTTAAGGTACAAGATACTATTAAATTACAAGACAGAAAATTTATGCAACGGAAAAAGATCAATATTATTTCAAAAATACTTGTTCAATGCAACAATTCAACAACTATTTCAACCTTCCAAATTATTACAACTTTTCATCTGTCTTGAAAACATAAAGAAACAATACTGAAAATAAAATGACATAAATCCCCAATAAGTGCTTGACTATAGCCATAGCTCAAAAAGGAAAGTCCAAGCCTTACATCTACGGTCTTCAAGCTTTGGCTAACCTGGACTTAGAAGAAGTGTTTCCTCCCTACAGACCGGGGGGGACAGAAGAAAAGGAGCGAAAGGAAATGGGTCAGACATAAGTCTGGAAAGCCCAGTTATTTAATAGCATGTAAACAAGTAAAAGACTATGACATGAATAAACTGAACTTAGAATGATACCACAAGGATAGGGTAGTCCTAAAACGAGGTAAAGTAAGATTTAACTAGATTTGGCTATCGCACCCACTTTTACTTCTCTGCACCCACTAAGCGTTGTTTAACTAGCAATGTATGTTCATGATAAAGTGATCGCATTCATGTATTGATCGGCTCCTACTCGCATTCATGTATTCCCGGTGTCATGCGGCCCCACGTGATTTTTAAATACTTGTGCTGGTTCCAATATAGGGTGTATCAAGTCCTATAATGGCAACTCTGACACGATTCAAAGATGCACAAGTGTATGCCTGGTGCCCAGTGCCTTCTTTTTCCACTCCGGAGCCCGTGCACGCCCGTACTCCGTCGGAACCTACACTGACGCACCTAACCGCCGCCCTTTTGACCGCTTATATTCAGCCCAATAATCGTACCCCACCCTACCTAGTTCAGGGTACCTAGATACATCCATGTGGGTTACTGCTGAAACGGGTCCCCGTTACTAGGGTTTTTCTATTCAACATGCTAAATTGGTTAAGTGTCCTTGGTTTGACTTAACCCCTATCAATCTTTTCTAGTTAACATGTTAAGTTGGTTAAGTGTTTCCTCAATTACTTAACCCCACCAATCTTGTCTTGTTAACATGTTAAGTTGGTTACGTGTTCCCTTAATTACTTAACCTCACCATTTCTAGCTTGACTGTTCATGAGCTTTAATTAATTGATTAATTAAAGCACCAACCACTCACACTAGACATGTATTATTGTGGTTACTGGATGTGCCGGTCGGTTTCGAGCAGTTTTACACCACAACTCAGTCTAACCTCGGGTCTTTCTGGGCTTGATGCACTAACCTCTCACATTAGAAAGGTATTGTTGTGGTTACTGGATGTGCCGGTCGGTTCCAGGTAGGTTTACACCATAACTCAGTCTAACCTCGGGTTAGACATATTCATCTTTTACATTTTATATATGTGAATTTTCTACAAGTGTTTCATGTCACATATTTTAATTATGTTCAAGACTAAGGGTATAAATTATACCATTCATGGCCTTAACCATTTACATGGTTTTGGGCCCACCTACATTATTAACATGTTTTGATTTAATAACTATCCCAACGTTACCCCCGTTAGTTTGTTCGTATTAATAACATAAAGTCATTGGGCCCGCATATTAGCCCAATTTATAAAAAAGAGGTAAAGAAGGGAACATGCATAATATAGATTCAACCAAACATGTAAATTTTTCATAAGACTTTAGTCATATAATTTAACATGTCACATGAACTTGCATATAATTTAGACTTAAATAATCATAAGCCTAAAACATGTTAATATGTAGATCTAGGCATGTGTGAACATAACCTCAATTATAAACTAGCACATGACATAATCATGACATGTCCAATCCCAAGGCATGTATAATTTTAACATTAACATATAGGTGTAAACTAGATCAACAAGGTGAACTTGCATAAGTCCACCTTACAAACATGCATATAAATATAGATCTAGTTTTGGATCTAACATGTAACTTGCATATGAACATATGTATAATTAGATCGTGACTTGGATCTATCATAAAACATATAACTTGCATTAATCATATAACCTAGATAGATCTTGACATGGATCCAACATAAAACTTGTAACTTGCATATGAACATATATGTTGGCATATGGATCTAACATAAAGCATATGAATATATATATGTAGATCTTGACTTGGATCTAACATAATACATACAACTTGCATTAATCATATAAACATATATATGTAGATCTTAACATGAAACATATAACTTGCATATGATATTGATAGTTTCATTCTCAATCTTTAATAGATACAACACCAAGTCCAATAAGCCACAAACATTCCAAGACAATTCATGATAAAATCATCACAAGAAACAAACATGAATTAGCATCGTCAATATCATACAACATGGTATAATTCTATTTTTCACTTTATATCAAATCACGACTTAAATTTATTTACATCTAAAAGATAACTACACTTACAAATGACAATCTTGATCTCTGGAATCTGTATTCTGAAGTTGAAATGCTCGCCTTTGATGTAGACAAGCGTTGTTTTAGTTTAATTTTGATTTGATTTGGTTTGTCTCTTTTAATTTGCTTCAAGTTGAACGGCGGCTACTCGAGGTTATCCAACGGCAGCATGACGGCTCTTTGTTTGATTTTTAATATGATTTAGGGTTGAGGTATTAGGTTGCTTATATAGAAGTTTGATTTAATAGGAATCGTCAGATTAACCTAGAGCATATCAAAGACATTCAGACAAGATAGAATAGCCACATCAGCCCTAATGACTCAGCAAGGAGTCCATCAGAACCAATCAGATGCCACATCTGCCTTAGAGCGAATCGGCCCACAGGTTGACAGCCAAACACCCTGAATCAACCCCTAGTCGACCCAGCGAGGCTCGGGTCGACCTCAAAAATGGCCGGTTCGGTTATTCCCCTTCCCGATTCGCTGTTTTAAACTTTTTTGCATATTTATTTAATTTTTATATATATCTATATATATATATTTCTCATATGCATACAAACTTCAAGGCTTAATAACTTCTTCGTAACGTATCCGTTTTATGCAAACCAAATGTCTATCTTGACCAAAATTTTGAGACGAACGTAATAGCGCAACCCATTTCACTTAATTCTTCTTTTAAAAATTAAATGTTCTTGAATTTGTTAATTTTAATATTCTCGGAAAATTTTGGGTGTTACATTCCCCTCCTTAAAGGATTTCATCCCCGAAATCTTTAAATTAAGAAGAATGCATCTTAACATCCAATCATCCATCTACTCATCCATCATCCACAAGCATCCATTGTCCTTAAAAGACTTCTAATGCCATATGAACATATGCAGAGTGTGTGTATATGTCCCTTATCTAGTGCAAAATCAGGCGGTCTACTGATCCAGTTGACCTCCTTAATGTGAATCATGAGAATGCCATGAGTCCATTATGTATGCAATTTTTCCTATTCATAATTCTACATGAGTGCACAATCATTTATACAAATGCAACGTCCATATAATAACACATCAAGTTTCAATCCATATACAATTACATGCGTTCATATGCAAATGCAATATGAAAGTGATTGAGCCGATCTAGAATCTAATGTGTATGTGCATATGCATCCACGAGCAATCACTAGCAACCACTTGCAACCACTTTGCAACTATCAACCATAACATGTTTCAAATACATGTTTACATCCGTTGATTTCTACTAAGGATCAAGAAATAGGACCGAGAAGATAACTAAGCATGAATAAACTTATGATAAAGGAGAGATCAAAGATGTACCCTCAAAAAGATAAGGGTAGGTTACACGTATCTTGCTTTCGGTCTCCCAAGTCGCGTCTTCTTCATTGTCACTCCATTGTACTTTAACAAGTTTGACTTCACGGTTGCGTAGCTTTTTGATGTCCGTTCCCAAGATACGAGTTGGGATTCTTCTCACTGTTTCTTCTCATTCCACTTCTACCTCTTCTAATATCTTTGGTTCCACCACTTCCGCAGACTCTTGTAAGCACTTCCGTAGGTGAGAAACATGAAAGACATTGTGAACTCCAGCCAACTTTTCGGTAGCTCTAATCTGTAGGCCATCATCCCAATTCTTTCAATGATAGGAAATGGTCCTATGAATCTAGGTGCCAATTTCCCTTTGGATCCAAAGCGAACAACATTCCTCAAAGGAGATACTTTAAGGAACACTTTGTCTCCAACCTCAAACTCAAGGTCGATCCTTCTTTTATCTGCATAGGACTTCTGTTATCTTGAGCAGTCTTCATTCGTCTTCTTATTAGGTCCACCTTTTCTGAGGTTTCCCGAATCATGTCTGGCCCAAGTATAAGCTTATCCGTGGATTCCCACCAACAGGTTGGTGATCGACACGGTCTCCCGTATAAGGCTTCGAAGGTGCCATGCCTATTATAGCTTGGTAGCTATTGTTGTAGGCGAACTCCACCATAGGAAGATGATCTTTCCATGCCCCTCCAAAGTCAAGAACACACAATCTCAAGAGGTCTTCTAAGACTCTGTTCACCCTTTCTGTCTGTCCATCGGTTTGGGGGTGGTAGGTCGTGCTTAAACATAGTTGTGTGCCTACAACCTCTTGCAAACTCTTCCAGAACTCGCTTGTAAAGATAAGGTCTCGATCGCTAACTATGCTGGAAGGTATTCCATGTAGTCGAACTATCTCTTTAAGATATAGAGATGCTAGAGATGAGGCAGTCCTTCTACTTTTGACAGGTATAAAGTGAGCGCTTTTTGTGAGCTGGTGCACTATTACCCAAATACCGGTATTGCCCCTTCTTGACCTAGGCAACCCATCAATAAAGTCCATCGAAATGTTATCCCATTTCCACTGTGGGACCTCTAGAGGATGAAGCAAACCACCAGGCTTCTTCTGCTCCACATTGACCTGCTGGCATATCATGCACTTAGAAACGAATTCAGCTATGTCCCTCTTCATGCCATTCCAAAAGAAAACTCTTTTGATGTCTTTGTACATTTTGTCTCCGCCTGGGTGTATGGTCAGCTTTGAATGGTGTGCTTCTTCTAGAACCGTTTTCACTAAATCTCTTACGTGTGGGACGCATAGCCGTCCATCCCGTCTCAACCATCCCTTATCATCGATGGAGTATCTATTGAGGTGACTCGAAGTCTCACTCCTAATTGTCTTATATATCACATCTACTAGCTGAGGGTCTTCACGTTGTGCGGTTCCTATTGAGTCAAAAAGTGCAGGCCGCACTTCCAGTATTGCTAACAAGTTAGGTACAAATTCAGAGGAGGGTCTAAAGTCAAAGTTGGCTATGTACTCTATGCTTTGCCTTTCTACAAAGAGAGGGCTTAAGGTCAGCTTCTTTCTACTCAGAGCGTCTGCTACCACATTGCCCTTGCTAGGAGTATAGAAAATCTCAAAATCATATGAGGCAAGAAACTCCATCCATCTTTGCTGCCTTAAGTTGAGATCTTTCTGCGAGAAAAGGTACTTCAATGATTTATGGTCAATAAATAATTCAAACTTCTCACCTAGGAGATAATGGTGCTAAGACTTAAGAGTGAAAACGATGGCCGCCAATTCTAGGTCATGGGTTGGGTAGTTTTTCTCATGTACTTTCAACTGCCTTCCACCATAAGCTACTACCTTCCCTTCTTGCATCAAGACAGCGCCTAATCCTATACCGCATGCATCCATGTATACGGTAAACATCTTGCTCCCATCAGGCAATGTCAGAACTGGGGCTGTTGTTAGAGCCCTTTTCAATCATTGGAAAGCAATATCGCAATCCAAATCCCAAGCAAAAACTAGGTTCTTCTTCGTCAACCTTGTAAGTGGAGCTGAGATTTTTGCAAAGTCTTTGATGAACTTCCGGTAAAAGCCTGCTAGCCCGAGAAATCTTCGGACTTCAATTGCGTTTTGTGGAATCTTCCAATCTTGCACAGCAAACTTTTGCGGGGTCCACGGCTAACCCCTCTTTGGACACCACATGTCTAAGGAATCTAACTTCTTCTCTCCAGAAATGGCATTTGGAGAATTTGGCTTTCAACTGATGTGCACGGAGAGTATCCATGACTTCCCTTAAGTGCTGAGCATGCTCTTCCTCACTCTTCGAGAAGACCAAAATATTGTCCACGAAGATCACCATAAACTTATTGAGGAATTCCCGGAACACCCTTCTCATCAAGTCCACAAAATAGGCAGGTGCGTTTGTCAAGCCGAAAGGCATGACAAGCCACTTGAAGAAACCATCCGGGGACCTAAATGTGGTCTTGTCAATGCTATCCTCAGCCACTCTTAGCTGATGAAACAAGGTAGCCTGATCTAGTTGGGAGAAAACGGATGCACCTACGATCTAATCAAGCAGATTGTCAATTCTTGGGAGTGGGTCCATATTCTTCTTGGTCAGCTTGTTCAGCTCCCTATAATCCACGCATAGGCAGAGTGAACCATCGGCTTTGGTCTCGAACACTACTGAAGCACCCCATTCAGAAATACTCCGTCTTATGAACCCCTTTTCAAGCAGCTCTTTAACTTGCTTGCTGAGTTCTTTTCTCTCCCTTGGAGCCATGTGTCTAACGGGTAAAGCAACGGTTTTTGCATTGTCAACGAGGTATATACGGAAGTCTATCTCCCGCTTCAGAGGTAAGCCCTTTACCTCTTCAAACACATCCGAGTATTCATAGACCACTCTAACAGACTGCAAATTCTCAACAGAAGCATCAAGAGATTCTAAATAACTTAGCATAACAGAATTCATGGGATTACAAGAGATTTTGAGAGTGTTGCCGAGGCGAGTCATGAGTCTAACCACTCTCTTTTCACAATCGAGGAAGACACCATTACTGGATAGCCAGTCCATGCCTAGAATCAGCCCACAGCACATGAAGCCCAAAACATAAGCATTACATTTAAACCCAACGCTTAAAATAGAGAATTCCAAATCCAAACAAATCATTGACAAATAAACTGAGCCCCCAATTGGATTTGAAACAACCAAGGGATCCTCTACTATATGGGTGTCTAGGTGCAGAGATTCAATTAAAGCGGTAGATATAAAAGAGTGCGATGCGCTAGAATCAAAGAGAGTATGAACAGGATTATCAAACAGATAAACTAAACTCTCAACAGATATATGTCTACCTCGTTCCTACAGAGGTGCAACGAGAGCATGAACCTTCCCTCCAGAAGATGATTCAGTCCTCTGTCCCTGCCCTTGCCTTTTTGGGCAGTCCTTAGAAAAGTGTCCAGTATCCCCGCACTGGAAACAAGCACCCAATTTCCTCTTTTTATTTCTATAGTACCTAGCCAAGTGTCCAGGTATCCCACAGAAATTGCACTTCATCTTCTTACGGGATTTATTATCCTTCCCGCCTTTCTTGGGGTCCGTATTCTTGTTTTGAGATCCATCTCCTTTCTTGTTTTGAGGCTCTTCCTTCTTCACCTCCTTCTTGCCATCTTTGTTCTCCTCTTCCAACAGGGCCATGTCCACCAGTCTCTTATAAGTCTCTCCCATAGGTATATGGGACATTGCCAAACCTTGCAGTGGCTCATTCAGTCCTTTGGCAAAGTGGAGAGCCTTCTTGTGTGGATTGTTTACTAACTCCAGTCCAAATCAAGCAAGCTGGTTGAATTTATTGACGTATTCTTTGACCGACAAGCTGCCCTGTTTAAGTGATAGGAACTTCTCCATTTGCAGACACTTCTTAGCTTGTAAGAGGAAGTTCATTTCAAATCTCGCCCTGAAGTCCTCCCAAGTCTCTATCGGTCTTTCAGCATTAGTGACTTCCAACCAGAAGGAGGCCTCGTCTTTGAGCAACCACATCACCAACTGTAGTTTCTTCCTCTCATCTACTTCAAAGATAATGAATAAGTCCTCAGTCTCTTTGAACCAGTTTCTAGCTTCCACGAATGATTCGCTCCCCTTAAAGTCTTTTCCACCCATGGATCTAAAGTATCTACATATCTTTGATAAAGCATTTCCTCTCGGAGGAGGAGGAGGAGGAGCAGCAGCTGGGGGAGGTGGAATGTTTGCTGGGCCCGCGTCATTGGCTGTAACACCCCGTATGTTGAATAACTTGTTATAATATAAATCTGGGCAGAATTAAATTTTAAGATCTGAATCAGGGGAAACGGGCTATGTCATTGCGTTCGTATTGGAAAAATACGCGAAATAGAGTCCGAGTTTTCGAAAATCGGAGTCCGTATGACCCATTTAAGGCCCGAAGAAGTTTTCAGAAAATTCAAATTTTGAAAAACAGATTTCAAATGCAGGAATGGAGCTAGGCGGGAAAATTCCCGCCAGCCGCCCCAAGTCGACTGGGGAGTCGACTTGGGAGTCGACACAGCTAGACCCAAGTCGACTGCCCTGTCGACTTGGGAGTCGACACAGGTGGCCGGGCAGTTTTGCCTGGTGCACCATTTGAGTGAGTTGGTCAGGTTTTGGGCTGTGTTTGGTGGCTTGTGACGGGATCTGATGGCTCTAAACTATCCTAGGGTTAACCCTATGGCCTAAAACACTTAACTAATCTATAAATACACCCTAAGACTACCCTAATCCATACTAAAAATAGATACAATTCCATCATGCCGTCAAAATGCAACTTGAAGGAGCCTCCATCAAATTGTAGAAGAAGATAACTTCTCAAATCAACTTCTAATCAGCTCTAGCAACTTAATCTTCTTCATAGGAGTGCTAATCAACAAGTTGTGAGTTTCTATGCCTTTAGCAAGCAATTGCTAAACTAATTATGATAGGATATAATGAGGTTATGGTTATGTATGTGGATCAATGCAAGTTATGTTATCATATGCTATGTGTTCATGATGCTAGTTATGCAAGTTTTATGCTATATGTTCATGATGCTAGTTATGCAAGTTTTATGCTATATGTTCATGATGCTAGTTATGCAAGTTTTATGCTATGTGTTCATGATGCTAGTTATGCAAATCACTATGATAAACATTGATCCATTATGACACCATGTTATGTAAGTTTGGTGTTTGATTATATGCAAGTTCATATATGACATGTTATGCAAGTTTAGTGTTTGATTATATGCAAGTTCATATATGACATGTTATGCAAGTTTGGTGTTTGATTATATGCAAGTTCATATATGACATGTTATGCAAGTTTAGTGTTTGATTATATGCAAGTTCATATATGACATGTTATGCAAGTTTGGTGTTTGATTATATGCAAGTAACATGTGCAAGTTTACAACTTTGTATGATATGCATACATATGCAAGTTAACCCCTTTGTATGTCATACATACATATGCAAGTTTACCCCTTGTATGACATAAGGAACTTATGCAAGTTACCCTCTTTATGACATATGTGATTCATGCAAGTTTGGGTTGATTATTTATGCTAGTTGGGTTTGATGCTATGGTCATATATGCAAGTTGACACCTTTAAAACCCATGTTGATGCTAATGCTATGCTAAGTTGAACCCATTGTATTTGTGATGAATCTTCCCTTTTAAGTATGTCATGTTAGCGTATTACGTGGGGAACGATGGGGTTAATATTCATGTTAACAAAATTGTGGTGAAATTGGTATGATGTTGCATACCATAAGTGGATGGACATAATTGAGTCAATTATGTACATCATTAAATTGGAATTAATTAGGGAAAATTAATTCAAAATATTTGGGTGATTAATTAGGTGTAATTAATCGACTAAGACACGAGGTTGGACCCTTTTGTAGCATAAGATTGTCCGGACCCGACCGGCAAATCCAGCGGCTACAAATGATTGGCCCAATGTGAGAGGTCTTAGGCATAAACTAAATACGTGACAAGTGTAAAGACACGAGGTTAGACTCTGTTATGGCGTAAGGATGCCCGGACCCGACCGGTAAATCCAGCTGCCATAAAAGACAGTCTAATGTGAGAGGTCTTTGCAAAGGTTACGTTCTTAATCAATTAAGAAACACTTAACCAGATAAGCATGTAGTGGGGCATGAGGGGTTAAGTGGGTGCCTTGGGTGGCATGTGGAAATCAAGTAAGTGCCTTGGGTGGCATGTGGAAATCTAGTGGGTTGCCTTGGGTGGCAATAGAAAATACGATTAGAATACTTAACCAAGTGGAAACGTGTAATTAAACATGATTAAAGGGTTAAGTGGGATGCACTAGAAAAGGGACAAGCTTAGGTGGGTAGCTTGTGGGGGCCTATTTCAACCAGTAACCCAAAACGTATCTTTGTGGGCTCGACCCATGTCGAGGACATGACACGCGTACTGGGCTTGACTATAAGAGGCCAAAACGGGTTAGCGGTGGCAACGCAAGTCCAACGGGTTTCATATGCGTGTGTGGACCCGGGTGGTAGGTAAGACGTTGTTGCATCGTGTAGGTATAACCCATGCATCAGTGTTGGTATCGGGTTGCCACTTTGGGGAATGATACACCCCACTGTGGGGCCAGCACGGGTACCTACGTTAGGGAGCCGATCGCTTGGGGAGTAGTGGGTACACCTAGTGGAAATAGGGGCAGACGACACCTATGTGGTCAACTAGGGGTACACGAAACTACTAGTTATATTTTCCAAGTCCATAGGTGGGATCAACCTTTAAGTAGGAATGACTGGTGTGGTGCAGTGTAGTAATTATCCTTGGGTGGGTAGATGCGTCTTTACCGATATCTTAGTTCATCCTATGTCTAGTTGGCTGCTTAGTGTAGTCATTTATCCCCAGTCATTACCGTACCAAGTTTATATCATACCCTAATTACTTTAATGATTGTATTGTTAAAATTATAGGACTCGCTCAGACTTATGTCTGACCCCGTTGTTTTTATCTTTTTCCCCCTCAGGTCCTCAGGTTGGGCCTAGCACTAGTGAGCTTTGATCAGATTTCTTTATCTATCCTTTGGAGCTTGGACCGTTGATGTAAAGCTCAGCTTATCTTTTCTATTATGGCTATTAGTTATGTAGTGGGATTATGTACTTATGTTTTTATCAGGATGGATATTTAGTACTTGACTCTTGTTTTAGTTGGTTTCGGTATTGTAACCAAACATGTTTATCTTCTGCTGCAATGAAATGATGTTTTAGATTTTCAAGTATTATTTATATATGTCTTGTTGTAATTTTTCTGTTCTATATTCACTTAAAATACTCCACCGAAGTTAAGGCATTCCCTTAGTGAGTGACCTTAGCGGGTGTGGGGTGTTACACGTGGTATCAGAGCCGAAGGTTACCGGAACAGATAAATTTTTTAGAAAAACTATTTTTCTAAAAACATTTTTGGAAGAGGTATTTTCAAAAACATGTCTTTTAAGAGAAAAGTTTTTGAAAGAAAAGCATAATCCCCAATAGCCATATCTTTATCTTTCGAATTCTCCGTTTTGAATCTTTCCTTTTTCGTTTCAGCATGGCTGAAGATCTTAACTTTCCGGAGGGTGTACCGATACCAGTATGGTATAGGAGATTGATGGAGGCTAGGGCCACCGCTACGGGTCCAGCAAATGTTCCTCCACCACCAGTTGCACCCGATCTTCCTCCCCCTCCTCCTCCTCGCACGGATACTTTTGCTAATACTTGCAAGGAATTTAAGGCTATGGGAGGGAAACCTTTTCAAGGATCAGAAACTTTTGTGGAAGCTAGGGATTGGCTTAAGGAGGTGAAAGAGTTGATAGATATCTTTGAGATGGAAGAAGGAAAGAAAGTCAAGTTAGCTGCTTGGTTAATGAAGGGAGAGGCCTCGTTCTGGTGGGAGGTCACTAATGGAGAGCGCCCTGTTGATTCTTGGGTGGATTTCAGACAAAGGTTTGTGGCAAAGTTTCTTTCAAGGGCGGAAGAAAATCTGTATACGGAAAGGTTCTTGACTCTAAAGCAAGGAAACCTATCAGCGTAGGAATATGTCAACAAGTTTAATCAGTTGGCAAGGTTTGGCATAGACATGGTGAATACACCGGAGAAGAAGGCTTTGAGGTTTGTTAAGGGCTTGTATGAACCGATGCATGGATTGGCTATGACTCACATCCCTATGGAGGCCACCTTTGAGAAGCTAGTAGACATGGCGCTCATGCATGAGGAAGAGAAGGGTCCCAATGCTAATAAGGCACCCGAGAAGAAAGGAGATCAGAAGAGACCTCAACAGCAACAACAAAACAAGGGTGGGAAAGGCAACGGTGGCAAGGGAAAGAAGAAGTGCTTCAATTGTGGGACACCAGGCCACCTAAGCAAAGATTGTCGGAAGAAGAAGAAGACTGGCTGCTTCCACTGTGGCGAAGCAGGGCATCTAGTGAAGGACTGCCCTAAGAAGGGGCAGAGGACGGGATCTACCTCAGGAGGACAGGTGCAAGCTCTTATGGCACCAGGTCAGGCAAGGGGGCAAGTTCAGGCTCTCGCGGTTCCACCGATTCAGGAAAGAGGTAGAACTATTTCTGTTGAAAGTCTGGTTTTTCTATTTGATCATCATGTCCGTACTTTATTCGACTCTGGCACATCGCATTCGTTTATCTCATCATCATTAGTTGAGTCACTGCACTTAGACACCAGTCTAGTAGATGATCCCTTGGTTGTTTCAAACCCAATTGGGGGCTCCACTTATTTGTCCATGATATGTTTGGGTTTGAAGATTTCTATACTTAGCGTTGAGTTTAGATGTGATGCTTTTGTTTTGGGCTTCACGGGCTATGGGTTGATTTTGGGAATGGACTGGTTATCCAGTAATGGTGTCGTTCTTGATTGTGAAAGGAGAGTTGTTAGGCTCATGACCCGCTTGGGTAACACTCTCGAGATCTCTTGTAATCCCATGGATTCAGTTATGCACAGTTATCTTGAATCGCTTGACGCTTTGGTCGAGAGTTTGCGATCTGTTAGAGTGGTCCAGGAATACTCGGATGTGTTTGAGGAGGTGAAGGGCTTACCTCCGAAGCGGGAGATAGACTTCCGAATATATCTGATGGACAATGCTAAACCAGTATCTTTGCCAGTGCGCCACATGGATCCTCGTGAGAGGAGGGAACTCCATAAGCAAGTAGGGGAGTTGCTTGAGAAGGGGTTCATAAGACGAAGTATATCGGAGTGGGGTGCTCCAGTGGTTTTTTCCACGAAGGTGGATGGGTCCCTCAGACTTTGTGTAGACTATAGAGAACTCAACAAGCTCACAAAGAAGAATAGACACCCATTGCCAAGGATTGATGATCTCTTTGATCAGTTGGTTGGCGCCTCAGTGTTTTCACAGTTGGACTTAGCCACGGGGTTTCATCAGTTGAGAGTGGCTGAGGATAGCATAGACAAGACTGCCTTTAGGACTCCGGATGGTTTCTATGAGTGGCTGGTGATGCCATTTGGTTTGATGAACGCCCCCGCATACTTTGTTGATTTGATGAGTAGGGTGTTCAGGGAGTACCTTAATAAGTTCGTGGTGGTCTTTGTGGATGACATCTTAGTCTTTTCTAAGAGTGAAGAAGAGCATGCCCTACATCTTAGGGAAGTGTTGGAGACTCTTCGAGCGCATAGCCTTAAGGCTAAATTCTCTAATGTCACTTTTGGAGGAAGGAAGTGCGGTTCTTAGGGCACGTGGTCTCTAAGGAAGGGATATCTGTGGATCCCGCGAAGGTAGTGTCCATCCAAGATTGGAAGGTTCCGAAGAATGCTACCGAGGTGAGGAGTTTCTTGGGGTTGGCTGGCTACTATAGGAAGTTTATCAAGGACTTCGCGAAGATATCAGCCCCATTATATCGCTTGACAAAGAAGAATCTAGTTTTCACATGGGACGTAGATTGTGATGATGCGTTCCAACGGTTAAGGAGAGCTTTAACCACAGCTCCAGTCTTAGTGTTGCCAGATGGGAGTAAGCCATTTGTTGTTTATACCGATGCTTGTGGGACAGGACTAGGCGCAGTCTTAATGCAAGAGGGAAGGGTAATAGCCTATGGGGGAAGGCAGTTGAGAAAGCATGAGAAAAATTACCCTACGCATGATCTAGAGTTGGCCGCTATTGTTTTTGCGCTTAAGACTTGGCGCCATTATCTTCTTGGCGAGAGGTTCGAATTGTTCACTGACCACAAATCTTTGAAGTACTTGTTTTCTCAAAAGGATTTGAACTTGAGACAGCAAGGGTGGATGGAGTTCTTAGCATCCTATGATTTCGAGATAGCGTATACCCCTGGCAAGGGTAACGTGGTGGCGGACGCCTTAAGCAGAAAAAGGTTGTCCTTGAGTCCATTGTTCGTGGAACGACGAAGCTTGGAATTTATCTCGATGTTTGATTTCAGACCTTCCGTTGACTTTGTACCCTGTTTGCTAGCATCCTTAGAGGTCAGACCTACTCTTTTGGGGCGGATTGGCGAGGCACAGCGGGACGACCCACAGTTGGTTGAGTTAGTAGAGAAGCTCATAAGGGGGGAGTCGTCCAGCCATTTGAGTAGGTACACCCTAGATGATAAGGGGTGGTTGCGTAGAGACGGTAGACTTTGTGTACCGCAAGATGAGGGTTTGAGGAAGGCTATACTTGATGATGCACATCGTTCAAAGATGACTATTCATCCCGGTGGGGACAAGATGTACCAAGACATGAAGCGAGTTTTCTTTTGGCCCGGTATGAAGAAAGATGTGGCCGAGTATGTCGCTAGATGCTTGGTGTGCCAACAAGTGAAAGCAGAGCAAAAGAAACCTGGTGGGTTGCTTCACCCATTGGAGGTTCCGCAATGGAAGTGGGATAGCGTCTCGATGGATTTTATTGATGGGTTACCGAGATCGAGGAAGGGTAATACGGGAATTTGGGTCGTGGTAGACAGACTTACTAAGAGCGCCCATTTCATACCCGTAAAGAGCAAGAGGACTGCTCCATGGCTAGCTTCAGTTTACCTTCGAGAGATAGTTCGATTACATGGTGTACCTTCTAACATAGTGAGTGATCGAGATCCTATCTTCACTAGCGAGTTTTGGAAGAGTTTGCAAGAGGCAGTAGGGACTCAGTTGTGTTTGAGCACCGCATATCATCCTCAGACGGACGGCCAGACCGAGAGGGTGAATCGTGTTCTAGAAGACCTTTTGAGGCTATGTATCTTAGATTTTGGAGGTACATGGGAAGAGCATCTTCCATTGGTGGAGTTCGCGTATAATAACAGCTTTCAGTCTAGTATTGGCATGGCTCCTTTCGAAGCTCATTATGGAAGGCCTTGTCGATCACCTACATGTTGGTGGGAATCTACGGATAAGATCTTGCTTGGGCCTGATATGGTTAGAGACTTCGGAAAAGATTGATTTGATTCGAAGAAGGATGAAAGCAGCGCAAGATAGGCAGAAATCTTACGCGGATAAGAGGAGGACGGATCTGGAGTTTGATGTTGGGGACATGGTCTTTGTCAAAGTATCTCCATTACGGAATGTTGTTCGCTTTGGGTCCGTTGGGAAGTTAGCACCAAGATTTGTAGGACCGTTTCCTATTAAGGAAAGGATTGGACAGATGGCATATATTGTGGATTTGCCCGACAGACTTAGTGGTGTACATGACGTATTCCATGTGTCACATTTGAGGAAGTGCCTACATGAGACCGCAGAGGTGGTAGAGCCGAGCTTGCTTAGAGAAGTGGAGGTAGAGCGTGATGCGACGATTCGACGAGCTCCTACTCGCATCCTTGGGTCAGAGATTAGGAAGTTGAGAAATAGAGAGGTTCAACTAGTCAAAGTGCAATGGGGAGATGATGAGAGCAACGCCACTTGGGAGACAGAAGCGAAGATGCGTTCACTGTACCCATTCCTTTTTGAGGGTATGTCTTTTAACTTCTCCTTTATCGTTTGTCTAGTACTTATCTTATCTTTAGTATGTCCTCTCGTTAGTACCTTTGACCTTTAGATAGGGTAAACCTATGGTTGAAACATGTGTTTGAGACATGTTATGATTGATGGATGCGTGTGGATACAAGTGTTTGCTAGTGGTTGCTCGTGGATGCATATACACACACTTTAGACACTAGATCGGCTCAGTCACTTCATATTGCATATTGCATATAATTGTGTGTAGGTAGCTATATTAATGGATGTATAATGGTTGTGTTATCATATGGATGATGCATTTTGGTGTATGGTTGTGCACACATGTAGAAATAGTATGTGTCGATAGGGTTCTTTCGCATACATATTGGATGCATGGAACTATCATGGTTTGCATTAAGGAGGTCAACTGAATCAGTAAACCGCCTGATTTTGCATTAGACAGGGAACATATACACACACTTTTTGCATATGTTCATACAGCATTAGAAACTTTAAGGACAATGGATGCCAGTGTTTGATGGTTTAGTAGATGGTTGTTTGGATGGTAGGATACGTTCTTCTTGACTTAGAGATTTCGGGGACGAAATCCTTTAAGTAAGAGAGAATGTAACACCCCGTAAAATCTGGGCAGAATTAAATTTTAAGATCTGAATCAGGGGAAACGGGTTATGCCATTGCGTTCGTCTCGGAAAAGTACGCGAAATAGAGTCCGAGTTTTCGAAAATCGGAGTCCGTATGACCCAGTTAAGGCCCGAAGAAGTTTTCAGAAAATTCAAATTTTAAAAAACAGATTTCAAAAGCAGGAATGGAGCTAGGCGGGAAAATTCCCGCCAGCCGCCCCAAGTCGACTGGGGAGTCGACACAGCTAGACCCAAGTCGACTTCCCTGTCGACTTGGGAGTCGACACAGGTGGTCGGGCAGTTTTGCCTGGTGCACCATTTGAGTGAGTTGGTCAGGTTTTGGGCTGTGTTTGGTGGCTTGTAACGGGATCTGATGGCTCTAAACTATCCTAGGGTTAATCCTATGGCCTAAAACACTTAACTAATCTATAAATACACCCTAAGACTACCCTAATCCATACTAAAAATAGATACAATGCCATCATGCCGTCAAAATGCAACTTGAAGGAGCCTCCATCAAATTGTAGAAGAAGATAGCTTCTCAAATCAACTTCTAATCAACTCTAGCAACTTAATCTTCTTCATAGGAGTGCTAATCAACAAGTTGTGAGTTTCTATGCCTTTAGCAAGCAATTGTTAAACTAATTATGATAGGATATAATGAGATTATGGTTATGTATGTGGATCAATGCAAGTTATGTTATCATATTCTATGTGTTCATGATGCTAGTTATGCAAGTTTTATGCTATATGTTCATGATGCTAGTTATGCAAGTTTTATGCTATATGTTCATGATGCTAGTTATGCAAGTTTTATGCTATGTGTTCATGATGCTAGTTATGCAAATCACTATGATAAACATTGATCCATTATGACACCATGTTATGCAAGTTTGGCGTTCGATTTTATGCAAGTTCATATATAACATGTTATGCAAGTTTAATGTTTGATTATATGCAAGTTCATATATGACATGTTATGCAAGTTTGGTGTTTGATTATATGCAAGTTCATATATGACATGTTATGCAAGTTTAGTGTTTGATTATATCCAAGTTCATATATGACATGTTATGCAGGTTTCGTGTTTGATTATATGCAAGTTCGTATATGACATGTTATGCAAGTTTGGTGTTTGATTATATGCAAGTAACATGTGCAAGTTTACACCTTTGTATGATATGCATACATATGCAAGTTAACCCCTTTGTATGTCATACATACATATGCAAGTTTACCCCTTGTATGACATAAGTAACTTATGCAAGTTACCCTCTTTATGACATATGTGATTCATGCAAGTTTGGGTTGATTATTTATGCTAGTTGGGTTTGATGCTATGGTCATATATGCAAGTTGACACCTTTAAAACCCGTGTTGATGCTAATGTTATGCTAAGTTGAATCCATTGTATTTGTGATGAATCTTCCCTTTTAAGTATGTCATGTTAGCGTATTACGTGGGGAACGATGGGGTTAATATTCATGTTAACAAAATTATGGTGAAATTGGTATGATGTTGCATACCATAAGTGGATGGACATAATTGAGTCAATTATGTACATCATCAAATTGGAATTAATTAGGGAAAATTAATTCAAAATATGTGGGTGATTAATTAGGTGTAATTAATCGACTAAGATACGAGGTTGGACCCTTTTGTAGCATAAGACTGCCCGGACCCGACCGGCAAATCCAGCGGCTACAAATGATTGGCCCAATGTGAGAGGTCTTAGGAATAAACTAAATACGTGACAAGTGTAAAGACACGAGGTTAGACTCTGTTATGGCGTAAGGCTGCCCGGACCCGACCGGCAAATCCAGCTGCCATAAAAGACAGTCTAATGTGAGAGGTCTTTGCAAAGGTTACGTTCTTAATCAATTAAGAAACACTTAACCAGATAAGCATGTAGTGGGGCATGAGGGGTTAAGTGGGTGCCTTGGGTGGCATGTGGAAATCAAGTAAGTGCCTTGGGTGGCATGTGGAAATCTAGTGGGTTGCCTTGGGTGGCAATAGAAAATACGATTAGAATACTTAACCAAGTGGAAACATGTAATTAAACATGATTAAAGGGTTAAGTGGGATGCACTAGAAAAGGGACAAGCTTAGGTGGGTAGCTTGTGGGGGCCCATTTCAACCAGTAACCCAAAACGTATCTTTGTGGGCTCGACCCATGTCGAGGACGGGACACGCGTACTGGGCTTGACTATAAGAGGCCAAAACGGGTTAGCGGTGACAACGCAAGTCCAACGGGTTTCATATGCGTGTGTGGACCCGGGCTGGTAGGTAAGACGTTGTTGCATCGTGTAGGTATAAGCCGTGCATCAGTGTTGGTATCGGGTTGCCACTTTGGGGAATGATACACCCCACTGTGGGGCCAGCACGGGTATCTACGTTAGGGAGCCGATCGCTTGGGGAGTAGTGGGTACACCTAGTGGAGATAGGGGCAGACGGCACCTATGTGGTCAGCTAGGGGTACACGAAACTACTAGTTATATTTTCCGAGTCTATAGGTGGGATCAACCTTTATGTAGGAATGACTGGTGTGGTGCAGTGTAGTAATTATCCTTGGGTGGGTAGATGTGTCTTAACCGATATCTTAGTTCATCCTATGTCTAGTTGGCTGCTTAGTGTAGTCATTTATCCCCAGTCATTACCGTACCAAGTTTATATCATACCCTAATTACTTTAATGATTGTATTGTTAAAGTTATAGGACTCGCTCAGACTTATGTCTGACCCCGTTGTTTTTATCTTTTTCCCCCTCAGGTCCTCAGGTTGGGCCTAGCACTAGTGGGCTTTGATCAGATTTCTTTATCTATCCTTTGGAGCTTGGACCGTTGATGTAAAGCTCAGCTTATCTTTTCTATTACGGCTATTAGTTATGTAGTGGGATTATGTACTTATGTTTTTATCAGGATGGATATTTAGTACTTGACTCTTGTTTTAGTTGGTTTCGGTATTGTAACCAAACATGTTTATCTTCTGCTGCAATGAAATGATGTTTTAGATTTTCAAGTATTATTTATATCTGTCTTGTTGTAATTTTTCTGTTCTATATTCACTTAAAATACTCCACCGAAGTTAAGGCATTCCCTTAGTGAGTGACCTTAGCGGGTGTGGAGTGTTACATTGGCCCTAGCTTCTAGGTATCTCCTGAACCAGCCAGGTATCGGTACACCCTCTGGAAGGTTAAGCTCCCCAGACATGCTGAAACAAAAAGGAAAGATTCAAAAACGAAGGAAAGAAAGATAGTGCATATGGCTTTGGGGATTATGCCTTTTTAAATTAACACTTTTTCTTGAAAATGCTTCTTTATGACTTCTTTTTGAAAAATAGTTTCAAAAATTTTATCCGATTTGGTTACCTTTAGCTCTGATACCAAGTGTAACACCCCACCTCCGTTAAGGTCACTCTCAAGGGGAATGCCTTAACTTCGGTGGAGCGTTTTAAGGTACAAGATACTATTAAATTACAAGACCGAAAATTTATGCAGCGGAAAAAGATCAATATTATTTCAAAAATACTTGTTCAACACAACAATTCAACAACTGTTTCAACCTTCCAAATTATTACAACTTTTCATCTGTCTTGAAAACATAAAGAACCAATACAGAAAATAAAATGGCATAAATCAACAATAAGTGCTTGACCATAGCCATAGCTCAAAAAGGAAAGTCCAAGCCTTACATCTACGGTCTTCAAGCTTTGGCTAACCTGGACTTAGAAGAAGTGTTTCCTCCCTGCGGACCTGGGGGGAGGGGGGAGACGGAAGAAAAGGAGCGAAAGGAAAATGGGTCAGACATAAGTCTGGTAAGCCCAGTTATTTAATAGCATGTAAACAAGTAAAAGACTATGACATGAATGAACTGAACTTAGAATGATACCACAAGGATAGGGTAGTCCTAAAATGAGGTAAAGTAAGATTTAACTAAATTTGGCTATCGCACCCACTTTTACTTCTCTGCACCCACCAAGAGCTGTTTAACTAGCAATGTATGTTCATGATAAAGTGATCCCATTCATGTATTGATCGGCTCCTACTTGCATTCATGT
Source organism: Allium sativum (assembly GCA_030737875.1). Classification (NCBI taxonomy): domain Eukaryota; kingdom Viridiplantae; phylum Streptophyta; class Magnoliopsida; order Asparagales; family Amaryllidaceae; genus Allium; species Allium sativum. The sequence continues at coordinate 605,312,471 of CM060923.1, read as the reverse complement.
ATTCCCGGTGTCATGCGGCCCCACGTGATTTTTAAGTGCTTGTGCTGGTTCCAGTATAGGGTGTATCAAGTCCTATAATGGCAACCCTAACACGATTCAAAGATGCACAAGTGTACGTCTGGTGCCCAGTGCCAGCTTTTTCCACTTCGGAGCCCGTGCACGCCCGTACTCCGTCGAAACCTACACTGGCGCCCCTAACCGCCGCCCTTTTGACCGCTTATATTCAGCCCAGTAATCGTGCCCCACCCTGCCTAGTTCAGGGTACCTTAATACATCCATGTGGGTTACTACTGAAACGGGTCCCCGTTACTAGGGTTTTTCTAGTCAACGTGCTAAATTGGTTAAGTGTCCTTGGCTTGACTTAACCCCTATCAATCTTTCTAGTTAACATGTTAAGTTGGTTAAGTGTTACCTCAGTTACTTAACCCCACCAATCTTGTCTTGTTAACATGTTAAGTTGGTTAAGTATTGCCTTAATTACTTAACATCACCATTTCTAGCTTGACTGTTCATGAGCTTTAATTAATTGATTAATTAAAGCACCAACCACTCACATTAGACAAGTATTGTTGTGGTTACTGGATGTGCCGGTCGGTTTCGAGCAGTTTTACACCACAACTTAGTCTAATCTTGGGTCTTTCTAGGCTTGATGCACTAACCTTTCACATTAGATAGGTATTGTTGTGGTTACTGGATGTGCCGGTCGGTTCCGGGAAGGTTTACACCACAACTCAGTCTAACCTCGGGTTAGGCATATTCATCTTTTACATTTTATATATGTGAATTTTCTACAAGTGTTTCATGTCACATATTTTAATTATGTTCAAGACTAATGGTATAAATTATACCATTCATGGCCTTAACCATTTACATGGTTTTGGGCCCACCTACATTATTAACATGTTTTGATTTAATAACTATCCCAACGTTACCCCCGTTTGTTCGTTCGTATTAATCACATAGAGTCATTGGGCCTGCATATTAGCCCAATTTATAAACAAGAGGTAAAGAAGGGAACATGCATAATATAGATTCAACCAAATATGTAAATTTTGCATAAAACTTTATTCATATAATTTAACATGTCGCATGAACTTGCATATAATTTAGACGTAGATAATCATAAGCCTAAAACATATTAATATGTAGATCTAGGCATGTGTGAACATAACCTCAATTATAAACTAGCATATGACATAATCATGACATGTCTAATCCCAAGGCATGTATAATTTTAACATTAACATATAGGTGTGAACTAGATCTAACAAGGTGAACTTGCATAAGTCCACTTTACAAACATGCATATAAATATAAATCTAATTTTGGTTCTTACATGTAACTTGCATATGAACATATGTATAATTAGATCGTGACTTGGATCTATCATAAATCATATAACTTGCATTAATCATATGAACCTAGATAGATCTTGACATGGATCCAACATAAAATTTGTAACTTGCATATGAACATATGAACATATATATAGGCATATGGATCTAACATAAAGCATATGAATATATATATATATATATATATATATATATATATATATATATATATGTAGATCTTGACTTGGATCTAATATAATACATACAACTTGCATTAATCATATAAACGTATATATGTAGATCTTAACATGAGACATATAACTTGCATATGATATTGATAGTTTCATTCTCAATCTTTAATAGATCCAACACCAAGTCCAATAAGCCACAAACATTCCAATACAATTCATGATAAAATCATCACAAGAAACAAACATGAATTAACATCGTCGATATTATACAACGTGGTATAATTCTATTTTTCACTTTATATCAAATCACGTCTTAAATTTATTTACATCTAAAAGATAACTACACTTACAAAAGACAATCTTGATTTCTGGAATCTGTATTCTGAAGTTGAAATGCTCGCCTTTGATGTAGACAATCGTTGTTTTAGTTTAATTTTGATTTGATTTGGTTTGTCTCTTTTAATTTGCTTCAAGTTGAACGACGACTACTCGAGGTTGTCCAACGACAGCATGACGGCTCTTGGTTTGATTTTTAATATGATTTAGGGTTGAGGTATTAGGTTGCTTATGTAGAAGTTTGATTTAATAGGAACCGTCAGATTAACCTAGAGCAAATCAAAGCCATTCATACAAGATAGAATAGCCACATCAGCCCTAATGACTCAGCAAGGAGTCCATCAGAACCAATCAGATGCCACATCTGCCTTAGAGCGAATCGGCCCACGGTTTGACAGCCGTACACCTTGAATCAACCCCTAGTCGACCCAATGGGGCTTGGGTCGACCTAAAAAATGGGCCGGTTTGATTATTCCCCCTCCCGATTCGCTGTTTTGAACTTTTTTCCATTTTTATTTATTTAATTTTTATATATATCTATATATATATTTTTCGCATATGCATACAAACTTCAAGGCTTAATAACTTCTTCATAAGGTATCCGTTTTATGCAAATTAAATGTTTATTTCGACCAAAATTTTGAGACGAACGTAATAGCGAAACCCATTTCACTTAATTCTTCTTCTAAAAATTAAGTGTTCTTGAATTTGTTAATTTTAATATTCTCAGAAAATTCGGGGTGTTACACTCATTTAGAGGAGTTCTGATAACCTTGAGGTAATTATATATTCAGATTTAGATTCCACCAGATGCGTAGATACAAGAAAGCCCGCTTTTGGATAATTGTTCCTCTAAGCTGGAGAAACAATTTCATGGAAAAGTGCGAAGCAGACTTGTAATAACTCCAATTTACGCACAGATTAAATAAGATTAATATGGTGATTAAACCCTAATAAATAAAAATGTGTGTGTAATGGAATGAAGTATAAGAGTGTGCACAAGCACACTGTTCATATTCTTAGTAAACTAAAAGAGCTGGATATATATATATATATGTGTGTGTGTGTGTGTGTGTGTGTGTGTGTGTATGCGTGTGTGTCATTGTGCCAAAATAAAAGGAACCAGGTATAAGATGCACAAAAATGTGTTGGCATAAATAATATAATAGGAAAGTTATTAAGATATTCAGGCAGTGTACATTATGTATGAATTGAAAAACCAGGAAGCATATATATCTTAACATGCAAGTTAGTTAGATTCTGTTAAGGGAATGTGATTTTAGCATTAAAATTATACAACATTCATATATCAATATGATTTCTGAAAATAGATTTCAAGTGAACATTAACAAAGAATGCATGGGTGCATGGATTTTATGATACATGGAGAATAGTTCATAAAGCAAACATAATAAAGGAAAAAAAATTAGTACATACTACAAGTCTCAAATGAAAAGAAAGGGGCTATAACTCTAAGCTAGTGCTATATGTACAACAGTTAGGAATGTGAATGAAATAGGGATCAATGCAAGAAGCATGATTTAGGGAAAGGGGTACAAAATGTAAAATAAAAGGAGGCCTTTTCTAAAATATAAAGCAACAACATATGTATATATTTTTGTAACAAACTTCTATCACTTTTTCCCAGAATCAAATAAAAGAATATGGGTGAATCACTGGGTAATTCAAGCGTGCCTCGAAAACAAAATGAGTATACGGTAATTTAAGCAATACCTAGCCAAGAAACCCTAGCTATAGGTTGAATAAATAGGAAACATTTTTGGCTACCAGGCTATGGAATTTCTTAACATAAATATGAAATAAAAACCCATTAATGGCAGCAATTTCTAGGCCGAAGAAAGGAGCCAAGGAAAATCATAAATTTCAAGGGATTAAAAGAGATATTAGTAAGGGATATTTAGTTGAAAAAACTCACTCAATACTTGGCGTTAAGTCATGTTTGAAGATAGACTCAAAACACTATTTTATTTATTTACATGTTTATTCAAATATGATGATAGTGTTTGATGGTATCGAGCTTGATTGAGCAGTAATATCTGATTATATGCTGATGATTGATAGATATACTTTGCATATTTACACCGAGCAGTGAAACTAAGTTGAATTCCTATGATGATATGATTTCAAACTTCCTTGTACAAAGATCTTTTGATATAATGATGAATATAAAACCATGAAAACATGATTTTAAACCCCTGATTGATTGATTTGAGATAATGGCATAATTGCTATATGTATATTATTATTAAAAGTTGTTTGTGTAAGGAAGGGTGTAGGGAAGCAAGGTAGAGTACTCTTGCTTATGTTCTACACCTGGATAAAGAAGGAGCTAGGGGTGCAATGTAAATTTCATGTGTTGAGCTCCTAGGCTTTAGGAAATACCCTTAATATATATGCTATGATTTAGGCTTATCTTAAATAAAAAGTGAGGCAATCTAAATCATAGATGAAAAGGGTATACTAGGCTTTAGGATGTTCCCTTATAAAACATCCGTAGCCACCAAATAACAGCAATATGAACACATGGATATTACTTATGTTTGTTGAATGATTGCTTGGCAGTTTGAATGTGTGTTATCTAATATAAATGCAGTTATTGGACAAACAAGCTTGTTAAGTGAATTTAGTTCATTTATGAAGAATGGAGATGCTCAGGGAAATAACAATGAATTAAATAGAAAGGGATAAACAAGGAAAATACCTAGCAATGAACTAGGGGAAATCAGGTCAGAGAAGAGCTATCTCGAGCAGATGTGCATTGTGGATACTATGCAGGCTTGCACATAGCTTGTTTAAGCCTACAGATTTGAGTAATTGGGGGAATGGCATAACCCGATCAATGTGCACATAATAGTCAAGTTATATCATGATCTAGTTAGAAATAAAAAGATGAGCTCATATTTAAATCTATGATAGACATAGGTCAACTTGAATGCAATTGAGGACGTTGGAATAGGGTGGGATATGTGAAATGTGAATCTATCAAATAGATTGATGATTTGTATCCTAAAATGGATGGGTGATTGTATTGATTGATGTGTTGTGTCACTCATTGATTTGTTGAAAAGTTAGATAGAATATGTGTAACATAAGTAGAAGGAACTAAGATTTATGCAGGGTGAAACTAGTAAAGAAAAGCAAGAAAATGCTTATACGACATTTGTGTTATAGGCTGAGTATTAATCTATTATGATTAAATAAATAAGTATACTACTGTGAATAAGGTTAGAGAACCTAGAAATGTATATATATGTGCACCCATTTAGACAAACAATGATAATACTTAAACATATGTGAATGATCTACTAGCATGTAGAGGTAAAGAAAGTATGAGTTTAAATAGTATAACTAGCACAATTTTTTGTATTAAGTGAATTCTCACACCGGGCGGCTTGTCTTGCCCTTTTACTTCAATGTAATGGGGTGTCTCATTTTATGAATAAAGCAGTTCCCAATGTTTTGCAGGCAGAAGAGAGAACATGTTAAAGTAGGAAGGAAGGCTTGCAAAAAAAATGTTAATAGGCACTGCTAAATTAACAATTAAATTGTTATTCAAAATGCTTGGTTAAGGGCAGTGTGTTTGATGTATCGATTTATTTTATGATGAGAATCCAAGTCAGTTTAATTGGCTGTTAAATGAGAAGTAATGATTATGTAAAGCTTGTAAAATTATGGTGTTTAAACTACGAAATTCCTGAGTTGGACTGAAAGTTTAATGAGTTTTGAAAGAGGCCAATAATTAATTTTTAAGGTCTGTGCAATTTGTATGAACACTAAGATGTATACATGATAAAATATTTTAGGTATGTATGTAAAGAAATTTGAGAATTAGATATAAATCGAGTTTGGAAGTTTATGTATTTAAAGGAGCAATCATTGAATTTCAGTTGTGTGTATGTATGTATATATATGTATATGTGTATATATATACACACATGTATTTGTATGAATCTGTGAATAAGTGTTCATCTGTTTAGAAAATCAGATAATTGAATGATAGGAAGTTATATATATGTATAGGATATAACCTGTTATTTGAGAGTAGGGATAAATGATGCTTGTGTAGCAACCTGTATTTTGGAGCCAATTTAAAATTTATTTTTAATTCACTTTTATAGAAATTAACTATTTTAGATGAATTATTCGAAGAATTAACGATTTAAATTTTATTTAAATTGAAATTAGAACGTATAAATTCAAAAAAATAATAATTAAAATGAACTCGGAATGGCGCGGTAGTTTAAAATTTTGGTTTTAAATTTTAACTGAGTATACATAATTCATAATAAATCAGAATTTGATAAACAAGAAACTTTGGATTATTTTGAATTGTAAATTTCTGACAAATGCAAAAAATTGAGATTTCACTTTATAAATTGTAAGTTATGTCTAAATTAAAATTTAGAATAGTCGCTATGGAATTTATATATAGCCCTTAAAAATCGTCATTTTGCAAACGACCTACGTTTTCAACGAAACCACTTCCATTGGGTTCAAATGTCGTTTGCATGTTCGAAAAATATAAACATCATATCTTTCGAATTTGGAGAAACATGGTCTCATCGGATATAAGACCAAAATATCACTTTTTGCATATGGACGAATTTGGACTCGAAACCACTTCCATTGAGTTCAAAATGTCGTTTAGGTGTTCGAAAAGTATAAGCTTCGATATATTCCGAGCTTCGGAGTTTTGAGCTACTTGGTTGGAACTTGGTTGAGCTAACCTAGCTCACCATATAACCCCAAATCATCCTCCTACTCTTCATTCACTTCAACACTTAGGCAAAAATTAGAAAATGGAGAGTGGAAAGGGAAATTAAAATTCCTAAGCTAGCTTTGAAAATCCAAGCTCAAATCAATGGGGAAAAAAATCAAAGAGATAACATGGGTAAGCTTCTCCATCCTCTTCTTCATCTTGTTTCCTCATTGATTTCCTATGACCTAACTCTTGGGAAATTCAATTATATGTGCTTAGATTGGAGATTAGTAAGCTATGTTAGAAAAGAGGTTGTTCTAGCTTGTCATTGAATTGATTTCTTGCTTCTAGCAAGCAAAGGTGAGATCTTTGTGAGTTCTTATAGTTTATTCCACAATCTATTAGCTTGTATGGTGTAATTTAGAGTTCATTTGAGTTTGCGTATGCATATGAATTGGTTAGATAAGTGTACACTTTCTGGTTCATTAGTTTATGTTCCATTGAATTGAAAGTCATGATAAGGATTGTTCACACGATCTAATTCATATGCTTCGAGTTGATTGGGTGATTTTATGAAGATCCATTGTCGCCGCGGCGAAGTCTTAAGTCTTCACAAGTCGCTTGAATCACTTTTACATGCTTTGACTTGGAATTTGGTTCACATTTGAATTTATAAGTCGAATCATTGCAAACCTCTTGTATGTGTGTTTGTGTATGTGCATTTGGGTTTTATAAGTTGTTTTCCAAGTCTTTGATGCCTCATTTGCCTGTATATAACATCATAGGCCTTCGGGCATGTGTTGATATCATTTTGAGCATGTTTTCAAGGCAAATTGTGCTCTGCTTCAGGATTCAAATGTCTGAATATTTTAGGTTAGACGTCTGACCAACTTCAAATAATTTTGAAACAAGCAGAGCAATTCAGATGTTTGAAAATTTTAATTCAGACGTCTGACCAGCAAAATTCAAACCTCTGAAATAGCTCAAAAATGAACGAAATCCTTGCTGGTTCAGGAAATTGCAAATTCAGACGTCTGAATTTTTCATTCAGACGTCTGAATCTTGTTTTTGAACTGTTGACCAGTGGACACCACGGTCAACAGTTTTGATCCATCCAGGCTCTTTCCCGGTCGAGTTTCGGCTTATTTCGATTTCGTTTGAGACTTGTTAGTTTCACTAATTCGCAGATTTCAACAGCCCGATTCTTGCGAAATCGTTTTATAAATCAACAATTAAAGAATGACGGAGTGGAAACCAAGGCGAAAACTCTCTCACTCAAATGTTTTGTACAAGTATTTATTTTCATAACTGAATATATATTGATTGTCTATGATTGCAATATTTTTTTGGTGATTGATGGATGTTTATAGTTTTAATGTTATCATTATTAAACTGTGAAAATATGCATAGTTAAAATAACAGAGAAGTTCACATGGATTGTGATGTAAACCCCACACGGGTATTAGGACGATAATTTTACACATTGCCCAAGTGTACAAATAATAATCGTTGTTTGATGGTTGAAAACCCCACACGGGTCTGGAAATGATAATAACTTCATACATCTCTCTTGTGTTTAGTTGTATGTCAATCAATTGATTGACAGACCATCGTAAACATTATTTAATTATTTAATGCTTATGCAATTGTAGATGCACTCTGGATGTGAATTGGATGCTTGATAGTTGTTTATCACTCTTTTTGAATACATGCGATGTACGAAATCCATATAATCGAGATTCTATGGTAATTGGTTGAGTCACATTCCGATTCAGAATATGAACGAATGTATTAGAATAATATTCAGTGAAGAATAAGAATATGATTTTGATGTTCGATTTCGGATGGACATGAAAATATTGAAATGGTTAACAACTAGAATAAAGAATTGACATGGTTTTAATATAACCAGGATTTTTCCAACATATGAATTGGAAAGGATTTGAATGGAAATAATCTTCGGAATATTTCAATATTGGATTCCGTGATTATGAGGATATTGTTGAGCAATTTGGAAGACATAGATATCGTTATTCCCAGTATGATATCTGTTGGTTTCAGAATTTGATATTGAATAATAAGTCGATGTGATTTCTATTCAAAGCCTTGTATTTAATATCAAGTGAGATTTTGGGTTTGTCGTTAATGGTGTCTTTAATAACACTCTCCTTAAACCCAGTTGAGAAAATAATAAATCGTTTAACTAATATTTAATGAAGTTTGACAATTAACAAATATAATTGGAATTAAATGGTAGTTGATTTTGGATTCGTTGTGAACTGTGTTTTAAATGACACTAGTTCTTAAACCCAACTAACCGTGAAGATATTATTTGGAGTTTATAAATCTTTTAATTAAGATTTAAGGGAATTTGCCAAAGTGAAGTTTTTCCCAATTTAATATTAAATTGGAATTGAGTGGAACTCGATTTAGTGATAATCGAAATGAGCTTCCGTGAAGGAAGACCGTTGCTATATATGGAATTTAAAAGGCTTTGTCGTTATTCCACTTATAATATTAGTCTGATATGGAAATTTATATCGATTATATACTAGTATGACCGTGAAGGTTCCATTTTAGTGGAAGATGATTTTGGGTTTATCATGAATTGTGTTTTAAATGACATTGGTTCTTTAACCCAAGTAAAGGTATGATTAAATTCCTAAATTTGAATAATCATTAAGTAATGATTTTTGATATTAAACTACTTGGAGTTTTAACGAATCTTTAATTAGACTGAAATGTGAACGAAGTAGTTAAATTTACCAAATTTAATGAAATGTTCGAGAATGGAGTACCGCCAGTTTTACTCCATGCGATAGTTAAATCTTTAATTAGATTTGAACGTTAAGTGGTAATTGAATTTACCGATAACACAATGGATGTTAGATATGGAGTACTACCAGTTTTGCTCCATGGAATGAATAGGTTGAGATTAGGATAATAAAATTATAATCACTTCGGTAAGGCTCGCTAATCCCGACTAGTTGATAAACCTTAATTTGGTTCTAGCTGAGAAAAGATATTAAAAATCTTTTGAAATGATTTCCAACAAGATTTGAGTAAAAGAATATTATGGATTTGAGTGAGACGTATGATGCATTTTTATAGCACTTGATTATAAAATATGCGAGTTATTCGGAAAGACCGGGTTTAACCCATTCTGAATAACTGAAACGACGATTAAAAGTCGATGATGAAGACAGTGGTAGAAGACCGGAGATCTTCACATCGTTTGGATGATTATTGATGTCTTGATTGGGCTGTACACCCAAGACGAGGTAATAAGTGGTGATCGTCCAGACGTACTTGGAGATCGATCGGATATCCGAGACCTCTCTCCTGTATTGGATATATGTGACGAGGAATAAGGTACCTCCGGTTTCGTTCAGACCCAGAACGAACTTGTAAATGGATTATGTATGACATTGTATTTCGTTCTATACCGATTGATTTCTATTAGATATGTATATGTTTGGCGACGGAGAATTTATTCTCTTACTCAACACCCTTCTCTGAGACGTATGAACTTAGAGGTTATGTATTGATAGAAATCAGCTGTATGGCATGAATTGACAATGTGGCATATTAAGATGCAAATGATCAAGACTTTTATTGAAAAACAGGGCCTTGTGGATGATGATCAAAGCACGGTTTTATGTAGCATAGCAATGTGTATAGCGCTAATTCGCGAGCCTCATATCTCGGTATGAGTCAAAAACGGGATAAGGGACAGTGTGAGTGCATACGTTTCTTTCTAGGTAGAAGTTGTGTGATGGTATGGAGCCCAGACATTTTTACTTATGTGGATAATGGATTGCGAGGTACCTCGGATATGATTAGTCTCCAATGACCAAGTGATATGTCCGATAGGACCGGGAAACATATTGTTTAGGAATAACTAATCCTCAAAAGTAAGAGAGGACCGGCAGTGAAGGATCCGAGGGCTTGCCAGCGTTCGAGTCCTGACTCATCTTGCTAGAGGTGATCCGAATCAGTAAGGAGACCATCACTTGCCTTAACTCATGATGGAAATCCAATTTTCAATACGCGACCTTTCGGTTTTAGTTGTAAATCTATGTATGGCGACATAATATATGGTACCTATGCCGTTTATGATTGATACATTTATATTTGAAATTGTTTTGACACTATGCACTTATAGTAATATCAAAATGATTTGTTTTAAAGCATATCAAGCATGTTTAGCTGTTATAAGAGAAAACTGTACCCTTCGGCTTGCGTTGTATTGTGTGATGGAACCTGAGCTTTATAATAACTTCATTTTTCAAAAAACATTGCGTTGTTTATAAATTGTTTTATTTTAGGGTATTCACGGAAGTAAACTCGTTCCGTGATATACGACGTGGTCCGGTGATACACCATATTTTGTGATTAAAGTTTAATAACTGTTTTGAGTTCTCCACTAATTGACAATGCACAATCCTAAAACGTTATCTTTTATCCTTTTGGCTATTTACTTTTTCACTTTATTTGTTCTCTTCCATACCCACGTAACGCGTAACGCTCGACCGAAAGAGAGAAGATTCCCTCCCAAAATTTTCATTCCCTCTCAAAAACATTATTCAGTTCGTCTTCTTCCGAAGATCGAAATAACTCCTAGGCAATTTCTATTTCCACCCCGCTAATTTCCTTTCACACCCCGCTAGATTAAGTAAAAAACAAACACTCCACTATTTCCTTTTCTCACCCCGCTCTATTCCCAAATTACCCTTCTTTTCAAAAACCTGAACCCACGCATCTTTTACAAACAACGTATCCTCCTCCGATTGTTTCTTCTTCCCATCCAAAATCAAAACTTTTCTTCTCATCAAAAAGCAGAAAACAATGGAATCTGAGCGTAGATCGAAGAAAAAACACGGTAAATTCTATTCGATTAATTTAAATTTGTGCTTTTTTTTTTCAATTACGTTGCCATGAATAAAACCTTATTTTGTGTGGGTTTCACTGAAACCGAGTTGCAGTTCAACGTGGTGTTGGCGAGATCCACGTTTACAACTCCTTTGATAGTTTGGGCAACTCGAAAATTACATTATTGAAAGTGGAAACTGCTTGCAGTTATATTTGCTAAATGAAAATTAACACAAGCCAGGCTTCACTTGGATGATTTTTTTTTTTTTTTTTAAACCAACAAATGAAATTGCCTGCATCTATGTTTGCTGTATGAAAATTAACACAAACCAGGCTTCAATTTGCTGTATGAAAATTAACACAAACCAGGCTTCAATAAAAGGTAAAATTGTCACTTAAATTTAAAATATTTTGATGGGGTGGGAAAGGAAATTAATGCGGTGGGAATAGAATATGCCTAACTCCTATTCAGCTGCAAGGATAGTAATAATTTACTGTCAGAAATTCAGGATTTCAGAGCTTTGCTCGATTTAGGGTTTTAAAAAGCGGCGGCATATGGAAAATCAAGCAGAGCTCCAGCGATTCCTCGTGGTAAAACTCATGCTTCTTCCCTTCCTTTGTTTCACTATTATTTCATTATAGTTATAATTCACTTTGGCAATTTCGTCCAACTGGTTAACCACTAGGATGGATATAGTTTACTTCTGATAGGAGAAATCACTATGTAAATTTGTTCAATGTGAATTGGGATAATGGATGTTTCATCGACTCGTTTCATGAATTTTGGCCAATTGTAAATAGGAAACTACAAATAACTATTGCTCAATGTGAATTGGGATAATGGATGTTTCAGAGACCCCTTTGTTACCATCATTTGTGTGAAAGGCTGTTGTTATGAAGACCCAAACCTATAACTAGTAATAATTCAAAGTTCAAACTTATAAATAATAATATAGATTAATTTTTGCAATGAATGAGATTTAGATTTGTAACCTCATAGTCCTCATTTTTGTATGGTAAGAGTATCATAGGAGCCTTACGGTGGGATCAAAAACATGTCACTATATTCCAACTATTAAAAAAGATTTACGTAAGTAATAATTGTTAATAACAATATGAAATGCATTTCATAAACTGCAAGTATTATTCAGTGTTTGTATGAAAAATATATAGAAGAAATTTTCAGAAAAGATGGGTGTAAGTTGTAACAGCAGGAGGAAGGTGAATCCCGATTATGAATGAGTAACCATGTAACCTTGTATTTTTGCAAATAACATGTCTTACCCATTAATTTGCAAGTGTGCAAGGGATACAAAAGAAAAGGTAGATTTAAGTTTGATAAATTAACTTTGTTATTTAAAAGGATCATGAGATTTGGATTTTTTTTCCTTAGCCAGTGGATTTACTTTTGAAAGCGTTGGAAGAAACACGTCTTTTTATCTATGGAGCTAAGAATTTATTCATGATATGGTAACATTTCAATAATTTTTCTTTAAAGATCACATTAACAAAAAAAATGTCTCTCTCAGACCAACAACCGAGTCTCTAGAAACATACCATGTCTACATGTTAAAAACTTAAAACCCTTGACTTGGGTCAACACACCAATTTTTCCTCCATCATCTCTTAACCTATAAATAACAAGATCAGTTCATTTGTAGCAAAGTTATAACATACATCTTTCACGCAGACTTTTCGCCACCTAGTTTCGAAGTACATATCCTGCAAGTTCAAACATATAATTCAAGTTTATTTTTTAATAATTTATGTCATTATTTGGATGCTGATAAGTATGAGTTCTTGTATTCTATTTTATTCTACAAACGGGGTGAGGTAATTCCTGTTCCCAACCAATGTAAAAGTAAGTATAAAGGTTCATACAGACTTCTCCTAGTACATACAACTTGGGTAGAAAACATACAATGTAAATCCAGACTACTATAAGCAATAATCAGACATCATGTGTACTTCTCTGGAATGCAAAAAACGAAATTTTCCAACCAGACATAATGGGATAAAAGATCAAAATGAATCTACATGCAGTTAGGATATTTTATGTGAGATAACTTTTACACGCAATGAATGATCTCATCTTACACAAGTGAAAATGTATATTTCATATGTAGCTTTAGCGACAACTTAGAAGGAGGAACGACAATTATCCTTTTTATTTGTTTTGGAACAACGTATATACACACATGTGCAATAATATATTTGGTTCGTTGTTTACGCAAGTTAACACGTTATTACTAAAATGAATAAAATCTTCAACCACTCTGTTTGACATGGTGTGGCCAACCGGATATGAAGATATATTTACTGATTCTATGTAAGAAGCGAAAAATCAGTTATACGTATTGGTTAATACATCACAAAGTCTCCTGTAATAATAACTCTCTCAAAACAGATTTTGAGCCTTGGCCACATGATTGTCGTTTACCTACTTTTTATCCATATACTACATTTGCTCCATCGAACCAAGTAATACTAGCAACAACATTAAGGTCCTCATAAGTCATCATATCAACTTGATGAATTATAAGAGTCTATTGAATATTATAGGAGTAAAATATTAGTAAAAAAGAACAGAGGCTTGATGAAGAAAATGAAGTTGTAAGAAATTTGTTTAAAATCAAAACCTTAATTTTCACATTACATTTGAATGATGGGAAGCACTGATTCCTATGGTAGAATTAGGTTCACATCTGTTTGGACGTAAAAGCATGAGCAGTGAGCAGTGAGCACTGATTCCATGGAAGTTCCTATTATAGGGAATATCGAAACAAACACGGAAGGGAATTTACATAAAAGCATGAGCAGTTGTTGTCTAAGATTGATGGTATGGGTTGGTAATAATAGTAGCGGTAGGCCGAATTTTCTTGAATTTCAGACTGTGTTGACTTTGAAACTATATTTGGTTTAAGAAGAGCGTTCAGTGACGGTGATATTCAGGTTAGCTGCTTAATTGCTTTGGTTGTAGACGCTTTACATCTTTATTTTATAAAAAGTTTAACTGGTTCCATTGATCTACAAGCCCTTGAATATATGCATGCAAACAACGGTAACAAAGGCAGCTTAAGTGGATTCTTTGATATGTGGCTGACTGTTAGTGGTACGAAGCCCGATGAGCGAATGAAACAGCTTATGAGGTATAGAAGCAAGAAGAACAAAAGGAATTTTGGAAGAAAGATTAAGGTAGTTTCTTTACCCAAACAATGCCTTAATATTTTGATAGCTTGGATTTTGAGGAAAGAAAAAAGAGATCATTGTAGTGCATGAATATGTGAATTATGTATGCATATTTGTTTGCAGCACACATGTAGGAAGGCCTTAGCAGATTGTCAACCCCAAGCTCGAGGAAGGTTTGCAAAGACTAGGAATGGCAAGGTCTGGAAACAAGCCTAGCCGAACGAAATTCCTTGTAAGTTACATGTAAAAAGCGTGGTATATTATTTCTCAGACAGTACGCATACCTTGAGCTGATGGAATTTGAAATTGTTGATGCAAGCTGGCTTAGTTGACCGGAACTGTTTTTGACCTAGAATTGGTAGATT
The DNA here is from genome assembly GCA_030737875.1 of Allium sativum. Classification (NCBI taxonomy): domain Eukaryota; kingdom Viridiplantae; phylum Streptophyta; class Magnoliopsida; order Asparagales; family Amaryllidaceae; genus Allium; species Allium sativum. The sequence goes on along the minus strand of CM060923.1, from coordinate 605,297,464 downwards.
GGTTAGAATTATTTTTGACTGAATTGGTCTGAGTGAGCTGATTTGGTGGTGCTAGACGAGGCTGCTACAGTCTAGGTATTGTCTCATCCTAGTTCGCCATATATTAAACGCATGTTTCAAATTAGTTTTTTGCAATGAACCCCTTCTTTTTTGTAATGTCATTCATCCCGAGTTTGTTGTTTTTAGATACAAAAAATATGTTTGATAGAAGTTTCATTCTGACCAAACCGATGCAAAACAATTCAGTGCAAAAATAATGTTTGTGCTACAGCTCCTTTGAATGGGGAAAAATGCAAAATAATTCGGTGCTCTGCTCATAACAGGTAAAAATTGCCGGCATTTTAGTTTGGTTGTCATTATATTTTTGTTGTTGTTGCTTCAGGTGATCTCTATTCGTTCAAGGCTTCTGAGCCCATGATTTAGCTAATCTGCTTCATCCTACACCCAGTCAATTAACTTCCCATGTTTCCAGCAAGACTATGCAGATGTTGTGTATTCTCACTTTATCTCATTCTCCACGTTTAACTCAACGAAACATAGGAAGTCGAAATGGCAAGGAGTATATTAATAACTGTAGAAAGATTGTTGGAAATCTTTATGTTAGACGGGAGCTATTTGAAATTTTATGCATCAGAAAATATTACAAAAGGAAGTATCCAATGAATAACACAAATATTACTTGAGCAGCACATAAGTTATCATGCCTAGTTAACGGGTCTAGTAAATATTCACTCCATGATGACATTATATTCTTTTGCAGGTTAAGGACAGAAATATTACATGCTTGAGCCTTTGTCCGTCTGTTTATTGTATTCATATGAATTAGTTTTATTTGCTTGATTGAAGCTTGTAAGATCCTAAAACTATTATTTAGCTTTTTTCCATTATCTTTGATTATTATTAGCTGCTTAATTGGTTAACCATTATTTTATGCTGAGTATTCATTGGAGCACATGAAATTGAGCTTATTCTTGAATGAACATCATATTCTACCGGCTTCTTTTGCGGCATTGCTGCAGTAATCGGCTTTGGTTGGTTGTGTTGGCTGAAGATGAACTGGTTTAAGATAAAGCTGTTAGCTTCTGGTGCAGGTTTTGTTTTGGTGTGGTTTCAGAAAGAAGGAAGTTCTCCGATTTTTCTTAAAGGAGAGGTAGTCGTATGGTGAAGGGGTAGAAGGATATAGTGGTGGAAATATTGTTTGTTGTGGTTTATGTGGAGATACAGATTTATGGAGTTTAGGTGGGTTCATATTTTAGGGTGAATTCAGATTTTAGGGTGGTTCGCGAAGGTCGTTGTCCATTAGGTTTGAGGCTGTAGGTTATTGTGAAGTGTATGTTTCTGTATTGCGGAGGAGGAAATAACAGACTTGAGAAGTATGCAGTTGATTGTAAGAAGTGAGTGGTTATAGATGGAAGAATGGGTTGCTGAGAAGTGGTTAAAGTAATTTGCAAGTGGGTTGTTTATTTGTGACTTTCTGGCCATAGGAGATTGGAAGCAGTTTTCGGTTGATGCGTTAAAAGCAGAAGTGCGATGAGGCTGATAGTTCACAATTTTATTCGATTAGCGTTGTTGGTGGTTGAGGTAAGGAGTTGTTGAGATGATGTTGCGGGTTGTAGGAGTGGTATGAAGTGGGTGAAAGAAGAGAAAAGAAATAGTAAGGTGAGAAATAGAAGGCGAAGCGAAAGGAGTAAACTTGCGAAGTCTACTCCAATCTATCAAGTCATCAGAAGATACAGAGAATCATTTTTTGCTTATTATACAGATCGGAGATATATACCAGGCTGTGTTGTATAATCAGACCCTTTTAGCTGAGTTCCTTGTAACATTTTGGGAGGACTCCACAAGCATATCTACACCTTGTTGCATGCTAAATAAAGCGATTCTCTCTGCAGCTTCAAAGTATTTAGAATATGGTACTTCCAACTGCCTGATCCATTTTCTGATACTAGGAACTAAGGCAAACATGTGGTGCAGAAAACATCTCCGAACAAAATTTATATCTACCGAAGAAGCAGTGAATATAGAGCATTTCAAACACTTCTTTCAGTTAACTTCGGATATTTTGACTTTCTCGTCGAGCAGCCTTTCTGTGTTAATACACACTCCAATTTTAGGGGATGAGATTGTGATGACTGGCATCAAAAATTTAAGGTTTGAGCATCTGAAGAAAACAAAAGCTTCAGTCTGCAATGCTAAGAAATTTCAATCCAATTCTTCTGAAGTACTAAAATTGATACAAGTGGTACTCGATTCTGTAGTGAAGTTTTGTAGAGCATACTTTCAAACCATTAATCAGAGGCCAAAAGAAAATTCTGATACTGGAAAAGAATCACATGAAGACTTTGCGATGGATTATTATAGTCGTATTTTATCCATAACAGCATTTGCAATAGTAACATTATATAAACTTGGAATTTTTGCTGCTTCTGGTGGAGGGAATCTAGTGTCCATGCTAAATGTATCATGGAAAGGCGCTGTATATTTTCTTCAGCTTAACAAAAATGTTTTATCTGAAAGAGTAAATATAGGAGATATAATATTAACTCTGATTTTACTAGCCATCGAGTCTCTTCGTACTGCTTGTGGAAACTGGGCTGCAATTAAAGAACCATTAACAGTGTCTGAGGAATAAAGAGCATTTTTGCCAGTGATGTTTTACCTGGTCAACGCCATTAGAATCTCTTCTGAATTTCCATGTATAGCTGTTAATATGTTCAAGGAGCTATATAGGTGCGTGTTGTTGATTTCATCTTTCGGTGTACTGTTAAGTAAAGAAATTAACATCAAAGATGCAAGTTAATCATTAATTGAGTTCATTGAGCCAACCTCCTTTCTTCTTATGCATACATTATTAAATTCGGCAGAAATAGGTTTTGAATGCCAAAAGCGGATGATTGATTGGTTATTTGCATTCACAATGGACTCTTGCCCGATGGAAATAGATTGCAACAAGTATACAAAAGCATCAATTGACATTTTCTCAATTGATTGTGCTGATATGCCGAATAGCGACCTTTTACTGCTTGGACGCGTCGTTCAATTTGTAAATCTTCTTAAATCTTCGTCTTCTTTAAAAGATGAAATTATACTTGAGATCTCAAAGAAACTTGGTATATTTATGAATGCTTTAATGCATGAAACTGTATACTCTTCTATTCTTTGCTCTGCATTGCCTGTTCTTTGCACTTCACCCTCTCTTGGAATTACCTGGGCTTCCATATTCTCATGTGTTTTGGACTCCCTAAAGACTTTCCTGATAGTTGCCTCATCCAATGAAATGGCATGGTCTATTTGACAACCTTTTCCATTCTCATTATCTTTGTCTCCACATAATCAGTTATGGTATTTTTACAATCGCCATGCCGAAATAGAAGTGATCAATTATATTCTGGATAAGTTTTGCAAATTATTCAAGAATATGTATCATTAGAACCACTGTTATTACGGCGCTTGACTAGTCGTCGACTAGTTGGCTAGTCGAGGTTCAAGCCTCGACATGAAACGTCGACTTGCCAAACGTCGACTGAAAACTGAAACCCTAGAAATCGAACTCACCGGAACCTTAAATCGAAGTCTCGATGTCGGATTTGGAACCCTAAAATGATGAACTCGAAGTCGATTTGGAAGTCGATGTCGGATTTGAGCACTGGAAGTCGTTTCACTCTCATCATCTGTTATTGCAGATCAACTAAGTGCTCTAGCTTCGATTTGGGGGCAGATGAAAACACGAGGCAGAGCCGCAGATAAAAGAGGCTGTTGTCGATCCAGTGTCTTGAATTTTATTTATTTATTTTTGCCCTAGTGCACAAAGCAGACAAAAGCAGCTGCTAATAAAGACCCAAACGTAGGCTAGGACATTTTTATCTCATTTGGAGTGGGTAAGGCATTTTTATTTGTAGGCCAGGCTGTCATATGGACCATATTTGTCTCTTTTTATCAGCTGTCAAACTACATACCCATGTCGACATGTTAAATATGATCATATGTAGCCAACTACAAGTGGAAAAACAAAAGTTGAGCAACCAGGTTTAACATGTTAAATATGATTTACCATATGTCAGTACGTATTTGAATTTTGTCCATATGTATTAGTTAGAAATTCAAATTATATATGTATATATTTATTTATCGACTAGTCCGACTAGTCTACGATTAGTCTACGACTAGTCCACTAGTCGACTAATTGGACCTCTATCGACTCGACTCGACTTACCGCCGTGATAACCATGATTAGAACCAAAAATGTCATTTCATTCTCCTTTTAGAAAATGGCAAAATCAATATGCTATATTCTTACTAGCATGTCATCATCATTTGTAGATCTAGTCTAAGTCTATAACGAATGATGTAAATTCTTATTTGTCTTCTGTCTTGCTTGTTGCATTTTTATTGGTGGGATTTCCATTAATTTCATTGTCCGACAATGTAAAAAAAGTGGCTATTCAGGAAATTGTCAGTGAGATTTATGGCTTTGTGGAAACTAATTTAAAAGAGGTCAGACTAAATGGTGCTACGACATCTTCAGATTTTATTGGATTGCCTGTTCTTGTTCTATCGTCAGCCCTGCCATCCTACAAGATGGAGGGCTGTGGCATTATTGGGAAAAAAGACATTCCAAAGATATTGAAGTTCTCTATTGCTCTCATTCAAGGATTCAGCAAAGCTACAATTGGGATTAATGATCACTATTTAAAAATCCTTTCTGCTGCCCTAGACATAATTTCAACCTTGCAGTAACATATATCCAATGAATTAAAAGAATTAATCCTGGACCTTCAGAAACTTTTTGTTTCAAACTCTAGTTTTCCATCAATATACCAATGCAGACCTTCTCTAGTTTCTTTCATGGCCAGTATCACCCATTTAGAAATATCAGAAAGCAGTGACCTATATTCAGCAATTTTGAGCCTTTATCATGTATTGCTCAAATAAAAGCACTGGGCTTTTATTCATCTGGCAATATCTGCATTTGCAACTTTTGCTGCTTGCACATCATGTACTGAGTTATGGAGATTCATCCCTGATGGTGCAGCCTTATCTTGATGTTTTAAGTGGGAAAGATGCCAATGAGAGTAATTTCATGGCAGAGTTCAAAGCATATCTTGAAAAAGAATCAGCATTGGAAGAGGCAGGTATCTGTAGGAGTCTCATATTGGAAGGCATCAAGTTAAAGAAAATGAGCACTGCTACCCGAAATACGGTGGTTGTTGACAAACCTGAAGCTGAAAATATGGAAATCAGGGATAAAGATAAAGAGCGTGATAATAAAAAGAAAAGAAAGCTTCCAGATGAATTTTGTGAAGGAGTGGAACTTTTGCAGGAAGGTTGTAGGACGATGAACACTGCCATTGCAAAAAATGATTCTGATGAAATGAATAAATTGCTGATATCTCACACATCAGGATGTTATTTCTCATATTGTCCGTATATCTAATATTTTGTAGAGAAATTATTGATGGATTATTTTTGTAAAAAAAAGTGGATTAATAACGGAGTCATATTGAAGGGTAAAACAGTTGATTATAAAGCTTTGAATAACGGGAGGATGCATGGAGCAGGTCTTGTATGGAGGAACAATAATTTCAGGCTGCTTCGGATTTTTGATAGGTTTTTGTTTGGCAGTTTTGTTTTTCGTTGGCCTTGATTTCTTATGCTATTCTTACATTTGTCTCAGCTATCTTACATTCAATCTACTTTATACTCTTTAGGGCATACATTGATTGTGAAATATGGAATAACCAATGCCTATGATTTGTTTCAACAAGGGAGGGGAGTTTTGCGGTGAGCATAAATAGGTTTAGCCTACACCATTTAGGTGCAGCAAATGGATCTCATTTTGATTGCAGGTATTTTATTTTTCTGCTTACTTATTTGTTGTTTTGCACACTAGATTCAATAGATTATACTATTAACTCATCACAGTATATGCACGTCAGTGCCAGTGACCATGAATGCAGTTTTGAACTAGTACAACAGGATAACACTGCACATGATGATAACCCTATATATGAGGCTGCATCGTACTGCAATTAACTGGTTTATCCAGTTGAGGCATAGTTGTGAACACAGTTTGAACTCAGTATTTTACTTTTTCAATATAATGCGTCATTTTCTTTCTAACTTTTTGTTCATATAATATTGGAATCAGGTGATTACATGGTATCCATGGACCATTGGACCATTTTTGAGCACCATTGGACCATTTGATGGAAAAAGAAAGGTTTTGAGCACCATTGGACCATTTGATGGAAAAAGAAAGGTTTTGAGCAGTTAAAGTTATTAGTGATGCATCTGGTACCTGTAGACTTTAAATATGAACTATGTTTTGTTTTTTGTGTACTCAAATTAATGTCTGTGCGGAATGAAAACATATGTATTGAATTTGGTAACTTATAGATTGAAATTGCTTTTTGTTAGTTGATACTTTATTTTGTTAACATGAATATACGTTATATTTGTTGATTTTTCTTTTTCTTTTTGTTCCTACATTGCTCTTTAAATTATTATGAAGATTAATTTTGGTTGCTATTATTAAAATGTAATATATAGGCATAGCTCTTGGAAAAACATTGCGCGCTATTGTATTTACGAATTTTATAGCGGTATATATGAGTTGTAAAATATTTAGCAATATTATTAAATGTTGATTTAATTGCGTCATATAGCCGCTATCGAATAAATATGTTATAGCGGCTATACCGTGTCATAAATATTCTCACTTTCGTTGAGATTTAGATGTTTAATAGCAGTGTGGATGAGCTATCGTCTTTAAGTAGCATAGCGGTAAGTTTGTGCTATAAATTCATGCTCTTTTATAGCGGCTTTTTATATGTTATGAATATTTAGCAGTTTTTTATAACATATCGATATACAACGTTTATCGAACCGCTATAGTACTGATTAACGGCGGTTATATGCTGCTATAAAAGACAATTTCTGTTGTAGTGCTCATGACTGATATGAAGTTTATTGTTTTTCCCTAAACTCTGAGTGCCCTTATTTTCCATACGGGTAGTCAGTAGTTTTGGTTTTGCAGATTTCTATTTTACGGGGTCCTGGTTTACAGCTGGAGCTATATCTGGAAAGCTTTGTATCCGTGTATTTCTTTCAGTTGTGGCAGTTGAAGATTTCCACTGCATATTATATTTATGTATTTAAATGTTAATTATTAATCTTTGATATTGTATTTCCGCTGTATATTATTTATTTCATACTTTGATATCTTGTATTTTGATGTAAATTGTTGTAATAGCAGTGAAATGTTCTAATGTTTGTGTTTTGATGTGTCTTGTTCTCATTACAATCTGCGTTTTCCCATCGCCTCGAAGGTTGGGCGAATGTGTTTAAAGAGTGCTATTTCTAAAAATGAATTTGGTTTTGAAAATTGTATCTTATTATAAAGATTTAAATATTGTATTTGATATTAATTTTGGACTATCGGGTAAAAGAAGATTTTGCATATACGCGTCATGAACGTATATTCGAAGTCTCAAGTATACTGTGTAGATATAGAATCACAATCTAGTCGCTTGGAGATGATTCTGATGATTGGGATCTCATCATCAGCATTTACGTTCGAGTTTCGAAAGTGGGCATCTATATGGTTCCAATTGACTGGTGCGAGAACCAAAAACTTAGTTAGGGTTTATGTTTGTGATTTGACATTGAAATATGATTTTCGAGTATATATAAAGCTATATATTTGGAAAGCTAATCAACTATTTGATTGCTATTGTGATGGATGATAATTAGTTTGACTAATTAAAATATTGGAATAATAAAAACCAATATGAAAATCAAAGGTATATTAAGCGAAGTCGAATCAAATATTGAACTAAATTGAAAATTGATTGGAATTGGATATATGTACATGTATATATATCGAACAGGTCATAGCATGGAAGCTAAGAAGAGAAATAAAATTGTATGCCCAACAAATAGGTACATGTTTACTATATTTATTGGGTTTGATGATTTTATGAGCCAATTGGCTAGCCGCTTGGCTTTTGGTTTTCTTTTGATATATGAGAGCCCATAGTGGCCATTTGTAGTTGTACCGGTCAACCTGTACAAAGAAGGTTATGGCGATTTTTTTTGAAAATCTAAGGCGTTAGCCAAATTTTGAGAAATTAGCAAGTTCTTAGAAACTGAAAAGTTGAAGAACTTGAGTCAAGCGGAGGTTGAGTTGGTTAAGTAAACGACCTTCAGTTCCTTCTTCCTTTTCGGGGATGAAAAAACTTTAAGTGGGGGAGATTGTAACAACCCGTATTTTTGGAACCAAATTAAAAATTATTTTTAATTCACTTTTATAGAAATTAAATATTTTAGATGAATTATTCGGAGAAATAACGATTTAAATTTTATTCAAATTGAAGTTAGAACGTATAAATTAAAAAAAAAAAAATTAAAACGAGCACGGAATGGCGTGGTAGTTTAAAATTTTGGTTTTCAACTTTAACTTAATATACATAATTCATAATAAGTCGGAATTTGATAAAACAAGAAATTATATTCTGAATCGTAATTTTCTAACGAATACAAGAAATTGAGATTTCACTTTATAAATTGTAAGTTATGTCTAAATTAAAATTTAGAATAGTCGCTATGGAATTTATATATATTTTAATATCATATATATATATATATATATATCCCTTAAAAATCGCCATTTTGCAAACGACCTCCATTTTCAACGAAACCACTTCCATTGGGTTCAAAATGTCGTTTGTATGTTCGAAAACTATAAACATCGATATCTTTCGAGTTTGGAGAAATTTGGTCCTTTTCATCGGATATAAGACCAACATATCACTTTTTGCATATGGACAAATTTGGACTCGAAACCACTTCCATTGAGTTCAAAATGTCATTTAGGTGTTCGAAAAGTATAAGTTTTGATATATTCGGAGCTTCGGAGTTTTGGGCAACTTCGTTGGATCTTGGCTGAGCTAACCTAGCTCACAATATAACCCCAAATCATCCTCCTACTCTTCATTCACTTCAACACTTAGGCAAAAATTAGAAAATGGAGAGTGGAAAGGGAAATTAAAATTCCTAATTTAGGTTTGGCAAAATCTAAGCCCAAATCAAGGGGAAAATCAAAGAGACAACATGGGTAAGCTTCTCCATCCTCCTCTTCATCTTCTCCATCTTGTTTCCTCTTTGATTTCGTATGATCTAACTCTTAGAAAAATCAATTATATGTGCTTAGATTGGAGATTAGTAAGCTACGTTAGAAGAGAAGTTGTTCTACCTTGTCAATGGATTAATTTCTTGCTTCTACCAAGCAAAGATGAGATCTTTGTGAGTTCTTAGAGTCTATGCCATAATCTGTCAGCTTGTGTGGTGTAATTTATAGTTCATTTGAGTTTGCATATGCATATGAATTGGTTAGATAAGTGTACACTTTCCGGTTCATTAGTTTATGTTCCATTGAATTGAAAATTATGATAAGGATTATTCACACGAACTAATTCATATGCTTCGAGTTGATTGGGTGATCTTGTGAAGATCCATTGTCTCTCCGGCAAAGGCTTAAGTCTTCATAAGTCGCTTGAATCCCTTTTCCATGCTTTGATTTAGAATTTGGTTCACATTTGAATTTATAAGCCGAATCATTGCAAATCTCTTGTATGAGTGTTTGTGTATGTGCATTTGGGTGCTATAAGTGGTTTCGGCAAGTCTTTAAAGCCTCATTTGCATGTATATAACATCATAGGCCTTCGGGCATTTGTTGATATTATTTTGAGCATGTTTTCTAGGCAAATTGTGCTCTGCTTCAGGATTCAGGCGTCTGAATATTTTAGGTCAGACATCTGACCAGCTTCAAATAATTATGAAACAAGCAGAGCACTTCAGATGTCTGAAATTTTTAATTCAAATGTCTAAATTTTAATTCTGACGTTTGGCCAAAAAAAATCAGACGTCTGAAATAGCTCAAAAATGAAATAAATCCTTGCTGGTTCAGGAAATTGCAAACTCAGACATCTGAATCTTGTTTTTGAACTGTTGACCAGTGGACACCACGGTCAACAGTTTAGATCCATCCAGGCTCTTTTCCGGCTGAGTTTCGGCTCATTTCGACTTCGTTTGAGACTTGTCAGTTTCATTAATTCACAGATTTCAACAGCCCGACTCTTGCGAAATCGTTTTTATAAATCATCAATTAAAGAATGACGGAGTGGAAACTAAGGTGAAAACTCTCTCACTCAAATGTTTTGTACAAGTATTTATTTTCATAATTGAATATATATTGATTGTCTATGATTGCAATATTTGTTTGGTGATTGATGGATGTTTACAGTTTTAATGTTATCATTGTTAAACTGTGAAAATATGCATAGTTAAAATAACAGAGAAGTTCACATGAATTGTGATGTAAATCCCACATGGGTATTGGGACGATAATTTTACACATCGCCCAAGTGTACAAATAATAATCGTTGTTTGACGGTTGAAAACCCCACACAAGTATGGGGATGACAATAACTTCATACATCTCCCTTGTGTTTAGTTGTATGTCAATCGATTGATTGACAGACCGTAGTAAGCATTATTTAATTATTTAACGCTTATGTAGTTGTAGATGCACTCTAGATGTGAACTGAATGCTTAATAGTTGTTTATCACTATTTTCGAATACATGCGATGTACAAAATCTATATAATCGAAGTTATATGATAATTGGTTGAGTCACATTCCGATTCAGAATATGAACGAATGTTTTAGAATAATATTCAGTGAAGAATTGAAATATGATTTTGATGTCCGATTTTGGATAGACACGAAAATATTGAAATGGTTAACGACTAGAATAAAGAATTGACACGATTTTAATATAACCAGGATTTTTCCAACATATGAATTGGAAAGGATTTGAATGGAAATAATCTTCGGAATATTTCAATAATGGATTCCGTGATTATGCGGATACTGTTGAGGAATTTGGAAGACATAGATATCGTTATTTCCAGTACGATATCTGTTGGTTTCAGAATTTGATATTGAATAATAAGTCGATGTGATTTCTATTCAAAGCCTTGTATTTAATATCAAGTGAGATTTTGGGTTTGTCGTCAATGGTGTCTTTAATAACACTCTTCTTAAACCCAGTCGAGAAAAGAATAAATCTTTTAACTAAGATTTAATGAAGTTTTACAATTAACAAATATAATTGGAATTAAATGGTAGTTGATTTTGGGTTCGTTGTGAACTGTGTTTTAAATGACACTAGTTCTTAAACCCAACTAACCGTGAAGATATTATTTGGAGTTTATAAATCTTTTAATTAAGATTTAAGGGAATTTGCCAAAGTGAAGTTTTTTCCCAATTTAATATTAAATTGGAATTGAGTGGAACTCGATTTAGTGATAATCGAAATGAGCTTCCGTGAAGGAAGACCATTGCTATATATGGAATTTAAAAGGCTTTGTCGTTATTCCACTTATAATATTAGTCTGATATGGAAATTTATATCGACTACATACTGATAGACCGTGAAGGATCCATTTTAATGGAAGATGATTTTGGATTTATCGTGAATTATGTTTTAAGTGACTTTGGTTCTTTAACCCAAGTAAAGACAAGATTAAATTCCTAAATTTGAATAATCATTATGTAATGATTTTGAGATTAAAACTAATTGGAGTTTTAATGAATCTTTAATTAGACTGAAATGTGAATGAAGTAGTTAAATTTACTGAATTCAAGAAATGTTCGAGAATGAAGTACCGCTAGTTTTACTCCATGCGATAGTTAAATCTTTAATTAGATTTGAACGTTAAATGGTAATTGAATTTCCCGATAATACAATGGATGTTAGATATGGAGTACTACCAGTTTTGCTCCATGGGATGAATATGTTTGGGATTGGGATAATAAAATTATGATCACTTCGGTAAGGCTTGTTAATCCCGACTAGTTGATAAACCTTAATTTGGGTTAAGTTGAGAAAAGATATTAAAAATCTTTTGAAATGATTTCCAACAAGATTTAAATAAAAGAATATTTTGGATTGGAATGAGACGTATGATGTGTTTTTATAGCACTTGATTATAAGATACGACAGGGTTTAACCCATTCTGAATAACTGATACGATGATTAAAAGTCAACAGTGAAGATGGTGGTTGAAGACCGAAGATCTTCACATCATTTGGATGATTACTGATGTCTTGATTGGGCTGTACACCAAAGACGTGTTAATAAGTGGTGATCGTTCAGACGTATTAGGAGATCGATCAGATATGCGAGGAACTCTCTCCTTTATTGGACATATGAGACGATGAATAAGGTATCTCCGATTTCGTTTAGACCCAGAATGAATTTGTAAATGATTACGTATGACATTGTATTTCGTTTTGTATTGATTGATTTCTATTAAATATGTAACTGTTTAGTGGCGGAGAATTTATTCTCTTGCTTAACACTCTTCTTTGAGACGTATGAACTTAGGGGTTATATATTGATAGAAATCAGTTGTATGGCATGAATTGACAATGTGGCATATTAAGATGCAAATGATCAAGGCTTTTGTTGAAAAGAAGGACCTCATGGATGATGATCAAAGCATGGCTTTAAGTAGCATAGCTTTGTTTATAGCGCTAATTCACAAGCCTCACACCTCGGTATGAGTCAGAAATGGGATAGGTGATGTAGTGAGTGCATACATTCCTTTCTAGCTAGAAGTTGTGTCATGGTATGGAGCCTAGACATTTTTTTACTTATGTGGATGATTGATTGCGTGGCGCCTCGGATATGATTGGTCTCCAATGACTAAGTGATAGGTCTGATAGGACCAGGAAACGTATTGTCTAGGAATAACTAATTCTCAAAAGTAAGGGAGGACCGACACTGCAGGATCCAAGGGCTCGCCAACGTCCGAGTCCTTGGTCATCTTGCTAGAGGTGGTCCGAATCGGTAAGGAGACCATCCCTTCCCTTGATTCATGATGGAAATCCAATTTCCAATACGACAACCTTTCGATTTTAGTTGTAAACCTATGCATGGCGACATAATATATGGTACCTATGTCATCTATAATTTTTTTTAAAGCGTATCAAGCATGTTTGACTATTATAAGGGAAAACTCTATCCTACGTCTTGCGTTGCATTGTGTGATGGGACTTGAGTCTTATAATAGCTTTATTTTTCAAAAAGCATTGCATTGTTTATAAGTTGTTTTATTTTAGAGTATTCATGGGAGTAAACCCTTCCGTGACATATGGCGTGGTCTCATGATGCACCTTATTTTGTGATAAAAGTTTAATAGCTGTTTTGAGTTCTCACACCACTCTCATTACTGACTCAGAGTTTATTGTTTTCCCCTAAACTTTGGGTGTCCTTATTTTCCACACGGGCAGTCAGTAGTTTTGGTTTTGCAGATTTCTATTTTACTGGGTCCTGGTTTACACCTGGAGCTATATTCAAAAAACTTTGTATTCGTGTATTTCTTTCAGTTGCGGTAGTTGAAGTTTTCCACTACATATTATATTTATATATTTAAATGTTAATTATTAATCTCTGATATTGTATTTCCGTTGTATATTATTTATTTCATACTCTCATATCTTGTACTCTAATGTAAATTGTTTTAATAGCAATGAAATATTCTAATGTTTGTATTCTGATGTGTCTTGTTCTTATTACAATCCACATTTTCCCGTCTCCTTGGCGGCTGGGGGAATTTCGGTGCGTGATAGCTTGTAAGTTTATTTGAATATGAAAAATATCTTTAACCTCATGATCATTGGAATTGTATGTAGCATATTATTGAAATAGGCTTAGTATAAAAAGTAAGAAAAGACGAGTCCTTTATGTTCATATATAAGTATTTGTACATCTTCATGCTAGTGTACAATTTGGAGCAGCTACACCTATATGAAATAGGGTACTAGAAATTCTTTAAATTGTGAAATAATAAGGATTACTTCCCTAAAATTTTGGAAATCTGTACGACTTTTCCATGTTTTCTAAGTCAAAGATGTTAGGCTAGAAACTCTTTATTATAATGAGAAATTATAACTGATACTTGAGTAATCTTGTATATAGTTTTACCATTGTTTTGAGGTTATATTAAAATAGTTTATAAAAGAATAAGAATGTATCTCAAGAGGTAGAATATTACCTATTAATATAATAACAAATAAAATATTGGGGCATACATGTAGATTTGTTGTTCTCAGATAAAAACTGAAATTTGAATGCTTTGAGCATTCTGTTAAAAAGTGTTTACCTTGTACCTAGAAAGTAATGTCTTTGATAAATATAAGCCTAGAAGAAATAGTTAAGGTAACTGGTGAAGAAAATGCACATACTTGTGTTTTAAGAAAGTGGAAATATGAATGTGGACCGATCTTGTTAATTGTATAAATCATTTCAGTTGCGCTGGGATAGAAGTCTTGTTTACATACTACGAAATACAAGTTTTTGCAAAGGTTACCATCAATTTACAAATGCCCAGACTTTATGTTAAACACCTAGTTCCAAAAGGATAAACAGAGGCAAATGATAGTTTTATATTTATTCATGTAACAAGCTACTAATTTCATGTATAAACGGGCACAAAAGACTTGCGTGCTAGTTAAAATAGAATACCACTTTAAGGAAATGATATGCCAAGGTACCCAAGAGAGTTAAGTCTACTACATAGGCATTCACATTTAGTTTAACTTAAGCAATGATTCAAAGGACTGGATATTTATGTATTCTAATTGGGTAATATAAGCAAGTAAAAATATTTTATTACAATGTTATGCCAAGATAAAGTTGTATAGAAGCATGCTAGTTCAACATATAAATAATTATTTATTCTCTAGCAGGGGCTTGTTAATTGAATCAGGAGGCTTGTATAAATTTTGTATAAAATCTGATATAAAAATATAAGCAATATCCAGGACACTAAATATGTAGATGCACTTGAATGGATATTAATGAATTTGATATAATTTCAGGTTAGGGCCTGAATATCACTAGCCTATGTTACTTAATAATATAACTAGAATGTTATTATGTTACCCAACTGGAGAGAATAGTTTAATAAAGAAAAACAAGTCAATTTATTCTTGTTTGTATGATGTGTAGCGATTAATTACTTATAATTAATCAAGAGTATTTTGCTATTTAATTTAACTATGATGTAAGAAAAAGAAGACTTATATATCTCCACATATACAACTTAAATAAAAATCTAAAGCAAACCAATATTGCTATATTGGTATAAGGGATCTTGGAATTGTTTCGAAAAAAAAAATTAGCTAGAAAGAAGGAAATTTTAGGGGTCATTTCATTTGATATCTGAGCCGTGTTAGTAAAAATACACAGTTATAAATATTTAGATTTAAATAGTAGTTGGAAAGCTATTGATTTATACTGCAGGAATTTTTGAATGATTGGCTGAAGGTGTTTATTTAGCTGGAAGAAGCAGTTCGAAAATGAGACGGAATTGTTCCCATATAATTTACTGACTAATATGGGTAAATTTATAAATGGTTAATCAAAATTGGATGCTTGGTTGTGATTGAAATGTTGGGTTAAGCCCTTATTGTTTGTTTACTATATCCAGTTTTGTTTGAAAAGAAAGACATACCCTATGGAAAATATAAGGAGATACTTAGCTCTTGAAATGATAAAATGAAATTCAGTTTAAAATATATATATATATTTATTAACATATGAATACATGCAATCAATGATATGTAAGTTGGATTACTTGGAAGCCTGAAGAAAGATCTTGATAACTTCAGAATAATTATTTGTTTATACCTAATTTGCTAAAGAGAAAACATGTTTTAGTGGAAGCATTTGACTCCAGGGTTAAAATGTAGTAATTAATATATACACACGAGTCTATAACAAGTGTTGTAGACTAAAAAAAATGTTTATAACTGGTATATAATTAAGGTTTTCCTTAGGCAGTGAGGGGTATTTTAATAACTTATATATATTTGAAAGAAATATGTTTGTTTAGATTATTGTATGAAAGGATAGATTATTGTATGAAAGGACATGATTGTTGCCATAAAGAGAAATGCTAATGTCTAAAAAAATGTAAATAATTCAAGGATACTCAAAATGATTTAAGTCTAAAAGGTAAAAAAGTAAAGTTTATTAAATCAAAATGGGATAATACTATGGATTCCAAGCATAAATTAGATGGCACTTCAAGAAAAAAAAATATAACAGCATGACCGAAAATTTTCTTTAAAACCCTATGCCAATCGGTATTTTTGAAAAAATGTGACAATAAAAAAATAAAGTATACATTATATATATATATATATATATATATATATATATAGGCTGAAGGCTATATTTTTTAGAATAAATATATCCATGTAAATATCATTGTTGACTAGATATTTTGGGAAAAAAAGAAAGCAGATGGACTCTGCCTTTGCTGGAAAAAAAAAATAAGTATGCTTACAATATAGAATAAAGCCCTGTATTTTTTTTTAATAAGATGTTAAAACTTATGCAAAATGATGATTTGAAAGAGTTTGTATAAGATATTTCCCGAACAGAATGTTTTGGTAAATCAAGTGATACAAGGTTTGAAATAAGGAAGTTGATTATGGAATTATATACTTGCCAAATGGTTAAGTGCTTGAATACTGATCTTATAAGACAAAATGTTACATCCCGTAAATTTCGAGCATTTAAGTCATTGAATAAATTTAATTATTGAATTTAAAGTGGTTTTATGATAGATTTTATAATGTCATTTATGAAAGATTTCAAACTAAGTTCTAATAAACAATAATTTGTAATTAGATAAATGGTGATTTATAACAATTGAGATTATTATCAAATTGTACGCATATTTTATTAATTAACTACGAACTATTGATAATCAAAGAAAATAGTAGTTGAATCATTTTTTTGGTATAAAAATATTAGTATAGAAATTCTATGATAATTGATAACAAATTAATCAATATTTCCAGTTTAAATTGTATAGGAGAAGTTGTAACGAAATGAGGTGGCACCGATATACAACGTAAGTTTTAACTAGCATAGTTTATGAAATTTAATGTTGACATTAATAATCAAATAAATCATACACATAATAACTTTGCTCATTCACATTTCATGTAAGTTTATTTTCTTTCCTCTTCTTTTTCTACTTTCCCCAATTCACTAGCCCCTTTCTCTCCATTTTATTTCTCCATTAATTATGCATTCATTTCATTCCTTTGTAACCTATTATATATGAACAGACGCGTTAGGGAAATAAACCACGTTTGTTGCATGCCTTCTCTTCCTCCCTTCTCTTATACCTATTCATTTCTTTCCTAAAGGAAAAATTTACGTAGTCATCTCCCCCCTTTTTCTCTCCAATTTCACGACCACTTCGTCTTCCCTAAAATTCATACTCTCTTCAAACAAATTCACATAAATATATACATTCTCTCTTCTTTTTTTATTCCTTCCTCTTAAAACAATTTGATTGACATAGAAATGTGTTTATTTATGCTCTTATATCTTATCTTTTGTATATAAATAAATATTACTGGGGTATTGTTTTGTTACTTTTACAGATATTCCAACCCAGCCCGCATGCAACCAGAAATATAGAGAAATAGAGATCAATTTGTTGTGTATTTGCATTTTGAAGAATTGTAGATGAAGATCTCACATCTGGCTGCTATTGGACAAGAAAATAACTGATTTAGAGGCCATGCACATCTCAAATTAAAGGAGGCTTGTCAAAGAACCAAGAGGAAAAGAAGAAAGGCCAAAAATTTAACAGATTTAACTAAGGCCCATTGAGACTCTCATTGTAAACTCTTTTGGTGAATTCCCTAAGGCCCATCTATCATTATATTAGGGTTAGGGTTAGGGTTTGGCTTTCTATCCTATAAATACCCTTGTAATGTCATTGTAGCCACCATCCTATCCATTATTCTGTATTCTCTTCTCCATTAATAAAAGTTCTTCCTTTTTACTATTTCTGCATTTTTCTTTCTTAGCAATCGGCGTTGTCTTCACAATTAGTTTTGGAAGAGCACCAATTGTATTTTACATTTTTTTATTAGTGATTAGTCGTTTGATTAGTTTCAACGACAATTCTAATTTACTTTTTGTTGTTCTTCTTTTCCTGCAATTCTACTTTCTGCATTTTATTTCTATTTTGCATTTTAATTTCCAATTCATAATTGTGATTTGATCATCGGTTCAATTAGATTTGTTCTGAATCGGATCGCAGTTTCAATTTTTTATTGTTTTCAAAAACCAACCTCGAAAATCGTCTAACTCGCCCAAGAGATTAGATAAATAATTTGATTTTAATTTACCTCCCTGTGTTCGATCTGTATGCTACACACCTGTACGCTTGCAGTATTTAATTTAAAATTCGCGCTTTTCTAATTCATAGATTAGCGACGATCAAGTTTTTGACGCCATTGCCAGGGAGGTAACAATTAAATTTTGTTATTTAATTTCTGATTCGTGTTAGTTTTTATTTTTACTTTTTGTTTAATTTTGTTTAAAAAAGTAAAAAAATCTTGATTAGTGAATTGGTGTATCAATTACATTGATATTATCACAACTAAATAAGAAGAAAAAAAAAGTTGCCAATTTTATTCAAATTCTTTCCTTTTTATTTCTCAATCTCATTCATTTCTTTCTTTAACAAATTATTCTTTCTTTTTAACATATTAAAAAAAAATATTTCACAATTCTCTTCTTTCTTTATATTTCTTTTGCCATCGTTTCTCGCCATCTCTACTGTTTCTTCCCGATCAACTTTCAAAACTAGATCATCCTTCACAATCATACCCACGTTTCTACAATCCCTCATCACGCTCACGCCGTACAATCACCATACCCAGTTGAGAACCCACACGCAAACCCCCATCAGTTCATACAACAATCATCTCAACCACATACCAACATTCAACCACAATTATAACGCTTGAATCACCCTCGCCAATCAGCTACAATTCGATTCAAGACAGACCCGAAACCCACTCATAGCCCCAACATCATCAACTCCCAATACATCCAAAGTTCTGTTCAACGAACCACAAGCAGCACCTCTCTTCTTCACAATTCAAACCCCCTTCATCGCATTGATTCAACGCAAACCATCTTCCCTTCAGATCCCAAAATAGCGCTCATACCTTTCTACTTCACGTTAATGCAAGGAGACACCAAACTCTATCATCATCAGACCGATTAACACATCTCCATACTCACGCAAGTCCTATTCCACCACCATAACCACATCCACAACCCTTCTCCAGATCGCAAAACCTGAACTCCTCGTCCACCTCCACCGCAAACCAGTACACCTTCAGACCAAAATACCACACAACTCACCCTCTGCATAACCGAAATCCAATATTAACCCCTTATCCCCAAATCGATCCTACCAGATTTGAACCGCAAACCACCGCTACTGCTTTTGTTCCTACCGGGATCCCCAATTTCCAGAACCACACACCAGTTCGTTGAATCAAGTCATCCTCTTTTTCAACCATTGCATTCAACTATCACAGAAAATTCGTACCCAAATTGCAATTCTTGAACCCCCAAAAACATATCAGCCCCTCAGCCGATTCAAACACTAAAAACCCGAAGCAAGCCAAACCCAAAAATCGCGATTCATAAACCCCTACCCAATTCAGAAATCCCAAAAGCCGATAGTCACCCTCATACCCTACCGAAGCCAAACTCGATTCGAGATCCTTATCATCAATTGAATTTTCGGTAAGTAAAAAAAGTAGGAGGAAATATTTGTTTTCGTGATTTGTTTTCTGAAAGGAAGGGGCAGCGTTTGTTTTGAGAAAAAAAAGAAAAAGGGGCGTGATCTGGTCTAAAGAAAAGGTGGACTTAAAGTTTTTAACTGGTTGGCCCACGTGATACGTCAATTTTGTGTTTTTAATTGGTTTAAGTCTGAGTGCTTTCGTGATCTTTGTGTATGTCTATTTTGAGGGTTTTAGATTGTTTCCAGAATTACCAATTTGTTCCTATTATTATTTTGAGGCACAAGTTGTTTGAAGGGCGAGATTTACGGTTTGAGCGGCACGCTTGGGCCAAGATTTGCGCAAAGACCAAAGCAAAAACAACAACAAATCAAAAGAAATCAAAGGTCAAGTAATTTGCAAATAGTGGATTTGGATCGCTAGCACTGCTCAATTATTCTGGGCAGACTGTCATACCCTGCTCTGTAAAATTTTCTAAACTCTACAGGTTCTGCAACTGCTTGAAAAATATTAAAATTGCTTGTAAAAAAATCTTCTGCAGGTGCAACGGCTTGCTTGTACAATATTTTAAATTTCTGCAGTTAATAATGTCTGATTTGTGTGGTTGACTGATATTTCCATAACTAAAATCTTCATTCTCATTGTGTTCAACAATAAAAATAAACATTGCAAAATAATATAATTGAAAAGTGGTGCTTTGTGAAGTGACTGCCTTGTATAATTGGATCGCGGATATATAGTAGTTCAATTTATTGAACTATTAGCAAAAGAGGTTGCATACTACCCGTAAAACATTGGTCGTATCCCTTAGTATTCATACTATACGTGAACGACCATAAGACCCTCTTCCCCCTTCTAATTGAGTCACTTAATTAATAGAGCACAACTCATCCTTTTATACTATTTTGAACTAAGAATAATTTTTGTCTTCCCTTGATTGCATTCAAATGTCTGATTCAAAAAAATCATTGAGAGAAATGTGGGATAATAATCGGAGTAGACGTCCTCTTGAAGAGTATGAAATACAACTCATGAAGCAAGATTTTCCAAAATTTGGTGAAGCCAATGTCAACAATTTTCAAAATTTTCAAAATGACCAACAATTTCAAAATCAGGATTATAATCGAAATGACGATTTCAATTCAAATTTCAATAGTTTCGATTATGGGCCATATCCGTATCAAAATAGTTTTGAATTCCAATATAGCTTTGATCAACATCTGTACGGGGTTGGAAACCAATTCGAAAATAATTTTGAAAATGATTTTCAAATCGATCAAAATTTTCAAAACTACAACCCATATCCACATCTTGAGAATGACCAAAATTGGAATTTTCCCACCAATTTTAATAATTTTGGTTACGAACCTAATTTTCAAAATCAAAATGATTTCCAATCTCAATTTCAATTTTCTGAAAATTCAAACTATTTTGAAAATCAAGAAATCCAAAGCGAGAGCTCTCAAATCAACGACTCTGAAAAATGTAATTTTGATGAGAGGGCGAAAAGGCTAAATAAAAACATGGATGAACTTCTTTGTTTAATGGCATCTTATGAAGAACAACGAGAGCAAGAAAATCAAATTCAAACAAGCCTTGAATCAGAAAATAATCCAATTTCTACTAACATTGAAAATGTTCAAATAACGACTTTGGAAATTGAAAATAATAATCTTGATGAAGTTGTTCAAAATTCAACAAATGATCTGGACTTCGATTCTTTTCAGGAAAAAGATTTAAGTTTAGATTTTGATCTTCCTCTTTCAGGCTGTGAAAAACTTGAAATCCTAGAAATTGAACAGAATAAAAATGTTGAAATTTTCAATTCAAATGTGGAAAAGGATTTTAACGAACATGAATTCTTTGGATTGTACAAGGATGAGTTGCCAAATGAGGAAGAAATAGATTCACGTCACGATTTCGAAAATTTTAACTTTGAGAAAATTTCGAACGAACTTGAAATTGTCAGTGTCGAAAATACCTTCTCAATTGAGGAAGGAGATCACATACTCCTGAACAACATTCAGAATTCAAATTTCACTGAATTTATATACGATCACAAATTTTTGGACAATTACACTGATAAATTTATTGAACACATGAATTATTTTTGGAATGTTAGTTTGATTGAAAAAATTCATGTTAGGACGACCCTGGATATTTATCTCCTAAACTATAAATCTAGGTTTAAAGATGAGATGGTTTTCAAAAACCTTTGCTTATTAGAAAACATGCCTAGACATAGTGGGAATGAGACTCATAGGGCTAGAACCAAGTGTGGGGGGAAATGTTGGTGGCAGTCTTTGCATCGCATGCATCGTAAACACATATATCATTGTATATATGATCCATTCTTACATATAGTTAAACTGCATTTCATTCTTCAAATAATTTTGCATCTCATTCACCTTTGGGTACGATCTTTCAAATTTAGGAAACGTGTTTACAGTGTGGACACTGTTTAGTTCTAGTGTGGGGGGGGGGGGGGGAGTTTGCATTTCATTCATTTTCATTTTCTTTATTTTTCTTTCTTTTTCATTTTCAGCCATTTAAGTAGGACCATCATGCAATTAGATCATACTAACATGCCATTTTTTTTGAAACATGACTCATTTTATTTTGATACAACAAAATAAGTTAAGGATTGTTAAGTAGTTGATAGTATTTTTTTTCTCTCAACTTAGATCAAATAAGAAATATAATGAAAAGTTTAATTTTGAGGGATAATAGTTAACCGGTACATAGGGAGATTCTTAGGTGATGGCCATGAAATCTATTCTGTATTGTAGACTTTGTTTAAATAAGTGGAGGACTTAAAATACTTATATTGGCTTTTCGAATCTTTTAAAATAAGTTGTGTTAAGATGAATTCGCATAACTCTCTTTTATGCTTATATTTTCAATAATAATAATAATAGTAATCCAAGGGTATCCAACATTGCTTGTATATCAAGCGTTGGTGTGCAAACCCGCCAAGCTCTATCTGACATGTTGTTGACAAAGTCAGCGTTGGAATATCTTGGTCTCATTTTATGAGATTGGACACCTAAGGATTACCGACACGTTGTTGACAAAGTCAAAGTCAAAGTCGGCTTGCACAATCCGCCAAGCTCTTTACCCACTCTCCGTTAGTCCGCGAGGCAGTGCATGGGTGGTAAACCTTGGTCTTCTAAGTTAGGTGTATGTACTTAATCATAAATTTTAAAATTTTATACAATAAAGAATAAGCGATGATGCCCAAACACTTCTTGACCTTATTGATTTGACTAGCCATACATGAGAAAATTAGAATACCACTTTACAAACTGTGCCAAGCAAACTAAGAATCTATTTCATGGCTGCACTATGTTATCGACCGAACTAACTGGCCAAACTAGAATTTAACATTTGAAAACTTGATTTATATTGAAATTTTGTGACAAGTTGAGGTATTTAAAGTACAATCAACTGATTAGAAATTGTTAACTTAATTTTTTGTACCACTTTCCTGAAACAAGTCGTGTTTTCATTTTTTGTTTTCAATTGCATAAGTCCTTTGCGTTCATGTAGTTTCATTAGAACCATATCATACTGCATTTGGATTTTGTCGGTAGTATCCGCTGAAAACCCTCACAAGACACTACTCGTCCTACTAGGGACACCTAGAGGTTTAACTACTTGTTGCATACGCTCAATGCAATCGTGTTTGCTACGAAAGTGTGACCTATCTAGTTTAGTTTTTCATTTCTTGTTTTACTCGAGGACGAGTAAAAGATAAGTGTGGGGGTATTTGATTGACATAGAAATGTGTTTATTTTATGCTCTTATATCTTATCTTTTGTATATAAATAAATATTACTGGGGTAATGTTTTGTTACTTTTACAGATATTCCAACCCAACCCTCATGCAACCAGAAATGTAGAGAAATAGAGATTAATTTGCTGTGTATTTGCATTTTGAAGAATTGTAGATGAAGATATCACATCTGGCTGCTGTTGGACAAGAAAATAACTGATTTAGAGGCCATGCACATCTCAAATTAAGGGAGGCTTGTCAAAGAACCAAGAGGAAAAGAAGAAAGACCAAAAATTCAATAGATTTAACTAAGGCCCATTGAGACTCTCATTGTAAACTCTTTTGGTGAATTCCCTAAGGCCCATCTATCATTATATTAGGGTTAGGGTTAGGGTTTGGCTTTCTATCCTATAAATACCCTTGTAATGTCATTGTAGCCACCATCCTATCCATTATTCTGTATTCTCTTCTCCATTAATAAAAGTTCTTCCTTTTTACTATTTCTGCATTTTTCTTTCTTAGCAATCGGTGTTGTCTTCACAATTAGTTTTGGAAGAGCACCAATTGTATTTTACATTTTTTTGTTAGTGATTAGTCGTTTGATTAGTTTCAACGACATTCCTAATTTACTTTTTGTTGTTCTTCTTTTCCTGCAATTTTACTTTCTGCATTTTATTTCTGTTTTGCATTTTAATTTCCAATTGATAATTGTGATTTGATCATCGGTTCAATTAGATTTGTTCTGAATCGGATCGCAGTTTCAATTTTTTATTGTTTTCAAAAACCAACCTCGAAAATCGTCTAACTCGCCCAAGAGATTAGATAAATAATTTGATTTTAATTTACCTCCCTGTGTTCGACCTGTATGCTACACACCTGTACGCTTGCAGTATTTAATTTAAAATTCGCGCTTTTCTAATTCATAGATTAGCGACGATCACAATTCATAATTCCCTTGCTTTCCCTTTTCTCTTGAAAGCCAGACCTCTCCTCCTCTATTTCTCTATGTAAAAAGAAGAAGAAAAATAAAGAAAATCTAAAAAAATTGGTTTGGTTTTGGTGCTGTCTTCTGTTGGCAACCTTGTATCTTCTTGTATCCATCTTCAAATCCATGCAAGGTGAGTTTCTCACGATTAAATTTATTCGAGTAGTTTACATCAATATCTTAAGTAATAAAATAGTTTAATTCTGGGTTAGCTTGGTCTAAAATATTACCATGTTGATTCTATGTATTTGTGTACTTATATTATTTGCTAAAACCCGAAAGATGCTTGAAACATATTTATACACATACTTGTTTTGTTGTGAAACTAGAAACATATGCTGATTGTCTTGTTAAATTTGACATCTTAATGGGCATGCTAAGTACATTATGTCTTTTGATTTCATGTAGATTAACTTCTATTCAAAGTCCTAGCCATATACAAGAAATTTTATCATATACATATTTCATGCGTACACCTTTTTTACTGTTTGGAAAAGTGTGGTTAAATTATTATGAATGGTGGTATGTATCCCATTATTCTTTGGCAACCATATTTATCTTGCTGTGTAATTTCTAATGTATGCAAACATTTTGGATTGAAAATTTCATATGTTGCATCATGCTTAGTGTGAACACGGTTAGGCTAACTAGTTAAGAATATATTTAACTATCTTCAGGTATGAGCGTGGTCAGTGGCAGACTTATAATAGGATGAGTGGGGGCCGCCGCCCCCACTGGATTTTTTTAATACTTTTTCGGTTTAATGTGAAACTAGATAACCTCATACTGTGGCATCACAAAGATGGCTTTCCAAAGGCGGTTTGCCTGACAGAATCATTAGCAGCTTTTACGGCTTTACCTATCTTCCAGCCACCATTTTACCCACCTCTGACTCTTCCTATGGTGGCTCTTTCTCCTCCGGACCTGCCTGATGTCCCTGCAATTCAAATTGATCCCAAAATCCTAGCTTCTATCAATGCCCCTTCCTCTAGTAAATTGGCCATCAACCAGCAATCGACGTCTTCAACCCCTCCTCCTCCCTCCAACCATCCATCGTCCGCTTCCTTGGCTACCCCTTTAGCATCGTTGATCGATGAAGACGGGTTCCAAATTGTAACAGCAAAAAGGAATTCCTGCAAAGACTCAGGAAGCTGCAAAACCTTACACGGCTTCCAGGGTTTTAAATTTTAACTGATAATCGATCGAAGACGAGCAGCGACGACTTTCCAGTCCTTCCGCTGCCATGGAATGTAAGGAATGGAAAACCATATAATTTGATCTATAATTTTTCTTCCCAAATGGTCAAATGCAACTTGGTCAATTTGGCAACTACATCCGAAATTTGTAGTCGAACAATCAAATTTTAAATTTAGGGAATTAGTGAATTTGTATTAAAAAAAATTGAAGGAAAAAACATTGGTTTTGGTTGTGTACTTGCTTTTGAAGTTGGGATGATTTTCAGTTGTCGCTACATCTGTGAGTATTTTTTACTATAAATTTTTTCAATATTTCACTACATAATAGATAAGGAGATGTGCGTCGAATAACTGACTAATAATTCTTATTGAAGATGGTATATTAAAGCCATTGAAATCAACGATTATTATTCAAAATATGAAAGAAAGATGTATTTGTAAACATTTTACGTTGTAATATTTTTTTCTGCCTAAATTGAATATTAATATGGTTTTATGGTTCAAATGTGTTAATTTTCAAGGAAAATATGATCAGACCTTTTTTTTGGCAGTTCCGCCCCTATTCACCTAAATGTCTACGTACGCCACTAATGCATGGTTTATTCTAATCGGTTTAGCATATTAATAGAAATGCACGCAACATATAATTTACGCATTTATATACATTCAACTTGTATATTTTCTTGCCACTTACTATTTAACTGAAAAATGTAGTTTGAAAATCATGTTTGATTTGCATGTTATGTTTGTCTTATATGCTAGGTTGATGTCATGTTATACTTTAGTTTCAAAAGTAACCAAATATATATGGCATTTTTTCATATATTCAAAAAAAAAATTGTGTTAAGATTAACTATTTTATTTTAATGTTTTATTGAAGTTGACTTACTTGAATAAAGTTAATCCTGACTCGAGCATTTCATGATTTGCACGGAATGCTCGGGTCAGACGGAGTGCTACAGCTTAAAGATTTCAGCTATCGAAGTTAGGTAGGCATGAGAAGACACACACGCTTTGGATCGTAAAATTTGTAAATTTTATTTATTTACAAGCTATGTATTATCCGCTATTGTAAAATTTGTAAGGTCTGATATTTTGTAAAAATTATTCAGCTGCATGTTATTATGTTCTGTGGTTATGTATTGATTCTATTAAAGCTCATAAGTAATAACAATCTGTCGTTTCGAGCGGTTTAAGTTGGTTTAACTACCGACTTGAAGTGGTCGGAAAGGCAAGTTGTTACAGTTGGTATCAGAGCTTTAGTTTATACAAAGCTTATCTTATGGGGTTTAACAAGAATTATCACCAGAATGTCTAGGGACAACGTATTTTAAAAATTTAAGTGTATTTTTAGTATAATTAATTTGAAAAAAAAATTGGAATTGAAATTATAAAGTACTTTTGAAGTGTATATTAATTTGAAAATATAATGTATTTAGAAGTATAAATTGATTCGAAATAAAGTTTGTTCAGCAGTATAAATTGACATGAAACTTAAAACATTTTGGAATATAAGTTAATTTGAAATATGAAGTATTTTGAAATCTTTTGATGAGAAAAAATTTGAAATAATTTTGAGCATAAAAAAATTAAAACCAAATATATTTTTGGACGTAAATGTGACCAAAATGAATTTGTATATCAAATAAAATATCATTTGAATTGAATGTGAATCTAACTAAGCCTTCATAAGTAAGGTTGTGTTTTCTAAATTATTTGGAAATGTAAGTATAGTGTATTAACTAACTTGATTGAATCAAGTTATGTTTTATAATTTTTTAGTAATATAGTATGAGTATGATTAACAAATGTGATATCGAATTAAGTATTTTGAAATCTCTTAAAGGTTTAGAAAAATGATTGTTTTTGAATTCCAACAAATGAGTTTTATTACATAAATTGCGTATAGAAAATATCGATGTTAAATATAAAGAAAGTTACGTATTTTCGAAGAAAATATTCGTAGCGGTAAATTGATGCTTGTCTTTATTGTAGTATATTTAAGATATACTAATGGATGATAACTGATATTCGGGTTAATAAATTACAAATGTTAAACCATTGATGAAATATGAAATGTATATCATGAAAAAAATCACATATTGATTTAGTTAAAATTAAGGAGATCGTTTGACTAAAATTTGAGAATTTGATTCTTGAAATTGATTCCCAATGTTTTGAAGAAAAAGACTAGTAGTATATACAAGTATTTTCAAATAAAAATGTTTGAACTATTTTTCCGAGATGTTTTCAAAAAGGAAATTATATGAATGGAGAACTCACTTTTGTCACTGGAAAATAATTTCAATGATAATTTTACATTATTGGAATTTATTCTCAAGTCTCAAAGTGGGGGAGACCACTTTGGCAGCTTGCTACTTGTTTTTCTTAGTCAAACAAAGCTTGATTTGTGAAGCATGATTTGATATGCAAATATATACATATTTTTGGAATGATTGAAAGAAAATCTGGAATTTATTCTCGAGTTTAGTCAAATGGTAATCCTATGTATTAGGATAATGTAATTACACATCTTGAAGAGTTACCTTGATATGAAATGACTGAATGTAATATTCAATTGAATAATGATATTTGTGATATGTAACCCAAATCGAATTTTTAAAAAAATGAATGATTGTCAATATGAACTAGATATGAAATGATATTGAATATTCAAATCAATTGTGAAATCAAAAGCAAATTTGTAACACCCCATGTCCGTTAATGTCACTCACAAAGGGAATGCATTAAGTTTCATGGAGCGTTATAAGTAAACAGAACAGAATATTACAAGACAGATACATAAAATAGTACTTGAAAAATTTATAACTTTATTGCAGCGGAAACAGAAATAAGTTTGGTTACATCTTTAAACCCATCGCATCAAAACCAAGTACATAATATCAGCCTTGTACAAAAGCCATCAGAGTACATAATTTTTGAAAACCATAATCCGCAATCCAAATTGCTATATGAAAGAGAAACAAAGCTAAGCATTACTTTCAGCACTTAAAGCAGGAAAGTCCGAGTCAAGCCTCAACGTGCCTACCATGAGAACCTGGAGGGGGGGGGGGAGGAAAAAAAAAGGGCGAAACAAAAAGGGTCAGATATAAAGTCTGGCGAGTCCAAGGACTTTAACAATATAATTAGTAAAGAAAAATGATAAGAACATAAACTAAATACAAGAGATGACTGTAACATAAGCAGATATGACGAGGTAACAAGATGAACAAGATATAACATTGACTGCACTTCTAACAACTATAAGATATTCTCTGCACCACACCAATACTAGTTTCATACTAAAAGATGGTCCCTCTTGGCTAAATAGAATGATGATAGTTTCGTGTACTTCTAGCTGCTCTCATAGGTAACCAACCTGTACCTATCATCACTAGATGTATCTAATATCCTCCCTGTTCGATTATGTACCTCTAGCTCCTATCATAGGTAATCAGTGTGCACCTATCACCACTAGATGTACCCTCCCTACCAATCATAATAATGGTAGCTTCGTGTATCCCTAGCTGCTCTCGTAGGTGCCCCACTTGCTCCTACCACCACTAGTTGTACCCACTACTCTCCCCATTCGATCGGTTCCCTAACCTCGTACATACCTGTGCTGGTCCCACAACAGGGTGTATCACTCCCTAAGGTGGCAACCCCGATACTACTGAAATGCACAGCTTATACCTACACGATACAACAACGTCTTACCTATCAGCTTGGATCAACGCACGCACATGACTCTGCTGGACTGGCACTGCCATCGCTAACTCTTTATTGACCTCTTACAATCAACCCCAGTAAAAGTTTCCCTGTCCTCGACCTAGTTCTAGCTCATATAGATATTGAAATGGGTTACTGGTTGAAAAGGGTCCATACATTTGACACAAGCTTCCCTCCTAAGCTTGGTCCCCACTAGGAATTCCCATTTAACCCCTTTTTATCCCCATGTTTTATCACATGTCTCAGCTTGGTTAAGTGCTTTTATTATGTTTCACATGCTACCCCGCTCACCAACTTAACCCCTTTATTATTCCCATGTGTTACCGCATGTCTTATCTTGGTTAAGTGTTCATTATTTAGGTTATACGTCCTACCCATGCAATACATGCTACCCATGTCACCCACTTAACCCATTTACTGTTCTCATATCTTCCCACATGTCTTATCTTGGTTAAGTGTTTTTAATTGTGTTTCACATGCTATCCATGTCACCCACTTATCCCCTTTACTATTCCCATGTCTTACTACATGTCTCAGCTTTGTTAAGTGCTTTAATTATGTTTCACATGCTACCCATGTTACCCAGTTAACCCTTTATTATCCCCATGTCTAGTCACATGTCTTATCTTGGTTAAGTGTTCATTAATTCATTATAACCGTAGTCTTGTAAGACCTCCCACATTAGATTATCGTTTTATGGTTGCTGGATATGCCGGGCGGTTCTGGGCAGGCTTATACCGCAATCCGAATCTAACCTCGTATCTTTGCATTATTACGCATCTAATTTCTACCCTTGACCTCTCACATTAGATTACCAAATTGCGGTCGCTGGATATGCCGGGCAGTTTTGGAAAGACTTCTACCGCAATCTGAATCTAACATCGTGTCTTAGGCGTTCATTTTCACTTTCTTGATTCAAATCCCAATTTCAAATCTTGGATTATAATATATTCCAATCACCCATGATTTCCAATCTAAATTATGTTTATAATTTTAATCCAAATTATGCCCAAACCAGTTTGCGTTCATTATCTCTTCCTTAATTCAATTTCAAGGCTTGGATTATGGTGATTTCCCAGTTACCCATAAATTACAATCCAATTTATGCTTATTGTGATGACCCTGATTTTCAGAACCAGTTTAAAATTGTTATTTTAGTTGTTTTAATGAATTTTGAATATTTAAAATGATTATTTTAAATAATAATGACTAAAAATTTAGTTTAATCGAAGTTAGAATGTAGAAATTTATTTTAATTATATAACGAGCCTGAAATGGTGAGGTAGTTTGAAATTCGATTTTAAATTTCAAATGAATGTACAGGATTCAAAATAAATCGGATTTCGGTAAACCCGAAAATATTTGAATCTGTTTAATCATATCTTTCTAACGAATGTAAGAAACTGAGATTTCACTTTAAAAACAGAATGATATGTCCAGTTTAAAATTTAGAAAAGTCGCTGTGGAATTTATATATATTTTAATTAAATATATAGCCCTTAAAAATAGCCATTTTACAAATGACCTCTGTTTTCGACCAGACCGCTTATGTTGGATTCAGAATGTCAAATTATTGCTAGATTTTAATTTTCATAATTTTTGAAATTAATATGTGAGCGTGGCAAAAGGAAACGTGTTTTGTCAATTTCAGTTTGAATTGGATTGACTAGAAATTGGCCATTTTTCAAATGATCTCATAATTCGACGAAATTAGTTTTGTTAGGACCGTATCGTCAAAACATAGCTAGATTTATTTTTCGGGAATTTTTAGAGTCAGTATGTGGCCCCGGTAATTTAAAATGTGCATTTAAATTTAATAAATACTGATTTATATTTTAATTGTGATGAAACTTAATCGAAACAGTCGAAATGGCTTATGAAACATATCCCATTGTGATCGGAATGAGGGTATTTGGCTAGGGGTGACAGTCGTTGGGTTTGATTTGGAGTTCGTACACGAAATTTCAATCTAAAGAAATAATAGAATAAAATAATAATTAATATATACTATATATACCCCCTCATTTATTGCAAAACCCTAACCCCCTTTTTCTTTCTGAACCCGCCGCCTTTTATAATCAAAGGCCGATATCATTCAAAGTTCGATCAACGTTTTCTCACAATCCATTCCATGAAATTCATAACTACCTAAGGCTAATTCGAAGACCTCAACGAGATCTAAATACTGAACGGTCAAGATCTGGAATGGGGTGTTATATCGCGTGGATTTGGTGCCCGAACTGGGTTCGTTGGTGGCGGAAATCAAGGCCATAGGGGCGTTCGAGTTTGTCAGGGGTGGTAGGCACGGGAAGGCGAGGCTGAGGCGGATGATGTGGTGGTTTCTGATCGGTATCTGGTGAAATGTGGATGTTGCGACAAAGGGCGGAACGATTTGAGCAAAATGGGTTTCGTTCCTGGACAGAAACGACGGAGCAGAGGGATTAAAGAAGGAAGGGGCGGCTAAGTTTTTATTTGAGGATAATTAAGGAATTTTTTATTAATTAATTAATTATGAAATTAATGTATCGATGTTTAAAAGTGTAACTTTTCCATATTATTTCGGAATTCAGTGAAACGAGTTGCGTTGCACTCGTATCGTCGAGCACTACATTTCAGAACTAACTAGAGTTGAAAAGAGCAAATTTTAAATTCAAGCAAATTCAAATCTGAACAGTAATAAAACAAAATTTCAGAAATATAAACTGACGGAGTGGAACCCCAATGTGAGTTTTCCCACACTGCAAAAATATTCATATTTTTGTGAAATTGAAATCCGTGATTGATTTGACTATTTGTTGTTGACTGCTATTTTAAATGGACATCAAAATTTTAAACTGTAGAAATTGAATTGACAGTTAGTTTATTTTTGAATTGAATTTCTAGTAAAACCCTGACACATATAATCAGTTAGTCATTGCAAATTGAACTCTTTCGGATGATGGTTGTGATGGATGTCTATATATGGATATATTGAACTACGGATGTTGTCTATATTTTTACATTAGTGTTATCACCTTGGATGTTATGGGCATCATTAAATTGAAATCATTTCAAATCGAATTATATTAAAATGATGAAATTGAATTATATTGAAATAATGAAATTGAATCATATTGAAATGATGAAATTGAATCATATTGAAATTACGAAATTGAATTATATTGAAATAATGAAATTGAATTATTTTGAAATGTCGAAATTGAATTACACCGGAATGTCGAAATTGGATTACACTGGAATGTCGAGATTGAATTATATTGAATTGACGAAATTGAATTATATTGAAATGTCGAGATTGAATTACATTGGAATGTCGAAATTGAATTATATTGAAATGTCGAGATTGAATTATATTGAATTGACGAAATTGAATTATATCGAAATGTCGAGATTGAATTACATTGAAATGTCGAAATTGGATTATATTTGAAATGTTGAAATTGAATTGTTTCAAAGATTTAAATCTTTATTTAAACTTTGAAATTAAATTCGAATTGAAATGATCTAAAATTTGTTATTTGAAATTTGAACTAAAATTGAATATAATTTGAATTATTTCACAGGTTTAAATCTTTATTTAAACTTTGAAATCTAATTCAAATTGAAATGATCTAAAGTTGTTAAATTGAAACTTGAACTAAAATTGGTTATGAATTGAAATCATTCCAAATTGAATTATATTTGAATGTTATAATTTGAATTGTTACATAGGTTAAAACTTTATTTAAACTTTGAAATTTATTTCAAATTGAAATGATCTAAAGTTGTTAAATTGAAATTTGAACTAAAATTGAATATAATTTGAATTATTTCGAAGGTTTAAATCTTTATTTAAACTTTGAAATCTAATTCAAATTGAAATGATCTAAAGTTATTAAATTGAAATTTGAACTAAAATTGGTTATGAATTGAAATCATTCCAAATTGAATTATATTTGAAATGTTATAATTTGAATTATTTCAAAGGTTAAAACTTTATTTAAACTTTGAAATTTAATTCAAATTGAAATGATATAAAGTTGTTAAATTGAAATTTGAACTAAAATTGAATATAATTTGAATTATTTCAAAGGTTTAAACCTTTATTTAAACTTTGAAATCTAATTCAAATTGAAATGATCTAAAGTTGTTAAATTGAAATTTGAACTAAAATTTGTTATGAATTGAAATCATTCCAAATTGAATTATATTTGAAATGTTATAATTTGAATTGTTTTAAAGGTTAAAACTTTATTTAAACTTTGAAATTTTTATTCAAATTGAAATGATCTAAAATATGTTATTTGAAATTTGAACTAAAATTGATTATAATTTGAATTGTTTTAAAGGTTTAAATCTTTATTTAAACTTTGAAATTAAATTCGAATTAAATGGTTTAAATAAATATTATGAATTTGAATTTGAACTCGAATTTGATGTGAATCGAATAGATTCAAAATAATATTTTGAAATTGGAAGTTATCCTTTAAAATGGATTGTTCTCAAATGAATTGGATTTTGGAATCGATTTGGACTGGATATTGGAAATCGATTTGGTTTGCTTTGAGATTTGAACTTAGGTTCAGATTTATTGAAATGGAAAGAAATAGTTGATTTGAAATTATTTCTATATAAACTAATTTACATATAAACTATTTTATGAAATTTGTTCCTTTGATATATGAAGTACTTTATATAAACTGTTTTCAAAAACCTATTTTTCTATATCTATATATAAAAGTAATTTATTTTATAAAATATTTTAATATATATAAAATTATTTCTAATACTCAAGCTGTTTTGATTTCCAAACTATTCCAAATCTCTCAACTATTTAAAATTATGCAAAAATTTATTTAAACCCCAAAACTATTTCAAACTTATAAACTGTTTTAGAAATGAAATTATTTACATTTAAATCACTGATTTAAAATTAAATATGATTATTTTAATGTTAAAATCAAAAATGAATTCAAAACTATTTTTGAAGTAAACTGAATGATTCGAAGGAAATGTTGTTAATTGAAGTCATAACCAATTATTGAACTTGAAATTTATCTCAAAGTGAATATGAATTTTGAAAGTAAATATTATTGTAATTAAATTAAAATGATATTTTAAAGTGAAATCTGTTTAGTTGAATATGATATTTTGATATCATAATGATTCACCATTGAAATATAAAAGTACCAATCGGTGTGTAACATGACGTTTTGTTGCTAAAGAGACCGGGAACTCTTATTGACATACTCTCTATCAATGTTGGAACCACTTCAACAACTGTGTACGCGGTGGAGTTCTAGAAATGAAGTAGGATGAATTTGGAGGCGATTACTGGATTTGAAGAAAGTGAACGATAATGGATGACCCCGACACTTGTGTCGATTTGAAATGACTAAAACAGGAGCCGTGCCAGACCAAATGAGGCTTGACTACCTCTTAGTGGACATATGCTCTTCAATTTTCCTGGTCCTCGGGTCCATACTATTACTATTCAGTTGTTGTTGTTTTTGTTGGTGCGCACCCTTGATGGGATGTATTTCCCTTTGATTCAATATGGGGCGGATGTCTACGGTGGGCCATTAGGGGTAACCACCAGTCTGGATCAGGCAAACTTGTAGCATACTACTTTGGGTATAGCCTCATGTGCCTTGTCATATGTTTATCCTTATGCGAGACAACTATGATTTTAATTTTGACATAGGTCTATAGGGGACTAACTGGCTACCGACGTTTTACTGGTTGTGTTACAGGACCTGCATAGACCATGTGCTTGTAAACTGTGTAAGGGTAATCAATGCAACCCCGCTTACACTATTTTTCTAACAAGTATTTGTGAATAGACACTATTATAATAGCGAAATTATATTATATGGTATCTAGTTTGACGGATCCTTAGGAGATGGAATTTCCCGTAACATTTCTTGAGTTATGTGTGTGCATGTTCATATGATATCGATTTGACTTAGATGAGAATATTTTTGCTTGATTCGAGCTTGTTTTATTTTCATGCTATTACGCTCGGGTCAGACTTGAGCATTCCAGATTCAAAGGTTATCTTTTGAAGGATGAAGACGAAGACGGTATACTATTATTACTATTGTATTCCACTACTATTCTGTTGCATTACTCTGTATAATCAGTTATGTATATAAATGTATAACTCTGATAAATGTTGTAAATGATCAAATGTTTATTTTAAAACAGCTTCATGAACTGTTATTTGATTATTATATTTTGTTTATTCCGTTGCGAGATTCTGTGCTTGTTTTTCCTCTTTCTTTCTAATTCTAAATTAATCCCCTTGATTATCTGTATTTTTGACTATAATGGTTAAAGATGTGGAATGTCATTTAATAATCTGTAAATACGTACAGTTTTGAGTTTGACATGTGTGGATTATTGTTGATTCAAAAGGTACGGATTTCCAGGTCGTTAAAGTTGGTATCAGAGCTTAAGGTTTAGCGGTAAAACCTTGGCTCTATTGGGATTCACTCATTAGAGATAGGGTCAGTAACACCCTAGAATGAGTTCTGAGCGTATATATATACGAGAGAGCGTACTTGTACTTTTGATATAAAAAAAAGGTTTTATATTGTGTTGTTTGACTTATTGAGTTGAGTTTGGAGTTCCAGTCGATGCGTGTTGCAAGCGTTATCGAATGAGATTTCAAAACACTTGAACACGACATTCTAATACTATATTGTTTTCATATATATTTTATATATGTAATATAAATAATTTTGAAATTTGATGGTTAGCCAATACTCTTAACCTATTAACTATAACAATAAATAGATCTTTTATATATGATTTACAATTAATTGTAAACCAAATGAATTTAAATGGAGAATATGAGATCTTTAAATTCCGATGATTTGTAAATGTTTTTCAAGATTTTGAAAAAACTATAGTAGTAATATTTGAAGGATATTCAAATAAAAATTGGTTAAGTACTCTATTTTGCTACTGGGAAATAAATTTCGGTGATGAGATGATCATAGTCATCGGCTTTCATTTTCGAGTCTCAAAGTGGGGGAAACCACTTGGTAGCATTGCTACATATTCGTTTTTGGAAATAATTTTAATTTCAATTCTTGTGTATGTTTTGATATATAAAAATTATGTATAGTATATAGTATTTCAAAATGTTTTGAAAAGAAATTGGTATTTAAGATCCTCAAGTCTCCATTTATACAAATTACTCTCCTTGTTGATAATCAATGAAATAAATAATTGTCAGTATTAATATCAAATGAAATTTTGAATAGGTGAATAAAGAAATATGATAAATGAATAAGAAAAATATAAATGAAAATATAATATAATATTGTAAAACTGAAACATAAAGTAAGGAAAATGTTAAAGTAAAATAGAAACAAATACTCATGTTACTTTGATAATAAAGAGTAAAGTTGTGAAATACTAAATTTCATTTGTAATATATACAAACCTACCTAAATGAAAAGTTTAAGAGTATGTAAATATGTGATGAAATATTTTACAAATGAAATTTAAACGAATAACATGTTCCAAAATGATATGTTGAATCATAGGAATGTTATGAAGATAAAGAAAAGTAAAGATGTTAAAAAAATGAATTTGAACCAAAGGAATGTTTATAAAGGTTAATCAAGTGGGTGTAATAAAAATTTTAATTTGTTAATGATCTGAAACGATTAACAAATGGATGGAATATTCGCAAAGGACGACGTCATTTAAGTAGATGAAATATAGAACTTAAGTGAGTTATAAGCTGCAGTTGAGAGATAAGTTAATACTAATAAAATTCTAAATTTTTCAATACGAATGTTGAAAAGTGAAGTGAGCTAAACAAATTAAATTAATGTAATCAGCTAAATTCAAGTTATGAAAATAATGAACTTAGATTCTAATTGAATAAAATGTCAAAGATAAGCTTAAGAAAATTTACAATAAGCTATTTCGCGATGTAAATAAGTTTATAAGTAGAATCGATTGTAAATCTATTTAAGCAAGTTAATTAAAACATAGAGATAATAAGAAGTAATGAAATTGAAGTATTAACATATACAGAAATTGAAATGAGTATGTATGTAAATTTCAAATATGTTGAGATTAAGAATAGATAAAACGAAATACTAGCATATAGAAATTTTAATATAGTTGAAATAAGTAGTGTGTGTGTGTGTGTGTATATATATATATATATATATATAAAATCCAACAGTTTTAAGTAACAAATTGGATTTTGGGTTGTCGTGAATGGTGTCTTAAATAACACTGTTCTTGAACCCATTTGAAAAAAAAATGTTTTAACTAAGTTTTAAAGAAGTTTTCCAGTTAATAAATATAATTTGAATTAAGTGGAAGTTGGTTTTGGGTCGATTGTGAACATTGTTTTAAGTGACATTAGTTCTTAAAACCCGATTAACAGTGAAAATTTCTTTTGAAATTTATTAGTCTTTTAACTGAGATTTAATGGAAAAGCTTTGGTTTACAAAGCGCGAGAACCAAAACTTAGTTAGAGTTAATGTTTGGGATTTGGTATGATTTTTGAGTATATACAAAAGTTATATGTTTTGAAAAGCTAGTTAACAAATTGATTGCTTGTTGGGATGTGTGATTATTAAGTTAATTAATAAAATATTGGAATGACAACACCAATACGAGTAAAAAGGGCAAATTTAGCCAAATAGAATTTAATATTGAACTAAAGTGAAAATTGATTGAAATTGCATACATATACATGTAAATATATTGAGCAGGCCATAGCATGAAAGCTAAGAAGAGGAATAAAATTGTGTGCCCGACCAATAGTTATATGTTTATTATACAGATTGGGATTTGATGATTTTATGAGCCGATTGGCTTTTTCTTTTTCTTTTTGAGTTTAGAGGGCATGTGTGGCGGTTTGGGGATTTTCCCGATGCTCCCCGTACGAAGGAGGTTATGGCGAAATTTTTCAAAAATTTAGGGTGTTAGCCAAATTTTTGAGAAATTTGAAATTTCTTAGAAACTGGAAAGTTGAAGAATGAAAGTTGAGTTGGTTGGTTAAACAACTTTCGGTTTCGTTCCTTTTTGAGGACGAAAAGTTTTAAGTGGGGGAGATTGTGACGACCCTGATTTTCAAAACCAATTAATTTTTTTTATTTTAGTTGTTTTAATGAATTTTTAATATTTAAAATGATTATTTTAAATACTAACGACTAAAAATTTAATTGAATCGAAGTTAGAGCGTAGAAATTTATTTTAATTATATAATGAGCCTGAAATGGCGCGGTAGTTTGAAAATTCGATTTTAAATTTCAAATGAATGTACAAGATTCAAAATAAATCGGATTTCAGTAAAACCGGAAATATTTGAATCTGTTTAATCATATCTTTCTAACGAATGTAATAAAATGAGATTTCACTTTATAAACTGAAAGATACGTCCAATTTAAAATTTAGAAAAGTCACTGTGGAATTTATATGTTTTTTAATTAAATATATAGCCCTTAAAAATAGCCATTTTACAAACGACCTCTGTTTTCGACAAAACCACTTTTGTTGGATTCGGAATGTCAAATTATTGCTAGATTTTAATTTTCATAATTTTTGAAATTAATATGTGAGCATGGCAAAAGGAAACGTGTTTTGTCAATTTCAGTTTGAATTGGATCGACCAGAAATTGGTCATTTTTCAAACGATCTCATAATTCGATGAAATTAGTTTTGTTAGGACCGTATCGTCAAAATATAGCAAGATTTATTTTTCGAGAATTTTTAGAGTCAGTATGTGGCCCCGGTAATTTAAAATGTGCGTTTAAATTTAATATATACTAATTTATATTTTAATTTTGATGAAAATTAATCGAAACAGTCGAATTGGCTTATGAAACATGTCCCATTATGTTCGGAATGAGGGTATTTGGCTAGAGGCGACAGTAGTTGGGTTTGATTTGGAGTTCGTACGCGAAATTTCAATCTAAAGAAATAATAGAATAAAATAATAATTAATATATACTATATATACCCCCTCATTTATTGCAAAACCCTAACTCCCTTTTTCTTTCTGAACCCGCCGCCTTTTATCATCAAAGACCGATATCATTCAAAGTTCGATCAACGTTTTCTCACAATCCATTCCATGAAATTCGTAACTACCTAAGGCTAATTCGAACACCTCAACGAGATCTAAATACTGTACGGTCAAGATCTGGAATGGGGTGTTATATCACGTGGATTTGGGGCTCGAACTGGGTTCGTTGGTGGCGGAAATCGAGGCCACAGGGGCGTTCGAGTTTGTCAGGGTGGTAGGCGCAGGAAGGCGAGGCTGAGGCGGATGATGTGGTGGTTCCTGATCAGTCTCTGGTGAAACATGGATGGTAAGATGAAGGGAGGAACGATTTGAGCAAAATGGGTTTCGGTCCTAGACAGAAACGATGGAGCAGAGGGATTAAAGAAGGAAGGGGCGGCTAAGTTTTGATTTGAGGGTAATTAATGAATTTTTTTTATTAAATAATTCATTATGAAATTAATGTATCGATGTTTAAAAGTGTAACTTTTCCATATTATATCGGAATTCAGTGAAACGAGTTGCGTTGCACTCGTATCGTCGAGCACTACATTTCAGAACTGACTAGAGTTGAAAAGAGAAGATTTTAAATTCAAGCAAATTCAAATCCGAACCATAATATAATAGAATTTCAGAAATATAAACTGACGGAGTGGAACCCTAATGTGAGTTTTCTCACACTGCAAAAATATTCATATTTTTGTGAAATTGAAATCTGTGATTGATTTGATTATTTGTTGTTGACTACTATTTTAAATGGACATCAAAATTTTAAACTGTAGAAATTGAATTGACAGTTTATTTATGAATTGAATGGCTAGTAAAACCCTGACACATATAATCAGTTAATCATTGCAAATTGAACTGTTTTGGATGATGGTTGTGATGGATGTCTATATGTGGATATATTGAACTACGGATGTTGTCTATACTTTTATATTAGTGTTATCACCTTGGATGTTACGGGCATAATTAAATTGAAATCATTTCAAATAGAATTATATTGAAATGATGAAATTGAATTATCATGAAATGATGAAATTGAATCATATTGAAATATTGAAATGATGAAATTGAATCATATTGAAATGATGAAATTGAATTATTTTGAAATGTCGAAATTGAATTATTTTGAAATGTCGAAATTGAATTACACCGGAATGTTGAAATTGAATTACACCGGAATGTCGAGATTGAATTATACTGAATTGACGAAATCGAATTATATTGAAATGTCGAGATTGAATTACATTGGAATGTCGAAATTGTATTATATTGAAATGTCGAGATTGAATTATATTGAATTGACGAAATTGAATTATATTGAAATGTCGAGATTGAATTATATTGAAATGTTGAAATTGAATCATATTTGAAATGTTGAAATTGAATTGTTTCAAAGATTTAAATCTTTATTTAAACTTTGAAATTAAATTCGAATTGAAATGATCTAAAATTTGTTATTTGAAATTTGAACTAAAATTGAATATATTTTGAATTATTTCAAAGGTTTAAATCTTTATTTAAACTTTGAAATCTAATCCAAATTGAAATGATCTAAAGTTGTTAAATTGAAATTTGAACTAAAATTGGTTATGAATTGAAATAATTCCAAATTGAATTATATTTGAAATGTTATAATTTGAATTGTTTCAAAGGTTATAACTTTATTTAAACTTTGAAATTTAATTCAAATTAAAATGATCTAAAGTTGTTAAATTGAAATTTGAACTAAAATTGAATATAATTTGAATTATTTCAAAGGTTTAAATCTTTATTTAACTTTAAAATCTAATTCAAATTGAAATGATCTAAAGTTGTTAAATTGAAGTTTGAACTAAAATTGGTTATGAATTGAAATCATTCCAAATTGAATTATATTTGAAATGTTATAATTTGAATTGTTTCAAAGGTTAAAACTTTATTTAAACTTTGAAATTTAATTCAATTTGAAATGATCTAAAGTTGTTAAATTGAAATTTGAGCTAAAATTGAATATAATTTGAATTACTTCAAAGGTTTAAATCTTTATTTAAACTTTGAAATCTAATTCAAATTGAAATGATCTAAAGTTGTTAAATTGAAATTTGAACTATAATTGGTTATGAATTGAAATCATTCCAAATTGAATTATATTTGAAATGTTATAATTTGAATTGTTTCAAAGGTTAAAACTTTATTTAAACTTTGAAATTTAATTCAAATTGAAATGATCTAAAATTTGTTATTTGAATTTTGAACTAAAATTGATTATAATTTGAATTGTTTCAAAAGTTTAAATCTTTATTTAAACTTTGAAATTAAATTCGAATTAAATGGTTTAAATAAATATTATGAATTTGAACTTGAACTCGGATTTCATGTGAATCGAATAGATTCAAAATAATATTTTGAAATTGGAAGTTATCCTTTAAAATGGATTGTTCTCAAATGAATTTGATTTTGGAATCGATTTGGACTGGATATTGGAAATCGATTTGGTTTGCTTTGAGATTTGAACTTAGTTTCAGATTTATTGAAATGGAAAGAAACAGTTGATTTGAAATTATTTCTATATAAACTAATTTACTTATAAACTATTTAATGAAATTTGTTCCTTTGATATATGAAGTACTTTATATAAATTGTTTTCAAAAACCTATTTTTCTATATATATAAAAGTAGTTTATTTTATAAAATATTTTAATATAAATAAAACCATTTCTAATAGTCAAGCTGTTTTGATTTCTAAACTATTCCAAATCTCTCAACTATATAAAATTATGCAAAAATTTATTTAAACTCCAAAACTATTTCAAACTTATAAACTGTTTTAGAAATGAAATTATTTACATTTAAATCTCTGATTTAAAAGTAAATATGATTATTTTGATGTTAAAATCAAAAATTAATTCAAAACTATTTTTGAAGTAAACTGAATGATTTGAAGGAAATGTTGTTAATTGAAGTCATAACCAATTATTGAATTTGAAATTTATCTCAAAGTGAATATGAATTTTGAAAGTAAATATTATATTTTAAAGTGAAATCTGCTTAGTTGAATATGATATTTTGATATCATAATGATTCACCATTGAAATATAAAAGTACCAATCGGTGTGTAACATGACGTTTTGTTGTTAAAGAAACCGGGACCTCTTATTGACATACTCTCTGTCAATGTTGGAACCACTTCAACAACTGTGTACGCGGTGGAGTTCCATAAATGAAGTAGGATGAATTTGGAGGCGATTACTGGATTTGAAGAAAGTGAACGATAGTGGAAGACCCCGACACTTGTGTCGATTTGAAATGACTAAAACAGGAGCCGTGCCAGACCAAATGAGGCTTGACTACCTCTTAGTGGACATCTGCTCTTCGATTTTCCTGGGCCTTGGGTCCATACTATTACTATTCAGTTGTTGTTTTTGTTGGTGTGCACCCTTGATGGGATGTATTTCCCTTTAATTCAATATGGGGCGGATGTCTACGGTGGGCCGTTAGGGGTAACCACCAGTCTGGATCAGGCAAACTAGTAGCATACTACTTTGGGTATAGCCTCATGTGCCTTGTCATATGTTTATCCATATGCGAGACAACTACGATTTTAATTTTGGCATAGGTCTATAGGGGACTCACTGGCTACCGACGTTTTACTGGTTGTGTTACAGGACTTGCATAGACCATGTGCTTGTAAACTGTGTAAGGGTAATCGATGTAACACCGCTTATACTATTTTTCTGACAAGTATTTGTGAATAGACACTATTATAATAGTGAAATTATATTATATACTATCTCGTTTGACGGATCCTTAGGAGATGGAATTTTCTATAACATCTCTTGAGTTATGTGTGTGCATGTTCATATGATATCGATTTGACTTAGATGAGAATATTTTTGCCTGATCCGAGCTTGTTTTATTTTCATGCTATTATGCTTGGGTCAGACTTGAGCATTCCAGTTTCAAAGCTTATCTTCTAAAGGATGAAGACGAAGACTGTATACTATTATTACTATTGTATTCCACTACTATTCTGTTGCATTTCTCTGTATAATCAGTTAAGTATATAAATGTATAACTTTGATAAATGTTGTAAAATGATCAAATGTTTATTTTAAAACAGCTTCATGAACTGTTATTTGATTATTATATTTTGTTTATTCCATTGCGGGATTCTGTGCTTGTTTATCCTCTTTCTTTCTAATTCTAAATTAATCCCCTTGATTATCTATATTTTTGACTATAACGGTTAAAGATGTGGATCGTCATTTAACAATCTGTAAATACGTACAGTTTTGAGTTAAACATGTGTGGATTATTGTCAATTCAAAAGGTACGGATTTCTAGGTCGTTACACTTATAATTCTAATCCAATTTATGCCTAATCTCATGTATACAAGTTATACTCAATTATGCCCAACCCAATTTATGCCAAATCTCATGTATACAAGTTATACTCAATTATGCCCAACCCAATTTATGCCAAATCTCATGTATACAAGTTATACTCAATTATGCCCAAACCAATTTCAATAGTCATCAACAATTTATGCTAAATCTCATTTTATTACAAATTTCCCAAACTTTTCCCAATCGTTCCAACGTTATTCGTACGTAAATCTCAACGCAATTTTCTTAGGCTCGAAGTTAGCCTAATATCAAAAAGGAAAAAGGAAAAGAAGAAGGGAAGAAATTCAAAACATCCAAATTGGCATAAACATGTAAATGGGCATGTGAAATGAATAACGATAAAGTAGATCAAATAAGTATATGATAGTAGCAATTGGGTATGAATCTAAAGGACAGCAAATTACAAAACCCGATATGATTCATCTTATTTACAGGCATATACATCAGATCCAATTTACAATCCTATCACAATTACTTTTTAATTTAATTATATGTGAAGTAACATAGACTTACAGCGATAGGATTCTTAGAAAAGAGGATTAGGTGTTGTTGTAGCAATTCTGATCTTGAATAATCTCTACTTTGATTGTTTGTAGATCTGATCTTCTATTTTGAATTTCTTATTCTGATTTATTTTGGTCGAGAAGAAAGGCTAGTTTAGATTAGAGCAACAT
Source organism: Allium sativum (assembly GCA_030737875.1). Classification (NCBI taxonomy): domain Eukaryota; kingdom Viridiplantae; phylum Streptophyta; class Magnoliopsida; order Asparagales; family Amaryllidaceae; genus Allium; species Allium sativum. Next base: position 605,252,991 of record CM060923.1, on the reverse strand, counting down.
GGAGGTGCCATGGATGATAACAATGAGATTAGGGTTAGGTCCAGGTGTTTATTTATAGGTGTATCAGGACCCTTAGATTAGATTAGGAACCATCTGAACCATCCAGACCAAAAAAACACATCATCCAGCCAATCCCAAAAAACACGTCACAAAACACGTCATCGGCCAGATCTGGGCCGACGGGGGTCGACACCCTATAGGGGGGCCGACTACTCAGTCGACACGCCTATAGGGGGGTCGACTCCCCTTGGGAGGGGGGGTCGACACCTACGAGCGGGAAATTTCCCGCTCAGCTATTTTGGGTTAGATTTCGAATTTTGAACTGTTCTTGTTATTTAATTATTATTTAATTAAATTCTGCTTTAAACTGAAATCTTCTTGGCTTCATAAATTCTTCATACTATATCCGATTTACGCAAAATCAAATTCTATCCTAAGCAGAATTCCGAGAACGCAATGGCGCAACCCGTTCTCCTTAATTCTTCTTCTAAAAACTAAGTATTCTTTAATTTGCTAATTTTAATATTTAAAATTACGGAGTGTTACATTCTCCCCTCCTTAAAGGATTTCATCCCCGAAATCTCCAAGTTAATAAGAATGTATATCCTACCATCCAATCGTCCTTCTACTCATCCATCATCCACAAGCATCCATTGTCCTTAAAAGATTTCTAATGCTATATGAACATATGCAAAAGTGTGTGTATATGTTCCTTATCCAATGCAATGATCAGGCAGTCTACTGATTCAGTTGACCTCCTTAATGTAAATTTGTTAGTGCCATGAGTCCAACATGTATGCAATTATTCCTAATGCACTTAATAACTTCTATTTGAGTGTACAATTATTCACTCAAATACAACATCCACATGATAACACATCAATGTACATCCATTAATTTAAATATGCTCACTCATCCATATGCAATATGAAAGTGATTGAGCCGATCTAGTGCCTAATGTGTGTGTAAATGCATCCACGAGCAACCACTAGCAAACATTTACATCCACTTGCATCCACCAAACATAACATGTCTTAAACACATGTTTACAACCATAGGATTTTCTACCTAAAGATCGAAGATATAATCAAGAGGATACACTAAACGATAGAATAAGTATAAACAAAGCGGTAGAAAAAGGAGAAGTTAAGAACATACCCTCAAAAAGAAAAGGGTACGACATATGTATCTTTTCTTCTGTTTTCCAAGTCGCGTCTCCTTAATCATCTCCCCATTGGACTTTAGCCAACTTGACCTCTCGGTTGCGTAACTTCTTGACCTCTGATCCAAGGATGCATGTAGGAACTCGTCTAACCGTGGCATCTCACTCTACTTCCACTTTTCTAAGCATGCTGGGCTCTACTACTTCCGCAGTATCATGTAAACACTTCCTCAAATGCGATACGTGAAAAAAGTCATGGACACCAATAAGCTTCTCAGGTAACGTCACTCTGTAGGACATCTGTCCAATTCTTTCTGTAATGGGGAATGGCCCTACGAACCTTGGTGCCAATTTCCCTACAGATCCAAAGCGAACTACGTTCCTCAATGGTGACACTTTAATAAAAACCGTGTCTCCAACATGGAACTCAAGATCGGTTCGTCTCTTATCAGCGTATGACTTTTGCCTGTTTTGTGCCGTCTTCATGCGTCTTCGAATCAAGTCTATCTTCTCCGAAGTTTCCCTAACCATCTCGGGCCCAAGAAAAATCTTATCTGTAGACTCCCACTAACAAGTCGGTGATCGACAAGGTTGTCCATATAGAGCTTCAAAAGGTGCCATGCCAATCTGATAGTTGTTGTTGTAGGCGAACTCTACTAATGGAAGGTGTTCTCCCATGTCCCTCCAAAATCCAAGATGCATAACCTCAAAAGATATTCTAGAACCCTATTCACCCTTTCGGTCTATCCATCCATCTGAGGGCGATAAGCCATGCTCAAACATAACTGCATACCTACTGCCTCTTGCATATCACCCTTTCCTCTTGCATCGAAAACTGCTCCAAGCCCTGTCCGCAAGCATCGGTAAATACAGTGAACGGTTTGCTCCCATCTACCAAAGTCAAAACTGGGGCTGATATCTTTGCAAAATCCTTAATGAACTTCCTATAATAGTCCGCCCAACCGAGAAAGCTTCCTTGTATTCTTTGGAATCCTCCAATCCTGGATTGCCACTACCTTTGCGGGATTCTACTGCTATTCCTTCTTTAGAGATCCCGTGTCCTAAGAACCTTACTCCCTTTCCAAAATGACATTTGGAAAACTTTGCCTTAAGCTGATGTAGTCGAAGTGTCTCTAACACTACCTTAAGATGTAAGGTATGCCTTTCCTTGCTTCTCGAGAATATCAAGATATCATCCACAAGGACTACCAAGAACTTGTTTAGAAACTCCCTAAACACCCTATTCATCAAGTCTATAAAATAGGCGGGTGCATTCGTCAAACCAAAAGGCATGACGAGCCACTCAAAGAAATCGTCTGGAGTTCTAAATGCAGTCTTATCTATACTATCCTCAGCTATCCTCAACTGATGAAAACCTGTAGCTAAGTCCAACTGCGAGAAAACCGAAGCACCAACCAACTGATCTAACAAGTCACCTATTCTTGGAAATGGGTGCCTTTCCTTCTTCAAGAGCTTATTCAGCTCCCTATAGTCCACGCACAATCTAAGCGAAACATCAGTCTTCGTAGCGAAAACAACCGGAGCACCCCATTCTGGAATTCTTCTTCTTATAAACCCTTTCTCAAGCAGCTCCCCTACTTATTTACTGAGTTCCTTCCTCTCTCCCGGAGCCATGTGGCATACTGGCAATGCAACTGGCTTTGCATTATCTACTAAGTATATACGCAAGTCTATCTCGCGCCTCGGGGTAAACCCTGAACCTCATCAAAGACGTCATCATGCTCACGGACTACTCGAACAGATTGCAAATCATTGATGGATGCATCAAGTGATTCTAGGTAGCTAAGCATCACCGAACCCCTAGGGTCACATGAAATATCAAGGGTCTTTCTACAACGGGTAAATGGTCTAATTACCCTCCTTTCACAGTCTAGGATGGCACCATACCTGGCTAGCCAATCCATCCCTAAGTTCAGACCATAGCCCATGAAATCAAATACGTAGGCATTTCATTCAAACCCAACACCCAAGATAGACACTCTCAAATCCCGACAAATCATATATAAATGTGTTGAGCCACCAATAGGATTTGAGACTACAACGGGATCCATGACTAAACTAGTATTTATGTAACACCCCGTATGTTGAATAACTTGCTATAATATAAAATAGGACAGAATTAAATTTTAAAAATCTGAATCAGGGGAAACGGGTTATGCCATTGCGTTCGTCTCGGAAAAATACGCGAAATAGAGTCCGAGTTTTCGAAAATCGGAGTCTGTATGACCCAGTTAAGGCCCGAAGAAGTTTCAGAAAATTTAAAATAGATTTTAAATAGTAAAATTTCAAATATCAGAAGTGGCGGGAAAATTCCCGCCAGACCCAGGGAGTCGACCTGGGGGTCGACAGGGGTGTCGACCTGCCCACCAGGTCGACTAGGGTGTCGACCCTAGTGTCGACCTGGGGGTCGACCTCCCTGGTCGAGCCCAGGTGACCTGGGTGCACCAGTTTGGCTTTTGGGCTGTGTTTTGTGGCTAGGACGAGATCTGACGGCTCTAATCTGATTTAGGGTTAGTCTAATGGCCTAAAACACCTAACTACTCTATAAATACACCCTAAGACTACCCTAATTCATACTAAAAATAGATACAACACCGTTATGCCGTCAAAATGCAACTTGAAGGAGCCTCCATCAATCTAAAGAGGAAGATAACTTCTCAAATCAACCTCTAATCAACTCTAGCAACTTAATCTTCTTCTTAGGAGTGCTAATCAACAAGTTGTGAGTTTTCTACAGAATTAATGACCAATTGTTGAAATGATTATGATAGGATATAATGAGGTTATGGCTATGAATGTGGATCAATGCAAGTTATGCAAGTTATATGCTATGTGTTAATGATGTTATGCATGTTATGCAAGTTATATGCTATGTGTTAATGATGTTATGCATGTTATGCAAGTTATATGCTGTGTGTTAATGATGTTATGCATGTTATGCAAGTTATAGGCTAAGTGTTCATGATGTTATGCAAGTTATGCAAGTCATATGCTAAGTGTTCATGATGTTATGCAAGATATGCAAGTCATATGCTAAGTGAACATGATGTTATGCAAGTTATGCAAGTCACATGCTATGTGTTCATGATGCTAGTTATGCAAATCACTATGATAAACATTGATCCATTATGACACCATGATTATGCAAGTTTGGTGTATGATTATATGCAAGTTCATATATGATATGTTATGCAAGTTTTGTGTTTGATTATATGCATGTTCATATATGACATGTTATGCAAGTTTGGCGTTTAATTGTATGCAAGTAACATGTGCAAGTTTACACCTTAGTATGATATGCATACATATGCAAGTTAACCCCTTTGTATGTCATACATACATATGCAAGTTTACCCCTTTGAATGACATAAGAAACTTATGCAAGTTAACCTCTTTATGACATATGTGATTCATGCAAGTTTGGGTTGATTATTTATGCTAGTTGGGTTTGATGCTATATGCATGTTGACACCTTTAAACCCATGTTGATGCTAATGTTATGAAAGTTGAACCCATTGTATTTGTGATGAATCTTCCCTTTTATGTCATGTTGGCGAATTACGTGGGGAACGATGGGGTTAATATACATGTTAATAAAATGGTGTGAAGTTGGTATGATTATGCATACCATAAAGTGGATGGACATAATTGAGTCAATTATGTACATCGTTAAAATTGGAATTAATTTGGGAAAATTAATTCGAAATATGGGGGTGATTAATTAGGTGTAATTAATCGACTAAGACACGAGGTTGGACCCTTTTGTAGCGTAAGACTGCCCGGAACCGACTGGCAAATCCAGCGGCTACAAATGATTGGCCTAATGTGAGAGGTCTTAGGCACAAACTAAATATGTGACAAGTGTATAGACACAAGGTTAGACTCGGTTATGGCGTAAGGCTGCCCGGACCCAACCGGCAAATCCAGCTGCCATAAAAGATAGTCTAATGTGAGAGGTCTTTACAACGGTTACGTTTTTAATCAATTAAGAAACACTTAACCAGATAAGTATCTCGTGGGCATGAGGGGTTAAATGGGTGTCTTGGGTGGCATGTGGAAATCAAGAAAGTGCCTTGGGTGGCATGAGGAAATCTAGTGGTTTGCCTTGGGTGGCAATAGAAAATACGATTAGAATACTTAACCAAGTGGAAACATGTAATTAAACATGATCAAAGGGTTAAGTGGGATGCACTAGATAAAATGACAAGCTTAGGTGGTAGCTTGTGGGGGCCCATTTCAACCATTAACCCATATGTATCTTATTGGTCTCGACCCATGTCGAGGACGGGACACGCGTACTGGGCTTGATTATAAGAGGCCAAAACGGGTTAGCGGTGGCAACGCAAGTCCAACGGGTTTCATATGCGTGTGTGGACCCGGGCTGGTAGGTAAGACGTTGTTGCATCGTGTAGGTATAAGCCGTGCACCATTTGTTGTATCGGGTTGCCACTTTGGGGAGTGATACACCCCACTGTGGGGCCAGCACGGGTATCTACGGTAGGGAGCCGATCGCTTGGGGAGTAGTGGGTACACCTAGTGGAGATAGGGGCAGATGACACCTATGTAGTCAGCTAGGGGTACACGAAACTACTGGGTAAATTTTCTAAGTCCTTGGGTGGGATCAATCTTTAAGTAGGAATGACTAGTGTGTGCAGTTAGTAATTACCCTTGGGTGGGTAGATGCGTCTTTACCGTTATCTTAGTTCATCCTATGTCTAGTTGGCTACTTAGTGTAGTCATTTATCCCCAGTCATCCCGTACCAAGTTTATATCATACCCTAATTACTTTAATAATTGTGTTGTTAAAGTTATAGGGCTCACTCAGACTTATGTCTGACCCCGTTGTTTTTATCTTTTTCCTCCTCAGGTCCTCAGGTTGGGCCTAGCACTAGTGGGCCTTGATCAGATTTCTTTATCTATCTTCTGGAGCTTGGATCGTGATGTAAAGCCCAGCTTATCTTTTCTTTATGGCTATTGTTTATGTAGTGGGATTATGTACTTATGTTTTTTTACTTGGATGGATATTTAGTACTTGACTCTTTATGGTGTTGTAACTAAACAAGTTTACCTTCTGCTGCAATGAAATGATGTTTTAGATTTTCAAGTATGTATATCTGTCTTGTTGTAATTTTTCTGTTCTATATTCACTTAAAATGCTCCACCGAAGTTAAGGCATTCCCTTAGTGAGTGACCTTAGCGGGTGTGGGGTGTTACAATTTTGGTCAGAGTTTCAACTAAAGAAGCAGATATAAACGGATGTGAAGCGCCAGAATCAAACAACGTTCTAACAGGATGATCAAAATGAAAAATCAAACTTTCAGCAGAAACTTTTCTACCTCTATTAGGTATGCCAGCTGTGGGAGCACGCATCTGCCCTCCGGAAAATCCTATACTTTGTCCTTGCCCTTGCCCTTGCCTCTTTGGGCAATCCCTGATAAGATGTCCTATCTCTCCGTAGTGATAACAACCAGTCTTCTTCTTCTTCTTCTTCCTACGGTCTTTGGCTATATATAACCCACCATACCTCAGTAATGACACTTCCTCTTTTCTTGGAGTCTATAGTTCTTTCCACCCTTCTTAGGTTTCACTTCCTTATTATGTGATTCTTCAACCTTGACCTCATTCTTTTCTCCTTTATCTTCTTTGTGCATCAAGGCTATATCCATAAGTTTCTCATCCTTGTGAAACATGTTAACAAGTCTCTCTAAAACTACCTCCATCACGCAGAAAACCCTACAAGGATGGAAAGAAAATTAGCCGTAGGTGAAACTACTGTGGCTATAGATGGAAGTTAGGCACTTCTTTTCCCTTCGACAGGCGTTGTAGTCTCATCATGCCTACAGAACCATGCCGCGATGAGGTTACCTCCCAGAAAGCTAGGATCCCCGGAGACTCAGAAAAGAAGGAAACAAGGATTCAAACAGAAAAACCAAGAGATAGTGCATTTGGCTTTGGGGAATATGTCTTTCAAAACAATCTTTTCTTTTGAAAATACTTCTTTTAAAACCGTTTTGAAACCAGCTTTCAAAATCTTTTATTTGATCCGGTAACCTTCAGCTTTGATACCACGTGTAACATCCCATGTCCGTTAATGTCACTCACAAAGGGAATGCATTGAGTTTCATGGAGCATTATGAGTAAACAGAACAGAATATTACAAGACAAATACATAAAATAGTACTTGAAAAATTTATAACTTTATTGCAGTGGAAACAGAAATAAGTTTGGTTACATCTTTAAACCCATCGCACCAAAACCAAGTACATAATATCAGTCTTGTACAAAAGCAATCAGAGTACATAATTTTTGAAAACCATAATCCCAAATCAAAAATGCCATATGAAAGACAAACAAAGCTAAGCATTACTTTCAGCACTTCAAGCAGGAAAGTCCGAGTCAAGCTTCAACGTGCCTACCCTGAAAACCTGGGGGGGGGAGGGGAGGAAAGGGGGAGGGGAGGAAAGAAAAGGGGCGAAACATAAAGGGTTAGACATAAAGTCTGGCGATTCCAGTGACTTTAACAATATAATTAGTAAAGCAACATGATAAGAACATAAACTGGATATAAGAGATGACTGTAACATAAGCAGATATGACGAGGTAATAAGATGAACAAGATATAACATTGACTGCACTTCTAACCACTATAAGATATTCTCTGCACTGCACCAATGCTAGTTTCATACTAAAAGATGATCCCTCTTGGCTAAATAGAATGATGATAGTTTCGTGTAATTCTAGCTGCTCTCATAGGTAACCAACGTGCACCAATCACCACTAGATGTATCTATTATCCTCCCTGTTCGATTATGTACCTCTAGCTGCTATCATAGGTAACCAATGTGCACCTACCACCACTAGATGTACCCTCCCTACCAATCATAATAATGGTAGCTTCGTGTACTCCTAGCTGCTCTCATAGGTGCCCCACTTGCTCCTACCACCATTTGTTGTACCCACTACCCTCCCCATTCGATCGGCTTCCTAACCTCGTAGATACCTGTGCTGGTACCACAATAAGGTGTATCACTCCCTAAGGTGGCAACCCCGATACTACTGAAATGCACAACTTATACCTACACGATGCAACAGCGTCTTACCCACTAGCCTAGACCCATGCACGCACATGACTCTGTTGGACTTGCACTGCCATCGCTAACTCTTTATTGACCTCTTTCAATCAACCCTAGTAAGCGTGTCCCCGTACCGAGCTCATATAGATACTGAAATGGGTTACTGGTTGAAAAGGGTCCATAAAATTGATAAGAGCTTCCCTTCTAAGCTTGGTCCCCACTAGGAATTCCCACTTGACCCCTTTTTATCCCTATTTCTTATCACATGTCTCATCTTGGTTAAGTGCTTTTATTATATTTCTCATGCTACCCAGGTCACCCACTTAACCCCTTTACTATTCCCATGTCTTACCACATGTCTTATCTTGGTTAAGTGTTCATTATATATGTTATACGTGCTACCCATGCAATACATGCTACCAATGTCACCCACTTGACCCTTTTACTGTTTCCATGTCTTCCCACATGTCTTATCTTGGTTAAGTGTTTTTAATTGTGTTTCACATGTTGTCCATGTCACCCACTTAACCCCTTTACTATTCCCATGTCTTACTACATATCTCAGCTTGGTTAAGTGCTATAATTATGTTTCACATGTTACCCATGTTACCCACTTAACCCTTTATTATCCCCTTGTCTAGTCACAAGTCATATCTTGGTTAAGTGTTCATTAATTCATTATAACCGTAATCTTGCAAGACCTCTCATATTAGATTATCTTTTTGCGGTTGCTGGATATGCCGGGCGGTTCCGGGTAGGCTTATACCGCAATACGAATCTAACCTCGTATCTTTGCATTATTACACATCTAATTTCTACCCTTGACCTCTCACATTAGATTACCAAATTGCGGTCGCTAGATATGCCGGGCGGTTTTGGGAAGACTTCTACCGCAATCTGAATCTAACCTCGTGTCTTAGGCGTTCATTTTCACTTTCTTGATTCAAATCCCAATTTCAGATCTTGGATTATAATATATTCCAATCACCCATGATTTCCAATCTAAATTATGTTTATAATTTTAATCCAAATTATGCCCAAACCAGTTTGCGTTCATTATCTCTTCCTTAATTCAATTTCAAGGCTTGGATTATGGTGATTTCCCAATTACCTATAAATTCCAATCCAGTTTATGCTTATAATTCTAATCCAATTTATGCCTAATCTCATGTATACAAGTTATACTCAATTATGCCCAACCCAATTTATGTCAAATCTCATGTATACAAGTTATACTCAATTATGCCCAAACCAATTTCCATAGTCATCAACAATTTATGCCAAATCTCATTTATTACAAATTTCCCAAACTTTTCCCAATCGTTCCAATGTTATCCGTACGTAAATCTCAACGCAATATGGTTAGGCTCAAAGTTAGCCTAATATCAAAAAGGAAAAAGGAAAAGAAGAAGGGGAGAGAATCAAAACATCCAAATTGGCATAAACATATAAATGGGCATGTGAAACGAATAACGATAAAGTAGATCAAATAAGCATATGATAGTAGCAATTGGGTATGAATCAAAAGGATAACAAATTACAAAACTTGGTATGATTCATCTTATTTACAGGCATATACATCAGATCCAACTTACAATCCTATCAGAATTACTTTTTAATTTAATTATATGTGAAGTAACATAGACTCACAGCGATAGGATTCTTAGAAAAGAGGATAAGGTGTTGTTGTAGCAATTCTGATCTTGAATAATCTCTACTTTGATTGTTTGTAGATCTGATCTTCTAATGTGAATACTCCTATTCTGATTTGTTTTGGTGGAGAAGAAAGGCTAGTTTAGATTAGAGAAGCATGAAGGCGCCATGGATGATAACAATGAGATTAGGGTTAGGTCTAGGTGTTTATTTATAGGTATATTAGGTGTATTAGGACCTTAGATTAGATTAGGAACCATATGAACAATCCAGACCAGAAAAACACGTCATCCAGCCAATCCCAAAAAAACACGTCGCAAAACACGTCGTCGGCCAGATCTGGGCCGATGGGGGTCGACACCTTATAAAGGGGCTGACTCCCCAGTCGACACCCCTATAGGGGGTCGATTCCCCAGTTGACTCCCCTCGGGGGGGGGGGGGGTCGACACCTATGAGCGGGAAATTTCCCACTCAGCTATTTTGGGTTGGATTTCAAATTTTGAACTGTTCTCGTTATTTAATTATTATTTAATTAAATTCTGCTTTAAACTGAAATCTTCTAGCTTCATAACTTCTTCATACTATGTTCGATTTATGCAAACTCGTACTCTATCCTAAGCAAAATTCCGAGACGAACACAATGGCATAGCACGTTCTCCTTAATTCTTCTTCTAAAAATTAAGTATTCTTTAATTTGCTAATTTTAATATTTAAAATTATGGGGTGTTAAAAAATTGATATTGAAATTAAAATTAAAATTTTAAAGATTTGTCGACTTATGAATATTGTGATTTGAAATGTTTGAAACTTATATGACTCATATAAGTATGGGATTAATTCAAAACCCACTGATTTGGAAGATAATTGATTGAAATAATAGTCATATATAATAGAGTTTATATGAGAATGATATATTAGAAAACGTGATTCAAAAAGAAAATCTTATGTAAGTGCGATATATGCGAAACGTTAAATGAAGTACTATATACTTAGTATGTATGTTCTCCAAATGATGATATGGGAATTCCCTTCCACTGAAAATTAAAAATTGAAAATCGTCGCTACTTTGGTGCTCCATTGATTCGAGTATTAATTGATATTGGAATATCACTCGGTGGGATCATATTGATTATTATTACGTATATGTTCTAAAGTAATTAGAGGGGCGCAAAGTCTACAGTTACGAGCGGTTCTACTGAGATAGTGGTCGTAACCATCGTGTAACTGCAATCTAGACGCCATAGCAAAATTCGAGGGGCGCAATGCTTATAGTACAACTGGTTCCACTGAGATAGTGGTCGTAACTCCGTGTAACTGCAGTCTATGGCAAAAACCATGGCGCAATTCGAGGGGCGTTATACCTATAGTTACAAGCGATTCCACTGGGATAGTAGCGTAACCATCGCGTAATCGCGATCCATGAGGGAACGTATTTTTGCATATCTATTTTAAATATTTTAAAGTATTTTCACTGGGAGTTGAAACAAGTATATTTAGTACTTAGAAATTTTAGTCATGTGTCTGGCCAACGTATGCCTAACGTCTGTAAGAATAACAGTAAACTTGTTAAACTCCGAGTTATCAAGTATTTTCAAACGATAAATAACAAATCAATAACCATCAACTGAATCTATACAACTTCAACATAATAAATTAAGAAAGAAAATTTTTAAATGACTTAAGAAATACAACATTTTAATATTTTTAATTAAATACTTAATTCTGATTTCAAAAGTTGTTTTCAAACACAAGAATCATATTTTAAATTTTGTTATAAATATTTTAAGTTGTGATATAAGAAAACTTGCACTTTAATAAAAAGTGTCTGAAATAAAGGTTTTGAATTTAATAAATAGAATTATAACAAATGAATTTAATTAATAATGTAAGGACGAATTTTCAAATTTAAAATCCTATAATTTATTTTGTTCCAAACTTTGTAAAATTTGTATAAGTAAGAATATTTTGTTGTATACATAAGAATATTTTTAACATCCTCTCCTATTCGAGGACGAAAAGTTCTGAGTGGGGGATGTTGTAACATCTCGTAAATTTTGAGCAAATAAGTCATTGAATAAATTTAATTATTGAACTTAAAGTAGTTTTAAGATAGATTTTATGTTGTTATTTATGAATGATTTCAAACTAATTTATAATAAACCACAATTTGTAATTAGATAAATGGTGATTTATAACTATTGAGATTATTATCAAATTATATGTAAATTTTAATAATTAACTATGAACTATTGATAATAAAAGAAAATAGTAGTTGAATCATTTTTTTGTTTAAAAACATTAATATAGAAGTTTTATGATTATTAATAACAAATTAATCAATGTTTCCTGTTTAACTTGTATAGGAGAAATTGTAATGAAATGAGGTGGAAACGATATATAATGTAAGTTTTAACTAGCATAGTTGACGAAATTTAATGTTGACATTAATAGTCAAATAATTCATACACGTAATTTCTTTGCACATTCACATTTCATAAAAGTTTATTTTCTTTCCTCTTCTTTTTCTACTTTCCCCAAATTCATTAGCTCCTTTCTCTCCACTTTATTTCTCCATTAATTACGCATTCATTTCATTCCTTCCTAACCTATTATATATGAAGAGACGCATTAGGGAAATAGATCACATTTTTTGCATGCCTTCTCTTCCTTTCTTCTCTTATACCTATTCATTTCTTTCCTAAAGGAAAAATTTACATAGTCATCTCCCCCATTTTTCTCTCCAATGTCACGACCACTTCGTCTTCCCCAAAATTCATACTCTCTTCAAACAAATTCACATAAGTATATACATTCTCTCTTCTTCTTCTTTTATTCTTTCTTCTTAAAACAATTCATAATTCCCTTGCTTTCCCTTTTCTCTTAAAATCCAGACCTTTCCTCATCTACTTCTCTATGTAAAAAGAAGAAGAAAAATACAGAAAAGTGAAAAAAAAATTCAATCTGGTTTGCTTTGGGTGCCGTCTTCTATTGGCTACCTTGTATCTTCTTGTATCCATCTTCAAATCCATGCAAGGTGAGTTTCTCACGATTAAATTTATTCGAGTAGTTTACATCAATATCTTAACTAATAAAATAGTTTAATTCTGGGTTAGCTTGGTCGATAATATTACCATGCCGATTCTATGTATTTGTGTACTTATATTATTTGCTGAAACCTAAAAGACGCTTGAAACATATTTATACACATACTTGCTTTGTCGTAAAACTGGAAACATATGTTGATTGTCTTGTTAAATTTGACATCTTAATGGGCATGCTAAGTACATTATGTCTTTTGATTTCATGTAGATTAACTTCTATTCAAAGTCCTAGTCATATACAAGAAATTTTATCATATTAATATTTCATGCATACACCTTATTACTGTTTGGAAAAATGTGGTTAAAATATCATGAATGACGGTATGTCTCCCATTATACTTTGGCAGCCATATATATCTTGTTGTGCAGTTTCTAATGTATGAAAACATTCTGCATTGAAAATTTCATTTGTTGCATCATGCTTATTATGAACACGGTTTAGGCTAACTAGTTAAGAATATATTTAACTATCTTCAGGTATGAACATTGTTTATTCTAATCGGTTTAGTATATCAATAGAAACACACGCAACTTATAATTTGTGCATTTATATACATTCAACTTGTATATTGTCTTGCCACTTACTATTTAACTGAAAAATGTAGTTTGAAAATCATGTTTGATTTGCATGTCATGTTTGTCTTATATGCTAGGTTGATGTCATGTTATACTTTAATTTTAAAAGTAACCAAATATATATGGCGTTTTGTCATATATTTAAAAGAAAAATTGTTTTAAGATTAACTATTTTATTTTAGTGTTTTATCGAAGTGGACTTACTTGAATAAAGTTAATCCTGACTCGAGTATTTTGTGTTTTGCACGAAATGCTCGAGTTAGACCGAGTGTTATGCTTACAGATTTTAGCTACCGAAGTTAAAGAGGCATGTGAAGACGCGCACACTTTGGATCGTAAAATTTATAAATTTTATTTATTTAAAAGCTATGTATTGTCCGCTATTGTAAAAATTGTAAGATCTGAAATTTTGTAAAAATTATTCAGCTGCATGTTATCATGTTCTGTGATTCTGTGTATTGATTCTATCAAATCTCATAAGAAATAACAATATGTTGTTTTGAGCGGTTTAAGTTGGTTTAACTACCGACTTGAAGCGGTCGAAAAGACAGGTCGTAACACAAAATCTGGAAATCTTAAGTGTCTTGAAAATAAAAATGCAAAAGTCAAATTGGGCTTATATGTAGGGAAAGTATGAGGATGTTCAAAAAAAATTATGTATAAGCGAAAAGTTGGGATATACACATTGGAAAATCAAATAGCCTAGCCCAATCATAAAGTAAGTATGAAAACGGAGAAGTGGAAGGTAGGCTTATGCAAGACCTTAAAAAAGGACAAGCTGTTGTTCCCTTACCTAAGAAGCATGGAATTTTAAGGGCATGGATGCTGTATTGATGTATATTAATTTTCTAATAAAAATATATTTAGAATAAAAGAAAATGTGGTGTAATTCAGGCATTGAAAAAGTATTGTGTTTGAAGGAAAAGAAGGGACCCAAACTACCAAAATAATTGGGCAGTTTGAAGTTGATGTATTATTATCTAAAAATCAACTATGTTTGTCTGATAAAGCTGTTTAAACATAGGTTTAATTTCTAAATTAAAATTATCAGTGCTAGGGATTCTAAAAAATAAAAAATTGAATGAAGGCATGTCTCTGTGTATACAAGTGTTACAATGAATGATAAGCTATAGTTTGATGCTTATATAAATATAAATATACCCCAGAATTGGATTAAATAATTCAAGGAAAATGTTTGATCAACTCATTGGTAAAATGAACGTGAGTATAGTTTTAATCTTTATAAGGGAGCTGGGTAGGCTAAATTCGAGATGTCAACAAAAAAAAAAAAAAAAAAAAAAAAACCGAAGAGAAATTTCTTCAATAAATAAAAGAATTTTGGTGTTGAGATGGATGAAAGCAAACTTGTGTTCTTTTTGAATGTGATGGGTGGTTTTCTATTTAGTTACACTTAATATAAGTGTAAAGTTAATCTATGTGATAAGCATTGACATATTCTAAGTCAATCCCAGCATATGGTATGTCATAATATGAGGAAATAATATAAATATCATTAATGATATGATTCCATAACTGTAGCAGTACGTATAAATGGTATGCCTTAATATGAGAGAATAATATAAATACCAGTAATGATATTATTCCATAATTGTAGCAGTACGTATGACTTCATGTATCATGTAACTTTATATATTGGTGATTACTGAATGGAAAAGTATCCTTCTCTTCAACTCTTCATCATGGTATCAGAGCTCTGATCCAAAACAGTTCAACTCCCTCTTCTTCAATGGCTCTCATTAACTAAACATTATCCTATCAGATTCTTAATGGCAGTGATCCCACAAAGCCCTACACTTTTCTAGGAAAATGTCAATGGTGCCGAGAACAAGGACATGTGATTGCTCATTATCCTTTATTTAAGCAAAAGTTTCCTAGTGCTATTCCTCCTTCTTCAAATTTTCAACCTCCGTCAAACCGGTTCACACCAAAACCTCAAGCAAACATCGTAAATCCCTCTGTCTCTTCATCCTATTCAACATTTCTTCTCGACAGTGGTTCTTCCCACAGCATCATGACAGATCTGAACAATCTATCCCTCCACGCTCCTTATGATGGAACCGAAGAGTTGATCGTCGATGATGGAAAAGGCCTTAAAATCACTCACGTCGTTTCTTGTTTTTTATCATCACTCAAACTAAATAATGTCATAGTTGTTCCTGCCATGTCTAAAAACTTAATTTATGTTTCTCAATTTTGTCATGATAACAATATCTCAATTGTCTCTTCTTCCACTTCTTTTCATATGAAGGATCTCAAAACGGGAGAATCTCTATTCCAACCTGGTTGCAGCTTGCATTTATTAGCTCAAATCCACAACCCCTACAGTCTATGCAAGCACAACTAGTTCACTTGATTGGCATCATCGTTTAGGGCATCCATCTCGTAATGTTTTTAGGCAAATTATTTCAAAAAATAAACTTCATATTCCTAGTATCTCCACTTTAGATTGTAATTCATGTGCTTGCAATAAAAGTTATAAACTTCCTTTTTCTACTTCCTCTATTGTGTCTACTTCCCCACTTGAGTATGTTTATTCTGATCTTTGGACATCACCAATTTACTCTCATGATGACTTTGAATATTATCTTATTTTCGTTGATCATTTTTCTAAATACATTTCGTTGTATATTTTGAAATGAAAATCAGATGCAAAACATGTATTCATTTGCTATAAAGCTATAATTGAAAAATACTTTCAACTGCCTCTCAAAACTCTCTGCTCAGACAATGGTGGTGAGTATGAAAGCCTACGAAACTACCTATCCATCGATGGAATTTTGCATCCCACGACTCCACCCCATACCCCTCAACTCAATTGCTATTCGGAGAGACGACATCGACACAATGTTGAGACATTTCTATCACTCTTAACTCATGCTAAAATGGCCCTTGAATATTGGACAAATGCTTGCTCAACAGCTATTTACTTGATTAATCGACTTCCCACGTCAACTCTATAAAATGTGTTACCCTACTTTAAATTATTCGGCCAACATCCTAATTATTCCAAGCTTCGAAGTTTTGGGTATCTTTACTACCCATGGCTTAAACCCTACAATTAGTAAAAATTTGAATTCAAATCTCAACCATGTATTTTTGTTGGTTATTCACCTACTCAAAGTGCATATTATTGTCTCGAATTAAACACTAACCATGTTTATGTCTCTCGTTATGTTCACTTCAAAGAGGACATTTTTCCTTTTATTGAACTTAAGAATTCAACTGCCTCCTTGTCTGACCTAGTAAAGCAATGGGCACCTCTCACATTATCTATATTATCAAATACTCAATCTTCCTCTTCTCATTCATTGCAAACTAACTCACCTTCCAGTACGCCTCCTACCTTATTCCCCACTTCACCCTTTTCATCTCCTATATCTGCAACAAACTCATATCAACCTCCTAATACCACTGCTGAGCTTTCCTCTACTCTGTCTCAGTCAAACCTTGATATATCCACATCTACAAATTCAACACCCAACAATCCTATATATTCTCCTCAAATGACCACAAGACTAAAACATGGCATTAGGAAACTAATCATTAAATTGAATCCAAATGCAGAGGTCCATGAAACGTAGATCCTAAAAAATATCACCCAACCATTAAAAAGCCTCGTTTGGCGTAAAGCTATGGATGAAGAGATTACTTCATTGGTGAAAAATAGAACTTGGGATCTCGACCTTCATCTATGTCACAAAATGTAGTCGGATGCAAATGGATTTTTCGAATTAAAAAGAATAAGGATGGTTACATTATTCAATACAAGGCTCGCTACATTGCAAGAGGTTTTAATTAGAGTGCTGGCATCGACTACGATGAGACTTTTAGCCCCGTAGTTAAACCGGCCATGGTTTGGCTTGTGCTCTCACTTGCCGTTAGTCAAGGTTGTTCATTGCGCCAACTTGACATAAACAGTGCTTTTCTACAAGGCACACTCACTGATGATGAATACAGCATACAACAACATAGATACACAGATCCTATACATCCAACACATGTATGTAAATTAAACAAGGCACTGTATGGGTTAAAACAGGTTCCAAGAGCTTGGTATAAAGAATTACGATAATATTTAACTAAGTTGGGCTTTAAGAATATGGTCTCTAATTCATCCTTGTTCACATTGCACAAAAATGGTGACATCATTTATCTGTTGGTTTATATGGATGATATTATTGTTACAAGTAATGCAACTCATGTTATGGAAGCTTTTATAAAAAAAATTGGCAATACGTTTCTCACTCAAAGACCCTGGAGAATTGTCTTACTTCTTAGGAGTGGAAGTAGTGCCTCTTCCAAAAGGTATTTTCTTGAGTCAAAAGAGGTATATTGCTGATATTTTGTGCAAAGCTAATACGGACGATGCAAACCAAGTTTCAACACCATTAGCAACTCATCCTCCATTAACTATACATGGAAATCTTCTCAATGATCCTACTGAGTTTCGTTTTCTAATAGGTAGTTTACAATACTTAAGTCTCACCACGCCTAATGTGGCATTCACAGTGAACAAGTTTGCTCAATACATGTAGCGTCTAATTGAGGAACACATGCTATCTCTACATCGTCTTCTTCAATATCTAAGTGGTATATCTAATATGGATTTAATTATACACAAAGATTCATCTCTCACTCTCCATGCTTACTCTAATGCGGATTGGGCTCGTGACATAGACGACTACATTTCTACAACATTATATATAGTCTATTTGGGCAAGAATCCTATCTCTTGGACGTCAAAGAGGGAGCGTACAAGAGCTAGATCATCTACCAAGGCCGAGTATAGGGCAGTGGCAAATGCTGTTTCTGAAATTATTTGGTTAGGAAATCTATTTAAGGAGTTTGGTCTTAACCTCACTCTCGCGCCAATCATCTATTGTGAGAATGCTGGAGCTACATATGTGAGTGCTAATCTAGTTTTTCATTCTAAAATGAAGCATGTGGGATTGGGTCACCATTTTGTAAGAGAGAATGTGCAAAGTAGAAACTTGAGGGTCTCTCACATCTCCACTAATGACCAGCTTGCGGATGCTCTCACCAAGCCACTACCACATACCTCCTTCACAACATTGGTTAGCAAAATCGGTCTTTCATCTTGGTCGTCCGTTTTGAGGGGACGCGATAAGGATTGACATATTCTAAGTCAATCCCTACATATGGTGTGTCATAATATGAGGAAATAGTATAAATATCATTAATGATATTATTTCATAACTGTAGAAGTACATATAAATGGTATGCCATAAAATGAGTGAATAATAAAAATATCATTATTGATATTATTCCATAATTGTAGCAGTATGTATGACTACATGTATCTTGTAACTTTATATATTGGTGATTACTGAATGGAAAAGTATCCTTCCCTTCAACTCTTCATCACTATGCATTATAAGTATGAAAAAAGGGTTGTTTGAATTTACATGGTTGTGTGTATATTTCTCTTGGAATGGAAATGCACAAATATATATGCTATAACAAGTGTTCATATTAGTATATGCTGAGATCTACCACCTAGGAAATGAGAAATCTGTATGGCAAATAGGATGAACACAGAAGTTAACTATCCAAAAATTATTTGATATAGGAAACTGTTTGTAGTAAGACTGAATATTTAACCCGACTACAAAAATTTGGTGGTTGTTTAAATGAAAATGCATAAGAGTATATGATTTCTTTTTGGCATATATGGCACATATATGGATACAAGCCAGAGAGTTGGCTTAGGAAAGGAGATTAAATCAATGAGATGCCGGTTTGATTTGGATAGTGCTTGAGTTAAATTCAACTGAATTGTGGGACACAATTCTGAAAAGGAGGGGTATATGTAATAACCCCAATTTAAAACAGATTAAATAAGATTAATATGGTGATAAAACCCTTATAAATAAAATGTGTGTGTAATGAAATGAAGTATAAAAGTGTGCACAAGCACACTGTGCATAATCGTAGTATACTAAAAGAGATGGAAAAATACATATACATACATACATACATACACACACACATACATATATATATATATATATATATATATATATTGCATTGATGCCAAAATATAAGGATCCAGGGTTAAGTTGCACAAAAATGTGTTAGCATAAATAATATAATAGGAAAGTTATTAAGATATTTAGGTAGTGTACATTGTTTATAAATCGACAAACCAGGAAACATATATATCTTAATATGCAAGGCGGTTAGATTCTGTTAAGGGAATGTGATGTTAGCATTAAAATTATACAACTTGCATATATCAATATGATTTCTGAATATAGATTTCAAGTGAACATGAACAAAGAATACAAGAGTGCATGGGTTTTATGATACATGAAGAATAGTTCACAAAGAAAAAATAATAAAGGAAAAAAAGAGTATATACAGCAAGTCTTTTATAAAAAGAAAGGGGCTATAACTCTAAGCCAGTGCTATGTGTACAACAATTCAAAAATATTTAGGCATGTGAATGGAATAGGGATCGACGCAAGAAGCATGATTTAGGGAAAGGGGTATAAATGGAAAATGAAAAGAGGCCTTTCTGAAATATAAAGCAACGATATATGTATATATTTTTGTAACAAACCTCTATCTCTTTTTCTCGGAATCAAATAAAAGAATGTGGGTGAATCACTGGGTGATTCAAGGGTACCTTGAAAAAAAAATGAGTATACGGTAATATGCAAGGGCTGGGCCGCCATTCTCTTAGTGGCGCGCTACACCGACGCGCTGGTGTAGTGATAAGTGAGAAAGGGCCCTCACATTTTTCTCGACGCATGCGAGGGGCAAGGAAGCTAGTCGATGATAGTAGGGTTTGGTTAGGTAGTTGGAATGTAGGGTTCTTAACAGGAAAATTAAGAGAGATAGTGGATACAATGATTAGGAGACGGGTTAACATCTTGTGTGTTCAAGAGACTAAATAGGTAGGGCAGAAGGCGAAGGAGGTGGAGAACACTGGCTTCAAACTGTGGTACACGGGGGAAATACATAACAAGAACGGGGTAGGCATATTAATCGATAAGAACCTTCAGAACAAGGTGGTCGACATTAGAAGACGAGGGGATAGGATCATCCTATTTAAGCTAGCAGTTGGTGAGGCGGTTTTGAATGTCACTAGTGCATATGCCCCACAAGTAGGTCTAAGTGAAGAAACCAAGAGGAAATTCTGTGAGGACTTGGAAGTCATGGTTAGAAATGTGCATAGTAGCAAGAAACTTTTTATAAGAGGAGACTTCAATGGCCATGTTGGCTCATCTAGCGGGGGTTTTGAGCGAGTGAATGGTGGCTATGGTTTTGGTAATAGGAACCATGAGGGCGAAGATGTACTGAATTTTGCTCTCTTTTGATCTCATGATTGCTAATACTTTCTTTAGAAAGAGGCAATCACATCTGATCACCTTCAGTGGTGGCCAACAGGCTAGCCATATTGACTTTGTCCTAACTAGAAGAGACAGTAAGCGAGATTGTGTTGATTGCAAGGTCATACCTGGAGAATGTGTCGTCTCACAACACCAGCTCTTGGTATGTGTGTTTCGTCTTCGGGTGGTGACGGATAAAAGAGCGAAGATTAGCAGGACGAAATGGTGGAAACTCAAAGGAGATGCTTCACGGGTGTTTAAAGATAGAGTGATGGGTGAAGGGGCTTGGAATGTAGAAGGAGAAGCAAATGTCATGTGGAATGCGATGGCATCTTGCATTCGGGGATTCTCTACTGAGGTATTTGGGATAACAAGAGGAAGCAAGCGAGAACCAAAGGATTCGTGGTGGGAATGACGAGGTGCAAAAGGCTATCAAAGAGAAGAAGGAATGCTACAAATGCATGCACCACCATAGAAGCGAAGAGAACATAAACAGGTACAAAGTGGCAAAAAAGACTGCAAAGAAAGCAGTGAGTAAAGCAAGGGGACGAGCGTACGAAGATTTGTATCAAAGGCTATGTACAAAGGAGCGTGAAAAAGACGTTTACAAAATAGCTAGGATACGCGAGAGGAGGACAAGGGACATCAATCAGGTTAAATGCATTAAGGATGAGAATGATAGACTTTTGGTGAATGATGATGGGATAAAGAATAGGTGGAGAGAATAGTTTGATATGCTTTTCAACGAAGAAAGCGATAGCTCTTCGATCGAGTTGGAAGACTTTGCCGACAGCACGAATAGACATTTTATGCGGAGATTTCAAGAAGTTGAGGTAAAGAGGGCGTTGAAGCGGATGAAATCAAGCAGGTCGGTAGGGCCTGATGATATTCCTATTGAGGTGTGGAGATGCTTTGGAGATGCAGGGATAACATGGCTAACTAAGTTGTTTAATAATATTTTCAAATCAAATAAAATGCCAGATGAATGGAGGAGAAGCATTATAGTTCCAATCTTCAAGAATAAAGGAGATATTCAAAGTTGCACAAACTATAGAGGAATTAAGCTTATGAGTCATACAATGAAGCTTTGGGAGAGAGTTTGCGAGCAGCGTTTGAGGAGGTTAACAAGTGTCTCTAGGAACCAATTTGGCTTTATGCCTGGAAGGTCAACCACTGAGGTGATTTTCTTGGTTAGACAACTTATGGAGAGATACAGGGAGAAAAAGAAAGATGTCCACATGGTTTTTATTGTCTTGGAGAAAGCTTATGACAGAGTGCCAAGGAGGGTTATGTGGTGGGCGCTAGAAAGGAGGAGAGTGCCATCAAAGTATACTACCCTTATCAAGGATATGTACGAGGGGGTTGTGACTAGTGTTAGAGCATGCGATGGTGAGACCAGAGACTTTCCAATTAACATAGGGTTACATCAAGGTTCGGCTTTGAGCCCCTATATTTTTGCATTAGTGATGGACGAAATCACAAAAGATATACAAAGGGAGATTCCTTGGTGTATGCTCTTTGCCGATGATGTTGTGTTGATTGATGAGAGTAGAATAGGAGTTAATCAACAACTGGAGTTGTGGAGGGAGACCTTGGAATCAAAGGGTTTCAGGCTTAGTAGAACTAAAATAGAGTATATGAAAAGTGAGTTTAGTGGTGTCAGGTCAGATGATGGAGAGGTCACCCTGGCCGATAGAGTAGTACGCAAGAAGGAGTCGTTTCAATACTTAGGATCTATGTTGCAGTTTGATGGGGAGATTGATAAGGATGTTAGTTTTAGAATTCAAGCAAGATGGGTGAAATGGCGACTAGCATCTGGTATTCTCTGTGATAGGAAGATTCCACAGAAGCTTAAAGGAAAGTTTTATAGGACAGCAATCAGACCCGCAATATTATATGGTGCAGAATGTTGGCCTACTAAGAGGCAACACGTCCAGAAGATAAGTGTAGCATAGATGCGGATGCTGCACTAAAGTTGTGGGCATACCAGACGAGATCGGATTAGAAATGAGGATATTCGGGAAAAACTTGAAGTTGCACCTATTGAAGGGAAGTTAGTCCAACACCGCTTAAGATGGTTTGGACATATCTAACGTAGACCTTACGATGTGCGCGTTGGAATTATAGACCGCACAGAAGGCCCAAAGAGAGGTAGAGGTCGACCTAAAATGACATGGGAGGAGATAATAAAGAGAGATTTACGTAATTGGAGTATATCTGAAGAGCTGGTAGTGGATAGGAGGGCATGGAAGTTGGCAATCCATGTACCAGAACCTTAGTTTTTTTTTTTAAAGACTTTATTTCACTTTTGTTGAACCTTTTTACCTTTTTTTCATTACTATTTTAGAATTTATTTTACTTTTATTGAACCTTTTATCTGTTTGGTTATTTTAAACCCTTATATATATATTATTACCATTATTGTTTCTTTTCTTTTTATTTTATTTTTAGGTTCCATATCTAGCCAACCCCAACTTATTTGGGATATATGGCTTTGTTGTTGTTGTTGTTACCTAGCCAAGAAACACTAGCTATAGGTTGAATAAAAAGGCAACATTTTTCGCTGGCAGGCTACGGAATCTCTTAACGTAAACATGAAATAAAAACCATTAATGGAAGCAGTTTCTAGGCCGAAGAAAGGAGCCAAGGGAAATCAGAAAATTCAAGGAATTAAAAGAGATATAAGCAAGGGATATTTAGGTGAGAAACCTCACTCAATACTTAGCATTAAGTCCAGTTTGAAGGCATACTTAAAACACTATTTTTATTTGTATACATGTTTGTTCAAATATGATGATAGTGTTTGATAGTGCCTGGCTTGATTAAGTAGTAATATCTGATTATGTGCTGATGATTGATAGATATACCTTGCATATTTACACCAAGCAGTGAAGCTAAGTCGAATACCTAAGATGAAATGTATGCAATGATTGCAAACTTCTTTGTGCAAAGATCTTTTACATAACAATGAATTTAAAACCATGAAAATATGATTTCAAACCCTTGATTGATTGATTTGAGATAATGGCATAATTGTTAATGTGTATATTGTTATTTAAAGGTGGACTGTGTAAGGAAGGGTGTAAGGCAGCAAGGTAGAGTATTCTTTCTTATGTTCTACACCAAGATATAGAAGGAGCTAAGGGTGTAATGGAAATTTCATGTGCTGAGCTCCTAGGCTTCATGAAATACCCCTAATAAATAAGCTATGATTTAGGCTTCACCTAAATAAAAGTGAGGAAGCTTAAAGCATATATGAAAAGGGTGTATTAGGCTTTAGGATGTGCCTTATAAAATATCCATAGCCACCAAATAATAGCAATATGAGCACATGGATATTACTTATGTTTGTTGAATGATTGCTTGGCTGTTTAAATGTGTGTTATCTACCATGAATGTTGTGATTCGATGAACAAGCTTGCTAGGCGAATTTAATTCGTTTTTGAGGAAGGGGATGCTCAGGGGAATATAAATGAATTAAATAATAAGTGGATGAAAAGGAAAATACCCAGTAGTAAACCAAGGGAAATCAGGTCAGAGACGAGCTATCTTAAGCAATTGTGCATTGCGGATATTATGCAGGCATGGCTCATTTAAGCCCAGGGATCCAAGTGATTGTTGGAATGACATAACCCAATCAACATGCACATAAGAGTCAAGTTACAGCATGATCTGGTTAGAAATAAAAAGATGGGCTCATATTTAAATCTATGATAGACATATGTCCACTTGAATGTAATTGAGGATGATGGAATAAGGTGGGATATGTGAAATGTGAATTTGTCAAATAGATTGATGGTTTATATACCTAAAATGGATAGGTGATTATGTTGATTGATGTGTTATGTCACTCATTGATTTGTTGAAAAGTTTGATAGTATATGTGTAGCATAATAGAAGGAACCTAGATTTATGCAGGGTGAAGCCAGTAAAGAAAGGCAAGAAGAATGCTTATATGATATCTGTGTTATAGGCTGGGTATTTATCTATTATGATTAAACAAATAAGTATACTGTTGTGAATAAGGTTAGAGAATCGGGATATGTATATGTATGTGCCCCAATTTAGACAAACAATGATAATACCTAAATATATGTGAATGATCTACTGGCGTGTAGAAGTAAAGGAAGTATGAGTTTAACTAGTATAACTAGCATAATGTTTTGTAGTAAGTGAATTCTCACACCGGGCGGCATGTTTGACCCTTTTACTTCAATGTAATGGGGTGTCTCATTTTATAAATGAGGCAGTTCCCAATGTTTTGAAGGTAGAAGAAAGAACATGTTAAAATAGGAAGGAAGGCTTGCAAAAAAGGTGTTAATAGGCACTGCTAAATTACTGATTAAATTGTTATTCAAAATGCTTGGTTAAGGGTAGTGTGTTTTATGTATTGATTTATTTATAATGAGGATCCAAGTCAGTTTAATTTGCTGTTAAATGAGAAGTAATGATTATGTAAAGCTTGTAAAATTATGGTGTTTAAACTACAAAATCCCTAAGTTAGACTGGAAGTTTCTTGAGTTTTGAAAGAGGCCAATAATTAATTTTTAAGGTCTGTGTAATTTGTATGAACACTAGGATGTATACTTGATAAAATATCTTAGGTATGTATGTAATGAAGTTTGAGAATTGGATATAAATTGAGTTTGGAAGTTTATGTATTTAAAGGAGCAACCACTGAATTTCAGTAGTGTGTGTGTGTATGTATATATAAGCATTTGTACGAATCTATGAATAAATGTTCATCTGTATAGGAAATCAGATAATTGAATGACAGGAAATTATATATATGTAAAAGATATAACTTGTTATTTGAGAGTAGGGACAAATGATTATGTTTATTTGAATATGAATAGCATCTTTAACCTGATGATCATTGGAATTTTATATGGTATATTATTGAAATAGCCTGAGTATAGAAAGTAAGAAAAGGTGAGTCTTTTCTGTTCATATATAATTATTTGTACATCTTCTTGCTAGTGTACAATTTGGAGCAGCCACGCCTATATGAAATAGGGTACTGGATATTCTTTGAAGTGCGAAATAATAAGGATTACTTCCCTAAAATTCTGGAAATATATACGACTTTTACATGTTTTCTAAGTCAAAGATGTTAGGCTATAAACTCTTTATTCTAATGAAAAATTATAACTAATACTTGAGTAATCTTGTATATTGTAACGACCATCCATAACCCCTGCATTAAGCAAGAATAATAATGCGTTGAAGAGTGTGTCAGGCTGCTATGGACGATCATCAGAGTAGGTAAACACAAGCGGAACCTGTCGTATAACTCACAGCGCAAGGATAAAATATAATAGAACATATAAAACAGGCAGATATAGTGGAGCACCATATAACAAACTTTTAAACTTTCATAACATCCTGAAAGATCATCCATACATCAATTGGATATAACATCGAAGTCTATACATGAAGCCTCACTACAATACTCAACAAACAGAGGAAACAAAATACTAGATAATAGCAAAGTAATACGCCAACCTCCTGCTCGTCATCGCACATCAGCATCATCTCACCAAGCAATCACCTATCACCTACTACTCAGTTTGCCCATCCAAACCGGATGAACAACCCAATATAATAAGAGAGAAACATAAAACCTTGAGTCAAACACTAGTCTTAGTGAGCGATAAAACAACAACCTAACATCATCAACAAAGTATAAGAGAATAGGTAGATTTGACAACCCAATCTACCACACACTGGAGAAGATCCCAAACCCGTCTTCCCCACATCTGACAATGATAGCCTTTACCATCCAGAAATCAAGAAATAACAGTTCAACCCTGGCAGCCAGAAGTAACCAAATAATGTCAAAGCAACTACCATCCAATAGCAATCATAGCAACTAGTTATACCTTACGTAAACCATCCTAATTGAGTTCAACATTCCTCAAGCACGAGCCCCAGAGGCCAAATCCAATATGTGGCAAGCACCCAAGAAATGTCTCCACTGACGTCAGATAACTTACGTGAGATGGTACAAGCCAAAAAAAAAAAACTCATGATTTAGCAACCCAAAATTTCAGGACCAATTTAAAATTTTGATTTAAGCTATTTAGATGAATATTGAATTTAAAATGATAATTTTTGCAAAATAAAATTCGAGAATAATTTTAAAATTAGTTTTTATATTTTATTTGACTTAAAACAAACTTACTAAAATTGTTAAATTAATTTATAAATTTGGAATTTATAATTTCAAAATTTATAAATTCGATTTTTAAGACCATCGCCTCGCCCTTAAAAAATGAATTTTTGCTAGCAAGCTCAGAATTCGATGGGACCAATTTTGTTGGACTTGGGATAGCAAAAAATTGTTGAGTTTCAAATATCACGTTGAACGGAGATAGTGTGTGGCCGTGCTTGATAAACCCGTTTGGGGTAAAACTAACTATCAGTTTACAAAGGAACGTTGTTGAGACGATCTCAGAATTTGGCGACACATTTTATTCCGGATTCGTATCATCAAATAATGGAAGAATACTATGTCTCAATATTTATGGTGTTGTCATTTGGGCGTGCAAGAAGAAAATGTACGCTTAAATCGCATTTTTTTGGAACCTAACTTGAGCTAGATCGAAAAATAAAACGGAAGGTCAAACGAACTCGAAATGTTTCTTTATATAATTGAATAAAGAGGTTTAGAAACGTTTCAATTTATTTACTAAATTATGAAATCGATTCGGGCTTGAATAGAACGCGTCGTGCAGTGATAGTTTGCGAACGTCAGCTCGTAACTTCGAACTGACGCAGTGGGAGATTCGACCGTCGAATTATCCTTAAACCGGAACCGTTGTGTTCATATCGAAAATATATTTGCAATGAAAAAAGTGGTTTAAATTTGAATAGCTAGATCTTAAATTATGTCCAAATCTGTTTTGAAAAAGGTCGTTATGGATGTAGTTCGGTGGCTGATATTGGAAACTGACTGTGAGGACCCTAATAAAATTATTAAAACTATAAATAAATTATGATAAATCATAATAAGTGTTTTGGAAGGAGTTTGGGTGAAATATTCAACGATTTGAAAGATAAATATTATCTTTGTCTAAAATTTCTATTTTGCAATTATGGTGAGTTTTAATATATGAACGTAATAAATTGATTTGAGGTTCGTCATGAATGGTATCTTTAAGAATATTGTTCTTGAACCTAACCATGAAAAGGAAGGATCTTTTAAATGAGAATTAGGGAATTCTCCCCAATTTATTAAATCAAATCGGATTTTTGTAAACAGTCCATAATTAGTGGAAAATGGCATTTTGGATTCATATTGAACTAGGCCTTTAAATAGCATTTGTTCTTCAACTCAGGTAAGATAAGATTTTTCTACTATTTGGATAATAATTGAAATATGATTTTTGAGATTAAAGACTTTTCTTGATAAAGTCAATGAGAACTTTTTTCTAAAAAGCACGAATATTGAATTAAAAGAATATCCTGGATTGGAATGAAATGAGTGTTATCTTTGTGTATTTGACATATGATTACAAAGATATGTAAGTTATTTGGAAAGATCGGATTTTATCCATTCTAAATCATTATTACAGTGATTAAATTGAATAATGAAGACGACGGTTGAAGACCAGAGATCTTCACATCGTTTGAGCTACTGTTGATGTCTTGATTGGGCCGTACACCCCAATACAAGGTAATAAGTAGTAGTAGTTTAAAACATACTTGGAGATCGGCTGGATATGCGAGGGCCTCTCCCCTATATTGGACGTATGGGATGAGGAATAAGGTGCCACCGGTTTCTTTCAGACCCAGAACGGACTTAAAGATGGATTATGTGTCTGACGTTGTACTTCACGCTGTATTCATTGATCTATGCTAAACGTATATCTGTTTGGTGGCGGAGAGTTTATTCTCTTGCTTAACACCCTTCTTTGAGATGTACGACCTTAAAGGTTATATATTGGTAGACGATCACTGATGCGGTATGGATTGACAATGTAACATGATAAGATGCAATGATCAAGGCTTTTTATTAAAAAGTAGATCCTTGTGGACGATGATCAAAGCACGACTTTAATTTGCATAGCTTTGTGTATATCATTAATTCACGAGCCTCAACCCTATATGAATCAAAAATGAGATATTGACTGCAGAGACTGCATGCGTTTCTTTTTAGCTAGAGGTGACATCATGGTATGGAGCTGAGACATTTAACTTATGTGGATCATGGATAGCGAGGGCTCTCACATATCATTGGTCGACATACTGACCATTTTGGAGGTTCGACAAGACCAGGAAACACATTGTTCAGGAATAACTACCAACAAAAAGAAAGAGCGGACATGCCCTGATGATCCATAGGTTACTAAGGGTGTGATCCGAAGGCATGTGCTAGAGTGTCTCGAAACCGGTGAGGACAATCCTTTGCCTCGACTCATAGATGGAATCCAATTTCCAATACGCGACTTTTAGTTTTAATTGTAAATTAGATCAACAAACAATGGCAGATCTGACATGATAAATAGGTATAGGCTTAGATCTAGTTCATAGTCATGTCAGAATAACTTAGATACACAGGTTATAGCAGTTCTGATATGATTCAAATAGTAACAGGCTTAGTTCCAAGTTATAGTCATGTCAAGAATAACTTTTAAGTATTTAGATCTAAAAATAATGTAAACTTACTGTGATTGGATCTAAGAAATAGAGGAGTAACTGCAGATGTTGAATTACACATCTCTAAACTTGAATGACTTGGTTGTTGAAGAAGAATAAGCTTAATTTAATCTGGGTAGAGGCAACATCTAGTTCTCTATTATTTTAGAATGAATAAAACAATGAGAATAAGGTCCTATTTATAGCCATCAGCCAACGAACCAGGTCAGATATTGAGTCCACGTTCAGAAGTACGCACCTGCTGCTGATCTCGAGGTGTCGACCTAGGGCGCCGACACCATTTTGTGGGTGTCGGCCCATGGGTCGACACCCTTGGCCGGGTTCGACTTCCCGCCTATGAGTTCAAATTGATTTGAATTATTTTGAACTGATTTTCTGAAGTGTTTATTTATACATAATTCTCTTGCACGTATACAAACTTCAAACCTTAATATCTTCTTCATACGGTGTCTGTTTTACGCAAATCAGGTGTCTATTTTGACCATAATTCCGAGATGAACACAATGGCGCGGTGCATTTCACTTATTTTTTAGTATTTATTTAATTATTCTTTAATTTGTCATCTTTAGTGTTGTTAAACTTACGGGTGTTACACGGAGAATAGAGTTTTATCTTATAATAGCCAAACTTGCTAGATACATCTTAAAACAAAACCATTAATTTTAGTGCATAGTGTAAGAAACAACTTCAAATATAAATGTATCAATCATAGACGGCATAGTACCCATCCTACTATGTCACCTTATAGTTCATTGGTTAGATATCATCATGCCTGTTTATGATGTCCTTATTATGTTAGAACCAGTTCTACTACCATATGTTCACCAAATCTGTTCCTATATGCCTATCTTGCCATTGTGCCCAACTTTGTCACCGCATATTTATTGTTGCTATGCCTATTTCTGCCATTATATGTCAATCTTGTTATTATGTTCATTTATGTCCTCTTCCCTTCTTCTTTTCCCTTTTATTTTTATAGCCAAGCTACCTTCGAGCCTAGGCATGCCGCTAAAATATGCGAGCGCCTGAAATTGGGAACGAGGGGAAAACGTTAAAATTGGGGCATAACTTGTATTAGGAAATTTGAGCATAACTTGAATTAAATACATGAATATGGATTTGGGGTATAAAACATAACTGTTATTAAAGACCTTAATTTGGGGCATATGGTTTATTATGAACATGAGTTGGGAAAGGAGAATGAAAACCTATAACGACAGAGGAATAATTGGTTAATAATGGAAATGCCTAGAATTACAGTAATTAGAAGCTGTAACCGTGCTTAGACACAAGGTTAGATTACATTTGTGGTAGAAGTCTGCCCGGAATCAACCGGCATATCCAACGACCATAAGCGGTGAATCTAACGTGAGGTGTCTAAGTGTATAAACATGTGACTTGCTAAGACATATAGCTAAGTACGACTTGTGGAATAATTCTACACAGAAGCAACTGGCATATCCAACATCCACAAGTTGTAGGGTTAATGTGGGCGGTCTAGTATATTATAACCATAAATTGATATGGTAATAAACTTGAATACTTAACCTAGTTTAATCCATAGGGCTTGTATGAACATGTTAACTTGAGTAGGGTTAAGTAAAATGAAACCGTGGGAGGGTTAAGTATATCTTGGGGTGGTGGGTAATATTTATATATAGGCCCACAAACTTAATCTGTGGCGTTATGCAATCTTTTACTCTCGTATGGCATAACCTGTGGAAAACCTAGTAGTTGGGATGCATGTTTAGGGGGAAGCTTATATCATCTTGAATGTGGGACCCGTTTCAGTCAGTAACCCATTTATAGGTATCAAACGAGTACTCCGAACTAGGTCGGAGTTGGGCACACTTATTGGGCTGATTGTAAGAGATCCAAATGTGGGGGACGGTGTGGACGGCGCATTCCGATGGGGTCACGTGCGTGCATGGTCCAGTAGAGGAGGTTTAGATGCCGTGACACCTGTAGATATGGTTGTGCACATCCCCAAGACGAAGGGTTTCCACTTTAGGAAGTGATACATCCTGCTGTGGGGCCAGCATAGAGTATCTACGGAGTAGGGAGCTGATCGATTGGGGTAGTAATTAGGGTACATCTAGACTCCGGTATGTTTAGGAGCCCGTTATTATCCTTATGGGTAACTCCGGTATGTTGGGCCGCCTGTTATTGTATGGGGTAAAACCTCTCACTAGAAGTATGCCTAAGTCTACCATCTTATACTTGTTGTGGATCATCTCATTCTAGTCATACTAGTATTGGTGCAGAGAGAAAGAGAAAGTACTAGAGAAGCGCAATATAATCAATCATGCTTATCTTGGTTACCTTGTCATACCTGCCTTCTATAATGTTTTTTCTCTTATCCACTTTATATTCCTATCATGATACATGCTTAAAGTAATTGGACTCGCCAGATGTTATGTCTAACCCATTTTGTTTCCTCTTCTTTCCCTTCTGTTCCCCCTAGTTCTCAGGGTGGGAATACTCAAGCTTGATTAGGATTCTACTTTCATCTTGCTTGGAGCTACTTAGATGTACTGCTTGATTTCATATCTCTCTCTACTATGGCTACGTTTTGGGGATTATGCTTCTTTTATTATTGTACTCTGATGATTTAAGTATAAGACAGAAGTTTTAAATTGATGTACTAGGTTTTATGCATTTCAGACATATGGTGTAACCATGTTTTGAACTACATGTTTTCTCCTTAATAAAATTTTGAACTCCACTGCTATTTATTATCTATCTTATAATATTTCTGTTTCGGTTTACCTTAAATGCTTCACGAAACTTAATGCATTCTCTTAATGAGTGACATTAACGGAGGTGGGATGTCACACTTGGTATCAGAGCTGAAGGTTACAAGATCGGATAAAAGATTTTGAAAATTATTTTCAAAAAGGTTGTAAAAGAAAGTATTTTTAAGAGAAAGGTCTGTTTTGTAAAACATGTTCCCTAAAGCCAAATGTAATATCTTTCGATTCTCTATCTGAATCCCTTTTCCTTTTCTCTTCATCATGTCTGGCGAACCTAGTATTCCTGAGGGCGTTACAATATCGGGCTAGTTCCATAAGTATCTAGAGGCTACGGCGCCCGCCGATGGCCAAGCAAACGTTCCTCACCCAGCCGCACCCGCTGTTCCTCATCCTTCTACTTCGCGAGCAAATAATTTCTCTAAGATTTGCAAAGATTTCTGTGCTATGGGTGGAAAGTCATTTCGAGGAACCGAAACCTTCGTAGAGGCAAGAAATTGTCCTAAAGAGATGGAGGATTTGTTTGGAATTTTTGAAGTTGAAGATCGTAGGAAGATTCAGTTAGTCGCTTGGCTGCTGAAAGATGAGGCTTCATTCTAGTGGGAGGTGATGCAAGGAGGGCGTCCAGTGGAGACTTGGGATGATTTTTGGCAGTGGTTTGGAATGAAGTTTCTTTCTCAAGCTGAGAAAATTATGCAAATGGAAAGGTATCTAGCACTCAAGCAAGGAGGCATGACTGTCAAAGAGTATGTTAACAAATTCAACCAACTAGCAGGGTTTGGGTTGGAGCTAGTGGATACTCCGCATAAGGAAGCTTTGCGGTTTGCCAAAGGACTGAGTGAACCCCTCCATAGGTTAGCTATGTCCCGTATTCCGATGGGAGCAACTTTTGAAAGGCTTGTTGATATGGCATGGATGCATGAGGAAGATAAAGATGAAAATAAAGAAGCTATGGTGGAGGAAACATAAATCAAGAAATTATGGCCCAAGCAGGGACAACGACAACAACAACAAAAGAAGGGATGAAAGAATGACAAGGCTAAGGATAATATGAAGTGGCATAATTTCGGACGTGAGGGTCATTTGATCAAGGACCGCAAAAGAAGGAAGAATGCTTGTTTCGGTTGTGGAGAGGTTGGACACTTTTCTAAGGAGTGCCCGAAAAAACAAGCATAAGTTAAAGGGCAGGAGCTACTGGAGGGTAGGTGCATGGTCTCGTGACCAGTGCTCCAAATAAAGGTAGGAAAGTTTCCGTTGAAGGTTTGATTTCTCTTTCTAATCATCCAGTTAGAACTCTTTTTGATTCTGGCGCTTCACATTCTTTAATATCTGATTCTGTGGTTGAGTCTCTGCACGTTAGTACTAGTATGGTAGTGGATCCCGTTGTTGTCTCAAGCCCCAGGGGTGGTACGACTCATTTGTCCATTATTTGTTGGTGTTTGAGAATATCTGTGTAAGACGTCGAGTTTGAGTGCAACACATATGTGCTTGGTTTCATGGGCTATGGAATGATTCTAAGGATGGATTGGCTAGCCATGTATGGTTCCATTTTGGATTGTGAGAGGAGAATCGTTAGCCTTTTGACTTGCCATGGGAGGACCCTCGAGATTTCTTGTGACCCAAAGGGGTCTGTCACGCTTAGTTTCCTAGAGTTACTCGATGCATCTATCGATGATCTGCGATCATTACCAATAGTCCGTGAGTATCCTGATGTTTTTGATGAGGTTCAGGGATTACTTCATGGCCCGAGATCGATTTTCGTATATACTTGGTGGACAATGCAAAATCAGTTGCATTGGATGTGCGCCAAATGGCTCCAAGAGAAAGGAGGGAGCTCCGCAAGCAAGTAGGGGAGCACTTGAGAAAGAGTTTATTAGGCGAAGCATATCTGAATGGGGTGCTCTGGCCGTATTCACAACTAAGGTTGATGGCTCGCTTTGCTTATGTGTAGACTATAGAGAGTTTAATAAACTCACCAAGAAGAACAAGCACCCACTCCCGAGGATAGATGATCTGTTTGACCAGCTCATTGGTGCATCTGTTTTTTCTCAGTTAGACTTGGCCATAGGGTATCATCAGTTGAGAGTGGCTGAGGACAGTATAGACCAGACCTCTTTTAGGACTCCAGATGGTTTCTTTGAATGGCCCGTTATGCCTTTTGGGTTGACAAATGCACCCGCCTATTTTGTTGATTTGATGAGTAAGGTGTTTCAGGAGTTTCTAAATAAGTTTATTGTGGTCTTTGTTAATGACATCTTAATTTTCTCGAAGGGAGAGGAAGAACATACCCAACATTTGAGAGAGGTTTTGAAAACTCTTCGTGCGCACCAGCTTAAGGCAAAGTTCTCCCAGTGTCATTTTTGGAGGAAAGAGGTGAGATTCCTAGGGCATGTGGTTTCTAAAGATGGGATAGTAGTAGATCCCGCGAAGGTAGTTGCAGTTCAAGATTGGCAGATCCCAAAGAATGCAACAGAGGTGAGAAGTTACTTGGATTGGCAGGCTATTATAGTAAGTTCATTAAGGACATTTGCAAAGATATCGACCCCACTCACCAGGAGGACGAAATAGAATCTGACGTTTTCATGGGATATAGATTATGATGTTGCTTTCCAACAATTGAAGAGGGCTCTGACAACAGCCCCAGTCTTGACCTTGCCTGATGGGAACAAAGTGTTTACCGTATACACTGATGCATGTGGTACAAGGCTTGGTACGGTTCTGATGAAAGAAGGAAGGATTGCATGTTATGGAAGTAGACAATTAAGGGTTAATGCGAAGAACTACCCTACCCATGACTTAGAGCTAGCTGCCATAGTATTCGTGCTTAAGACATCGAACCATTATTTGCTTGGAGAGATGTTCTAGTTGTACACCGTTCATAAATCTCTCAAGTACTTGTTCTCGCAGAAGGATCTTAATTTAAAGCAACAATGATGGATGAAGTTCCTAGCATCTTATGACCTCGAGATTGCTTATACCCATGGCACTGGTAATGTGGTGGCAGACGCACTGAGTAGGCAGAGGATGGCCTTAAGTCCTCTGTTTGTGGAGAGGAAAAGTTTGCAGTTTATATTGACCTTTGACTTTAGACCCTCCACCGAGTTTTTGGCAAGCATATTAGCATCGCTGGAGGTGCGACCTACTCTTATGGATCTGATAGGAGATTCGTAGTGAGAGGATCCAAAGATTTCAGACATCTTGGGTAGACTCCGTAAAGGGGAGATTCAAGTCACCTCAGTAGATATTCCACAGACGATAGAGAGTGGTAACGACGAGATGGAAGGCTTTGTGTTCCCCGAGTTGGGAGTTTGTTAAAGGCAGTCCTTGAGGAATCCCATCATTCTAAGAAGACTATTCATTCAGGCAGTGATAAGATGTATAGAGATATGAAGAGGATTTTCTTTTGGGCTGGGATGAAGAAAGATGTGGCGGAGTTTGTTTCTCAATGTTTGATTTTCCAGCGAGTCAAAGCTGAGCAAAATAAGCCCGGTGGTTTACTTCATCGTTTGGAGGTCTCGGAGTGGAAGTGGGAGAGCGTCTCTATGGATTTCATCGATGGTTTGCCTAGATCAAGAAAAGGCAACACCAGTATTTGGGTTGTAATAGACAGGCTTACTAAGAGCCCTCATTTCATCCTAGTTAAGAGTTAGAGGACGGCGGCATGGTTGGCCGCAGTTTATGTTCATGAGATAGTTCGTCTTTGTGGAGTACCTTCCAGTATCATAAGCGATCGTGATCCCATTTCACCAGTGAATTTTGGAAGAGTTTGCAAGAAGCGTTAGGTACACACCTGTGTTTGAGCATCGCTTATCACACTCAGACCGATGGATAGACGGAAAGGGTGAATAGAGTTCTTGATGATCTTTTAAGACTGTGTACCCTAGACTTCAAAGGGACTTGGGAAGAGCATCTTCCTTTAGTAGAGTTCGCTTGCAACAACAATTATCAAGTTAGCATTGGCATGGCACCCATCAAAGTATTGTATAGACGACCCTGTAGATCACCGACTTGGTGGGAATCTACAGAAAAACTTCTACTTGGACCAAATATGGTTAGAGAAATGTCCAAGAAGATCAATCTAATTAGATGGCGAATGAAGACTGCTCAGGATAGGCAAAAATCCTATGCGGATAGGAGAAGGACTAACATTGAGTTTGTGGTGGGAGGCATGGTTTTCATTAAGGTATCACCATTAAGGAATGAGGTTCGCTTTGGATCTGTAGGGAAATTGGCACCAAGATTTGTAAGGTCATTTCCCATAACAGAAAGGATCGGTCAAATAGCCTATAGAGTAAAGCTACCAGAGAGATGGTCCGGTGCTCATGATGTTTTCCACGTTTCTCATTTATGGAAGTGCTTGCATTATACTACAAAAGTAGTTTAGTCGAATATGCTTGAGAAAGCAGAGGTGGAACGGGAGGCGACAGTAAGGCGAGTTCCTACCCGTATTCTTAGATCAGAAGTTAAGAAGCTACGCAACTGAGAAGTCAAATTGATGAAAGTTTAGTAGGGAGATAACCAAGAGGATGCAACTTGGGAGACCGAAGACAAGATTCACGCTTCATACCCTTTTCTTTTCAAGGGTATGTTCTTAACTTCCTTTCCAAAGCTTTTATTCATGCTTGTTTCTATCATTTACGTATATCTTATCGATCGAATGTTCGACCTTTAGGTAGGAATCCCATGAATGTAAACATGTGTTTGATACATGTTATCTCTGACAGATGCAAATGTTTGCTAGTGGTTGTCTGTGGATGCATATACACATACATTAGGCACTAGATCGGCTCAATCACTCTCATACTTCATATGGATGTGTGTGCATTTTTCTTCTTTTAATGGATGAAAGTGGGTATATCATCATATGGATATTGCATTTGGATGGACGATCGTGCACACATATAGAACTTACATGTTATAGTAGGATCACTTGCATACATGTTGGATTCATGGCACTAACATACATTGCATTAAGGAGGTCAACTGAATCAGTAGACCGCCTGATCTTTCGCATAAGTATTGGTACATATACACACACATTTGCATATGTTCATATAATCATTAGAAGCCTTTAAGAACAATGGATGCCTTTGATTGGTGGATGAGTAGATGGGTGATGAATGTTAGGATATACATTCTTCTTAACTTAGAGATTTCGGGGACGAAATCCTTTGAGTAGAAGAGAATGTAACACCCCGTAATTTTAACAACACTAAAGATGATAAATTAAAGAATAATTAAATAAATATTTAGAATTAAGTGAAACGGACTACGCCATTGCGTTCGTCTCGTAATTCTGGTAAAAATGGACACCTGGTTTACGTAAAACGCACAACGTATGAAGGAAATATTAAGGTTTAAAGTTTGTATACGCACAAGAGAATTATATATAAATAAATACTTCTGAAAATCAGTTTAAAATAATTCGAATAAGTTCGAATTCGTAGGCTGGAACTCGACCCGTTGGGTGTCGACCCCGACCAAGGGGTGTCAACCCATGGGTCGATACCCACACAGGGGTGTCGACACCATGTCGGCACACAGGTTGACACCCCCTGATATCTGGGGCAGTTGCATACTTCTAAACGTGGACTGAATTTCTGACTTGGTTCGTTGGCCGATGGCTATAAATAGGACCTTATTCTCATTGTTTTATTCATTTTAAAACAATGGAGAACTAGATGTTGGATTTGCCCAAATTAAATTAAGCCTTTTCTTATTCAACAATCAAGTCGTTCAAGTTTAGAGATCTGTGATTCAACATCTGCAATCACTCTTCTATTTCTTAGATCCAATCATAGTGAGTCTACGTTATTTTTGATCTAAATACTTAAAAGTTAATCTTTACATGACTATAACTTGGTTCTAAGCCTGTGACTATTTGAATCATATCAGATCTGCTATAACTTGTGTATCTAAGTTATTTTGACATGACTATGAACTAGATCTAAGCTTATACCTATTTAACATGTCAAATCTTCCATTCTTTGTTGATCTAATTCATTGTTTAGATCTCATCATGTCTGTTTATGATGTTCCTATTATGTTAGATTCAGTTCTACTATCACATGTTCACCAGATCTGTTCCTGTAAGCCTATCTTGTCATTATGCCCAACTTTGTCACTGTATGTTTATTAGTTGCTATGCCTATTTCTGCCATTATATGGAAATCTTGTTATTATGTTCATTTTTGTCCTATACCCTTCTTCTTTTCCCTTTTATTTTTATAGCCAGACTACCTTCGAGCCTAGGCAAGTCGCTGAAATATACGAGCACGTGAAATTGGGAACGAGGGGAAAAAGTTAAAATTGGGGCATAACTTGTATTGGGAAATTTGGGCATAACTTGAATTAAATACATGAATATGGATTTGGGGCATAAACCACAATTGTGATTAAAGACCTTAATTTGGGGCATATGGTTCATTATGAACATGACTTGGAAAGGGGCATGAAAACCCATAATGGCATAGGAATAATTGGTTAATAATGGAACTGCCTAGAATTACATATGTAATTAGAAACTGTAACCGTGCTTAGACACGAGGTTAGATTACACTTGCGGTGGAAGTCTTCCCGGAACTAACCGGAATGTCCAACAACCACAACTAGTGAATCTAATGTGAGAGGTCTAAGTGCATAAACACGTGACATGCTAAGACACAAGGTTAAGTCTGACTTGTGGAAGAAGTCTGCCCAGAACCGCCCAGCATATCCAGCATCCACAAGTTGTAGGCTTAATGTGGGAGGTCTAGTACATTATAACCATAAATGAATATGGTAATAAACTTGAATACATAACCTAGTTGAATCCATAGGGATTGTATGAATATGTTAATTCGAGTAGAGGTTAAGTAAAATTGTATGAAACAGTGGGAGGGTCAAGCATATCTTGGGGTGGTGGGCAATATTTTTATATAGGCCCACAAACTTAACCTATGGGATTATGCAATATTTTACTCTCGTATGGCATAACCTATGGAAAACCTAGTAGTGGGGATGCAAGCGTAGAGGGATGCTTGTATCATCTTGAGTGTGTGATCTGTTTCAGTCAGTAATCCATATATAGGTATCAAACAAGTACTCTGAACTAGGTCGGAGCCGGGGCACGCTTACTGGGCTGATTGTAAGAGATCCAAATGTAGGGGACTGTTTGGGCAACACATTCCGATGGGGTCATCTGTGTGCATGGGTTCGGCAGAGGAGGTTTAGACGTCATGACACCATTAGATATGGCTGTGCACATCTTGAAAATGAAGTGTTGCCACTTTAGGAAGTGGTACATCCTACTATAGGGCCAACACAGGGTATCTACGGAGTAGGGAGCCGATCGATTGGGATATTAATCAGGGTAAATCTAAACTCCAGTATGTTTAGGAGCCTGTTATTACCTTAGGGGTAACTCCTGTATGTTGGGCTGCCTGTTATTGCATGGGGTAAAACCACTCACTACAAGTATGCCTAAGTCTACCATCTTATGCTTGTTGGGGATCATCTCATTCTGGTTATACTAGTATTGGTATAGAGAGAAAGAGAAAGTACTAGAGAAGCGTAGTATATTCTATCATGTTTATCTTGGTTACCTTATCATACCTGCCTTTTATGATGTTATCTCTCTTATCCAGTTTATATGCATGTCATGATACTTTTACTTATTTATATGCTAAAATTAACTGGACTCGCTAGGCTTTATATCTGACCCATTTTGTTTCCTCTTCTTTCTCTTTCATTTTCCGCCCCCCTCCCCCCCTCCGGGTTCTCAGGATGTGAATACTCAAGCTTGATAAGGATTCTGCTTTCATCTTGCTTGGAGCTGCTTAGATGTACTGCTTGATTTCATATCTCTCTTTACTAATTCTATGTTTTGGGGATTATGCTTCTTTTATTATTGTACTCTGATGATTTAAGTACAAGACAAAAGTTTTAAATTGATGTACTGGGTTTTATGCATTTCAAACATATGATGTAACCATGTTTTGAACTACGATGTTTTCTGCAAAATAAAATTTTGAATTCCGCTGCTATTTATTATCTAACTTGCAATGTTTCTGTTTACCTATAACACTTCACGAAACTTAATGCATTCTCTTAATGAGTGACATTAACAGACATGGGGTGTCATCCTCCGACTTGCGATGCACTGTGTGATATAACATAAGTCTAATAATACCTTCATTTTTCAAAAAGGTATTGCGTTGTTTATTAATCACTTTAGTTAAGGTTTGGTGTTCATGGGAGTAAACCCGTTCCGTGCCATATGGCGTCATCACATGAATTACCCTATTTTACAGAAAAAATTTAATAATTATTTTTAGCTCTCATTCCAGTCCCATGAATGACCTGGAGTTTATTGTTTCATCCTAAACTCTGGGTGCCTATATTTTCCACATGGGCGATCAGTAGTTTTAGTTTTACAGATTATTTATTTTTCCAAGTTCCTGGATTACCGCTGGAGCTATATTCAGAAAGCTCTGTATCAGTGTATTGGATTCAGCTGTGTTAGTTAATGATTTCTGCTGCATTGTATTTATTTATATAACATTTTCATTGTTATGTAATTTATTTAATTCTCTGATAATTGTAATTCCGTCGTATATTTATTTCCGCACTCTGATATTCTTACACCCTGATGTAAATTATTTTGAATGAAAAGTTCTGAAGTTGTGTGTTCTGATGCTTCGTGTTCTCTTACAATTTGTACTTTTCTATCTCCTTGGAGATCGTGGGATTTCAGAGCGTGTCAGTTCGGTATCAAAGCTTTGGTTTACAGAGCTCTAGAATGAGACACATTAGAATCGAATGAAAGAATTCCTCAAAGATGGAATTAGTCACATTCTATTAAAGAATACTCATTAGAGATAGGATCAGTAGCATCCTAGGATGATAAAACTCATTATAGATGGGGTTAGAAATATCCCAGGATGAGTTAAGAATTATGTATCCATGAGAAGATGTAGGCATGACAATAATATGCACATAGTTTAATTTCTATTATATATTCTGTAAGTATCAAGAAATTTTTGTAAACATTTATGTAAT
Organism: Allium sativum; assembly: GCA_030737875.1. NCBI lineage: Eukaryota > Viridiplantae > Streptophyta > Magnoliopsida > Asparagales > Amaryllidaceae > Allium > Allium sativum. The sequence continues at coordinate 605,211,579 of CM060923.1, read as the reverse complement.
TTATTAATCAAAGAACTACCTTGGCTTTTGATTTTTGATTTGTTATTCAAGATATTTAAATTAGGATTGATTTAATGGAATTTTTGGCGATTTTGGACTGTCGATAAATTCTGAAATGTACTAAGATTTAAATATAAGGAAATATATTCACGATTTTGGACAGTAAACATATGAAAGCATTAGTTGTTTGTTTTTTTAAATGGTTTGATCTAAACCCGCTATCTAATTTGAATTTCTTTGTTTTGAATTCGTAGAGAGGTAAGATTGCGCCACATGGGCAGCCCGAGCTAGCTCCTATTCATTCTTTCTTCCTCATCCTCAGATGGTATTTTTCTTTCAGTGAAAGTGATAGTCCACCAGTTTCTTTGCATACCGGAGATAGTATCTATGGTCCCAGTAGTACTAGTTCACTCGATAGTTCTGACAGTTGTTCATAGAGCTCAGGTAGTAGCCCTTTTGGTTCCTACTATCATCATAGTACCCTCGTACCATGGTAAGGACGACACATATATATTAGATGCCGCTTCTATTTTCATACCCCCGGTGTAACACCCCGTAATTTTAAAACATGACATAAGGGATAATTAGAGAATACTTAATTTTTATAAGAAGAATTAAGGGAAACAGACTGCGCCATTGCGTTCATCTCGAAATTCTACTCGGAATAGAGTCTGAGTTTTCATAAATCGGATATCATATGAAGAAGTTATAAAGCTTAGAAGATTTCAGCTTAAAGCAGAATTTATTTAAATAATAATTAAAATTCAAAAACGAATTCAAAATTCGAGATTATTGAAAAGGGTCGAGCGGGAAAATTCCCGCTCGTATGTGTCGACCTCCCTAGGGGTGTCGACATGGGTGTCGACCCCCCTAGGGGTGTCGACATGGGTGTCGACCCCCCATGGGGTGTTGAAAGGGGTGTCGACCCCCCTATAGGGGTGTCGACTCCCATCTGCCTAGATCTGGACGTCGTGTTTTGGTGGTCTAGGGCTGATGTGTCCTTCTGGGATTGGCTGGGTGATGTGTCTTTCTGGTCTGGATGGTTCAGATGGATCCTAATCTAATCCAAAAGTCCTAATACACCTAGTACTCCTATAAATAGACACCTAAACCTAAGCCTAATTTCATTACACTAATTCATGGCGCCTCCATGCTATTTAAATATAAATTAACATAGCCTTTCTTCCCACCAAAGAAAATCAGAATAAGAGTATTCAAATTGTAAGATAAGAATAAAATTCTACAACAACGGTTTAGCTAATCAAATTCAGAAATCAGAATTCGGATATATCCTTTCTCCTAAATCCTGTCGCTGTGATATAATTAAAAAGTAATTGTGATAGGATTGTAAATTGGATTTAATGGTCATGCATGTCTGTAAGTAAGACGAATCATATCAAGTTTTGTAGATTTCTTATCTTTTTGATTCATACCCAAATTACTGTTATCATATGCCAGCTGGACCTTTTTTTATATTCTATACCAATTCATGTTTCATATGCCTATTTTATGCCAATTTTGATGTCATGATTCTCTTCCCTTCTTCTTTTCCTTTTTATTTATGAGATTAGGCTAACTTTGAGCCTAACATACTACGTTGAGATTTGCGTACGAATAACGTTGGAACGATTGGGAAAATATTGAATAATATGCAATTAGGCATAAATTGATTTGTAATCATGTAATTGATTTGGGCATAAATTGGTACAATTTATATACATGGAATTATAGGCATGACTTGGATTGGAATTATAAATGTAACTTGAATTGGAAATTATGGGCAATTGGAATATATGTTATAAGGCAGAACTTGAATTTTGGTTTGTAGAAAAGAAGAGATAATGAACGCCTAAGACACGAGGTTAGACTTGGTTTGCAGTAGAAGTCTGCCCGAAACCGCCCGGCATATCCAGCAACCGCAAACAAAAGTCTAATGTGAGAGGTCAAAGGCAGAAATTAGATGCGTAATAATGCAAAGACACGAGGTTAGATTCGGTCGCGGTATACGCCTGCCCGGAATCGCCCGGCATATCCAGCAACCGCAAAACGGCAATGTAATGTGAGGGGTCCTGCAAGATTACGATTATAATAAATTAATGAACACTTAACCAAGATAATACATGTGATTAGAAATAGGAATGATAAAGGGTTAAGTGGGTTACATGTGTATCATGTGAAACATAATAAAAGCACTTAACTAAGATGAGGCATGTGATTAGACATGGGGAGAAAGAGGGGTTAAGTGGGAAATCCTAGTGGGGACCAAGCTTAGGAGGGAAGCTTATATCAAGTGAGTGGACCCTTTTCAACCAGTAACCCATTTTATCATCTATATGAGCTCGAACAAGGTCGAGGACATGGACACGCTTACTGGGGTTGATTGTAAGAGGTCAATAAAGAGTTAGCGATGGCAGTGCAAGTCCAACGGAGTCATGTGCGTGCGTGGGTCCAGGCTGGTAGGTAAGACGATGTTGCATCATGTAGGTATAAGCTGTGCATTTCAGTAGTATCGGGTTGCCACCTTAGGGAGTGATACACCCTATTGTGGGACCAACACAGTATCTATAAGGTTAAGGAGCCGATCGAATGGGAAGGGTAGTGGGTACAACTAGTGGTGGTAGGAGCAAGCGGGGCACTTACGAGAGTAGCTAGGTGTACACGAAGCTACCATTATTATGATTAGTAGAAAGGGAACATCTTTTATTATGTAAGTAGTATGTTAGTACGGTGCAGAGCATATCTTTAGTGGTTAGAAGCGCAGTCGATGTTCTACCTTAATTACCTTGTTTACCTTGTCTTATCTGCTTATGTTGCAGTTATCTCTTTTATCCACTTTATGTTCTTATCATGTTCCTTTAATGATTATATTATTAAAGTCACTAGACTTGCCAGACTTAAGTCTGACCCCTTTTTGTTTCGCCTCTTTTATTTCTTCCCCCCAAGGTCCTCAGGGTGGGATTAGTGAATCTTGACTTGGATTCCTTTCTTCTTGAAGTACTTGGAAGTGTTGATAGTAATGCTCAACTTTATCTCTTTTCCATTATGGCTATTTGGAGTGGGATTATGGTTTTACTTTTATGTACTCTGATAATAATTTTGTTTAAGATGGACATTTGTGTACTTGGCTCTAGTATGTGGTTTTGATGTTGTAACCAAACGTGATTTGTTTTTCTGCTGCAATGAATAAATTTTGAATTTTCTTAAGTACCATTTTATATATCTGTCTTATGATATTCTATTCTATACTCTTATAATACTCCATGAAAGTTAATGCGTTCCCTTAGTGAGTGACATTAATGGACGTGGGATGTTACATGTGGTATCAGAGCTGAAGGTTACCAGAACAGATCAAAGCTTTTGGAAACTGTTTTCAAAAACATTTTTAGGAAGAGGTATTTTCAAAAACATGTTTTAAAGAGGATATTTTCAAGAGAAAATCTTATTATGAAAAACATAATCACCAAAAGCCATATATCTATCTTTCGATTCTCTGTTTTGAATCTCTTCCTATTTCCTTTCAGCATGTCTGGGGAACCCGTTATACCCGAGGGCGTACATATACCAGGTTGGTTCAGAAGGTATCTGGAGGCTAGGGCTACTGCCCTAGGCCCAGCAGACGTTCCTCCTCCCCCAGCTGCAGCCGCTCCTCCTCCTCCTCCCCGTGTAGATGCTTTTTTTAAGATATGCAAAGACTTCCATGTGATGGGTGGAAAGCTCTTTTATGGGACTGAGACGTTTGTGGAGGCTCGGAATTGGCTCAAGGAAGTGGAGGACTTGTTTGGTATCTTTGAGATAGACGATGTAAGGAAGGCTCAGCTAGCTGCTTGGTTGATGAAGGACGAAGCTACATTTTGGTGGGAAGTAACTAATAGAGGACATGCAGTGGAGACGTGGAGGGATTTTAAACAAAGGTTCGAGTTGAAATTTCTTTCACAAGCATAGGAGAGTCTATACATGGAGAGGTTCTTGGCTTTGAAAAAATGCAGTTCGTCTATGAAGGAGTACGTTAACAAGTTTAACCAGTTTAACCAGTTAGCAAGATTTGGTATGGAATTAGTTAATGCACCACACAAGAAGGCCTTGAGATTTGCCAAGGGTCTGAATGAACAACTACACAGGTTGGCTATGTCCTACATTCCTATGGGGGCTACTTTCGAGAATCTTGTTGGCATGGCGTTGATGCATGAAGAAGAGAAAGGTGCTAATGTTGATAAGGCATTGGATAAGAAAGGGATCCAAAGAAGGCACAACAACGACTAAAAAAGGGCGGTAAGTATAACAAGGGTTCAGAGAAAAGGAAGTGTCACAATTGTGGAATACCTGGCCATTTGAAGAAGGACTGTTGGAAGAAGAAGACGGGTTGCTTTCAATGTGGTAAGGCAGGACATATGATTAAAGACTGCCCAAGGAGGCAAGGACAAGGGCAAGGACTGAGGACAGGATCTACTTCTGAAGGACAGGTTCATGCTCTCATGGAACCTAGACAAGAGAGAGGTAGAAACATTTCTGTTGAAAGTTTGATTTTCCTTTTCGATCATCCTGTACGTACTTTTTTTGATTATGGCGCTTCACATTCGTTTATATCTGCTTCTGTTGTTGAGTCTCTGCACCTAGATACTAGTATAGTAGTGGATCACATGGTTGTCTCAAATCTGATTAGGGGTATTGCTCATCTTTCTATATTATGTTAGGATTTGAGAATATATGCGTATGGCATTGAGTTCGAATGCAATGCTTATGTGCTTGGCTTCACGGGCTATGGGTTGATTCTAGGAATGGATTGGCTAGCCAGGTATGGGGCCATTCTCGAATGTGAAAAGAGGGTAGTTAGACTGTTTACTAGTTTGGGTAATACTCTCGATATCTCATGCGATCCTAAGGGTTCTGTTATGCTTAGCTACCTAGAATCTCTTGACAAATCCATTGATGATTTGCAATCTGTTCGAGTAGTCCGTGAGTATGCAGATATCTTTGAGGAGGTTAGGGGCTTACATCTAAAACTCAAGATAGATTTCCGTATATATTTGGTGGACAATGCAAAGCCAGTTGCATTGCCTGTTCGCCGCATGGCTCTAAAAGAAAGGAGGGAGCTTAGTAAACAAGCGAAAGAGTTGCTTGAGAAATGGTTCATAAGAAGAAGTATCTCGGAGTGGGGTGATCCTGTTGTTTTTGCTACAAAGGCTGATGGTTTGCTTAGATTGTGCGCGGACTATAGGGAGCCGAATAAGCTCATGAAGAAGACCAGGCACCCATTGCCAAGGATAGATGATTTGTTCGATCAGTTGGTTGGTGCTTCGGTTTTCTCGCAGTTGGACTTAGCTACAGAATTTCATCAGTTGAGAGTAGCTGAGGATAGTATAAATAAGACAGCTTTTAGGACTCCCGACGGTTTCTTCGAATGGCTCGTCATGCCTTTTGGTTTGACGAATGCACCTGCCTATTTCGTAGACTTGATGAGTAAGGTGTTTAGGGAGTTTCTAAACAAGTTCGTTGTAACACCCCGTATTTTCTGTGAACATAAAAAAAATCAAGATATAATTAATTTTTAGAAAAATAATTAGGTGAAACGGGTTGCGCCGTTGCGTTCGTCTCGGAATTCTGCTTGAGATAGAGTCCGAGTTTGCGTAAATTGGACTCCGTATGAAAAAGATATCCTTAAATTAAATATTGCAGCAAAACATGGAAAAAGAGGAATGAGAAAAGAATAATGTTTAGCATTGTTCTAAGAATTGTAAGCAAAAGACATAATAGCTCATTTGGTCGGAACATGTGACTAGCATACAAGAGGTGCAGAGTTCGATCCCCGCCAATGCCATATTTTTGTTTTAGGGGAATGGCTAAAAAGCGGCTTAGTGTGAACGCGGTTCAAAAAAATTAAATATATATATATACTGAATATATATATGTATATATATATATAATTGAGAAGATAAATACAGTCAATTTATTTGGAGGGAAAGATTTATGCATAAGTAGATATGTATGTATGTAGGTAACTTCATTATGCATTGATTTTGCATGTTGCAAGGAAAGTAGAGAAAAAAAGGGGAAATTAAATTATATGCTCGATTTCCTTTTTTTCAGGAAAGCAATTAATTTGCATTATTTGAATTCATGAATAGGTGCGTGTGTATATATATATATATATATATATATATTTATATATATATGGGCAGTTAATGTAAACATGAATAGAAGTTTATTAATTTGCTGAGTGTTTGCTGAGTGTTTGCTGAGTCACTTCTGACTCATTGCTGAGTCAATAAGATAAACCCCATCTTGTCTGAATGGCTGCGGTTATTTCTAGGTTAAATCTAATGGCCTAAATGAATCCTAAATTCTATAAATAAGTGGGTAGTCTCTCATTCTAATTCATATGAAAAAATAGAGAAGCCGCCGTCATGCCGTCGCCATGGAACTCCGAGTAGCCGCCGCAAATCAAAGTAGAAGAAAGCTAATCTAATCCAATTCTAATCAATTCTAAAACCAATCTAGACTCTCTCTTTCTTCTTAAATTGTGAGTATGATTATTCTCACAAGATTATTAGCAAACTAATTTGATTAAGATGTAAATGGAACATAAGAAAATGATGTGAATTTTCATATATGTTATTGTAAAATCTTATGTTATCATGTATGTTCTAAATGTTTTGTTATGCTATGATGAAAATCATGCTATGCTATGTTATGCTATCATGCCATGCTATGATGAAAATCATGCTATGCTATGTTATGCTATCATGCTATGCTATGTGTAAATCATGCTATGTTATGTCATAAATCTTATATATGTTGTAGATCTCATGTTAACAGATATGTTGGAAATCCATAAGTTATATGATTATGATATCATGTTAAGTTGTGTTGAATCGTACAAGTTGTAAAATCATGATGTTGTTATTTATGCAAATTGGATCATGTTTTAAAGTTTATGTTTTTTTTTCTAAAAATTAAATGGATCATGATTATGGGAATTTGCCTATTAAGTTAGGTTTACCCATATGCATGAATCTATGACTAAATGAATTTTTATTATGGGAATTTGTCTATTAAGTTAGATGTACCCATTTACATGAACCTATGGTATTAAGTTAGATGATGATATGTTGTAAATGATGTCACATATGTTACATAGTCACGATGTTAGTATCCATGTTGGTTAGTTCATGTTTGTCAAATCATGATATTATATATGTTTGGGCTATGATGATTCATACATGTACCTATGCAAGTTTTGGCACTGATTAATAAAAATTGTGTAGGTTTCATGACACTTATTTTAGATCTAAAATTAGATCCATGACATGTGTGAGTTCTATACTAGTTCACACAACCATTATGTTGCAAGTTTATACATGAATTTGGGTTATATTATGTAGACTGTGACATTTAACCAAACAAGTTGACACCTTTAACATGTGTAGCTTATGCAAGTTATAGTCTTAGCCTATGCAAGTTTAAGTGTTGGACCTCTATCACATATGCAAGTTTCACCCCTTTTTATGAGTAGATCTATTTTAGTCATATACATATATGTTGTTGTTGTGATAATTTATCTTTGTGCTATGAGTTAGACTATTCGAGTCTAACGTATATTTTACGTTTAACGTATGAACGTATAACGTGGGATAGGGGTGATATTAAAAGAATTAATATTGAGAATTTGCACGAAATAGCCTTAAAAAGGCATATAACAAATTTGAGATATGTGAATTGCCTTAAAAGGCGAAAAATGGAATTAAGACATTAATTGGAAAACTAATGTGTAGAAATGGTCATAAGTTAATTATGGATTAATTTGAATTTGAATAGGGATTGAGAAATTGGTATAAAATGCCTTTAATGGCATATAATGAATTTGTGGTGAAAAAGGGTATGATTTATCATACCATAAATGGATGGACATAATTGAGTCAATTATGGACATCATTAAATTTTGAATAAATTATTAATTTGGATAGGGAAGTTAATTCAAATTTGGGAAAGATTAATTAATTAATTAATCACTTAAGATAATTAACATTCTTTCTATCTACATACACCAGAAGGTTCTAGGGTCACAGAGAGGATAGTGTCTAGGCTTGGGTTTGGAAAACAAGTTTCCTGCCCTCCCTGGCTATCCCTAACTGACCCAATGAACGGGATGGTCTTGAATTTAGAAAGAAAACATGTGGTGGGACATGGGAATCTAGTGGGTGCTTTGGGTGGCATGAGGAATCTAGTGGTTGCCTTTAGTGGCATTTGAAATACGATCAGTAAGACTTAACCAAACACACATGCAAATGAACATGACTAAGAAGAGGGTTAAGTAGGTGCCTTGGGTGGAATGAGAAAATACGATTAGTAACACTTAACCAAATTAAATATGTAAGTGGGACATAGGGGTTAAGTGGGTGCCTTGGGTGGCATGTGGAATTACTAATAGAAACCCTTAACCAAATTTAAAACATGTAAGTGGACATGAAGGGGGTTAAGTGGAATGTGTTAGAGGGGACCAAGCCTAGGTGGGAAGCTTGGTGGGAGGTCCATTTCAACCAATATCCCAAACGTATCTTTGTGAGCTCGACCCAAGTCGAGGACGGGACACACATATTGGGCTTGACTATAAGAGGCCAAAACGGGTTAGCGGTGGCAATGCAAGTCCAACGGGTTCATATGCGTGAGTGGACCCGGGCTGGTCGGTAAGACGTTGTTGCATCGTGTAGGTATAAGCCGTGCATCCTTAAGTTGTATCGGGTTGCCACTTTAGGGGAGTGATACACCCCACTGTGGGGCCAACACGGGTATCTACGAGTTAGGGAGCCGATCGAATGGGGCAGGGTAGTGGGTACACCTAGTATTACACGAAGCTACCATTATTAATTAAGTATTAAAAGGGTACACCTAGTGGAGATAGGGGCAAACGACACCTATGACGTCAGCTAGGAGTACGTGGAATTACCATTATTAAGGGGGTACGTCTAGTAGGGATAGGTACACGTTGGGTACCAAGGATAGCAACTAGAGATACACAGTCAAACGTGGAGGATAGTGGGTACATCTAGTAGTACACGAAGTTATCATCATTCTATTTAGGGATCAAAGTGACTAGTAGGGGTGCAGTTAGTGCTAGTACAGCACGGTACAGCACGGTAGAGTATAGTAATTATCCTATATTGATTAACGTTAGTGATTAGTAACGGGTGTGGTGCAGCGTAGTAATTATTCTTTAGTAGGTATGCCTTTAATGTTACCACGGTTAACCTCATTTCCTTTGCCTGTTCTGTCATACCCAATAGTTCATAGGCATTTCCTTATTCTCCAGTTTATGCCTTAGTCTGATTACTTTGAAAATAGTATTGTTAGAATTGTCATACTCGCCAGACTTTATGTCTGACCCCCTCTATTTCTATCTTTTTCCCCCTCCAGGTCCTCAGGTTGGGCCCAGCTCTAGTGGTGTTTGATTGGATTGCTTATCTCTTTTAGAGAGCTTGGACTGCTAAAGTAAAGTCCAGCTTGTTATCTTTTGTTTAATGGCTATTTATGTAATGGGATTATGTATTTTGTTTTATCAAGATAGATATTGTACTTGACTCTGATTTATGGTATTATGATGTAATCAAACATGTTTTGACTTCTGCTGCAATGAAATAAAGTATTAAATTTCCAAGTACTATTTTATATCTGTCTTGTTGAAATTTTACTGTTCTATACTCACTTAAAACCTCCATGGAAGTTAATGCATTCCTTTTTGAGTGACATTAATGGACGTGGGGTGTTACACGTGGTATCAGAGATTAAGGTTACCAGAACAGATAAGATATTTTGAAAAACTATTTTTCAAAAGCATTTTTATAAAGAATACTTTCAAAAATATGTTTGTAGAAGAGTATTTTTGAAAGAAAGGTTTATTTTGAGAACATAATCCCCAAGAGCCATATATCCTTCCTTCGATTCTCCGTTTTGAATCTCTTCCTCTTTCTCTTTTTGAATTTCCCCTCCGCGTATAGATGCTTTTTCTAAGATAAATAAGGACTTCCGTACGAAGGACGGAAGAACCACTTCAAGGGACTTAGACGTTTGTCGGGCTAGAAGTTAGTCCAAGGAGGTGGAGGGTTGTGGGAACCTTTAAGATGGACGATGGGAGGAAGGTTCAAATAGCTGTTAGGTTAATAAAGGACGAAACCTCATCTTGGTGGGAGGTCACGAATGGAGAATGTGAAGAAGAAGGCTAGTTGTTTTGGAGAAATAGGACACCTTATTAGGATTGTCCAAAGAGGCAAGAATAAAGTACAGGATCTTCTGGAGGGTTGTTGTATTCCCTCACGGCTGGTATACCTGATGGGGGTAGGACCGTCTAGGTTGAAATTTGGTTTTCTTTATCATCCTGTTCGAACCTTGTTTGATTATGGCGCTTCATACTCGTTAGTATCTGCTTCGTTAGTTGAAACACTACACCTAAATACTAGTCTAGTTAAGGATCCCATCCTAGTCTCAAATCCTGTTGGTGGTTCGGCTCATCCTTCAATGGTTTGTCGGGATTTGAGAGTGTCTATCTTGGGCGTTGGGTTTGAATGCAGCGCCTTCATTCTTGGTTTCACGGTCTATAGTTTGATTCTAGGGATGGATTGGCTAGCCAGGCGTGGTGCCATCCTAGATTGGGGAAGGAGGGTAGTTAGACTATTGGTTCGTTATGGAAAGACCCTCATATTTCTTGTGACCATAGGATTTTAGTGATGATTAGTTGCCTAGAATCTTCTGATGTATCCAACGATGATTTGGGATCTGTTTGTGTGGTCCGTGAGTATGGGGATGTCTTCGATGTAGAGCGGGGTTTACCTAGAGGAGCGAAGTAAGCTTTCTTGTGTGCCTAGTGGATAATGCAAAGCCAGTTATGAGATCAACGATGGTTTTGGAGCAAGACTGGCAAGGACAGCCAGAGTCCGTTAAGTGCTCAGTTATTTGGCCATTTTACTAGTATCATCTCATGTATGTCATCTGAATTCGAAGGAGGTATCCCTTGGGTGTTTGTCTGATATTGGTTTAGGCCTTTGGGGCTTGCACTTGGGGGATGTCGAGTTCGACTAGGATGGTCTGCGTGAGAGATGGACAGTTGTGACAAATTTTGCATGGAATAATATCCTGGTTTTCTCTAGAAGCGGAGAAGAGCATGCCCTACATCTTAGGGAAGCCTCTGGGGAAGGGTGATGTGTTATGGAGGAAGACTATCAAAAGTCCATGAGGGGAATTACCCTACCCACGACTTAGGAGTTGCTTTCAGACCATAAGTTGCTAAGGTATTTGTTCTCTCAGAAAGATCTGAACTTGAGGCAGCAAAGGTGGATGGAGTTCTTGGCGTCCTACGATTTCGAAATAGCATATACCCCTGGCAAGGGTAACGTTGTGGTGGGGGCCTTAAGTAGAAAAGGGTTGACACTGAGTCCTTGGTCTGTTGAGCGGCGTAGCTTAGAGTTTATCTCTACCTTTGACTTTAGACCATCCATTGATTTTGTACTTGGTTCGCTAGCATCCTTAGAGGTCAGACCTATGCTTTTGGGACGGATTGGAGAGGCACAGCGAGCTGACCCACAGTTGGTTGAGTTAGTAGAGAATCTCACAAGAGGGGAGTCATCAAGCCATCTTAGTAGGTATACCCTAGATGATAAGGGTTGGTTGCGTAGGGACGGTAAACTTTGTATATTACGGGACGAAAGTTTGAGGAAGTGTTTACATGATACGGCGAAAGTGGTGGAGCCGAACACGCTTAAGGAAGTAGAGCGAGATGCCACGATCAGACTAGCTCCTACATGCATTCTTGGGTCGGAGATTAAGAAGTTGAGAAACCGAGAGGTCAAGCTAGTCAAAGTGCAATGGGAAGAAGATCAAGGAGACGCTACTTGGGAGACAGAAGAGAAGATTCGTTTGTTGTACCCCTTCCTTTTCGGGGTTATGTCTTTTATATTCACCTTTATCGCCTAGCTTATACTTGTCCTATCTTTAGTACATCCTCTCGTTTAAGTCTTTGACCTTTAGAAGGGTAGTCCTATGGTTGAAACATGTGTTTGAGACATGTTATGTTTGATGGATGCAAGTGGATGCAAGTGTTTGCTAGTGGTTGCTCGTGGATGCATATACACACACTTTAGGCACTAGATCGGCTCAGTCACTCTCATATTGCATATAAATATGTGTGCATATTTAAATTAATGAATGAATAGTGGTTGTATTATCATATGGATGCTGCATTAAGATGAATGGTTGTGCATGCATATAGAAATAATATGTATCATTAGGAATCTTTTGCATACATAATGGACGCATGGCACTATCATGGTTCGCATTAAGGAGGTCAACTGAATCAGTAGATCGCCTGATTTTTGCATTGGATAAGGACATGTACACACACTATGCATATAAACATGAAAGCATTAGAAGTCTCTTAAGGACAATGGATGTCTATGCCTGATGGTTGAGTAGATGGATGATTGGATGGTAGGACACATTCTTCCTAACTTGAAGATTTCAGGGACGAAATCCTTTAAGGAGGGGAGAATGTAACACCCCGTATTTTCTGTGAACATAAAAAAAAATCAAGATATAATTAATTTTTAGAAAAATAATTAGGTGAAACGGGTTGCGCCGTTGCGTTCGTCTCGGAATTCTGCTTGAGATAGAGTCCGAGTTTGCGTAAATTGTACTCCGTATGAAAAAGATATCCTTAAATTAAATATTGCAGCAAAACATGGAAAAAGAGGAATGAGAAAAGAATAATGTTTAGCATTGTTCTAAGAATTGTAAGCAAAAGACATAATAGCTCATTTGGTTGGAACATGTGACTTGCATACAAGAGGTGCAGAGTTCGATCCCCGCCAACGCCATATTTTTGTTTTAGGGGAATGGCTAAAAAGCGGCTTAGTGTGAACGCGGTTCAAAAAAATTAAATATATATATATATATACTGAATATATATATGTATATATATATATATAATTGAGAAGATAAATACAGTCAATTTATTTGGAGGGAAAGATTTATGCATAAGTAGATATGTATGTATGTAGGTAACTTCATTATGCATTGATTTTGCATGTTGCAAGGAAAGTAGAGAAAAAAAGGGGAAATTAAATTATATGCTCGATTTCCTTTTTTTCAGGCAAGCAATTAATTTGCATTATTTGAATTCATGAATAGGTGCGCGTGTATATATATATATATTTATATATATATGGGCAGTTAATGTAAACATGAATAGAAGTTTATTAATTTGCTGAGTGTTTGCTGAGTCACTTCTGACTCATTGCTGAGTCAATAAGATAAACCCCATCTTATCTGAACGGCTGCGGTTATTTCTAGGTTAAATCTAATGGCCTAAATGAATCCTAAATTCTATAAATAAGTGGGTAGTCTCTCATTCTAATTCATATGAAAAATTAGAGAAGCCGCCGTCATGTCGTCGCCATGGAACTCCGAGTAGCCGCCGCAAATCAAAGTAGAAGAAAGCTAATCTAATCCAATTCTAATCAATTCTAAAAGCAATCTAGACTCTCTCTTTCTTCTTAAATTGTGAGTATGATGATTCTCACAAGATTATTAGCAAACTAATTTGATTAAGATGTAAATGGAACATAAGAAAATGATGTGAATTGTCATATATGTTATTGTAAAATCTTATGTTATCATGTATGTTCTAAATGTTTTGTTATGCTATGATGAAAATCATGCTATGCTATGTTATGCTATCATGCCATGCTATGATGAAAATCATGCTATGCTATGTTATGCTATCATGCTATGCTATGTGTAAATCATGCTATGTTATGTCATAAATCTTATATATGTTGTAGATCTCATGTTAACACATATGTTGGAAATCCATAAGTTATATGATTATGATATCATGTTTAGTTGTGTTGAATCATACAAGTTGTAAAATCATGATGTTGTTATTTATGAAAATTGGATCATGTTTTAAAGTTTATGTTTTTTTTTTCTAAAAATTAAATGGATCATGATTATGGGAATTTGCCTATTAAGTTAGGTGTACCCATATGCATGAATCTATGACTAAATGAATTTTTATTATGGGAATTTGTCTATTAAGTTAGATGTACCCATATACATGAACCTATGTTATTAAGTTAGATGATGATATGTTGTAAATGATGTCACATATGTTACATAGTCACGATGTTAGTATCCATGTTGGTTAGTTCATGTTAGTCAAATCATGATATTATATATGTTTGGGCTATGATGATTCATACATGTACCTATGCAAGTTTTGGCACTGATTAATAAAAATTGTGTAGGTTTCATGACACTTATTTTAGATCTAAAATTAGATCCATGACATGTGTGAGTTCTATACTAGTTCACACCACCATTATGTTGCAAGTTTATACATGAATTTGGGTTATATTATGTAGACTGTGACATTTAACCAAACAAGTTGACACCTTTAACATGTGTAGCTTATGCAAGTTATAGTCTTAGCCTATGCAAGTTTAAGTGTTGGACCTTTATCACATATGCAAGTTTCACCCCTTTTTATGAGTAGATCTATTTTAGTCATATACATATATGTTGTTGTTGTGATAATTTATCTTTGTGCTATGAGTTAGACTATTCGAGTCTAACGTATATTTTACGTTTAACGTATGAACGTACAACGTGGGATAGGGGTGATATTAAAAGAATTAATATTAAGGATTTGCACGAAATAGCCTTAAAAAGGCATATAACAAATTTGAGATATGTGAATTGCCTTAAAAGGCGAAAAATGGAATTAAGAGATTAATTGGAAAATTAATGTGTAGAAATGGTCATAAGTTAATTATGGATTAATTTGAATTTGAATAGGGATTGAGAAATTGGTATAAAATGCCTTTAATGACATATAATGAATTTGTGGTGAAAAAGGGTATGATTTATCATACCATAAATGGATGGACATAATTGAGTCAATTATGGACATCACTAAATTTTGAATAAATTATTAATTTGGATAGGGAAGTTAATTCAAATTTGGGAAAGATTAATTAATTAATTAATCACTTAAGATAATTAACATTCTTTCTATCTACATACACCAGAAGGTTCTAGGGTGACAGAGAGGATAGTGTCTAGGCTTGGGTTTGGAAAACAAGTTTCCTGCCCTCCCTGGCTATCCCTATCTGACCCAATGAACGGGATGGTCTTGAATTTAGAAAGAAAACATGTGGTGGGACATGGGAATCTAGTGGGTGCTTTGGGTGGCATGAGGAATCTAGTGGTTGCCTTTAGTGGCATTTGAAATATGATTAGTAAGACTTAACCAAACACACATGCAAATGAACATGACTATGAAGAGGGTTAAGTAGGTGCCTTGGGTGGCATGAGAAAATACGATTAGTAACACTTAACCAAATTAAATATGTAAGTGGGACATAGGGGTTAAGTGGGTGCCTTGGGTGGCATGTGGAATTACTAATAGAAACCCTTAACCAAATTTAAAACATGTAAGTGGACATGAAGGGGGTTAAGTGGAATGTGTTAGAGGGGACCAAGCCTAGGTGGGAAGCTTGGTGGGAGGCCCATTTCAACCAGTATCCCAAACGTATCTTTGTGAGCTCGACTCAAGTCGAGGACGGGACGCGCATACTGGGCTTGACTATAAGAGGCCAAAACGGGTTAGCGGTGGCAACGCAAGTCCAACGGGTTCATATGCGTGAGTGGACCAGGGCTAGTAGGTAAGACGTTGTTGCATCGTGTAGGTATAAGCCGTGCATCCTTAAGTTGTATCGGGTTGCCACTTTAGGGGAGTGATACACCCCACTGTGGGGCCAGCACGGGTATCTACGAGTTAGGGAGCCGATCGAATGGGGCAGGGTAGTGGGTACACCTAGTATTACACGAAGCTACCATTATTAATTAAGTATTAAAAGGGTACACCTAGTGGAGATAGGGGCAGACGGCACCTATGACGTCAGCTAGGAGTACGTGGAATTACCATTATTAAGGGGGTACGTCTAGTAGGGATAGGTACACGTTGGGTACCTAGGATAGCAACTAGAGATACACAGTCAAACGTGGAGGATAGTGGGTACATCTAGTAGTACACGAAGCTATCATCATTCTATTTAGGGATCAAAGTGACTAGTAGGGGTGCAGTTAGTGCTAGTACAGTACAACACGGTACAGTACGGTAGAGTATAGTAATTATCCTATATTGATTAGGAAGCATCATTAACGTTAGTGATTAGTAACGGGAGTGGTGCAGCGTAGTAATTATTCTTTAGTAGGTATGCCTTTAATGTTACCATAGTTAACCTCATTTCCTTTGCCTGTTCTGTCACACCCAATAGTTCATAGGCATTTCCTTATTCTCCAGCTTATGCCTTAGTCTGATTACTTTGAAAATAGTATTGTTAGAATTGTCATACTCGCCAGACTTTATGTCTGCCCCCCTTTATTTCTATCTTTTTCCCCTCCAGGTCCTCAGGTTGGGCCCAGCTCAGTGGTGTTTGATTGGATTGCTTATCTCTTTTGGAGAGCTTAGACTGGTAAAGTAAAGTCCAGCTTGTTATCTTTTGTTTATTGGCTATTTATGTAATGGGATTATGTATTTTGTTTTATCAAGATAGATATTGTACTTGACTCTGATTTATGGTATTATGATGTAATCAAACATGTTTTGACTTCTGCTGCAATGAAATAAAGTATTAAATTTCCAAGTACTATTTTATATCTGTCTTGTTGAAATTTTACTGTTCTATACTCACTTAAAACCTCCATGGAAGTTAATGCATTCCTTTTTGAGTGACATTAATGGACGTGGGGTGTTACATTCGTTGTAGTCTTTATGGATGATATCTTGATATTTTCTAGAAGCAAGGAAGAACATGCCCTACATCTTAGGGAAGTCTTATAGACCCTTCGAGCACATCAACTCAAAACTAAGTTCTCCAAATGTCATTTTTAGAGAAAGGAGTGAGGTTCTTAGGGTACGTGGTCTCCAAGGAAAGGATAGCAGTGGATCCCCCGAAGGTAGTGGAAATCCAAGATTGGAAGGTTCCTAGAAACGCAACTGAAGTAATAAGTTTTCTAGGGTTGGCGGGCTATTACAGAAAGTTCATCAAGGACTTTGCAAATATATTAGCCCTACATACACAGTTGACGAAAAAGGGTTTGACCTTTTCTTGGGATGTTGACTGTGACGATGTTTTCCAACATTTGAAGAGGGCATTTACGATAGCTCTAGTTTTAGTTTTGTCGGATGGGAGTATACCGTTCACAGTGTATACCGATGCTTACGGGACAGGGCTTGGCGCAGTTTTGATGCAAGAGGGAAGGGTGATATGCTATGGTGGAAGGAAGTTGAAGGTCCATGAGAAGAATTACCCTACCCACGACATAGAACTAGCTGCCATAGTTTTTGCGCTTAAGTCTTGGTGCCATTACTTGCTTGGTGAGAGGTT
Organism: Allium sativum; assembly: GCA_030737875.1. Taxonomy (NCBI): domain Eukaryota; kingdom Viridiplantae; phylum Streptophyta; class Magnoliopsida; order Asparagales; family Amaryllidaceae; genus Allium; species Allium sativum. The sequence continues at coordinate 605,194,144 of CM060923.1, read as the reverse complement.
TAAGTTATATACAGATCATAAGTCACTAAAATACCTGTTCTCTCAAAATGATCTAAACTTAAGGCAACAGAGGTGGATGGAGTTCTTAGCATCCTACGATTTTGAGATTGCATATACCCCAGGAAAGGGTAACGTTGTAGCTGACGCCTTGAGTAGAAAAAAGTTGACTTTGAGTCCTTTGTTTTTCGAGCGGCAGAGTTTAGAGTATATCTCTACCTTTGACTTTAGACCCTCTATCGATTATATACCCGCTTTGTTGGCATCGTTAGAGGTACGACCAACGCTTTTGAGACAGATAGGTGCGACACAACGAGATGACCCATAGCTGATAGAGATAGTAGACAAGCTCATTAGAGGGGAGTCTTCGAGTCATCTTAGTAGGTATGCTATCAGTGACAAAGGTTGGTTGCGTAGAGATGGGAGACTTTGCGTATCTCGAGACGAGAGTTTGAGAAAGACAATCCTTGAAGAAGCACATCATTCTAAGATGACCATACAACCCGGTGGAGACAAGATGTATATGGACATGAAGTGAGTTTTCTTTTGGGCCGGAATGAAGAGGGATGTAGCTGAGTTCGTTTCTAGATGCTTAGTGTGCTAGCAAGTCAAGGCTAAGCAAAAGAAGCCTGGTGTTTTGCTTCACCCTTTAGAGATTCCACAATGGAAATGGGAAAGTGTTTCCATGGATTTCGTCGATGGGTTGTCGAGGTCAAGAAAGGATAATACGGGGATTTGGGTAGTAGTAGATAGACTTACCAAGAGCGCCCATTTCATTCTCGTTAAGAGTAAAATAACAACGACATGGTTAGCATCTGTATATATGCGAGAGATAGTTCGTCTACACAGCATACCTTCTAGTATCGTAAGCGATCGAGATCCCATTTTCACTAGTGAGTTTTGGAAGAGCTTGCAAGAGGCGGTAGGAACGCAATTATGTTTGAGCACCACTTATAACCCTCAGACGGACATCCAAACAGAAAGAGTGAATCAGATTCTGGAAGATCTTTTGAGATTATGCATCTTGGACTTCGGAGGGACATGGGAGGAACATCTTCCATTAGTAGAGTTCGCCTACAACAGCATCTATCAGGCTAGTATTGGCATGGCACCTTTTGAAGCTCTATATGGACGACCTTGCCAATCATCGACTTTTTGATGGGAATCCACGGATAAGATTTTGCTTGGGCCCGAGATGGCTAGGGAAACTTCGGAGAAGATAGACTTGATTCGAAAACGCATGAAGACAGCACAAGACCGACAAAAGTCATATGCTGATAAGAGACGAACCGAACTTGAGTTTGATGTTAGAGACATGGTTTTTATTGAAGTGTCACCATTGAGGAATGTAGTTCGTTTTGGATCTGTAGGGAAATTGGTACCAAGGTTCGTAGGGCCATTCCCCATTACAGAAAGAATTGGACAGATGGTCTATAGAGTGAAGCTGCCTGAGAAGCTTAGTGGTGTTCATGACGTATTTCACGTGTCGCATTTGAGGAAGTGTTTACACGATACTGTGGAAGTAGTAGAGCCGAGCATGCTTAGAAAAGCAGAATTAGAGTGAGATGCCACAGTTAGACGAGTTCCTACATGCATCCTTGGATCGGAGGTCAAGAAATTACGCAACCAAGAGGTCAAGTTGGTTAAAGTCCAGTGGGGAGATAATCAAGGAGATGCGGCTTGGGAGACTGAAGTCAAGATATGCGCGTCGTACCCTTTCCTTTTTGAGGGTATGTTATGAAGTTCTCCTTTTTATACCGCTTTGTTTATGCTTGTTCTATCGTTTAATGTATCCTCTCGATTATATCTTCGACTATTAGGCAGAAAATCCTATGGTTGTAAACATGTGTTTGAGACATGTTATGTTTGGTGGATGAAAGTGGATCTAAGTGTTTGCTAGTGGTTGCTCGTGGATGCATTTACACACACATTAGGCACTAGATAAACTCAATCACTTTCATATTGCATATGAATGAGTGTGCATATTTAAGTTAATGGATGTATATTGAATGTGTTATCATATGGATGCCGCATTTGATTGAATGGTTGCACACTCATATAGAAATGATATGTATCATTAGGATTCTTTTGCATACATAATGGACGCATGGCACTATCATGTTTTGCATTAAGGAGGCCAACTGAATCAGTAGACCGCCTGATCTTTGCATTAGATAAGGGGCATATACACACACTTTCACATATGTTCATATAATATTAGATATCTTTTAAGGACAATAGATGCTCGTGGATGATGTATGAGTAGATGATGATGGATGGTAGGATACATTCTTCTTAACTTGAAGATTTCGAGGACGAAATCCTTTAAGGAGGGGAGAATGTAACACCCCATAATTTTAAAACATGAAATAAGGGATAATTAAAGAATACTTAATTTTTATAAGAAGAATGAAGGGAAATGGGCTACGCCATTGCGTTCATCTTGGAATTCTGCTCGGAATAGAGTCCGAGTTTGCGTAAATCGGATATCATATGAAGAAGTTATGAACCTTAGAATATTTCAGCTTAAAGCAGAATTTATTTAAATAATAATTAAAAATCAAAAATGAATTCGAAATTCGAAATCATCGAAAAGGGCCGAGCAGGAAAATTCCCGCTAGTGGGTGTCGACCCCCCATATGGGGTATCGACATGGGTATCGACCCCCCAATGGGGTGTCGACAGGGGTGTCGACCCCCCTATAGGGGTGTCGACTCCCATCTGCCTACATCTGACCGACGTGTTTTGGTGGTCTAGGGCTGATGTGTCCTTCTGGGATTGGCTGGATGATGTGTCTTTCTGGGTTGGATGGTTCAGAATGATCCTAATCTAATCTAAAGGTCCTAATACACCTAGTACTCCTATAAATAGACACCTAAAACTAAGCCTAATTTCATTAAACTAATTCATGGCGCCTCTATGCGGCTCAAATCTAAATTTACCTAGATTTTCTTCTCCACCAAAGCAAATCAGAATAAGAGTATTCAAATTGTAAGATAAGAATCAAATTCTACAACAACGGTTTAGCTAATCAAATTCATAAATTAGAATTCAGATCTATCCTCTCTCCTAAATCATGTCGCTGTGAGTCTATGTTACTTTCACATATAATTAAAAAGTAATTGTGATAGGTTTGTAAATTGGATTTAATGATCATGCCTGTAAGTAAGACGAATCATATCAAGTTTTGCAGATTTCTTATCTTTTAGATTCATAACTAAATTACTGTTATCATATGCCTATTAGATCTATTTTATTGTTCTATGTCATGTTTCATATGCCAATTTTGATGTCATGATTCTCGTCCCTTCTTCTTTTCCTTTTTCTTTATGAGATTAGGTTAACTTTGAGCCTAACATATTATGTTGAGATTTGCGTACGAATAAAGTTGGAATGATTGGGAAAAGTTTGGGAAAATATTGAATAATATGCAATTAAGCATAAATTGATTTGGGCATAAATTGGTACAATTTATATACATGGAATTATAGGCATGACTTGGATTGGAATTATAAATGTAACTTGAATCGGAAATTATGGGCAATTGGAATATATGTTATAAGGAAGAACTTGAATTTTGGTTTATAGAAAAGAAGAGATAATGAACGCCTAAGACACGAAGTTAGACTTGGTTTGCGGTAGAAGTCTGCCCGAAACCGCCCGACATATCTAGCAACCGCAAACGGCGGTCTAATGTGAGAGGTCAAAGGCAGAAATTAGATGTGTAATATTGCAAAGACACGAGGTTAGGTTCGGTTTGCGGGATAAACCTGCCCTGAACTGCCCGGGATATCCAGCAACCACAAAACCATAATCTAATGTGAGGGGTCTTGCAAGATTACAGTTATAATAAATTAATGAAAACTTAACCAAGATAAGACATGTGATTAGACATGGGAATGATAAAGGGTTAAATGGGTAATATGGGTAGCATGTGAAACATAATAAAAGCAATTAACCAAGATGAGACACGTGATTAGACATGGGGATAAAGAGGGGTTAAGTGTGAATTTCTAGTGGGGACCATGCTTAGGAGGGAAGCTTGTGTCAAATGAGTGAAACCTTTTCAACCAATAACCCTTTTTAGTATTCATATGAGCTCGAACTAGGTCGAGGACAGGGACACGCTTACTGGGGTTGATTGTAAGAGGTCAATAAAGAGTTAGTGATGGCAGTGCAAGTCCAACGGAGTCATGTGCGTGCGTGGGTCCGGTCTGATAGGTAAGAGGTTGTTGCATCGTGTAGGTATAAGCTGTGCATTTCAGTAGTATCGGGGTTGCCACCTTAGGAAGTGATACCGCCTATTGTGGGACTAACACATGTATCTACAAGGTTAGGGAGTTGATCGAATGGGAAGGGTAGTAGGTACAACTAGTGGAGGTAGGAGCAAGTGGGGCACCTACGAGAGTAGCTAGGGGTACACGAAGCTACCATTATTATAATTAGTAGAAAGGGATCATCTTTTAGTATGTAACTAGTATGTTGGTATGATGCAGAACATATCTTGCAGTGGTTAGAAGTGCAGTCGATGTTCTATCTTACTTACCTTGTCATATCTACTTATGTTACAGTCATCTCTTATATCCAGTTTATGTTCTTATCCTGTTACTTTACTGATTATATTGTTAAAGTCACTAGACTCGCCAGACTTATGTCTGACCCCTTTTTGTTTCGCCTCTTTTCTTTCTTCCCCCCTCTCCAAGGTCCTTAGGGTGGGATTAGTGAAGCTTGTCTTGGATTCCTTTCTTCTTGAAGTACTTGGAAGTGTTGAAAGTAATGCTCAGCTTTATCTCTTTTCCATTATGGCTATTTGAAGTGGGATTATGGTTTTACTTTTATGTATTCTGATAATAATTTTTTCAAGATGGATATTTGTGTACTTGTCTCTAGTATGTGGTTTTGATGTTATAACCAAACATGTTTTGCTTTCCCGCTGCAATGAATAAATTTTGAATTTTCTTAAGTACCATTTTATATATCTATCTTGTGATATTTTGTTCCATACTGTTATAATACTCCATGAAAGTTAATGCATTCCCTTAGTGAGTGACATTAATGGACGTGGGGTGTTACACCCGATCCTTCTAGATACAGATTTGAGCTCAGACTCCGAGGATGTTTCTATGTCTTCAGACACTCCAGAGCCTGAGGAATTGTATGATTATGATGTGTAGAATTTGGAAGATGACGAGGGATTTTTTTTGGCTGTGTATGGCCACGCGATCATGGGAGACCCCATTCCTATGCCCCTTCCAGAGGAGGATGCGATGTTATTAGACCCACCCCTTTAAGCCTTATATATCCTCCATGACTACGAGGAGATGATGGGTATGCTGGTTGTTGATCCTGCTCAGCCCTTTGGACCTATAGATTTACTCTCTTTGGGTCTCGTCCCATAATTATTTGCAGATGAGGAGTCGCTAGTTGCTCTGGTACCTATAGAGGATGATGAGTCAATAGAGGAGGTCCTCGCATTGGGTCAAGAAGAGGAGGAGGTATAGGAGCAGGAAGTGATTAATATAGAAGAAGTGGAGGAAATGATGGAATAAGTAGAAGAGGATGATGACGACTGGCTACTTCTCCCTCCAGTCTTTGGGGAGGAGTTGCTCGAGGAGTTGTCTTTATCAGGGCCCTCCATGCAGAGATCTAGCCGGAGCAGTGATGGTAGTTGGTAGTCTTATGTATATATGTATGGGATATCGGTGCACTAGTTCTTTTTTGGTGCGATAGAGGCACAATATGTATATTTTGGATGTGTGATATTTTGTGAGCCACCTCAAGTACGTAGCAGTACTAGGATGATCGTAGATATAGTCAATTAGACACATATACATGGTTTATACCTTAAACAACACATCACTTTAGGGTATATGTTGTGTCTATGATATATTTGATATTTTTGGTGACGTTTCACGGTGATATTATATATATGATATGATAATGGTTGTTGATCTTTTGTTATGACTTGTTGGTGTTGATATACCTGCTTGGATATTTGTGAGCTATGACTACGCCCTATTATGAGTTATGTACCATCCCTATGAGCCCATTACTATTTGGCGCTTGAGTGAAGAGGGCCAAAAGGGCCCTATAGACAGAATAAAAACATGGGCACCTCATTTTCAATGAATGCATATATACATACATATCTATTGAGCGGGTTATTGGATTAGCATAGAGTAGACAATTAAATTTGCGTGCCCGACAAACAGGTGCACCTTTATAAGTTAGTTGCGTAATTTATTATTTATTGTAACTACCGTAAATGATTTAGATGCGCTGTGATGGTTGCCCAGTGTGAAATTAAACGTATGCCATAAGATAGTAACCAATAAATTATGGACCACACCGCATAACATACATCATGGACAAAGTAGCATAACATATTCCATATAAGCATTTGGCGCTTACATGATGAGGTTTGGATTACCATATCAGCAAAATACTTATATGCAGAGGACCGAACTGCAGGTTGAACTGAGGACTAATTATGGACTTAATAACATATAACGGTAAATTGCCGGATTTAATAATAAACCCTACACAGGTTGGTAGATGAGAAAAATGCACATGTCTCTCTGCGTGGGCATGGGAGGAGAAGGATATGTAAGTCACAATGGGTGTGCACAGTTGATTTGCATGCGATATATTGATTTATTAGGTGCCTAATACGGCCCAATAAATTTGATTAGATCATCCCGTACAAAAGAGGTTATGGCGAAATTTTTCAAAAATCTAGGGCATTAGCCAAATTTTAGAGAAATTTAGAAGTTCTTCGAAACTAAAAAGTTAAAGAATAAATGCCAAAATGAAAGTTGAGTTTGTTAGTTAAACAACTTTCAGCTCCGTTCCTTTTTCGGGACGAAAAGTTTTAATTGTAACAATCCAGAATTTTAGGACCAATTTAAAATTTTGATTTAAGCTATTTTGATGAATATTGAATGTAAATTGAATATTTTTGCTAAATAAAATTTGAAAATAATTTTAAAATTAGCTTTTATATTTTATTTGGCTTAAAACAAACTCAGTAAAATTGTTTTATAAATCCGAAATTTAAAAATTCGATTTTTACGATAGTCACCTTGCCCTTAAAAAGTGAAATTTTGCTAATAAGCTCAGATTCGACAGAACCAATTTTTTGGACACGGGATAGCAAATCATTGTTGATTTTCAAATTTCAGTTGAACGGAGTTAGTGTGTGACCGTGCTTGATAAACCCGTTTGGGGCAAAATTGACGATCGGTTGAAAAAGGGATGTTGTTGAGATGATCCCAGAATGCGGCGATACTTTTTTTTCCGGATTCATATCATCAAACAACAGAAGAATCCTAAGTTTCATTATTTATGTAGTTGTCATTTTGGCACGCAAGAAGAAAATGTACGCTAAAATCGCATTTTTTTGAAGCTAAGTTGAGTTAGATCGAAAAATAAAATGGAAGGAAAAACGAATTCGTAATTTGACGAAATTTGATTCTTGGATCCATAATTATGTGTATTATCTTATGCCAAAATTTCATGGCAAACAGAGATAGTTTACATTCAGGAAATTGGAGAGAGAATTTCCTACGTAAGTCACTTTCTCTCCTTTTCCTCTTCACATTTCATTTCCTCGTTTTACCTCCACCTTTCTTCAGTAATGGGCTCCTCCTTAAAACCCAAGCCCCCAAGACCCTAGACTCCCCAACCCTACCCCTACCCTCCCCCTTTCCCATGTTGGCCCCCTTCTCTTGCTCATGTGCAACCACCCACCCCTCTCTTCTCTCCTTGTATCTTCCTCTCATTGCTTCATGACATGGAAAGGAGCTCCATTTAAGGTCCTAGCTTCACCTTCCTACCCTTAGCACTACCTTTGCGAACTCTACGTGCTCCGAGACAACTTGTGAAACCTGCTAAGCCTCTCTCCATTTCTGGACAGGGAAGCCATTAGCTCCGGAGAGCTCCAATTGGCCAAAGCTCCTTCATTTCCTTCTTCATCGCTAGTTGGAAGGTGTACCAAGGTTGCCCTGGAATCTGAAGACATTCCAAGCCAAAAAGGCGGGATTTTTAGGAGGTAGGGAGCACCAGAAAATCCGACATTGCAGAGTATTATTTTTCTAATGGCTAGGGTGAGAGATTCTTTCTTTAGTTAATACATTAAAGTAGCTTAATTAGTTATGAAAATTTAATTAGTTATGCATTTTGAGTTATAACGTAATGCGGTGAAATTTAGTAAGTTGAAAGTTAAAAAATGGGTCATGTCACAATTAGAACGACATTTAATTATTTCATATAGTTATATTATCCATTGCATGTTGATAACCCTTTTTGAGTTCAACACATGAACTATTCACAAATTATTTGTATTAGAAGCATTGTATTAATATATGACACTCGCATTTCATACTACGTGGATGAACACTTTGTAACGCTGTAAATGGTAATGGATGATGGGTTAGTTGTGATATGTATTTGCATAAAGTGTGGATTGGGTTGGGTTACACCAAATACTTCATCCGACCCACATAGCTATGGGTTTAAGGTAGTTCAACTTGTATCTGACACTATATAAAGGTGGAAATGGTTTGGGTTGGACTACTTTATATAATAAAAAATTGAGGACATGAGGGAACTTTTAAAAAATAATATTAAAATATTCAATATAACATATTAGATTTTAGCTAACATAATGCATTTAAAATAATCGATTCATTATAAGACATATTTATTAAAATTCATTGTAAAACACATCATACAAAATTAATTTAATACATAATATAACAAAGTTTTTGGTTTTTTAATATAGAAAAATGATCTTTAAAATATATTTGTCAAATTCTATCTAGTCTGGATTGCCATGAAATATGTTTTTTGGTATATTTACTGTAGAATATATAAACATTATTCCAGAATCATACCATTCTAATTTTAAGTGGGCTGATATTAAATTAGTTTTCAATATAGGGTTGGGTTGGGTTAAAATAAAGTTGGGTTGAACAAAATATCAAACCCAACCTGTATTTAGTATGGTTTACAAATTGTAACCCATATCCGACCCGAACTAGGATGGGTTGGGTTTATGTGGGTTGGGTTGGTGGGTTGGGTCGGATTGGGTATGGTTATGTGCAACCCTAGTGATATGGATAAGAATTTAAATAATTAATTGGTTGACAAAAATGTCCTGTTGTTTGTTTAGTGAAATTGGAGTGAAAATACATTTACAAGTTGAACGGCTTGTTTATGTTCACCTATTTAAATAAAATCAATGTTGTGAAATAAATGATTCATTAAGTAATATTTGGATGATTGAAAACCCCACACGGGTCTGGGGATGATTTTGATTTACACATCTCCCTGGTTTATAGTTCGCGTGTTAATCATTTGGTTAAATAGGAGAGACAAGCCTCAATAAATTATTTGAAGCTTGTATGAAAATAAATGTGCATTGAAGGTTATTCGAATGTTAAATAGTTGTTCGCAACTATTGTTGGAAGTATTGGGTTGGTACGAGAAAATTCACATGATATTTGGTTGAATTTTGTTTCAATCCAGAGTAGAATGACATAATGTAATAAAATAAAAATATGATGAAAAACTAAAAATAAATTCGATATCTGATTTTGGATGGACACGTTTATATCGAAATGTAACACCTCACTCAAAAAGCTAACAAAAAGATCTTTTAGCACAGTGGTTAGTGTGTGGTGTTGCTTTTCGGGAGGCCGGGGGTTCTAATCCCAAGTGTGTCACATTTGGTATCAAAGCCTATACCCAGTCAGAATTGTGTATGTGATGCTGCGGATGACAGTCGGTGTGGTACTGATGCGGGTTACATGCACAATGCCTGGGTGATGAGTGATATGAGCCAACGAGGACGTTAGGCTCTTTAAGGGGGGCAGTCTGTAACACCTCTCTCGAAAAGATAAAAAAAGATCTTTTAGCTTAGTGGTTAGTGCATGGTGTTGCTTTTCGGGAGGTCGGGGGTTCGAATCCATGGGTGTCACACGAAATATCGATGAATATTTGTAACTGTTTCGAATGATTTTGAAGTATTTTTTATATACTTTTGGCTATTCAAAGTATTTGAATTTTAAATGAATAACAACTTTCCCAATGGAAGTCCGGTTATGATATATAGCAAATGTTTAAGAAGAGAATTTCTTTTGAAAGTCTCTCATTTAATTTTATTATGACTGTAAGCATAAATTGATGACTTTATAAAAATAATATTATTTTATTCATTAGAGTAATGTGAAATAGGAGCAAATAGTGCAATGTTTGAATTTGAAGCTAAATGGCTGAAATGAATTTTATAAAGTAATTAAATGATTTTATATAATTGAATAAAGAGGTTTAGAAAATTTTTGATTTATTTAATAAATTATGAAATTGATTCGGGCTTGAATAGAATGCGTCGCGCAATGACAGTTCGCGAACGTCAACCTGTATCTTCGAATTGATGTAATGGTAGATCCGACCATCGGATTCTCCTTAAACCAGAACCATTGGGTTCGTATCGAAAATATATTTCCAATGAACATAAGTGGTTTAAATTTGAATGGTTAGATCTGAAATTATGTCCAAATCAGTTTTGAAAAAGATAGCTATGGATGTAGTTCGGTGTCTGATATTGGAAACCGACTGTGAGGACCTTAATAAAATTATTAAAAATATAAATAAATTATGATAAATCATAATAAGTGGTTTGGAAGGAGTTTCAATGAAATATTTCACGATTTGAAAGATAAATATTATCTTTGTCTAAATTTCTATTTTGCAATTACGGTGAGATTTATTATGTGAGCATAATAAATTGATTTGAGGTTCTTCATGAATGGTATCTTTAAGAATATTGTTCTTGAGCCCGACCATGAAAAGGAAGGATCTTTTGAATGAGAATTAGGTAATTCTCCCCAATTTATTAAATCAAACCGGATTTTTGTAAAGAGTCCATAATGAATGGAAAATGGCATTTTGGATTCATAGTGAACAAGGCTTTTAAATAGTAGTTGTTCTTCAACCCAAGTAAGATAAGATTAATTTCTAATATTTGGATAATAATTGAAATATGTTTTTTGAGATTGAAGACTTTATCTTCGATAAAGTTAATAGAACCTTTTTCTAAAAAGCATGAATATTTAATTAAAAGAGTCCTGGATTGGAATGCAATGAGTGTTTTCTTTGTGTATTTTACAGATGATTACAAAGATACGCAAGTTATTTGGAAAGACCGGATTTTACCCATCCTAAACAATTATTATGACAATTAAAGTCAATGATGAAGACGGCGGTTAAAGACTGGAGATCTTCACATCGCTTGAGCTACTACTAATGTCTTGATTGGGCCGTACACCCAAGACAAGGTAATAAGTGATGGTTGTTTAAAACGTACTTAGAGATCGACTGGACATGCGAGGGCCTTTCTCCTGTATTGGACATACGGGATGAGGAATAAGGTGCCTCTGGTTTTGTTCAAACCCGGAACGGATGTGAAAATGGATTGTGTGTCTGACGTTGTACTTCATGTTGTATTCGTTGATCTCTGCTGAATATATATCTTTTAAGTGGCGGAGAATTTATTCTCTTGCTTAGCACTCCTCTCTAAGATGTACGGGCTTAGAGATCATATATTAGTAGATGATCAATGATGCAGTATGGATTGACAATGTGGAATGTTAAGATGCAATGATAAAGGATTTTTGTTATAATGTAGAGCCTTGTGGATGATGATCAAAATATGGCTTTAATTAGCATATCTTTGTCTATATCATTAATTCTCTAGACTCACCGCCTGTTATGAGTCAAAAAGCGGATATTAACTGCAGGGAGTGCATGCGTTTCTTTCTAGCTAGAAGTGATGTCATGGTATGGAGCCCAGACATTTTACTTATGTAGATGATGGATAGCGAGGCCCTCGGATATTACTGGTTGACATATTGACCATTTTGGAGGTCCGATAGGACCGGGAAACACATTGTTCAGGAATAACTGATCCACAAAATAAGAGTGGACGGGCCCTGAAGATCCAAGTGTTACTAAGGGTGTGATCTTGAGGAATGTGCTAGAGTGTCTCAAAACTCGTAGATGGAATCCAATTTCCAGTACGTGACTTTCGGTTTTAATTGTAAACCTATACAGCGACATAGTAGGATGGGGTACTATGCTGTCTATGACTGATATATTTATATTTGAAGTTGTTTCTTACACTATGCACTTGTAGTAATATCAAAGGTTTTGTTTTAAGACGTATCAAACATGTTTGACTATTATAAGGTAAAACTCTATCCTCCGGCTTGCGATGCATTGTGTGAAGGGACTTGAGTCTTATAATAGCTTCATTTTTCAAATAGGCATTACGATGTTTATTAATCACTTTAGTTCAGGTTTGGTGCTCATGGGGGTAAACCAGTTCCCTGTCATACGGCGTGGTCCATGAATTACCCAATTTTACAACAAAAAATTTAATAATTATTTTTAGCTTCACACCAGTCCCATGACTGACCTGGAGTTTATTGTTTCAACCTAAATTATGGATGCCTATATTTTCCACACGGGCATTCAGTAGTTTTGGTTTTGCAGATTCATTATTTTCCCTAGATCTCGGATTACAACTGGAGTTATATTCGGAAAGCACTGTTTCTGTGTATTGGTTTCAGCTTTGTTAGTTTATGATTTCTGCTGCATTGTATTATTTATATAGCATTTCTGCTTTTATGTAATTTATTTAATTCTCTGATAATTGTAATTTCGATGTATATTTATTTTCCATACTCTGATATTCTTGCACTCTGATGTAACTTATTGTGAAAAAAATGAAAAGTACTGAAGTTCTATGTCCTGATGCGTCGTGTTCTTATAAAATCCATACTTTTCCGTCTCCTCGGAGATCGGGGGATTTCGGAGCGTGTCACTTGGCCCGGCTTTCACTGCCTTTTCTACTCCAAAACCATTGTTAATCATATGATGGACACCTACCATATGTCAAGGGCTAATGATAAACGCAAGTTCTAGCAAAAACTCTGTAAGCCTTCACGACTCGTATGATTGTCTTCTCAAATCTCGACAACTAGGCCCTTCACGACTGCCCAAGGTACGAGGCCCTTCACGACTACCTAAAGTATCCCTGTTTTTAGTCTGCTAAAACTTAGGACAGCGATAATCTCTCAGCCTTCACACTCTAAACCGGGGATATTGACAAATTCAAATCCCCCTTGAGCAACCATTACCCACAACTCAATACCCTTGAGTTGTCCGCACATTCATTGCATTATGATGATCAACGAATATATCACATCACTTCGAACATTCCCATTTGGATATATATATATATATATCGAAGTCACAATCATCGTCGAACCAAACAACATCAATAAAAGGTTCAACACAGTTCAAGTCGTCCCCCAACAGGTCGCCACCGGACATAAAGACTAACGACTCATCCTTTAACAACAACCCTTAGTTTTCACGACCTAACATCCTTCTTAGGTCACGCTACCACCTTAGGTCATCCACCCTGACCTAACCTCATCACTTTCACCATCTTAGATCATTACAAAGACCTGACTCCATTAGGCTCCCCACGACATGACCTTTTTCACATAGAACGACCTGCTTCTCTCCGAAGCTTCATGACTCGAAGCCACATTAGCTGACCCGAACTAAGCTCCTTCCTCCACCATGACCTACGACCTGGTTATTCCCCAACGACCCAAAGCTTCACCAACGACTAAGCCATTTCTTGGAGAAGAAGAAAAACGACCTAACTCCAAAACCGATCTGATATAAGAGAAAACGACCTAACTCCCAGATCTGAACAAAACAGTTCCAAACTTGACCAAATCTTAATCAAACAACAATATCGACGAAATCAACTCATCAGTTCATCCTTCAACCATAAACTTGTTATGAAATCCCCAACAACATCAAAAATAACAAATATCGCCGATAATCATATAAAATCCACCAAAATCATGATAATTCGATGCTTAAAGTAAAATAACGGATCTAACTTGCATAAACATATGAATTAACATAGAATTACCAATTTTAAGTTGCTAAATTAAATCCTATGGTGTTTCATATAAAAAAATACTTACCATGAGATAGATCTAGGTGAAATCGACTTAAGATGGTGAAACCATGATCATACAAACCATATACTTGATTGAACCAGCGTGAGAGATGCATATCACTCACCAATTCACCAAAACAACACAAATCACCAATTACCCAATCCGAACATCAAAGAACACTTTTCAAACTCTTCGATTTGATAAGATCTCTCTCCACTTGGCGTAGATTTAGCTTCAAACGATGTAGATCTTCGATTCCCTTATGTAGATCTAGAATTTTAATGGTGGAAAGCGTATTTGATTGAGTAAGGAGGATCATGAGATCAACCAAATGAGAGAATGAATAAAGTAAACTATTCTTCATGCCTCCAACCCCCTATTTATAGCCTCCCACCAGTTCATTAATGTGCCTCTCCAAATCAGCCCATTATGGCTCTAAAAAACCTGAACATAAATTGTGAAACACTAAAACAACAATTTTTCCCATACCGCTGAACCAAATATTTAATGCGATCATTCTACGGAATTGGAAACACCATTTCTTTTCCAATGAGACCGACTTCAGCACCTGATCCGATCCCAGTCAAAAGTTATTTGCTTTATAAGACTGAAAGGGGAAAATGGTCACAATTAAAATTGGTAAAAATTATGGACATGTCTCACATATTCATAACCAACATATCAAAATACGAGAATGATCCAACCCTCAGGGAATAAAATAAAAATATTTTATAATCCTGCGATACGTAAAATGTGAGCTGTTACATTCTCCCCCCTTAAGAATTTCTCCCCCAAAATTCCAAGCAAACACAAGCAACCAAAACAATTCTGCATGCCTAAAATCCATGAGCATCCAATTTTATTACCCAAACTATCAGCCATCAAACCATGCATCCATTGCCTTATCCTAGCATGTGGGATTTTAACAAAACAACAACAATTGTACAGGTTACAATAGGGTAAGAGTGACACGACAATTGTGGATCATACCGACGAAAAGTTCCGGATGGGTCGTCTTCATACTCTCTCCCATTTCCCACATACAATTGTCATCATCCTCACTCCATTGTACCTTGACTAGCCTAACCATTTTTCTCCTAAGTCGTTTCATATCATTTCCCGCAACGCGAAGTAGCTTACGAGGTTTCGTAACTATTGTCTCGGCTTCTAGGTCTTTGCACTGCATCGAAGATACCACCACATTCGAATCATGCACACACTTCTGTAGAAACGACACATTGTAAACAATAGGCACACTCAACATCTTTTCGGGTAACTCCAACCTATATGCGAGCTTTACAATTTACTTGATTATCGGAAACAGTCCAACAAATCTTGGAGCTAACCTTCCTTTGCTTCCAAACTGAACAATGCTTCTACGGTGAAATCTTCACGAAAACTGTATCGCCAACATCGAATTCCAAATTTTTCCGATGCTTATCAGTATAACTCTTCTGCTGATCTTGAGCTGCCTTCATTCGTTGTCGAACGATCTCGATGCAATCTGATGTCTCTCTAATCATCTCAGGCCCAAGTATCAACTTATATCTAGTTTCTAACCAACATGCCGAAGAATTACACATCTACCATACAACGTCTCATATGGTGGCATACCAGTGCTCAACTGGTAACTATTGTTGTATGAAAATTCAACTAATTGTAGAAGGTCCTCCCATGATCCTCCAAAGTCTAACACACAAGCCCTCAGGAGATCTTCCAAAACTCGGTTAACCCTCTCAGTTTGACCATCGGTTTGGGGATGATAAGCTGTTTTCATACCCAACTCGGTCACCAAAGCATCACGGAAACTTTTCCAAAATTCACTCGTGTATAATGGATCTTGATACCTCACTATGCTCTTCGAGATACCATGGAATTGAACTATCCATTTTATATAAAGTTCAACCAATTTCGATGTCGTCCTAGTTGATCTGATAGGAATAAATCTAACACATTTGGTCAAGAGATCCACGATGACCCAAATTCCTTCATTTCCTACCCTGGTTCTAGGTGGTCCATCGATAAAATCCATTGATATTTGCTCCCACTTTCACGTAGAAACTTTTAATGGCTGAAGCAATCCACTTGGCTTCTTCTCTTCTGCTTTCACCAACTGACAGTTCATACACTTGGAATAAACTTTCCAATATCCCCTTTAATCCCTTCCCTGTAGTAAGTTCGCTTCATATATTGATACATATTGTTACCACCAGGGTGAATTGTCAACTTCGAGTGATGATATTCTCTCAGAATCTCATCTCTCAATCCGTCGATATCAGGAATAACCAGTCGCCCTTGCTTTCAGAGCCAACCCTCTCGATCAACTTTGAACTTTTTATCCTCTGGTTCCAACTTCTAGATAAACTCGATAAGCTTTGCATCTCACTTTTAGCTTTCGCTAATCCTTTCGATTAGAGTAGGTCTTATCAACAAGCTTACCAACATTTCATGTTCCAACTCACACCTCGGCCTGAAATAAAATCCTGCCAAATACTCGAGCCTCTTCCGTTCCGAAAACATCGCTCCTATACTTATGTGTCTTCGACTCAACGCATCTGCCACTACGTTGACTTTACCAAGAGTGTAGGCTATATCAAAATCATATGATGATAAAAACTCTAACCACCATTGCTGCCGAAGATTCAAATCCTTTTGGGAGAAAATATACTTTAATGACCGATGATCCGTAAACAACTCGAATCGAACTCCCAACAGCTAATGTCTCCACATCTTCTGAGAAAACACAATCGCTACCAACTCCAAATCATGAGTTGGATAATTCCTTTAATGCGGCTTCAGCTATCGACTTACGTAATATTGTTTTGCATCAACACTGTTCCAAGTCAAGTACCGCATGCATCGGTATATACCACATCTCTTCATCCTCGCTAGGAATGGTCAAAACAAGAGCACTCGTCAGTCGCTCCTTCAGGATTCCAAATGTTTGCTCACACTTCGCATCCCATGTGATCACTTGGTTCTTCTTCATCAATCATGTTAACGGTGCAGCTATCTTGGAGAAATCCTTGATAAATCGTTGGTAATAACCAAACAACCCAAGGAAACTTCTTACGTCCATTGCATTCTTAGGTCTATACTAGTCCTGAATTGCTGCCACCTTAGCGGGGTCAACCTCTATTCCATTTCCATAAACTACATGGCCTACGAACCTCACTTCGCTCTTCCATAAGTGACACTTCGAAAATGTAGCCTTCAACTAATGCTTTCGCAAGATTCCCAAAACAACTCTCAAGTGCATCCTATGATCTTCCTCATTCCAAGAGTAAACCAGAATATCATCCACGAACACCGGTACAAACTTGTTCAACTGATCTCTGAACACTCTATTCATAAGATCCACAAAATATGCTGGCACGTTAGTCAATCCGAATGGCATTACAACCAATCAAAAAAACCGGATGGTGTCCTAAAAGCAGTCTTTGGCACACTATCCTTCTCCACCTTCAATTGGTGAAATCTCATTCCCAAATCCATTTGAGAAAACTCCTTGGCCTCGTGCAGTTGATTGAACAAGTCATCTATCCTTGGCAACAGATACTTGTTCTTTTTGGTTACCTTGTTTAGCTCACAATAGTCCACACATAGTCTCAACGAGCCATCCGCCTTGGTCGCAAACACGATTGGTGCACCCCATTTGGAAACACTTCTCCGAATAAATCCTTTTCCCAAAAGGTCACGAACTTGCACCTCTAACTCTCGCTGTTCCTTAGGTGCCATCCTCCTAAGAGGCATAACGATAGGTCTAGAACCCTCGACCAAACCGATCCTGAACTTAATCACACGATGCAGTGGCAACCCTTTAACCTCGTCAAAGACATCCTCAAACTCATTTGCGATCAGCAACGATGACAAGTCTTTTTGTGGAATCACAAGCGAATATAAATAGCTTACAAAGACCCCGTCTTCGGGCTTACATCGAATCAAAACCTTTCGCCATTCCACATCCCCGACCCTTACTTCTAGCTTCTCACAATTCATTCTTGCCACATATCTCTTGAGCCAGTCCATACCCTAGATAATCCCAAACCCAGCGAAGTTCAAAACAAAGCAATCGCATACGAAGGAGCAACCATGACAAATCATATACAAACTAGATGAACCCCTAACTGGATTAGTCACGATTAATGATTTATCCCAAATCCCGGGTTCCAAACCCAACTAGCACACAAGTTCATTACAAATGAAAGAATGCGATGCTCCAGTGTCAAACAACACATGAACTGAAACACCTCGAACATAAAGAGTAGCTTGAACAACAACACCATTTCCCTTCTCCTCTGCAGTAGGAGATCTTGAAGACGATGCTACTGTTTCCAAAGCATAAGCCTTCACTATCTGCTTTCCCTTAGCCGCTTCTGAACAATCCTTCTTGAGATGTCCAGACTTGCCACAGTTGTGGCACTTCCTTTCAACCTTCGGATTCTTACACTCATTAGCAAAATGGCTTTTCTATTGGCAGTTAAAGCAAGCCACCTCACTCTTAGGATTTTTTTTAGCCATTCTTTCCTTTCTATTGTTGCTGCTTTCTCTTTTTATTGTTACCACCCTGTTGTGGCTTCTGCTCTTCCTCAGCTGCAACAACAGGCTCTTTCTTGGGAAACATATTTTCATGCCTCAAAGCCTTCTCAACAATCTTCTCATAAATATCATATAAATGATCCACAAGTTGGTTCCCAATATATTCGTCCAAACCCAAAACAAACTTCTCATTCTTTTGGTACGTAGTATCCGCATATGAATGAGCATACTTCGACAAAGCCTCGAAGTCAGAAATATAATCAAGCACTGGTTATCCATTCTGTTTAAGCTCGAAAAACAGGATATACTTCTGCACAGTAGAGATAAACTTCATCTCGAATTTGACTTGGAATTGCTCCCATGTTATTCCTTCTTCTTTAGTCTCAAGCGTAAAAGAATTCCACCATTCCATGGCTCTGCCCTGCAGCTGCCTTGACGCAAGCTTTCTCTTAGTTGCATCATCTATACCCAAGTTTCCAGAAATACGAATACAAGTATCTAGTCATATCAGAACCTCTTCGGTTGGCTCTGTCCCTTTAAATGGATTACCTCCTAGAGATGTGAAATCCTTACACAGCTTCGCAAAATCTACAGCCCTAGACACCTGCACACCTACATTTACCGTGATTTCCACTGCAGCGGGTTTCCTTCTCATGAATGCCTCAGTCATGGCTTCAAACATGGCTGGGTAACCTGGTGTACGGCCATTTCCCCCTCCAGGCATAGCCTCCTCCCTAGTAGTATGTCCTGAAGTTCGTCGACTCATTCTAAATCTAGAATATAGAATGATTGGCCACTTATGAGAAAACTGCTAATGGAGTTCAACTACTACTATACTACATACTACTGTATAGGATGTATCCATCAGAAATCTACAAATACGTCTCCCATACGTAATTAAATCTTCGAACTTTGGTTAAAATCGATAACCAGAGCTCTAATACCAAATGTGACGATCTCCCGTAACCCCTGCACTAAACAAGAAGTGCTGAAGAGTGTGCCAAGCTGCTATAGATGATCATCAATGTAGGTAAACGCAAGCTAAACCTGTAGTATAACTCACAACGTAAGGATAATATATAATAGAACAAATACAACAAGCAGAAATAATGGAGTATCATATAACATACTTTTAAACTTCCATAACAACCGGAAAGATCATCCATACATCAACTGAATATAACATCAAATTCTGTACATGAAGCCTTACTACAACAATCAACAGACAGTGGAAACAAAATACTAAATAATAGCAAAGTAATGTGCCAGCCTCCTATTCATCATCACATAGCAGCATCGTCTCACCAAGCTATCACCTGCAACTTGCTACTCAGTCTGCCCATCCAAACCAGATGAATACCCCAAGGTAATAAGAGGGAAACATAAAATTTAAGTCAGACAACAGTCTTGGTGAGCGATAAAACATCTATCTAACATCATCAACAAATAATATGAGAATAGGTAGATTTAACAACCCAATCTACCACAACCAGAGAAGAGCCCAAACCCGTCTTCCCCACATCTGACAGTGACAACCTTTACCATCCAGTAATCAAGAAACAACAGTTCAATCATGGAAACCAGAAGTAACCAAATAATGTCAAAGCAATTACCATCCAATAGCAATTATAGCAACTAGTTATACCTCATGTAAACCATCCTAATCGAGTTAAACAATCCTCAAGCACAAGCACAAGAGGCCTAAATCGATATGAGGCAAGCACCCAAGAAACATCTCCTTCGACGTTAGAAAACTTATGTGAGAAGGTGTAAGCACGACAACTAGGCCCTTCACGACTGCCCAAGGTATGGGGACCTTCACCACTACCCAAAATACCCCTTCTTTGAGTCGCTAGAACTTACAACAACGATAATCTCTTGGCCTTCGCATCTCTAGCTAGCATCACCGGCGACTATTCACAAACTCAAGTTTCCCTTGAGAAACCATTATCCACAACTCAACACCCTTGAGTTGTCCTTAATTCGTTGCATTACGATGATCAATAAATACAACACATCACTTCGAATGTTCCCATCTAGATATATATCGACGTCACAACCATCATCGAACCAAACAATATCAATATAAGGTTCAACACAATTCAAGTCATCCCCCTCCAGGTCACCACCCGACCTAAAGACTAACGACCCAACCTTCTACAACAACTCTTAATTTTCAGAACCTAACATCTTTCTTAAGTTGCGCCACCCCCTTAGGTCGTCCATCCTGACCTAACCTCATCGGTTTCACCATCTTAGGTCGTTACAATGACCTGACTTCATTAGGCTCCCCACGACATGACCTTCTTCATGTAGAACGACCCGCTTCTCTTTGATGCTCCATGACTCAAAGCCACGTTATCCGACCTGACCTAAGCTCCTTCCTCTACCACGACCTGCGACCTAGTTCTTCCCAACGACCTGAGCCATTTCTTGGAGAAGAAGAAAAATGAGCTAACTCCATAAACGACCTAACTCCAAAAACAACCCGATCTAAGAGAAAACGACCTAACTCCCATATATGACCAAAACAACTCCAAACTTGACCAAATCTTCATCAAACGAAAATATCGACAAAATCAACTCATCCAATTCAACCACAAACATGTTACGAAATCCACGACAACTTCAAAGTAATAAATATCGTCGATAATCATATAAAATTCAGCAAAATCATGATAATTCAATGCGTAAAGTAAAATAATGGATCCAACTTGAATAAACATATGAATTGACATAAAAATTTCCAGTTTTAAGTTACTAAATTAAATCCTGTGGTGTTTCATATGAAAATTTACTTACCATGAGATAGTTCTAGGTGAAATGGACTTAAGATGATGAAAACAAGATCATGCAAACTATATACTTGATTAAATCCGCGTGAGAGATGCATATCACTCACCAATCCACTAAAACAACACAAAATCACCAGTTACTCAATTTGAACAGCGAAATACTCTCTTCAAACTCTTCGATTTGATAAGATCTCTCTACACTTGGCGTAGATTTAGCTTCAACCGATGTAGATATTCGATTCCCTTATGTAGATCTTGAATTTGAATGGTGGGAAATGTATTTGATTGAGCAAGGAGGATCATGAGCTCAACCAAATGAGAGAATGAAGAAAGTAAACTATTCTCTATGCCTCTAACCCCCTATATATAGCCTCCCACTAGCCCACTAATGGGCCTCTCAAAATCAACCAATTGTGACCAGTGCAACAAATCGCTAAAATAATGATTTCTCCCAAACCACTAAACCAAATCTTTAATGTGACCACTCTATGGAATTGGCAACACCGTTTCCTTTCAAATGAGATAGACCTCGGCACCTGATTCGATCCCAGTAAAAAGTTATGCCTTTTACAAGACTGATAGGGGCTAAATGGTCATAATCAAAATTGGAAAAAAATATGGACATGTCTCACATCCTCCTAACCAACATATCAAAATATGAGAATGATCCGACCCTCAGGGTATAAAATAAAAATATTTTATGATCCTCTGATAGGTAAAATGCGGGCTGTAACATATATAGTTTTGACATTATTTTAAGGTTATGTTAAAATTGTTTACAAAAGAATAAGAATGTATCTCAAAAAGCAGATTATTAGCTTTTAATATAATAACAAATAAATTACTGTGATGTACATGTATATTTGTTGTTCTTAGATAAAAACTAAAATTTGAATGCTTTGAGCATTCTATTAAACAGTGTTTACTTTGTACATAGAAAGTAATGTCTTTGATAAGATATATGATTAGAAGAAGTAGTAAGGTAAGTGGTAAAGAAAATTCATGTACTTGTGTTTTAAGAATGTGGAAATATGAATGTGGACCGACCTTGTTAATTGTATAAATTATTTCAGTTGCATTAGGGTAGAAGTATTGTTTACATGATATAAAATACATGTTTTTGCAAAGGGTACATTCTATTTACAAATTCCCAGGCTTTAGGTTAATCACAAAGTTTAAAAAGGATAAACAAAGGCAAATGATATTTTTATATTTATTCATGTAATAAGCTACTAATTTCGTGTATAAACGGGTAGAAAGACTCGTATGCTAGTTAAAAAGAAGACCACTTATAAGGCAATGATATGCCATGGTAACCAAGAGAGTTAAATCTACTACCTAGGCATATGCATTCACTTTAACTTAAGAAATGATTCAAAGGACTGGATTTTTATGTAATCTAACTGGGTAATATAAGCAAGTAAAAATATTTTATTGAATGTTATGCCAAGATAAAATTATATAGAAGCATGCTAGTTCAACCGATAAATAATTATATATTCTCTGGCATGGGCTTGTTAACTAAACCAGGATGCTTGTGTGAGTTTTGATTAAAATCTGACATATAAATATAAGCAATATTCCATGAGACTCATGTGACAAGTCAAGGTCCCGAAAGAATTACTAGGGAAATACCCCATTTAGAGACTCATTTACTCCGAAATTTAGATAGAAATGTAACTGTAATGATGGGATCTTGGATAGAAACCAGCGATATTTTAATAGGTAAATTAACACCTCAGACAGCGAATGAATCCTCATATGCCCCCGAGGATAAATTATCACAAGCCATACTTGGCATTTAGGTATCCACTTCAAAAGAAATTTCTCTAAAACTACCTATAGGCGGAAGTGGTCTATTTATTGATGTGAGATGGATCCAGAAAAAGAAGGGTTCCAGCTATAATTCAGAAAAGGTTCGTGTATATATTTTACAAGAACGTGAAATCAAAGTGGGTGATAAAGTAGACGGAAAACATGGGTATAAAGGTATCATTTCGAAAATTTTGCCTAGACCTCTAAATATGTTGATGCTCTTGAATGGATATTAATGAATTTGATATAATTTTTGGTTAAGGCCCGAATATCACTCGCATATGTTACTTGATAATATAAACATAATGTTATTAAGTTACCAACTGGAGAGAATATTTTAATAAAGAAAAACAAGTCAATTTATTCTTGTTTGTATGTTGTGTAATGATTAATTACTTATAATAAGTCAAGAGTCTTCTGGTATTTAATTTAACTTTGATGTAAGAAAAAGAAGACTTATATATCTCTACATATATAAGTTAAAGAAAAATCTGAAGTAAACCAATATTTCTATATTGGTATAAGGGATCCTGGAATTGTTTTGAAAAAAAAAATAGCTATAAAGAAGGAAATTTTAGGGCTCATTTTAAGACTATCTTCACTGCATCCACTATGGAAGGTGAGTTTGTAGCATGCTTTGAGGCTACAGTTCATGGTTGCAGAACTTTCTTTCAAGACTTGGAATTGTCGATACTATATCCAACCCATTGAAAAATTATTGTTCAGGATGATAGTTCATGTTCTTATTTTTATTTTTATGATCGACATTTTGAGTATGTTTATTTTATTTGGTTTCTAACTTAACTTTATGAATCTTATTTCTTATTAATAGTATAAATACATAAATGCATTACGTAAGAAATTTTTAGCCTTTTACATGACATTATAGTCGGATCATTATTGAATACCCTATTAAATGTGTCGTTTTGAGTATTAGATGAGTATTGTGATACATAAAAGGGAATATGTCAACAAACCAATGTACAACGGCTATGATCCTTATTGATTTTGTACTTGATTGCGACTTTATTATGTAATCGATATCATGATGGATCATGTTATATTATGCGTAATTATGTTTGTCATAAGACCATTTGACATGTAAAAATAATTTTGCTAAGTAAAATAATGTTGGACTTTTCAGTTCGCATGCCCACGTTCAATAGAACACGTGATTGTGGCTTTATTATATTTACCATTACTAGTCTAATATTAACTAAAGATGATTTCCTATTGTTTAACAATAGATTAGAAGGATAGAAAGGTAAAATATAAATATACCAAAGGTGGACTATATATATATATATTGTAACGACCTGTATTTTACGTATTTGAGGATCGTAAAATAATTATATTTTATTCTCTAGTGGTCGGATCATTCCCAGATTTTGATATGTTCTTCATAGCGATATGAGACATGTTAATGATTTTTACCAAATTAGCTTGTGACCATTTTACCCTTACAAATATTGTTTTAGCTGCAATTTTCAATATAGGTCGAATCTGGTGCTGAAATTATTCTCACTAGATTCTAATGGTGGTTTGCGATTCTATAGGGTGGTCAAATTAAATATTTGGTTCAACGGTTTGGGAGAAATCATTATTTTAAGTTTCAGTTTTCGTTAAGCAGACTAATTAGCTGTTAATGGGATGATTAGTCATGCCCATCAAGGCAATGACCTGCAGCTATAAATAGAGGGGATTGGGGAGAGAATTGTAGTTTCTCTCCTCATTCACACATTAGGTTGGGTGCTTGTGATTCTCTGACTCAATCAAATCCCTAATTTCTTTGTCTTATTCATCCAAATTCGTCATAGATTGCATTAATTTTTGGGTTCTCCATCATTGTCCAGATCCGAATTCATCATATTTGCATTGGATCTTAAATTTGGTGAGTGATAGATATCACTCACTTGGAAACTATAGATTATATTGGTAAATTAGAATCAAATTCATATGTTATATGTTAAAATCACCTTAAAGCGGATCATATACATTTAATTCAGATTCAGACGACCTAGTAAAAACTAAATTAATCATATAAACTGGATTTTTATTAGATTTATCAAGTTCTCATGTATGTTTAGATCTAATCCATGTTAAATTCAATGATTTGTGTTATGTTTATAATATGTGCATGTTTGTTGATCAAGATTTGATGAATCGCTGTTTGTTTTGATTGAATTGATTATATTGCTTGAATTGTTTATAAGAATTGTATGCCGTAGATCTTAGGTTTGAATAACAGGGCATACCGGAGGTTTATATGGTCGGATTTAGACGAGACTTGGCGTAGGAGCTCTGGAGGACAAATCGAGAGAACCTAGAAATTTAATACGCTAACTGTACAGACCAGTACTAGTCCATGTCCGATGGACCAAAATTGGTCCATTACAGTTGCTAGAATTGTTGTGAAATTTTGGGTGTGGCATCACGGTGGTAAATTGAGGCTATGTGCAAAATTTCGAGTGATTTGGAGAAGATTTGAGATGGGTTGAAGGTTGATTTCTCAAGTGCTATAATGGCCCGACAGAGGTTTTTACTGAATAGATGATATACTTTAATATTGGACCGGTAGGAAGTGCATAGGAAGAGGATCACGAAAATGTAAACATTTAGCCATTTTGGCTATGTGTATGGAGCGGTACTGATCCATAATATGAAGGCGGTTGGGGATCAAGTTTGGGGAGTTGAATAGTGGTGCCTTCTAGAGTATGTTGATGATGTTCGGTGATGATTGGACTTTATACGGTCGACATGCAACTCAAAGATGGATAGCGCTTTGATTATGAACTCAAGTAGGAGTGTCTAAGCTGTATTGATATGATACTAGTTGTGAGATGATATACGATTCAGTATCTGGATGAATTTACTCAGGTAAGAGCTAATCGAGGATGATAATGAAATTTGCTCGAGTGGTAGCTTGAACTATTAAAAAATAATCGAGAAGGAAGGTTCGATAGATTTGAGGTGCCAAGGAATCTTTGATAATGTTCAGTCTGACTCAAAGCAAGGGCATCACGGGGACGCTCATTGGGAGCAGGTAGGATCGTGTATTCTGGATCAAGGTCAGGCAGGAGTGATCTAGTTGTCTTAGATGATTAAGGAAAACATACATAGGTAGGTTGTTTGGCAGTCTGGCTAGAATCATGGTTTCCATTACCCCTTTTGGTCGATGAAGGCAAGTTCTTTTATTAATGGATTCAAGGCTTTAGTCGGTGATAGCTAGGATATCGGTTGTTGTGGATGTTATGGTTGATTATGCGCTTTCTTCTCTATTTTCTCTATGTAGGCTATCATGCTAGGTCATTGAGGAGAAGTAGGATTGGTGGATGTCCTTTCCTATTTTAGAGTGGTATATGATAGATGATTATCCTATGCTAGCCCTTGTGCTGTTGGACAGATAAAATGATTGAACTGTATATACTCATATATCCTATGTAACTATTGTTAGTTATTTTATCTTTCACAAGGATTGTTGTTTGACTCAAGGTTTTATGTTTTCCTCTTATTACCTTGAGGTTTTCATCAATTATGTTGATGAGAAGACTAAGATAGCAGGTAGCAGGTATCAGTGTCGATGATGTTATGCGATGATGAGCAAGAGGTCGGCGTATTACTACTACCTACTACAGTTGTTTTGTTATTTCCGTTGTCTGTTGAGATTTAATGATTATTCTGAGTGATATGAAGTGAGGCTTGATGTATGGATTACTCATTATCAGAAATGTTTTGTATTGGTGATTCTAAGATGTTATGAGAGTTAGTTTTTTATTTAGTTGTAGTTTACTATTATATTATGTTGTATATTTTCGAATATATGTTATACATACACTGTGAGTTATAGAATAGGTTTATTCGAATTGTTTTTCCTTGATGATCGTCTTATATCATCTTTGCACTTCACTCAGTGCACCTTTTTCCTTAGTCCGGTGCAGGAGCTATGGAGCGTTCGTCATATCTGGTATCAGAGCCAGATTTCGATTTCTCCTAAAGTTAGTGAGTGTAAAAGCATTTGAGAGACGTACTTGTAATTCTTAGTGGATGATTACTATATTATAATATATAGTTAAGTAGGTTATTATGCACTTGAACACCAACAAGGCCTTTCTCTAATGTGAATTGATCATTATTGTTTCAGATAGAGATGAGTCGACCAACTTTGGGACACACTGCTGGGGATGAGGCTGCTACTAGAGGCATAGGTGAGGGAAGCCACAATCGAGAGGTGTAGCTTCCATGCCCGTTATCCTACTATGGTTGAAGCCATGATGGCAGTGATTATAAGAAGGATGTCAAGACCAAAAGCGGCAGTAGAGCATGTTATTCATATGAAGGCACCTAGGGTTGTTTATTTCTCTAGGCTCTTTAAGGGTTATACTTCCCTACGTGGCAAGCCATTTGTTGGTATGGAACCTACTGTTCAGATTCAAAATTGGTTGGTTAATTGTGTTCATATTTTCAAAGATTTGGGAATTAATGGTGTGACTAAGAGGAAACTTTCATCGAGACAGCTGCAAGGTCGAGCAATGGAATGGTGGAACTCTATTACTTTGGAACTCCAAGGGACCATGTCACCTAGGATCAATTTAGAACTAAGTTTGAAGAGAAGTTCACTTCTACAGTCCAGAAATTGATACTTTTTAAGATGTTCGTTGTGCTTAAGCAAGGAGCTAAACCAATGTTTGAGTATGTGGTTGAGTTTGAAGCATTATCCAGGCATGCTCATTCATATATTGAGATTTCTTATCAGAAGAACGAGAAGTTTATATTGGGATTAGATGAATAACTTGGAAAACAATTGATCGACCATATTTATGATCCTTATGAGGAGCTGGCCGGGAAGGCTTTGAGGAAGGAGAGTTTGTTTCCTCAAAAGAGTGAGGCTGTTATTGAGAATAAGGAGGATTCAAAGCCACAACAGGGTAATGGCAATAATAAAAAGTGGAATGGTAAAAAAATTAGCAACTACAAGGTAAGAATGGCTAGAAGAAACTGAAGTGTAAGGTTACCTGCTATAACAGTCAACACAAGGGCCATTATTCCAAGGATTGTAAGAACCCTAAGGTGGAGAGATTAAAGTGTTATAAATGTAATAAACCCGGACATATAAAGAAGAATTGCCTGGAATCACTAAAGCGTAGGCATGTTGTAAAGGCGTATGCTTTGGATATTGTCCGACTATCCTTGAGGTGTCCGACTATTAGAGGTGTTTCAGTTCGAGTTTTGTTTGAAACTAGAGCATCGCATTCTTTACATGTAATGGGCTTGTTTGTAAGTTAGATTTGAAACCTGAGGTTGTTGATAGATCATTGGTAGTGACTAATCCAGTAAGGGGTTCGTTGAATCTTTATATGCATTGTTGTGTTCTAGTTTTATCGAGTCATGGTTGCCCTTTTGTGTGTGATTGTTTTGTTTTGAACTTTGACGGGCTTGGGATCATTTTGGGCATGAACTGGCTCAAGAGTTATGCGGGTACTGTGGATTGCGAGAGGCTTGAGGTGACAATCAGGAATGTGGAAGTGCGAACGATGGTGATAGGTTATTTACCAGAGCATGGTGTTCTCGTTAGCTTTTTATATATGCTTGTGATTTCACAAGATAGGTTGTCGTCTATGCCAATTGTTCGAGAGTTCTCTAATGTTTTTTATAAGTTCGGAGGATTGCCGCTACATCGAGAGATTAAGTTTCGTATTGATATTTGGATGGAGCCAGGCCTATTGTTATGCCTCTTAGGCGGATGGTGCCTAACGAACAGCGAGAGTTAGGTGTGCAAGTGAACGATCTTTTTAGCAAGGGATTCATTTAGAGAAGCATATCCGAGTAGGGTGCACCAGTTGTGTTTGCGACTAAGGTTACGATTATACATAGCTTATCGTGAGCTAAATAAGATGGCTAAGAAGAACAAGTATCCATTCCTGAGGATAAATTTTTGTATATAACGACGTTGTATACACAATTATATGATTTTTGTTTGATGATAACAAACAAATATATTTTATTTTATATGTGTTTGTTACTGTACTGTTTCGTATATACATCACAGACAGGAATATAATATTTATATTTAAATAGAATACGACTATTCAGGAATTCAAATATTCAACAGTATTTTATTTAAATAGAATATTTTATTTCTATATTTAAACAGTACAAAAATATAAACACCACTATTTGTACATTTCACTGATATTCATTATTGTACAATCAATTTCAGTATAACACAAAGCTTCTTTCTATAGACACTCGATTACACAATCATACACTCAGACACTCATTTATAGTTTTACTGTTACACACACTAATATACTTTCACTGTCATCTTCTGGCTCTGTCTTCGCACTTCACAGTCAGTTCGGTCATCATCTTCATGCCTATCATATATAGAAACACATACACAGTATATAGAACAGAAATAATTTTCAAAATTTATGCAAATATAAATTTTATTTTTAAAATTTTATTTGCCTCAGTTTTCTGGTGTGTTTCTCATCATTTTTCATGACTTAATATGATATGTATATATTACTAGTACCCACTGTTCAGCCTCAACACACTACACTGGTTTGCTGATCAGAACCAGTAACTGATTCTGAACAGCCTCAACATGGTGTAGCGGTTTGCTGATAAAGTTTCATTCAGATAGTCACACGTATATACACACATGTATACACACACATACGTGCATATATACAAAGATGTATACGTGAATGAAAATACATGTCAGACTGCCAAAGTAATCATGGATGCAAGGATACAAGTTTCAGCAAAGCCAAGTCAGCAAAATACATGTGTGAAACAAGTCTAAATGATCGAGCTCAAACCAAACATACAAGTACCCAAACAGTGCAAGTCAGAGTTTCAAACATAAGGCATCAAAGTGGCGAGCCATTTCAATATGGCCAAAAAAAGGTTGGCAAAAAGAAGCATACACAGTATGATCAAGTGTGAGTCAAAGCAGAGAAGTCATACAAATAACAGTGCACAAGTCATAACATTTCACAAGTATTCACAGCAATGGCACAGAAAGCAAGGAACACAAGCCAAAGATATGACAAAGTCAGCAAGTGTAAATAAGCAGTGAACATATACATGTGGCATCCAATTTGAAGTTCAAGTGTAGCATGGTACAACAAAAGTCAGAGCATACATGAGTGCTCAGGTTTATGTGAAAGTTTTAGGTTCACATAGCTGCATGTATCCAAATAACTCAAGGCAGAGTGGATCAAGTTCAAAATAGTTCAAGTCCAAGTGGTACATGATAATAGCAACATATTTCAATTCAAATGACATGGTTATGAGACAACTTATAATTTAAGCTGTGACTGACCTCATTTAAAAATCCAAGCTCTGGTTATGCGTGGTCAGTGTGCTCTTAAATAAAAGAAAAAGAAAAAGGAAATAGTGTGCTATAAATTGAAATTAATTTGAAATTCTCCTTTGCATGTAAAAACTAGCCTATCAATCCATCTTTCTAATCTGTGAAATGTGTTGAAATCTTATGAAGTATTATGATTTGTTGATTGACAGCTACTGGGATTTGAAATTATTTTATTTTGTCACTTTAGTGGAATTATTAATTATAGTCCAAATCCGTCACTGTTTTTTGAACTTCATTTTTATAAAATCTTTTGAAAATGTTTGAAATTCATATTTTTATAACTCTCCTCATTTTTATAAAATTCTTCGTAAATCCGTCATTCTCTACAATGTGAAATATGCCACCTATTCTCAGAATATTATGATTTTTGCTTAACTGATTGAGATTTATGATGATCATTCTTCCTCTTAAGTTGATATTGTATTTGTTAGTCATTTTTTATCTATATTTTAAATTCTGTATCCTTTTGATGATAACAAAAAGGGGAGAATGGGTTTAGACTTTGATTTATGAGTGCATATTTTATAAATACTTTTAATTTTGAAAATTCATTATTTTTCATTTTTTTCCTCACTCATGCACAGTTATAGGGGGAGTTTATGTTGTAGGGGAGCATTCAAATAGGGGGAGTTCAATTCTTCACTGTCAAACACATTTATTGGATTCAAAATCTTAACATCTTTTTGTCATCATCAAAAGGGGGAGATTGTTGTATATAACGGCGTTGTATACACAATTATATGATTTTTGTTTGATGATAACAAACAAATATATTATATTTTAAATGTGTTTGTTACTGTACTGTTTCGTATATACATCACAGATAGGAATATAATATTTATATTTAAATAGAATATGACTATACATGAATTCAAATATTCAACAGTATTTTATTTAAATAGAATATTTTATTTCTATATTTAAACAGTACAAAAATATAAACACCACTATTTGTACATTTCACTGATATTCATTATTGTACAATCAATTTCAGTATAACACAAAGCTTCTTTCTATAGATACTTGATTATACAATCATACACTCAGACACTTATTTACAGTTTCACTGTTACACACACTAATGTACTTTCACTGTCATCTTCTGGCTCTGTCTTCGCACTTCATAGTCATTCCAGTAATCATCTTCATACCTGTCATATACAGAAACACACACACAGTATATGGAACAGAAATAATTTTCAAAATTTATGCAAATATAAATTTTATTTTTAAAATTTTATTTGCCTCAGTTTTCTGGTGTGTTTCTCGTCATTTTTCATGACTTGATCTGATATGTATATATTTCTAATACCCATTATTCAGCCTCAACACACTACACTTGTTTGCTGATCAGAACTAGTAACTGATTCTGAACAGCCTCAAAATTGTGTAGCGGTTTGCTAATAAAGTTTCATTCGGACAGTTACACGTATATACACACATGTATACACACATACATGCATATATACATATATGTATACGTGAATGAAAATACATGTAAAACTGCCAAAGTAATCATGTATGCAAGGATACAAGTTTCAGCAAAGTCAAGTCAGCAAAATAAATGTGTGAAACAAGTCTAAATGGTCGAGCTTAAACCAAACATACAAGTACTCAAATAGTGCAAGTCAATGTTTCAAATACAAGGCATCAAAGTGGTCAAGCCATTTCAATATGGCCAAACAAAGGTTGGCAAAAAGAAGCATACAAAGTATGATCAAGTGTGAGTCAAAGCAGAGAAGTCATACAAATAAGAGTGCACAAGTCATAACATTTCACAAGTGTTCACGACAATGGCACAGAAAGCATGGAACACTAGCCAAAGATATGACAAAGTCATCAAGTATAAATAAGCAGCGAACATATACATGGTGCAGCCAGTTTGAAGTTCAAGTGTAGCATGGTACAACAAAAGTCAGAGCATACATGAGTGCTCAGGTTCATGTGAAAGTTTCAGGTTCACACAGCTGCATGTATCCAAATAACTCAATGCAGAGTGGATCAATTTCAAAAAAGTTCAAGTCCAAGTGGTACATGATAATAGCAACATATTTTAGTTCAAATGACATGGTTAAGGCAAGAAAATGCAAATATATTTTCATATGCATGTTAAAAGTTGAAGGCAACAAGTATATATGATGCATGCATTAGTGAAGCTGGATCTTCATGTCAATATTGCTAAATTTCACGTGGACATGTATGTGTTCGCATACACACAGCATGTACATACACAATGGGTGGACACAACTTTTTAAGATGACAAGCAGTACACAAACATTTCAGTACAACAATGTGTGCAAATGAAACAGCAAATGCTTGCTAAGTGCAAACAAGGCTACAAGCTATGTGTATACAGACTATACATGAATGGAGCAGGTATGGGTGTGGACAAGAATTGTGACGACCCCAAACCCCGTACTGACGGCGGCAAGGGTAATCCTTGGAATATAACACATAAACAGATAATAGCAGAACAGAAATAAATAAATACACCAGATAATGCACAAAAGAATATACTGGATAAAAGTAATCATCAGAGTTACACAGTATACAGGATCATACTTAGAACAAATACAGTTCAGCTATACATAAATGTCTACAGCGGAAAACAAACATAATGTACAATAGGAGCTGAACAGCATAAAAAGAGATAAATGATAGAATCCATCTTCTGCTCCAGCTATCCAGAGAAAGCCAGCTAAAACTTGAATACAAGGCTGCCCGTGTAGAAAAAGGGGCACCCGAGTTTGAAAGTGAAACAAACTACGAGTCAGTCATGGGACTGGTATGAGAAATCCATTCAACACATTTATAATATGGCTAATCACAGGACCACGCCACTTTCGTGGAACGGGTTTACTCCTTTAGAATGCCAGTGCTTTAAAAACAAATCTTTCTTTTAAACATCGCAATGCTTTTTATAAAAATGAAGCCATTATAAGACTCAGTTCCCATCACACAATGCAACGCAAACAGGAGGATAGAGTTTTTACCTTATAACGGCCAAAATATGCTTGATACGAATGAAACAAAAGCATTTGATATTATTGCTAGTGTTTATATGTTTTTAGAAACAATTTCAAATCATAACTATCAATCATAGACGGCATTAATGCCCCATACCACTATGTCGCCATATATAGGTATACAATCAAAACCGCACAGTCATGTATTTGGAAATTGGATTTCCGTCATGAACCAAGGCAAAAGATAGTCCTTACCGACTTCGAGACAATCCAGCCTACCATGTCTCAGGAACAGCCGCAACTGCCCCCTGGATCGTCAGGGCCGGTCCACCGATGTGGATTATTATGCCTGAACAATACGTCTCCCCGCCCTATGGGGCGCAAATGAGCCAACGAATGACTCCATCGGTCCCGGATCGACCGATATATCCGAGGCGCCTCGCTATCCATCATCCACATAAGTAAAATGTCAGGCTGTGTAAAAACACCGACACAACTCCTAGCTAGAAAGAAACGCATGCCCTCCCTGAGGTCCTGCTCCCGTTTCTGGTTCATATCGGGGTGTGAGGCTCGCGATTTCACGTTATACACAAAGCTACGCCACACAGGTGGTGCTTTGATCATCCCCTCAACACTTTTCTTTTCAACAGAAGCCTTGATCACTGCATCTTAGCATGCCACATAGGCAATTCACACCGTGCAACTAATGGCTATCAATCACACAGAATAAATTCCAATGTCAGACACTATCCATTTGCAAGTCCGTTCTGGGTCGGAACGAAACCAGAGGCACTATATACCTCGCAAACTCATCGATCACCACGTACGTCTGGATGATCACCACTCATTATCCATATTTCAGGATGCCTCCCAATCAGGACCTCGGTTACCATCCAAACAAGGTGAGGATCTCTGGTCTTCGACCACCGTCTTCATCTTCGATTTCTTATCGTCGATTCAGTTATTCAGAATGGGATAAACCCGGTCTTTCTGAGCAACTCGCGTATATAATAAACACGTGCTACACAAACACTACATATGCATCATTTCAATTCATTAGTCACTAACCGTCAATCAGTAAGAGAACGATTTCCCAAATATTAACCCCGAAGGTGAAACCAACATCAGATCAACACCCAGGAAACCATTCGACTTAGCCAACCTTCAGTTAGTTTCTAAATTTCACATCCATATCGTTTATAATATTTATAACGATTTATCGCTATTTTTATTTATTTTAAAATAGCCAATTTATTCAAAACGACGCTTCGGGCCATAACGCGGCCGTGGCGCTGTTTTTCTTCAGATTTGATTTACACATATCTGAAAATCTAACCGTTGGATCTTCACGAAATTTACATCATTAGAAAGTTCTTTTCAAAACGAATCCAACGGTTCCAGTTTCGGGAAAATCCGACTGTCGGATCTCCCGGTATAATCGTTCGAAGTTTCGATTTCAAAATACAAACTACAGCGTCGTTATTCGATTAAATATAATTATATTTATATATATATAAATATAATCGATTCTAGTGCTGTTTTTCCTCAGATTTGAATTAAACATTCCAGACAATCCAACCGTTGGATTTTTACAAAGTTGGTGCCTTTGGAAAGATATTTCCAAAGCGAACCCAACGGTTGCGATTTCAGGAAAATCCGATGGTCGGATCTCCCGTACTAATCGTTTGAAATCACGGTTTCTAAATACGAACTGCAGCGTCGTTATTCGATATATTTTAATTATATATATATATATATATATATATATATATATCGATTCTTCGATTTCAAAGCAATATTCTTTTCATACATTTGATAAAAATTATATTTTTATCCAACTGTCTTCTATTTCAACACTTCGCTATTTTAACAATTCATGTATATAATAAAAATGTGATTTTTAGTGTAAAACAATTTATTTCAAAACTCGACTATTTTATATAGTTAATATAGGTGATGAAAATAGGATTTTTATTATAAAATAATTTATTTCAAAACAAGATTATTTTATATAGTTCATATCGATGATAAAAATTGGATTTTTATTATAAAACAATTTCTTTCCAAATATGAATACCTGTCAACACATGAATTTTAATTCAACGAATGAATATCGATTCAACACATGAAGGTTTTCTATAGTTTCTATATATAGATAAAAAGGTGATTTTTATATTTAAAACACGAATACCATTCAACACATGAATTTCAATTCAACGAATGAATATCGATTCAACACATGAAGGTTTTCTATAGTTTCTATATATAGATAAAAAGGTGATTTTTATATTTAAAACACGTATACCATTCAACACATGAATTTCAATTCAACGAATGAATATCGATTCAACACATGAAGGTTTTCTATAGTTTATATATATAGAGTAAAAATGTGATTTTTATATTTAAAACACGAATACCATTCAACTCATGAATTTCAATTCAACGAATGAGTTTCAATTCAACACATGAAGGTTTTCTATTCAACGAATAAATATAGTTTCAACAAATGAAAATAATTCTAACACATGAATATTATTCAAAATTTCGGTAGCATAACGGCATGGTAGTTAAAACCGGGACCGTCCCTAGTATGGCTCCTCGCTCTACCTTAAAACCTCGCGGTTTTTGACAATGGGGATTCATGCATCTAGTTCGCACGCGGGCGGCATGTATATTTTTTTCATTTCCACAAACTAATCCTATGTGGTTTCAACCAAATATTTCTCAACCACAAACGGGTATTTTTCAACCACAATCAATCAATATCAACCACAAACAATTCCAATCAACCATTCGCTATCAATCAATTTTCACACCAATCACAACCAATAAATATCGTCCATGGTTTGTGGACGAGTGGTGTATATATATATATATATATATATATATATTTATATATAGCATTTCACTTCTATTTCAACACATATATAATTTTTCCCACGCATATACAACTTATACATCGAACGTACAACTTATACAACGCTTATACCAGAGGTGTACAACGCTTATATAACTCATACATCGTCGTTTTCCATATCGTTTATAATTTAGAAATCTCACATTGGGTTCCCCTCCACCAAAAATAGCGGAAGGCTTAGAAAAATATGCGGTCTCTTCTAGAATGTAGAAGACGTCCACACGAGTCCACTGTTTCCTGTTTCATCGAATTTCGTTATCATATGATAAATATACGATTTTTATTCGATAATCTAAAATAGCAACGCTTTTAAACTATTGAAATTAGTTTTAAATAATCACCTTCCTCGTAGTTAAATACATGCCAATGGTTCCTCTTTTTGCTCGAACCTAGGGTTCGAATTCCCACGCACTCTAGAACGCCGGGCGCAGATCGAGAAGCACCACGTCGTAGTGCTTGGAAAACCGCACCAAGGGGTACCAATCCCCTCGAACTCGCACGCTCCCTGGTCCATCAATCTTCAGGCGAACGACGGTATTTTGGGGCCGCGAATCGGAGAAAATACAGCTCCAGAGATAATCTCACCGTATAGATTCGAAGATCACGTGATTCTCTACAATATTGTCTGAAGAATCAAACGATTTCAATGTGTGGATCGTGAGTTATGGAGGGAGGAAGTTGCGAGGTTTTCCGCGTTGGATTTTGAAGAGGCGGCGGGATTTTCTGATAAGTGATTAGGGTTACGTGGCCCCTCTTTATTTATTTTATTTTTAAATTATTTTAAATCCGAAAATACCCCTTCTCACATACAAACTCCAATCCAAACCCAACGACTGTCGTCCCTAGCGTTTTACCCCCATTCCGAACACAATGGGATATGTTTCGAAGGCCCATTCGAATGTTTCAGTCAGTTTTCCTTCAAATTAAAATATAAAACATTCAATATTTAATTTCAACATACATTTCAATTTTCCAGGGCCACAAACTGATTCGAAAAATTCCAGAAAAATAAATCTGGCTATGTTTTGACAATACGGTCCCAACAAAACTAATTTCGTCGAATTCTGAGACCGTTTGAAAAATGGCCCATTTCTGGTCGATCCAATTTAATAGAAATCAACCAAGCACATTTTCCTTTGCCACGCTCACACACTAACTTCAAAAATTATGAAATTTGAAACTTAGCAGTAGTTTAACATCCCGGATCCAACAAAAGTGGTTTCGTCGAATTCCGCGGGCTATATAAATTCCATAGCGACTTTTCTGAAAATTCATTTGGCCATAACTTTTGCTTTCTGCTATAAAACTTCGATTTTTCAGATTCTTAGAAGGGAATTCACTAACAGATTTAAATATTTTTGGTTTCACTCAAATCCGTTTTGTTTTGCACCCGGTTCAGTCAGTCAAAGTTTGAAATGAAAATTTGAAACTGCCGCGCAATTTCAGGCCTTGTTTATAATTAGAATTAATTATATTCGTTTTCAAATGTCGATTCAAACTCACTTTTCATTGCTATTATTTAAAATATTTATTTTAAATATTTAAAATCCACTATTTTAGCCAATTTAAAATTTTAAATTGGTTCAGATTTTCCGGGTCGTTACAATCTTCCCCACTTAAAACTTTTCGTCCCCGAAAAGGAACAAAGTCACAAGTGGTTTGATTAATCAACTCTACGTTCAATCTGGTTTCCATTCTCCAACTTTTCAGTTTCTGAGAATTTTCAAATTCTTCAAAAATTTGGCTAACATCCGGAATTTTCGAAAAATTTCGCCATAACCTCCTTTGTACGGGGAGAGGTTTGGAAATTTATTGGGCCATATTAGGTACCCAATAAATCCTAATAAGCATACACATATTTATAGTGATATATTCTGGTGTTTACAGGGGAGTGTGTATAGATAATAACTCCAGAGAATAAATTCTCGTCACCCTGTCAAAGCCTGAGGGAGTGTGTATTTTAATTGCTCCAAAGGATAAATCCTCGTCACCTCGTCCCGTGTGGGAAATAAATAATCCATATGCCGTATCTAATAACTAGAGAGACGTGATTATTGTCAACTCCAGTCCCGTGTGGGGTTTTTATTAATCTGGAAATTTCATCGTTACAATTTAAATAGTCCATATCAGTCATCAGTTCAACCTGCAAAATATAGTCATCGCCATACAAGCCTCTCGCTCGTATGGTAAATCTTCCACCTCATCACACAAGCTCCAAATGCTTATGTGGTATATGATGAAGTATGCCTATCATCAGAAGTATACCATGTATTGTAGTTCAAAATTAATTGTTACTATCCTATGGCGACATTTATTTTTACACACAGAATAACCAGCACTCCGCATCCAATGGCATTCACAGGAGTTGATATAATAATATTTCGCATCCAACTCATCAAGGTTTACCTATTTGTCGGGCACGCAAATAAAATCTTTACTCAACAGCTATCCATTTACCTGTTCAAACATATATAATGCACATGTATATATTTCTATCTACTTTCTAATCAGTTCAATGTGTGATTTAAATGAATATATTCTACCATTCATTCTATTATTGATTAAATTAACTATCGTTTCAATAATTTAATTAATCAAATCTACTATCACACAACATAAACAACAATCAAATTGTCTTTAACTTTTAAAAAATATACTAATCAATTTCTATACTCTTTTAAAATCATTCAGACTATAGAATTAAAAGTGCACATCCATGGAAAGAAAATAACAACAGAGTAGAGAACTAATTAGTAATGCAAAGTATGGTAAATGTAACTTGCACCGGAGTCAATCAGAGATATCTACTCGACACTTAGGATAGGCTTTCTGAATGCTCTCCTCAGTTTCCCAAGTACAATCTCGCGGATCTCCACTCCATTGCACTTTGACTAAGTGAACCTTCTTGTTCCTCAGCTTTTTGGTTTCTTTGCCGATAATCTTGAGCGGCTCTCTTCTCACAACCAGTTCTGGAGTAATTTTGATATCCTGTTGAGCTGCTTCCTCCACGATCAAGTCTGGATCATGAACGTGCTTTTTAAGTTAAGATATATGAAATACATCATGCACCCCAGGCAACCAATCTGGCAATTTAACCCTATAAGCGAGAGTTCCGATCCGTTCCAGAATAGGAAACGGACCAATGAATTTGGACGCCAACTTTCCAGTTTTACCGAACCGGATAACTCCTCTCATCGGCGATACTTTCAAATATACATAGTCGCCAACAACAAATGATATATCCCTTCTTCTCCTATCGGCATAACTCTTTTGTCGGCTTTGAGCGGCCAGTAGTCGTTTCTTGATAAAATCGACTTTGTCGGCGGCTTCTCGGATCATATCAGGCCCTAACACAAGTCTATTACCGGGTTCGACCCAACAAGCAGGGGATCAACACAGTCTACCATACAATGCTTCGAATGGCGACATTGTCAGGCTCGCCTGGTAGCTGTTGTTATATGAGAATTCAGCCAAATGTAGATGGTCTTCCCATGATCCACCGAAATCTAGAACACAAGCCCGCAATAGATCTTCTAAAATACGATTCACCCTCTCAGTCTGACCATCTGTCTGAGGATGATAAGAGGTGCTTAGATTCAGCTTTGTTCCCAGCTCTACTTGAAATGCCTCCCAGAATTTACTAGTAAATATCGGGTCTCTATCACTGACTATACTGAGCGGCACTCCGTGTAGTCTAACAATTTCCTTGAAGTATATCTGCGCCAGACTCTGAGTAGTTCTGTTTGATCTGACAGGTATGAAATGGGCGGTCTTCGTGAAGCGATCTACGATCACCCAAATACTGTCATTCCCCTTTCTGGTTCTGGGCAAACCATCGATGAAGTCCATGGAAATATGTTCCCACTTCCAACCAGGAACGTCTAGCGGTTGTAACAATCCAGCCAGTTTTTGTTGGTCGCTCTTGAGTAGCTGGCTAGTAGGGCATCGGCTAACATATATTGAAACGTCTCTTTTCATAGCCTTCCACCAGAATGTTCGCTTGAGATCGTTATACATTTTGGCCACACCAGGATGGATACTCAGCTTGGACTTGTGACACTCGTCTAACACTTCCCTTTTTAACTCTGGGATGTCAGGAACACAAATCCTTCCTTTCAACCTCAGGGTCTCGTCGTTATCTATTTGAAAACACAAGGGTTCGCCTTTCTGAATCCTTTTGATCATATCCTTAATAAAGTTATCCTCCTTCTTAAGAATATGTAACACCCCACACCCGCTATAGTCACTCACTAAGGGAATGCCATAGCATCGGTGGAGTATTTTTAGTGAGTATAGAACAGTAAAATTACAACAAGACAGATATAATGTAATACTTGAAAATTTAAAACATCATCTCATAGCAGCGGAAAGTAAAACATGTTTGGTTACATCATAAAACCATAACAAGAGTCAACTACAAAATATCCATCCTGAATAAAATAAGTACATAATCCCACTACTCATAACAAATAGCCATAACAGAAAAGATAAGATAAGCTGAGCTCTACATCTACGGTCCAAGCTCCAAGAGATAGATAAAGCAAACTGATCAAAGCCCACTAGCACTAGGCCCAACCTGAGGACCTGAAGGAAAAAGATAAAAACAACGGGGGTCAGACATAAGCCTGAGTGAACCCTATCTCCTTAATAATACAATTATTAAAGTAATTAGGGTATGATATGAACTCGGTATGGTATCTTTGGGGATAATGACTACACTAAGTTGCCCACGAACACAGGACGAACTAAGATAACCGTAAAGACGCATCTACCCACCCAAGGATAATTACTAACTGCACCACACCAGTCACTCCTACTCAAAGGTTGATCCCACCCAAGGATATCAAAGATAGATATAACCAGTAGTTTCCTGTACCCTAGTTGACTACATAGGTGCCGTCTGCCCCTATCTCTACTAGGTGTACCCCACTACCCCAAGCGATCGGCTCCCTAACGTAGATACCCGTGCTGGTCCCACAGTGGGGTGTATCACTCCCCTAAAGTGGCTACCCAATACTATCAACGGTGCACGGCTTTATATCTACACGATGCAACAACGGCTTATCTACCAGCCCGGGCCCACACACGCATATGAAACCCGTTGGACTTGCGTTGCCACCGCTACCCCGTTTTGGCCTCTTATAATCAAGCCCAATATGCGTGTCCCGTCACTCGACATGGGTCGAGCCCACAAAGATACGTTTGGGATATTGGTTGAAATGGGCCCCCCACAAGCTACTACTTAAGCTTGTCATTTTATCTAGTGCATCCCACTTAACCCCTTTTTATAATCATGCCCCTTACATGTTAAGGTTTGGTTAAGTCATCCAATTATATTACAATTGCCCCTTAAGGCACCCACTAGATTTTCGCATGCCACCCAAGGCACTTACTTGATTCCCACATGCCACCCAAGGCACTTACTTGATTCCCACATGCCACCCAAGGCACTTACCTGATTTCCCCATGCCACCCAAGGCACTTACTTAACCCTTTAATCATGTTTAGTTACATGTTCCACTTTGGTTAAGTATTCTTATCGTATTTTCTATTGCCACCCAAGGCAACCCACTAGTTTCCTCATGCCACCCAAGGCACCCCCACTAGTTACTATATGCCACCCAAGGCACCCACTTAACCCCTCATGTCCCACTACATGCTAATATGGTTAAGTGTTTCTTAATTAATTAAGACCGTGATCTCCCATAAAGACCTCCCACATTAGACTGGCTGTTATGACCGCCTGGTTAAGCCGGTAGAGTCCGGGCAGTCTTACGTCATAACAAAGTCTAACCTCGTGTCTTTACCTTAATCACGTATTTAATTTATGGCTAAGACCTCTCACATTGGGCTGACATTTGTAGCAACTGGTTAAGCCGGTCGGGTCCGGGCAGTTTTACACTACAAATGAGTCCAACCTCGTGTCTTAGTCGATTAATTACACCTAATTAATCACCCCCATATTAATTATTCCTAATTAATATCAAGTTTTCCATAACATGGGTAGACCTAACTCAATAGGTAAATTCCCATGGGGTAGACCTAACTCAATAGGTAAATTCCCACTTATGGTAATTTATTTTTATGGTATGCTTAATCATACCCAACCATGCTTTAATTAACATATTTACCAACCCCATCGTTTCCCCACGTAAATCGTTCTCATTTCATGACATAATAAAGGGGAAGATCCATCACAACTATCATGGGTTTAGCATACAACTTTGTCATGGGTTAAGAGGATGTCAACTTGCATATATGAGCATATATTAACCCAACTATATTCAACCCAAACTTGCATATTATCAAACATGTGTCTTACATAACATGTTGCATATGAACTTACATATCATCAAACATGTGATTTGCATAACATGTTGCATATGAACTTACATATCATCATACATGTGATTTGCATAACATGTAGAACTTGCATTTTAGCATATACTTAACTTGCATAAGCACTCACATACTTGCATAAGCATTCATATACTTGCATAAGCTTGCATATCATGTTAAACTTGCATTTCAACATATACATAACTTGCGTAAACATTCACATACTTGCATAGGCTTGCATATTATGTTAAACTTGCATTTCAACATATACATAACTTGCATAAACATTCACATACTTGCATAGGCTTGCATATTATGTTAAACTTGCATTTCAACATATACATAACTTGCATAAACATTCACATACTTGCATAGACTTGCATATTATGTTAAACTTGCATTTCAACATATACATAACTTGCATAAACATTCACATACTTGCATAGGCTTGCATATTATGTTAAACTTGCATTTCAACATATACATAACTTGCATAAACATTCACATACTTGCATAGGCTTGCATATTATGTTAAACTTGCATTTCAACATATACATAACTTGCATAAACATTCACATACTTGCATAGGCTTGCATATTATGTTAAACTTGCATTTCAACATATACATAACTTGCATAAACATTCATATACTTGCATAAGATGTTAAACATGCATATAAGCATATACATGACTTGCATAAGTACTCACATACTTGCATAACATGTTTGCATAATGGATCCATATTCACTTAGTGTTTTGCATCATAAACATCATGAAACAACTTGCATAAAAATATCATGATTACATATTATGAAACTTGCATGACATAAGGCATATAACTTGCAAAACACATAATATTCACTACATCAAGCTTGCATAAATATATGGATCCACAAACATAGCCATACTTTATCACATCTTATCATAATCAATTCAATAATTGATTATTAAGGGGATAAAAGCTCACCAAAACAAGATTAGCAAGTTAAATGAAGCAAATCCCAATGATTAAGTAGAAGAAGATGTAGATTAGCTTGCAAACCCTCTTAGGATTTTTAGTGGAGGCTCTCCAATTTTCTAAGTGGTGGCATAATGGCCTTAGATCTAATTTTGGTAAGGATAAGGGGGGTATTAGGGTGTACATATAGATTAGTTAGATGTTTTAGGACCATAGGATATACCCTAGAACCAATCCTAGCCTTTAAAGCATGTCTTGGGGAAGAAGTCAAGTGTAGGAACCATTTAGGGCCCAAAAAAAACAGCCCAAAACTCATCCCGGGCCTCAAAACATGAGCAGTTTTCGTTTTTGATTTTTCGTGAAACTTTGACGGGCCATAACTTGGTCATACGGACTCCGATTTACGAAAACTCGGACTCTATTTCGCGTATTTTTCCGAGACGAACGCAATGGCACAGCCCGTTTCCCCTGATTCAGAATATTTAATTTAGTTCTGCTCTGATTTATGTTATAACAAGTTATTTAACATACGGGGTGTTACATTCTCCCCTACTTAAAGGATTTCGTCCCCGAAATCTCTAAGTCAAGAAGAACGTATCCTACCAACCAAACAACCATCTACTCAACCATCAAACACTGGAATCCATTGTCCTTAAAACAATTTCTAATGATGTATGAGCATATGCAAAAAGTGTGTGTATATGTTCCCTATCTAATGTATGAACATATGCAAACCATGATAGTGCCATGCATCCATTATGTATGCGAGGGAACCCTATCGACACATACAATATCTACATGAGTGCACAATCATTCACCAAAATGCATCATCCATATGATAACACAATCATTATACATCCATAAATATAGCTTCCTACACACAATTTTATGCAATATGCAATATGAAG
Source organism: Allium sativum (assembly GCA_030737875.1). NCBI lineage: Eukaryota > Viridiplantae > Streptophyta > Magnoliopsida > Asparagales > Amaryllidaceae > Allium > Allium sativum. The sequence continues at coordinate 605,149,478 of CM060923.1, read as the reverse complement.
TGATTGAGCCGATCTAGTGCCTAGAGTGTGTGTATATGCATCCACGAGCAACCACTAGCAAACACTTGCATCCACTTGCATCCATCATACATAACATGTCTCAAACACATGTTTCAACCATAGGACTATCCTATCTGAAGGTCAAAGGTACTAACGAGAGGACATACTAAGGATAAGATAAGTACCAGTCAAACGATAAAGGAGAAGTTAAAAGACATACTCTCAAAAAGAAATGGATACAAAGAACGCATCTTCGCTTCCGTCTCCCAAGTTGCGTTGCTCTCCTCTTCTCCCCATTGCACTTTGACTAGCTGAACCTCTCGATTCCTCAATTTCCTAGTCTCTGACCCAAGGATGCGAGTAGGAGCTCGTCGAATAGTCGCATCACGCTCTGCTTCCACTTCTCTAAGCAAACTTGGCTCTACCACCTCTGCGGTCTTATGTAGGCACTTCCTCCCATGGAATACATCATGTACACCACTAAGTCTGTCAGGCAACTCCACCAATGGAAGATGCTCCTCCCATGTACCTCCAAAATCCAAGATACATAGCCTCAAAAGGTCTTCTAAAATATGATTCACCCTCTCGGTCTGGCCGTCCGTCTGAGGATGATATGCGGTACTCAAACGCAACTGAGTCCCTACCGCCTTTTGCAAACTCTTCCAAAACTCTCTAGTGAAGATAGGATCTCGATCACTCACTATACTGGAGGGTACCCGATGCAATCGAACTATCTCTCGAAGATATACAAAAGCTAGCCATGGAGCAGTCCACTTACTCTTCACAGGTATGAAATGGGTGTTCTTAGTAAGTCTGTCTACCACCACCCAAATTCCTGTATTACTCTTTCTCGATCTGGGTAACCTGTCAATAAAATCCAACGAGACGCTGTCCCACTTTCATTGCGGAACCTCCAATGGGTGAAGCAACCCACCCGGTTTCTTTCGCTCCGTCTTCACTCGTTGGCACACCAAGCATCGAGCGACATGCTCGGCCACATCTTTCTTCATACCGGCCCAGAAGAAAGCCCTCTTCATGTCTTGGTACATCTTACCCCCACCGGGATGAATGGTCATCCTAAAACGGTGTGCGTCATCAAGAATAGCCTTCCTCAAACCCTCGTCCTACGGTACACAAAGTCTACTGTCTCTACGCAAGCACCCTCTATCATCTAGGGTGTACCTACTCAAATGGCTGGGCGACTCCCCCCTTATGAGCTTCTCTACTAACTCAACCAACTGTGGGTCGCCCCTCTGTGCTTCTCCAATCCGCCCCAAAAGAGTAGGTCTAACTTCCAAAGAAGCTAGCAAACCGGGTACAAAGTCAACGGAAGGTCTAAAGTCAAACTTAGAAATAAACTCTAAGCTCCGTCGTTCAACGAACAATGAACTCAAGGACAACCTTTTTCTACTTAAGGTGTCCGTTACCATGTTACCCTTACTCATAGGATGCTAAGGATCCCATCCACTTTTGATGTCCTAAGACTATGCGCTCGAAGAGTCTCCAACACTTCCCTAAGATGTAGGGCATGCTCTTCTCCACCAGAATATCATCCAAAATCATCACAACTGTCTCCCACGCAGACCACCCTAGTCGAATTCGGCATCCCCCAAATGCAAGCCCCAAAGGCCTAAACCAATATCAGACAAACACCCAAGGGATACCTCCTTCGAATTCAGACGACCTACGTGAGACGATACTAGTAAAAATGGCTAAGTAATTAAGCCCTTGACCAATTCTGGATGTTCTCGCCAGTCTCGCTCCAAAACCGTCGTTTATCCTATACTGGCCCTGCTCAGCCTATTGAGCACATACGAAAACTTATTTCGCTCTTAGAAAAGACCCAGATGTCATCTACAAAGACCATCACGAACTTATTTAGGTACTCCCTGAACACCCTTCTCAACAAAGTATGCGGGGGCGTTCGTCAAACCCAATGGCATCACCAGCCACTCATAAAAGAAATCATCCGGAGTCCCAAAGGCAGTCTCCTCTATACTATTCTCAGCCACTCTCAACTGATGAAATCCCGTGGCTAAGTCCTACTACAAAAATACTGAGGCGCCAGCCAACTGATCAAGGAGATCATTAATCCTCGGCAATGGGTATCTATTCTTCTTTGTGAGTTTCTTTAGTTCCCTTTAGCCTACACAAAGTCTGAGGGACCCATCCGCCTTCATAACAAAAACTACTGGAGCGCCCCACTCCGATATACTTCGTCTTATGAACCCCTTCTCAAGCAAATCGCCTACTTACTTATGGAGTTCCCTCCTCTCACGAGGAGCCATGTGGCACACTGGCCAAGATACTGGTTTAGCATTATCCACCAGATATATTCGGAAGTCAATCTCCCGCTTCGGAGGTAAGCCCTTCACCTCTTCACACACATCCGGGTATTCCCAGACCGCTCTATCAGATCGCAAACTCTAGACCGACGTGTCAAGCGATTCTAGATAACTTAGCATAACAGATTCTATGGGATTACAAGAAATCTCGAGAGTGTTACCCAGGTGGCCCATAAGCCTAACAACTCTCCCTTCAAAATCAAGAACGGCACCCCTACTGGATAACCAGTCCATGCCTAAAACTAACCCATAGCCCGTGAAGCCCAAAAAGCATCACATCTAAACTCAACGCTAAGTATAGAAACTTTCAAACCCAAACATATCATGGAGCCCCAACTGGGTTTGAAGAAACTAAGGGATCATCTACCAAACTGGTGTCTAAGTGCAGTGATTCAACTAACAATGGTGGGATAAACGAACTCAATATATCAGAATCAAATAGAGCTTGAATCGGATGATAAAGAAATCCAAATTCCAACCTAGACGGTCATATCCCCATCAGGTACCCTAGTCGTGAGGGAATACAACTACCCTCCAGAAGATTCCATACCTTGCCCTTGCTTCTTTGAACAATCCTAATAAGGTGTCCTATTCCTCTTAAAAGGATAACCACTTGCCTTCTTCTTCCCTATTCTCCACTCGTAACCTCCCACCAATGAGGTTTCATCTTTCATTAACCAAACAACTATTTGAGCCTTCCTCCCATCGTTTATCCAATAGATACCTACCAGTCCTCCTCCTTCTTGAACCAACTTCTAATCCGACTAACGTCTAAGTCCCTTGAAGTGGTTTTCCATCCTTATCTATCTTAGAAAGATCATCTATACGCGGAGGGGAAACTCAAAACGAGAGAAAGGAAGAGATTCAAAATGGAGAATTCGAAAGATATAGATATGGCTATTGGGGATTATGCTTTTCTTTCAAAAACTTTTCTCTTAAAAGACATGTTTTTGAAAATACTTTCTTCTAAAATATTCTTAGAAAATAGTTTTTCTTAAAAAATTTATCTGTTCTGGTAACCTTAAGCTCTGATACCACGTGTAACACCCCACACCCGCTATAGTCACTCACTAAGGGAATGCCATAGCATCGGTGGAGTATTTTTAGTGAGTATAGAACAGTAAAATTACAACAAGACAGATATAATGTAATACTTGAAAATTTAAAACATCATCTCATAGCAGCGGAAAGTAAAACATGTTTGGTTACATCATAAAACCATAACAAGAGTCAAGTACAAAATATCCATCCTGAATAAAATAAGTACATAATCCCACTACTCATAACAAATAGCCATAACAGAAAAGATAAGATAAGCTGAGCTCTACATCTACGGTCCAAGCTCCAAGAGATAGATAAAGCAAACTGATCAAAGCCCACTAGCACTAGGCCCAACCTGAGGACCTGAAGGAAAAAGATAAAAACAACGGGGGTCAGACATAAGCCTGAGTGAACCCTATCTCCTTAATAATACAATTATTAAAGTAATCAGGGTGTGATATGAACTCGGTATGGTATCTTTGGGGATAATGACTACACTAAGTTGCCCACGAACACAGGACGAACTAAGATAACCGTAAAGACGCGTCTACCCACCCAAGGATAATTACTAACTGCACCACACCAGTCACTCCTACTCAAAGGTTGATCCCACCCAAGGATATCAAAGATAGATATAACCAGTAGTTTCCTGTACCCTAGTTGACTACATAGGTGCCGTCTGCCCCTATCTCTACTAGGTGTACCCCACTACCCCAAGCGATCGGCTCCCTAACGTAGATACCCGTGCTGGTCCCACAGTGGGGTGTATCACTCCCCTAAAGTGGCTACCCAATACTATCAACGGTGCACGGCTTTATATCTACACGATGCAACAACGGCTTATCTACCAGCCCGGGCCCACACACGCATATGAAACCCGTTGGACTTGCGTTGCCACCGCTACCCCGTTTTGGCCTCTTATAATCAAGCCCAATATGCGTGTCCCGTCACTCGACATGGGTCGAGCCCACAAAGATACGTTTGGGATATTGGTTGAAATGGGCCCCCACAAGCTACTACTTAAGCTTGTCATTTTATCTAGTGCATCCCACTTAACCCCTTTTTATAATCATGCCCCTTACATGTTAAGGTTTGGTTAAGTCATCCAATTATATTACAATTGCCCCTTAAGGCACCCACTAGATTTTTGCATGCCACCCAAGGCACTTACTTGATTCCCACATGCCACCCAAGGCACTTACTTGATTCCCACATGCCACCCAAGGCACTTACCTGATTTCCCCATGCCACCCAAGGCACTTACTTAACCCTTTAATCATGTTTAGTTACATGTTCCACTTTGGTTAAGTATTCTTATCGTATTTTCTATTGCCACCCAAGGCAGCCCACTAGTTTCCTCATGCCACCCAAGGCACCCCCACTAGTTACTATATGCCACCCAAGGCACCCACTTAACCCCTCATGTCCCACTACATGCTAATATGGTTAAGTGTTTCTTAATTAATTAAGACCGTGATCTCCCATAAAGACCTCCCACATTAGACTGGCTGTTATGACCGCCTGGTTAAGCCGGTAGAGTTCGGGCAGTCTTACGTCATAACAAAGTCTAACCTCGTGTCTTTACCTTAATCACGTATTTAATTTATGGCTAAGACCTCTCACATTGGGCTGACATTTGTTGCAACTGGTTAAGCCGGTCGGGTCCGGGCAGTTTTACACTACAAATGAGTCCAACCTCGTGTCTTAGTCGATTAATTACACCTAATTAATCACCCCCATATTAATTATTCCTAATTAATATCAAGTTTTCCATAACATGGGTAGACCTAACTCAATAGGTAAATTCCCATGGGGTAGACCTAACTCAATAGGTAAATTCCCACTTATGGTAATTTATTTTTATGGTATGCTTAATCATACCCAACCATGCTTTAATAAACATATTTACCAACCCCATCGTTTCCCCACGTAAATCGTTCTCATTTCATGACATAATAAAGGGGAAGATCCATCACAACTATCATGGGTTTAGCATACAACTTTGTCATGGGTTAAGAGGATGTCAACTTGCATATATGAGCATATATTAACCCAACTATATTCAACCCAAACTTGGATATTATCAAACATGTGTCTTACATAACATGTTGCATATGAACTTACATATCATCAAACATGTGATTTGCATAACATGTTGCATATGAACTTACATATCATCATACATGTGATTTGCATAACATGTAGAACTTGCATTTTAGCATATACTTAACTTGCATAAGCACTCACATACTTGCATAAGCATTCATATACTTGCATAAGCTTGCATATCATGTTAAACTTGCATTTCAACATATACATAACTTGCGTAAACATTCACATACTTGCATAGGCTTGCATATTATGTTAAACTTGCATTTCAACATATACATAACTTGCATAAACATTCACATACTTGCATAGGCTTGCATATTATGTTAAACTTGCATTTCAACATATACATAACTTGCATAAACATTCACATACTTGCATAGGCTTGCATATTATGTTAAACTTGCATTTCAACATATACATAACTTGCATAAACATTCACATACTTGCATAGGCTTGCATATTATGTTAAACTTGCATTTCAACATATACATAACTTGCATAAACATTCACATACTTGCATAGGCTTGCATATTATGTTAAACTTGCATTTCAATATATACATAACTTGCATAAACATTCACATACTTGCATAGGCTTGCATATTATGTTAAACTTGCATTTCAACATATACATAACTTGCATAAACATTCATATACTTGCATAAGATGTTAAACATGCATATAAGCATATACATGACTTGCATAAGTACTCACATACTTGCATAAAATGTTTGCATAATGGATCCATATTCACTTAGTGTTTTGCATCATAAACATCATGAAACAACTTGCATAAAAATATCATGATTAATATTATGAAACTTGCATGACATAAGGCATATAACTTGCAAAACACATAATATTCACTACATCAAGCTTGCATAAATATATGGATCCACAAACATAGCCATACTTTATCACATCTTATCATAATCAATTCAATAATTGATTATTAAGGGGATAGAAGCTCACCAAAACAAGATTAGCAAGTTAAATGAAGCAAATCCCAATGATTAAGTAGAAGAAGATGTAGATTAGCTTGCAAACCCTTTTAGGATTTTTAGTGGAGGCTCTCCAATTTTCTAAGTGGTGGCATAATGGCCTTAGATCTAATTTTGGTAAGGATAAGGGGGGTATTAGGGTGTATATATAGATTAGTTAGATGTTTTAGGACCATAGGATATACCCTAGAACCAATCCTAGCCTTTAAAGCATGTCTTGGGGAAGAAGTCAAGTGTAGGAACCATTTAGGGCCCAAAAAAAACAGCCTAAAACTCATCCCGGGCCTCAAAACATGAGCAGTTTTCGTTTTTGATTTTTCGTGAAACTTTGACGGGCCATAACTTGGTCATACGGACTCCGATTTACGAAAACTCGGACTCTATTTCGCGTATTTTTCCGAGACGAACGCAATGGCACAGCCCGTTTCCCCTGATTCAGAATATTAAATTTAATTCTGCTCTGATTTATGTTATAACAAGTTATTTAACGTACGGGGTGTTACAGAATAGATATTTTTTCAATTAAGGAAGTCGTAATAATAAAGCTGGCGATCATTACATTCTTTCGACTCAGCGCATTGGCCACGACATTGGCTTTCCCTGGAGTGTATATAATCTCAAAGTCGTATGCTGCAAGGAACTCTAGCCAACGTTGCTGCCTCAGATTCAAGTCTTTCTGGGTGAACAGATACTTTAACGACTGGTGATCTGTATACAGTTCAAATCTCTCACCCAGAAGATAGTGTCTCCAGATTTTCAAGGCGAATACTATAGCCAATAACTCAAGATCATGAGTTATGTAGTTTTTCTCATGCGGCTTCAGCTGACGGCTAGCATAAGCAATCACTTGACCCCTTTGCATTAACATTGCGCCAAGGCCTTCTCTAGAAGCATCAGTCCAGACTTTTAAATCCTGATTGCCGTCGATTATGGTTAACACTGGAGCAGTCGTTAACCTTAACTTTAGCTCTTCAAAAGCCTCCCTCATTCTGGAGTCCATTTGAATTTTGATTGCTTCTTTGTAAGCTTCGTTAAGTGACCAGATATCTTTGAAAAGTTTTTAACGAACTTCCGGTAATAACTAGCCAATCCAAGAAAACTGCAGACTTCTGTAGGAGTGCTAGGTTGTTTCCAGTTCTGAATAGCTGTGATTTTACCTGGATCCACAGCAATTCCTTCTTTCGATACAACGTGGCCAAGAAATTTCACTTCATCTTGCCAGAATATACATTTGGATAGTTTGGCTTTTAATACATTCCTTCTGAGAATTTCCAGAACCTGTTCCAAATGCTTTTCATGTTCGGCCTTTGATTTAGAGAAGATTAGAATATCGTCAATAAAAACCAGAACAAATTTATTCAAAACCCCTCTGAATACTCTATTCATCAGATCGACGAAGTAAGTTGGAGCGTTACATAAGCCGAACGGCATTACTAACCACTCGTAGAATAAGTCTGGACCTCTGAATGCTGTCATCGGAACACATTCTTCGGCAATTCGAAGCTGATGGAAGCCTGTAGCTAGGTCCATTCTTGAAAATATTTATGCTCCATTCAGACGATCCAATAAATTATCGATTCGCGGCAGTGGGTGTTTGTTCTTAATTGTCTCCTTATTCAAATCGCGATAATCCACACATAGTCGTAGAGTACCGTCTGATTTTGGGACAAACACCACTACTGCACCCCAATCAGAGAGACTAGGCCTGATCAGACCCTTCCATACGAGCTGTCGTGTTTGATTGTCTAATTCCTCTTTCTCTTTCAAGGACATTCTTCGAATAGCGTGAACTGCCGGCCTTGCATTCAGAATTAATGCAAATTTGAAATCTATTTCTCTCTGCGGAGGTAAGCGAACAACTTCTTCAAACACATCCGCATAATTTTTGACGATCGGAATATCTTTCACTAGGTCGAGAATATTCTCTGTGACTTCAGGGATATTTTCTATTCGAGCTGGAGAAACATCCAAAGCTGCCCAAAAGTCCTTTCTATTTGAATTCTGACCTTCGTATGGAATAGTTATATAATCACATGATTTAATCTTTGCCCTAACAACTCTCTCGGCGCATCTAACCTCAGCTTCATATTTGGTTAACCAGTCTAACCCCAAGATAAGATCAAACTCTTTAAAATTCATGATGACCGCGATGGTAGGGAACCGATAACGAGAAAAAGAAACCGACACTCCACAAACCCAACTGAGATCAGTGGAACCCCCAACCGGATTCTGGACAGTCATTGGTTCCTTGAGCTTCTTCAAATGCAAATCTAGCTTCTTAGCTGCATTCTTTGCAACAAAGCTTCGCGACGCACCGGTGTCAAACAGTACTTTAACTGGGATATCTTTAACCGTGAGCGTGCCTTCTAAAACATCTGGCCTTTCCGGAGTAGATGATGATGCAGGCACTTCTGCCACTTCATTTACTTGAGCCTCTTTGGTCTTTTTCAATAGTTAGCAATTTTGCTTTACATGACCAGCCTGTTGGCAGAGATTGCATTCTTTACTTTCGTGAAGCTTTTCGCCGGATTTAAATCCATCATTCTTTCATCTGTTCGAAGATCTACAGTTTCTCATCAAATGCCCTTGCTTATCACACTTTAGACATATGACTGTCTTTACCTTTTTCTGATTGATCTTTGGCCTCTTTATGACTTCAGCCTTCGTACTGGCCTCAGGCTGCACACTTGTCTCTGGGCTATCAGCTTCAAATTTCCTTTTGCCGCTAGAACTGATTTCTTCTTCGTCTCGCAACATACCTTTCTTATGGAGATCTTCATACTGATAAGCCATATAAATCATTTCTGAAAAAGGAAGCTTTACATGCCCCATTACTTTATTCTGGTATTTCCTTTGAAGCCCGTTAATAAATCTCAGATTCTTTCTCTTCGTATTTTGAATTAGATGGGGAGCAAAGTGAGAAAGTTCGTTGAATTTCTTATGATATTCTTGAATGGTCATATCTCCTTGTATCAGATAAGAAAATTCATCACATAATCACTCAGTCGCTTCGGAAGGAGTAAATCTTTCCAGGAAAATCACTTTAAATCTATCCCAGGTGATATCACCTTCGGGATTATTCTCAATAACCGAATCCCACTAGAACAAAGCTTCATCTTTGAGTGCCCAGGATGCCAGTAACCTTTTCTGGTCATCCCTCAGCTTTAAACCCTCAAAGATCTTTTCAGCAGAACGAATCCAAGCATGTGTCTTCATAATAGATTCTTCACCAGAGAACGGTATTCCACCCATAATTCGATACTTGATTAATAGGGCCTCAATATCCGGTTCTGCATTCCTTCTGTTTCTAACACTCATTTTCTAGTACTTCTGCAAATAGCAGATCAAGTGTCAGGTCACAGAAATAATATTTTAAAACATAGAAACATTTACTTCAAATGTAAATGTGTCTATTGGGGTGTATTTCATTCAGCTTTACTCATACTAGGATATTACTGATCCTATCTGTAATGAGTTACTCGTCTTAGAACACTACTGGTTCTATTTCTGACGAGTTCGTTAATATGTTATATTCCAGAACTAAGCTTAACCAAAGCTCAGATACCACGTGTGACGACCCCAAACCCCGTACTGACGGTGGCAAGGGTAATCCTTGGAATATAACACATAAACAGATAATAGCAGAACAAAAATAAATAAATACACCAGATAATGCACAAAAGAATATACTGGACAAAAGTAATCATCAGAGTTACACAGTATACAGGATCATACTTAGAACAAATACAGTTCAGCTATACATAAATTTCTACAGCGGAAAACAAACATAATGTACAATAGGAGCTGAACGACATAAAAAGAGATAAATGATAGAATCCGTCTTCAGCTCCAGCTATCCAGAGAAGGCTAGCTAAAACCTGAATACAAGGCTGCTCGTGTAGAAAAAGGGGCACCCGAGTTTGAAAGTGAAACAAACTACGATTCAGTCATGGGACTGGCATGAGAAATCCATTCAACACATTTATAATATGGCTAATCACAGGACCACGCCACTTTCGTGGAACGGGTTTACTCCTTTGGATTGCCAGTGCTTTAAAAACAAATCTTTCTTTTAAACATCGCAATGCTTTTTATAAAAATGAAGCCATTATAAGACTCAGTTCCCATCACACAATGCAACGCAAATCGGAGGATAGAGTTTTTACCTTATAACGGCCAAAATATGCTTGATACGAATAAAACAAAAGCATTTGATATTATTGCTAGTGTTTATATGTTTTTAGAAACAATTTCAAATCATAACTATCAATCATAGACGGCATTAATGCCCCATACCACTATGTCGCCATATATAGGTATACAATCAAAACCGCACAGTCACGTATTTGGAAATTGGATTTCCATCATGAACCAAGGCAAAAGATAGTCCTTACCGACTTCGAGACAATCTAGCCTACCATGTCTCTGGAATAGCCGCAACTGCCCCCTGGATCGTCAGGGCTGGTCCACCGATGTGGATTATTATGCTTGAACAATACGTCTCCCCGCCCTTTGGGGCGCAAATGAGCCAACGAATGACTCCATCGGTCCCGGATCGACCGATATATCTGAGGCGCCTCGCTATCCATCATCCACATAAGTAAAATGTCAGGCCGTGTAAAAACACCGACACAACTCCTAGCTAGAAAGAAACGCATGCCCTCCTTGAGGTCCTGCTCCCGTTTCTGGTTCATATCGGGGTGTGAGGCTCGCGATTTCACGTTATACACAAAGCTACGCCACACAGGCGGTGCTTTGATCATCTCCTCAAGACTTTGCTTTTCAACAGAAGCCCTGATCACTGCATCTTAGCATGCCACATAGGCAATTCACACCGTGCAATTGATGGCTATCAATCACACATAATAAATTCCAATGTCAGACACACTATCCATTTGCAAGTCCGTTCTGGGTCGGAAAGAAACCGGAGGCACTATATACCTCGCAAACCCATCGATCACCATGTACGTCTGGACGATCACCACTCATTATCCATATTTTGGAATGCCTCCCAATCAGGACCTCGGTTACCATCCAAACGAGGTGAGGATCTCCGGTCTTCGACCACCGTCTTCGTCTTCGATTTCTTATCGTCGATTCAGTTGTTCAGAATGGGATAAACCCGGTCTTTCTGAGTAACTCGCGTATATAATAAATTTGTGCTACACAAACACTACATATGCATCATTTCAATTCATTAGTCACTAACCGTCAATCAGTAAGAGAACGATTTCCCAAATATTAACCCCGAAGGCAGAAACCAACATCAGATCAACACCCAGGAAACCATTCGAGTTAGCCAACCTACAGTTAGTTTCTAAATTTCACATCCACATCATTTATAACATTTTATAACGATTTATCGCTATTTTTATTTATTTTAAAATAGCCAATTTATTCAAAACGACGCTTCGGGCCATAACACGGCCGTGGCACTGTTTTTCTTCAGATTTGATTTACACATATATGAAAATCTAACCTTTGGATCTTCACGAAATTTACATCATTAGAAAGATCTTTTCAAAATGAATCCAACGGTTCCAGTTTCGGGAAAATCCGACGGTCGGATCTCCCGGTATAATCGTTTGAAGTTTCTATTTCAAAATACGAACTGTAGCGTCATTATTCGATTAAATATAATTATATTTATACATATATAAATATAATCGATTCTGGCGCTATGTTTCTTCAGATTTCAATTAAACATTCCAGACAATCCAACCGTTGGATTTTTACAAAGTTGGTGCCTTTGGAAAAATATTTTTAAAGCGAACCCAACGGTTGCGATTTCAGGAAAATCCGATGGTCGGATCTCCCGTACTAATCGTTTGAAATTACGGTTTCAAAATATGAACTGCAGCGTCGTTATTCGATATATTTTAATTCTATTTATATATATATATCGATTCTTCGATTTCAAAGTTATATTCTTTTCATACATTTGATAAAAATTATATTTTTATCCAACTGCCTTCTATTTCAACACTTCGCTATTTTTAACAATTCATGTATATAATAAAAATGTGATTTTTAGTGTAAAACAATTTATTTCAAAACTCGACTATTTTATATAGTTAATATAGGTGATGAAAATAGGATTTTTATTATAAAACAATTTATTTCAAAACAAGATTATTTTATATAGTTTATATCGATGATAAAAATTGGATTTTTATTATAAAACAATTTCTTTCCAAACATGAATACCTTTCAACACATGAATTTCAATTCAACGATTGAATATCGATTCAACACATGAAGGTTTTCTATAGTTTCTATATATAGATAAAAAGGTGATTTTTATATTTAAAACACGAATACCATTCAACACATGAATTTCAATTCAACGAATGAATATTGATTCAGCACATGAAGGTTTTCTATAGTTTCTATATATAGATAAAAAGGTGATTTTTATATTTAAAACACGAATACCATTCAACACATGAATTTCAATTCAACGAATGAATATCGATTCAACACATGAAGGTTTTCTATAGTTTATATATATAGAGTAAAAATGTGATTTTTATATTTAAAACACGAATACCATTCAACACATGAATTTCAATTCAACAAATGAGTTTCAATTCAACACATGAAGGTTTTCTATTCAACAAATAAATATAAGTTCAACAAATGAAAATAATTCTAACGCATGAATATTATTCAAAATTTCAGCAGCATAACGGCAGGGTAGTTAAAACCGGGACCGTCCCTAGTACGGCTCCTCGCTCTACCTTAAAACCTCGCGGTTTTTGACAATGGGGATTCATGCATCTAGTTCGCACGCAGACGGCATGTATATTTATTTCATTTCCACAAACTAATCCTATGTGGTTTCAACCAAATATTTCTCAACCACAAACGGGTATTTTTCAACCACAATCAATCAATATCAGCCACAAACAATTCCAATCAACCATTCGCTATCAATCAATTTTCACACCAATCACAACCAATAAATATCGTCCATGGTTTGTGGACGAGGGGCGTGTATATATATATGTATAGCATTTCACTTCTATTTCAACACATATATAATTTTTACCACTCATATACAACTTATACATCGAACGTTCAACTTATACAACGCTTATACAAGAGGTGTACAACGCTTATATAACTCATACATCGATTATATAATTTATACATCGTCGTTTTCCATATCATTTATAATTTAGAAATCTCACATTGGGTTCCACTCCCCCAAAAATAGCGGAAGGCTCAGAAAAATATGCGGTCTCTTCTAGAATGTAGAAGACGTCCACACGAGTCCACTGTTTCCTGTTTCATCGAATTTCGTTATCATATGATAAAGATATGATTTTTATTCGATAATCTAAAATAGCAACGCTTTTACACTATTGAAATTAGTTTTAAATAATCACCTTCCTCTCAGTTAAATACAGGCCAATGGTTCCTCTTTTTGCTCGAGCCTAGGGTTCGAATTCCCACGCACTCAAGAACGCCGGACGCTGATCGAGAAGCACCACGTCGTAGTGCTTGGAAAACCGCAACAAGGGGTACCAATCCCCTCGAACTACCACGCGCTCTGGTCCAGCAATCTTCAGGCGAACGACGGTGCTTTGGGGCCGCAAATCGAAGAAAATACAACTCCAGAGATAATCTCACCGTATATATTCGAAGATCACGTGATTCTCTACAATATTGTCTGAAGAATCAAACGATTTAAATGTGTGGATCGTGAGTTATGGAGGGAGGAAGTTGCGAGGTTTTTCCGCGTTGGATTTTGAAGAGGCGGCGGGATTTTCTGATAAGTGATTAGGGTTACATGGCCCCTCTTTATTTATTTTATTTTTAATTTCTTTTAAATCCGAAAATACCCCTTCTCACATACAAACTCCAATCCAAACCCAACGACTGTTGTCCCTAGCGTTTTATTCCCATTCCGAACACAATGGGATATGTTTCGAAGGCCCATTCGAATGTTTCAGTCAGTTTTCCTTCAAATTAAAATATAAAACATTTAATATTTAATTTGAATGTACATTTCAATTTGCCAGGCCCACAAACTGATTCGAAAAATTCCAGAAAAATAAATCTGGCTATGTTTTGACGATACAGTCCCAACAAAACTAGTTTCGTCGAATTCTGAGACCGTTTGAAAAATGGCCCATTTCTGGTCGATCCAATTTAATAGAAATCGACCAAGCACATTTTCCTTTGCCACGCTCACACACAAACTTCAAAAATTATGAAAATTGAAACTTAGCAATAGTTTAACATCCCGGATCCAACAAAAGTGGTTTCGTCGAATTCCGAGGTCGTTTGCAAAATGGCCATTTTCACGGGCTATATAAATTCCATAGCGACCTTTCTGAAAATTCATTTGGCCATAACTTTTGCTTTCTGCTATGAAACTTCGATTTTTCAGATTCTTTAGAAAGATATTCACTAACAGATTTAAATATTTTTGGTTTCACTCAAATCCGTTTTGATTTGCACCCGGTACAGTCAGTCAAAGTTTGAAATGAAAATTTGAAACTGCCGCGCCATTTCAGGCCTTGTTTATAATTAGAATTAATTATATTCGTTTTCAAACGTCGATTCAAACTCACTTTTCATTTCTATTGTTTAAAATATTTATTTTAAATATTTAAAATCCACTATTTTAGCCAATTAAATTTTTTTAAATTGGTTCAGATTTTCCGGGTCGTTACAAGAATACACACGCATGTTCCAGATTTTGTTGCATTACTGATTTGCATGGAAAAAACAGTTCTATTCTTTTTTCTAGAAATGTATTCATATATGGCAATTGTTTAATAATACAAATCATAATATTTGGCAAGAGATTATCAAGATGTTTTTCCAGAAATGCTTTAAACAGGAAACTTTGGCAATTCTATTTTTTGGCAATGATCAATGTGGAAAGTGGACACACAACAATCAACATATAGCAGAACCACATATTCAAGCATGCACAAGATCATGAGTAATAAGTGGAGCATTGAAGCAATGGTTCACAACAGAGTAAAAGTGCACAAGCATATAAGCATGTTTTTGGCTTGATTATTTTCACAAGGGCAATTCTTTTCAGAAACCACAAAATTGTTTTAAATCAGCAAGAATCAATTCCAGAAAATCAGTGGACAAAATTGAAAAGTATCTCTAGTTTTCACAAAAAAAACTCGGCAATTCTTTTAATTGTAGAAAATCATGCAAGGAGAAAGATACAATCTATTTCCTATTTTTTAATCAATCAAGGTTTTTATTCAAGGCAGTTTTTTTAAGTTGATTCATGTATGGCAACATATCAGGTGTGAACTCATTCAAGGGACAAAATCAAGTCTCGATTCATCAACGAAATTACGTAAGAAAACAATCAAGTCAATAAACCAACCAGATTCAAACGGGAACAATCACACAACAAATCAGGGACACAATCAGGAATCGATTTTTTTCAATAAGTGTAAAAGAGGAAATCGCAAATTCAGATCAAATCATTTTCACGTGAAATCAGAGAGCAATAATAGGATTTCTATATCCTATATTTTCACCATTTCATCACAGGCAATCAGAAATCGAAAACCCACAAAATCAAGTCAAGTTTTTCAAAGCTAGTAATTTCAGAAAACTCACGAGTTCCGATCAGAAGCCCGTCCTCAAATCAATCGAAGAATAGGAGAAACGACGCCATCAAGCAATAGAGATCATCTTCCAGAATACATCATCAATCGTAATCAATTTAGGGACGATTTCATTGAAACCCTAGAGAGCAACTGCCATATTTTTTCTCAACAAAGTAAAGAGATTGGGCCAAAGAAAATAACAAAGGGGTGGAACCATTTCTTATGTGGGTCGGCCAAGTTTGCAAAGGGAATGAACCTTATTTTAATTTCCTAGGGGTTTTTATTTGTTTATTTTTGTATTTTTTTTAATTTGTCTTGTAAATCGTCTGAAACAGTTTCTAGAATTCTATAAAAATCTAGGGGAAACCAATTAGGTGTTTAACTGACAGTTTACTAGAGTCTATAAAATCTAGGGTTACATGTTATGGGTTGTAATATGGGAAAATATGGTCGAGGGGATATAGGTCGGTCTAGGGTTTTGAGCGTAGGGATATTACAGGAGCAGGGAGTGTGAGTTTACAATGTCTCTAAGCTGGATCTGTTATTAACACCTAGTAAAAACCTTAGGAATGCAGCAGTAGGCAAGATTTGCCGAAGTTGGGTATGCCTGTGTGTTATTTACTTTCCGTATTTACTTACTCTGCTTTATCTGTGCGGCTATTATGTTTTACCTATTCGATAAATCATAATAAACCCTATTCACCCCCCTTTAGGGTTAATCTAGATCCAACATAGATGACTTGTCTGATCAGCTTCACAAAGCTAAAGTTTTTGCCCAAATGTATTTGACAACAGGATTTCACTATTTGAGAGCGTCTAGTGATAGTGTATTGAAGGATACTTTTAGGAAACCATACGGATTTATGAGTGGCCAGTGATGTTGTTTGGATTGACTAATGCACCAACATATTTTGTGAATCTTATGAATCAATTTTTCAGATATTAGTTGTATAAGTTTGTACTTGTGTTTTTGGATGATATATTGATTTAGTTCATGAATGAGGAAGAACACAAGACGCACTTGAGAATCGTTTTGAAAATCTTACGGAAACATTAGCTGAAAGCTTAAGTTTTCAAAGTGCCACTTTTGGAGGGAAGAAGTGAAGTTCTTGGGTCATGTCGTGTTAGGACAAGGAATAGTGGTGGAACCCACTAAGGAGGCACTAATCCAGGATTAGGATCAATCCAAGAGTGTGACAAATGTTAGGAGTTTCCTTGGTTTAGATGGATACTATTGACAATTTATCAAGGATTTCTCGAAGATAGCTGCACCACTGACTGGATTAACGAAGAAGAATTAGGTCTTCATATGGAATGCGAATTGTGAGCAAGCTTTCGGAATTTTGAAATATATATTGTCGAGTGCTCCTGTGTTGACTATTTCGAGAGGAAATGAAGAGATGATGGTATATGCTGATGCATGTGGCACTGGACTTGGAACGGTGCTAATGTACAAGGATAAAGTTGTGGCTTACGCGAGTCTGCAACTGAAGCTGCACGAAAGGAATTACCCGACCCACGATTTGGAGTTAGTGGTGATAGTATTTGCTCTAACGATTTGGAGGCATTATTTTTTGGAAGTTAGGTTTTGATTGTTTACAGATCATAAGTCATTGAAATGTCTTTTCTCCCATAAAGATTTGAATCTTCGACAGCAGCGATGGTAAGAGTTTGTGCCGTTGTATGATTTTGAGATATCCTATACCCTAAGAAAAGGTAATAAAGTAGCAGACGCGTTGAGTAGAAGACACTTAAGTATGGGAGTCAAGTTTCCGGAATTGAAGCATCTCGAGTATTTAGCCGGATTTGATTTTAGATCTCATTGTGAGTTGGAACCCGAGATGTTAGCAAGCTATCAATTTGACCGATTCTCATTGAAAATATTGGCGAAAGCCTGAAGCGAGACGATAAGCTTACAAAAATCATATGGAGATTAGAAATGAGGGTTTACCCGGAAATTAGGGATTTTGAAGTCGATCGAGATGGTTGGCTTCGTAAGAATGGACGACTAATTTTTCCAAACATAGATGGATTGAGAGATTAGGTTCTTTGGGAATGTCATCACTCTAGGTTGGTGATACATCCTGACGGTAATAAGATGTATCGAAACATGAAGTGAGTTTACTACTGGGAAGGTACATAGAGGGATGTCAGGAAATTTATCTCAAAGTGTATGAACTGTTAGTCGGTTAAAGCCGAGTAGAATAAGATGAATAGGTTGTTATAGCCATTAGAAGTTCCTCCATGGAAATGGGAGCTAGTAATGATGGATTTTGTCGACAAACTACCTACGAAAAAGGGAGGAAATGATTGTGTTTGGGTTATTATGGATTGGTTGACCAAAAGCATAAGGTCTATTCCTGTCAAATCGATTAGGATTGCATCGAAGTTGGGGGCATTATATCTTAAATGTATAGTTCGATTCCATGGGATTTCGAAGAGTATTGTTAGCGATCGAGATCCATTATTCACTAGTATATTTTGAAAGAGTTTGAAGGAGACGTTGCGAACCAAGCTATGTTTGAGCATGATTTATCGTCCCCAGAAAGGCGGCCAAACCAAAAGGGTTAATTGAATATTGAAAGATCTTATTAGAGCTTGTGTTTTGGATTTTGGAGAATCGTGGAAAGACCATCTATGTTTGGTCGAGTTTGCTTATAATAATAGCCACCGGTCAAGTATTAGAATGGCACCATATGAGGAGTCGTATGGTAGGTCGTGTAGTTCTCCATCCTATTGGTTAAAAACTAGCGAGAAGTTGGTAGTTGGGCCTATGATGATAAGAGAAACAACCTATAGTATTGAAATAGCTCAACAACGAATGGAAATAGCCAAAAATCGTCAGAAGAGCTATGTGGGTAAGCACAAAAGAATTTGGAATTCTCAATCGTAGATTTAGTGTTTACCAAGATTTTGCTTCTAAGGAATGTGATTTGATTTGGAAGCAAAGGAAAGTTAGCGCCAAGGATTATTGGGCAGTTTCTTATTATCGAGCGTATTGGGAAGCTAACTTATAGAATGAGTTTACCTGGGAAGATGGCAAGCATGCACAATGTTAAGAAATTCAATCTAATCCGAACCCTAACTTATTAAATTTTAACAAATCATAATAAGATCTATGCAGAATATAGTAAATCAAAATAATAATAACTTCTAAGCTTCCGTGGATTTGTAAACCAAATGGGATGATTTGCCTCGAATTTGATATACCACTGTAGAATTGATGTATCAGATCGAAAGCACAACAACACGCCCTGCCTTTAGAGGTATCCACTCGAACATTTCTTTATCGATCGAATCGAATAAGAAAAGGAGGATGTTACTAGCTGCCATAAATTTTTCTAGGTTTTGGAGAAAATGAATTCAGATGATTTTTGTAACACCCCGTAATTCTGTGACATTAAGTTTCTCAAATTAAAGTATAATTAATTTTTAAAAAGAAAAATTAAAAGAAAAAGATCCATGCAGTTGTTTAATTTAAGTATTGTAACTAACATGAAAAAAAGAGGTAAGGAGAGAACAATAATTATTATTGTTCTAAGACTTATTAACAAAAGCCTCTGTAGCTCAGTTGGTTAAGGCATTGGATTGGTAGCATGGAGGTCGGGGGTTCGAACCCCGGCGGCGGCATAATTTTTTATCATTGTTTTAGAGAGGGCCAACAAAACATGCAAATATATGTACGTATACAAATTCAAAATTTGAAAGGAAAAGAACGTACGTATAAGGAAATAAAGAATATATATATATATATACATATGAGAAATATAAATATATATATATATATACAAAAATATATGTATGCGAAAGATAAAATTCAAGATAAGGCTACAGTCAATGAAATATGGCAACATCATTTGAATTTTGAAAATAAAATGAAAGTTGTGCGTATATATATATATGCGTAAAATGGTCGTTAGAGGAATTGTATACATATAAGAATATTTCATGTGAGTAAAACAGTTAAATAAATTCCAGAAATTCAAAAGTTTGAAAATCAAACTTTTACGCCAAAATAGCTTGTGGGACCTAATGCTGACTCAGCACTGCGTGTATGATAAGGTTTGGCTAGATTCATCTACGTACCTAGACTATTTTCTTAACTAGGTTCAATGCTGACTCAGCGTTGCGTGTATGATAAGGTCTTGAGCAGCTATATAAACAGCCCTAGTCTTCATTCTCTTTGCACCAATTCTCTTCTATCCTTATGCTGCTAAGATTCATGGCTTCTTCCCCTCCTCTAAATTTTCTTAAATAAATAAAATAAAATATGATTCAAGACGAGGAGATGCTGCTAAAAGACTTTTAAGGAGGGATTCAAATCAAAGTTTCAAGTGAAGAATTCAAAGGCTAGCTCAAACAAGTTTCAAGCAACGACGCACGAATCATAGCCATGCTTTCCTTCTTTTCTAGATCTATTTTCTATAAGTTGGTTATTTCTAGATCTGAATATTTTGTTTTATTTGTGACATGAAATTAAAGGAATAAAGGAATATGCCAAATCTCTCTCTCTCTCTCTTCGAATCTGTGTTTATACTCTTGGACTGAATTAAGAACTATTATGATTCGAGGACAAATAAGACTGTAACCGTGACTATGACTATAGAACTGTGGCCTTTGAAAGCATATGCCTTTGGACTATGACATAAGCCTTTGATTTTGGGACATATAAACATTGCCTATGACAATGACTTATGACTATGGGAATTATTTTCCTTTTGGACTATGAACATCGCATATGACTATGGACATTTCCTATGACTGTGACTGTGACTACAAGGATTATTTCCTTGACTAGGCCTATACCTTTGATTTGAACATAAACTATTACTTATGACATAATGAGGACAACTGTGATTTTGACACCCATGATTTATGATTAGGAAAATATTGCTTTAGTTTTGTGATTGAGAAGTTAGGTCTAAACCCAATTATTTATTCTACCTGTTCCTTGGTTTTTCTTTGGTTTTAAGACAGTGGGAATTTACCTATTAAGTTAGGTCTACCCACGTTCTTGAACCTATTTTGCCCATTCTTTGGTTTTAAGACAGTGGGAATTTACCTATTTAGTTAGGTATACCCATATTCTTGAACCTACATTGTTATCCAAACCTTTTTATGCCAATTATTCCTTCTTGTCATTTTGATTCATTCCCTTTTTATCTACGAATCTAGATTTATTTATAAACTAGGTTGAATCACGATTATTCGAACGGTGGGAATGCGATTTGGGGAAAAACATGGAAATGAATATGAACGTAATTGTAAACTTGGAAATTGGCATAATTTGGAATATGTATTATGACATGCATATTAAAATGAAAACGGGGAAATTTGACATGGATTAGGGAATATGTGATTTTGACATATTAAATTTAGCGTTAGTATGTAAGCTAAATTTTAGGCATAAAATGTAAACTAGAAAAATAATTCTAGTTTTGCCATAAATTGTGAATTAGGATGTTAAACCAAGATTGGGTTAATTAAGGTTGATTTGGAATAAGTATATTAGCACAATTTTGAATTTATTCATAATTGTGAGCAATTGTCATGTTTAGAATAAATTATGGTTAGCGATACTAAACTTGGTATAATTTACATACCAAAAAGTATAAATATGATAAATAAGAGAGAATGGGCCATAATAATAAATGTGACAATGTACATTAAAAGAGTAGTAATGAAATCAGTAAATTAGGAGTAATTTACTTATAGAATTCGTCATAAATGTTAAATTGTTCATTTACCACAAAATATGTAACTTGGTTAAATTTTGGCCATAAATTATAAACTAGGATATTTAATCTAGTTTCGGCAATGAAATAGGAAATGGCCTAAACTGCATGTTGGGTTAGGACTTGGGCCTAGAATATAAGTATACTAGTAGGCTTGACAAATAAATATAGGCCAAATTTGTCTAAAAAGGGGAAATGAGCTTTTGAAATAAATTGTTAACAAAAGAAAAGTATTTTGATAACACCCCTTTTTATAACACATAGACCAGAAGGTTCTAGGGTGACAGAGAGGATAGTGTCTAGGCTTGGGTTTGGAAAATACAAGTTTCCTGCCCTCCCTGGCTATCCCTAACTGATCCGAAGGACGGGATGGTTGTTTTCAAAACCGGATTTGGAAATTAATCAAAAAAAAACCCTTTGAACTTAGAAAACATGAATATGCCTAACCCGAGGTTAGACTGAGTTGCGGTGTAAACCTGCCCGGAACCGACCGGCACATCCAGTAACCGCAGCAATATCTGTCTAATGTGAGAGGTTGCGGCTTTAATTTATTAATTAAAGCTAGAACAAGAATGGGAGAGTTAAGTCCATAGAAACACTTAACCAATTTAACACAGTTAAGCAAGAATGGGTGGGTTAAGTCCATAGGAACACTTAACCGACTTAACAAAGTTAAGCTAGAATGGGAAGGTTAAGTCCATAGGAACACTTAACCAACCTAACACGGTTAAGCTAGAATGGGAAGGTTAACGAACACTTAACCAACTTAGCACAGTTAAAGCTAGAATGGGAGGGTTAAGTCCATGGGAATACTTAGCCAAATTAACATGTTGACTAGACTAGAAGGTGGGGTTAAGTAAAGTTAATACACTTAGCCAATTTAACATGTTAATTAGACTAGAGGTTGGGGTTAAGTAATACACTTAGCCAAATTAATATGTTAACTGGATTAGACCATAGGGTTAAGTAAACTTGAACGCTTAACCATCAGAATATGATAAATGAATAGGGTTAAGTAAAAAGCATGAAGGGATAACACTTAACCAGTGTAATAGGAAAAGGGAAGAGGGTTAAGATAGCTTGAATCGACTAAAGACACTTAACCAACCCAACCTGGCGAGAAAGAAAACTAAGTAGTAGACCTCAGTTGAAAAAGGGACTAAGTAGTAAAACTTAGTTAAGAAAACAAGGAATTTGGAAACTAAGTGGTAAACCTTAGTTAGTAGAACTAAGTAGTAATTCTTAGTATAACACGAAGGAGCAGACATCCATCTGGTTTTAAGAAGGCTCCAACGAATTGGGTTACGAAGCCCGAGGCTTCGAGGGGACGTGAGGGTACTCTTGGTATCCCTCTGTGAGGCTGCAGATGATCATCCTGGGCTCACAGAGGTTAAGGTCTGCGTTAGAAGAACCGAGGGTATGCCTTGGTTGCAATATATATATATATGGCAACCTAAAGACTAGGATGGACCGGCGTGATTCGGCGAGAAAACGGTAGCCCTGTGACAGCAACTCGTCGTCTACCATCCATCTTGAGTCAGTCGAGATACGTGAAGCGGAAAGGCGGAGAACTCCAAAAGACCATAATTGCTATCTAGTTATGGGTGAGGATGGCCATAGGATAGTGGGGCACCGGGGGCCGGCGTATAGTTCTCATTTTACAAAGGGTGCCTTTCATTAGTTGAGGGAGGGGTCAAGTGGGACCATAGCCACTGGAATAAAAACAGACCTTAGCATCTGCATCGGCAGATATCTGAAAGCTCCCGACCGAGTTCTGTATTCCTTGATTTGCCCTGTCACAGGACTCGGACCGCACATTACAGGACATGTGCATCTGGACAAGCGATAACGATTCGCGATACATGCGTGGGGAAGTATAGGAACATATACCACTCTAGGTAGTGTGTCTTAGACTTGGGGGCATCGTTCGACAGGTAGCGTAATCCCTAGTTGGACTAGGTGGCATAAATCCGAGAAGCGTTCAGCAGATAGCGTAAACTCTAGTTAAATCTAGAAAGCACCTGATAGAAAACCCTAGATTTGATCTAGGTAATAAATAATGAATGTATGCCGGAAGGCAATGGAAAATACAGGGATTGGGATCACGTTATCGTTACTAGTTGGGACACTAGGTTGGTGGTGCAGAGATATAGAAATCAGTATAACAAGGAAATAGCGAAGCGGCGAAGTATTAGAGCGAAGCGGCGAAAGTATTAGAGCGTATCCAGTTTATCTTATCTTATCATATCTTGTGATTACCTTGTCCAATCTTGTTGACCCTATCGTCATGGTGTAATCTTGTATTCAGTTAATTCATGTCGTTTTGTTTTCCATGTTCACATGCTAGAAGTTACTGAACTTACTCAGGCTTTATGTCTGACTCTGTTTTTCTTTCGTCTTCTTTTCTTCCGTTTCCCCCCCCCCCCCAAGGTAATAGAGGAGGGAGTAGTATAGCTCAGGTTAAGTTGGACTGTCACTCTTTCCCAGCTTGAAGATTTATCGAAGTCTGCTTGGATTCTCTTATCAGATGCTATGGCTGGCTCATGCAAAAATTGGGGAATATAAATGTTGTTTTATGCTTCTTTATTTTGTAAGACAGATGATACTCTGATATTGTAAAGAAATCATTGTACAAATTATTTTATCAATAAAGCAAAGTTTTATCTTCCGCTGTTTAATTTCTGTCTGTCTTGTAATTTACCTGCATCTTTTACCCTAAATGCTCCACAGAACTTAGTGCATTCCCTTTGTGAGTGACACTAACGGATGTGGGGTGTTACACGTGGTATCAGAGATGAAGGTTACCGGATCAGATAAAAGATTTGAAAAATTATTTTCAAAAGGTTTTTAAAGAAGCATTTTTAAAAGAAAGGATTTGTTTTAAAGGCATATTCCCCAAAGCCATACGCATTGTCTTCTCTTCCTCTATTTGAATTCTTGTCT
Organism: Allium sativum; assembly: GCA_030737875.1. NCBI lineage: Eukaryota > Viridiplantae > Streptophyta > Magnoliopsida > Asparagales > Amaryllidaceae > Allium > Allium sativum. The sequence goes on along the minus strand of CM060923.1, from coordinate 605,124,706 downwards.
CCTTCTTTCTTGACTCTCTGGGGCTCCTGGCTTTCTGGGAGTTAACCTCATCGAAGGGCAAAGTAGTGCCCGACTTCCATCTATAGCCATAGTTGTTTTACTTACGGCCAGTCTTCTTTCAAGTTTATAGGGTTTTTCCGTGCGATAGAGGCAACTTTCGAGAGATTTGCCAACATGGTTACACGCGGAAGTTTGGCAAAGGAGCACGACCCAAGGATGAGGAAATTATGGATGTAGACTTGGCTCACGAAGGAGGAAGGGATTATAAAACCTAAGACAAGAGCAAGTATCTTTACTATGGTATGATAGGACATATACTTAAGGACAAGGGCAAGAACGAGGACGAGATTTTCAGAAGGACAAGTACATGCTTTCGCCACCAAGCGCACCTAGGAGAAAGGTGGTCCGGTTGGAAGAGTCTAGTTTTCTGTTCGTACTATTTCCTTAGGTTCCAGCGCTTCTTAATTGTTCATACCCACTTCCATAGTTGAGTCTCTGCACCATAGTACGTGTATAGTAGAAAGATCCCACTAGAGTCTCAAATGCAATTGGTGGTCCGACCAGTTTTTGGTTAGTAGGGATTTGAGGATAGCTATCGAGTTTGCTTATATCATCTCACGTAGATCGTCTAAATTCGGAGAAGATATTCCTTGGATGCTTATCTGATATTGGTTTAGGCCTTTGGGGCTTGTACTTGAGGAATGTCGAGTTCGGTTTGGATGGTTTGCGTGAAAGATGAATAGTTGTGGTAGGTACTCTAAAAAGTACGGAGTGATCTTTTGACTCTCATAGTTATGGCGTGATGGATAAGCTAAGAGGGAGGCCTCTAATCATCTTAGTACATATACTTGGCGCCGTGATTGACATCTGTTTATTTTGGAAATGGAGATTAGGAACTTCACAATCGTGAAGATAAATTGGTTAAGATACGGTGGAGTAAAGCTCAAGAAGGCTAGATACTAGCAACATGGCCTTTTTCCTTAAGGGCGCATCCTTGATTTCTCTGTTTAGGAGCTTTACGCGTAGTTGTTTCTCTCTTTCCAAAGTATATCCTCTAGGTCGTATCTGCGACCCTTAGGTAGAATCCAATGGATGTAAACATGTATTTGAAACATGTTATGGTTGAATGGTTGCAAGTGGTTGTAAATGGTTGCTCGTGGATGCATATGCATACGTATTAGGCACTAGATCAAGTTTGGACGCTCTCATATTGCATTTACATATATGCATTTGTTTATAAGTTGAACTTGATATGATATCATATGGACGTTGCATATGGATGAATGGCTCTGCACGCATGTAGTATTTACATGACTAGGGATGTTTGCATGCATGATTGGACGCATGGCACTAACATGATTTGCATTAAGGAGGTCAACTGAATCAGTAGACCGCCTGATTTTGCATTAGATAGAGACATATATACACACTATGCATATGAACATGAAAGCATTAGAAATCTTTTAAGGACAATGAATGCCTGTGATTGAATGGTTGAAGTAGATGGGTGACTGGATGGTAGGACACATTCTTCCTAACTTGAAGATTTCGGGGACGAAATCCTTTTAAGTGGGGGAGAATGTAACACCCCGTAATTCTGTGACATTAAGTTTCTCAAATAAAAGTATAATTAATTTTTAAAAAGAAAAATTAAAAGAAAAAGATCCATGCAGTTGTTTAATTTAAGTATTGTAACTAACATGAAAAAAAGAGGTAAGGAGAGAACAATAATTATTATTGTTCTAAGACTTATTAACAAAAGCCTCTGTAGCTCAGTTGGTTAAGGCATTGGATTGGTAGCATGGAGGTCGGGGGTTCGAACCCCGGCGGCGGCATAATTTTTTATCATTGTTTTAGAGAGGGCCAACTAAACATGCAAATATATGTACGTATACAAATTCAAAATTTGAAAGGATAAGAACGTACGTATAAGGAAATAAAGAAAATATATATATATACATATGAGAAATATAAATATATATATATACAAAAATATATGTATGCGAAAGATAAAATTCAAGATAAGGCTACAGTCAATGAAATATGGCAACATCGTTTGAATTTTGAAAATAAAATGAAAGTTGTGCGTATATATATACGCGTAAAATGGTCGTTAGAGGAATTGTATACATATAAGAATATTTCATGTGAATAAAACAGTTAAATAAATTCCAGAAATTCAAAAGTTTGAAAATCAAACTTTTACGCCAAAATAGCTTGTGGGACCCAATGCTGACTCAGCACTGCGTGTATGATAAGGTTTGGCTAGATTCATCTACGTACCTGGACTATTTTCTTAACTAGGTTCAATGCTGACTCAGCGTTGCGTGTATGATAAGGTCTTGAGCAGCTATATAAACAGCCCTAGTCTTCATTCTCTTTGCACCAATTCTCTTCTATCCTTATGCTGCTAAGATTCATGGCTTCTTCCCCTCCTCTAAATTTTCTTAAATAAATAAAATAAAATATGATTCAAGACGAGGAGATGCTGCTAAAAGACTTTTAAGGAGGGATTCAAATCAAAGTTTCAAGTGAAGAATTCAAAGGCTAGCTCAAACAAGTTTCAAGCAACGACGCACGAATCATAGCCACGCTTTCCTTCTTTTCTAGATCTATTTTCTGTAAGTTGGTTATTTCTAGATCTGAATATTTTGTTTTATTTGTGACATGAAATTAAAGGAATAAAGGAATATGCCAAATCTCTCTCTCTCTCTCTTCGAATCTGTGTTTATACTCTTGGACTGAATTAAGAACTATTATGATTCGAGGACAAATAAGACTGTAACCGTGACTATGACTATAGAACTGTGGCCTTTGAAAGCATATGCCTTTGGACTATGACATAAGCCTTTGATTTTGGGACATATAAACATTGCCTATGACAATGACTTATGACTATGGGAATTATTTTCCTTTTGGACTATGAACATCGCATATGACTATGGACATTTCCTATGACTGTGACTGTGACTACAAGGATTATTTCCTTGACTAGGCCTATACCTTTGATTTGGACATAAACTATTACTTATGACATAATGAGGACAACTGTGATTTTGACACCCATGATTTATGATTAGGAAAATATTGCTTTAGTTTTGTGATTGAGAAGTTAGGTCTAAACCCAATTATTTATTCTACCTGTTCCTTGGTTTTTCTTTGGTTTTAAGACAGTGGGAATTTACCTATTAAGTTAGGTCTACCCACGTTCTTGAACCTATTTTGCCCATTCTTTGGTTTTAAGACAGTGGGAATTTACCTATTTAGTTAGGTCTACCCATATTCTTGAACCTACATTGTTATCCAAACCTTTTTATGCCAATTATTCCTTCTTGTCATTTTGATTCATTCCCTTTTTATCTACGAATCTAGATTTATTTATAATCTAGGTTGAATCACGATTATTCGAACGGTGGGAATGCGATTTGGGGAAAAAACATGGAAATGAATATGAACGTAATTGTAAACTTGGAAATTGGCATAATTTGGAATATGTATTATGACATGCATATTAAAATGAAAACGGGGAAATTTGACATGGATTAGGGAATATGTGATTTTGACATATTAAATTTAGCGTTAGTAAGTAAGCTAAATTTTAGGCATAAAATGTAAACTAGAAAAATAATTCTAGTTTTGCCATAAATTGTGAATTAGGATGTTAAACCAAGATTGGGTTAATTAAGGTTGATTTGGAATAAGTATATTAGCACAATTTTGAATTTATTCATAATTGTGAGCAATTGTCATGTTTAGAATAAATTATGGTTAGCGATACTAAACTTGGTATAATTTACATACCAAAAAGTATAAATATGATAAATAAGAGAGAATGGGCCATAATAATAAATGTGACAATGTACATTAAAAGAGTAGTAATGAAATCAGTAAATTAGGAGTAATTTACTTATAGAATTCGTCATAAATGTTAAATTTTTCATTTACCACAAAATATGTAACTTGGTTAAATTTTGGCCATAAATTATAAACTAGGATATTTAATCTAGTTTCGGCAATGAAATAGGAAATGGCCTAAACTGCATGTTGGGTTAGGACTTGGGCCTAGAATATAAGTATACTAGTAGGCTTGACAAATAAATATAGGCCAAATTTGTCTAAAAAGGGGAAATGGGCTTTTGAAATAAATTGTTAACAAAAGAAAAGTATTTTGATAACACCCCTTTTTATAACACATAGACCAGAAGGTTCTAGGGTGACAGAGAGGATAGTGTCTAGGCTTGGGTTTGGAAAATACAAGTTTCCTGCCCTCCCTGGCTATCCCTAACTGATCCGAAGGACGGGATGGTTGTTTTCAAAACCGGATTTGGAAATTAATCAAAAAAAAACCCTTTGAACTTAGAAAACATGAATATGCCTAACCCGAGGTTAGACTGAGTTGCGGTGTAAACCTGCCCGGAACCGACCGGCACATCCAGTAACCGCAGCAATATCTGTCTAATGTGAGAGGTTGCGGCTTTAATTTATTAATTAAAGCTAGAACAAGAATGGGAGAGTTAAGTCCATAGAAACACTTAACCAATTTAACACAGTTAAGCAAGAATGGGTGAGTTAAGTCCATAGGAACACTTAACCGACTTAACAAAGTTAAGCTAGAATGGGAAGGTTAAGTCCATAGGAACACTTAACCAACCTAACACGGTTAAGCTAGAATGGGAAGGTTAACGAACACTTAACCAACTTAGCACAGTTAAAGCTAGAATGGGAGGGTTAAGTCCATGGGAATACTTAGCCAAATTAACATGTTGACTAGACTAGAAGGTGGGGTTAAGTAAAGTTAATACACTTAGCCAATTTAACATGTTAATTAGACTAGAGGTTGGGGTTAAGTAATACACTTAGCCAAATTAATATGTTAACTGGACTAGACCATAGGGTTAAGTAAACTTGAACGCTTAACCATCAGAATATGATAAATGAATAGGGTTAAGTAAAAAGCATGAAGGGATAACACTTAACCAGTGTAATAGGAAAAGGGAAGAGGGTTAAGATAGCTTGAATCGACTAAAGACACTTAACCAACCCAACCTGGCGAGAAAGAAAACTAAGTAGTAGACCTCAGTTGAAAAAGGGACTAAGTAGTAAAACTTAGTTAAGAAAACAAGGAATTTGGAAACTAAGTGGTAAACCTTAGTTAGTAGAACTAAGTAGTAATTCTTAGTATAACACGAAGGAGCAGACATCCATCTGGTTTTAAGAAGGCTCCAACGAATTGGGTTACGAAGCCCGAGGCTTCGAGGGGACGTGAGGGTACTCTTGGTATCCCTCTGTGAGGCTGCAGATGATCATCTTGGGCTCACAGAGGTTAAGGTCTGCGTTAGAAGAACCGAGGGTATGCCTTGGTTGCAATATATATATATGGCAACCTAAAGACTAGGATGGACCGGCGTGATTCGGCGAGAAAACGGTAGCCCTGTGATAGCAACTCGTCGTCTACCATCCATCTTGAGTCAGTCGAGATACGTGAAGCGGAAAGGCGGAGAACTCCAAAAGACCATAATTGCTATCTAGTTATGGGTGAGGATGGCCATAGGATAGTGGGGCACCGGGGGCCGGCGTATAGTTCTCATTTTACAAAGGGTGCCTTTCATTAGTTGAGGGAGGGGTCAAGTGGGACCATAGCCACTGGAATAAAAACAGACCTTAGCATCTGCATCGGCAGATATCTGAAAGCTCCCGACCGAGTTCTGTATTCCTTGATTTGCCCTGTCACAGGACTCGGACCGCACATTACAGGACATGTGCATCTAGACAAGCGATAACGATTCGCGATACATGCGTGGGGAAGTATAGGAACATATACCACTCTAGGTAGTGTGTCTTAGACTTGGGGGCATCGTTCGACAGGTAGCGTAATCCCTAGTTGGACTAGGTGGCATAAATCCGAGAAGCGTTCAGCAGATAGCGTAAACTCTAGTTAAATCTAGAAAGCACCTGATAGAAAACCCTAGATTTGATCTAGGTAATAAATAATGAATGTATGCCGGAAGGCAATGGAAAATACAGGGATTGGGATCACGTTATCGTTACTAGTTGGGACACTAGGTAGGTGGTGCAGAGATATAGAAATCAGTATAACAAGGAAATAGCGAAGCGGCGAAGTATTAGAGCGAAGCGACGAAAGTATTAGAGCGTATCCAGTTTATCTTATCTTAGCATATCTTGTGATTACCTTGTCCAATCTTGTTGACCCTATCGTCATGGTGTAATCTTGTATTCAGTTAATTCATGTCGTTTTGTTTTCCATGTTCACATGCTAGAAGTTACTGAACTTACTCAGGCTTTATGTCTGACTCTGTTTTTCTTTCGTCTTCTTTTCTTCCGTCCCCCCCCAGGTAGTAGAGGAGGGAGTAGTATAGCTCAGGTTAAGTTGGACTGTCACTCTTTCCCAGCTTGAAGATTTATCGAAGTCTGCTTGGATTCTCTTATCAGATGCTATGGCTGGCTCATGCAAAAATTGGGGAATATAAATGTTGTTTTATGCTTCTTTATTTTGTAAGACAGATGATACTCTGATATTGTAAAGAAATCATTGTACAAAATATTTTATCAATAAAGCAAAGTTTTATCTTCCGCTGTTTAATTTCTGTCTGTCTTGTAATTTATCTGCATCTTTTACCCTAAATGCTCCACAGAACTTAGTGCATTCCCTTTGTGAGTGACACTAACGGATGTGGGGTGTTACAATTTTATTTGGTCCGATCGAATGAATATTTTAGGGTTAGCCGTCACTTTTATAAAAGGAAATGAGTATCCCTTTAATAACAAACGTTAACAGCAAAATAAGAACCAACCGAATACTTGTTCCAACTTCAAATAATATATCAACAAATTGATATTTTATTTGTCCAAAAAAATCTCCTTTATAACGTTATATTGTATGACCCTATAGGTTATCACAACGTTGGCAATGATTTCAAATTGAATTTAAAATCATAAAGAGTGATTGGCATCTATTAATACGTCACTGCTACCTAGGTTATAATAAGATCAACGATTCGATACAACCTTTTCTTTGACCACTGTATCAAGGTAATATAATCCTTTTAACCAATATATCCAAGATCAAACTCGAGGCATGGAACTTATCACCCTCTTTATAATTTAATCCTTTTATCTTGATCGATGAGTAGACGATTTAAAACAAACCAATATTTGATCATGACCATGCATTTCATAGTCTCACTCAATCAAGAGGTCCATGGATATCACTAAAATATTGTAGGGTTAATTCCATCTAGACTATTCATAATTTTCATTCGATTCGATATGTATCCAACAATCACCTTTATCATCTACTCAGTTTAAAGTAAATTTTGATGATATCAAAACACAAATATCATCGAATAAAATTATAATGATTTTCAGGGTCTGAGGTCCATTACATCACTGTCACTACGAGAATAACTTATGATATTATTAATTATATTCCATGTAGTTTTCTCATGTTAGGTCAGTCCAATACGCTATTCTCCAATACGTATTTATGTATTGAAATTAATATCACGTATATTAATGATCAATGAGATATGATCATCAATCAACATACTAGCCTAAATGTTTTATTATTGGTCTATATAAACAATAAAATTCGACTCGGGATGTTTAAGAATTATAATACTTAATATATTATATAATCTCATGTTCAAGTCACTTACTTGAACTATATGATTCCATATTATTATTCTAAGGACTTCTATTATGTCAATAGGTATATTATGGAGTAAATATAACATAATAGAAAATAAAATATAACACAACAATGTTATTAATCCCATTAAATGGATTGCCTCTAGTGTATAAACTCTAATAATCTCTCACTTGCACTAGTGTCAATCAATCATGTACCGTACACTCATGAAACTAATGACTATCGTACTTCTGTTGCGATAGAGTATAAGTCAGTGGGTCTGCAACATTACAATCTATTGTAGCTTTGCAGATATGTTTATCTCCTGTGTGAAAAATTCCATATAAGAAATTATATTTATTAAATATATGTTTGGATCGATATTGAGATCAAGGTTTTAGGCCTGAGCAACGACCCCATTGTTATCACAATGTAAATCATTGGATCAACAGTGAATTAAGTTCAATTATGAACTTCTTGACCACAACATTTTCTTTCTTAGAATCAGTGTTTATTTCTTTTTTTAAAACTAACATTATTCACAATAATTAATGTGTTATCAATAATATAATAATTGAATTATTTTGTCACTCCAACTCAATTTCATGTCTATACAAGGTTTATTGGTATTTTGTGGTTCCTGAGACATTTTGAGTTCTACTTCATTCCCAAGTATCTTACAGAATGTCTTTCCTTTCAAAATGATACTAATTCAAGCAATAGACATTTTATTCTTCATATAAATAATATCTTTTTCATTAGTTAGAAATTCCACAAAATAACACTTATCAGATTTGGGTCTAAGCTAGTCGAGCAAGACGTTTAACAAACGCCTCATATCCCAAATCTTCGTAAAAGACATACTAGGACATTTCCTAATCCATATGTTATATGGCGTCTTTAGTGTCATTTTAGCAGGATAGTAATTAAAATGAAGGCAATTGTTTTAAGGGGATAATCTCAAAATTGTTGAAAGATCTGCATGACTTAACATTAATCGTACCATATCTTATAAGGTGCGACTTCCCCTTTCAAACACTTTATTCCAATATGGTATTCTTGGTGGAGTGAGTTGTGAGACAATTTCACACTTTATTACATAGTCAATGATTATTGGCTTAATTATTCTCTTGATCTGTTCAAGGAGTTTTTATATTATACCAAAATTGGTTTTGAACTTCATTTTTGAATTCTTTGAACTTTTCAAAAGTTTCTTAGTTGTCTTTCATAAGATGCACGCATCTATATCTACTGACATCAACAATAAATTAATGAAGTAATAAAACATCCCTCTAGCTTATGTATTTATAGCTCCATATACATTATTATGTATGAGACCCAATACTAACTAGCCCATTCAATATGTTAAGTGAAGGAAATTAAGTTCTTTTGCCTAATAACAAGATCAACATTTTTCATATGATTCAAAATCAAATCATTCCAAAATTCCAACGTTATGGAGTTTTGATAAGATTTTCTTGTTTATATGGCCTAACTGACAATGCCAAAGGTATGTTGGATTTAAATCGTTAAATTTTAAACCGCTTAGTAATTATGTTATAATCAAGCGCATCACAGTTAAGGATTTATAAAGATCATTAGCTATTTGTCAAATTCCATGAGATATTTCATTCAAATAAAATGAATAACAATTGCTCTTATATTCGAAATAAAATTCAAACTTGTCTAAATAAGATACATAATAACATTTATTTTAAATGGAATTTTGTAACAACAATATTTTAATTCTTTAATTAAACCAGTAGTTAGAACAAGAAGTTGCTTTCTATGGACAATGTAGCAACATTTCCTTCATTTCCATTTGTAAGTCCATTTCTTATTTTGTCAGATTTCTATCTTTTCGCTATTTTCTCAAGTCACATACATATATGTGATCCATATCTAGTATCAATACTAGAGATGTTTAAGAAGATAGTAATAACATTTATATTTTGTTTAGTTGAAGTCATACTTCTGTTTTCATTTAGATCTCCTGTATTTGTAAAACAATTACGTTTTAATATATTTGAGGACAATACACAAATTTAGATGTTAGTCAAGAAATTTGAATTGATTCAAATTATCCTTCTGAAGGATCAATTTTGGTAATAAATTATCGGAGTTGTTTTCATTTAATATCTATAGTAGATAATAAATATTACGATAAAGATATATCTTTTGCAATATGTTTATACAAATTTTGATAATCCAAATTACATAGAATATTGCAAAATAATATAAATATATAATTCAAACTAAAATACTCTCCCAATTAAACTAACATCCCTCTGTTTATATATATATATATATATATATATATATATATATATATATATATATATATATATATATTGGTGGTCCAAGTTCTATATCTAGTCATGTCCTGACTTAGCTTTGACTAATCCCCAAAACACAACCTTTTAGGTCATCTTATGTCAATTATATCGTATATATAGTTCTTGGATCGCATGATGAACATTTTGTTCATAGAAGTGTTCATTTTCTCAAAACACAGAATAATGCTTGCTCTTTATCTTTAAGTCTATAATCTTATTATGTGGCCTAGTTAAGTCAAACCCAATTATACAATCGAGTGTCACAATTACTCTATTGCATATAACCAAAACAAAAGATGCACAATGCTTTGGCATTACCTACATCCAGTGATTCTAGCATTGATGAGTGTAAATATTGGAAGACATCACCATGACTTAATATTACAAAATTTGGTTTAAAGGGACTTTATAATTCATTGTGGCAAATAATATCAGTGTTATTTACACATATTAAAATACATGTATTTCATATTTGTAATATTAATTAGATTTTAATAAAATATATGAACTATGTATATATAATTTTCAACAATATATGTTAATCACGCCTAAATAATCCTTTTGAACATTTCAAAAAAAAAAACTTTGTTAACAAAACCTTTGTATTTAGCCTTGCATGCGAAGTATCAAAATCACTATCTTAATATAGAGATGTCGTGTGTGTGTACACACATACACACACATATATATATATATATATATATATATATATATATACATACATATATATATGATACAAAAATTTATCATTGTATATATATACTTAGTAGAGCCGGTTCTAACATTTAAGATGTCTAATGCGTTTTGTTAAATGATTCCCTCATCAACACTAAATAAAAAATTATTTGTAAGGAATTATAATTAATTTTTCAAAAATCAATGCTAATATTATGAATTAAATAATTATTTTTATGATTTAGTTTAGCAGAATGCCTACACGAAGAATTGAATTATTGCATGAGCGCATAAAAACATACAATACAAGTCCCTTATATCAAAACATGCAGTATTTAATTTCTTACTTAGATTATAATATTACTAAAGGAACAAATATAAAATGCATATAATTTAACTTCTTTCAACATTCAAATATGATTTATAAACGTAGTTATATTTGTATAAGTTAGAGCTGCCTTAAATTTTAAACACTAAGTATGCAATTCTTATATAATAACTGTTTCTGGAAGAACGACAGCAAGCTGCGTTCTCATACTTAAGGTAATTCCATCTTTCAAATTACTAATAGAAAACATAATAATTGATGTATAAGTAAAATAGAATAATTCAAAACTTAGGGTTACTCACTTCAAAAAATTGGAAGCCCTCAAATTCAACTTTCTTCTTTAATCTTCACACATGTTTTCTTTTGTCTAGTGTTGCTTTCCTTCTTCTCCCTCAAGCAATTCGATCACAACTTCTTTGAATATATAGGATTTTCATCTAAGAAATTTTCTTCTTCTGTTTTTACATGACTTGTTAATGTTAGTAATGGCGATTCATGAAGCAATTTGATTGGCCGTTTTTTGATGCCCTGCGCGGTGTTGATGCCCTGTGCAATGGCCCAGTTGGCGCTGGGCCAGGGCCGACTTTGATCCTTAGCAGTGTATTGTATTGAAAACAAGGTAACCAATATTTATCAAATTTTGCATATAAAATGATTCCATAACATTGATATGGTGATACACCAGCCAGTTATAAAACATCATACAATACTAATGAAAACTCATGCACTTCAGCAATAGACCGCAAGCCTAATTATAAACGTATACCAGACTTGTTCCTTGAACCAGAGTAAAACATACAGATGGTTCAGATTTTACAACCACTTTGTACATATGATTCTTAGGTTTTACATATAGGCATAAATAAATCTACATTTCGTAATTTACAAAATCTATATAATGGTACATGCATGTAAGATTAGTGTTTCTGTAGATTGTCAACATCACTCTTGCTTCATAAGGCTGCAAAACATTTTTGCTTCACTGACCTATCCCTCAATTCTTTCGAACTATATCAGTGTTTGACAAAAAGAAAAGAGACAGTATCAAGAAGTCAACTGAATTTAACCCGTATGCATCATCAATGTTAAACATAGATATGCAGTTATTCAGTATGCATGTGTAATCCAGGCAATATATATATATATATATGTGTGTGTGTGTGTGTGTGTGTGTGTGTTTGTTGATGGCAAAAAATTTCGTAAACACTAAAGATTCCTAATTACTAGGAATAGTTATTTTGGTCGCACAGACGAGGGTAGAAAAGCAGTAAATAACACAAGAGATTTGTAGTGTTTCGGCCTCGTGAGCGGCCTATGTCCACTTTGAAGCGTTATTGAAAAATTATTAATCACTCAAAGTTATAATTGTGAGACCCTCTCATGACATCTCATTAAATTTCATTACATTCATCTTTATGCTAGATGATGTCATCATTCCTATATATGATGTCATAATTATCATATAGTAAATATATTAAGAAATGGACATGTTTGCCCTTCTTCTTCCTCGAATGGAGGATGCCATTAATGGAGCTCTATAGAGGTCCCAAAGTCTCAAATTCCAACCCCTTTGAAGTGTGAAGTTATGGGGTATTTATAGGAAAGGGAGTAGGTAGGAATAGGTGGGAGTAGGTAGAAATAGGGGTCCACAAGCAGAAAGTCACAACTAGAGCCTACATATGTCCGAAAATTCGCACTCGAGACTGGGGTGCGAAATTTCACACCTCATAAGTGTGAAATTTCGCACATCCAGGGTGCGAGATCTCATACCTTGAGGGTACAAAATTTCGCACCTTGTGGGTGCGATATTACACATCCCGAGGGTGCGAGATTATGTACCAGAAGGGTGTGAAATTTCGCACCACGTGGGTGCGAAATTTCACATGTCATGGATGCGAAATCCCGCACCTCGTGAGTGTGAAATTCACGCCCCACGGAGGTGCGAAATTCGCACCTCCCGGGGATACGAAGTGTGCTTCATGAGGCGCGCGAAGGCTGCATGAGTCCCTGTTTAGGATGCCATGAGGTTTCTGTTGGCGCGATCCCTCTTCGTCGTGTTTCCTTCGCTTCTAAATGTCCTTTTCGGCCTTAGTTCCACATGATGCATTGAGTCGAGCGTGTCTTGTGTACTTTTTGGGAAACGGACCAAAAGGCCGGTTAATATTAGCCCCCCAAAGTACGTCTTGTGTCGGCATGATGTGCTTTGGAATTGTTGAAGTGGTAATTGAGTTGCTAGTTAATCCTGTAATTTAAAGGAAAACACATGCTAGTTGGCATGTTTGTTCGCTGTATGATTGCAAGCAAGCCATTGCTGGTGTGGCACCGTGCTCACATCGCTAAGCATTTCATAGTGCGCTGCCTCCGTGTGTTCGCGAGGTGCACATGGAATACGTGTACATAAGCGTGTGGCGTGAAGTTTCGAACGTAGGAGTTCAGTTTTTTTTGGGTGCGAAATTTTGAAACATAGAGGTTCAAAATTTCAACCCCAGGGGTTCGGAATTTCGAACTCGTGGGTTTGAAATTTCGAATCCTGAAGGCTTGAAATTTCAAACTCGTGGGTTCAAAATTTCGAACCCGTGGGCTTCAAATTCTTGGGAATGCGAAGTGACTATTTCCTTTTATTATAAATAGCCTCCCCTTCACTTTTTCCTTCCATTTACTTTCTTGTTTCGACCGCCATTGTTGTGAAAGCTCCCTACAATTTTGAACCCGACATAGATAATGGCTGGGTCCAAAAAATGAGGAGGAAGAGGTTGAAGGGCTGCGACTTGGAGGAGTTTCTCGGCGCGAGGGGGAGAGATGTAAAGGGCCGAACTGGGTTCAATTCCCATGGGGTTTGAAATTTCGACCCTCCGTGGGCTCAAATTTTTGAACCTTTGTGGGTTCGTGTTCCCAAACCTGTGGGGTTCGAATTCTCGAACCTGAGAGGTTCGAACCACCGGACCTGCAGGGGACGGATTTTCGAACTCCCAGTGTTCGAAATTTTGAACCTTTGGTGGTTCGAGTCTTCGAGCCTGGAGGGCTTCGAATCTTTGAACCTCGAGGTTCGAATTTTCGAACCCTAAGGGGTTCGAATTTTCGGACCCTGGGGCGTGAATTTTTGAACTCTGTAGGGTTCGAATTTTCAAATCTCGAGGTTCGAGTCTCGAACTTCAAAGTTTGATGGAGCCTCTCTCGCCTACCAAGGGGTTCGGATTGGCTACTAGCCCAACCGCTCTATGCTACATTTTGGCGGGGTATTGCTCCCCTTGTATAGGACTTCGGTCTCTTAACTGCCCGCCCTTAAATTTACATATTTCCTTTTTGCTTGCGCGATTGTACGAATGAGTATGGTGATAGTCGTGCGGACAAGGACATGAATTCTTCATATAGGATAGCGCATATATCTAAACTATGACCGAGCTGTTGGACTGTTTGACTTTCCTATGTATATCTTAATCTTGCATGACACCGCACATATATGTTAGCTTTCACCAATACGAAGGGCACAAGTTATTCCAATGCGATGTCTAATACTAGTGTGTTAAAGTATAGTTAGCCATGCAAACAAGATCAAAGGCTGGAAAAATTCTGGAAACCGAGGCTTTCCCGTCGTCGTCACATTCTTCTGATTCTACCAGTAGTGGTACCTCAAGTGGCAGCGAGCTTGAGACTACCGAATGATCCATTCCTTCTCAATTGGCCAGTTCACCCGAAGTGTCTGATCACGGGGAACAAATTGAGAGGTTACATTCTCCGGTCATACGTGAAAAGGTCGAGAATGTGGATATTATTGATGAAGATCGCCTGACGGGCCCAATACCCCCGGATAAGTTACCCGATGCCGTTATCTTGGAAAATTCGACAGACTCTATACCATCGCGCATGGATACTATAGCAGTTAGGAAAATGGCGCAGTGGTTCAATATACTGGTGGGCGACGTTCACGCGCCAGGAGAAGGTGGATGTAATGACCCGGGTTTTTAACAATCTTGGTTATCCGATATACAACACATATCGAACATCCAAGAATCGAAAATACCGGATGATTAATGAAAGAAATTAGAGGGTGAGGAAAGATAAGATAGAAACTTAGAATAGAAGAAGAAGAAGAAGAACACAACATCATAGTAACACGAACCTCACAGTTGAACGAATAACATATAATAGATAACATGTCTTTGAAATAAACATCTGTACTTGAATATACATCATTATCAAAGTACAACACTTACAACACAGCGGAAATAAAATATAGCTATATGATCCTGAAGCCTCCTGCTCCAGATCTTTAGGTATCTATAAATCCTGACTACTTGACTGCGTGTACAAAATCGGGCACCCAAGAGTTTAGGGAAAACAACAAAATAAACTCCGGGTCAGTCATGGGACTGGTATGAGTAAAACAGTTTAAAACAGTTTGAACAAGTAAACGATATCTCATAAGACCACGCCGTATAACGGAACGGGTTTTTCCCTTATGAGAATCCAAATTATCTTTATATCAAAAACCATTTTTGATATTATAATAATGTCTATCAACCACAATATAATAATCATCTAGCAGAAACGCTTTCATCTCACGTTCTACATATATAGTATACAATCAAAAAACGCAAGCACGTATCGAGTAATGGATTTCCAACTATGACAAGGTATGGAACCACCTTTCGCCAGTGTACCTGTAGAAAGGAATACACTGGGTTCAACAAGAACATCTTGCAACCCGACCACACATGACCGACCACTCATTTCGCTTGAGTGTATCAAATGTATATCACCAACTGTTGGGATCAGCAACCGTTTCCCGAATGGGACAGCATCAACAATAGATTTTTAGAAATAAATGAAACTCTAGATCAGGTGATTATACACCCTACTTCGGAGCGACCGACTTAGCCATGCTGCCTACCCGATTTCTGTCATTTACCGGTTGATGAGGCTTGAGGTTACGCTTCATCATCACATCAGATTCACTTCGAATGCCACATTGTCAAATCCATCGAAAATCACTAATTGACGTCTACAACAGTACATTACGTGTTAGCTAAAGAAGTTTCTTTCTCCACTTCCACTCTTGGTACGGTTGAAGAAATCAATGTACGTGACCTTTTTGGAAGTACTCTGTCAAACATTCATCCATACAAGTCATCTAGGAACAGGATGAACCGAAGGCACTATTCAATATATCCATCTTAGGCACTGTTATCAAAGATGTGACGGCCCGTCCCGCACCAGCCTGCATTTCCTCCGAAAGTGCGCTGTACACATGCCCAGCTAGCACAGAACGGTCGTCAGAAGAAAAGAAAGAAGAGAATGAACTAATCAAGGGACCTGTAGAATGTCTCACAGCGCATGGGATAAAATATAATAATAACATACTTGACATAAAACAGGCGAGACAGTGCATAAGCTGATAACTAAAATCAACACCAATCATCAGAGCAACGGAAATCCATATACAGCTTATTACAATTTTCCAAATTTACTATCTCTAAACAAAAGAAAGATAAAGTAGAAGATACACCAACAATGCCCAAGCAGTGATCTTCAACAACACAGGGAGAATATTATGTATATAGTACGTGGAAGCCTCCTGCTCGTCTCCGGATCATCTACCCGTGCATCACCAGCTAACCTGTCTCTAGTCTGCTCGTGTGAGCACCCAGAGTAATAAGAAGAGACATAAAACTCTGGGTCAGACATAAAGCTTGGTATGAGCGATAGGCATCTAAACAGAATAATAACAGGTACACTAAACCATACCTGAACCTGGACCTGCAACCAAAGAGTTAGTACCACATACCGTACAATACTCTAAGGTGCCATAATAAATAGTGTAAGGATACGGGGGTGGGGTGTGCATGTCACAATGATAGCAAACAAATCATCCATATCAACCATCCTCACATCTCTCACTCAGTGCGTAAAGCGTACGATATCTACCACTTTGGAACACTAGACAAACTGAGGTAACGACGAATCCCGACTTGTAGAAACCCTGCTATGACCAAGCTAAACATATGGAGTCATGACCAAACATTTCAATGACCCGCTTCATTGGTTGTAGCCCTTGGTTCTACCGATGCCATAATGGCCCTGAATCCGCCTTCGTACTTCCTACCATAGTGGTCCAAAGCTATAGACGTCGATAACTCCTTGGCACGCGTCCCGCAGGAAAGCCCAACTCATGAAGTGAACTCGTTGGTTCCCATCTGGATCCTGAGCTCTAACTTCCCTTTGGACTACCTTTGCATCTCGGGTTCTCAGTCATCACCGAATCGGTTCGGGTCTCCTCCTCTTGCTTCAGATCGGATCGTGCCCCCTGGTCGTGCCATCAGCTCTTCAGTCCGGGTCGGAACGCACCATTCTGGTTCGGACCGGTCGTGTTGAGCTTCCCCAGGTCGGGTCGGTTCAAGTTTCCCATCTCCATCGGATCGTAATCCTCAGGTCGTGGCGGCCCCCTCCAGTGCATAACTCCGGTTCGGGTCGTCTCGTGGTGCTCGGTTCGGTTCGAAAGTGACTACACGGGTCGGGTCGGAGTCTCCAAGTCGCATCGCCATCACTGGTTCGGGTCGCACTTTCTGGTCACGAGGGATTCGGATCGTGCAAGCGGGTCAGATCGTGGCGTGGTGCTACGATTCAAGATCTCCTTTGGTCATCATCTCGTGGAGAGGGTTCAGGTAGTATAGCCTCCATCGATTCGTGCTCACCATCTTTCAGCGGATCGGGTCGGAGTCCTTACATCGGTTCGGTTCGGGTCTCCCTTATCCGATCCGATCCGGTTAGATACCCTGCAGTTTTCTGCAACTTTCCAGCAACTGTTTATACGCCTCTCGACGGCGTTTTCGACCAATCTAACTATTGGAATCAATCACAAGGCATACCAAAGAGTCATAGCAACATATAACAGCAACCACAAGCAACAAACAACAATTTAAATGAATCAAAATGGATCAAAAGTGGCCAAAACCTCACATTTTCCTATAATCCCTCTTAATCATGTTTAAGCATACATTAGCAAAACACATCGAAATTAACCCAAATTTCTAACAGAGCCTTAAAACATTATTTTAGAATTTTTAAGAATTTTTCCAGAATTTATTTACGTATAAATTCGCTAATCTTCACTAATTACCCTTAATTAACTGTAATTAGTGTCAAAACGATGCTATCACTCACCTTGGCCACAACTAAAACCCCAAAACTGAAATATTCTCTGATTTGGCGCTGTTCCCAATCTTACACAGCAGCTTTACCTCGGTTCTCGTGCTAATACTCATTGATTTGATGTTTGCTAAGCCTAATCTTCAATTAGAAAGTGATTTTTGGGTGTTTTAGAGAGATTTAGAGAGTGGAGGCCATGGCTAGGTCAAGAGGAATGAAAGTGGCGGCTGGAAAATGTCTAAAGAAATGTTTTCTAACCCTAATCAGCCCCTATATACCCCTAAACCCGAAATTCCCCTTGGGCCTAGCTGCTAATCACCCGCTTAAGCCCAATTAAGTTGTTTTTCACCATCTGAAACTTTTTTCAGCCATATCTCCCAAACGGTGAGTCCGTTTGGCTATTGTGACCACTCTACGGAAAGAGAAACCATCATCCGGAGCCAATGGAAGTGGTTTCAGGTCAAAATTCCTTTCCAGTCAAAAGTAATGGCCAAAACAGTGCCAACTAGGGGTAAAATGGTCATTTAAATATCGGGAAAAATCATGAACATGGGAAATGACCCCAATAGTCGTCCCCCAAAGTTACATGACCATACGACTTAGTATGTGAAAGAAATAAATATTCTACGATCCTATGATGCGTAGAATGCGGGTCGTTACACTCTCCCCTCCTTAAGAGATTTCGCCCCCAAAATTCCTTAATCCCAAAACATACAAAGGATCCCGCATGCCTAACAACCACATACAACAATCAATCATGCAAAACAAGCGAACAAGCCTATCCTAGCATGCGGAAAACTAAATCGAAGTCAAAATCTTACCAGGCAAAGAGTTCTGGGTGTGACTTCCTAATGTTCTCCTCTGTCTCCCAAGTACAATCATTCTCGTCCTCGCTCCACTGTACCTTGACTAGCTTCACCGCCTTCCTTCGAAGTTGCTTCATGTCGTGCTCGACAATACGGGCCGGCTTGCGGTTCCCAACCGCCTCGGGTTCTACTTCGAAGTCCTCTAACTGATCAGGTGAAATAGCCATATCTGAGTCGTGAACGAACTTCCTTAGTTGGGAAACATGAAATACGTTGTGAACTCCCGCCATTTTCTTTGGTAAGTCAATTCTATATGCCAAATTCCCGACTAGTTCAAGAACAGGGAATGGGCCAACAAATCTTGGTGCCAACTTGCCTCTCCTGCCAAATCGTATTACGCTCTTTAACGGAGAAATCTTGACAAACACCAAGTCGCCAACGGAGAATTTTAAGTCTCTTCTCCTTTTATCGGCATAACTCTTCTGCCTATCTTGGGCAGCCTTCATTCGTTGTTGAATGGTCTTGATTTTATCTGAAGTTTCCCTCACCACATCTGGTCCAAGCATAAACTTCTCGCCAGTCTCTATCCAACATGATGGTGAGTTGCATGGTCTTCTGTACAAAGCTTCAAATGGAGCCATACCGATACTGGATTGGTAGCTATTATTATATGCAAACTCTACTAGATGCAAATGGTCATCCCATGATCCACCAAAATCCAATATACTTGCTCTCAAGAGATCTTCCAAAATACGGTTCACCCTCTCCGTCTGACCGTCGGTCTGAGGATGATATGCGGTACTGAGATGTAATTCTGACCCTAGAGCCTCTTGTAAGCTCCTCCAAAACCCACTAGTGAACAACGGGTCTCGGTCGCTTACAATGCTTTTAGGTACTCCATGAAATCTCACTACCCACTTCATATACAATTCTGCTAACTTAGCGGCCGTTCTGGTCGATTTGACTGGTATAAACCTTGCACTTTTAGTCAGTCGATCTACAATTACCCAAATGCTGTCATATCCCGATCTAGTCCTTGGTAAACCATCGATGAAATCCATCGAGACTTGCTCCCATTTCCATTCGGGAATTTCTAAGGGTTGTAACAACCCACTAGGCTTCTTTTGCTCGGCTTTAACTAGCTGGCAATTCATGCACTTGGATATAAACTTCCCAACATCTCTTTTCATCCCTTCCCAGTAGTAAGTCTGCTTCATATCTCGATACATCTTGTTACCACCGGGGTGTATAGTCAGCTTTGAGTGATGACATTCTCTAAGCACTTCATCCCTCAATCTATTGACATTGGGTACAACAAGCTTTCCATTCTTTCTAAGCCATCTATCTCGATCAAGCCCATACTTGTTCATCTCCGCATCGATACCCATCTCTAACTTGGAGATGATTTCCAATAGGTTAGGATCGTCCCTCTGACTAGAGCCGATCCGCTCAATCAAAGTGGGTCTGATCGTCAAACTTGCTAACATTTCTGGATCCAATTCGCACTTTGGTCTGAAATCAAACCCCGCGATAAACTCCAGTTGCTTCCATTCAAGGAACATAGCCCCTAAGCTGGCATGTCTTCTACTCAATGCATCAGCCACCGCATTGCCCTTTCCTGGTGTGTATGCGATGTCAAAATCATAGGAAGCTAAGAACTCTAACCATCTCTACTGACGGAGATTCAGATCTTTCTGAGAGAAGAGATACTTTAACGACTTATGATCTGTAAACAGCTCAAATCTTTCTCCCAAGAGATAGTGTCTCCACATCTTTAACGCGAACACGATTGCTGCCAATTCTAAATCATGGGTAGGGTATCTTCTCTCGTGCGGTTTCAATTGCCGACTTGCATAAGCTACAACCCTACCGCCTTGCATCAATACAACACCCAGTCTGGTACCACAGGCATCCGTGTATACCGTCATCTCTTCATCCCCCTTAGGAATGACTAACACTGGTGCGCTTGTCAACTTGTCCTTTAGACTTTTGAATGCATTCTCGCACCTTTCATCCCAGACAAAAGCTTGATTCTTCTTGGTCAACTGGGTCAATGGCGCTGCTATCTTGGAGAAACCTTGGATAAACTTACGATAATATCCCGCTAACCCCAAGAAACTTCTTACATCTGTTGCATTCTTGGGCGTAGGCCAATCCTGTACCGTAGCCACCTTTGCCGGGTCCATGGCAATACCATTCTCTGATACAACATGGCCCAAGAACCTCACTTCCCTCTTCCAGAAGTGACACTTAGAAAACTTTGCTTTCAATTGGTGTTTTCTCAACACCTCCATCACTACTCTTAAATGTTCCTCGTGTTCTTCCTCTGTCCTCGAATAGACCAAAATATCATCAACGAACACAAGGACAAACTTATTCAACTGATCTCTGAATACCCTGTTCATAAGATCCACAAAATATGCTGGGGCATTGGTCAGCCCGAATGGCATGACCAACCACTCATAAAATCCAGACGGCGTCCGAAATGCCGTTCTAGCTATACTCTCAGCTTCCACTCTAAGCTGATGAAAACCTGTCGCGAGATCCAACTGAGAAAATATTCTCGCGCCACTCAACTGATCGAACAAATCATCTATCCGCGGTAGAGGATCCTTGTTCTTCCTCGTCACTTTATTCAACTCGCGGTAGTCTACACACAAACGAAGGGAACCATCCGCCTTGGTAGCAAACACAACTGGTGCTCCCCATTCAGAAACACTCCTTCTGATAAATCCCTTCTTCAAAAGATCGTTGACTTGCACCTCGAGCTCTCGCTGCTCTCTTGGTGCCATACGACGAAGTGGCATCACTATAGGCCTGGCATCTTTTACCAAATCAATGCGAAACTCAATCTCTCGGTGTGGTGGAAGTCCGGCCACTTCTTCGAAAACATCCGGATACTGGCCAACCACGGGCAAACCTGACAACTCACTATGCGGAATGTCGAGGGAGTTTAGAAAACTAGCCAATACCCCCTTACTGGGTAGACCACCAAACACTATCCTCCGCCCATCATCCGCTCTAGCTGTCACCAACAAGCCCTCACAGTCTACCACCACCCCGTATCTTTGGAGCCAATCTACTCCCAAAATAATGCCAAACCCAGTAAAGCCCAAAACAAAGCAATCACAAACAAACATGCATCCATGACTCGATAAGACCACATTACGACAAATCATGCTAAGGCTAGTCGAACCACCAATCGGGTTCGTCACTACTAAAGGTCTATCGACAATCTCGGGCTCCAATCCCAACCTATCTACCAGGTCACTAGATATGAAAGAACTGGAAGCTCCGGTATCAAACAAAACTCTAACAGGAACATCATAAACAGAAAGCATACCTTGAATGACGACATTCTTTCCCTTCTCCGCCGCTGTTGGGGCATTCGACGAAGAAGGAATAGCATTAAGAGCGTAGGCCTTCACCATTTGCTTTTCCTTAGGGGGCTGTGGACACTTGTCCTTGTGATGTCCCAATTGGCCACAATTGAAGCACTTCCTATCCGCTGGCTTGGCCCGACAATTACTAGCATAATGGCCCTTCTTACCACAGCTGAAGCACTCAACATCCTTCTTATTCTTTTTCTTCTGGCCATCCTTAGCCTGATTCTGCTTTCTCTTATTCTGGGAACCACCTTTGCCTCCACCACTAGCTTGTGGCTTTGGCTCATCTGCGGATGCAACCTCAGTCTTCGACTTAGGGTAGAGGCTCTCTGATCTTAACGCTTTCCCCACAATCGATTCAAATGTCTCATCGATGTGGTTAATAAGTTTTTCCCCCAAGTACTGATCCAAACCAGTTATGAATTTCTCATTCTTTTTCTCGGCAGTATCAATAAGAGATAATCCATATTTTGACAAAGTGTCAAATTCAGCAATATACTCCGAGATAGCTCTGCCATTCTGCTTGAGCTCCAAGAATTTCTTAAACAGCATTGACTTCTGAGCAGCCGGAATGAACTTCTCACTAAAACGAGCCTTAAACTGTTCCCAAGTAATCTGATCTTCGGGAGTAGCTGCCTTTATAGCATTCCACCAATTCATTGCCCGCCCTTGCAGCTGACGGGACGCTAGCTTTCTTTTCATCGCATCCTCGATACCCAAATCCTCGAAGATACGTTCGCAACTATCCAACCAATCTTGAACGTCCGTGGCCGACTCCATTCCGTGAAACGGCTTCCCACCAAGACTAGTATAATCCTTATTCAGCTTGGCGAAGTCGACTCTTGGCGCCTGCACTATTGGACCACCACCATTTCCACCATTGGGAGCTGCCCACTGCACATCTCTAAGCATCTCTCTCATGAGGTCAGTAAACATCGTCCTCATGTCAGCAGCATTCCCATTATTGGCTCCCCTACCAGCACCTCTAGTATATCGGCTCATCGTCAATCTGAAAAGGGAAACGATTAACGACTCCATAGTGGTGCTAGTGCAGTACGACTTCATCCTTATACTACTAATAGTATATATATATATATAGCTTTTAAAAACCAAAGTAATCACAAATACGCTCTCTTGTATACGTATATTATCTCTCCCTGATAACTTCCCTAGGTTAACTACGCGACCTAGAGCTCTGATACCAAGTGTGACGGCCCGTCCCGCACCAGCCTGCATTTCCTCCGAAAGTGGGCTGTACACATGCCCAGCTAGCACAGAACGGTCGTCAGAAGAAAAGAAAGAAGAGAATGAACTAATCAAGGGACCTGTAGAATGTCTCACAGCGCATGGGATAAAATATAATAATAACATACTTGACATAAAACAGGCGAGACAGTGCATAAGCTGATAACTAAAATCAACACCAATCATCAGAGCAGCGGAAATCCATATACAGCTTATTACAATTTTCCAAATTTACTGTCTCTAAACAAAAGAAAGCTAAAGTAGAAGATACACCAACAATGCCCAAGCAGTGATCTTCAACAACACAGGGAGAATATTATGTATATAGTACGTGGAAGCCTCCTGCTCGTCTCCGGATCATCTACCCGTGCATCACCAGCTAACCTGTCTCTAGTCTGCTCGTGTGAGCACCCAGAGTAATAAGAAGAGACATAAAACTCTGGGTCAGACATAAAGCCTGGTATGAGCGATAAGCATCTAAACAGAATAATAACAGGTATACTAAACCATACCTGAACCTGGACCTGCAACCAAAGAGTTAGTACCACATACCGTACAATACTCTAAGGTGCCATAATAAATAGTGTAAGGATACGGGGGTGGGGTGTGCATGTCACAATGATAGCAAACAAATCATCCATATCAACCATCCTCACATCTCTCACTCAGTGCGTAAAGCGTACGATATCTACCACTTTGGAACACTAGACAAACTGAGGTAATGACGAATCCCGACTTGTAGAAACCCTGCTATGACCAAGCTAAACATATGGAGTCATGACCAAACATTTCAATGACCCGCTTCATTGGTTGTAGCCCTTGGTTCTACCGATGCCATAATGGCCCTGAATCCGCCTTCGTACCTCCTACCATAGTGGTCCAAAGCTATAGACGTCGATAACTCCTTGGCACGCGTCCCGCAGCAAAGCCCAACTCATGAAGTGAACTCGTTGGTTCCCATCTGGATCCTGAGCTCTAACTTCCCTTTGGACTACCTTTGCATCTCGGGTTCTCAGTCATCACCGAATCGGTTCGGGTCTCCTCCTCTTGCTTCAGATCGGATCGTGCCCCCTGGTCATGCCATCAGCTCTTCAGTCCGGGTCGGAACGCACCATTCTGGTTCGGACCGGTCGTGTTGAGCTTCCCCAGGTCGGGTCGGTTCAAGTTCCCCATCTCCATCGGATCGTAATCCTCAGGTCGTGGCGGCCCCCTCCAGTGCATAACTCCGGTTCGGGTCGTCTCGTGGTGCTCGGTTCGGTTCGAAAGTGACTACACGGGTCGGGTCGGAGTCTCCAAGTCGCATCGCCATCACTGGTTCGGGTCGCACTTTCTGGTCACGAGGGATTCAGATCGTGCAAGCGGGTCGGATCGTGGCGTGGTGCTACGATTCAAGATCTCCTTTGGTCATCATCTCGTGGAGGGGGTTCGGGTAGTATAGCCTCCATCGATTCGTGCTCACCATCTTTCAGCGGATCGGGTCGGAGTCCTTACATCGGTTCGGTTCGGGTCTCCCTTATCCGATCCGATCCGGTTAGATACCCTGCAGTTTTCTGCAACTTTCCAGCAACTGTTTATACGCCTCTCGACGGCGTTTTCGACCAATCTAACTATTGGAATCAATCACAAGGCATACCAAAGAGTCATAGCAACATATAACAGCAACCACAAGCAACAAACAACAATTTAAATGAATCAAAATGGATCAAAAGTGGCCAAAACCTCACATTTTCCTATAATCCCTCTTAATCATGTTTAAGCATACATTAGCAAAACACATCGAAATTAACCCAAATTTCTAACAGAGCCTTAAAACATTATTTTAGAATTTTTAAGAATTTTTCCAGAATTTATTTACGTATAAATTCGCTAATCTTCACTAATTACCCTTAATTAACTGTAATTAGTGTCAAAACGATGCTATCACTCACCTTGGCCACAACTAAAACCCCAAAACTGAAATATTCTCTGATTTGGCGATGTTCCCAATCTTACACAGCAGCTCTACCTCGGTTCTCGTGCTAATACTCCTTGATTTGATGTTTGCTAAGCCTAATCTTCAATTAGAAAGTGATTTTTGGGTGTTTTAGAGAGATTTAGAGAGTGGAGGCCATGGCTAGGTCAAGAGGAATGAAAGTGGCGGCTGGAAAATGTCTAAAGAAATGTTTTCTAACCCTAATCAGCCCCTATATACCCCTAAACCCGAAATTCCCCTTGGGCCTAGCTGCTAATCACCCGCTTAAGCCCAATTAAGCTGTTTTTCACCATCTGAAACTTGTTTCAGACATATCTCCCAAACGGTGAGTCCGTTTGACTGTTGTGACCACTCTACGGAAAGAGAAACCATCATCCGGAGCCAATGGAAGTGGTTTCAGGTCAAAATTCCTTTTCAGTCAAAAGTTATGGCCAAAACAGTGCCAACTAGGGGTAAAATGGTCATTTAAAAATCGGGAAAAATCATGAACATGGGAAATGACCCCAATAGTCGTCCCCCAAAGTTACATGACCATACGACTTCGTATGTGAAAGAAATAAATTTTTTACGATCCTATGATGCGTAGAATGCGGGTCGTTACAAAAGATTTATACAATAGCTCTTGCACTTTACTCCGTCTTCAATTTTCTTTGGCATATATGATTCGCAACGCTTATGCCAATACAGAGTGGTTCTTTGGATAATAATCCAACCGGTCTCTCCATATTAACAACGTTAAAATGGTCAAAAACTTCGATAGTCTATGATTTAACCATCAAAGAAAAACAGGTGTGCAACCAACGATATTATTTCCAGATGAAAATTCTATCAATCAATCATCAATCATATATATATATATATATATATATATATATTCGTATTTCAAATTTCAATATTTGATTACGTTTCCGATTCTATTTGGAAAACATTTCCAAATCTTCTTTACTTGGATTTAAACAGATGTTTTAAATCAACATCGCGATGACAACTCAAACCACTATATTTATTTACTAAAATCACTTAACCACTTTCACTCTCGAACCTTGACCATTTCTAAATTAAAAACGAAGTCAATCAAGTTGGGGTATAACTACCTCTCAGACCTTAACTGAACAACATTTCAAATCTCGAATTAGGGTAAGTTCATCTTTTAACTCTTAAACACTTCCTTACATAAATTTTGTTCGAATAAATCTCTATTCGATAACTCCTCCCATTGAATAACTATATTTGATAATCTCTCTTACGCATAACTAGATCCAATTAACCTTTCTTCAAATAAACTAAATTCGATTTACTCTATTTATCTAACCCTAATCGATTAACTCTTTTAACTTAACTCCTTTCGAATAACTAATTCAATAACTCCTTTCAATTAAACAATAATCGATAACTCCTTTCAATTAAACTATAATCGATAACTCCTTTCGGATAACTAATTCAATAACTCTTATGTGTTTAACTCTATTCGAATAACTAATTCGAATAACTCTTATTTATTTAACTCTATTCGAATAACTAATTCGATTTTCTTACTTTTGAATACTATATTCGATTAACTCCCTTCGATTAAACTATTCATTTATAAAGATTTACTTTTAGTAACGGTTCTTCATTTTACAAATGATTTCCTTTTTAGTAACGTTTTCCTTTTTATAACGGTTTCCTTTTTATAACATCCTATTCCGTTATAAACAATTTCCTTTTTATAACCCTATTTATTTTCTAGATATTTTCTTTTTAATTCTACTTGTAAATGGTTTTACAAATACCTCCTTTTCGATTTCAATTGTAAAGGTTTTACAAATATTCCTCTTTCGATTCCATTTGTAAATGGTTTACAAACATTTCTCTTTCTGATTGATTTGTAAATGGTTTACAAACCTTTCTCGTTCTAATCTATTTGCAAATGGTTTTCAAATAATTCCTTTAGGGTTTCATTTCTTAGTATTTTCTATTTATAAATAATGCATTTATAAATAAATTTCTATTTATAAATATTCCATTTATAAATAATAGCTTTTATAAAATCTTCTTTGATTTTGTACATAAAACTATTTCAATATTCGTTTTGAAAATTTCCTTTTCACCATTCCGGTATGTTATGGTATTTAACACATCAAATCACGATGACCAATATCGTTCAAACACATATAATCGACAACAGATTATATATCACATCATATATTACAATATATGAATCACAGTAAAATAAATGTTGAGGAATCCAGTTGGATTCCTCCAACCTGTCTCCCTGCATCCACAGATGTTATACAATATAAAATCAACATCACTTTCAGTTCCATATGATATATTCTGTTAAACAGAATCAATATAGAAATTCAATTAACTGACTAGCAGTTCAATCAAACAGTCAACACAAAGTCAATCAGCCAATATTTAACAGTTCTATAAAATACAACACGAAATTATAAACTGTTCAGGGTCAGTGAGATTTACTCACTTTGGCAGTTCAACGTTAAAGAACGAAAAACTATTGTTTGATTTGAATCAAACAATTTAATTCGCCATAAATTCAAACGAGCTCCACTCTATTCCCAGTCAGTTCTATCGTGTAGTGTCCGTCCATACGATCCAAATGGATCTGACCGTTCGCAATTCTGATAACGTACGGGAAAGATATGAAATTTATAAGTCAACACAATTATTTTAAATTTCTAATTTAAAACTAAATAAACAGTTGGGCTTCACCTCAAAAGAACCCATCCCATTCTCACTTAAAAACCCGTATCCACCAGGTCTTCTTCCCCAATCTGCACATCACGATCTCCAGTACCTCATACACAGCCGATTCTTGCTCCTCCTTAGCACCCTTTCTTCTTCACGAAATCCAACATTGAGAGCATCGTTCTTCCTCTCTCCACTAGCTCTCCGCACTCATCCCCAAAACGACATGCTCGAACCCATATGGTTCATAACGACATCGAGCAATTTCTGCAACTACACAGTAGCAGTTCGACATTTTCATATGCGGAATCCCTCAAATTCTTGCCGACGAGCTCTACTCCTCCTCAATCCAAAACTAACCACCACATCGAGAGCGAGTGCTTCCATTCTCCCCAAACTTTAACCCTAGTTTACGCTGAAAGTTTCCAGCGAACAAAAATGATGATCGAACCCAGAAATTTCTATACGGTTGTGAAGAGGAAGTATTACTGAATCCAAACATATATATTAGAGGATTTATAGGATTTTTTTTATTTCTAATTGAATTTTTGAAGTTGCAAATATTTTGTTTGTTGAAAGAAATTGAACCCGATGGCTTAAGGATGTTTTATAACGGGAACCAACTTTTTGTGTGGCTGGAACAATGTGCGGGTGGCCTTGTTTAGATCCACACAATTTCTAAGATATTTTAGTTATTATATTTTAATCGTTTTACATTAATTTCAGCACTCTAAAAATCCCTACAAACACCCACGATACCTAAAAATCACGAAAACCGGCATGCAGCTATAGTTCGACATTACGGTCCCAATGAAACTAGTTTCGTCAAAATCCGACTTCGTATGCTCACACAGTGTATTTTTAAAGGTCGAATTATCGACTGCTTTTCACCTTAAAAATCGGTACGGCCATACAATGACTCTAAAAAGCACGGAACTTGGAATCTAACAATTATTTGATGTTGCAGATCCAACAAAATTGGTTTCGACGAATTCTGAGGTCGTTTGCAAAACTGGCTATTTTTAAAGCTCTGGATGACCCATTTAAATATATAAATATATTTAAATATAGTTAAATTAAATATTAATAAATTAATATTATCGTATATATTCACATATGATATCGTACAGCTCTAGAATATCATATCAGAATCTACATCTTGATATTTCAGATTCCAGATTATCTCGATATTCAGTTTATACTGAAAATCCATTTATAAAGTATATAAACCATCGCAAATTATAAAGGAATTGCACAGCGACTTTTCTGAAATTTTATTTGGATATAAATCAAAATCTACACGACAAAATCCCGATTTTTCTCTTCCACTAGAAAGATATACTCCACCAGCTCCACACGTTTCTTATTTCACAGAAATTCGATTAAAAATGAGCCATGTACATTCAGTTGAAGTTCAAATCGCAAATTTACGAACTGCAGCGCCATTTCGAGCTCGATTATAATTATAACATAATTTATACGTTCAACGGTCGTTGATATAATATATTCGTTATTCTAATTCACTTTTAAACTGAATTAAATATCACAGATGATCCAATTCACACCATATCGCCATTTCAGCCTATTCTGATTATTTCAGAATTATATATATTATTTAATTTATTATTTTAATCAAATATTCACCATTATTTAATTCCATGACCATTATATTCACTATACCACTATTTATATAATTAAATAAATTAATTATAATACCTCTGCAAATGTGGGTCATTACATTCTTCCCCACTTAAAATAATTTCGTCCTCGAAATTGCTAAGATAGAGAACGACCCTATCGACTGGTTAGAACTTATTTGTTCACTTCTTAACTTCATTTTCAACTGAACCAATTTAATTTCAATTAAATTATTAATTCTTATTATCGAAAATTTTCAAAATCCTGAAAATTTTCTAATGCCTTAACCTTTCGAAAAATATCGCCAGCACCTCCTTTGTACTGGTCAGTAGGTCAAACTCCAACTCGCCTCTCTGGGCCATCTCCCAAAAGAAAACCAAACAGCAAAGTGGCTTGCCAATTCGGCTCATAAATCTTATATCCAATAGAAATATAAACTTGTACCTTTTTGTCGGTATATCCTTATATCCTTTCCACCTGTTATCAATTTAGCGGTTACAAGGGTCATCCCAATCAAATTCCAACCTGCTTTTATCCACACCACAACATTCACTTATATCCGAGCCAAATATCATTTCAACTCGAGTTTCTTCTCGATTCCCAACTCTTAACTTGATTATCAAATTACACTTCAAGTTTAAATCTCACAATCCAATTTGTCTTGATATCATTCTAATTCAATCTCAATTACCACTTTATTGGCTTTACTTTAATTCAAATTTTGCTTTCACAAATTTCTATTAAATTTGTTTTTAATTCAAACAGTCTTTCCCTGGAAGTTTTCAAATAGTTTACTCTTTTCAAAAAACAAATTTTCCTTTTGAACATGTCACTGAACCCTTAATTAATATTCCATTAGTTAAATCACTTCTCTATTTCTTTATCAATATTTGTTAACCAAATATTTTCAATAACCAAATATTCCAATTACTTATCTCTTTACTGATCTCATTTATTTCTATACTTAGGAAATATTCTTTATTATATTTCCAAGCTTACACTTATTTGGGTTAAAACGGATGTTGTGTAAAACATCTTTACGACAACCCAAATACTATATTCAACTAACTCTTATTCAACATTGATCTTCGAGCCTGAAATCTTACTATTTATTTGTTAATAATGAAATCAATCAAGTTGGGGTATAACTATCTCTCAGACCTTGACTGAATAACATTTATAACGTTAAAACAGATATGACTACTTACTCGAATAATCAATACCATACAACTACTTATTCACTTTTAAAAACATATACGCTTCCTCTTTCTATTCTTACTAGATTTTATTCTTAGTCTTCCTTTTTGATTTTACTATTCTATTTCTAAGTTCGTTTCTTATCGACTTCTATATATATATATCGATACGTTGATTTCTAACTATCAAATTATCTTAAAAATATTCTAACTCCTTAAATTCCAGGAAAAATTCGCCATAACCTCCTTTGTACCAGGAGCATCGGGATATTTCAAATAGCCTCCCATGGCCCTCACCAATCCAAAAGAAAAAGAAAAAGCCAAGTGGTTGGCCACTACGGTGCATAAAATCTCATATATGAATTAAATACATACCTTTTCGTCGAGCATTCTATTAATATACCTTCATACCTTATCCATACCTATCTCATGTATATTTATACCTGCACAATCTATTTTAACTATACCTGATCCTTTTAACTCAATTCGTTAATTAATTTGTTAATTAACTCTTTAGTCTATTTCACTTTTATTTTTGAACATGACATGTTCAAATATATTTTAACTTGCTTATTAACTAATTTGAATCCCAATTTCAAATTTAAGTTCTATATTCGATTTCGAATATCCATTTACAAATCCAATTCACCTTTCAAAGTTCAACTTCAAATTCAAAACTCTATTAACTAATTCCTCTTCGACTTAGTTAATTCTATTCAATTTCTATTCAAATTTTATATTACTTCTATTATTCAAATGTATATATCAAATTCAATTATTCAAATTCTATATATCAAATTCTATTCAAATTCTATATTAAAAATCCCATTTTGAAATTCAACACAACTTGTCTTTCCTAAAACAAAATCAAAACAGTATCTCTGGTTGTAATTCGTCACTTACAACTCGAAAATGAATACTGATGATGCAGCTGTCATCATCGGAATCTATTTTCCAGCGATCGAAGTGAGTTCAATACTATAAAACCATTTCTAAACATTTCCACTTTGAAATTCATTTCAATATAATTCACACTGCTTGTAAAACAATTTAAAATCTCCTAGGATCTTAAATTTTCCTTATTTTTAATCCAAATCCATTTACAAACACTTATCCAATTTTTCAGAATTTTAATTCAATTTCTGGTTTAAATTTCAGATTTAACTCATCTGATTTCACGTATTACACTTATATGAATTCTGATTGGTTATTTACATAACCATTTAATTTATAATCTTACTCGATTTTAATAACAACCAATATATCCACTATATTATAATGATATATATATATATATCTTCTTATATCAAGATATACCTTGGGTAAACTTATTTTAATTTACCCTCCTTTCAAAACATATCATGTCGACCCATCGTATTTGAGTGTTTATAAACTCCTACCGATACAGTGGATTAAACTGATCGACCAGAACCCATAAACAACTCAACCAATAAATCACCACAATATAAAACAATTTTTATATCAATAACAAATACGCTCACTCGTATATATACACTCAACTCAATCTAGGTTATTACTAACCCTATCTCTACCGAGTCACGCCACAGAGCCAAGGTAATTCACTTAACTTAAGCTCTGATACCAACTGTAATGACCCAGGTTTTTGACGATCTTGGTTATCCGATATACAGCACATATCGAACATCCAAGGATCGAAAATACCGGATGATTAATGAAAGAAATTAGAGGGTAAGGAAAGATAAGATAGAAACTTAGAATAGAAGAAGAAGAAGAACACAACATCATAGTAACACGAACCTCACAGTTGAACGAATAACATATAATAGATAACATGTCTTTGAAATAAACATCTGTACTTGAATATACATCATTATCAAAGTACAACACTTACAACACAGCGGAAATAAACTATATCTATATGATCCTGAAGCCTCCTGCTCCAGCTGTTCAGGTATCTGTAAATCCTGACTACTTGACTGCCCGTACAAAATTGGGCACCCAAGAGTTTAGGGAAAACAACAAAATAAACTCCGGGTCAGTCATGGGACTGGTATGAGTAAAACAGTTTAAAACACTTTAAACAAGTAAACGATATCTCATAAGACCATGCCGTATTACGAAACGAGTTTTTCCCTTATGAGAATCCAAATTATCTTTATATCAAAAACCCTTTTTGATATTATAATAATGTCTATCAACCACAATATAATAATCATCTAGCAGAAACGCTTTCATCTCACGTTCTACATATATAGTATACAATCAAAAACCGCAAGCACGTATTGGGTAATGGATTTCCAACTATGACAAGGTATGGAACCACCTTTCGCTAGTGTACCTCTAGAAAGGAATACACTGGGTTCAACCAGAACATCTTGCAACCCGGCCACGCATGACCGACCACTCATTTCGCTTGAGTGTATCGAATGTATATCACCAACAGTTGGGATCAGCAACCGTTTCCCGAATGGGACAGCATCAACAATATATTTTTAGAAATAAATGAAACTCTAGATCAGGTGATTATACACCCTACTTCGGAGCGACCGACTTAGCCATGCTGCCTGCCCGATTTCTCTCATTTACCGGTTGATGAGGCTTGAGGTTACGCTTCATCATCACATCAGATTCACTTCGAATGCCAAATTGTCAGATCCATCGAAAATCGCTAATTGACGTCTACAATAGTACATTACGTGTTAGCTAAAGAAGTTTCCTTCTCCGCTTCCACTCTTGGTACGGTTGAAGAAATCAATGTACATGACCTTTCTGGAAATACTCTGCTAGACATTCATCCATACAAGTCATCCAGGAACAGGATGAACCGAAGGCACTATTCAGTATATCCATCTTAGGCAATGTTATCTAAGATTTGTACAATAGCCCTCACACTTTACTCCGTCTTCAATTTTCTTTGGCATATATGATTCGCAATGCTTATGCTAATATAGAGTGGTTCTTTGGATAATAATCCAACCGGTCTCTCCATATTAACAACGTTAATGAAACACCCCACCTCCATTAAGGTCACTCACAAAGGGAATGCCTTAATTTTGGTGGAGGTTTATAAGTAAAAGCGACAGATAAACTCAAGACAGATATAAATACGCATATTTTAAATAGCGAAAACCAACAGACTTTTATTTCATCAATATGTGTTCAAAACAAAACATTCCACAACTGTCTCAAAATACTTCCAACATTACAACATCATAACTGTCTTGATTATTAAAGAAGCATAAAACATAAATAAAGTGACAAAAATACCCATAGTGATATCCAAAGCCATAGTCCGAGCAAAAGAGACCCAAATCATACATCTACGTTCTTGGAGCTTGTACAGAGCCTGACTGAGCTGAGCTGTTTCCTCCCTGTGGACCAGGGGGGAACGAAAGAAAAGAAGACGAAAACAAAATAGGGTCAGACATAAAGCCTGAGTAAATCTAGTAACTCTTCAGTATGTGAATAAGAAAAGGGCATGATAGATATATACTGAAAATAGGATGGTGTCACAAGCTAAGGAAGTGTCGAATGTACTATCGCATCCATACTATATTTCTGCATCTACTTGAGTTTCCTCTAACTGGCACCCTATGGTGAGGGTGAAGTGATCCCCAACTTTATTTAAAGATCGGCTCCTACTCGCGTTTACATGTGTCATACGACCCCCAAGAATTGTAGATACCTATGCTGGTCCCACCATGGGGTGTATCAAGACCCATGGTGGCGGCCCCGACACAAATTCTAGAAGGCATAGGTTATACTACTGGTGTCCCCAGTGCCCTGGTTGTCTGCTCCGGAGTGTGTGCACGCCCGCACCCCATTAGACCTGCACTGTGCACCCACCGCCGTCGTTTCACTGCTTACAATCAGCCCAGTAATCGTGCCCCACCCTGCCTAGTTTCAAGGTACCGTTGATACCTAACTTGGGTTACTGCTGAAACAGGTCCCTCGTTACTAGGATTTTCTAGTCAAACACGCTAAGTGGTTAGGTGTCTGTATTTACCTAACCCCACCCATCAATGTTGAATTTGGTTAAGTGTTATAGTTGACTTAGCCCTACCATCTCTCCTTAGTCTCTTAGGAGCACCTGACCACTCACATTAGACAGGTATTGCTACGGTTACTGGATATGTCGGTCGGTTCCGGGTAGGTTTACACCGTAGTTCAGTCTAACCTCGGGTCATTATTGGGCTCAATGCTTAACCACCCACATTGGATAGGTATTGTTGTGACTACTGGACAGCCGGGCGGTTCCGGGCAGGTTTACATCACAACTCAATCCAACCTCGGGTTAAGCATATCGTGTTTTCTAAATTTACATATTTTATATTTATATATGTAAATGTCATATCTTTTATTCTTGGGTATAATAATTTATACCGTTTAAATGTCATTGTCATTGGCATGTGCCAAACATGTCATCATATATTTTCATGTTTTACACCCAACGTTATTACCCCCGTTTATATGTTCGCAACGTTATAACAAATGTTGGGCTCGACACAATTCAGCCCAACTTTATAAGCGTAAGAAAAGGGGAAATCAAGAACATGTAATATTTTGCAACATATAAGGGTGTGTGGCGAATGAACTTGCAATTTAGCGATACTAACATAAATGATGGGTCATGTGAACTTGCATTCAAATCAAAGTATAACTAAGTAGGTGGCATATGAGATGACATAGTTTAGGCTAATACAAACTTGTGTTTAAACATGTTTAACTTGGCATAATGTCAAACACAAAACTAGCATGTTGTATATTCACCAAAATGTCCAATTATAGCATCTAATCACATAGCCTATTTCAACATGAACTTACATAGTTTATGAAACTCAAACGATACTTAACATAGATCCAATTATACTTGCAAATAAACATGAACTTGCATAATTTATGAAACCCAAACGATGCTTAACATAGATCCAATTATACTTGCAATTAGACATGAAAATGATATCGTAGGTTTTGGGTCATGTAGGCATAAAAGGTTTCAAATTTAGAACATGTTTACATAAATTCTAATTTAGACCAAGGGAATACACATAGTCCATGCCATCGACATATACATAAAGGGATCAATTTCTAATTTTTGCCACAAACTTGCAAGTGTCATTGTTTTCATATACAATGGTTCAAAAGGCTTGCATCAATCAATTTATGCCACAAACGTCAATACACAAGTCATGACAGAACCATCACATTACATAGAATTTTATGCAATACAATAACACAATTCTATTTCCATTCACATCGAATCACATCACAATTTTTATTCATATTCTGAATGGTCATTATACTTACAACGAATGCATAATCTTGAATTCTGGATTCTGAATTCTGAAATTGAGATGCGGTTCTTTGGGTAGACTAACGTTGCGTTGATAAATTTGATTTAAACTTTAATCTTCTTCTTAGTTTGATTCGTCTCTAGGCTTTTCTCTTGACGGCTATGTTTAATTCCTCCCTAGCAGCATGACGACTCCTTTCTCATGTTTTTGTGTGAATTTTCAGTTGAGATTTAGGGTATATTTATAGATTTTTAAGTTCTTTTGAGCCGTCAGATGAAGACAGGAGGAATCTAGGCCATTCAGAGTTCAAAGAGCCAATCAAGAGGTGACATGTCAGCCCTAGTGACACACAGGGCCACAGAAATTCGAGCTAGAGCCAGAGCTGGCCAGCCAGGTTGACCAAGCAGGTCGACACCCTGGTCGACACTATGGTCGACCTGGGGGGAACCAGGTCGACACCATGGTCGACCTGGGGTGACCAGGTCGACACCATGGTCGACCTGGTCTCTGGGCGGGAATTTTCCCGCCTAGCCCAGTTTGAACCTGAAATTCGAAATTTTGAAATTAAACTGAGCTGTTTGAATTTAAATTTGATTCTGAAACTTCCGAAGGCCATAACTCCTTCATACGGAGTCTGATTCACGCAAACTCGGACTCTATCTCAAGCAGAATTATGAGACGAACGCAACGGCGT
Organism: Allium sativum; assembly: GCA_030737875.1. Classification (NCBI taxonomy): domain Eukaryota; kingdom Viridiplantae; phylum Streptophyta; class Magnoliopsida; order Asparagales; family Amaryllidaceae; genus Allium; species Allium sativum. The sequence goes on along the minus strand of CM060923.1, from coordinate 605,087,672 downwards.
AAGACATTTCCCTTAATTCTTTCATTTAGAATTAATTATACTTTAATTTATGAAGCTTAACGTTATAGAATTCATGGGGTGTTACAGTAAAAATGGTCAAAAACATCGATAGTCTATGATTTAACCATCAAAGAAAAATATGTGTGCAACTAATGATATTATTTCCAGATGGAAATTCTATCAATCAATCATCAATCATATATATATATATACATCTCTATATATATATTTATATTTCAAATTTCAATATTTGATTATGTTTCCGATTCTATTTGGAAAACATTTCCAAATCTTCTTTACTTGGATTTAAACAAATGTTTTAAATCAACATCGCGACGATAACTCAAACCACTATACTTATTTACTAAAATCACTTAACCACTTTCACTCTCGAACCTTAACCATTTCTAAATTAAAAACGAAGTCAATCAAGTTGGGGTATAACTACCTCTCAGACCTTAACTGAACAACATTTCAAATCTCGAATTCGGGTAAGTTCATCTTTTAACTCTTAAACACTTCCTTACGTAACTTTCGTTCGAATAAATCTCTATTCGATAACTCCTCCCTTTGAATAACTATATTTGATAATCTCACTTATGCATAAATAGATCCGATTAACCTTTCTTCAAATAAACTAAATTCGATTTACTCTGTTTATCTAACCTTAATTGATTAACTCTTTTTACTTAACTCCTTTCGAATAACTAATTCGGTAACTCCTTTCGATTACACTATAATCGATAACTCCTTTCGATTAAACTATAATCGATAACTCCTTTTGATTAAACTATAATCTATAACTCCTTTCGACTAACTAATTCAATAACTCTTATGTGTTTAACTCTATTCGAATAACTAATTCGAATAACTCTTATTTATTTAACTCTATTCGAATAACTAATTCGATTTTCTTACTTCCGAATACTATATTCGATTAACTCCCTTCGATTAAATTATTCATTTATAAAGATTTATTTTTAGTAACGGTTATTCATTTTACAAATGATTTCCTTTTTAGTAACGTTTTCCTTTTTATAACGGTTTCCTTTTTATAACATCCTATTCAGTTATAAACAATTTCCTTTTTATAACTCTATTTATTTTCTAAATATTTCCTTTTTAATTCTATTTGTAAATGGTTTTACAAATACCTCCTTTTCGATTTCAATTGTAAAGGTTTTACAAATATTCCTCTTTCGATTCCATTTGTAAATGGTTTACAAATATTTCTCTTTCTGATTGATTTGTAAATGGTTTACAAACCTTTCTCGTTCTAATCTATTTGCAAATGTTCTTCAAATAATTCCTTTAGGGTTTCATTTCTAAGTACTTTTTATTTATAAATAATCCATTTATAAATAAATTTCTATTTATAAATATTCCATTTATAAATAATTCCTTTTATAAAATCTTCTTTGATTTTGTACGTAAATCTATTTCAATATTCTTTTTGAAAATTTCCTTTTCACCATTCCAGTATGTTATGGTATTTAACACATCAAATCACGATGACTAACATCGTTCAAACACATATAATCGACAACAAATTATATATCACATCATATATTAGAATATATGAATCACAGTAAAATAAATGTTGAGGAATCTAGTTGGATTCCTCCAACCTGTCTCCCTGCATCCACAGATGTTATACTATATAAAATCAACATCACTTTCAGTTCCATATGATATATTCTGTTGAACAGAATCAATATAGAAATTCAATTAACTGACTAGCAGTTCAATCAAACAGTCAACACACAGTCAATCAGCCAATATTTAACATTTCTAAAAAATACAACATGAAATTATAAACTATTCAGGGTTAGTGGGATTTACTCACTTTGGCAGTTCATCGTTAAAGAATGAAAAACCGTTGTTTGATTTGAATCAAACAATTTAATTCGCCATAAATTCAAACGAGCTCCACTCCATTCCCAGTCAGTTCTATCGTGTAGTGTCCGTCCATACGATCCCAATGGATCTGACCATTCGCAATTCTGATAACGTACGGGAAAGATATGAAATTTATAAGTCAACACAATTATTTTAAATTTCTAATTTAAAACTAAATAAACAGTTGGGCTTCACCTCCAAAGAACCCAGCCCATTCTCACTTAAAAACCCGTACCCACCAGGTCTTCTTCCCCAATCCGAAGATCACGATCTCCAGTACCTCAAACATAGCCGATTCTTGCTCCTCTTTATCACCCTTTCTTCTTCACGAAATCCAACACTGAGACCATCGTTCTTTCTCTCTCCACTAGCTCTCCACACTCATCCCCAAAACGACATGCTCGAACCCATATGGTTCATCGCGACATTGAGAAATTTCCGCAACTGCACAGTAGCTGCTCAACATTTTCATACGCGGAATCCCTCAAATTCTTGCCGACGAGCTCCTCCTCCTCCTCAATCCAAAACTAACTACCACATCGAGAGCGAGTGCTTCCATTCTCCCCAAACTTTAACCCTAGTTTACGCTGAAAGTTTCCAACGAACAAAAATGATGATCGAACCCAGAAATTTCTATACGGTTGTGAAGAGGAAGTATTACTGAATCCAAACATATATTAGAGGATTTATAGGATTTCTTTTGATTTCTAATTGAATTTTTGAAGTTGCAAATATTTTGTTTGCTGAAAGAAATTGAACCCGGCGGCTTAAGGATGTTTTATAACGGGAACCAACTTTTTGTGTGGTTGGAACAATGTGCGGGTGGCCTTATTTAGATCCACACAATTTTTAAGATATTTTAGTTATTATATTTTAATCGTTTTATATTCGTTTTAGCACTCTAAAAATCCCTACAAACACCCACGATACCTAAAAATCACGAAAACCGGCATGCAGCTGCAGTTCGACATTACAGTCCCAATGAAACTGGTTTCATCGAATTGCGACTTCGTATGCTCACACAGCGTATTTTTAACGGTCGAATTATCGACTGTTTTTCACCTTAAAAATCGGTACAGCCATACACTGACTCTAAAAATCACGGAAGTTGGAATCTGACAATTATTTGATATTGCGGATCCAACAAAATTGGTTTCGTCGAATTCTGAGGTCGTTTGCAAAATTGGCTATTTTTAAAGCTTTGGATGACCCATTTAAATATATAAATATTTTTAAATATAATTAAATTAAATATTAATAAATTAATATTATCGTATATATTCACATATGATATCGTATAGCTCCAGAATTTATAGCTTGATATTTCAGATTCCAGATTATCTCGATATTCAGTTTATACTGAAAATCCATTTATAACGTATATAAAGCATCACAAATTATAAAGGAATTCCACAGTGGCTTTTCTGAAATTTGATTTGGACATAAATCAAAATCTACACGACGAAATCCCGATTTTTCTCTTCCACAAGAAAGATATACTCCACCAGCTCCACACGTTTCTTGTTTAACAGAAATCCGATTAAAAAAATGAGCCATGTACATTCAGTTGAAGTTCGAATCGCCAATTTATGAACTGCAGCACCATTTCGAGCTCGATTATAATTATAATATAATTTATATGTTCAACTGTCGTTGATATAATGTATTCGTTATTCTAATTCACTTTTAAACTGAATTAAATATCACAGATGATCTAGTTCACACCATATCGCCATTTCAGCCCATTCTGATTATTTCAGAATTAAATATATTATTTAATTTATTATTTTAATTAAATATTCACCATTATTTAATTCCACGACCATTAAATTCACTACATCACTATTTATATAATTAAATAAATTAAACATAATACCTCTGCAAATGCGGGTCATTACATTCTTCCCCACATAAAATAATTTCGTCCTCGAAACTGCTAAGGTAGAGAACGACCCTATCGACTGGTTAGAACTTATTTGTTCACTTCTTTACTTCAGTTTAAACTGAACCAATTTAATTTCAATTAAATTATTAATTCTTATTATCGAAAATTTTCAAAATCCTGAAAATTTTCTAACGCCTTAACCTTTCGAAAAATATCGCCAGCACCTCCTTTGTACTGGTCAATAGGTCAAACTCCAACTCGCCTCTCTGGGCTATCTCCAACCCAAAAGAAAACCAAACAGACAAGTGGCTTGCTAATTCAGCTCATAAATCTTATATCCAATAGAAATATAAACTTGTACCTTTTTGTCGGTATATCATTATATCCTTTCCACCTGTTATCAATTCAGTGGATACAAGGGTCATCCCAATCAAATTCCAACCTGCTTTTATCCACACCACAACCATTCGCTTATATCCGAACCAAATATCATTTCAACTCGAGTTTCTTCTCGATTCCCAACTCTTAACTTGATTATCACATTACACTTCAAATTTAAATCTCACAATCCAATTTGTCTTGATATCATTCTAATTCAATCACAATTACCACTTTACTGGCTTTACTTTAATTCAAATTTTGCTTTCACAAATTTCTGTTAAATTTGTTTTTAATTCAAACAGTCTTTCCCTGGGAGTTTTCAAGCAGTTTACTCTTTTCAAAAATCAAATTTTCTTTTTGAACATGTCACTGAACCCTTAATTAATATTCCATTAGTTAAATCACTTCTCTATTTCTTTATCAATATTTGTTAACCAAATATTTTCAGTAACCATATTGGCCTTTTATGTTATTTGGAAAACATTTCCAAATATCGCCTTCCTTTATTTTCTAAACTTTAGAAAATATATGCTATTTATAATTGGAAAATATTCCAATTACTTATCTCTTTTCCGATCTCGTTTATTTCTATACTTAGGAAATATTCTTTATTATATTTCCAAGCTTACACTTATTTGGGTTAAAACGAATGTTGTGTAAAACATCGTTACGACAACCCAAGTACTATATTCAACTAACTCTTATTCAACATTGATCTTCGAGCCTGAAATCTTACTATTTATTTGTTAATAATGAAATCAATCAAGTTGGGGTATAACTACCTCTCAGACCTTGACTGAATAACATTTATAACGTCAAAACAGATATGACTACTTACTCGAATAATCAATAACATACAACTACTTATTCACTTTTAAACACTTATACGCTTCCTCGTTCTATTCTTACTAGATTTTATTCTTAGTCTTCCTTTTTGATTTTACTATTCTATTTCTAAGTTTGTTTCCTTATCGACTTCTATATATATCGATACGTTGATTTCTAACTATCAAATTATCTTAAAAATATTCTAACTCCTTAAATTCCCGGAAAAATTCGCCATAACCTCCTTTGTACCAGGAGCATCGGGATATTTCAAATAGCCTCCCATGGCCCTCACCAATCCAAAAGAAAAAGGAAAAGCCAAGCGGCTGGCCGATACGGGGCATAAAATCTCATATATGAATTAAATACATACCTTTTCGTTGATCATTCTATTTATATACCTTATCCATACCTATCTCATGTATATTTATACCTCCCCAATCTATTTTAACTATACCTGATCGTTTTAACTCAATTCGTTAATTAATTTGTTAATTGACTCTTTAGTCTACTTCACTTTTATTTTTGAACATGACATGTTCAAATATATTTTAACTTGCTTATTAACTAATTTGAATCCAAATTTCAAATTTAAGTTCTATATTCGATTTCGAATATCCATTTACAAATCCAATTCACCTTTCAAAGTTCAACTTCAAATTCAAAACTCGATTAACTAATTCCTCTTCGACTTAGTTAATTCTATTCAATTTCTATCCAAAGTTTATATTACTTCTATTATTCAAATCTATATATCAAATTCTATTATTCAAATTCTATATATATCAAATTCTAGTCAAATTCTATATTATAAATCCCATTTTGAAGTTCAACACAACTTGTCTTTCTCAAAAAAAATTCAAAACAGTATCTCTGGTAGTAATTCGTTACTTACAACTCGAAAATGAATACTGATGATGCAGCTGTCATCATCAGAATCTATTTTCCAGCGATCAAAGTGAGTTCAATACTATAAAACCATTTCTAAACATTTCCACTTTGAAATTCATTTCAATATAATTCACACTACTTGTAAAACAATTTAAAATCTCCCAAGATCTTAAATTTTCCTTATTTTTAATCCAAATCCATTTACAAACACTTATCCAATTTTTCAGAATTTTAATTCAATTTCTGGTTTAAATTTCAGATTTAACTCATCTGATTTCACGTATTACACTTATATGAATTCTGATTGGTTATTTACACAACCATTTAATTTATAATCTTACTCGATTTTAATAACAACCAATATATCCACTATATTATAATGATATATATCTTCTTATATCAAGTTATACCTTGGGTAAACTTATTTTAATTTACCCTCTTTTGAAAACATATCATGTCGACCCATCATATTTGAGTGTTTATAAACTCCTACCGATACAGTGGATCAAACTGATCGACCAGAACCCATAAACAACTCAACCAATAAATCACCACAATATAAACCAATTTTTATATCAATAACAAATACGCTCACTCGTATATATACACTCAACTCAATCTAGGGTATTGCTAACCCTATCTCTACCGAGTCACGCCACAAATCCAAGGTAATTCACTTAACTTAAGCTCTGATACCAACTGTAATGTCCCGGGTTTTTGACGATCTTGGTTATCCGATATACAACACATATCGAATATCCAAGGATCGAAAATACCGGATGATTAATGAAAGAAATTAGAGGGTGAGGAAATATAAGATAGAAACTTAGAAGAAAAAAAAGAAGAAGAACACAACATCAGAGTAACATGAACCACACATCGGTACGAATAACATATAATAGATAACATATCTTTTAAATAAACATATGTACTCGAATATACATCATTATCAAAGCACAACACTTACAACACAGCGGAAATAAACTATAGCTATATGATCCTAAAGCCTCCTGCTCCGGCTCTTCAGGTATATGTAAATCCTAACTACTTGACTGCCCGTACAAAATTGGGCACCCAAGAGTTTAGGGAAAACAACAAAATAAACTCTAGGTCAGTCATGGGACTGGTATGAGTAAAACATTTTAAAACAGTTTGAACAAGTAAACGATATCTCATAAGACCACGCCATATAACGGAATGGGTTTTTCCCTTATGAGAATCCAAATTATCTTTATATCAAAAACCCTTTTTGATATTATAATAATGTCTATCAACCACAATATAATAATCATCTAGCAGAAATGCTTTCATCTCACGTTCAACATATATAGTATACAATCAAAAACCTCAAGCACGTATTGGGTAATGGATTTCCAACTATGACAAGGTATGGAACCACCTTTCGCTAGTGTACCTCTAGAAAGGTATACTGGGTTCAACAAGAACATCTTGCAACCCGGCCACACATGACCAACCACTCATTTCGCTTGAGTGTATCGAATGTATATCACTAACAGTTGGGATCAACAACTGTTTCCCGAATGGGATAGCATCAACAATTGATTTTTAGAAATAAATGAAACTCTAGATTAGGTGATTATACACCCTACTTCGGAGCGACCGACTTAGCCATGCTGGCTGCCCGATTTCTGTCATTTACCGGTTGATGAGGCTTGAGGTTACGCTTCATCATCACATCAGATTCACTTCGAATGCCACATTGTCAAATCCATCGAAAATCACTAATTGACGTCTACAACAGTACATTGCGTGTTAGCTAAAGAAGTTTCCTTCTCTGCATCCACTCTTGGTACGGTTGAAGAAATCAATGTACATGACCTTTCTAGAAATACTCTGCCAGACATTCATCCATACAAGTCATCCAGGAATAGGATGAACCGAAGGCACTATTCAGTATATCTATCTTAGGCACTGTTATCTAAAATTTATACAATAGCCCTTGCACTTTCCTCCGTCTTCAATTTTCTTTGGCATATATGATTCGCAACGCTTATGCCAATACATAGTGGTTCGTTGGATAATAATCCAACCGGTCTCTCCATACTAAAAACATTAAAATGGTCAAAACTTTGATAGTCTGTGATTTAACCATCAAAGAAAAACAGGTGTGCACACAACGACATTATTTCCAGATGGAAATTCTATCAATCAATCATCAATCATATATATATATATAATCATATTTCAAATTTCAATATTTGATTACGTTTCTGATTCTATTTGGAAAACATTTCCAAATCTTCTTTACTTAGATTTAAACATATGTTTTAAATCAACATCGCGACGACAACTCAAACCACTATACTTATTTACTAAAATCACTTAACCACTTTCACTCTCGAACCTTAACCATTTCTAAATTAAAAACGAAGTCAATCAAGTTGGGTTATAACTACCTCTCAGACCTTAACTGGACAACATTTCAAATCTCGAATTAGGGTAAGTTCATCTTTTAACTCTTAAACACTTCCTTACGTAACTTTCATTCGAATAATTCTCTATTCGATAACTCCTCCCTTCAAATAACTATATTTGATCATCTCTCTTATGCATAACTAGATCTGATTAACCTTTCTTCAAATAAACTAAATTCAATTTACTCTATTTATCTAACCTAAATCGATTAAATCTTTTTACTTAACTGCTTTCGAATAACTAATTCGATAACTCCTTTCGATTAAACTATAATCGATAACTCCTTTCGATTAAACTATAATCGATAACTCCTTTTGAATAACTAATTCAATAACTCTTATGTGTTTAACTCTATTCGAATAACTAATTCGAATAACTCTTATTTATTTAACTCTATTCGAATAACTAATTCGCATAACTAATTCGATTTGCTTACTTTCGAATACTATATTCGATTAACTCCCTTCGATTAAACTATTCATTTATAAAGATTTACTTTTAGTAACAGTTTTTCATTTTACAAATGATTTCCTTTTTAGTAACGTTTTCCTTTTTATAACGGTTTCCTTTTTTTAACATCCTATTCAGTTATAAAAAATTTCCTTTTTATAACTCTATTTATTTTCTAAATATTTCCTTTTTAATTCTATTTGTGAATGGTTTTACAAATACCTCCTTTTCGATTTCAATTGTAAAGGTTTTACAAATATTCCTCTTTCGATTCCATTTGTAAATGGTTTACAAACATTTCTCTTTCTGATTGATTTGTAAATGGTTTACAAACCTTTCTCGTTCTAATATATTTGCAAATGGTTTTCAAATAATTCCTTTAGGGTTTCATTTCTATGTATTTTCTATTTATAAATAATCCATTTATAAATAAATTTCTATTTATAAATACTCCATTTATAAATAATTCTTTTTATAAAATCTTCTTTGATTTTGTACATAAATCTATTTCAATATTCGTTTTGAAAAAATCCTTTTCCCCATTCCGGTATGTTATGGTATTTAACACATCAAATCACGATGACCAAGATCGTTCAAACACATATAATTGACAACAGATTATATATCACATCATATATTACAATATATGAATCACAGTAAAATAAATGTTGAGGAATCCAGTTGGATTCCTCCAACCTATCTCCCTGCATCCACATATGTTATACAATATAAAATCAACATCACTTTCAGTTCCATATGATATATTCTGTTGAACAGAATCAATATAGAAATTCAATTAACTGACTAGCAGTTCAATCAAACAGTCAACACACAGTCAATCAGCCAATATTTAACAGTTCTAAAAAATACAACATGAAATTATAAATTGTTCAGGGTTAGTGAGATTTACTCACTTTGGTCGTTCATTGTTAAAGAACGAAAAACTGTTGTTTGATTTGAATCAAACAATTTTATTCGCCATAAATTCAAACGAGCTCCACTCCATTCCCAGTCAGTTCTATCATGCAGTGTCCGTCCATACGATCCCAATGGATCTGACCGTTCGCAATTCTGATAACGTACGGGAAAGATATGAAATTTATAAGTCAACACAATTATATTAAATTTCTAATTTAAAACTAAATAAACCGTTGGGCTTCACCTCCAAAGAACCCAGCCCATTCTCACTTAAAAACCCGCACCCACCAGGTCTACTTCCCTTATCCGAACATCACGATCTCCAGTACCTCAAACACAGCCGATTCTTGCTCCTCCTTATTACTCTTTCTTCTTCAAGAAATTCAACACTAAGACCATCGTTCTTCCTCTCTCCACTAGCTCTCCGCACTCATCCCCAAAACGACATGCTCGAACCCATATGGTTCATCGCGACATCGAGCAATTTCCGCAACTGCACAGTAGCAGTTCAACATTTTCATACGCGGAATCCCTCAAATTCTTGCAGACGAGCTCTACTCCTCCTCCTCAATCCAAAACTAACCACCACATCGAGAGCGAGTTCTTCCATTCTCCCCAAACTTTAACCCTAGTTTACGCTGAAAGTTTCCAGCGAACAGCATTGATGATCGAACCCAGAAATTTCTACACGGTTGTGAAGAGGAAGTATTACTGAATCCAAACATATATATTAGAGGATTTCTTTTGATTTCTAATTGAATTTTTGAAGTTGCAAATATTTTATTTGTTGAAAGAAATTGAACTCGGCGGCTTAAGGATGTTTTATAACGGGAACCAACTTTTGGTGTGGCTGGAACAATGTGCGGTGGCCTTGTTTAGATCCACACAATTTTCAAGATATTTTAGTTATTATATTTTAATCGTTTTATATTCGTTTCAGCACTCTAAAAATCCCTACAAACACCCCACGATACCTAAAAATCACGAAAACCGGCATGCAGCTACAGTTCGACATTACGGTCACAACCAAACTGGTTTGGTCGATTTCTGTTAAATTGGATCGACCAGAAAATGGCCATTTTTCAAATGATCTCAGAATTCGATGAAACTAGTTTTGTTGGGACCGTAGCATCAAAACATAGCTAGATTTATTTTTCTGGAATTTTTCAAATCAGTTTGTGGCCCTGGCAAATTGAAATGTACGTTCAAAGTTAAAATTAAATGTTTTATATTTTAATTTGAGGAATAACTGACTGTAACAGTCGAATTAGCCAACGAAACATATCCCATTGTGTCCGGGATGGGGATATTTAGCTAGGGGCGACAGTCGTTGGGTTTGAATTGGTGTCCGTGTGGAGAAACACTATTTAAAAATTTAATAAAGTCCTTGGCCAATCAAAAATTTTCTTTCATTATTTTAAAAATAAAAAAACTCCAGAAAACCTCGTTTTCTCTCTCGCCCCCGACGATCCACGTTTTCACCACTTCCCTGGCCAATCGCCGCCGCCACAGGCGAATGCAACCTCCGCCCCCACCAGCAATCGACGCGCCTCCCTCCCCTCTTCAAATCCGACCAACCCCTGACCTCTATCGTCGCCGCATCGACGAGAATCGTCGACCCAAAGCTGACGACTTCCCAGTGCCGCCCCGATCACCAGAGACCACCGAACCACCTCCGACCACCACCGATCGACTCCCCTTTCCTCCCTCTTCCACGCTGTACCCTCTGATCATCCTATCGTGCCTCGGTTCTCGCGAAAACTGCAACCCTAGTTTTGAACCATCATGAAAGGTGAGTCCTTTTTTATGTTGGGACTTTGAAAAATCATATCTTTATGGTGTGTTGACGAAATTCGATGAAACAGGAAACATTGGGACCGCAAGGAAGCTCTCGACCACATAGAAGAGACCGCGGATTTTTCTTAGTCATCTACGATTTTTAGCACTCCAAAAACCAAGGTGAGAAATCTAAATTAAATGAATTTTAATGGAAAATGCCGTGTATAAATTATATAAGCGAAATATAAATTACACACGTGTTGTATACCTCATGTACATGCATTGTGTAAGCTATATAAGCGAAGTATGAATTATACATGCATAGTATAATTGATATATGTGTTGAAATGCAAGTGAAATATAGAAATTATATATATATATATATATATATATATACACACACACACACTCCCCTCATCCACAAACCATGGACGATATTTATTGTTGTGTATTGGTGTGAAATATTGGATGAAAAATGCGAATTGTTGAATAATTGTTTGCGGTTGATATTGATTGGTTGTGGTTGAAAAATACCCAATGGTGATTGAAATGAATTGGAAATAATTGTGGAAATAAAAATAAAACATGTCGCCTGCGTGCGAATTAGATGCATGAATCCCCATTGTCAAAAACCGCGAGGTTTTAAGGTAGAGCGAGGAGCCGTACTAGGGACGGTGTCGGTTTTAACTACCCTGTCGTTATGCTGCCGAAATTTTGAATAATATTCATATGTTAGAATTATTTTCATATGTTGAAATTATCTTCATGCGTTGAAATCAAAGTCATGTGTTGAAACTATATCCATGTGTGGAAATGCTCATGTGTTGAGAAGTGACGTGTGAAAATTAAATTCATGTGTGAATGAATGAAGTGTTTAAACAATAAAAATCACATTTTTATATTATATATGAAGTATGTAAAATATTCTCCTTATATATAAATAGTTTCAACAATAAAAATTTCATCTTTTTTATATGAATAACATATATAAATTATCCATGTGTGGAGATGCTCATGTGTTGAGAAGTGTGTGTGTTGGAAAAGTCATGTGTTGAATAAAAAGATCGAACAATAAAAATTACATTTTTATTGAAATTATGAAGTGTTAAAAACACTCATGTGTTGAATAAATATTTTAAATGATATGTGATATGCTAAAGATATGCGAGCGTTGAAATAAATATTTGCGAAAGAAATATTATTTTTAACATCTATAGGTACTAAATAAAATAGTCATGTGTTGAAATATATTTTAGTTCGTCAAAATTATCATCTTTGAAATGTGAAGTGTTAAAAATGACCACTTGTTCAAATAAGTATGCATGAGTTGAAATATTCATTAATTAGCTAATGATATAATTTTTGCCTATGCATGCAACATTAGAATGAATGGTGTTTTTAAACCAAAGTGAATCAAATATGAAGTTGAATGGAAAATGAGAAGTGATAAGAATTGTATATATGTACATGCATATTTATTGAACAGGTTATAGCAAAGAGGCTAAAGAAGAGGAATAAAATTTTGTGCCCAACAAATAGGTACACGTTTACTGTTTTGTTTGGGTGATGATTTTATGAGCCTGTTGGCTAGCCGCTTGGCTTTTTTTTTTCTTTTTGAGATGAGACGCCCCTGTGGCTATTTGGGAATTTTCCCAGCCCCTCCCGTACAAAGGAGGTTATGGCGAAATTTTCCAAAATATAAAGGCGTTAGTGAAATATTTGAAGTGAGAACGATATAGGAATTTTTGAATGAACTATATTTATATAAATATAAATAAAATTAAAACGAAACATGGTCGTGCAGTTCGTGTTTTGAAACCGTGATTTCAAACGACTAGTGTGGAAAATCCGACCATTGGATTTTCCCGAAACCGCAACCGTTGGGTTCGCCTTGGAAATATCTTTCCAACGACACCAACTTTGTGAAGATCCGGCGGTTGGATTGTCTGGAATGTTTAATTCAAATTTAAAGAAAAACAGCGCCAGAAACGATTATATTTATATATATATAAATATATATATAAGTATAATTATATAATGGGCGAGAAATATGTGACAAAAGAAAATGTGTTTGGTCAATTTCTGTTAAATTGGATCGACCAGAAAATGGCCATTTTTCAAACGATCTCAGAATTCGACGAAACTAATTTTGTTGGGACAGTAGCATCAAAACATAGCTAGATTTATTTTTCTGGAATTTTTCGAATCAGTTTGTGGCCCTGGACAATTGAAATGTATGTTCAAAGTTCAAATTAAATGTTTTATATTTTAATTTAAAGAATAACTGACTGTAACAGTCGAATTGGCCAACGAAACATATCCCATTGTGTCCGGGATGGGGGTATTTAGCTAGGGGCGACAGTTGTTGGGTTTGAATTGGTGTCCGTGTGGAGAAACACTATTTAAAAATTTAATAACGTCCTTGGCCAATCAGAATTTTTCTTTCATTATTTTAAAAATAAAAAAACTCCAGAAAACCTCGTTTTCTCTCTCGCCCCTGATGATCCACGTTTTCACCACTTCCCTGGCCAATCGCCTCCGCCACAGGCGACTGCAACCTCCGCCACCACCAGCAATCGACGCGCCTCCCTCCCCTCTTCAAATCCGACCAACCCCTAACCCCTATCGTCGCCGCATCGACGAGAATCGTTGACCCAAAGCCGACGACTTCCCAGCGCCGCCCCGATCGCCAGAGACCACCGAACCACCTCCGACCACCACCGATCGACTCCCCTTTCCTCCCTCTTCCACGATGTACCCTCTGATCATCCTATCGTGCCTCGGTTCTCGCGAAAACTGCAACCCTAGTTTTGAACCATCATGAAAGGTGAGTCCTTTTTTATGTTGGGACTTTGAAAAATCATATCTTTATGGTGTGTTGACGAAATTCGATGAAACAGGAAACATTGGGACCGCAAGGAAGCTCTCGACCACATAGAAGAGACCGCGGATTTTTCTGAGTCATCTACGATTTTTAGCACTCCAAAAACCAAGGTGAGAAATCTAAATTAAATGAATTTGAATGGAAAATGCCGTGTATAAATTATATAAGCGAAATATAAATTACACACGTGTTGTATACCTCATGTACATGCGTTGTGTAAGCTATATAAGCGAAGTATGAATTATACATGCATAGTATAATTGATATATGTGTTGAAATGCAAGTGAAATATAGAGATTATATATATATATATATATATATATATATATATACACTCCCCTCGTCCACAAACCATGGACGATATTTATTGTTGTGTATTGGTGTGAAATATTGGATGAAAAATGTGAATGGTTGAATAATTATTTGTGGTTGATATTGATTGGTTGTGGTTGAAAAATACCCAATGGTGATTGAAATTTTTTGAAAAAGCAAAAATGTGTGGTCTTCTAAGAAGAAGAGAGCACACATATGTATAATAACGTACTAATACAGAGTCTCAATACAGCTCCCTAGGAGTAGAGTATCCAACAACACACAAAATATCAACTCGACTCTGGAAAAGTATTGGATTATAGATAGATGAGCTCCGGATAAACCACCGCCCATCTACTCCTATATCGAATTCCGGCATGGCCACCACCCGATATAGAAGTATATCTACTCCAATACTATAATCAAATCACCCAGGAAGTAAAATAACAAAGTACAACCCCCAGTATCACTCTAAATACAAGCCAAAAAATAATAACTCCATCAGAAAAGCCAAGTAGCATAACCAGCAAGCTATCCATATAGTTCTCCAATATGATCTTCCACCTAAAGACCTGAATAATGACTAGAACACCCATCATTAGTAACCATCACATATATATATGGATATATATATATATATCTATATATATAGATATAATTATATATATATATATATATGTATTCCTACATATATATATATATACCCATATATATACACCATTGTATATCCATACATATATGCAACATAAGAAAGGAAAAGGTACTTAAAAGAAAAAAAATCAAAGGCATCATCAAAGCTAGAAAGACAAACATATATGTTATAAAAAGAAAATAATCTCACATAATCAAAACTCCAATTACTATGCACAAATACAGAAACCATTGTTTCTAAAGTATCGATTGATATTCATAAATAACTCCAAATTAGACCTAACTTTATGTAAAAAGTTACCAGATCTCAAATCTCTAAAGTACTTATTACAAGAAGAGGTCATCCAGTCCAAACAGAAATACACTATCTTTATGATTAATTTATCAGAAGACACTACACAAGAATTAAAAAATCTCTGGTTCCTTTCTAACCAAATGTACCAACTAATAATGATAATTAAAGAATCCATAACATACCTATGATTTGATTTATAATTAAATCTAAAATGATTCCAATATTCCATGCAGTTATTAAATGTATTCACTCTAGACATAACAAAAATCCTTAGTACCATGGTTAAAATATGATTGGAAAAATTACAAGCAAAGAATAGATGATCAACATCCTCCTCTGAATTATTACAAAAACAGCATTTAACATCAATCAAAATATTCTTCTTCTTTAGAAGTTCCACTGTGTTAATCTTCTTATGAATAATCAACCACATAAGGAACTTGGCTTTAGGAGGAGAATTTGAAATCCATATGAACTTAAAAGGAAGTAATGACATACCAGGAAAATTAATAAGTTTGTACATCGAATTGACTGAGTAAACTAGACTCTTATCCAGTCCCCAACTAATGGTATCCCTATTCTCATCCAGATGGTATAAGGTTAACTTTGCTTTCAATAGAGCTAATTGTCTTAGTAATCTCCCCTCTAAAATATTAACAAACGTAAACTCCCATGGGGGTACTACGTTACTTCTATAAACATCCGCTATAAATGAATTCTTAAAGTCACAAACGTTAAACAGTTCCTCAAATTCTATTTTTAGAGGTATACTAGAAATCCATGTATCATGCCAAAAAAAAGTAGAGTTACCAGAATGAACTGTCATTGTACAACCTAACTTGAAAAAGTCATAACATTTTAATACTTCCTTCCAAAAGTGGGATAATCTATTAGACCTACTCGCACTAAATCCCACAAGAAACTCTCCTCTTGAGTAATAAGATTTTAAAACTAAATTCTTCCAAGTAGCCACTATATCGGAACTTCGAAATTTCCATAACCATTTAGTTAGTAAAGATGAATTAAAATCAACAAGGTTAATAATCCCTAACCCTCCGTCTCTCTTAGCCTTGCAACACAAATCCCAATTAACTAAACATTTATGACTACAATTGATGTCACCATTCCTAGAAAATTCCTTCTAATTCTATCTACTTTCTTAATAACCCACTTCGGAAAACGATGAACCGTCATCCAATAAGTGGGAATGGCAGATAGAACCGAATTAACTAAAACTAATCTACCCGCCCTTGATAGAAATCTATTATTCCAACTCGATAATCTATTACTGATTTTATCAATAATACTTATCCAATCATTCTTTTTAAGTTTGGAAGGTCTAATTTTGAAGCCTAAATAGTCAAACGGGAATTTCATGATAGGACAGTTTAGAGTAATAGCTACTAAGGACGTCACATTACATCTATCATTAAGGACCATGACTGCACTCTTATCAAAATTAATTCGAAGACCAGACAACATCTCAAAGCAATATAAAATAAACTTAAGAGTAATGACGTGTTTTGGTAAATGAGATGTAAATAATAATGTATCATCTGCAAATTGAAGAATTGATAATTCATTATTAAACTCGTCATTCCCCACATTACCTAAGTCACCTGAATTTCCATCCCTCTTGATAATTCTAGAGAAAACATCAACCGCTAAATTGAATAAAAAAGGCGAGAGAGGATCACCTTGTCTGAGACCTCTCTTAGACTGAATCTTTTTACCAACTAAATGAATTGGAAATAATTGTGGGAATAAAAATAAAACATGCCGCCTGCGTGCGAATTAGATGCATGAATCCCCATTGTCAAAAACCGTGAGTTTTTAAGGTAGAGCGAGGAGCCGTACTAGGGACGGTGCCGGTTTTAACTACCCTGCCGTTATGCTACCGAAATTTTGAATAATATTCATATGTTAGAATTATTTTCATATGTTGAAATTATCTTCATGCGTTGAAATTAAAGTCATGCGTTGGAACTATATCCATGTGTGGAAATGCTCATGTGTTGAGAAGTGACGTGTGAAAATTAAATTCATGTGTGAATGAATGAAGTGTTTAAACAATAAAAATCACATTTTTATAATATATATGAAGTATGTAAAATATTCGCCTTATATATAAATAGTTTCAACAATAAAAATTTCATCTTTCTTATATGAATAACATATATAAATTATCCATGTGTGGAGATGCTCATGTGTTGAGAAGTGTGTGTGTTGGAAAAGTCATGTGTTGAATAAAAAGATCGAATAATAAAAATTATATTTTTGTTGAAATTATGAAGTGTTAAAAACACTCATGTGTTGAATAAATATTTTAAATGATAAAAATATCATTTTTATCATATATGTGATATGCTAAAGATATGCGAGCGTTGAAATAAATATTTGCAAAAGAAATATTATTTTTAACATGCATAGGAACTAAATAAAATAGTCATGTGTTGAAATATATTTTAGTTCGTCAAAATTATCATCTTTGAAATGTGAAGTGTTAAAAATGACCACTTGTTCAAATAAATATGGATGAGTTGAAATATTCATTAATTAGCTAATGATATGATTTTTGCCTATGCATGCAACATTAGAATGAACGGTGTTTTTAAACCAAAGTGAATCAAATATGAAGTTGAATGGAAAATGAGAAGTGATAAGAATTGTATATATGTACATGCATATTTATTGAACAGGTTATAGCAAAGAGGCTAGAGAAGAGGAATAAAATTTTGTGCCCAACAAATAGGTACACGTTTACTGTTTTGTTTGTGTGATGATTTTATGAGCCTGTTGGCTAGCCGCTTGGCTTTTTCTTTTTCTTTTTGAGATGAGCGCCCGTGTGGCTATTTGGGAATTTTCCCAGCCCCTCCCGTACAAAGGAGGTTATGGCGAAATTTTCCAAAATATAAAGGCGTTAGTGAAATATTTGAAGTGAGAACGATATAGGAATTTTTGAATGAACTATATTTATATAAATATATAAATATAAATAAAATTAAAACGAAACGTGGCCGTGCAGTTCGTGTTTTGAAACCGTGATTTCAAACGACTAGTGCGGGAAATCCGACCATTGGATTTTCCCGAAACCGCAACCATTGGGTTCGCCTTTGAAATATCTTTCCAACGGCACCAACTTTGTGAAGATCCGACGGTTGGATTGTCTGGAATGTTTAATTCAAATCTGAAGAAAAATAGCGCCAGAAACGATTATATTTATATATATATAAGTATAATTAAATTAAATCGAATAACGACGCTGCAGTTCGTAATTTGAATTCGTAACTTCAAATGACTAGCGTGGAAGATCCGACCGTCGGATTTTCCCAAAACTGAAACCGTTGGATTCGTTTTGAAATGATCTTTCCAATGAAATAAAATTTGTGAAGATCCAACAGTTAGATTTTCAGATATGTGTAAAACAAATTTAGTGAAAAACAGCGCCAGTGCCTCGGCACGACCTGAAACGTCGTTTAATTAAATATGGCCGTTTTAAATAAATAAAAATGGCGATATATCGTTATAAAATACTATAGACGATATAGAGTGGAAATAAACCAATTTTGTTGTGTTTGCTTGATATGTGATGGTTGAATGTATTTAACATGAAAATTATAACTAAAAAACTGAAATGTGAATGTTGAATAGTCTAACCATGTGATAGATTGATTTGAAAATCTAAATATACGTGGGTTATTTGAAAAGGCCGAGTTCATTCTCATTTCAAATAATCGATCGACGTTGAGAAGTCGAAGGGTCAAAGACGGTTGAAGACCGACGATCTTCACATTGGATGGATGGGCGCTACTGATGCTCGTGATTGGAGTAGCTACCTTGAAGGAGCTGAAGTAGTAGCCGTCCAGACATACTGTTGATTGTATGGATATTAGAGGATTTGGTGCCTTCGGTTTCGTTCAAACCCAGAACGAACTTGTAAATGGACTGTGTGTCTGACATTGGATTTTGTTCTGTGCTAATTGATCTCTGTTAAATATATATATCTGTTTGGCGGCGGAGAATTTATTCTCTTGATTAACGCCCTTCTCTGAGACATACGAGCTCAGAGGTTATGTATTGATAGAAATCAGTCGCATGGAGTGGATTGCCTGTGTGGCACGCCTATGTGGCATATGATCAAGGCTTTTGTTGCAAAGCAAAGTCTTGTGGTTGATGATCAAAGCATGGTCTGTGTGACGTAGCTTTGTGTATAACGTGAATTCGCGAGCCTCACACCTCGGTATGAGTCAAAAACGGGATAGTGACTGCAGGGAGAGCACGACGTTTCTTTCTAGCTAAGGTGGTGTCAGTGACCTACCAGCCCTGACATTATATATACTTTTCGCCTGTGTGGTTGTTGGAATACGAGGCGCCTCGATTATAGGTCTGTAAGGACCGGGAAACGTGTGCTCAGGAATTGCCAATCCTCAAAAGTAAGAAAGGACCGACCCTGAAGATCCAAGGATCATAGTGGGGTCCTGAGACATTTGCTAGAGTGTCTCGAATCGGAGAGGAGCTTGCCCCTTGCCTCGACTCATGAAGGAATCCAATTTCCAATACGAAATATGCGAATGTGATTGTATTACTAGTATGGCGACATGATATATGGTACCCATGCCATCTAGGATTTATATTTATGATTGAAATCGTTTTTGAAACATGTATGCACTAGTAATAACATCAAACACTTTTGTTTTATACGTATGAAGCGTTTTTTGCCATTATAAGGTAAAACTCTATCCTCCGGCTTGCGTTGCATTATGTGATGGGACCTGAGTCTTATAATGGCTTCATTTTATAAAAAGCATTGCGATGATTTAATCATTTACTTTATTTCATGCACTAGCACTCATTGGAGTAAACCCGTTCCGCGAAAGTGGCGTGGTCCTTTGATTTGCCTTATTATTGTTGTTAATAAGTTAAGTAGATTTCTCATACCAGTCCCATGACTGACTCGTAGTTTGTTTCACCTTGCAAACTCGGGTGCCCTCATTTTCACACGGGCATCCTAGTTACAGGTTTCTGGTGCACTTTTGGCTCATAGCGAGGCTTGACTACACCGTGCTGACTTTGACTCTTTCCGCCATTATAATATATGTATTATGATTCCGCCATTGGCGATGTAGACTGATATTTATTTTGTGTACTCTTTATGTATGATTCCGCCTCTGGCGATGGTGACTGATTATGTATTATTATGCACTAAATTGTATCCTGCATTGTGCTCTCTGATGTGGTGATATCTATATGATTCTGCTGTCATATGTGTGTAAATTATTCTATTTTATGTTATGCTATTATCTGTGATCTGCTAATGATGATTAATGTGTTATATTCCAATGATTATCCTTAACACCATGATACGGGGTTTTGGGATCGTCCCAATTACCCTCCTTCATCTTGAAGGTGAAAAACGTTCGCAACAAGATCAAACGGTTAGTTAGGTACTTCTTCATATAAAGTTCTTCCAACTTGTCCCAAGTACCTTTAGCGGTAGTCTCCCCACTAATTTCGGAGATCACATTCTCCCCCATAGCAAGTTGAAGAGTAGTGTAAGCTCATTCCTCCATCTCCTCTCTCTCAACGTCTGAGATATCACTTGGCAATAAGCGAGTATCAAATACTACTCGGTGCACCCGATTCCGCCTAAGAACCGCTTCCATTTTCCACTGCCACTTCTCAAAGTCATTATCACCATTCCACATGTCAATAACCAATTGAGAACCCGACACCGCATACGAACCCCGTACATAAGGCGCCACACTATTCGGACTTCCGGTTGAAGGACTTACCGAGCAACTATCCATCTCCGGCATTTTCACAAACAACTAACAAGCAGCAAAACAGCTCTGATACCAACTGTTAGAACCATTGTGATTAATCCGATTCAGGTCCACTCGAGTCCGATATCTAAACACAAAGCGCTAGTAGAAGACTAGATCGTTGTTAGACTTGCAAAAACAACCAAAGCAATTACTCTAGTCACAAAACCAATATCAACCAATGACGAACAATCCAAATCTCAATCACAAGCAAGAAACTAATGACAAAGTAGCAAAAATAAATCGTACAAGGATTTATAGTGGTTCCACTAACGTCTTGTTAGTGTACATCCACTTTGGAGAGAGTATTTTATTACCATGATAAAAGGAATACAAGAGATTGATCCAATAATCACTATATTTCAATATAGAAAAGAGTTTGAGGAGAATAGAATTGAAGATTTGGAATTAGGCTGTAAACCCTAATTCTCCCTTGAGAATAAATCCTTGATCCCAAATCAAGTCTTCAAGCTCTTCCTAATTCACTTCAGAAACATAACTTATATAGAGTTTGGCCAATTACCCAAATTGCCCTCAAAGCTTGACAAAACAGACTGCCAAGTTTTCAGCCCGAAATAGCCCATTAGCCGCCTCAGACGTCTGTCGTTAGGTCTGACAGACGTCTGTCCCATCCTGGGAATTCTTGTGCTCCTGCACTCAGCTCAGACGTATGTCTCCATATGACAGACGTCTGTTGGAGCTCTTAGGAAAAACATTTCCTGACAATAGACGTCTGTCCCCCTTTGGTCAGAAGTCTGTTGAGATCCTCGGGAAATTGTTCCCTGTAGTCACGGACATCTGTCCAAGGAGCGACAAACGTCTGTGTTGAAGCTCTCAGCTTTACCTCACTACACCATAACACAATCTCCCCCCAACAAGCTCTGATTTGCACTCCGCTTCCTTCCACTCGATGCTGTCTTCATCCTCTTCAATCCAACACATATAGTATCGCATATCACACCAGTCATATGTAGTGATAGTTGTGCAATCATCATCATTTGATTTCAAAAATGTCAAAATCAGCTAACTAATATAATTGACCAGGCTGTTTTTTTTTCTTCCTTGTAGGATGATGATTATCTCATAGATGACATGTGCATGGCAAGGCAAGCCTTTCCAAATCACTGAAAGGAAAAATATGGACTCTATTGTGCTGGATTCACCAGTAAAAAATTAAAATTAACCTAATCAGTGAAGAAAATGATCTGATATATCAGATCAAGGTCTTGCGTGGTTGAAAGTATATAGATAAGATAGATGTAATGATATCAAATATGAAACGAATAAGGCTGTATGTGCAGTATCACTGGGTATGAATATATGAAGGTTGTCTTATGCAGGTGTACTACTGATCAAAACTGGTATTCCCACGTGTGGTTTTCTTTTTCTTTTTTCTTCCTTTTTTTTTTAGTTCAAGTGTGCATATGGCATGATGCAATTAATGGAAAGATTGTTAGCATCATTTTTATTATAGCAACAACCTGCGATGCTATAAGCTAATCCAACCAGTGTAATGCAGCTTAGTCTGGAAGTCTTCTCAATGGAATAATAAAAGAACTAACTGTTGATCAGTTTGTTGTAAAGTATACCACAACATCTGACAATTAGTATAATAAGACCATTGGCACTGGAGAGCAAATCACAAGTTGACTCTGACAATAGGTATAATATGACCAACACCTTTGTCTTGGTGATTATGCACTTCGATTTGAACATAAATGATCACATGTTCGAAACTTGTGTTGTGTGATTCGAATATATACTGATCTGTATTATGCTGTGTGTTATTTAGACTTGTACATAATACTCAACTTCAACCAAAAAAAAAACGGAAGTATTAATTGATAAATGACTACATTTACAAATCATTGGTGGAAATTTTGCATAACATTGTCAAATAGAAAGAAATGTATTACCAGTTAAAATAATCTATATGCAGTTCTGCATATGCAGTTAACTGTTTGTGATGATATAAAGTGGTAATTTTATTCAAACAGGTTATTGATCTATACCTGGAATTAGTGTGTGCATGAAACTGTGCATTCCTATGTACATGTCAAGTGCAGCTACTTGCATTTATGTCCAGCGCAGATCACTTAGCCAATTAACCTTGTTGAATTGATCTAGCGAAATGTACTATCAGATTTCTCTCGCTACTTGTTGAATTGATCTAGCATAATGTATTATCAGATTTCTTTCGCTACGTACATGCATATTTAAGAAGCGTTTTGGGATACCTCTATTTTGCAGCACATTTTTAGCACTTATACTCTACTGAAAGCTACACTAATCTAAATCGAACAAAATTTTGTAATGCTCAACCCATATATATATATATTATCATCAATCCAAAATTTGATCTCGTTCTGACATTAGTAACATTTTCAAAATGTTAGCTCAATTATTCACCGTTCAAACATTTATTTGAACCGTTAAATTTAAACATCAAATATATTATTCTACAAATATCGCAACGAGCTCAAATTTTGAATAGATGATAATATATATATGTGGATTGAATATCTACAAAATCTTGTTAAATTTGGATTAGTGTAGCTCACGGTAGATAAAGTACTACAAAACAGGATCCCCCCGAATTTCAGTCCTCCATTTGCATTCGAACCATAGCCACATATTTATGTTTAAATATGTTAGTAGAATGAGAGAGAATGAGTCGAAAGAGAGAGAGTGCAAAATACTTGGTTGTTGTTGAGGGGTTTTTGGGGTGCTGCATTGTTTGGGGGTGCTGATGAACCTGCCTTTATATGAGCCCCCTGAATTTCAGCCCTCCATTTGCATCCAAACCATAGCCACATATTTATGTTTAAATATGTTAGTGGAATAAGAGAGAATGAATGGAACGAGAGAGAGTGTGAAATACTTGGTTGTTGTTAAGGGGCTTTTGGGGTGCTGCACTGTTTGAGGTACTGTTGAACCTGCCCCTATACATATATATATATATATATATATATATATATATATATATATATATATATATATATATATATATATATATATATATATATATATGTATATATATATATATATATAACCATAACCACATATTTATGTTTAAATATGTTAGTGGAACGAGAAAGAATGAATGGAAGGAGAGAAAGTGTGAAATACTTGGTTGTTGTTGAGGGCTTTTGGGGTGCTGCACTGTTTGAGGTGCTGCTGAACCTTCCCTTGTATATGTGTATATATATGTGTGTGTATATATATACATATATATGTATGTATATGTATATATGTGTGTGTGAGAGAGAGAGAGTTGGTCCTGGAAACTTAAGATGGACAAAGTTTGGGGCTTTTTCAGCCATAAGGAGAGCCGACTGATATTTTATTCTAAATGACAAGACAGTTTTCAAAAAATCGTTTAAGGCTATTTAACTTAAATAAAAGGATTTTTTCGTTTTAGCCCATTTTTTTCCTTACTAATAGCCCCATTTTACGAAATATAACGAATTTAGCCCACTTTTGACCAACTCAGCTCTCAGTTGGCCAGATTGAACTGCCGCAATCCGAAATTGCACCGGTACACGTGTACACTAGCGCATTTCCAGATTGCGCCACAGGTTATTAAATAAAACTTTGTTCTCACGGGCGCAATCCTAGATTACGCCTGTAATCAAACAGAGAGCAAATAAGCTCCATGATATGTTTCTCCTTTTTAAAAAACTGGGGCGCAATTCAGGATTGCGCCTTGAGCACTGACTCCAACTATTCTTTGACTTATATTGGTAAATCCATTTTCACCTACTTTTCCATCCTCCAACTTTACCAATCTTCCAACTTTACCAAAATCATTCACAAAGAATAGCCCAATAATCCATTTTCGCTTCCACTTGAAAATTAGATAGAAAAGGTTGGAACACTTGTTCTCTTTAGTAGGATTTTGCTCAAATTGAAAGGTACTTACATTTTTTTTTCACCTATTCTCATGCATTGATTGTTATACAATTGGTTCCTCCCAAATTTTATTTCATCATTAGGTAGGATGGATCAATGAGAAATTGACGACGATACTTTAATGAAGTATTGGGAAAGTTTGGAGTCGGGATCGTATGAGAACATGATAAATGTTGATCCTCCCCCACAAGCTCCATTGTCACCAAATCTTCGTCGACCGGGTAAGGAAATTTGTCCCGATACGAAAACGTCTGAATTGGTTGAACTCCCAGATCATCTACCTAGTGCGCCACAAAAGTATTTCGTCACGGTGGATGGAGGCAAATATGTTAATCGAGGCCGAGCACCAGCAATCGGAGTGCCAGTACCAAGAAAAATTTGTTATTGCAGACCAGACTGCTGCGTGATTATAACCAAGATTGAAGTGTTAGTACAGGATGTAGGATCTGCAAATGAAGTCACTATGATATGAGCCTCCTTTATCTGAACACCTTCCGAGTTTGTAACTATAGCGAGTGGGTTGATCCTCGGATGTGTCGAAGAGGACATGGGTATGCATTGGAGATGCAGAATGAGAATGAATGTGAAACAACCCAAAGTCACCATTTCGGGAAAGCCCGGATTGAGTTGAGAACACGAAAAATCAGAACACAAACAATAGAACATTTCATTGCTTATTACAACAACTACATCAGAGTACAAGAATTTAACAGAGTATGAATAAATAATATACCTCATAAAAATATCAGAGATTAAATTACAAAGCAATGAAAAATTAATACATAACACAACTGAAAGAAATACCCGGATACAGAGCTTTCCAAATACAGCTCCAACAGTAAACCAGGATCCTGTAAAGATAAATCTGCAAAACCAAAACTACTAGAAGCCCGTGTAGAAAATAGGGGCATCCAGAGTTTAGGTTAAAAGAATAAACTCCAGGTCAGTCATGAGACTAGTGTGAGAACTAAAACAGTTATTTAAAATTTTACTTTAAAATAAAGTAAACCAAGGGACCACACCGTATAACACAGAACGGGTTTCCTTCCAAGAATACCAGTGCATAAACAGTTATAAATAGCGCAATGCTTTTTGGAAAAATGAAGCTATTATAAGACTCAGTTCCCATCACACAATGCAACGCAAGCCAAAGGATAGAGTTTTACCTTATAATAGCCAAACATGCTTGGTACGTTTAAAGCAAATCATTTTGATATTACTATAAGTGCATAGCATATCAAACAACTTCAAATATAAATGTATCAATTATAGACGGCATAGTACCCCATGCTACTATGTCGTCATATAGGTTTACAACTAAAACCAAAATGTCATGTATTGGAAATTGGATTTTCATCATGAGTCGAGGCAAGGGATGTACTCCTCGCCGGCTTCGAGACACTCTAGCAAATGCCTCAGGATCTCCCGCAATAGACCCTTAGATGCTTCAGGGTCGGTCCTCCCTTACGTTTGAGGATTGGCAATTCCTGAACACAAGTTTCTCGGACTTATAGGACCTATCCATCGGCTCTGCAGTTACCAATATAACCGAGGGGCCTCGCTATCCATTATCCACATAGGTAAAAATATAATAATGTCTGGGCTCCATACAATGACACCACCCATAGCTAGAAAGAAACGTCGTGTTCTCCCTACGGTCCCCTATCCCATTTTTGACTCATGCCGAGTTGAGGCTCGCGAATTAACGCTATACACAAAGCTATGCCCTTTAAGGCCGTGCTTTGATCATCAACCACAAGACTCTACTTTTCAACAGAAGCCTTGATCATTTACATCTCAGCATGCCACACTGACAATTCACGCCATGCAACTGATGTCTATCGATATATAATCTCTGAGCTCGTACGTCTCAGACAAGGGTGTTAAGCAAGAAAATAAATTCTCTGCCACCAAACAGATATATATTTAATAGAGATTAATCAACATAGAATAAAATCCAATGTCATACACACATCCATTTACTATTTCGTTCTGGGTCTGAACGAAACCGGAGGCACCTTATTCCTCGTCCCATATATCCAATACAGGAGAGAGCTCCTCGCATATCTGGTCGATCTCCAAGTACGTTTGGACGATCACCACTTATTACCTTGTCTTGGGTGTACAGCCTAATCAAGACATCAGTAATCATCCAAGCAATGTGAAGACCTCCGGTCTTCAACCACCTTCTTTATCGTCGCTTTCATCGTCGACTTATCATCGAATCAGTTATTCGGAATGGGTATAAACCTGGCCTTTTCCGAATAACTCGCGTATATAATAAATAAGTGCTATAAAAACACAACATATGCCTCATCCCAATCCAATATTCCTTTATTCAAATATTCTTATACTTTGGGAAAGGTTCCCATTAATTTTATCAAAGATAAATTCTTTTAAATTTATTCTTTAATCTTCCTTTGGATATCAGTTCTAAACCAAATCAATGTTTATCAACTAGTCGGGATTAGCGAACCTTACCGAAGTACTCATTAGTTTAATTTCCCAATCTCAACCTATTCATCCCATGGAGCAAAACTGGTAATACTCCTTATCGGTAAAATTAATTACCATTTCACGTTCAAATCTAATTAAAAATTTAACTCCGCCTGTGTAGTTTTCTACGCAGCCTGTCCCAAGCCAGGGTAAAGGAGGAGGGTTGTGATAGGCTTGGCGAGCCAATGTAAAAACTTAGCCTCTCTTATGGATATGGAACCTTATGATATTTCGTTGGGGCGTAACCCTCTTAGCGACGTGCTATATCGAGGCTCGGATATGGTGTTAAATATGCAAGGGCTGGGCCGCCATTCTCTTAGTGGCGCGCTACACCGACGCCCCGGTGTAGTGATAAGTGAGCAAGGGTCCTCGCATTTTTCTTGGCGGATGCGAGGGGCAAGGAAGCTAGTCGACGATAGTAGGGTTCAGTTAGGTATTTGGAATGTAGGGTCCTTAACAGGAAAATTAAGAGAGATAGTGGATACAATGATTAGGAGATGGGTTAACATCTTGTGCGTTCAAGAGACTAAATGGGTAGGGCAGAAGGCGAAGGAGGTGGAGAACACTGGCTTCAAACTGTGGTACACGGGGGAAGTACGTAACAAGAACGGGGTAGGTATATTGATCGATAAGAACCTTCAGAACAAGGTGGTCGATGTTAGAAGACGAGGGGATATGATCATCATAGTTAAGCTAGTAGTTGGTGAGGCGGTTTTGAATGTCATTAGTGCATATGCCCCACAGGTAGGTCTAAGTGAAGAAGCCAAGGGGAAATTCTGGGAGGACTTGGAAGTCATGGTTAGAAATGTGCATAGTAGCGAGAAACTTTTTATAGGAGGAGACTTCAATGGACATGTTGGCTCATCTAGCAGGGGTTTTGAGTGAGTGCATGGTGGCTATGGTTTTGGTAGTAGGAACCAAGAGGGCGAAGATATATTGAATTTCGCTCTCTCATTTGATCTCATGATTGCTAATACTTTCTTTAGGAAGAGGCAATCACATCTGATCACCTTCAGTAGTGGCCAACAGGCTAGCCAGATTGACTTTGTCCTAACTAGAAGAGACAGTAAGCGAGATTGTGTTGATTGCAAGGTCATACCTGGAGAATGTGTCGTCTCACAACACCAGCTCTTGGTATGTGTGTTTCGCCTTCGGGTGGTGAAGGATAAGAGAGCGAAGATTAGCAGGACGAAATGGTGGAAACTCAAAGGAGATGCTTCACGGGTGTTTAAATATAGAGTGATAGGAAAAGGGGCTTGAAATGTAGAAGGAGAAGCAAATGTCATGTGGAATGTGATGACAACTTGCATTCGGGGAGTCGCTACTGAGGTATTTGGGATAACAAGAGGAAGCAATCGAGAACCAAAGGATTCGTGGTGGTGGAATGACGAAGGAATGCTACAAATGCATGCACCACCATAGAAGTGAAGAGAACATAAACAAGTACAAAGTGGCAAAAAAGACAGCAAAGAAAGCAGTGAGTGAAGCAAGGGGACGAGCGTATGAAGAATTGTATCAAAGGCTAAGTACAAAGGAGGGTGAAAAGGGCGTTTACAAAATAGCTAGGATACGCGAGAGGAGGACAATGGATTTCAATCAGGTTAAATGCATTAAGGATGAGAATGATAGACTTTTGGTGAAGGATGATGAGATAAAGAATAGGTGGAGAGAATACTTTGATAAGCTTTTCAACGAAGAAAGCGATAGCTCTTCGATCGAGTTGGAAGACTTTTCCGACAGCACCAATAGACATTTTGTGCGGAGATTTCAAGAAGTTGAGGTAAAAGGGGCGTTGAAGCGGATGAAATCAGGCAAGTCGGTAGGGCCTGATGACATTCCTATTGAGGTGTGGAGATGCTTTGGAGATGCAGGGATAACATGGCTAACTAAGTTGTTTAATAATATTTTCAAATCAAATAAATTGCCAGATGAATGGACGAGAAGCATTATAGTTCCAATTTTCAAGAATAAAGGAGATATTCAAAGTTGCACAAACTATAGAGGAATTAAGCTTATGAGTCATACAATGAAGCTTTGGGAGAGAGTTTGCGAGAAGCATTTGAGGAGGTTGACAAGTGTCTCTAGGAACTAATTTGGCTTTATGCCTGGAAGGTCAACCGCTGAGGCGATTTTCTTGGTTAGACAACTTATGGAGAGATACAGGGAGCAGAAGGAAGATCTCCACATGGTTCTTATTAACTTGGAGAAAGCTTATGACAGAGTGCCAAGGAGGGTTATGTGGTGGGCGCTAGAAAGGAAGAGAGTGACATCAAAGTATATTAACCTTATCAAGGATATGTACGAGGGGGTTGTGACTAGTGTCAGAGCATGCGATGGTGAGACCAGAGACTTTCCAATTAACATAGGGTTACATCAAGGTTCAGCTTTGAGCCCCTATAGTTTTGCATTAGTGATGGACGAAATCACAAAAGATATACCAAGGGAGATTCCTTGGTGTATGCTCTTTGCCGATGATGTTGTGCTGATTAATGAGAGTAGAATAGGAGTTAATCGACAACTGGAGTTGTGGAGGGAGACCTTGGAATCAAAGGGTTTCAGGCTTAGTAGAACTAAAACAGAGTATATGAAGTGTGAGTTTAGTGGTGTCAGGTCAGATGACGGAGAGGTCACCCTGGCCGATAGAGTAGTACCCAAGAAGAAGTTGTTTCGATACTTAGGATCTATGTTGCAGTTTGATGGGGAGATTGATAGGGATGTTAATTTTAGAATTCAAGCAGGATGGGTGAAATGGCGACTAGCATCTGGCATTCTCTGCGATAGGAAGATTCCTCAGAAGCTTAAAGGAATGTTTTATAGGACAGCAATCAGACCCGCAAGGTTATATGGTGCAGAATGTTGGCCTACTAAGAGGCAACACGTCTAGAAGATAAGTGTAGCAGAGATGCGGATGCTGCGCTGTGTAAAGACCCGCAACCTCCCCGTAAAGGGAAAGCGTCGGATAGTTCGAGAACAAACCACAACAGAACGCATATAAAAGAACATTTCACTTTAAAAATACAACAATGCATCAGATTACAAGAATATACAGAGTATCAATGAACATAACACAGGAATATCAGAGATTTAAATTACATTTAAATACATAGCAGCGGAAAATAATACAATACACAACTAGAATGAGATATACGGATACAAAGCTTTCCGGATATCGTTCCAGCTGTAAACCAGGATCCTGTGAATATAAATCTGCAAAACCAAAACTACTAGCTGCCCGTGTCAAAATAAGGGCACCCAGAGTTTAGGTTAAAACAATAAACTCCAGGTCAGTCATGTGACTGGTGTGAGAACTAAAACAGTTATTAATCTTTATTTTTAAAGGTAAATCAAGGGACCACGCCGTATAACACGGAACGGGTTTCCTCCCAAGAATACCAGTGCATAAAACAACAGCGCAATGCTAAATAAAGAAAAATGAAGCTGTTATAAGACCCAGGTCCCATCACACAATGCAACGCAGTCGAGGATAGGGTTTTCCCTTATAACAGCCAAAGAATGCTTGATACGTTTAAAACAAATCATTTGATACTATTATAAGTGCATAGTGTATAAAACACTTCAAATCATAAATATCAATCATAGGCGGCATGAATGCCCCATACCACTATGTCGCCATATATAGGTTATACAATCAAAATCGCAATGTCGTATTTGGAAATTGGATTTCCGTCTATGAACCGAGGCAAAAGATAGTCCTCAACCGATTCGTGACTCTCTAGCCCGAGCCACAGGTCAGAGCTCGAGTGACCTTGGAGCGACAGGGCCGGTCCACCGATGTGGATTAAACTTAAACCCTGAACATGCGTTCCCCCGCCCTATGGGGCGTAAACGAGCCAACTAAATGACTCCATCGGTTCGAGAACGACCGATCAATCCGAGGCGCCTCGCAACAGCAACAACCACATAAGTCAAACTCGTCAGGGCGTGTAAAACCACTGACGCCACTTCTAACTAGAAAGAAACGCATGCCCTCCCTGAGGTCCGTCTCCCGTTTTTGATTCATACCGGGTGTGAAACTCGCGAATCAAACGTTACACGAAGCTACGCCACAAAGGCCGTGCTTCGATCATCAACCACAAGACTTTGCTTTTCAACAGAAGCCTCGATCAATTGCCACTTAGGCATGCCACACAGGCAATTCACTCCATGCGTTTGATATCCATCAATATATAACCCCTGAGCTCGTACGTCTCAGAGAAGGGCGTTAAGCAAGAGAATAAATTCTCCGCCGCCAAACAGATATATATTTAATAGAGATCAATCACACGGACTAAAATCCAATGTCAGACACACAGTCCATTTACAAGTCCGTTCTGGGTCTGAACGAAACCGGAGGCACCTAGTACCCCGCATATCCATCGATCTCCAAGTACGTCTGGACGATCACTAACTGTTTCCATCTTCTTGGGTGTACAGCCCAATCAAGATCATCAGTTATCACCCAAACGACGTGAAGACTTCCGGTCTTCGACCATCGTCTTCATCTTCGACTTATCGTCGTATCAGTTATTCAGAATGGGATAAACCCGGTCTTCCCGAATAACTCGCGTATATTTTAAATAAGTGTTACACAAACACAACATACGCCTCATTCCAATCCATCAGTCACTAACCGTAAATTAATCAAGAGAATAATTCCCTAAATATTAACCCCGAAGGCCGAAACCAACATCAGATCAATATCCAGAAAGCCATTCTACTTAGCTAACCGACAGTTAGTTTCTAATTTCACATTCATAGGGAAAGGTTCCCATTAATTTTATCAAAGATAAATTCTTGAATTTATTCTTTAATCAACTTTTGAATATTAATTCAAACTAGTCGGGATTAGCGAACCTTACCGAAGTAATCATTTGTTTTAATTTCCCAATCCCAACCTACTCATCCCATGAAGTAAAACTGGTAATACTTCATATCTAACACCACAGTGTTATCGGTAAATTCAATTACCATTTCACGTTCAAATCTAATTAAAGATTTAACTATCGCCTGGAGCAAAACTGGTGATACTCCATTTTCGATCTTTTCAATCTAATTAAAGATTCATTAAAACTCCACTTAGTTTTAATCTGTGACTGGGTTAAAGAATCCGTGTCATTTAAAAACACAGTTCACAATAAACCCAAAATCACCTTCATTAATTATCGGGTTAAAGAACGAGTGTTATTTAAAAACACTGTCCACGATAAACCCAAAAATCAATTCCATTAATTATCGGGTTAAAGAACAAGTGTTATTTAAAACACTGTTCACGATAAACCCAAAAATCAATTCCATTAATTATCGGGTTAAAGAACAAGTGTTATTTAAAACACTGTTCACGATAAACCCAAAAATCATTCCCAATTCAATTCCAATTAAATATCATTTTTAATTGGTACACTTCATTAAATCTAAATAAAAAGATTTAATCTTTTCTCAACTGGGTTCAAGAACAGTGTTAGTGAAGACACCATTCACGACAAACCCAAATCACATTTGATATTCAATATAAGGCTCTGAATAGAAAATATATCGGCTTATATTCAATATCAAATTCTACGATTAACAAATGTCGTATTTGAAATAACGATATATATATATATCTTTCAAATTTCCATAACAACATTTGTATAATCACGAAATCCAACATCGAAATATTCCGAAGACAATTTCGATTCAAATCCATTCCAATGCAATCATTGGAAATTTTGGTTATTTTCAAAACCATTTCAAATTCAATTTATTTATTTAAAAATAAATAGAATTATAATTCTAGTTCAAAACCAGTTCATTTCGATAAAAATCTATTTTTATCTTTTCAAATATGGAGTTTTTCATCCCGAATCTTCACAAGTCATTTCTTATGATTTTACACAAATTATTACTATTTTTAATAATTTTATCAAGGCCTGTACAGTCGATTTCCATCAATGGCCATCGAACTGCACTTACAGCGACCTTTTTCAAATTTGATTTGGACATAATTCCAAATCCAACCGTTAGATTTCAAATTTCTAACATTCATTAGAAAGCTCTTTTCGATACGAACCCAACGGTTCCGGTTTTAGGAGAATCCGACGGTCGGATCTCCCGTAATGTCCGTTTGAAATCAATGGTCGAAATTCGCGAACTGCCGCGGCGCGGCGCGTTCTATTCAGGCCATTATATTATATATATAATATATATAATATATATTTCGTCGATTTTCTATTCAAAACGAATTATATAAATAGTTTTAAAATTCGTTTCAAAATCTATTTCAACTTCATTTCAATTCAAATCGAAATTGAATTCTTCTTTATAAATTCGTTTTAAAATTCATTTCTATTCAATTCAAATTTCAATTCAATTTGAATTCGTTTCAATTCGTTTTCAATTCAATTTGAAATCGTTTTCAATTCAATTCATTTCGAAATCGTTTTCAATTCAATTCATTTCGAAATCGTTTTCAATTCAATTCATTTCAAAATATTCGATTTCGAGATTACTTTTCAATATTCATTTTAAAATGAATAAAATCGATATAAATATCGTTTACGTCAAAATGGCGTCAATCTAATCAACACGGCTTCATAAATTTCTGTTTTCAAATATTCTATTTCAAATATTTCCTATTATCAAAATATTTGTTATTATCATAATATTCTTTATTTTCACGATTGGAATGAGGCCCAATCAATTACCATATAAAATTAATTATATGGATTTTCATACAACACATGTATATAATAACATTGAAAATAATCAACCATCAACCAAAGTGCACTACACTGTATAAGCATCAAATATAGATATTCAACGCTTATAACAGTCTGTCAATCAATCGATCGACATATTTAATCAATCAGGATGAGTGAAATTCATATTTCATCCCAACACCCATGTGGGGTTTCAAACAATCAAACACAGATTTTAGTTGTGCAGTTGGGCGATGTGTAAAATTTATCGTCCCAATCAATGTCATTCAAATAAGTGTACATAAACAACCGTCTGGTTTGTAAATGAATATTTATTTATTCACATTCACGTTAAAAATTATATTTTTAACGATAAAACATTTTATTCCAACATATGAATTTCTATTATTCATTTACACAATAAAATGATATTTTTATTTTCTAACATATTTTAGAAAATTTCGGCGGCATAACGGCACGATACTAGAAACGGGACAAGGCCTAGCCTTATCCCCGGTCTAGTGAAGGCCCACGCCATTCACACATCAATCAATCCATTCATTTCACCAAACAATTCAATTCATTTCATTATGCAAACCACAAAATTTGGAGTAAGGATCTAACCTAGCCTTACTCCTTCGCCTTATAACGGCGCACGTCTAATCCTAACCAATTTATCGATTCGATTTTTCACACCACAAACCACATTCAAACCAATATCGCAATCAATCACCAAACAGCCAAACAAACAAGTCCATGGTCTGTGGACGATTGTGTCGGGTGCTACTAAACACCGTCTGCATCCTAGTATATATATATAACTAGAAAATAAATTGAAGAGTGAGAAGTTCTCACATATAGCTATCCTAGCTCCATGGCTCTTCTTAGAAGAAAATCTTCGTCGTTCTTGCCCCTTGTCACTTTCTTCGCCCGTATTCACTACCTATGTAAAAATCACATTTTTACCTTGCTATTCCATAAATAAAAATCGAATTTTTATTTCAAAGTTCAACATATAAAAATCGAATTTCTATTTCAAAGTTCAATATATAAAAATCGAATTTTTATTTCAAAGTTCAATATATAAAAATCGAATTTTTATTTCAAAGTTCAATATATAAAAATCGAATTTTTACTTCAAAGTTCAATATATAAAAATCGAATTTTTATTTCAAAGTTCAATATATAAAAATCGAATTTTTACTTCAAAGTTCAATATATAAAAGTCGAATTTTTATTTCAAAGTTCAATATATAAAAGTCGAATTTTTATTTCAAAGTTCAATATATAAAAATCGAATTTTTATTTCAAAGTTCAATATATAAAAATCGAATTTTTACTTCAAAGTTCAATATATAAAAATCGAATTTTTACTTCAAAGTTCAATATATAAAAATCACATTTTTATTTCAAAGTTCAATATATAAAAATCACATTTTTATTTATAAATTTCGCCTTTTCCATCTCAAAAATCGAATCTTTTCTATTTAAAGATCTATGTTTTTCTATTCATAAAAACCCTTTTTTTTCTTTGCAAAATTATTTCTTTCCTTTGTAAAAATATAAATTTTCTTATAACAAAATAGGATTTTTTCTATAACAAGATCAGTTTTTGAACTGTTAAAATAAAAACAGTCAATCTTTAAAATAAATAAAAAAGTAAATCTTTAAAATATAAAACAGTTAATCTTTAAAATATAAAACAGAAATCTTTAAAATATAAAATAGAAATCTTTAAAATATAAAACAGTTATAAAATATTAATAAATAAATAAAAACGAAAACTTACAGTCGAGGGGGGGGGGGGGTTTTCACCGCGGTTGAGGAGGCGAGAGGGGGTCAGCAACGGCGGCGGGTCCCTGGGTGGCTGGCGGTGCGGGTTCGACGATTTGGGAGGTGGCTGCGTCTGGGCTCACGCGATTCGAGGAGAGGGAGTTTGCGAGCTGGGTGGGCGTCGAGGCCGATGGCGAGGGGGATGGTGGTGGTGTGGTGGTCGGAGCAGGTGCGGGCGGCGCTCCGATGGGAGTCGCGGTGGGGGGGGGCAACGGCGGCTCCGTTCGATTAGATTAAGTTAGGTTTTTTTTTTTTTTTTTCTGAATTGTGAATCGGGGGGGGCCAGAACTAAAAGGAGGGAGAGAAGAGAATTTTTAATTAATTAAAAAAATTTTTTTTTTTTTTTTTTATTTTATTTACTAAAAGTTGACTTTTACATACGACCTCTAAACGAGGCCCACCGCCTGTCGTCCATAGCGTTTCACCCCCATTCCGAACACAATGGGATATGTATCGCAAGCTGATTTGATCGTTTCAATTAGTTTCCGTTGAATTTACATTTAAATCTCTATATTGAATTTTAAACGTACATTTCAAATTACCGGGGTCACATACTAACTAGAAAAATTCCAGAAAAATATTTTCTAGCTTCGTATTGACGATACGGTCCTAACAAAACTAGTTTCGTCGAATTCTGAGACCGTTAGAAAAATGGCCAATTTCCAGTCGATTAAAATCAACTGAAACTGGTCAAACGCGTTTTCCTTTGCCACGCTCACATATTGATTCGAAAAATTATGAAATTTGAAACATAGCAATAACTTGACACTGCGGATCCAACAAAAGTGGTTTCGTCGAAATCCGAGGTCATTTGCAAAATGTCCATTTTTAAGGGCCTGAATTCCATAGCGACTATTCAGAATTTTCAACTGGACATCACTTTTGATTCCCGCTACTAATTTTTGATTTTTCGGATTCGTTGGAAAGATATTCACTATTAGATCCCATTATTTTTGGTTTCACTAAAATCCGGATTGTTTTGCACCGGGTACATTCAATTGAAGTTTGAAATCGAATTATCGAACTACCGCGCCATTTTCAATTCTATTTATAATTATATATAATTATTTATATTCTAACGACGACGCGTATAATATATACGTCGAATTCAATTCAAAATAAATTTCTCGTCGATTATATTTAAAATAATCTATTTTAAATATTCAAAATTCGCTATAATCGCCAAAATAAAAATTTTAAACTGGCCCAGATTTTACGGGTTGTTACAATCTCCCCCACTTAAAACTTTTCGTCCCCGAAAAGGAACAAAGTCGAAAGTGGTTTGATAATTCAATTCTACCTCGATCCGGCTTCCATTCTCCGACTCTTTAGTTTCTGAGAATTTTCAAAATTTCAAAAATTTGGCTAACACCCTAAATTTTCGAAAAATTTCGCCATAACCTCCCCTGCAATGGGAGCATCGGGAAATTGCAAATAGCGTTCCCGGTCCTTCAGATCTCAAAAAGAAAAAGAAAAAGCCAAGCGGCTAGCCAATAGGCTCACAAAATCATCATCACCCAAACAAAACAGGAAATTATGTAGTAAACATGTACCTATTTGTCGGGCAAACAAATTTTATTCTTCGGCTCTAGCCTCCTTGCTATGACCTGTTCAATATAAGTATATGTATATGCAAGCAAATGCGACCATTTTCAATACAATTCATTATTCGATCAAATTAGGCATAATGGTTCAAAATTATCGAACAACTAAACAAACAACACAAACATCAATCAATTAGTTGATTAGATTATCAAATTCATAATTTTGATACATATACTGAAAATCTTGTTTTTGATGCCAATTCACAACAAAGTGTTCTAACTATATTAGTTTTGGTTCTCACACCAGTCCAATGGAAATATATAGAAAATCACACCTTCGAAACACGAAGCTAATTCCTAATGATGACGCGTCAACCATCAGAATCAGGTCCGTGCGACTAGAGTGTAATTCTATATCTATCCAGTATATTAAAACTTCGAATACACGTGGATCAGACGTATACCCAAAATCTTTATATACTGCATTGTCCAAATCTATATAAATAAATAATCAAATACGAATAGTTGATTTAAATTTTCAAAACAAAGAATGTTTTCATTTGAAAAATATACTCTTCACACTCGTTCTAGGATACTACTGATCCCATCTCTAACGAGTCATTCTAATTGGATATTACTAATCCAAGTATCTGATGAATCCTTTCGTGAGGTTCTAATGTGTCTTGTTCTCTGAGCTTTGTAAACCAAAGCTCTGATACCACGTGTAAAGACCCGCAACCTCCCCGTAAAGGGAAAGCGTCGGATAGTTCGAGAACAAACCACAACAGAACGCATATAAAAGAACATTTCACTTTAAAAATACAACAATGCATCAGATTACAAGAATATACAGAGTATCAATGAACATAACACAGGAATATCAGAGATTTAAATTACATTTAAATACATAGCAGCGGAAAATAATACAATACACAACTAGAATGAGATATACGGATACAAAGCTTTCCGGATATCGTTCCAGCTGTAAACCAGGATCCTGTGAATATAAATCTGCAAAACCAAAACTACTAGCTGCCCGTGTCAAAATAAGGGCACCCAGAGTTTAGGTTAAAACAATAAACTCCAGGTCAGTCATGTGACTGGTGTGAGAACTAAAACAGTTATTAATCTTTATTTTTAAAGGTAAATCAAGGGACCACGCCGTATAACACGGAACGGGTTTCCTCCCAAGAATACCAGTGCATAAAACAACAGCGCAATGCTAAATAAAGAAAAATGAAGCTGTTATAAGACCCAGGTCCCATCACACAATGCAACGCAGTCGAGGATAGGGTTTTCCCTTATAACAGCCAAAGAATGCTTGATACGTTTAAAACAAATCATTTGATACTATTATAAGTGCATAGTGTATAAAACACTTCAAATCATAAATATCAATCATAGGCGGCATGAATGCCCCATACCACTATGTCGCCATATATAGGTTATACAATCAAAATCGCAATGTCGTATTTGGAAATTGGATTTCCGTCTATGAACCGAGGCAAAAGATAGTCCTCAACCGATTCGTGACTCTCTAGCCCGAGCCACAGGTCAGAGCTCGAGTGACCTTGGAGCGACAGGGCCGGTCCACCGATGTGGATTAAACTTAAACCCTGAACATGCGTTCCCCCGCCCTATGGGGCGTAAAC
Organism: Allium sativum; assembly: GCA_030737875.1. Taxonomy (NCBI): domain Eukaryota; kingdom Viridiplantae; phylum Streptophyta; class Magnoliopsida; order Asparagales; family Amaryllidaceae; genus Allium; species Allium sativum. The sequence continues at coordinate 605,048,130 of CM060923.1, read as the reverse complement.
GAGCCAACTAAATGACTCCATCGGTTCGAGAACGACCGATCAATCCGAGGCGCCTCGCAACAGCAACAACCACATAAGTCAAACTCGTCAGGGCGTGTAAAACCACTGACGCCACTTCTAACTAGAAAGAAACGCATGCCCTCCCTGAGGTCCGTCTCCCGTTTTTGATTCATACCGGGTGTGAAACTCGCGAATCAAACGTTACACGAAGCTACGCCACAAAGGCCGTGCTTCGATCATCAACCACAAGACTTTGCTTTTCAACAGAAGCCTCGATCAATTGCCACTTAGGCATGCCACACAGGCAATTCACTCCATGCGTTTGATATCCATCAATATATAACCCCTGAGCTCGTACGTCTCAGAGAAGGGCGTTAAGCAAGAGAATAAATTCTCCGCCGCCAAACAGATATATATTTAATAGAGATCAATCACACGGACTAAAATCCAATGTCAGACACACAGTCCATTTACAAGTCCGTTCTGGGTCTGAACGAAACCGGAGGCACCTAGTACCCCGCATATCCATCGATCTCCAAGTACGTCTGGACGATCACTAACTGTTTCCATCTTCTTGGGTGTACAGCCCAATCAAGATCATCAGTTATCACCCAAACGACGTGAAGACTTCCGGTCTTCGACCATCGTCTTCATCTTCGACTTATCGTCGTATCAGTTATTCAGAATGGGATAAACCCGGTCTTCCCGAATAACTCGCGTATATTTTAAATAAGTGTTACACAAACACAACATACGCCTCATTCCAATCCATCAGTCACTAACCGTAAATTAATCAAGAGAATAATTCCCTAAATATTAACCCCGAAGGCCGAAACCAACATCAGATCAATATCCAGAAAGCCATTCTACTTAGCTAACCGACAGTTAGTTTCTAATTTCACATTCATAGGGAAAGGTTCCCATTAATTTTATCAAAGATAAATTCTTGAATTTATTCTTTAATCAACTTTTGAATATTAATTCAAACTAGTCGGGATTAGCGAACCTTACCGAAGTAATCATTTGTTTTAATTTCCCAATCCCAACCTACTCATCCCATGAAGTAAAACTGGTAATACTTCATATCTAACACCACAGTGTTATCGGTAAATTCAATTACCATTTCACGTTCAAATCTAATTAAAGATTTAACTATCGCCTGGAGCAAAACTGGTGATACTCCATTTTCGATCTTTTCAATCTAATTAAAGATTCATTAAAACTCCACTTAGTTTTAATCTGTGACTGGGTTAAAGAATCCGTGTCATTTAAAAACACAGTTCACAATAAACCCAAAATCACCTTCATTAATTATCGGGTTAAAGAACGAGTGTTATTTAAAAACACTGTCCACGATAAACCCAAAAATCAATTCCATTAATTATCGGGTTAAAGAACAAGTGTTATTTAAAACACTGTTCACGATAAACCCAAAAATCAATTCCATTAATTATCGGGTTAAAGAACAAGTGTTATTTAAAACACTGTTCACGATAAACCCAAAAATCATTCCCAATTCAATTCCAATTAAATATCATTTTTAATTGGTACACTTCATTAAATCTAAATAAAAAGATTTAATCTTTTCTCAACTGGGTTCAAGAACAGTGTTAGTGAAGACACCATTCACGACAAACCCAAATCACATTTGATATTCAATATAAGGCTCTGAATAGAAAATATATCGGCTTATATTCAATATCAAATTCTACGATTAACAAATGTCGTATTTGAAATAACGATATATATATATATCTTTCAAATTTCCATAACAACATTTGTATAATCACGAAATCCAACATCGAAATATTCCGAAGACAATTTCGATTCAAATCCATTCCAATGCAATCATTGGAAATTTTGGTTATTTTCAAAACCATTTCAAATTCAATTTATTTATTTAAAAATAAATAGAATTATAATTCTAGTTCAAAACCAGTTCATTTCGATAAAAATCTATTTTTATCTTTTCAAATATGGAGTTTTTCATCCCGAATCTTCACAAGTCATTTCTTATGATTTTACACAAATTATTACTATTTTTAATAATTTTATCAAGGCCTGTACAGTCGATTTCCATCAATGGCCATCGAACTGCACTTACAGCGACCTTTTTCAAATTTGATTTGGACATAATTCCAAATCCAACCGTTAGATTTCAAATTTCTAACATTCATTAGAAAGCTCTTTTCGATACGAACCCAACGGTTCCGGTTTTAGGAGAATCCGACGGTCGGATCTCCCGTAATGTCCGTTTGAAATCAATGGTCGAAATTCGCGAACTGCCGCGGCGCGGCGCGTTCTATTCAGGCCATTATATTATATATATAATATATATAATATATATTTCGTCGATTTTCTATTCAAAACGAATTATATAAATAGTTTTAAAATTCGTTTCAAAATCTATTTCAACTTCATTTCAATTCAAATCGAAATTGAATTCTTCTTTATAAATTCGTTTTAAAATTCATTTCTATTCAATTCAAATTTCAATTCAATTTGAATTCGTTTCAATTCGTTTTCAATTCAATTTGAAATCGTTTTCAATTCAATTCATTTCGAAATCGTTTTCAATTCAATTCATTTCGAAATCGTTTTCAATTCAATTCATTTCAAAATATTCGATTTCGAGATTACTTTTCAATATTCATTTTAAAATGAATAAAATCGATATAAATATCGTTTACGTCAAAATGGCGTCAATCTAATCAACACGGCTTCATAAATTTCTGTTTTCAAATATTCTATTTCAAATATTTCCTATTATCAAAATATTTGTTATTATCATAATATTCTTTATTTTCACGATTGGAATGAGGCCCAATCAATTACCATATAAAATTAATTATATGGATTTTCATACAACACATGTATATAATAACATTGAAAATAATCAACCATCAACCAAAGTGCACTACACTGTATAAGCATCAAATATAGATATTCAACGCTTATAACAGTCTGTCAATCAATCGATCGACATATTTAATCAATCAGGATGAGTGAAATTCATATTTCATCCCAACACCCATGTGGGGTTTCAAACAATCAAACACAGATTTTAGTTGTGCAGTTGGGCGATGTGTAAAATTTATCGTCCCAATCAATGTCATTCAAATAAGTGTACATAAACAACCGTCTGGTTTGTAAATGAATATTTATTTATTCACATTCACGTTAAAAATTATATTTTTAACGATAAAACATTTTATTCCAACATATGAATTTCTATTATTCATTTACACAATAAAATGATATTTTTATTTTCTAACATATTTTAGAAAATTTCGGCGGCATAACGGCACGATACTAGAAACGGGACAAGGCCTAGCCTTATCCCCGGTCTAGTGAAGGCCCACGCCATTCACACATCAATCAATCCATTCATTTCACCAAACAATTCAATTCATTTCATTATGCAAACCACAAAATTTGGAGTAAGGATCTAACCTAGCCTTACTCCTTCGCCTTATAACGGCGCACGTCTAATCCTAACCAATTTATCGATTCGATTTTTCACACCACAAACCACATTCAAACCAATATCGCAATCAATCACCAAACAGCCAAACAAACAAGTCCATGGTCTGTGGACGATTGTGTCGGGTGCTACTAAACACCGTCTGCATCCTAGTATATATATATAACTAGAAAATAAATTGAAGAGTGAGAAGTTCTCACATATAGCTATCCTAGCTCCATGGCTCTTCTTAGAAGAAAATCTTCGTCGTTCTTGCCCCTTGTCACTTTCTTCGCCCGTATTCACTACCTATGTAAAAATCACATTTTTACCTTGCTATTCCATAAATAAAAATCGAATTTTTATTTCAAAGTTCAACATATAAAAATCGAATTTCTATTTCAAAGTTCAATATATAAAAATCGAATTTTTATTTCAAAGTTCAATATATAAAAATCGAATTTTTATTTCAAAGTTCAATATATAAAAATCGAATTTTTACTTCAAAGTTCAATATATAAAAATCGAATTTTTATTTCAAAGTTCAATATATAAAAATCGAATTTTTACTTCAAAGTTCAATATATAAAAGTCGAATTTTTATTTCAAAGTTCAATATATAAAAGTCGAATTTTTATTTCAAAGTTCAATATATAAAAATCGAATTTTTATTTCAAAGTTCAATATATAAAAATCGAATTTTTACTTCAAAGTTCAATATATAAAAATCGAATTTTTACTTCAAAGTTCAATATATAAAAATCACATTTTTATTTCAAAGTTCAATATATAAAAATCACATTTTTATTTATAAATTTCGCCTTTTCCATCTCAAAAATCGAATCTTTTCTATTTAAAGATCTATGTTTTTCTATTCATAAAAACCCTTTTTTTTCTTTGCAAAATTATTTCTTTCCTTTGTAAAAATATAAATTTTCTTATAACAAAATAGGATTTTTTCTATAACAAGATCAGTTTTTGAACTGTTAAAATAAAAACAGTCAATCTTTAAAATAAATAAAAAAGTAAATCTTTAAAATATAAAACAGTTAATCTTTAAAATATAAAACAGAAATCTTTAAAATATAAAATAGAAATCTTTAAAATATAAAACAGTTATAAAATATTAATAAATAAATAAAAACGAAAACTTACAGTCGAGGGGGGGGGGGGGTTTTCACCGCGGTTGAGGAGGCGAGAGGGGGTCAGCAACGGCGGCGGGTCCCTGGGTGGCTGGCGGTGCGGGTTCGACGATTTGGGAGGTGGCTGCGTCTGGGCTCACGCGATTCGAGGAGAGGGAGTTTGCGAGCTGGGTGGGCGTCGAGGCCGATGGCGAGGGGGATGGTGGTGGTGTGGTGGTCGGAGCAGGTGCGGGCGGCGCTCCGATGGGAGTCGCGGTGGGGGGGGGCAACGGCGGCTCCGTTCGATTAGATTAAGTTAGGTTTTTTTTTTTTTTTTTCTGAATTGTGAATCGGGGGGGGCCAGAACTAAAAGGAGGGAGAGAAGAGAATTTTTAATTAATTAAAAAAATTTTTTTTTTTTTTTTTTATTTTATTTACTAAAAGTTGACTTTTACATACGACCTCTAAACGAGGCCCACCGCCTGTCGTCCATAGCGTTTCACCCCCATTCCGAACACAATGGGATATGTATCGCAAGCTGATTTGATCGTTTCAATTAGTTTCCGTTGAATTTACATTTAAATCTCTATATTGAATTTTAAACGTACATTTCAAATTACCGGGGTCACATACTAACTAGAAAAATTCCAGAAAAATATTTTCTAGCTTCGTATTGACGATACGGTCCTAACAAAACTAGTTTCGTCGAATTCTGAGACCGTTAGAAAAATGGCCAATTTCCAGTCGATTAAAATCAACTGAAACTGGTCAAACGCGTTTTCCTTTGCCACGCTCACATATTGATTCGAAAAATTATGAAATTTGAAACATAGCAATAACTTGACACTGCGGATCCAACAAAAGTGGTTTCGTCGAAATCCGAGGTCATTTGCAAAATGTCCATTTTTAAGGGCCTGAATTCCATAGCGACTATTCAGAATTTTCAACTGGACATAACTTTTGATTCCCGCTACTAATTTTTGATTTTTCGGATTCGTTGGAAAGATATTCACTATTAGATCCCATTATTTTTGGTTTCACTAAAATCCGGATTGTTTTGCACCGGGTACATTCAATTGAAGTTTGAAATCGAATTATCGAACTACCGCGCCATTTTCAATTCTATTTATAATTATATATAATTATTTATATTCTAACGACGACGCGTATAATATATACGTCGAATTCAATTCAAAATAAATTTCTCGTCGATTATATTTAAAATAATCTATTTTAAATATTCAAAATTCGCTATAATCGCCAAAATAAAAATTTTAAACTGGCCCAGATTTTACGGGTTGTTACACGCTGGAGTTGTGGGCATACTAGACGAGATCAGATTAGAAATGAGGATATTCGGGAAAAACTTGGAGTTGCACCTATTGAAGAGAAGTTAGTCCAACACCGCTTGAGATGTATTGGACGTATCCAACGTAGACCATACGATGTAGCTGTGCGCGTTGGAATTATAGGCCGCACAGAAGGCCCAAAGAGAGGTAGAGGTCGACCTAAAATGACATGGGGGGAGATAATAAAGAGAGATTTACGTAATTGGAGTATATCTGAAGAGATGGTAGTGGATAGGAGGGCATGGAAGTTGGCAATCCATGTACCAGAACCCTAGGTTTTTTTTTAAAGACTTTAATTCACTTTTGTTGAACCTTTTTACTTTTTTTTCATTACTATTTTAGACTTTATTTTACTTTTATTGAACCTTTTATCTGTTTGGTTATTTTAAACCCTTATACATATATTATTATCATTATTATTTCTTTTATTTTTATTTTATTTTTGGGTTCCATATCTAGCCAACCCCAACTTGTTTGGGATATATGGCTTTGTTGTTGTTGTTGTTTGAGCAAAATCAGTGATACTCCATTCTCGATCATTTCCTAAATTTGGTAATTTAAATTATCACATTCACATTGTAATCTAATTAAAGATCCATTAAAACTTCACTAAGTATTAATCTTCCCAAAAATCAAAATTAATGATCATTTAACTTTGGGAAATCAAACATGCCGCATTGATAATCTACACTGTACCATTGGTTTCTGCCTACAGATAACCTCTAAGCTCGTACGTCTTAGAGAAGGGTGTTAAGAAAGAGAATAAATTCTCCGCCACCAAACAGATATATATTTAGCAAAGATCAATGAATACAGTGTAAAGGAATCAATGTTAGACATGTAATCCTGCCTTTTAACTGGGTTAAAGAACCAATGTCATTTAAAACACGGTTCACAATAAACCCAAATCCTTCTCCATAAAAATGGAATCTTCACGGAAAAACAAATCAATATATAATGGATATCAATTTCTTTATCCGACCAATAATATAAATGGAATAACGATAAAGCCTTTTAAATTCCATATATATTAACAGTCTTCCTCCATAAAAGCTCACTTTGATTATTACCAATCGAATTCCATTCAATTCCAGTTTAATAAATTAAATTGGAAAACTTTCCTTTGGAAAACCCATTAAATCTTAATAAACGATTTATATATTCCAAATCACATTTCATTGCAAATCGGGTTAAAGAACGGATGTCGTTAAAACACAATTCACAATAAGCACAATTCACATTCCATTTTATTCCAATTAAATGTTAATTAACTGGAAACACTAATAATCTTAATTAAAACATTTACACTTTTCACATGGGGTTTAAGTACAGTGTTATTAAAGACACCATTCACGACAAACCCAAAATCCAATTCTTTTATTCAATTCCAATTAAATCTTAATTAATTGGAAAATTTCACTAAATCTTAATTAAAATATTTATTCTTTCCTCAACTGGGTTTAAGAACAGTGTTAATGAAGGCACCATTCACGACAAACCCAAAATCCAATTCAATATTAAATACAAGGCTCTGGATAGAAATTATATCAGCTTATATTCAATATCAAATTCTGAAATCAACAAATATCGTATTGGGAATAACGATATATATATATCTTCCAAATTCCTCCATAATATCCGTATAATCACGGAATCCAATATCGTAATATCCCGAAGATAATTTTGATTCAAATCCATTCTAACTCATATATTGAAATTTTGGTTATTTTCAAAACCATTTCAAATCCAATTTATTTACTTAAAATTTTGGATTTTAATTCTAGTTCATAACTAGTTCATTTTGATAAAAATATATTTTTATCTTTACAAATATGGAATTTTTCATCCAAATTCTTTCCAAACCATTTATTATGATTTTCAACAAATATTAATATTTTTAATAATTTTATAAAGGCTCTTACAGTCGATTCCCATAAACGGTCATTGAACTACAATTACAGCGACCTTTTCCAAATTTTATTTGGATATAATTCCAAATCCAACCATTAGATTTTGAATCTCTTATATTCGTTGGAAAGCCCTTTTCGATACGAACCCAACATTCCAGCTTTAGGAGAATCCGACGGTCGGATCTCCCGTAATATCGATTCGAAGTCAATGGTCGAAATTCGTGAACGGCCGCGGCACGACGCGTTCTACTCAGGCCATTAAATGTATATAATTTATATTATATATATTTCATCAATTTCCATTTAAAATTTATTTTATAAATCGTTTTAAATTCGTTTTAAAAACGATTTCAACTTCATATTCAATTTTAAATCAAAATTGAATATTCCATATCATTAATATATAAATGATAATATTTTCAAAACATTAGATTTTGAAATCACTTCCTTTTTTATATTCATTATAAAAACGAATAAAATCGATATAAATATCGTTCGCGTCAAAATAACGCACATCTAATCAACACGGCTTCATATATATTTCAATATTTTTGTGTCCATCCCAAATCGGACATCAAAATCATATTTTGATCCATTACTGAATGTTATTTTAAAATATTAGTTATTTTAAAATATTCATTATTCGTCATTTTAAAATATTCGTTAATTTAAAATATTTGTTCTTTCTAAATTGGAATCAGACACAGTCAATTACCATATAATTTTATTTATATGGATTTCATACACACATGTACACAACAATAATCAAACACAATCAACCATCATCCAGAGTGCATTACACAAACGCATAAGCGTTAAATATAAATAATTAATGCTTACTATAGTCTGTTAACCCATGGATTGACATACAACTAAACAATTGGGATTAGTGTACGTCAAATATTATCCCAATACCCGTTTGGGATTTCAATCAACACACACTGATTTTATTTGTGCAGTTGGGTAATGTGTGAAATATATCGTCCCAATCAATATCAGTCAAATGAGTGTACATAAACAAATCGTTTGATTTGTAAATAAATATTTATTTTCATTCATGTACTCGTTAAAAATTATATTTTTAACGATAAAATATTTATTTCAACATATGAATATTTTATACAGTTCATTTATACAATAAAAATGATATTTTTATTGTTCTAACATTTTTAGAAAATTTCAGCAGCATAACGGCGCGATACTAGAATTGGAATAAGGTCTAGCCTTATCCCTCGCCTAATATTGGCCCGAGCCATACACATACCAATTCTAATCAATTCAATTCACATCGCACATCAAATTCAACCAATTTATCAATCAATCAAACAAACAAACATCCATGGTTTCAATCAAAGCTGTCGGGTGCTACTAAGCACTGTCTGCATCCTAATATATATATATTTAACTGTAAACCAAATTAGAGTGAGAAGTTCTCACCTTTGGGATCCACTCCTCCAGTTTTATTTCTGAATTTCTGAACCGTTTGACTTTGCTCGAAATTCCAACGCAATCTTTTCCACGCTATTCATAGTAAAAATCACATTTTTAATATGATGTTTATATATATTTAAAAATTGCATTTTTATATCGCTATATATATATATATAGAAAAGATCATATTTTTATATCGCTATATATATAACAAAAATCGAATTTTTATCTAACTAAAAACATTACGATTCATACGATAAAAATCTCATTTTTATATTTTTAAAAATCTCATCTTTATATTTTTTTAAATCTCATCTTTATTTTTTTTTTAAATATCATCTTTATATTTTTAAAAATCTCATCTTTATATTTTTAAAAATCTCATCTTTATATTTTTAAAAATCAAATCTTTTCATTGTAAAAATATCAAATCTTTTCATTTCCACCGTATATATAATAAAAACACCTTTTTATTTCAACACTATATAGACAAAAATCAAATTTTATATCGCTACTCATATATAAAAATTGTTATATCGTTATTCATATAATAGAAATCGTATTTTTATATGCTATTCATATAAATAAAAATCATATTTCTATTTCGCAATTGTATAAACAAAAATCAAAATTTTAGTCCGCTATTTCATAAATAAAAATCAAATTTTTACTTCGCTATTCTATAAATAAAAATCAAATATTTACTATGTTTTCATATATATAAAGTCCAATTTTTACTTTGCAATCATATATATAAAAATCAAATTTTTACTTTACAGTCCTATATATAAAAATCAAATTTTTACCATGTTTTCATATATATAAAAATCTTATTTTTATATTGCTATTCATATATATATATATATATATATAAACTGATTTTTAAATTTTTAAAACTAGTTTCATAGAGAATAAATAAGTAAAATTAAAAATAAACTCACATTGTCGGGGATTGGGTGCGCCAGGGTCTGCAGGTGGCGAAGGAGACAGCGCCGGTGGTGGCGGGAGGATCAAAGTCGCTGTGGTGGGCCAGGGGAGTGCCAGCGGCAGTCTCCATCGGGTTTGGGGGTTGTGGCCATCGAAGAAAGTGTGGTGAAGAAGAGGGAGAGGGGAGGAGGGGCGGAGAAGGAGGCAGCGGATCGGGGGGGTGGGGGGGCGTGGTGGTGGCGAACAAAGGGGAGGCGACGCGTTGATAAATCAATCGGGGGTTATTATTTATTCTAATTTGGGCGTTGACTGAGTAAGGGAGAGAGGGAGGTAAGAGTTCATAGATTTAATTTCTTTAATTTCTATAAAAAGTTAGATTTTTATTCGAACTCCAAATCGAACCCACCGACTATCGCCCATAGCTAATTACCCCCATTCCGAACACAATGGGATATGTTTCGTAAGCCAATTTGACTATTTTGATCAGTTTTCAACAAAATTAAAATATAAATTAATATAACGTTTAAAATTGAATTCAACGTACATTTAAATTTACCGGGGCCACATACTGACTCCAAAAATTCCAGAAAAATAAGTCTAGCTTTGTTTTGACGATACAGTCCTAACAAACAAATTTTGTCAAATTTGGAGACCGTCTGAAAAACAGTCATTTTCCAGTCGATTAAATTCAAACTGAAATTGCCAAACACGTTTAAATTCACCACGCTCACATGTTAATTCCAAAAATTATGAAAATTGGAATCTAGCAATAATTTGACATTCTGAATCCAACAAAAGTAGTTTCATCGAAAACGGAGGTCATTTACAAAACCGCTATTTTTAAGGGCTATATATTATATAAAATTCCATAGCGACTATTCCGAATTTTTTAACTGGACATAAATTTTTATTCCCGTTATGAAATCTGGATTTTTCACATTCATTGGAAAGTTATTTTCAAGCAGATTCAAATATTTCTGGTTTTACAGAAATCGGATTTATTTTGAATCCTGTACATTCATTTGAAATTGAATTTTCAAACTACCGCGCCATTTCAGGCTCGTTATATAATTAAAATAAATTTATTCGTTCTAAATTTGATTTAAATAAATTTTAGTCGTTATTATTCAAAATAAATCATTTTAAATATTAAAAATTCATTAAAATTGCTAAAATAAATTTTTTAAAGTGGTTCCGATTTTCCGGGTTGTTGCAATCTCCCCCACTTAAAATATTTTCGTCCTCGAAAAGGAACGGAGATGAAAGTTGTATAACTAATCAACTCAACTTTCATTATAGTGTACATTCTTCAACTTTTCAGTTTCTAAGAATTTTCTAATTTTTCAAAAATTTGGCTAGCACCCTAAATTTTCGAGAAATTTCCCATAACCTCCTTTGTATGGGGAGACATTTAAAACCTCAACAAGCCACGCAGGGCCCTCATCATCCCAAAAGAAAAAGAAAAAGCCAATCGGCTTATAAAATCATCAAAACCCAATAAATTAGCAAACGTGTACCAATTTCTCGGGCATACAATTTTATTCCTCTTCTTAGCTTAGTTTAAATGTTATAACCTGTTCACACATATATATGTACATGCATGAAATTTCAATCAACTTTCAATTTAATATAATCATTAAATTTTTAATTGGCCTAATGGTTCAAAATTTAATTAATCAAACAACACAATCAGCAATCAATTAGTCGATTAGTTTTTCAATCATATACCTTTAATATATATACTCAAAATCATGTTTTTAATGCCAATTCCCAAAAATAACCCTATCTAGTTTTGGTTCTCACACCAGTCAATTGGAAATATACAGATATCTCACTTTCGAAACTCGAACATAAATAATGGTGATGGTATACTTCATCATCAGAATAATGCCCGGGCGACAAGAGTGTGATTCTATATATATCCAGTATATTAAAACTTCGAGTATACATTTGCAAGGCGTATATGCAAAATCTTTATATACTAGATTGTCCAAATTCAATATAAAATAAATATTCAAATACGTATGAAATGGTTTAAATTTTCAAAACAAAATTTGTTTTTATAAATAATACTCTTCTAACTCATTCTAGGATACTACTGATCCAATCTCTAACGAGTCATTCTTATTGGATATTGCTAATCCAATCTCTGATGAATTCTATCGTTCGGTTCTAATACGTCTTGCACTCGAGCTCTGTAAAACCAAAGCTCCGATACCAACTGAAATAACCCAAACTCGCCCTTTCGGGAAAGCATGGATTGAGTTGAGAACACGACAAATCAGAACACAAGCAATAGAACATTTCATTGCTTATTACAACAATTACATCAGAGTACAAGAATTTAACAGAGTATGAATAAATAATATACATCGGAAAAATACCTGAGATTAAATTACAAAGCAGCGGAAAATTAATACATAACACAACTGAAAGAAATACTCGGATACAGAGCTTTCTGAATACAGCTCCAGTTGTAAACCAGGATCCTATAAAGATAAATCTTCAAAACCAAAACTACTAGCTCCCCATGTGGAAAAGAGGGGCACCCAAAGTTTAGGTTAAAACAATAAACTCCAGGTCAGTCATGTAACTTGTGTGAGAACTAAAACAGTTATTTAAAACTTTACTTTAAAATAAAGTAAATCAAGGGACCACGTCGTATAACACGGAACGGGTTTCCTCCCAAGAATACCAGTGCAAAAACAGTTACAGCGCAATGCTTTTTGAAAAAATGAAGCTATTATAGGACATATGTCCCACATATAATGCAACGCAAGCCGGAGGATAGAGTTTTACCTTATAATAGCCAAACATGTTTGGTACGTTTAAAACAAATCATTTTGATATTGCTATAAGTGCATAGTGTATCAAACAACTTCAAATATAAATGTAACAACCATAGACGGCATAGTATCCCACGCTACTATATCTCCATATAGGTTTACAACTAAAATCGAAATGTCACGTATTGGAAATTGGATTTTCATCATGAGTCGAGGCAAGGGATACACCCCTCGCCGGTTTCGAGACACTCTAGCAAATGCCTCAAGATCTCCCCCAGTAGACCCTTGGATTCTTCAAGGCCGGTCCTCCCTTACGTCTGAGGATTGGCAATTCCTGAACACATGTTTCCCGGTCCTATTGGACCTATCCATCGGCTCCGTAGTAACCGGTATAACTGAGGCGCCTCACTATCCATCAACCACATAGGCAAAATATAATAAATATCTGGGCTCCATACCATGACACCACCCATAGCAGAAAGATACGTTGTGTTCTCCCTGAAGTCCCTTATCTCGTTTTTGACTCATACCGAGGTGTGAGGCTCACGAATTAACGCTAACAAAATGATATGCCCTTTAAGTCCGTGCTTTGATCATCAACCACAAGACTATGCTTTTCAATAGAAGCCTTGATCATTTGCATCTCAGCTTGCAACACTGACAATTCACGTCATCCAACTGATATCTATCGATACATAACCTTTGAGCTCGTATGTCTCAGAGAAGGGTGTTAAGCAAGAGAATAAATTCTCCGCCACCAAACAGATATATATTTAATAGAGATCAGTCAACACAGAATAAAATTCAATGTCAGACACACATCCATTTACTAGTTTGTTCTGAGTCTGAACGAAACCAGAGGCAGCTTATTCCTCGTCCCATATGTCAAAAACAGGAGAGAGGACTTCGCATATCCGGTCGATCTCCAAGTACGTCTGTACGATCACCACTTATTACCTTATCTTAGGTGTACAACCAATCAAGACATCAGTAATCATCCAAATGATGTGAAGTCCTCTGGTCTTCAACCACCAACTTCATCGTCGAATTATCCTCAAACCAGTTATTCAGAATGGGTATAAATCGGGCCTTTCTGTATAACTCGCGTATATAATAAACTAGTGCTATCAAAACACAACATACGCCTCATTCCAATCCAGAATTTTCCTTTATTCAAATATATTATACTTTGAGAAAAATTCCCATTAATTTTATTAAAGATAAATTCTTATAAATTTATTCTTTAATCTTCCTTTGGATATCATTTCTAAACCAAATTAAGGTTTATCAACTAGCCGGGATTAGCGAACCTTACCGAAGTAATCATTTGTTTAATTTCCCAATCCTAACCTATTCATCCCATGAAGCAAAACTGGTAATACTCCATATCTAACACCACGGTGTTATCGGTAAAATTAATTATCATTTCACGTTCAAATCTAATTAAAGATTTAACTATTGCTTGGAGCAAAACTGGTGATACTCCATTCTCGATCATTTCCCAAATTTGATAATTTAAATTATCACATTCACATTCTAATCTAACTAAAGATCCATTAAAACTTCACTTAGTATTAATCTTCCCAAAAATCAATATTAATGATTATTTAACTTTGGGAAGTCAAACATGCCGCATTGATAATATATACACTGTACCATTGATTTCTGCCTATATATAACCTCTAAGCTCGTACGTCTTAGAGAAGGGTGTTAAGCAGGAGAATAAATTCTCCACCACCAAACAGATATATATTTAGCAAAGATCAATGAATACGGTATAAAGGAATCAATGTCAGACATTTAATCCTGTCTTTTAACTGGGTTAAAGGACCAGTGTCATTTAAAACACGGTTCACAATAAACCCAAATCTTCTTCCATAAAAATGGAATCTTCACGGAAAAACAAATCAATATATAATCAATATCAATTTCTGTAACACCCCGAATTTCAATTAACACTAATGGTTAGTAATTAAAGTATAATTAATCTCAGATGTGAGAATCAGGGGAAACGGGCTGCGTCATTGCGTTCGTCTCGGAAAAATACGCGAAATAGAGTCCGAGTTTGCGTAAAACGGGTACCATATGAAAGAGATATGGACGAACGAAGTTAGGCAGAAAAACCCGAAACAAGCCAGAAATGCACTGGCGCACTTGTGAAGTGCGCCAGCACAAAAATACACTGGCGCACTTGGGAAGTGCGCCCATGTCGGGACAGGAAACCTGCACAGTTTCTAGAGAGTTCTGTGGTTGGGTGCACCAGTTTGGGGTTTGGGCTTGGTCTTAGGGCTGGTTTCTGGAAGGTTCCGAAATCTAAGGGTCCTAATCTAATTTAGGGTTAATCTAAGGGCCTAAAACACTCACCTAATCTATAAATACACCCTAAACCTACCTTAATCCATACTAAAAATAGAATTGAGGGCTACATGCCGCCAAATTAAATCTTAGAAGGAGCCTCCACTAATTTATGAAGAGGGTTGCAAGCTAATCACTCTCTAATCAACCTCTAATCCATTCTAAGCATCTTAATCTTCTTCATTTGGAGTGCAAATTGGCTAGTTGTGAGTTTCTATCACTCTAATGATCAATTGCTAAACTAAGTAGATGAGATATGATGAGATCATATGGTTTTGTTTGGGGATTAATGGGTTTTAAGTCATATGACATGATGTTAGTTTGCTAATGTATGTGGGTTATGCAAGTTTTGTGCTTTGTGATCATATGTTAATATGCAAGTTACATGTATGATAATATGCAAGTTACATGTATGATAATTATGCAAGTTGTATTTTCTTCATATGCAAGTTTATGAGTTCATATGCAAGTATGTAACATGTTATGCAAGTTCATATGCAAGTTTATGAGTTCATATGCAAGTTATGTAACATGTTATGCAAGTTCATATGCAAGTTATGTGACATATTATGCAAGTTCATATGCAAGTCATGTATTTGTTAATATGTAAGTTTATGTAACATGTTATGCAAGTTAATATGCAAGTTATGTGACATGTTGTACAAGATTATATGCAAGTTATGTGACATGTTATACAAGATTATATGCAAGTTATGTGACATGTTATACAAGATTATATGCAAGTTATTTGACATGTTATGCAAGTTCATATGCAAGTTATGTGTTTGTTAATATGCAAGATGGCACCTTTGAAACATGTTCATACATATGCAAGTTGACACCTTTTATATGTGTTATGTCATGAGAACGAAATTACGTGGGAACGATGGGGTTAATTAAATGCATATGTTAATAAGATTGTGTGAAATTAATATAATTATGCATAACATAAAATAAATGAACATAGTATGGGAATTTGCCTATTAAGTTAGGTGTACCCATACTATGTGTTGGGAATTTGCCTATTAAGTTAGGTGTACCCACACTTTGGAGTTGGGAATTTGCCTATTAAGTTAGGTGTACCCATATTCCTAAAATAAACATGATAATTAACACAAATTATGGGGGTGATTAATTAGGAGTAATTAATCGATTAAGACACGAGGTTGGACCCGTTGGTAGTGTAAGACTGCCCGGAGTTTACCGGCTTAACCAGACATCTACAAATGACGGTCCAATGTGAGGGGTCTTAATCATAAATTAAATACGTAACAAGGGTAAATGACACGAGGTTGGACCCGTTTGTAGTGTAAGACTGCCCGGAACCTACCGGCTTAACCAGGCATCTACAAATGACGGTCCAATGTGAGGGGTCCTTTACACGGTTACGGTGTTAATCAATTAAGAAACACTTAACCAGATAAGCATGTAGTGGGGCATGGGGGTTAAGTGGGTACCTTGGGTGGTATGTGGAAATTGCTAGTGGTTGCCAATAGAAAATATGATAAAATACTTAACCAAGATGAAACATGTAATTAAACATGATTAAAGGGTTAAGTGGGAAACACTAGTGTGTGGGCCAAGCTTAGGGGGATGGCTTGTGCTGGGGGCCCATTTCAACCAGTAACCCATACGTATCTTAGTGGGCTCGACCCATGTCGAGGACGGGACACGCATACTGGGCTTGACTATAAGAGGCCAAAATGGGTTAGCGGTGGCAACGCATGACCAACGGGTTTCATATGCGTGTGTGGACCCGGGATGGTAAATAAGACGTTGTTGCATCGTGTAGATATAAGCCGTGCACCGTTAAATTTATCAGGTTACCACGTTGGGGAATGGTACACCCCACGGTGGGGCCAGCACGGGTATCTACGTTAGGGAGCCGATCGAATGGGGAGTAGTGTGTACACCTAGTGGATTGTAGGGCCCCGTGGCGTCTACTTAGTCACCTAGGGGTACGCGAGAACTATTAAGTTAATTTTATAAGTCCATGGGTGGGATCAACCTTTAAGTTAGGAATGACTGGTGTGGTGCAGTTTAGTAATTTACCTTTGGAAGGGTAGATGCGTCTTTATCTTTTATCTTAGTTTAGTTGACCCATTCATCCCCATTAGTTACCGTATATCAGTTTATGTCTTCTCTGGTTACTTTAACGATTGTATTGTTAAAGTTATAGGACTCGCTCAGACTTATGTCTGACCCCGTTGTTTTTATCTTTTTTCCCAACCCTCAGGTCCTACGGTGGATCCTAGCAGTAGTGGAGCTTGATCGGATTGTTGTTCCAGTCTTTAGGAGCTTGGATAGATGTAAAGCTCCAGTTACCCAGTTATCTTTTCTTTTGTCATGGCTATTGTATGAGAGTGGGATTATGTACTTCTTTATTTTGATGGATATTGTACTTGACTTTTATTGTGGTTTTATGATGTAACCAGACATGTTTTACTTCCGCTGTTATGAGATGATGTTTTAAATTTCAAGTACTATTTATATCTGTCTTGTTGTAATTTTTCTGTTCTATATTCACTAAAATACTCCACCGATGCTATGGCATTCCCTTAGTGAGTGATCATAGCGGGAGTGGGGTGTTACACGTGGTATCAGAGCTGAAGGTTACCAGAACAGATAAATTTTCGAGAAAAATACTTTTTTTTTAAAATAGTAAAGGTATTATTTTTGGAAAAAGTATTTTCAAAAACATGTCTTTTAAGAGAAAAGTTTTTGAAAAAGAAAAGCATAATCCCCAATAGCCATATCTTTATCTTTCGGAATCTCCTTTTTGAATCTTTCCTCTTTCATTTCAGCATGGCTGAAGATCTTAACATCCCGGAGGGCTTAGTTATACCACTATGGTATAGGAAGTTACAAGAGGCTAAGGCCGCGGCTGCGGGTCCAGCCAATGCTACTACACCAGAGGCAACCGCTCCTCCTCCTCAGCCTAGAGTGGATAATTTTGCTAAGATTTGCAAGGAGTTCAAGGCTATAGGAGGAAAACCTTTTCTAGGTTCAGAGACTTTCGTAGAGGCTAGAGATTGGCTTAAGGAAGTGGAAGAGTTGCTAGATATCTTTGAAGTGGAAGAGGGAAAGAAAGTCAAGTTGGCGGCTTGGTTAATGAAGGGAGAGTCCTCATTCTAGTGGGAGGTCACTAATGGAGAATGCCCTGTTGACTCTTGGGCAGATTTCAAGCAAAGGTTTGGGGCTAAGTTTCTCTCAAGGGCGGAAGAGAATCTGTTTATGGAGAAGTTCTTGAATTTGAAGCAAGGGAATCTCACGGTGAAAGAATATGTCAACAAATTCAATCAATTAGCAAGGTTTGGCATAGAGTTGGTGAATACACCGGAGAAGAAGGCTTTGAGGTTCGTTAGAGGCTTGAACGAACCATTGCAAGGAATAGCTATGACTCACATTCCTATGGGGGCCACCTTTGAGAAGCTTGTCTACATGGCACTTATGCATGAGGATGATAAGAGTTCTAAGGCACCAGAGAAGAAGGGGGATCAGAAGAAACCGCAACAACAACAACAAGGCAAGGGTGGAAAAGGCAATGGTGACAAGGGGAAGAAGAAGAAGAAGTGCTTCAATTGTGGGACCCCAGGCCACCTCAGCAAGGATTGTCGCAAAAAGAAGAAGACCGGTTGCTTTCATTGTGGTGAAGCAGGACATCTTGTGAAGGACTGCCCAAAGAAGGGGCAGAAGACGGGGTCTACCTCAGGAGGTCAGGTGCAAGCTCTTATGGCACCAGCTCAGGTAGGGGGGCAAGTTCAGGCTCTCTCAGTTCCACCGATTCAGCAAAGAGGTAGAACTATTTCCGTTGAAAGTCTGGTTTTTCTGTTTGATCATCCAGTTCGTACTTTGTTTGACTCTGGCGCATCGCATTCTTTTATCTCATCATCGTTAGTTGAGTCACTGCACTTAGACACCAGTCTAGTTGATGATCCCTTGGTTGTTTCAAACCTAATTGGGGGCCCCATATATCTGTCTATGATATGTTTGGGTTAGAAGATTTCTATACTTAGCGTTGAGTTTGGATGTGATGCTTTTGTATTGGGCTTCACGGGCTATGGGTTGATTTTGGGCATGGACTGGTTATCCAGTAATGGTGCCGTTCTTGATTGTGAAAGGAGAGTTGTCAGGCTTATGACCCGCTTGGGTAATACTCTCGAGATCTCTTGTAATCCCATGGAATCTGTTTTGCTAAGTTATCTTGAATCGCTGGATGCTTCGGTCGAGAGTTTGCGTTCTGTCAGAGTGGTCCGGGAATATCCGGATGTGTTTGAAGAGGTGAAGGGTTTGCCTCCGAAGCGGGAGATAGATTTCCGAATTTATTTGGTGGATAATGCCAAACCAGTGTCTTTGCCAGTGCGCCACATGGCTCCTCGTGAGAGAAGAGAACTTCATAAGCAAGTAGGGGAGTTGCTTGAGAAGGGGTTCATAAGGCGAAGTATATCGGAGTGGGGAGCTCCAGTAGTGTTTGCCACGAAGGCGGATGGGTCCCTCAGACTTTGTGTGGATTATAGAGAACTTAATAAGCTCACGAAGAAGAATAGACACCCATTACCGAGGATAGATGATCTCTTTGATCAGTTGGTTGGCGCCTCAGTGTTTTCGCAGATGGACTTAGCTACAGGGTTTCATCAGTTGAGAGTGGCGGAGGACAGTATAGAGAAGACTGCTTTCCGGACTCCGGATGGTTTTTATGAGTGGCTTGTGATGCCATTTGGGTTGACAAACGCCCCTGCATACTTTGTTGATCTGATGAGTAGAGTGTTCAGGGAGTATCTGAATAAGTTTGTAGTGGTCTTTGTGGATGACATCTTGGTCTTTTCCAAGAGTGAAGAAGAGCATGCCTTACATCTCAGAGAAGTGTTGGAGACTCTTCGAGCACATAGTCTTAAAGCTAAATTCTCTAAATGTCATTTTTGGAGAAGAGAAGTGCGATTCTTAGGGAATGTGGTCTCTAAGGAAGGAATAGATGTGGATCCCGCAAAGATAGTATCTATCCAGGATTGGAAAGTTCCTAGAAATTCTACCGAAGTAAGAAGTTTCTTGGGGTTGGCAGGATATTATAGGAAGTTCATCAAAGACTTCGCGAAGATATCAGCCCCATTAACCCGCTTGACGAAGAAGAATCTGGTTTTCTCATGGGACGTAGATTGTGATGATGCTTTCCGACGGTTAAAGAGAGCTTTGACCATCGCTCCAGTTTTAGTGCTTCCAGATGGGAGTAAGCCGTTTGTTGTTTATACCGATGCTTGTGGGATAGGATTAGGCGCAGTCTTGATGCAGGAGGGAAGGGTAATAGCCTATGGAGGGAGGCAATTGAGAGTGCATGAGAAGAATTACCCTACCCATGATCTAGAGTTGGCCGCGATTGTTTTCGCACTTAAGTCTTGGCGCCATTATCTTCTTGGTGAGAGATTCGAGTTGTTCACTGACCATAAATCATTGAAGTACTTATTCCCTCAGAAGGATTTAAACTTAAGACAGCAAAGGTGGATGGAGTTCTTAGCATCCTATGATTTCGAGATAGCATATACCCCTGGCAAGGGTAACGTGGTGGCGGACGCCTTGAGTAGAAAAAGGCTATCTTTGAGTCCATTGTTCGTGGAACGGCGAAGCTTGGAGTTTCTTTCTTTGTTCGACTTCAGACCTTCTGTTGACTTTGTACCTGGTTTGTTAGCATCCTTGGAGATTAGACCTACTCTTTTGGGATGGATTGGCGAGGCTCAGCGAGACGACCCACAGTTGGTTGAGTTGGTAGAGAAGCTTATAAGGGGGGAGTCGTCCAGCCATTTGGGTAGATACACCATAGATGATAGGGGATGGTTGCATAGAGACGGTAGACTTTGTGTACCGCAAGATGAGGGTTTGAAGAAGGCTATTTTGGATGATGCACATCGTTCAAGAATGACTATTCATCCCGGTGAAGACAAAATGTACCAAGATATGAAGAGAGTTTTCTTCTGTGCCGGTATGAAGAAAGATGTGGCCGAGTATGTGGCTAGATGCTTAGTGTGCCAACAAGTTAAAGCGGAGCAAAGGAAACCCGGTGGGTTGCTACACCCAATGGAAGTTCCGCAATGGAAGTGGGATAGTGTCTCGATGGATTTCATTGATGGGTTACCGAGATCGAGGAAGGGTAATACGGGAATTTGGGTTGTGGTAGACAGACTTACCAAGAGTGCCCATTTTATACCCGTGAAGAGTAAGAGGACCGCTCCATGGCTTGCTTCAGTCTATGTTAGAGAGATTGTTAGATTGCATGGCGTACCATCCAGCATTGTGAGTGATCGAGATCCTATCTTCACTAGTGAGTTTTGGAGAAGTTTGCAAGAGGCGGTAGGGACTCAGTTGTGGTTGAGCACCGCATATCATCCTCAGACGGACGGTCAGACCGAGAGGGTGAACCGTATCTTAGAAGATCTCTTGAGGCTTTGTATCTTGGATTTTGGAGGTACATGGGAAGAACATCTTCCTTTGGTGGAGTTCGCATACAATAACAGCTTTCAGTCTAGTATTGGCATGGCACCTTTCGAAGCTCTTTATGGAAGGCCTTGTCGATCTCCAACATGTTGGTGGGAATCTACGGATAAGATCTTGCTTGGGCAAGATATGGTTATAGAGACTTCAGAGAAGATTGATTTGATTCGAAGAAGGATGAAGGCAGCGCAAGATAGACTGAAATCTTATGCGGATCGGAGAAGGACGGATCTTGAGTTTGAGGTTGGGGACATGGTTTTTGTCAAAGTATCTCCGTTGAGAAATGTTGTTCGCTTTGGGTCCGTTGGGAAGTTAGCACCGAGGTTTGTTGGGCCGTTTCCTATTAAGGAAAGGATTGGACGGATGGCATATAGGGTGGAGTTGCCCGACAGACTTAGTGGTGTTCATGATGTATTCCATGTATCACATTTGAGGAAGTGCTTACATGAGACCGCAGAGGTGGTAGAGCCGAGCTTGCTTAGAGATGTAGAGGTAGAGCGTGATGCGACGATTCGACGAGCTCCTACTCGCATCCTTGGGTCAGAAACTAGGAAGTTGAGGAACAGAGAAGTTCAGCTAGTTAAAGTGCAATGGGGAGATGACGAAAGCAATGCTACTTGGGAGACGGAAGCGAAGATGCGTTCTTTGTACCCATTTCTTTTTGAGAGTATGTCTTTTAACTTCTCCTTTATCGCTTGTCTAGTACTTATCTTATCTTTAGTATATCCTCTCGCTAGTACCTATGACCTTTAGATAGGGTAAAGCCTATGGTTGAAACATGTGTTTGAAACATGTTATGGTTGATGGATGCATGTGGATGCAATTGTTTGCTAGTGGTTGCTCGTGGATGCATATACACACACATTAGGCACTAGATCGGCTCAGTCACTTCATGTTGCATATCGCATAAATGGATGTGGTAGTTAGATTGATGGATGCATCATGGCTGTGTTATCATGTGGATGATGCATTTTTGTGTATGGTTGTGCACGCATATAGAAATTGTATGTGTCAATAGGGTTTCGCATACATATTGGATGCATGGAACTATCATGGTTTGCATTAAGGAGGTCGACTGAATCAGTAGACCGCCTGATTTTGCATTAGTATACGGACATATACACACACTTTCTGCATATGTTCATACATCATTAGAAGTTTCTAAGGATAATGGTTGCTTGTGGTTGATGGTTTAGTAGATGGTTGTTTGGTTGGTAGGATACGTTCTTCTTGACTTAGAGATTTCGAAGACGAAATCCTTTAAGTAGGGGAGAATGTAACACCCCGAATTTCAATTAACACTAATGGTTAGTAATTAAAGTATAATTAATCTCAGATGTGAGAATCAGGGGAAACGGGCTGCGTCATTGCGTTCGTCTCGGAAAAATACGCGAAATAGAGTCCGAGTTTGCGTAAAACGGGTACCGTATGAAAGAGATATGGACGAACGAAGTTAGGCAGAAAAACCCGAAACAGGCCAGAAATGCACTGGCGCACTTGTGAAGTGCGCCAGCACAAAAATACACTGGCGCACTTGGGAAGTGCGCCCATGTCGGGACAGGAAACCTGCACAGTTTCTAGAGAGTTCTGTGGTTGGGTGCATCAGTTTGGGGTTTGGGCTTGGTCTTCGGGCTGGTTTCTGGAAGGTTCCGAAATCTAAGGGTCCTAATTTAATTTAGGGTTAATCGAAGGGCCTAAAACACTCACCTAATCTATAAATACACCCTAAACCTACCCTAATCCATACTAAAAATAGAATTGAGGGCTACATGCCGCCAAATTAAATCTTAGAAGGAGCCTCCACTAATTTATGAAGAGGGTTGCAAGCTAATCACTCTCTAATCAACCTCTAATCCATTCTAAGCATCTTAATCTTCTTCATTTGGAGTGCAAATTGGCTAGTTGTGAGTTTCTATCACTCTAATGATCAATTGCTAAACTAAGTAGATGAGATATGATGAGATCATATGGTTTTGTTTGGGGATTAATGGGTTTTAAGTCATATGACATGATGTTAGTTTGCTAATGTATGTGGGTTATGCAAGTTTTGTGCTTTGTGATCATATGTTAATATGCAAGTTACATGTATGATAATATGCAAGTTACATGTATGATAATATGCAAGTTACATGTATGATTATTATGCAAGTTGTATGTTTCTTCATATGCAAGTTCATGAGTTCATATGCAAGTATGTAACATGTTATGCAAGTTCATATGCAAGTTTATGAGTTCATATGCAAGTTATGTAACATGTTATGCAAGTTCATATGCAAGTTATGTGACATATTATGCAAGTTCATATGCAAGTCATGTATTTGTTAATATGTAAGTTTATGTAACATGTTATGCAAGTTAATATGCAAGTTATGTGACATGTTATACAAGATTATATGCAAGTTATGTGACATGTTATACAAGATTATATGCACGTTATGTGACATGTTATACAAGATTATATGCAAGTTATGTGACATGTTATGCAAGTTCATATGCAAGTTATGTGTTTGTTAATATGCAAGATGGCACATTTGAAACATGTTCATACATATGCAAGTTGACACCTTTTATATGTGTTATGTCATGAGAACGAAATTACGTGGGAACGATGGGGTTAATTAAATGCATATGTTAATAAGATTGTGTGAAATTAATATAATTATGCATAACATAAAATAAATGAACATAGTATGGGAATTTGCCTATTAAGTTAGGTGTACCCATACTATGTGTTGGGAATTTGCCTATTAAGTTAGGTGTACCCACACTTTGGAGTTGGGAATTTGCCTATTAAGTTAGGTGTACCCATATTCCTAAAATAAACATGATAATTAACACAAATTATGGGGGTGATTAATTAGGAGTAATTAATCGATTAAGACACGAGGTTGGACCCGTTGGTAGTGTAAGACTGCCCGGAGTTTACCGGCTTAAACAGGCATCTACAAATGACGGTCCAATGTGAGGGGTCTTAATCATAAATAAAATACGTAACAAGGGTAAATGACACGAGGTTGGACCCGTTTGTAGTGTAAGACTGCCCGGAACCTACCGGCTTAACCAGGCATCTACAAATGACGGTCCAATGTGAGGGGTCCTTTACACGGTTACGGTGTTAATCAATTAAGAAACACTTAACCAGATAAGCATGTAGTGGGGCATGGGGGTTAAGTGGGTACCTTGGGTGGTATGTGGAAATTGCTAGTGGTTGCCAATAGAAAATATGATAAAATACTTAACCAAGATGAAACATGTAATTAAACATGATTAAAGGGTTAAGTGGGAAACACTAGTGTGTGGGCCAAGCTTAGGGGGATAGCTTGTGCTGGGGCCCATTTCAACCAGTAACCCATACGTATCTTAGTGGGCTCGACCCATGTCGAGGACGGGACACGCATACTGGGCTTGACTATAAGAGGCCAAAATGGGTTAGCGGTGGCAACGCATGACCAACGGGTTTCATATGCGTGTGTGGTCCCGGGCTGGTAAATAAGACGTTGTTGCATCGTGTAGATATAAGCCGTGCACCGTTAATTTTATCAGGTTGCCACGTTGGGGAATGGTACACCCCACGGTGGGGCCAGCACGGGTATCTACGTTAGGGAGCTGATCGAATGGGGAGTAGTGTGTACACCTAGTGGATTGTAGGGCCCCGTGGCGTCTACTTAGTCACCTAGGGGTACGCGAGAACTGTTAAGTTAATTTTATAAGTCCATGGGTGGGATCAACCTTTAAGTTAGGAATGACTGGTGTGGTGCAGTTTAGTAATTTACCTTTGGAAGGGTAAATGCGTCTTTATCTTTTATCTTAGTTTAGTTGACCCATTCATCCCCATTAGTTACCGTATATCAGTTTATGTCTTCTCTGGTTACTTTAACGATTGTATTGTTAAAGTTATAGGACTCGCTCAGACTTATGTCTGACCCCGTTGTTTTTATCTTTTTTCCCAACCCTCAGGTCCTACGGTGGATCCTAGCAGTAGTGGAGCTTGATCGGATTGCTGTTCCAGTCTTTAGGAGCTTGGATAGATGTAAAGCTCCAGTTGCCCAGTTATCTTTTCTTTTGTCATGGCTATTGTATGAGAGTGGGATTATGTACTTCTTTATTTTGATGGATATTGTACTTGACTTTTATTGTGGTTTTATGATGTAACCAGACATGTTTTACTTCCGCTGTTATGAGATGATGTTTTAAATTTCAGGTACTATTTATATCTGTCTTGTTGTAATTTTTCTGTTCTATATTCACTAAAATACTCCACCGATGCTATGGCATTCCCTTAGTGAGTGATCATAGCGGGAGTGGGGTGTTACAATTTCCGTATCCGACCATAATATATAAGGTATAACGATAAAGCCTTTTAAATTCCATATACGTTAACAGTCTTCCTCCATGGATGCTCACTTCGATTATTACCAATCGAATTCCATTCAATTCCAAATTAATATATTAAATTGGAAAACTTTCCTTTGGAAAATCCCATTAAATCTTAATAAACGATTTATATATTCCAAATCACATTTCACTACAAATCGGATTAAAGAACGAATGTCGTTAAAACACTGTTCACAATAAACCCAATTCACGTTCCATTTTATTCCAATAAAATGTTAATTAACTGGAAACACTAATAATCTTAATTAAAATATTTATTCTTTTCACATGGGGTTTAAGAACAGTGTTATTTAAGACACCATTCACGACAAACCAAAAATCCAATTCTTTTGTTCAATTCCAATTAGATCTTAATTAAAAGATTTATTCTTTCCTCAACTGGGTTTTAGAACAGCGTTAATGAAGACATCTTCCACGACAAACCCAAAATCCAATTCAATATTAAATACAAGGCTCTGAATAGAAATTATATCTGCTTATATTCAATAACAAAATCTGAAATCAACAAATATAGTATTGGGAATAACGACATATATATCTTCCAAATTCCTCCACAATATCCGTATAATCACAGAATCCAATATCGAAATATCCCGAAGATAATTTCGATTGAAATCCATTCCAATCCATATATTGGAAATTCTAGTTATTTTTAAAAACCATTTCATATCCAATTTATTTATTTAAAAATATTGGATTTTAGTTCTAATTCATAACTAGTTCATTTTGATAAAAATATATTTTTATCTTTACAAACATGAAATTTTTGATCCAAATTCTTTCCAAATCATTTATTATGATTTTACACAAATTATTAATATTTATAATAATTTATCAAGACCCGTACAGTCGATTTCCATAAACGATCATCGAACTGCACTTACAACCACCTTTTCTAAATTTGATTTGGATATAATTCCAAATCCAACCGTTAGATTTTAAATATCTTATATTCGTTGGAAATCTCTCTTCAATACGAACCCAACGGTACCGGTTTTAGGGGAATCCGACGGTCAGATCTCTCGTAATATCGATTCGAAGTCAATGGTTGAAATTCGGGAACGGCCGCGGTGCGACGCGTTCTATTCAGGCCATTAAATATATAATATATATATATTATATATATTTCGTCTATTTCCATTTAAAACGTATTTTATAAATTGTTTTAAATTCGTTTTAAAAACGGTCATAGCTTCATATTCAATTTTAAATCAAAATTGAATATTCGATATCATTAATATATAAAGGATAATATTTTCAAAACATTAGATTTTGAAATCACTGCCTTTTTGATATTCATTACAAAAATGAATAAAATTGATATAAATATCGTTCGTGTCAAAATGGCATACATCTAATCAACACGGTTTCACATATATTTCAATA
Source organism: Allium sativum (assembly GCA_030737875.1). Taxonomy (NCBI): domain Eukaryota; kingdom Viridiplantae; phylum Streptophyta; class Magnoliopsida; order Asparagales; family Amaryllidaceae; genus Allium; species Allium sativum. The sequence continues at coordinate 605,020,527 of CM060923.1, read as the reverse complement.
TTTTCGTGTCCATCCCAAATCGGACATCAAAATCATATTTTTATCCATTACTGAATATTATTTTAAATTATTAGTTATTTTAAAATATTCATTATTCATCATTTTAAAATATTCGTTAATTTAAAATATTCGTTCTTTCCGAATCGGAATCGGACACAATCTTACTATATAATTTTATTTATACGGATTTCATACACTCATGTACACAACAATAGTCAAACACAGTCAACCATCATCCAGAGTGCATTACACAACCGCATAAGCGTTAAATATAAATAATTAATGCTTACAACAGTCTGTCAACCCATCGATTGACATAAAACTAAACAATTGGGATTAGTGTACGTTAAATATCATCCAAATACCCGTGTGGGGTTTCAATCAACACACACCGATTTGATTTGTGCAGTTGGGCAATGTGTAAAATATATCGTCCCAATCAATATCAGTCAAATGAGTGTATATAAACAAATCGTCCGATTTGTAAATGAATATTTATTTTCATTCATATACTCATTAAAATTATATTTTTAATGATAAAATATTTATTTCAACATATGAATATTTTATACAGTTCATTTATACAATAAAAATGAAATTTTTATTGTTCTAACATTTTTAGAAAATTTCAGCAGCATAACAGCGCGATACTAGAATTGGAATAAGTTCTAGCCTTATCCCTCGCCTAATACTAGCCCGAGCCATACACATACCAATTCTAATCAATTCAATTCATATCGCACATCAAATTCAACCAATTTATCAATCAAACAAACAACCAAACATCCATGGTTTCAATCGAAGGTGTCGTGTGCTACTAAGCACCGTCCGCATACTAGTATATATATTTAACTGTAAACAAAATTAGAGCGAGAACTTCTCACCTTTGGGATCCACTCCTCCAGTTCTATTTCTGAACCGTTTGAATTTGCCCGAAATTCCAACGCAATCTTTTTCACGTTGTTTATAGTAAAAATCACATTTTTAATATGATGTTTATATATCTAAAAATCGCATTTTTATATCGCTATATGTATATAAAAGATCATATTTTTATATCGCTATATATATAATAAAAATTGAATTTTTGTCTAACTAAAAACATTATGATTCATACGACAAAAATCTCATTTTTATATTTTTTGAAAAATCTCATCTTTATATTTTTTTTTTTAAATCTCATCTTTATATTTTTTAAAATCTCATCTTCATATTTTTTGAAATCTCATCTTTATATTTTTTTAAATTAAATCTTTTCATTGTAAAAAAATCAAATCTTTTCATTTACACCATATATATATAATAAAAACACATTTTTATTTCAATGTTATATAAACAAAAATCAAAATTTTATATCGCTACTCATATATAAAAATTATATTTTTATATCGTTATTCATATAATAGAAATCGTATTTTTATATGCTATTTATATAAATAAAAATCCAATTTATATTTCGCTATTATATAAATAAAAATCAAATTTTTACTCCGCTATTCCATAAATAAAAATCAAATTTTTACTCTGCTATTCTATAAATAAAAATCAAATTTTTACTATGTTTTCATATATATAAAAATCCAAATTTTACTTTGCAATCATATATATAAAAATCAAAATTTTACTTTGCAATCATATTTTTACCTTGTTTTCATATATATAAAAATCTGATTTTTATATTGCTATTCATATATATATATACATATATATATATTTATATAAACCGATTTCTAAATTTTTAAAACAAGTTTCATAGAAAATAAATAAGTAAAATTAAAAATAAACTCACATTATCGGGGATGGGGTGTGCCAGGGTCTGCAAGTGGCGGGGGAGATAGCGCTGGTGGTGGCGGGTGATTCAGAGTCGCGGTGGTGGGCCAGGGGGTGCTAAAGGCGGTCTCCATTGGGTTTGGGGGTTGTGGCCATCGAAGAAAGCGTGGTGAAGAGGAGAGATAGGGGAGGAGGGGCGGAGAAGGAGGCAGCGGGTCTAGGGGTGGCGCAGTGGTGGCAAACGAAGGGGAGGCGACACGTTGAGAAATCGATGGGGTTTTATTTATTTATTTTAATTTGGGCGTTGACTGAGTAAGGGAGAGAGGGAGGTAAGAGTTTATATATTTATATATTTAATTTCTATAAAAAGTTAGATTTTTATTCGAACTCCAAATCGAACCCACCGACTGTCGTCCATAGCCAATTACCCTCATTCCGAACACAATGGGATATGTTTCGTAAGCCAATTCGACTGTTTTCGATCAGTTTTCAAAAAAATTAAAATATAATTTAATATAATGTTCAAAATTGAATTCAACGTACATTTTAATTTACCGGGGCCACATACCGACTCCAAAAATTCCAGAAAAATAAATCTAGCTATGTTTTGATGATACGGTCCTAACAAAACTAATTTCATCGAATTTGGAGACTGTTTGAAAAACGGTCATTTTCAAGTCAATTAAATTCAAACTGAAATTGCCAAACACGTTTAAATTCACCACGTTCACATATTAATTCCAAAAATTATGAAAATTGGAATCTACCAATAATTTGACATTCCGGATCCAACAAAAGTGGTTTCGTTGAAAACAGAGATCGTTTGCAAAATCGTTATTTTTAAGGGTTATATATTATATAAAATTCCATAGCGATTATTCTGAATTTTCAACTGGACATAACTTTTTATTCCCATTATGAAATCAGGATTTTTCACATTCCTTAGAAAGATATTTTCAAACAGATTCAAATATTTCAGGTTTTACTGAAATCCGATTTATTTGGAATCCTGTACATTCATTTGAAATTTGAAATCGAATTTTCAAACTACCACGCCATTTCAGGCTCGTTATATAATTAAAATAAATTTATTTGTTCTAACTTCGATTTAAATAAATTTTTAGTCGTTATTATTTAAAATAAATCATTTTAAATATTCAAAATTCGTTAAAATTGCTAAAAAAAATTAAATTAGTTCCGATTTTCCAGGTTGTTATAGAACGATTAAAAAAGGGAATGGCGGAATAAAAATTACATTTGAGAAAGGAAAATTTCCATTTGAAACTATTCAACTAGGACTTAAAGTCCAAGCTCCCACGATATCCCAATGAGTAGTTTGGACTTGTGGCATGTACCAATGTATCCAGATGCTAATGTAGTTTGCAACAATGTTTTAGTCAGTGTATGTATTTCTTGAATGTACGAATGAAGGTGATGAATATATGCTAATTGCAAATTGACATCAATGTACGAAAGAAAGAAATTCTTCTACAAACAACAGAAATACTAGTCGTTCAAACATAAACTACAATACTAAATCCTAATTTACTGAATTACAACGACTTCTTTTATGACCTATCACTCTGCGCTTACTGCATCTATTCGTTTTAGGAGCCCGCATTGCATTCATGGTTCCTTCATTTCTTGTTGATTTAGGTCTCTCAGGTGCCCTATGCACCGTTGGTGGCAATACAAGCAGTCCTTCAAATTCACCCCAGTAACTTTTATCTGGAACAAAATGAAATTCTGGTTTGTAAGTTGCGTAGTAATTTTGGACCGAACACCACTTTGAAGCAAAGTCATAATGAAATCGATTAGCTCCATTTGCTACATTTGAACAAGCCATAATTATATGTTCGCATGGAAGACGTTGTAGTAACGGAATGTTGCATGTACAAGAACATGTGTTTCCATCGATTAGTTCCTTGTACTCATTGCCAAAATGCGTAATCACTCCCCACTCGCCTCCACTATGTCGGACAATGCGGCAATGTCTAGCTTCACTTGCTCTTTCAGCTATCTTTGCCTCCCATTTTGGGGTTAACTATGTCATTGCTGACATACCAAACTCTCTTCGTTTACAAAAATAATCTACCGATCGAAAAAACATGTGAATGACTAAAGCTTTGACGGGCAATGATCGTGCACCTTTACGTACACCATTAAAGCTTTCAGAAGCATTTGTCGTCATGACATGAAATCTTCCACTGTCATCCTTACACAAAGCCCAACACTCTTCCTTTCCTCGCAAACTACGCTCAATCCAACTATGTGCTTCAACATTGGTTATTTTAATTTCATCACGAATTCGTTGATATTCAGTCACCACCGAAGCACATGATGTTGCATAAAATAAACCTATCAACCTTTTATCGTTATATCCAATAGCTTGAAAATTGGCTTTTAAATCCCTTGTGCAGAATCTATGTTTGTGAGGGTATCTCCAATGAGACTCCAAGGTTATAGGTATTCCTTTCATTCTATCAGATATGAAAGTGATACGTCGATTGTTAACACTATAGATGAATGTTCGCATGCACGTAGAAAAAAAAAACCAACTATAGCTCAATTCGGCCTTAGCAATCCCACAAGCCAACAGTTATTGTTGATTATTCGCATCTACTCCAGTTGCAACTAGTAATGTACCTTTTTACTTACCATATAAATGTGCGTCATCAATGCAACGCAAAGATCGACAATGTACAAATCCTTCAATGTAAGGCCCAAATGCCCAAAATGCTCTTTCAAATATACCACATTGTTCGGTTATTACATGCCCAACAATTCCCGGATTAGCTTTATCAGTTCGTTAAAACACCGACATAGGGTGGAGTATAACTCTGCCCAGCCACCATACATACGTTCAATTGCTTTACTTAATGCCCTCCAGGCTTTAACATAACCAATTTTTATAAATAGTTGTTCCTTGCATTGTCCCAGCAGTAACACTCAAATTCGGTTTCACAAATGGCACTATCTTCGAAAATAAAAACGTGGACGTCGCTTGCTTGTGATTGGAGTTCAGTGTTGGATTTGTGCAATTATGTCCAACTGCGTTATGCAATTATGTCCAGCTGCGTATTTTTTTATAATCCATCAACCTTTCTACGATTTTTTAGAATCAATAGCACGTATTCTCCATGAGCAGTAGGGATCGATGTTGCAAATAGCAGTGTATTTCTTTTTGTTAGAACGGATCGGCTTAAACGAAACTACATGCTAAATTGACCATTCACTTAGTTGCTGAAGGAACTTACTTTTTCTCTCAAACATCATACCAACTCTGAAACCATTTTGAACACAAGCCGATGAGAAAAATTCATTGTTTAATTGTATATTAGCAACAATGGATCCAGCAAAGATTTGTGCATTACACAAATCATCATCTAACGGTATCTTGAACTTCGGCTCCTTATCATTACTATCTTCGGGAGCATTGTCTTCGACTCCAAAATCAAAATTTAAAGGAGCATTGTTGTTAGATCCAAAAATGGCTCCAACACCCAAATCAGAAATAATTCTAATGAAATGAAATCAAAAACAAAGAAGAAACACACGGTTTATAGTGGTTCGGCATTAAAGAGCCGACGTCCACTTTCTACTCTTTGAATTGATGACTTGAATGCAAGTACAACAATGGTTATTACTCAATTTCACTCATACAATGCATGAATTCACTCAATCTCTTCTAAAATGTGCTTTAAAAGATGATTGTAATTTGAATATCTTGATGAAATTCGGTTTACGAAGGAGTATGAGCTCTGAAAATGCCAAAAGATCCCTTCAAATGAGCCTTGGGGGCGTATTTATAGGTGAAAAATGCCTCTGGAATGGCTTCGGTTCGGTTGTATGTGCCGGTCATCCCTTAGAAGTCGGGTTTGGGGGCGCCAGGATATTGATAGCTCATCGATTTAGTGGATGAACACGGGTAAAACGTGGGAGAGTAGTTGTCCAACCGCTCCGCATTTTCAGGAAAATGTAGGGTGTAACTACTGCCGCTCCTCGCTTCGGAACGGACGTGTGATAAAGTAAAAGGGAAACGGGTCGGACTGTTCCAAACCGATCCGGTTCTTGTCGCTGCTTCATTGGTTTCTGCTCCGTAGTGATTTGGCTTGGCTAGAAACCTCTGATCCGACCCGTGTCTTGACTACGTGTTCTTCTAGTCATCATCTTTAATTAATTTGGCCTTCTGTCTTTGTATAGCCTAGTTCACAAAGTAGGCTAACATCTTGCCCCCTCGAAGTACACTTTTACTAAAGATAAAATGTGCCTCGAAATAGTCTGCATATTGGTTTCCAAATTAAAACTATTAAATAGTCGCTTCCATTCGTTTGTAGAGTCATGACGCTACATCGACTCGCGTCTCTTATTGTCTATATATACACAATGGAATGCACAAAGTGCTTCAGTTGTGTATAAAATAACTTTGAGAACTTTTCTTGATGTCCACTTAACTTCTCCAGGTAAACTTTTATGTGTTCTTCTCCAGATTCATTTCATACGTCGAATTAATATTAGTGATCCTGCTTTCGATTCGGATCGGTTTCATCTGATCTCGTTGCGCTCTAACGCCTTCGTGCCACTAGGCCGAATGGCCATGTGCCTGCTTTCTGCTTTGGTCCTAGCGGGATGTCACATCGGTTGGAATATGAGGAGCCGCTTCGTATGCCTATAAATTCGTCCTTTCTCCACTCTTTCTCTCTTTCTTTTACTTCCTCTGTTTGCCCTAATCATAAGCGAAAAACCCTAATTTTCAAAACTCCAAAATTTTCCTTTATTCTTCGGATCGAATTACTAGGTGGGGATTTCAATCTCTGATTAGTTTTGTTTCAACTAAATCTAGTTTAGATTTTAGGGTAATTCAAAAGATCTCACTCGCCATGGCATCAAATCCAACGTGTCACTTCCTATCCCCTCGCCATCGTCGTTGGTGATCTCATCGTCACCTCGAGATGACAGTGGAGGAGGTTTGGAGTCAGTGTTAGACATACGGGTCCATAAGTGTTCCGTTGTGGTGGAGTTTATGGAAATGAGTGAGCTTCTGAAAGGAGGTGGACTTGGTGTTAATGAAGGAATGGAGAAGATGAAGAAGGAGAATAGAAAGACGAACGGGTTCAGTGGGAGGTGAATCAGTTGTCATCAGGATTCTTGGGATAGGGTACACACCATCAGATCGGATCTGGAGAGATGATAATAGACAAGGCGGATAGGTCTTGGCTTTCAGAGGGGTTGGTAGATCGGTTCGGTCTGGTGTTAGCCGATCCGAATAGATTTTCCATTCCGCAGCTGGTTCCATCCTCTTTATTGCTTGTCCAAATCGATCCAATATGACCCAATCCAGTGCTCCGAACTGATCCTCCTCAAGTATGTCTTGTTTGGCCCAACTTGCTTTAGAAATGCAACCCGATCCGGTTCAACAGTGCATGACCGATCCGATTCTCCATGTTGTGCCTTGAAACACAATTTTGCTATAATCAACACAATCGATACTAAATGTGACTTATACCTCTATCGATAGTTAGGAGAGTCTCTCCGACTTAACTTTTGGACTGCTTATAAATACACAATTGCATTATCCATCTTTGCACTGCATTTCTTTACTCGGCCATTTCATGTTATTGTATTCACACTTGCACACTTTAGCTTACACACACGCACATGGGGACACAGGCAACTTTACTCTAACTCCCATTCTTGCTTCTTCGGTAGCTTAGCAACCATGGCAGAAAGACGCTCGTCTAGATTAGCGGAAAGGAGAGATTCTGCAAGATGATCTGAAAATCCACTTGTCGAGGATGTATCTTCCACCTCAGATTCAGGATGGAATAGTGAAGGTCCAGACTATGAGATGGAAGTTCTTAATAGTGAAGCATCTTCTGGAGATGATGTCTCTCTCAGTGAGGAAGAAGAAGATGGGGTAGGAGATAACCATGCCCCCGACGAATTCAGGGATGCAGTTATCTTGGAATCGCCTAAAGACTCAGTCGAATCGACGATTGATAATGACAGACTTGCCAGGATATGTTTGAAACACGGGATTCTCCGAAGAGATACCGAGGTGCCATCCAAAACAGATTGTCCTCATAATCCCCCGGAGGGGTATATGACCATTAGTAGATTAATGTGCCTTATCGGAGCAATACCTCCATTCCCACCATTTATCGTCGACTTCTTGAGACAACTAAGGATTGCCCCCATGCAGCTTATTCTCAACTCTTACGCCTATTTGTACACTTTGTATATGGCTTATAAGGAAATTCTTGGTGAAGAGTTGACTTTCGAAGAGATGTTCATTTCTATTACAACTTCAAGCATCGAAATAACGACACCCTGTCCTTTGTATATTTTGAATCAGTGCCGAAAAGGAAAATTATCACTGTCCCGTTTAGTAGTAATGCTGGGGATCCAAAACCCGAAAGGTTTTATATCAAGCAACAACCCGGGTGTGCCAGAAGATGGATTAAATCAAGTACGAACTCAGATTTTTTTTGAGTTTCATTTTCAGCTTTTATCTTACATTTATTATGCGTTGCTTGTTTTCTCTTTGTAGTTCCTAATCCTCCACAAGGGAAGCTTCCAGTACAATTCGATTGTTTGAATCGATTACTTAATGGTGACCAAAAATTTCTGACCATCAAGGATTGTTTGGTAGATGAATATCTGCATCGGCACCGTCTGCTTGCCATAATCCGTAGCATAGGGCATGGAGAAGGCCCTTACGTGTACATATCCCCAGTTGATATTATTCCCGATGTGGGAGACAACTTGAAAAATCCAACAATACCCCTTAGGGACTCCTTATCCTCCTTCGACTCAGGATGACGAACTAAGAACATAGCTGAAAAGTGCAGAGATAAATATTTCACTCCTGAAGACATAGCTACCCCTGAAAGGCCAATCACTCCAAAGGAGTTACCATCAGTCATTCCTTTAGGAGATAAGACTACAGTTGATGACCCTATAAATCGGGATTTAGGAAATCTTCCCTTGCCCGAGACCTTTTATACTGCAGATGACTTTGCGACCAATCCTCTTGCTTTCACTTCTGAGGAAGAAGTTACTCAAGTAAAGTCCAAGGAGACTACTCATACCGGCCTCAGTCTGGGCTCTGGTCTATCTAGGGAGGGGGGGATCACCACTTTAGGAAACACACTGCACTCTAGTACTATACATCACATCACTTGAGTTTTATGTTAACGTTGACTCTAATATACCTTCATTTCTTCTTATAGGTCAAATGGGTATGCAGCGATATCATATGCGAGATGTTCGTTCGAGTATGCCTCCAATAGATCCTGACGAGAAGCATGATCGGCATGAGAATAGGGGTAGAGACGACATGAGGGATCGACCTCCAAAGCCTTATCGACCTTCCCGTTCTCGATCCCCATACCACAAAGGTTCAGACAAACACAAGGGCCATCCTTCACATCATGAGAAATATAAGTACAGCGCTACGCCTCCTACTCCATCTAAGGGCACAATTCCTCAAGAAATGTTCCTGATCCAAAAGGGAAGCAACCAGAATCGGGGAAGGATGCCGTAAAGAACCGACCCACTACGAAGCTATCTCGTCGCACTGTTGACATAACTACCACAAGGCCGGTTATTCTCAATGACGAGAACAAGGCTAGACTGGAAGTTCTGAGGCAGCAATTTCCCGAACACCATTTCGGGCACATGCACTTTGTCCTAAAACTCCAACCGGTAAAATCTGATTGGGCCAACGATGTCAAGGCTACTATAGATTTCGTGGATGAACAATATAAAGAAATGAAGGAGTATGCCAAGACTCTCTCTAAAATCATTAGTGATCTGATGGCAGATGCAAAAACCATGGCTAACGCTGCTGAGTATGAAGCGAGGGCCATCGAAAACTTTGAGAAAGATCTGGAGGATGCCCAAGCCAAGCTTGCTCTTGTACAACGCGACATAGATAATTATAAGAAGTAGCTCGAGGAATTACAAAAGCGCTATCATTCCGAGCTTGAATCCCATAGTCAGGAGCGGGTAGATTTAAAGAAGCAGGCCGAGGATGCCAAATCTGAAAATACTCGTCTTGCTCATAGAAAGCAGATTTAGCCAAAAAGAACGCAGAGCTTAAGGCTAAATTACTGGAAGCTGAAACGAGGGCGGCTCTTGCTGAAGGAAATGTAAATATGGCTTTGCAGCAAGTTGAGGAAGTCAACGAACAGCTCAAAGACGCTCAAAGGGAGATCGACGAGAGTGGTGAAACCATGGTCGGATTCTTTGCTCAAGTGATCCGTCACCGAGACCTTGCTTGGCTTAAGGACTATCCCACTCCCCTTGTGTATGTATGGGACCAGCTGGTTGAATGGGAGAAAGAAGAACTCGGAGTGGATTCGACAGACGAAAATAAGCTTATGGAGACATTCCTTAGGGGTGAGGAATCAGTGCGCTTGTTCGTAGGGCGTAGACTTATTGCTGCTGCCATGGAGGAAGAGAAGCATCAGGCCAAAGGAAAAAATACCATCGAAGCCGGCTTCTCTTCTACTACAGCTGAGGTCATTGGAGTAGAGGGATATGACCCGGAAAGGCCAGGAATTCCTGAGGCTTCTCTTTTGCCTCCTATATTCGAGTCTACCACTGAAGTTACTGCCACTCAAGTCGAGAAGTCTGCTGAAGGTATTTCTACCTTTTCGCCTCGATTCATCAAAGCTATTTCAACCTTTGGTCATGTTATCGGACAGAAAATTGAAGGCCCTATGTTTTCTCCTGAGTTAATAACTGTTGCTTCTCGCTTTGTAGTCACTAAGCCAGTTGAGAGGACCAACGATTCGCAAAAGACGTCTCTGGGTAAAAAGTCTACTAGAGAGACCTGGGGGAAATAAGATGAAGTCGCTGCTACAGAATCTGGAAAGGGTGACGAGGGCGAGAGAGAGGAGATTGTCGACAAGGCTCCCGTACCACCTAACACCGAAACTCCTCATGATGATTAAATAACAGCTGCTTTGAAAGATGACGATGGTAATGATGGGCATAATGAAGATCCCGATGTTACTATAACTGAGGATGCAGGGAATGTTGATGATCTGACTTTGGCCGAGATGAAGGCCATGCAAGATAAGCGTATGCAGTTGAAAGTTGAGGAGACAGATCCTGAAAATCTTAAGCCTCTTGTGACAGTACCTCCTGGGTCAAGGTTAGTCGTTAAACTTTCAACTAGGTCGATCACTGAGGAACTTGCTAAAAAATCTTCTATTGATCCCAGTGTCACAGTCCCGGGGAAGAAGAAACCAAAGCGTATTTTCACTGAGACTGAGAAAGAAGAGAAGGAAAAGCTCAAGGATACCAAGAAGGCAAAGTCTACTCCGAAGTCCAAGTGAAAACGTGTTTTGTCTTTTGTTTTGATATTCCACCGGTCCGTTATTGTTATAGCGAGCGCGGCCCTCGCATCTTTTACTTAGTTTTTCTGTATAAACTCACGTGTTTGTGAATAAAGTAGTTTGTTCCCTGCATTGTCAAATATTTGTAAATTTATCATTTAAGTATAAATGCAGATAAACAACATGTCATATCACAGTTATACAATAAAGTCACGATCAAGGGAACATGCGTATATATATATATGCCCCCAATCAATCTTGAATAGACTGACTAACTAAGGCTTATTCGAGATTGATTAGATTCAACATCCAGTTGCCACCGACTCTCTGGCGAGGCTAAATTTCTTTCGTCGTTGATGCTTATTCTTCTAGCATCTTTATACTCTCTTGTCTCATATCGGGGTGCACCTTCACGCCTCAAGGGACGACATCTTCCCATCCTTTATACTCTCTCTCGATTCATGAGAGTTCGAGTTAGGAATGTCGTCTTCCAATTCCTTCTATCTTATTATGAAAACGGTCATTTCGTTTGCTCCTTCACATGAATTATCTCCAATTTTTCAAGTTTAATTTAATGTTTTGTGTTTCATAGACATGATAGAGTAATTACTGAAGATAAAAATAATGCAGGAAAGTAAATGACATACGATATTTTTATAGTGGTTCAGCTAAGTCGTAGCCTACATCCACTTCATAATTCTTCATTCATATAAACAGACTTTTTAAGGCAAGTCGTGCCTTTTTACATAGTTTATAAAAGGAAAACATTGCATATTTAGCTTAGATATCACTGCAAGTGCTGAGCATTCCAAACTCTGGGAATCTCCTTGCCATCCGTGGTCGTTAGTTTGAAGGCTCTTGTATCAAGCTTCTGTTGGATGGCATATGGTCCTTCCCACTTTGGACCCAATTGGGTTGAAGGCGGGAAGATTCGTTTTAACACTAAGTCTCCCAGTTCGAAAGTCCTAAAGTGAACTTTTCGATCATAATAACGTGTTACTTTGTGTCAATGTCTTGAGGCACGCAAGTCAGCTTCGTCTCTTTTCTCTTCGACAATGTCAAGAGACTCTAGGAGGAGTGCTCTATTCGTCATTAGGTCATAGTATGTCACCCTATGAGAGGGGACTTCAAGCTCCAACGGATCACTGCCTTTGATCCGAAGGAGAGTGAAAAGGGAGTATGGCCAGTTGTCGTCTTAAAGGTTGTTCTATAGGCCCACAAAGCTAGCGGCATCTCATCTACCCTCTTGGCTTTGTCCCATTCCAACCGCTTCTTAAGAATAGATTTAATAACTTTGGTTATTGCTTCAACCCACCCATTTGTCTGCGGGTGAGCTACAATGGTATACCATTTATCGATCTTGTATTTCTGACAAAAGTTTCTGAATTCGGCGCTGTCGAACTGTGTCCCATTATCAGTTATAATGGTCTTCGGTATCCCAAATCGGCAGATAATGTTTCTGACCACAAAACTTATCACCTTCCTTGCCGTGATCGTGGTTAAGGGTTCGGCTTCTACCCACTTCATGAAATAATCCACGGCGACGATAGCGTACTTTTCTCCTCCTTTGGCGATTGGTAACACTTCAATAATATCGATTCCCCACATAGAAAACGGCCATGGGCTTACCATTGACTTAAACCGGGTTGAAGGTGCTCTGGGAATTTTGGCGAACCTTTGACATTTTTCGCAGCGTCGTGAATAATCAATTGCGTCTATATTCAAGGTAGGCCAAAATATCCATACCGCAATACTTTCTTTGCTAGGGTTTGGCCCCCTGTGTGGTCCCCACACTAACCTTTGTGTACTTCTTGCAGTACACGTTTGATGTTGTCGTGTGAGATACACCGTAGTAGGGGCATGGAAAAACCTTGGCGATAAAGGATGTCGTCCTATAAAATGTATCTTACAGTCTTACGTGTTACAACTCGTCCTTCGCTTTTCTTCAATGGGAGAATTTCGCTTCTGAGGAAGTTTTTGATTGGTGTCATCTATGACTCCCTCTCTGGCTCGGTTTCTAGGGCTAATTCCACTTCCATTAGGTTGAAATTTGGTGACTCCAATATCTCTATTGGGACCATTTCAGTTTCTTCAGGGTTGTCAGAACTTGCTAGTTTTGCCAACCGGTCTGCTTTTTGATTCTCTGCTCTTGGAATGTGTGTTATGCTGCAATGCTCCAAATTTCCCAATAACTCCTTTACTTTTTTAAGATAAGTAACAAGCCGAGGTCCTTTGGTCATAAACTCCTCTCATACCTGACAGACAACTATCTTGGAGTCACAGAGTATGTCCAGTGTTTTTACTCCTAACTCCTTGATGAGTTTTAGCCCGGCAATCAGGGCTTCATACTCGGAGTCGTTATTGGTGGCCGGAAATTCCAATCGCAAGGCGTAGTAAATAGATCGTCATTCAGGAGTGATTAAAACAAATCCGGTGCTGGATCTTTGATTATTCTTGGCCCTGTCCGTATATAACTTCCACAGATTAAGCTCAAACTCTTGTTCTGAACGACAATCTTGTTGTCCACCATTTCCTCTTTGTGAATCGTGAATTCTGCTATGAAGTCGGCTAAGGCCTGCCCCCTTATTGATCTCCGTGGTTGAAAATTCAAATCGAATTGACTCAATTTGAAATTTCATTTAAGTAACCGCCCCGATCCTTCGGTTTTTGCAACACTTGTCTTAGAGGTTGATCGGTGTATACAACTATCGGGTGAGCCTGAAAGTAATGACGGAGTTTTCGGGAGGCAATCAAGAGGCTATAAGCAAGTTTTTCTATTCTCGGATAATTACATTCTGTAGCGGCTAGCTTCTTGCTTACATAGTATACAGGCCTCTAGACCTTGTCTTCTTCACGCACCAATGTTGTGCTTACAGCATGAGATGAAACCACCAGATAGACAAACAAATCCTCATGATATACGGGTTTTGACAATATCGGGGGCGTCTCTAATAAATCCAGTAGACTCTGGAAAGCCTACACACAATCGGGAGTCCACTCAAAGTTATGTTTCCCTCGTTTTATCAAATCGAAGAAAGGGACACACTTGTCCGTGGCTTTGGAAATAAACCTGCTTAAAGCGGCAACCTTCCCTGCCAGGCTTTGAACATCCTTAATCTTTCGTGGTTCTTCGATATTTCTTATTGCTGCTATCTGGCTGGAATTAATCTCAATCCCTCGAGAACTTACAATGAACCCGAGGAATTTCCCTGATGCGACCCCAAACGAGCATTTTAGAGGATTCAACTTCATTCCATATTTTCGCAAAATACCAAACATTTCCGCCAAGTCCTTCGTATGGTCGGAAGACTCTCTAGACTTCACCAGCATATCGTCTACATAGACTTCTATGGTTTTTCCGATTTGATTATATAACATGCGATTGACCAAGCGTTGATATGTGGCTTCTATAATCTTCAATTCGAACGGCATTACCACATAGCGATATAATCCCAAGTCCGTGATGAAACTTGTATGCTCCTGATCTGGTATATGCATGGGAATTTGATTGTATCCAGAACAGACGTCCATAAAGGATAGGAGCTCATGTCCGGCCGTTGATTCCACTAGTTGATCAATCCTGGGAAGAGGAAAGCTATCTTTCGGACAAGCCTTGTTCAAGTCAGAGAAGTCAATGCGCGTACCCCGCTTCCCGTTGGATTTTTTAACCAGGACAGGATTCGATATCCAGTCGGGATATTTCGAGTCCTTGATGAATCCATTATCCTTCAATTTCTCTACCTCTTCTTTTATGGCTGCTGATCGCTCTAGCCTAACATCCATCTTTTCTGCTTGCGGTGGGTGTTTTAGATTGTTGCTCAAAGAGTGGCTCATAATAGTAGGCAATATCCCACACATGTCAGCGTGAGTCTAGGTAAACACATCCAGATTTTCCTTCAAAAAGTCGGCTAACTCTTTTGCTCGAATTGGATTTAGCTATGATCCAATCTTCAATACTTTTGTCGGATCCGCGTTGTCAATGGAGATGTCCACTGTCATTTCATTAGGAGTCGCCTTTCTATCCTCAGGTTCCTTATCCTCTCTAGGATCTATATCCTCGAGCACATCTCTGGTCGACTCTTTTAGGGATGGACCCCTTAATTTCTTTGCTGAGTTTTCCTTCAAAGGCGGAGAAACGTCCTTGGGTTCTATCTCCAACCCCTTCATTAGCATCTTCAACTCTGTCATGTAGCAAGCTCGTCCCGAAGCTTGGTCACCTCTCATCACCCCTACTCCTGCGTCAGTTGGGAATTTAAGCAGTAAGCACCAAGGAACAATACATGCCCTAAACTCTGCGAGGGCCAGTCGGCCCAGGAAGGCATTGTAGGGTGACTCAACATCCAAAACTGCAAATGGTAGGATTCTCACTCTCTGGCGATCCCCTTGTCCTAACGTCACTGGTAATTATACATAGCCCATCGGAGTCGTTGATGCCCCATTGAAGCCCCGTATCCATCCTTCGCAGGGCTTTAAATCTTTCGCTTCGAGCCTCATTTGCTCAAAGGCTTTCTTAAAGAGGATATTAACCAAGCTTCCGTTATCCACCAACACTTTATGGACCAAAGCGGGACCGATGGCTATGGTAATTACCAGCGGGTCTTCAGTAGGTGATTGAATTTCGGTATCATCTCTACCACGGAATATGACGACGTCTGACATCGTCCATTGTTGTTTTACTGGAGTGATGTCTTCGAGATTACTACATTCTCCTACTTCAAAGTGTCTGGCGGCATTAACGTACTGATCCATTGCTTTGAAACTATGGCTAGCTAGATGGGGCCCACCTATAATGGTATAGATAACGATCCTTTTACCTTTCTGTTGGGCTGTGGGTTTGGAAGTAGGCTGATTATGGTTCGGGGTTTGCCCTCCTTGCCCCCTGTCTCGTGGGGCAACCTTGTACTCGTCTAGCTTCCCTTCCCGCAGCAATTTCTCAACTACATATCTCAAATGACGGCATTTGTTGGTAGAATGACTGTGGGTTCCATGCAACAAACAAAACTTTCCCGTAGCGATGTCCTTTTCGGTTGAGTCTCTAGGTGGTGGCTTTTTATATTGCTTGTATGTATCCAGATAAATGTTTTCCAGTGCATCACTCAACGGCGAATAGTTCTCAAAAGTTTCAAATAGAGGTCTTTTGCTGGAGTTATTCCCTCGGTTCCTATTCCTTATATTGCCATTGCCATTTCTGTTGTTATTACCTCCGTTCTGGTTGTCGACATTCACCTCAACTTTCCCTGAACTGACACCGGATTGCTTCACAGCAACATTTCTTTGGACGCCTTCCCTCGAGGCCCCTTCAGACTTTCTCTTTCTATTTGCATGAGCTTCCTCTTGCCTTAAGCGAATATTGGCCTTTTCGTAAAACAATTCCTAGTGGGGGGTGGTTTTCCAGATAGATAATCCCTGAATTCTATGTCCGGGTCGACCCCTTCTATTAAGGCCATCAAAATAGTGGGCTCATGAGGGTTACTGACTTCAGTGACAGCCAGGTTGAAGCGGTCTAAATACGATTTCAAAGACTCACCCGGAGCCTGCTTAATCCTTGATAATTCAATGACGCTTTTAGATTTTCGAGCATGAAGCCGAAACTAGTTCATAAAACGTTCACTCAATTCTTTAAAAGTTGATATCGACCGTGGAGGGAGTGGGGTGAACAACATTAATGCCACGTCTTCTAGATAAATCATGAAGGCCTTGCACTTTACAGCGTCTGGAGCTGCTACGCCATTCATGAACCATGCATACCTCATCAGATGTTGTCCTGGGTCAGTTCTCCCTGAATACCGATCCATTTGTGGCAAGTTAAATCGCTGAGGGAACTAGAAGTCCAATATATCATCTGTGAAGGAGGTGTGACTTCGCTCAATGCCCCAGTCCTCATTGGTGTAGTGTCGGCTTTCAGACATGATTTTGCGCACCATCGCCCATACATCAACATTTGTTAATGCTTGCTCAGGTTCTCTAGCCCTAATATTCGGATTACCCCTATGCTCCTGATTAAGGGATATCCTCTTGTTTCTAGCGGCAGCTGCTCTACTCTGTTCCTCCACTCCCGGTCATTCACGGGAGGAAGAGGTTGGAGAAGTTGTTGTTGCGTAGGATTAGTAATATTAGGATCCCTAGGTAGAACGTGTCCACGCATGGGCAGCAACATAGGTTCTTTCAGGCTCGGGTCATCAGGTCCTAACACACGAGCAACATCTTCACGGGATCCCAAGGATCCAAATGTCAATTGATCAAGATTTTGAGGTCGCTCAAGTGGCCTTAGTGGCCTTCTTTCACGAGGATATTCTTCATCCGAAGAAGATGAATAGTCTGCAGTAAGGCGGCGTGTTGGAGAAGGTGTCTTTTGCCACTAGAGCTCACTAATTGGCTACTAATGGTGATCATTTTCTCTTGCGTGCGAAGACTGTCATGTTTATGGGCTTCCAACGCATTTCTAGTACTCTCAAGCATATCAAGAAAAGGCGAAAAATCTCCCTGCGTGATGGGTGCAGATGGAGCAGGTTGATCACTAGTTGTCGCGGCCGGCATCAGAGCATTGGTAGGTGCTTGAGTAGAGGTACCAGCTTCAGCCTCGTTCGGGTTGGATCGGAGTAGGGCACCGGAGTCAGATCGGTTCGGAGGGGTGTTTGTGCAACTCCAGTACTTCCGGGTCGGTTTGGATCCTCTTGATCAGTTCGGTTTGGAACATCCAGTTCGGATCGGACCATTCCAGAACTTTGTCCCCGTGACCTCGTCAAGACGATGGACTATTGATCTTCTCCAGCATCATTCTCCCGAGCGCCTTGCGCTTCTTTTCCATTTCCTTTAGCCATAATGTCCAATTCTTCAGTGATTAATCAGCAAATACTTGAAAATGTCGGAAACAAAGGATTAACTTCTTTGAACTTGAAGATCCAAATAGTAGAATGATAATCCCAAAAAGTGGAAAATTCAAAGATTTCTCAATGAAAGCACCAAAATGTTAGATACAAAAGTGGCTCCAACACCCAAATCAGAAATAATTCTAATGAAATGAAATCAAAAACAAAGAAGAAACACATGGTTTATAGTGGTTCGGCGTTAAAGAGCCTACGTCCACTTTCTACTCTTTGAATTGGTGACTTGAATGCAAGTACGACAATGGTTCTCACTCAATTTCACTCATACAATCATGAATTCACTCAATCTCTTCTAAAATGTGCTTTAAAAGATGATTGTAATCTGAATATCTTAATGAAATTCAGTTTATGAAGGAGTATGAGCTCTGAAAATGCCAAAAGATCCCTTCAAATGAGCCTTGGGGGCGTATTTATAGGTGAGAAATGCCTCTGAAATGGCTCTGGTTTGGATGTACGTGGCCGTCATCCCTTAGAAGTCGGGTTCGGGGGCGCCAGGATGTTGACAGCTCATCGAGTTAGTGGATGAACATGGGTAAAACGTAGGAGAGTAGTTGTCCAACCGCTCCGCATTTTCAGGCAAATGTGGGGTGTGACAGCTGCCGCTCCTCGCTTCGGATCGAGCGTGTGATACAGAAAAAGGGAAACGGGTCAGACTATTCCGAACCGATCTGGTTCTTGTCACTAGTTCATTGTTTTCTGCTCCGCAGTGATTTGGCTCGGCTAGAAACCTCCGATCCGATCCGGGTCCTGACTGCGTGTTCTGCTAGTCATCATCTTTTACTAATTTGGCTTCTGTCTTTGTGTAGCCTAGTTCACAAAGTAGGCTAACAATTGTTTACTTGCATTACATCAACCCATGTCTTATCATTATCAGGAATGGTAACAACGGTCATGTTATCAAGTGAAGGATCTAGATTTACCTCTACAATGTCTATTTCATCTATTTCCATATAGACGTCTGGAATATTTGGTTCTAAGTTCGATTCTGCTTCGGTAGCTTGCGTTGGATAACTGTAGTACACAAGCAGAAAATTATGAGTAATTTTTAATATGCAACATAATGCTATATCAATAACACAAGTAACTTACTGTTGGCTCATGTGATACAATTCAGAGGGCGTTCGCTGTATGGGAGAAGAACAATAACTTGTTGACGGTCCAGCGGTAGTTTGTGTCGGGAAGTAATTCGGAACACAACTGAAAGATACAAAATAATTTTATTATCAAACACAAAACAATGGTTATATTGTGCAATAGCAGAATACTAAAGTTCGAGTTACCCTTGACTAATATTTGTGATAGTATCTTACGTCGGATATGGATAGACGGGTTGCGATACTTGTTGAAAATTCACGAAGGGATTATACCCAAAACACATCTGTTGTTACTCATAATTGGGTATGCTAGTAGGCGAATACAGATAGTAGGTTGCAGGAGCCGCTATGATTGGAGTTACACGTGGCTCTGCCGATAATCTTCTTTCTTTCAAAACAAATAATTCTATAGATTTTGACACAGCAGACAACATAATTTCAACGTCGTCGTCTTCTCCAATTTTTATTGCCTTAGCTCCGGAATCGGTCGGTCAATTGCAAACTAATTCAATGTCAAACTCATCCAACTTAATTTTAGTAGCATTATAGACAGCCGCTTTCAATTGTAAGGAGTTTGACCCTTTTAAAACTTTTGTGGTTTACTATATCCACCATTATACGTTCCGCATTAATGTTCATCAACAGCCAAATTCCCATCATAGTAGCATATAGTAGCGATATAATTTGGAGTCATTCTAAGTAGAACACAAGACAAAAAGAACTTAGATTGCTAAATGGAAAACAAAATAAACTAGAGAAACAAATCCATACCTTTTGATAATCTAACACCAGCTAATCTCGTATACTCTACAAATAGATTCACAAATAAAAATTCATGTTTTATAGAATAACAATGAAGGATCTGAATTTTTTAATTTAGGCTATGGGTTCTTTTGTAGAGGATTGGTGATTGAGAAATCTAAAGGGTAAAGTGAGCAGAGCTATTTATTAATAATATGCCACAGGGCGCAATCCTGAATTGACCCCGTTGCATTTGTTTTTTATAAACATAGGCGCAATCTGGAAATGTGCTAGTGTACACGTGTACTAGCGCAATTCCAGATTGCGCCGGTTCAATATGACCAACTCAGCGCGTTGGTCAGAAGTGGGCTAAATCTGTTATATTTCGTAAAACGGGGCTATCAGTGGAAAAAAAGGGGGCTAATTTAAAAAAATATCCAAAATAAAAATGTCCAGCGATTTCTCATCCACGGCAGGAACCGTGGAAAATGCATTTCTCCTCTCAAATATTGCCATATGCTTTTAAGGGTTGGAGCGGATTGCTATCTTGATTCAGATCATAATTTGTTTTCATGGAAGCATCCTTTAAGGGAAAAAAATTCCCGGTATTTATTCACATTTCGATGGATTTGTAGTGCAAAATAACGAAAGCTCGAATCTGAAAGCATGAAAAGACATCAGGAATGAAGACTCGAGAAATTTTGCAAAGTAGACAGCAAGTCATATCGAATATGTGATCACTGTAGATAGGGGTGAGCAATAAACCGAAATAAAACCGAAACCGAAAAAAACCGAACCGAAAAAAACCGAACCGTACTAATATTTCGGTTTCGATTTTAGGTTTGAACCGAACCACAAAAAACCGAACCAAACCGAATTATAAAATGTTGCACATTGTCTCTTGCTGCATGTTGTTTCGTATTATATAATATATACACACTGGTCACTGCTTCACTCATTTAATTTAGCTGAATACAAGAATAAAGGTGGACTAATATAAAATGTCCATTTCTTATCTTTGTAGATTCTTGGATGTCTTCGGCTTTAAGCTAGTTAGCTTAGCTTTGGATGACTTATAGTCTATTAGTCTATACTCTGTATCATATGTCTCAATACACTCGGTTGAACAATTTATTTTAATTTCTTTAATGATTGTTTAAATTTATAATATTTTTTATTTAAATTAGTTTTAAAGTCGAACCGATAAAAAACGAAACCGAGGTTTTGAAACCGAAACCGATGTTTCGTTTTCGGTTACGGTTACGGTTATCGATTTTTAAAACCGAGATC
Organism: Allium sativum; assembly: GCA_030737875.1. NCBI lineage: Eukaryota > Viridiplantae > Streptophyta > Magnoliopsida > Asparagales > Amaryllidaceae > Allium > Allium sativum. The sequence goes on along the minus strand of CM060923.1, from coordinate 604,999,398 downwards.
TTTCGGTTTCGGTTGCGGTTTTACCTCAAAACCGAACCGAACCGAGGTTTGCTCACCACTAACTGTAGATCATATTTTGCTCCTACTATAAGTCATATTGATCGACACTGATCGTTCAGTTTTTATAGTTTTTCCCCTAAAGAAACAAACCTCGAAGACTATTCTTTTTTGAATAAAGAGACAGAAAGCTAGGCAACGCCAACGATCAGCATCGAATGATCAAAATTCGAGTAAAAATATCAGTTAGGCACATTCTTGATGATGGAAACTCGGATCCACATGTTTAGGCGGTTCAAACTGGGCCTGACGATTCTCTTGGTCAAATTTACGTATAAAGTGCATCTTACGATACATTAAAAATACAAACTTAGTTATTTTTTTGAAGAAGACGATGTTTAATCTGAAACCAACATTTTCTTGATTTGGAATCATGTGGTAATTCGATCGTAAAAAAAAAGTAAATCATAAATAAAATTTAATATTGATGTATGTACTAAATTTAATAGAGCAATTATAAATATTGGGCGATATCCCTTAACTTTTAATCTTTTCTTTTTTTCTCGTATAATTTCATTATATAGCCACTATCATTAGCATGAACAGGACTGGACATTTTTACTAGTGATGCTTAGGGCACCCCAATATGTTCTTCCTAATACCACGACTAAAAAATACCACAAAATTAGTATTACACTCTTCTTAATACCACACACTTAAAAAATAGGGGATACCACAATGTTTTATCTTATTTCTGTTTCTCTCGATATTCGTTTGTCCTCATTTCTAAAGCCGATCAACGAGTTAAACCCTAGATCTATAACCGATCAACGAATTCGACGCCGCAATGCCGAAAATATGCAAAAGTCGTGAATAAGGTTTAAATTAAACAAAATAGAAGAGAAAGTGAAAGATTAGAGTTTTCAGATCACCAAACAATGGGGATATTACCGCACGAATTTGAATTTTCTTGCGAGAGATGCGAAGAAGACAACGATTACGAGAGATTTTGGTTTTTAGATTAATTTAGTATGTGATTAGTTAAGCAAATAATGATTGGGTGAGAGACTATAATGGAGAGATAATATGGTATTAGGAAGACATACAAAATTTAATAAGTTTTATTTTTTTAATTGCGGTATTAGGAAGAACATATTATGGTGCTCTTAGCACTACACTTTTACTATATTAATATTTATTAACAATTACAAACTGCTACCAACGAAAGTGGTACCGAACAATTGGTAATCGTTTTGATTGGTACAATATTGCAAACCACATGAAAATATACGGTACTGTAATGGTAATTAAGCATTAATAATGCTAATTACCATACCGACCACATATCTTAAACAATATATATCTATATTCTTATATTTCATCATATATGTTTATTACATAACATCAAACTTCTAATATGTAATGATTTAATAAAATACCTAGAAAAATACAATTATGATATAAGATTGAATGCAATTTTTATTATATATCTTAGAAACAGTATAATTTATATGATATTTAAGTTTATCCATAATGTTTTTTTCTATGTTTTGACTATGGTAAAATAAGATAAATAATAACAGAAAAAAAATCAATTTCAATATTTAATGTTTTAACGTGAAATATTGTAAACAAAAAGATCTCATATTAGTAAACGGCAAAAACTTATTATCAATATTTACTGACCATTACCTACCATACACCGAGCTTTTGGTACTCGATTTCTTTAACTGGTAATGGTATGATTTTTCTATTACCATATAATTCGGTACGGTAATGGTTTTGAATACAAAATTATGGTATCGAACCGAATCCACCCCTAAGCATTGCAATAAAAGTTTCCCTTGCAAACACTGCTGTTCTATCTTATACAATATTAGTTTATCCTGTTATGGGTGTAGGAACATTTCAGAAAATAAAGGCAAGAGAAATCCAGGTTTTCTTAAAATTTTATGCATGATGTTGTTATTAGTCAAGCTTTAACACTTGAGAAAGTGTGCACCATGATGTCAAAATGCACATTTTGCCTTCTTTGAAAAGCATAAAAGGCAACAGTGCAGCATTTTCTAATGGAAAAGTACATCATTTTAATGCCATAGTTTCGGCTATAGGATACAAAAGCAAGATTAACAACTGGCTTAAGGTATCCATTAAATGGTACTAAACTATGTTTTAATAATACTAGTTCATCAACACCGACATCTGCATACATAGATGAGGTTTTAATGTTAGCTGAAGTAAACTAGTTTAGGATTAAAATGATCAGTAAACTAGTTTTATATGGATAAAACGGATGCAATAATATCAAGTTTGAAGCCCAAACGTGTGCATTTTTCATACTTAGCCAACTCCAGAGGTCAATTATTTCATCGAAGGCTAAGTACAATTGCTACTGACGTGAATGCAAAGGTGGTCTCGTGCAAGTGTACTGAATTAAATTATTATATCTTCTTTGCTTCAAAAGTTTCCATATATGGCGTAATGCAAGTTATCAAAAGATCCTGTGCATTCTTTTTTATATAGCAGCAAGGTATGATGCTATATACTTATTGAACCGTACGTCAATGTTTAATACCTAGTCGGCAAGTCTTGCCAGTGGAAGAATAAAAGAATTACAAATGGACTCTTGATCAGTTCATTACTTATCAAGTCATTTACCAATAGATAATTCAATTATACCGCTAGGTTTGAGAGTATATAGACCGCTAGTACAAGAGCAAATCAGGTGTATAAGTTTATCAATTCACATATGAGTTTCAAAACTCATGCAGTAAACATTTATAGCACATATCAAACACGACTCTTCCTCTGTATACATCAACTTTAAAAATTACACTTATGTTCAGAGTGTCAATAACAAGAAAATTGAATGATTGTGGGAGAAAGAGCATAACCAAATAGAAACAAAGATTAATTTGGAAATGAAACTTCATCTTGACACAATGTCAATACTTACTAAGTGCATATTTGAAATTAAGCAAGGACAGGGTGCTTACCAATTAACAGCGGACTATTCCTGTAATGATCCAACAAAAGTCTAGAAAATTTTTGTCCTTGATTTGAAATTTGTGATAGAATGTAAATAAAATGACAAAGTTACGGCCTCAAATTTTGTGTTCATGCAACAACCAAATGCTTGATCACTTTTCCAGTAATAGAAGTAGGAGTAACGTTTGATTCACTATGTTTCAAAATTCTCATATCAAATTGTAACTAAACATCACAGACTGACGAGTGTAAGAAGTTTAGGGAAATGGCTTGACACAGCCTGTTTGACAAACTCTTACACTACAATGGTACTGCAAGTACAAAAAAAAAAAAAAAAGAGTTCTAACAGTCTAAGTTCATCACAATAATCTGTTGATTTATCAAGAAAAATGCACACACAGTTATTGCAACATGAAGTTACTGGCAAAACTAACGGAACTAATACCAGGAACCTTCATTAATCTTCTATCACTAATCATACTCCTGATACGTTGTGCATTACTCCACTTTCCATGACATATATACAAATTTGAAAGTGTAACATAGTAACCTGAATTTTCAAAATCCAATGCATGCAACTGCTCCCAAATTAATCTACCCATATCAAGATCACCATGGTCATTGCAAGCACTCAACAAAGCTCCCCATACATCGGGTCCTGCGTCATTCCCGATTTTATTAACTAAATTATAAGCCTCTTGTATCATTCCTGCCTTACCAAGCATGCCTACTACTATTACATGATGTTCCACGCTTCTTTGAATTCCAAATTCTTCGGTCATTAGTTTGTAGTATCTCAATCCTTCATCAATCAGCCCATTATGGCTGCAAGCCGATAAAATAGAGATGAAGGTGCTTTTGGTTATTTTAACATTGGTGTCAAGTATATTAGAGAATAATTCTAAAGCTTTTCTACCATGCCCATGACACCCATATGCCGAAATCATAGAATTCCATGAAGCTATTGATTTTTCTTCAGTTTGTTCAAAGACTCTGATAGCTATGTCAAGCCTTCCACATTTGCCATACATATCTACCAGAGACGATGAAATGAATGCATTGCTACCAGTACCATAACGTGTTAGATAGCCATGAACTTCCCTACCAAGTCTAAGGTTTCCTAAGTTAGTACATGCACATAACAGACCAACAATTGATGTCTCGTTGGGGTTGAAATTTGACTCTCTCATACATCGAAAGTACTTTATTGCATCTTCACCATATTTATTGTGAGAAAATCCATTGATCATAGAAGCCCATGAACACAAATTTCGATCTCCTTCTGATTCAAACACTAACTCAGCACTATTTATGTCTCCACATCTGGAATACATTGTGATCAATGCATTCTTTAGTCGAACATCTAGTCCATTAGGACTTTTTAACACTAATCCATGCACTGATTTTCCTTGTAATAACAGATTAAGGTTCCCGAGTGCAGATAGAAGACTTACCATTGTTATTGGATCAGGAACTATACACAAATTTTCACGCATATATTTATAAAGGTATACTGCATCTCTGTAATTTTCATTCTTGACAAACCCTGATATGATTGTATTCCAAGTAACAATATCAGACATGGGTTCGGTAGTATTCAGTATCATAGAGGCAGATTTTAAGTCTCCGCAATTTATGTACAGGAGCATAATCGCATTTGTAGCTATAATAACTGTGTTACAAAATCCGTATTTTATTCCCCAACAATGAACTGCCTTACCAAAACTGAGATCCTGAGGGCAATTGCAAGATGGCAGTATTGCTAACAGAGTTTCAACGCTACATTCATAACTTTCTTTAAGTAAATCTAGAAACAAAAGTTTAGACTCAAACCTAAAGAGATCACTGGTTGAATATCCAGAGATCATTGTGTTCCATGTAACTATATCTTTACATTGTAAGCTACTAAACAGTTGCTCGGCGTAGTTTAATTCATAACAATTCATATACATTTCAAGCAAGCTGTTAGTAACTGATATATTTGACATATGTCTCCTTAAGAAAAATCCATGTATTGACCTACCTTGAAGAAGCAGTTTATACTCAGCACAAAGTGGTGTAAAGGTCAGCAAAGTAATTGAATCAGGATTGACCTTGGATGTTGATTGCATTTCATGCAAAAGACGAACACCGTTATCTATTAATCCATTCTGTAAGTAACATTTGATCATAGAGTTATATGATATTTCGTTCTTAGTGGGTATTCCTTGAAATACTTTCTCTGCTGCTTCTGTATATTCACACAACGAGTAGAATGAAATCAAAGAATTGTCGACTGAAGAACCATTAACTCCTTCATATCCTAGCTTCATCACGCAAGCGTGAACTGATTCTCCAAATTCAGCAAGAACTTCAGAGTTAGAACATGCCAAAATCAAACAAGATAGGCTAATTTGATCTGGCCTAATTTTCGAATTGCAAAGTTTCCGATAAAACAAAGTTGCTGTAATTGGAAGATTGTTATATAGACACCCATTCATGATTGAATTCCAACTAGTAGCGTCCTTTACTTCCATTTCTTCAAAGATACACTCTGACAAACTTAATTTTTTACACTTTGCATATAGATCAATCAGTGTGTTGCAAACATGCAAATCGGATGTAAATCCTTTCTTTAAACTGGCACAGTGTAGAATCAAACCATACTTCAAATTGTGAGTACGGGACAAAGCAGATAACACGATCACTACAGTAGTAGAATCAAATGTGCCCAACACACTAACCATTTCTCGGAATGTGTTGATGGACATCTCAAATTTTGAATTCAAGACACAAGCACTAATCATAGCGTTCCAAGATATAATGTCACGGGTGTTATGTGCCTCATCAAAGAGTAGAAGAGAAGAGTCTAAATAACAAATTCGTGAGTAAGCCGTAATGAAAGAAGTTCTAATGGTTATATCCGCAATGTAATTTGTTTTAAGAGACAGACAATGTGTCTGTGCAATGATAGCTAAATCACAAGGGGACATTTTTAAGAGATCAAAATAACGAGAAAAGGAATTATATCTACAAGGCAATTCATCCAACGACTTGTGTTCATTTTCGAAATAATACGAAACCGAGGCAGTAGAATAGTACCCAACTAAGAAAGGCTTCAAGTCTTGCAGTGTTGCATGTATCACTAGAAACTTGGAGTTCTGAAATGGATTTACTAATGTCTGAAGTCTCAGCATTTATTTGATTATTATTATTTTTCTTTCAGAAGCTCATTTACCGCTGAACCCTGCTTATTGGAGTTGGAGCTGAATCGTTTGGGAACTGGTGGAAGAGTCGAGTTCGAATATTTTGTCATGGAGTGAGGATTTGCCGATTTAGAGAGTGGGACGAAGCAAAAATATCAAAATTAAAATGGGGCTACAATTTTAGCTGAAAGGGGGTTAAAATTTCAATTAATTATAAAATTGTTATATAGAGACCAAAAATAATCAGCTTCCTTAAACATATTCAATAAAATTTCAACATTAACCTTCTAATCTTCTTTAATCTAAAACTTGAAAGCTAAAACCGATTTTATTAATAAATAATACTAATTTCAACGATAGATATGAAATTAGAAATAGAAATTGGTAACGTAATGTTGACACAGGAAAGTTGCATGAGCGATCAAAATGCATTGAGTTCGGTACAACATGATGCACGTTAAGTTAATGTGAATTGTTAGTAAGATATCCTCGACAAATTCCCAATGTTATTTCATCAATGTATCATATACACTACAACCGCCATCGTTTTCCTTTTCTTCAAAACAATCGATTTCAAAAACGAAGAAAAACAAATACGATTAAACTAACCTTTTCAAAAATTTACGACATTGCATTGGAATATGATGGCTTTCTCTTCGTCATCTTCTTTCTAATCATGGTGGAGGAACTGGGATTAGGTATGCGATTAAATTTGGTTTTTAAAGCAGCGCGGTTTTCTAGCAATATATTTTTGGAGAATTAAAAAGCTAGGGTTAACAGCACGTTATGCGTAGGGAATGGTAGTTTAGTCTCTTTTTATTTTTATTTTTTATACACAATCTCACCCTTAACAAATCTCTGCTACTAATATAAAAAATTCAGTGCACTATTTTACTCGGCCTCCTTTTGAAATTCCAAAAATGCTCCTGCTCCTATCCCCACCACGCTCCTAATTCGGTTCACGGTCCATGTTCTCCCCACGTTCCCATTAATCCTCGTAAGGCCCTAAATTGGAAAGAACAAAGAAAGCAAATTAGGTTAAAAATTAAGGGATCGGTAATTTCCATTGCAGATTATTCTTTGTTTCTTCCCCTCTAATCCCATTTCAATTTCGTATTAAAACACATCGACAACGAAAAGATCCCCAGATCCATCTCTTGCAAAGAAGCGACACCTGTAATATGACCATAGACTCAGCCGTTTGCTGGATGCATGATCACTTAAATTCGTTGCTTCACCTCAGTTGTGCATCCCCAATCTTGCTTTTTTACCTCAATATTCGAAGACTAATAGGAGAAATGGTCGATTTTCTGTTATTTCCCCTTCTTGGATAGTTCAAAACTGCACTATTTGCTTATTGATTTCGGTCCTCTAGTCTTATTAGTGTAGTTAATTCTTATTTTATACACTTTGATATTTATAAAATTCGAACATTAAATTGAAGTAGATATTGTCACTTGATGTTGGTACGCATATTTTTTTAATACATTTTGTTTTAAATGCATTGTTATTTGAAAAATCAGGCCTCTCATATGACCTCTGATATGAAATACCTTGAAACTTATTGAAGTGTTTTACGATCTCAACTACACGAAATAGGCTTTTCCCATCATATTTGAATTTATATTTGGTGAGTAACCACATACATTGAGCATTAACTAATTGAATAAGTTTTTAAAGTTGCTCATTTAATCGTATTTAGGTAAATAAAGATGATGTACATTCCATTGCTATAATTTATTTTCCATACCTGAATGGTCAATATTAAGAAAATAAATTAGTGTGAATCTGATAAGTAAATGAGTAAGCATCTTTTCATAATCTTTACTGTTTGAAAACAGCATCGCAAAGAAGTTGTTGTTAGGCTCGATGTTTGCATATGGGTATGTTAAAAGCAAAATTTGCATTGGCCAAATACAAAGAAGCAGAGGTTCCAAAGCAAGAAGAACAAAGGGGTTTCAGGCAGCAAAACCAGAACCATGTAAACAAAGAGCCTTGGAGGAGGTTAAGGCAATGCCGAGAGCAAGGTCTGAAAGCTATGGAACCGATAATAAAAGGTATAAAAGGAAAGTCCTTGGGAATAGTTATGTCGACACCAAGAGAAGTGGGCTGAAAGACGATACCGGCAGCAAAGAGGTTCAGGGTGCAACCAAGCATCGGCATCTAGTGTCATTAGAGAGACGATACGAAGATTACAACAGGATTAAAGAAGAGGCCAGAGAGAACCAAGGCCGATGTCAGAGAACAAGAATGTCAATCCAATACTGGAAGCAAAAGGGATCAGGAGCAAACTGTGTATTGATACCCAGTTTCTCTATGGAAACGATACCGAAGGCACATGGGATGAAAGCCAGCAGAATCAGCACTAAAGCAAGGGCCTGAAGAGAGTTCATTTGATGTCAGATCATGAGTCCATACCGACAGTGAAGGATTGAGAAAGGCAACGAGGGAAGAAGAAGGCAAAACACGGTGTCGACACCGATATACAATGAGCAATGGGCTTGGTGTGGACACCACAACCAAGAAAGCAAGTATGTAAAGCTGATACCCAGATAGTAAAGATGTCATAAAGGAACAACCACAACGATGATTCAAAGAGAGCAAGAAAAGAAGAGGATAAAGACCCAGTGTCGACACCAATGTGCAATGAACATTAAGCTTGGTGTCGGCACCGGAATGAGAAGACAAGTTTATGAAGACAACACCCAAGGAGCCGACCCCGTAAGAGAAAAAGAGGTTAAAGCACACCGAGGAAATGGAAATATCGGATTAGGAGGATCGACACAAACTATCTAAGATGGGAGCTCAAAGCCGAAACCAGAATCGCTAGAGGAAGTACAGTGTCGGAGACAAACATAATAGAGCAAAAGAAGAGCTATCGGTACCCATACTTTCGATACCGATACTAACAAGTGAAAGTAGCATCTATTAATATAAATAATAAAGGAGGAAGCCAAATACCTGAAGAAATGGAGGCAACTAAACCGGCACTGAATGTGCATTCGACACCGACACCGAAATCTCCATAGTTTGACACTAAAAGCCGATATCAAAGGAAAGAAGATGATAAAACCAATGTCAAAACACATGCAAAGCTTGGACACTGAAACCAAGAAGTGCGGAAGCGGACCGAAGCCGATAGTCCCGAAGACGAGAGCCACCAAAGCAAGCAGATATCGAAAGATTGAAGCGGAACCAAGCTTTCTACCTGAATGTTACCGAAGGGGGCCCAATTTGCTTATAATTAAGACCCAAAAGGTCACATTTTGGGGGACTTTCCTCATTTCACAATCTTGTTCTCATTTCTAAGAGGGCTAACTCTAATTTATATATCAATTTAGGGATTCCTTACGTAACCTCCTCCCTGAATAAAATCATCAAAACCCTTAAAGTGGATGTAGGCTCAATCCGAACCGAACCACTATAAATCATTGTGTTCTCTACTATTATGCATATTATTTGTACTTTACTATGCTTCTCAGTATTTTGTTATTCTTACGAATGACCAAAATAACCCCTTCTACAATGTTCAGATTTCCATTTGCGATGAGCTTACGAAACCCTTATCTCGAGGTAACTATTGATCTTTGAGTCTCGTAAGCGTGATACTGACCACTTGAAGGAAGAGTAACTAATCTTCGGGCTTAAGACCTTGATATCTAGGAAACGGTGAACTAACTCAAGCTTGTAGGAACTAAATAATCCCTCTGTTTCCCTTAGGTCCACATCATTGGACCTGATTCCGGTGTTAACGGAAAATATCATTAAGATTTGGCGCTAGAAGGAGTGCTTGAACCTCTGATTCTTTGGATAATCTACCACATCCCGAGTTGTTCCATCTCGGATTGGACTAAACTTTGAAGAAGCAAGATTATAGGTAAATAGTCTCAATAAGAGTTACCTAAATCTTGTTTGCAACTTCAAACATAATTGATCTAAGCTATGTGAAGAACAGTATAATCTTGAACCCCTAACCTTATATCTTATACTTCGTCCTTGTGGTTAACCATTATTTCTTCTACATTCGTCCTTATCTTAAACCTTCCGACCTTATTTCTGATTCCGTCATAGCAAGATTCTCTAAAATCAATTAAAGGATGAATCAATCAGGAAGCAGTGGTAAAGAAGGATCTAACACTTCATCCATCCCAGAAAACAACATCAGCTCAGCAAAACTAGAAACTGGAGGACTTTCAACCCCAATGAAAAAGAGCAAGTAATGAATTGGAAATATTACACTTGGCTACGCAAATTGATACCACTAAGAGATTTATTAAAAAAGACTTGACCCGAAGGTCCTCTGAAGAAGAACCGTATGAAGCAGAATCAAGAATAATCACACCTCGGGAGCTTTATAACCAAATGGAATCTTCATCAAATATACAGAGCAGTCCATTTTCGTGGAGAAACAACGAAGCATCAAAAGAGGTGGTCAGTTCAGAAGAAAACGAAAGCCTGACATGGATAGAAGACAGGAAGCTGTGGGGAATCCCCTTATCCAAAGAGATAATAACGATAAAAATTCCATCTGGTATAGAAGAGAACAAACTCGTGTATGATGGGACTACAAACCCCGAAGAACACCTCACCATTTTTGAGAATTACATGGATACATATAACGCTTCTAAAGCCCTTCAATGCAAGGTCTTTCTGACAACTCTTTGTAGGAAAGCTCTTAAATAGCGCAAGCATTATTATGGCCCGGTCATCACAACTTGGAAACAATTATCTACTGCATTTAGCACGCAATTCCATGTACAAAAAGACCCAACAATCAACATCTATGATCTAGCTTGAATTAGGAAGAACCCAGAGGAATCACTTAACCATTATTTGAATAGATTTCATACTGAGTCGCTCAAAGTACAAAGGGAAACAAGTAGAGAAAAATAATAATAGTTAGGCAGTCGGGATTATTAGCACCATCTCCCTTTCTGAAAGATCTTACCTTAAGTGAATGTGAAAGCTTGGGTGATTTTTATTCCAGAGCCAACAAATTCATTCGCATGGAAGAAATGTTTAACATAAAGAAAAGCTTGAAGCGAGGTCATAAAACGATAAGCGTTGATTTTAATTCTCTTGCAGAAGGCACTTCAAAGACGTGTAGGGAAAAGGAATATTTTTCCTATCACAAGACAAAAGGGCACAAAACCATGTGATTTGATAACAAGAAACCAAGCCAAAATGAAAAGAAAGCTCATTTGAGAAATTTGAAGTAAGACCGGTGGGAAAGCTGGTCAAAAGCAATGCAATATGGGAATGAGAACTTAACAATAAGTCTCCTATCTCAAATGATTACTTTTGGTAGTCGTCTAACTTTGTCTTTTTACTTATAATCAAACAAATATTAATGTAAGTTTGAGTGCTATTATAGGTAAAAACCGAACCCTATTCAGGCTTATGCATAGAACAAAAGCTTAAGGGGAGCACCTGAAACGCGCCCGACCACTGCTTATGTCTTGCCCCATTGTAACAACCCGTATTTTTCGATAACGTGTTAAGACGAGAATCAAGGCAGAATTTAATTTTAAATTCTGAATCAAGTAAAACGGGCTATGCCATTGCGTTCGTCTCGGAAAAATACGCGAAATAGAGTCCGAGTTTTTGAAAATCGGAGTCCGTATGACCAAGTTATGGTCCGACAAAGTTTTCAGAAAATTCAAGTTCAAAAGCAAGTTCTAATTTCGAAAATTAGGGCTGGAAGGCTAGGCGGGAAAAATTCCCGCCAGGCACCCCCAAGTCGACAGCCCTGTCGACTTGGGAGTCGACATGGCCTCACCCAAGTCGACAGCCCTGTCGACTTGGGGGTCGACTTATGGTGGCCGAGCCATCTTGGCTTGGTGCACCTACACTTGTCTCTGGTCTTGCTCTGGAAGCTTCAAAACGTGGTTTGATGGCTCAGATCCGTCCTAGGGTTAATCTAAGGGCCTAAAACTACCCTAATCTCTATAAAAACACCCCTAAGCCTACCCTAAACCCTCATTATTCATTCTTGCAACTAAACTATGGCAAAATTTTCACTCTCATGGCCTCTACCCTCATTCTAAAATTCCTAAGTAAATTCCTATGAGAGGTTTCATGATCATGAGAGTGTTAGAGAGTTTCTATGTTAGTATGAGAGCCTCTCAAGTTGATTTCAAGGCTAAAGCTTTGATCTTTGTTCATAAAGATGGGGTTTTGATGGATTTGGAGCTTTCATCTTTGGGTTTTAGGATGATGACATGCATAGGCTTTGTCTCAATCTTTCATTTAATCGATTTGTGCCTTCATAGCAATGTAAGCCCTTTCCCTACTCTTAGATATTAACTATGAAGTTAAATGTTCATGTTGCAAGTTTGGGTTTGATCCTTGAGAATGATACATGCTATCATGTCATGCAAGTTTATGAAGTCATTATCTTGATCTTGTGAGCTAAAAGCTACAACCTTTGGGTTGAAATGTTGCATTATGCAACATGAGAACCTTCATAACCTTTATGTCAACTTGCATATGAAGTCATAACCCTTATATGATGATATATGCAAGTTACTAGCCATCATTCCATGTCTTTTGTCACCATGATTCGCTTATGTGCCAAGTTTGGGTTTATGCATGTTTTTGAGGCTTAAGAATGTAACATGCAAGTTAATGAACACATTTGTGCCTCATTTGCCACCATGATTAACTTGTGGCTTAATATCCACTTTTGTCATGCCTTTGACAAGTTCCTTATTTGAATCCATTATGCGAGTTTAAAAGCGTTGGGGTCACATTATGGGAAAACATAATGACATGAACATGATTTGGGTAAATGGGTATAAACAAGACAACATGTAACGTTAAATATGACATGTGTTTATACTTGAAAACATGACTTGAAATATAACATGGAAATTGACATGTAAGTATGCTTGAAAACATAAGCTTGGGAATTTACCTATTAAGTTAGGTCTACCCATTGGGAATTTACCTATTAAGTTAGGTCTACCCAATTGCTTGAAAACTTGTAATATGTGTTGGAAAACATAATGGACATGACACTTAGATAATATAAGTGTGGCCAACTCGAGGTTGGGTTGAGTTTGCAACGTAAAACTACCCGGAACCGACCGGCCTAACTAGTAGTTGCAAACAATTGGACCCAATGTGAGAAGTTGGTCATGTTGTGCTTAAACCCGAGGTTAGACCAAGTTGTGGTGTAAAGCTACCCGGAACCGACCGGCTTAACTAGTAACCGCAACAAAGTCTAATGTGAGAGGTTGAGGTGCATTAAGTAATTAATGCCACATGATAGGGTTAAGTTAATTTGATTAATGACGCTTAACCAAATATGACATGGACAAATGGGTTAAGTAAATGGTTTAGGCTAATGATACTTAACAAAACATGACAAGGTTGGGTAGGTTAAGTAATTTGATTTGCCTAATGACACTTAACCATTTTTATACGATTAGTGGACGGGGTTAAGTTAACCAACACTTAACCAATCCAACACGATAATTTGGGGAAGGTTAAGTAAGTTTTCTTAATGACACTTAACCGAAAAATACAGTTAATGGATGAGGTTAAGATTAGACTCAACTAGTCTAAGCATGGAAATCGGATGGGGTTAAGTTAGCCTAGACTTAATTAATCCCACTTGGTAGTTTAATGGAGTTAAGTTAAACACTTAACTAATCTAACATGATGATTTGAGGTGGTTAAGTGACCTATACTTAACCAATCTAACTCGTGAATTTATTGAGGTTAAGTTAACCTATACTTAACCGATCTAACGTGAAAACATGATAAGGCTAAGTCACGAATCGCTTGAATACACTTGACCGATTTGACTAAGTAAATTGATAGGGTCAAGTTAATATATACTTAACCAATCTAGAATGATAATTGGACAAGGTTAAGTCGTGAATTGCTTAATACATACTTAACCAACGTGAGCATGGTTTGTAGGGTTAAGTCTTGGACTTGGATACTTAGCCAATTTTGACATGATTGGTAGACGGGTTAAGTCATGAACTTAAGTGACACTTAATCCATTATGTAAACCCTAGTTCTGAGGATAGGGGATAACCGTAGTTAACAAGGATAACGGGAATAAGGCTAAGTGGTAAACCTTAGTTGAGGAATAACTAAGTAATGATTCTTAGTCAAGGAAATTTAGACCAGTTCATAGATAGATGAGTAACCTGATACGGTAGGTCATCGTTTAAGTATACGAGTAGGAGCAAGTATCTGATTTAGATAAAGGCTCCAGCGAACTGGGTAACGAAGCAGCGGCTTCGGGGAACGTGAGGATATTCTTGGTATCCCTCTGTGAGCTGCCAGGTGATTATACTAGGCTCATGAGAGGTTAAGGTCTGCGTTAGAAGAGCCAAGAGTATGCCTTGGTTGCTATACGAGCGACCTAAAGACGGGGATGGATAGGGGATAGTCGACGATACACGGTCGTACCCTAGATAGCATTTCGTCAGACTACCTACCATCTTTGGTCAAGTGTGTACGTACGGAAAGGCAGAGAACACCCAATAGACCATAATTGCTATCTAATTATGGTTGCGGTAAGGCTTGGATGTGGGTTGGCCAGTGGTGTGTTCTCATACAGGATTTATCCTGTCTTGTCTTTCACTAGTTGAGGGAGGGGTCGCGTGGGACCATAGCCACGTGTAGAAAAACAGACCTTAGCATCTGCATCGGCAGATAAATCGAAAGCTCCCCGACCGAGTCCTGTATCAGCCCTGTGATAGGACTCGGATGGCACGATGTGGTACATGTGCATACAGTCATGGAAAAACGATTCACGATGAATGCGTGGGAAAAAGGGCGCGGTTGACGGTTAGCGTAAATCCTAGTGGCCCTGGGTGGTTGAACCAAAACCGAGATACGAAAACGTACAATAGGTAAGCATAATCCCTAGTAGCCCTAGGTAGCATAAGTCCTAGTTGTACAAACGATAATTCATGCTGGAAGACCCTAGCTAGGTTTAGGGTAACAGTCCAAACCGATCTTAAGGATCATGAAACTATGTTAAAGTAATATAGAATCTCATGGGGGAAAGCCCGTATGGTCTACGGCAAGGGACTGAACATTTACATGGAAAGGAACATACGAGTTGAGTAACCTATATATGCGGCATATTAGGTTGACATGGACCATTATACGACTTTCGAGTAAGGGTCATTCATGGATAACACATGATACGGTTGGGATACTAGTACGGTAGGGGCAGAGCAGATGTACAGGATAGATACCATGGGACGTTAGACTTGATAGATATCTTGGGATATTATACTTGATAGAAACCTGACGATGTGATACCTTGTTTTATCTTGACATCGTAATTTATCATGACACCTTAGTTTATCTGAGTTCAGTAGTTCATCCTGTTATTTTGATTTAGCTTATCTATCTTGTTATCATGCTTATGTTCATCTCAGTTTCTCATGTCAGTTAACTTTACTAGTTTTTATGCTAATAGTAGATAGGGCTTACTCAGTCTTTTTGACTGACCCGTTTTGTTTCGCCTCTTTTCTTCCGTTTCCCCCCAGGTTACAGGGAGGAAACACTGTTGTTTAGTTCGGACTTCTTCTGCTTGAAGGTCATCATGGATGGCTTGGACTTCTCTTGGCTATGGCTACTTTACTGTTTTTACTTGGGGAATAATTTATGAAAAAGTCTTTATGCTTCTTTAACTATTGCGAGACAGGTTTTTGATGTACTCTGATGTAAAAGGCTTTAGACCTTATTTATTCATGTTATGAAAGTTTGATTTTACTTCCGCTATTTTATATGTTCTGTCTTGTGATATTTCTGTGCATGTTTACCAATAATGCCCCTCTAAAGCTAGTGCATTCCTTTGCGAGTGACCCTAGCGAAGGCGGGGTGTCACACCCACGGAAGGAAACGAATGCTCAAGGGGAGCACTTAAAGCATGTCCAATTTTTTTAACAACCCGAATTCTGACAGATCGATTTTTTTTCAAAAATCCTAACATACGAAACTCGAGTTGGCTTGTCTATTATCCTACAGAAAAGACCGAGATATAAAATGTATCAGAGCTTAGAAAACATCTCACAGCGGAATAGATAAAATATAATATAACCAAATATAGCCTTACAGTAATAATAATACTGCCTAACTAGTCTCCATGGCTATCATATCTCTACCATAAACCAAACCTAGGAGGGTGCTTTGAGGAGGGGGTCAGAACACAAGTTCCGGAGACTGGACTAAATTACACAATCTGAAATAACCCTATATATACCATTCAGTTATGTTACTTATTTATTAGGTTGCTAGGGTTAATAGCATTAAGGCTATACATACATGTCGTACCGTCTACCTCCCAGTAGATTAACCTAATATAACATATATATAGCTACCCTAAATATCAAGGTACCTCCCATGGTACCGTTCTCACATGTTCTACGCTGTCATGCCACGGAAGCATATGCAACTTTTATTCTGCGCCAGAGCGACGTACAGATCTCTATAAAACTATGCCATGTTCCGCATAGAACTACCATCACCATGCTACAAAGCGTATGGGCTGCCATATCAAAATTCCCCAACCAAGCTCAGTCTCAACACGAAGTAACGCCCTAATGTCTACGATGCACCACCTGGTGCAGTGTGTATGTACCTAGACCCTCACACATACATTCTGTGTATTATAACTGAGTCCCAAAATACGGCTGCATCTGAGTGCATGGAACTCGGTCGGGAGCCTTTCCATAGTTATAGTGTTTACAGTAATTTCTAATTCAAACAGATGATTAATTGAAACAGGCTTTATGCAATAGAAATGTTCTCAACAGATTTAATCTCAATAACCACGATTATTCCTAATGTCACAGTAACTTGATTTACAATATCCAATTTGTCGCTAACAATATTTTATGTAACATAATTACTTTTATTGTAAATCATACAATTTCAGTTTTTTAGTGATTTTATTCCAATTAACAGGTTTACGGAATAGATCTATACAACAATAACAGTTTCAACACATTTCAGTATGTTAAATAGATAACTACCATAATTACCAATTATTTAGTAGGTTATACATAATAATGGGGAATGCAAATGATAGATATACCGTTATTTAAAAAGATTTAATTTAAACCCACTCACATAACAGCTTTCCTGTCCATGAATCTATTCCAGATTTGTTATTTCGTGGCATCCCTAACTGAGTATATTATCAAAACAACTATGGATTCACAAATCTGTTGCTAAAAGAAGAGGAAAAAAGAAAGGAATCTATATAAACCAGAATAAGGGACTTACCTCACGTTGATCAGAATTATGAACACCTACATATTTAGATTCTTTTATCTTCAAATCTTGAATCAGAATTTCCTAAAACTAATATTCTAATTTTTCAAAAAGATATGGAGGAGAAAAAAGAATGGCAGAGCCTAGGCAGCACTTCAGAAAATATAAAATTTTGGCTATGCCTTGCTAGTCTATTCATAGGTGTACGAGAAGGTCTGAAACATCAGATTCAATTTATAAAAATATGAACCGCACACATCATAGATTACACGTCACAAAACACACCTGGACTACGCTCAGGTCGACCCCTGGGTCGTCCAGCTCTGTCAGTGGGTCGACCCATAGGACGACCCCTGCACAAGCGGGTCAACCCATTTGGGTCCAAGCGTGCGTTATTTGACACTGTAATTGTTGCACTTAACATTTTTTTCAATTAAATTTTGATTATTTACCCATTTTACTTCTTTTGATTTATTTTATAACTATTATACATCATCCCTAAGTTTGAGTTTCTATTATATACATATTTATATTTACGCAACCTTCTAATTATTTAAGTCATTGTTATCCTTTGTATATGTGCTCCGTTTTGGTCATGCCATATACCAAAACGAATCAGAAAATCACCACGAACGCATTTGTAAATGTTCAGGGTCAAATTCTGAAAATACAATCTTTTATATTTTTCTTTTTATTCTTAACACAAAAATACAGGGTATTATAATTTATGTTTATGTCTCATCCCACGGGAGGGAACAAAGGTCAAATTTGAGCACTTAAAGAACGCAATGCACACGACATAGTTATTAATCAATGGAAAGCTTTGATGGAAGCTGCCCAAAGAAATATGCAACGATGAAATGATCGAATGACAATCATTGCTGGGCTTAAATGAGATTGCTTAAAACCTCATTACTACAAAACATGTCATTTATACCGGTTGTTTACCCTTTGTTTCTTCGGTTCTACAACCGGTGTAAACGCAAACAATGCAAAAGGTTTTTTTCTTTTGCACCGATTTTAGAACTGGTGCAAGAAAACGAGTTTTGCACCAGTTGTCAGTAACAACCGGTGAAAAAGATGGGTTTTCTGCATTGGTAATCAGTAATAACCAGTGCAAAAGATGAGTTTTTTGCATCGGTCTTCACAAAAAATTGATGTAAAAAGTGTTCTGCTGCTTAAAAATACTTATTTTTTTCCATCGGTTGTTTTTTTAACTGGTGCAAGAGATTGAAATGTAGCGTCAGTTGTAGATTGTTGAAAACAACCGATGCAAACTCCACTTAAAAAAAAAATATACCTTTTTATGTTGTTTTAAAACCTGAATAGGTATCAAATTAATTTTAAATTTCCAATAAATCTTATTACTACAAATCTTATCGAACAAGCAATAAAATCTTATCATATAATGAACAAACAGATATTAAATAAATATTATACAAGCTGGTCATGTTTTATCTTTTACAATAATTATTCGTCTTTAGGATAATATAATAATCATTCAACTACATACTTTTTTTAATATGCTCATTGCATAACAACGACATTTTTTCACCTCCAGTTCTGTAGGAAATTATGATAAAAATAACATGATTATGTCTTTATAGGAATTCTAATAAAAATAATTATCTCTTTCCAAAACATATATACCTGCTCGTAGCTCGAAAATGCAATTTCATTTATCTGCATCATCTTTCAAAAGCGATTATGACCTCAAATCTAGAAAGAAGATACTTTTGGAAGCTAGAATTTATAATTAAATCATACAAATGGCGTTGAGATTATTATATCACTTACTAAACTGAAACGGGTACCGTTGATCCACTAAACTTAAAGAGTAGACTTCACTTGGCTATATCCGCTCCTATCAACTAAAATGTAGCCTATTAAAATTTGATAATATGCATGCAGCTTCAAAGATACAAACATTTGAAACATTTGTTGCATCGGTGCTTCAACTAATTTGTACAAGCCAAACTGAGCATCTGTAATTGTTTACGAGTGGTGTGTGTTTATGTGAGGATGAGTGTATACCTTTTCCTCTGGCTTATGATTTGTGGCTAACCAGCTAACCAACCCTTCCCTTGTTAAATATGTTATCCCTAATGTCAGAACTAAACTTTAATCTAGTACCCAAACAACTTGTATGCCCGCACATACACACACTCTTTATTCTTATAGCACTTGAACTCGGTTTATTTACTTGACAAAAATTTACAAAGCCATAGATTAGTTCATTATTTTACTAGCTTGGTAACATACCCTTAAAGATCATGTGAAAAAAATATGTAAATACATATAAATGTTGTTTAAAATGTTCCACGCATCAATTATATACCCATATTATAGTTATATGCACAACATATGCTTTCCCAACAGGAATACCAAGTGTAAAGACAATCCTGCTATATGATTTAACTTGTATAAACGAATATAACACTCTAGTTATAACTAATATCAGAAATATTAAGACTTATGCAAATTTTACTAGTTAATAGATATAATACTATACTTCTACGGATGAACAAAATATAGCTACAACTGGCAGGTAAGTACAATTGAAAATTAAATGCATATGATTAGGCATAGGTAAGTGGGCTACATATGCATATCTATATACTTATGTTTTATATAAAATGTCAGCTTATTTATTTATAACAAAAGCTTTCCATAGTAACTTACCCAAAGAATACCCAAAACCATGCAAAGAGTCATGACAAAGGAGTAAGACACACCATGACATACTGGAAGTGTAACTCTCTTTTTCCCAATTCTTTGCCAAGGGTCAGCGCTTCATGAGATTTTACATCGACGATAGCCTACAAAATATTTGAAAAACGAAACAAGCCAACAAGGAATTGTCAAAGAGAACAGAACTATTTGGAAGAGAAATATCACCAAGATTTGTAGCAATATACAAAAACTGATTTCCTTCATATTTAGATAGAACTTGCAATAACATTGATCTATAAATGCATTAATAGACAAGACCAATATCTATTTGGAATAATTAACTAGTGTATTAATCTACATTTTCATGTTGTAAACTAACATGTTTAGATAGATCCTACACCCTACAGAGCTTTTAATGGTCCACGGATACAAGAAACTTTGAATCAACTAGGGCTGTTATGGTAACGGTTACCGTTACCATTTAGCAAATACCGTTACCATACCGTTTTTACTGGTAAGCCAAAATTGCTTACCGTTACCGTTACCGATCGACTGGTATACCGATGATTGGTATACCGATAATCTGGTAACCGTTACACTGGTAATGGTAAATTACCGTTTGTCCAACGAAGTTTAAATCTTAACATGTTTGTCTAACGAAGTTTATATCTTAACATATTTTTTGTACATAGTGCATCTATATTATACTATATGTAGTGTTAGTTTATAAAAAGACATAAATGAAAAAAAAATAAGTGTATCTGGGATTATTTCATTTGATTATTGAACTAAATACAATCATTTATTTGGTTCTACGTGCATGTTATAAAGCATATCAGATGAGTATACTTAGGTTTTGAATTAACTGGTAAATTACCGTTACCGCTGGTATTGAAGAAACGTTACCGATAATTTACCGTTAAAAATGGTAAATTTACCGTTACCATACCGTTTTAACTGGTATACCGATTTCAATTAAAAAGGGTTACCGATTGACTGGTAATGGTATGGTAATGGTAAATTTACCGTTACCGTAACAGCCCTAGAATCAACGCTGAAAAGAGCTTTGAAAGTTACCTAAACAGTACAGTAATTTGAAATCAAAAATACTTTTGGATTAAAAATAATTTTGTTAGTAGACACTTTCTTACCTCCATGAACTTTGACATATCACTATCCTTAGTTATTTGAAGCATAGTAACCACAACAACAAACTTATTAATGTAACTATGAATCAATTTTATAGCCTTGCTAACTGTATACAATATCTCTCAGTCTTGTAAGCAATGAAATATAAATAAAACGTACCAATGAAAACAATTATATAAAAAACTAACCAAGACTTTTATCAAGTAAACGCTTAATATAATCTTCATGATTAAATGAGTTCGGTCAAAAAAAGGAGCAGGGTACAAATACTTACTTTTAAACTTTCTTACTTTTGTGTAGTAAAGAAAACTATCATGTATCATATGAAAGGACTTTCGTAGTCCCAGAGTCATCATCAAGCATGAATGCAAATACTGACATGGAAGCATCGAGACACTTTTTTTTGCTTCAGATCGTCTCTCATCTTCATCACCTTCTCATCTCTATGCACATCCAATGCACTTGCGAACCTCTATCCCTGCTAGTTTTCTTTACACCTATATAGATAACTAGAAAAAGGTTATGTAAAGGATAATAAGTAAAAGCTTACAATGAGCTTTAACAATGCTTATTTCTTGCACTACACCATATATGTTGATTAGATTGTGTTTTTAGCTGTATCTTAAGCACTTAGGCACGGTAAATAGCCATATCTAAAGTATAATCAAACACGGTCTTTGACCGTGTCTAATTATATGTGTGTGCACACATATATATATGTATATACATGTGTGTGTGTGTGTGTGTATATATATATATATATATATATATATATATATATATATATATATATATATATATCATATATGTGTATATATATAAAAACAGTAGCTGTAGCACATATCTTTCATAACACAGAGCATACATACTACAAAGTATACACAGGAATAACACATTTTATATATATATATATATATATATATATATATATATATATATATATATATATATATATATATATACACTCAAAGCATTACAAGGTTTGTCATAACACGATGTACATACAAACATATACAATAAAAGGAAACTGTCAAAGATTTTCATCACATTACGAAGTTACAAAAATGAGGTAAAAAGATAACAACTTGATAAACAGTACACTCGAAGCCGAGAAGATTGAGCACGATAGCCAGCCTGGAGTTCAAGCTTCATTTGGCAACAAAACTGAATCGTGATATATAGCCTGCACCCTGAGTTCCAGCAACACAAAAGCACCATAATCTCCAACATGACTGCCTATAAAATACAAGAAACAAGTTACAAATACTTCACAGCTGGACAATAGATCGACATTGTAACTCACTATGACTGAGATGCAAACATGAATACAGAGCTAAGTGTATGTTAATACAGATATAACAGTGAATGATTAGAATGCGCCACTGAATGTTAATTCTGGTAGAAAAAGTGATAACAATAATGGTTCTCACAGTGAAGGATTAGATGATAATTTCAATATTTTGGACTTGTGTAATTTCATTTGACACAAATAATAGTGAAGGGAATATCTTGTCGATCAGTGTGTTTGTATAATTTAATGGTACGTAGTCGATCAGTGTGTTTGTGTACAAATACTTCACTGGGAACCAATAACAACCTAGTCGAATCGACTATCGATTAGTCAACTAATTTCTGCCCATGCAGCCTAAATTCATACAATAACCTAGTTGATAGTCATTAAAAACGCAAACCCAAAAGAAGAATCATCTGCAGTGTAGTCCATATGCAACACCGCTAGTTCGTACCCTAGCACACATAACATCCTCCTATATACAGTGGCGGAGCCAGGGTTCGAGGGTAATGGAGGACAAAAGTGCACCTTGGAATGATTAGAGATATCTTCAAGCTTCTAGATAATTAGAACAATTAAAATTACAAATCATAACATGATTATATATTGATTTTTCCACACACTGCATATATGTGAATAAATTGCAAATACGCTGACAGCTGACTAGTGATCACTTACACCAAAATTCTTTAGATTACTCGCAACATCTTGTTGTTGCTTCGGAGAGTGGTTTTTAACTGTGTGGAGTCCTAAAAAAAATTGATTCATACACGCACACACAACATAAAGTTCCATAATATATGTGTGATGTCTATTAAAATTTTGAAATGAATAATAGTTTTACGAGTGATAAGTTTTTTAATTATATTTCAAGTTTCTTCTTGAGCCCTGACAACTCCTGCATATTTCATATCAGAAAACAGACATAAATTACCAATAATTAAAATGGTACAACATGCTAACGATTAATGTGAATGAAGCAAGAGAATTAATAGAACTAGTAGTGTTTCACTAGTGATATTTAAGCTCTCTATATTATTAGTTATCATGATCTATTTTTATTTTCTAAGAAACAAAATTCAATCAATTATCTTTATTTCTCTCAAAGATATGTATCAGATGACTTGTTGAAGTATATTTAAAAAACTAAAGCTGATAGTTGTTCACATTCTTTCTATCAGGGTCGTTGATGCGCATACAAGTACATCTCCATTCGATTCTTATGTAAGATACTATGTAGAGATAAGTGTAAAATAATATATACCTACTCCAACGGCTAAAGATATCGAATCATCATCTTCGGATGACACACATACTCGACTTTCTGATTAAGAATTTACTGGGCGGTCCACCAGGTGGATGCATTTTAGCTCACGCATAGGGTCGGGTATTCATGCTAATTATTTTTATTCAAATGTCGAATGCCGCTTCGCTTAACATTTGGAAAAAGCTACTTTCACTTGCAACTTTTAGTTCCTTTGAAGCAGACTATGTAGTGCAAAGTAACTTACAGTACAGTCTCTGCTACGAAGTAGGGGAAAGTTGCTAGTGAAAGCAGCCTTTTACTAAGGTTAAGTGCAGTAGCATCCGACATTTGGATAAAGCTAATAAGCATGGATACCCGACCCTACGCGTGAGCTAAAATGGATCCACCTAGTGGATCGCCCATTAAATTATTAACTAGAAAGTCGAGTAATCATCCATCTTCCCAGGTTTCAGCAAACCTGTTATTATATTTTCAGTAAATTTGTTTTCTCTCAAAACATAGTAAACTTGTTATAAGACAACCCAATGTAAATCTCAAGCATAAAGTAAACAAACAGTCAAATGACAATGAAATCATAGTTAAATATTGAACTATAGAATTATCCATTTTCTCAGTTTAAGAAATGGACAACTTTTAGTTGCTAAATAGTTAAACCATAAATCAGTGACAACTTGTACATGGATGTGGTTACTCCATTTCGGATTCAATGAGGCAAGCGATCTAAAGAACATATCATCAAATGGCTATTGCAAATAGAATCAGGTTATGGACAATTGACAGTGAAAATCTTAAAATTAGTAAAGGTTACTGCATCCTTATGACTAACTCATTTTTGTTTCTTTGTTTCATGGATATATATACCGCAATCTAAAATTATACCATACATGTTTCCAATAGCAATTTAGATGTTTTTACATTATCATAAAACATGATTCAAATTTGATTTCTCTAATTCCAGGGTATAACAACCACCTAAAACACTAGTACATACCAATTCAATTGAAATAGTTAACACACTAACACAAAGTAGCAATCAGCTTACACACAACGACTTCAACTTGTTCCCTAATCCCTACTATCAGGCATGCACAACATGATTCAATTGAAACAGCTAATAAACTTGAACAAAGTAAGAGTCACCTAACACACAAAGACTTCAATTTGTTCCTTAATCCCCACTATCAGGCATGCAAAACACAGTTCAATTGAAATAGATACCTGCGGTCAACGGAGGTCTAGGGACTAAGGGTTGCTGCGTTGAAGGAGAGGGTTGTTCGTCTCTGTCGATAGGGGAGATTCCAGAGAATGACGGAGGCATGATTTGGTGACCAAAAACACTAATTTGGGTTTTCGACCACCGTTAAAGTAAAACGGAGGGAAAAGGGAACGACCAAAATTTTAATTTCGAGCGCCTAATGGGGTGCACAATATGATATGCATTCGATTTGGCCAAAGCCTTATCAAATTAATTGATCCGGAGCTTCATAGATGGACGGTTAGATTTAGGGTGTTTAGGGTGGTGCGGATTGCAAAATGCAGTTAGATACGGATTTTAGCACTATCAAATATGATACAGCTATAAACCGTATTAATCGCCCACAACCTGATGTGTCAAATTGGCTGTTGTGTTGCATTTGGTTTATTGATAATGGCATGCCTAACTTACTTAATAAGCGTTACACCAAATTGAAATTAAACGTATTTTTTGGTAAGAAACAAAACTTATGTTAACCTAATCTTTAATGATAGGTGCAAGCTATAAACTTGTTTATGCCCGACCTTATCTCCTTTGTCTTAAAATTTCGTAAACATTTCTCGTCAAATGCACTATAATAGTAAATCTGAAAACCTCTATGAAGGGTATGGAGTATACCTCTAATAAAGGCAAACCAATAAAGCCTTCAGAGGGAAAGGCAAAACAATAAAGCCTTTAGAAGAAAAAGAACAACAAACAAAGCTTCTAAGAAGAGAAGCACAATTAAATAAAGCTTCTGAGGAGAGAAGCACCATCAAACAAAGCTTCCGAGAAGAGAAGTACCATCAAATAAAGCTTTCGGAGAGAAAGGTCACAACAAATAATGCTTCCAGAGAGAGAAGCCACAACAAACAAAGCTTTCAGAGAAAGAAGCCACAAAAAACAATGCTTCCAGAGAGAGAAGCCATAACAAACAAAGCTTGCAGAGAGAGAATCCATAATTGACAAAGCTTCCAAGAAGAGAAGCCACGTCTCATAAATGGAGTTGCCTTTAAGTAGGGATATAATGCTCACATATCCTACAATTAGAGGTGGGCGCGGTCGGTTTACCATGAACTACGGTTAAAATTTGAGGTTAACCGCGAAGATGGGGCGGTTCGGTTAACCGTTTTCGGTTAATTGGAGTAGTGCTCTATCGACCGAACCGCATAATTTTAACTGCAGTTAACCGGTCTATTTAACCGGTTAACCGGTTATTTTGAATGGTTAACCGTTGATCGATTAACCGTTCAAATTAACCGCTAAACCGGTTAAATAAACCAGTTAATCCACTGCAAGACCGACTATATATACTACACAGCCTCATTTGCAAATTTTACAGTCTGCAAAGCACACATAAAATACCTAGGTATAACTCATACTGCATAGTTACTTGATGCATTAATAGACTAATACTTAACACAATTCACAGATATGTTTATACTGCATAGTAACTTCATACATTTATAGTTCATATTTCATAGAAATTACATTACAATAATAACTCAGTTACATTACATAAATACTTGTCAACACTCAAGCTTCAGCCTCAATTCCTTCAACTGAATACAAAATGAATTATTGATAACATAGCAACCTGAAGCATGGTCCAAACATGGCGCACAACAACCTTCAACTGAAATGTCAAAATATAAATATTGAGAGGTGGAATAAACCGTATTAGTCGGAATATCTTACATAAATTCAGTGAATTAGTGAATTGCAACATGTATTAGAAATCATATCAACATGCAAGGAAGAGTCAGCTAATACAAAGTGAAGAGCGGTATGACACTACCAAAATTGTGAATATTGGAGGCACAACTGCAGAGGAAAAATATAAAATCAGCCTCTATTAATTGCTAACTACGGGCAATATAATGTACTGCCCCTCCTAATTGTAATAAAGGCACGTACGGTCGCCCCAATCGTAGAAAACAGTAATTTCAAGTGGAGGGAAATTTGCTGGCAAATTTATGTCGTGGGAAACTAAAAAAATACCTGTTCCAATAAAATCTTCTTCCCCAAACTGAAATAAGAAACCCTAACAAGTCCTTGGTCTCTCCATCGTTCATTATAAATTCGATTTTACTACTGCATAAAACATCGGGCTCGTAGAACATGCCCTACATGTCTGGTAAATTGAAGATCTGCACTCCATCAAATCCACGCCTCTTTGAAATAGGAAAACCGCAATGATTCTATGAAGGTATGTTATTGTTTTATCTTTAATAAAATTAATTTTGTTCTATCTTGCAAGATCGAAATATATCTGCATATTATTTCTGTATCCGTGCTCATATTTTAATTGTTGCTTTCGTTTCCCCAAAACCTGCAGACAATTTGATATCTCACATTTTTGGAATATTCGATGATCTTCTTTTACTTGAAGATTCAGGGGGTGAACTCTTCTTCACAAATCTTATTTTCTTGTAAAATTATTTTTATTTGCTGATTTGTACTCAGGAATTGATTTAAGGAGACACTAGTTCTGATTCAAAAGACGATTCAATTGTGGATGCTCATGTCTTTTGATTCAGACTTAGATCTCATGTATGGTAAGCTAAAGTGCTTTTTATGTTATTATTTTCCTATATTGATTGTTGAATAAGCCTAGTTCCTCATAAAATTCATCGGGTTTAGTTATGTTTTCATTCAAAATATGATAAACATGCAAATTGTTTTTTGGGTAAGCTCTGAGCATTCATTTTCTTGTGAAGTTATAAAACTGCACATGATATAATTTGTTGCTTTTCCTAAACATATCATTTTTAGTCTAAACTTGCAGCTTTGCACATGAGGTTGGTGAATTGTTTCCTAAGTTTTGCATCTAGTTAGACTCTAATTTTAACATTTAGTATCAAAAATCAATTTGATTTTTGTAGACTCCTAATCGTGCTTTCTCAAGCATTCATATGACTTGATCAAGTTTTCTCTAAAATTATATTTATAACCACTTACATTCCAGTCAGACATCAAATGGTTTTCATTATGTAAGTTAATTAACGGTTACTTTTTTTTGCCACTGATGAAAGAAACCTTTAATTACTATAGAAAATCATTAGTCAAAACAAAGTTGAAATACTTAATTTTGGTATGACAATCATATAGCCAAATGTAATTAAATATGATAATAGGCCAAAGCTTTTTGTATTCAATCGCATTAAGTATAGATGAAGATAATGGAAAAGAAAATTTGAGTGCTTCTTTAATCAAGATTTATACTTTAATTGAAATCAGTTTGTTTTGTACATGGATGCTGGAAGGTGGTAGGTGATAACATCATTGTTACCCTGTAAAAATAGTAAATAGGAACAAACCTTAGCTTTGGAGTAGTTGGTGAAAAGCTCTTAAATTATTATTATAGAAATTAATCTGAGGCTAAAACTTTTTTTTGTAACAGTCTCACATATGATAACATAAAAAATATAGGTTTTCAGTATACAATCTTCATTGCCACAACAATACTTCAACAAAGGCCTTTAGCCAAAATAAAATTTCACTTCGCCAATATAAGCAAATCAATTCTTAACAAGTAAAGGCTTACAACTCGCGAAGGTGTAAAACATCGTTAGGAGCAACAAAACCATTTATTAGAAGGGGATTTGGTGGCAATAGGTGTTCCGTTTTTTTCAGCTGTGTACTCCTTTATTGGAGAGTCTAATTCCTAGGTACCACTTCCTATTTTCTTTTCACCAGCGTAGAAAATTGTCAACTAAAACCACAACCTATTACTGTCAATAACATGAACGTCAAACAATGTTAATGGTTTCAACAAAAATGATAATGGGTTCTTGAACTCGTTACTAGACAACGTGCAATTGACTTTTCACGGTTGGAAGATAAAGAAGACAACGTATTGCTTCTTGATCATGTAAGATACACAAACTTTAGTTCATGAATTCTATTTTGAATAATTAAATCGTTATGTTTGTCATATAGTTATCACAATTTGGATAACGTAGCATTTTGTTAGCATCAGTACAATTTAAAATTTTAATTTTGCTTTTTTAGTTCAAAACTGTTGAGCTCCATCTTTTGATAATGTGAGGAAATTCATTCACCTAGACAGTTCCACTTGATATGTTTGAAATAATTATTCTCTAGCTCATAGTTATTTTTGTAGGATATTTGAATGTTATGTTAGATGAGTTACTTCGCATCGGTGATGACATTTTTTCATTTGTTTTACAGGTGAAGAAACTGGTAAGAGAAGACTAACTTGAAGAAATCATAAACCAAAACCGTAACAAAAACTATGAAGTTGAAGAAGTGGAGAAGATGGTACAAGTTGCACTATTATGTACACAAGCAACACCAGAGCAGAGGCCTATAACGTCTGAAGTAGTGAGAATGGTGGAAGGAGTAGGATTAGAAGAAAGATGGGAAGAATGGCAACAAGTTGAAGTTACACGCATCGATGTCTATGAAAGGATGCATCAAAGATTCGATGGGGGAGACGACTCCATTAATAATCAAGATGCTATAGAACTTTCAAGTGGAAGATAACATATATATTGTAATTCGTTCTTTTAGTTTTGATATTTAGAGATGTGTAAAATACATGCAAATTTATATGCAAGATGCAGCTTTACTTTGTTGGTATGTTTTCTCTCAAAATTTGCGTTATGTACTACATGATATATTGTGTATAAATCAGCTTATAACAGATATTTAACTTTATGGGCCGTGATCTTTGAACAAAAGATTAATTTTCAGGTGGAAGATAGCATACCTTTTAATTTATTGCTGCTTTAATATTTAGAGGTATGATATTCTGCCTTCCATCCCAGGAATGGATATTGATATGCAATATTATCATTCAACCTAAAGTTAGAAGTGATACAAAAGCATAAATATCTACCCAACTAAGTTATGTCATTATCACATGTAGTATTCTATGCCAAGTTAATATAAAAATATAACTAAAATTTATCTGTATAGATTCATATTACATTTTTGTCTCCCAGTCAAAAAGAAGTTTTGATTGACTTTTTATTTTATTGTTCCAAAGGAAGCAAAATCGTTTTCAGGATAAACATATGCCAAAAAAGCATGTATATCGACTTTTTATAACCTTAAGCATCAAGTTGATGAGGTTATAGTAGCTGTTACATGAGTTCAAATTGAGAAACGTAAAGAATAATCGTACCTGAAACAATGGAAAACATCCAGCTGAATCAACAACGATACACTTACTAATACCTGAAACAATTACACAACAATAGTCTTTTAAGTTTCAGACAAGTAAAACTATGACATATTAATTAATTTACAATTATGCTCATACCTAAAACAACAACAATAATTCTGAATTATTGGTCATTGTTCAAACTTCATTCACCATCGACTTATCACTTGAAATCAAACAATAAAACAAATTTTGTACTGATATTGAGAAAGTGCACAAATTGTTTATATAACAGCTGTTTATATAGACTTGGCAAGAATGCATACAAATAGTGTTACTGACCTTGGTGACTACATAAACATTGATGCAAGAGATAGACTGCCCATGTTAAGAATGCAAGAAGATGGCGATTCACTTCGACGTCCATGTACAAATTCTACATAGCAAACATTAAAATCAAATAAATGAGGAAGCAGCTAGATTATTTTACAAATATTAAAAATCACCTGAAAATGCATCATCATAGAAGTAAACATCATCGAAAGGAACCTCAATCCGGTGATCTACAAAAATTGGTTTGCACCTTAACCAATTTTGAGTACAAACTAATGCCTCAACCATTCGTGGACTCAAAGAACTACAAAATGGATCTATAATCCGCCCTCCGGTGCTAAATGCGGATTCGGAAGCAACCGTGGAAACTGGAATAGCTAGAAGATCCCGAGCGACTAAAGATAAAACCTGATATTTACTACAATTTACCTTCCACCATAACAAAATATTAAAATTATTCGGCTCAACCTCAATCGGTGCATCTAAGTATTTTTCTAGTTCTTTGCCTTCGTTATCTCGGTCTCGAACTCCTTTAAAAAATATATTCCTTTTTTCAGCAAGATCTGAATCATCACCAGTCACATTATCAATACCAATAGACGTTTGAGGTCGTGGTTCCCTACTTGTTTGTGTTCCAAATGTAGAATCGTTTACATAAAAGTCGAACAATCTTATCAAACTATCTTTCACGCTTTTTAATATGTCCACCGCAATTACTTTTCCATACATATCTTCAACCAATACCTTCAAAAACTGAAATTTATATCTTGGATCAAGTACACATGTAATAAGTAAAATTTTGTTCAAATTGCCTACACTTCCCCAATTTTTGTCAAACATAGCTTTCATATTGTGTGCCATCTTTCCAAGAAATGGATTTGTTTCCTTAGTCAATTTGCGAAGTTGTTCTTGAATTACGGATAGTTCGGCAAAACATTCATTTGCGGTAACGGACAAAGTTTTGCTAAATTTTAAAGTAACATTATAAAAATACTTTAAGACTTTAACAAAGAGTCCGGCATTTTTCCAATCTGCAGAACCGGGAGGGCAAATATAATCATCTAAGTATGCAACAAAAATGCCATCATTTTCTTTCATATCATCGAAAACCCTTTAATATTTTAACGCCGCTTCAAGCATCAAATATATTGAATTCCACCTAGTAGGCACATCTAAAACAAGCATAGATTTGTCTTCGATTTCCAATTTTTGACTCAATTCTGTAAATTTAGTAAATCGTGATGGAGATGATCTTACGAATCTAACCGCAGTACGGATTCCAGCTATGGTATTACAAATCTCCCCTAGTCCATCGTTAACAATTAAATTGACTATATGAGCACAACGTAAATGCATGAATTCACAATTCAAGACACAACTACCATCAAAATCATTCAATTTAGCTCTCAAATAATTAATTTCCACTTCATTTGCACTAGCATTATCAACCATGATAAACACTATTCTTTTAAGCTCCCATTTTTTGATACATTGCCATCAATAAAATGTGCGGTTAAAACCATATAATTCACATTTTGAATAGAAGTCCATGTATCAGTAGTTAAAGAAACACCATGCAATGATTCAGAGAACAACTTTTTAAGAGATTCTATCGAGTCCCAATATAATTGAAGTACATCCCTACAAATTGGTCTACATGAAGGAACATCAAAACTAGGACACAACTGTCGACAAAATTCAAGAAAACCTTCACCCTCTACAAAACTAAAAGGGAGTTCATCAATAATTAGCATTCGAGCTAATGCTTGTCTACATAGCTCTTTGTTAAATGACCATGCTATGAGACTACCTTCATCATCGCCTTCAAAAGCTAATGTTTTTTGTCTTTTGTCACTATCACGTGGAATAGACCTACATGATGTTTTTACGTGATAATTCAAATGTGTAGTTCCATTCATATGTGAATCGCATGCAAATTCTTGACCACAGTAGTTGCAAGCACATTTAGGAATGTTAGGATTCTTATCTTTAGTAAAATGTAACCATACCGGTGAAGGCTTTCTACGAGAAGTCTTGTGATCGGGAGGAAGAGGTGGTTTTCCTCTTCCAACTGTGAATTGTTCCTCACCGGTATCCTCTCCATCCGCTTCGTTCAAATACTCAACATCTCTTGTTTCTCTAGACGATCCCTCTATTAGTACCTGTTATAACGTAGTAGTCTAATATCAGAAGCATTAGTTCAAACTTCATACAAGCAAATACTGAAATTTAGTTAGCTTCCTATATTACTTTTATCTAACATGTCAATAAGAGAAGATAAATATAAGAATGCATGAAATCTCGAATAAGATAAATATAAGAATGTCAATAACACCACTTTATGAACAATTGATTGCATACATCAACTATACCACCAAAATGAGAATGAGAAATTTGTGCTAAATATACAAGTACATAATTATATATATTTGCGCCGACTAAGCAAGTCTATAAATAGAGATGGGCAATTCATAAGGGTGTTGCATGTAGTTATGCACTGTTGAAGATCAGAAATGCATCATAAGGGTTAATGTTCCTCAACTCGCAGCAAATAGCTAAAGCTGCTTGTTTTAGTAGTGTCTTTAACTTATATGCAGGGGCGCTAAAGTAGGGTAAAAATGCTAAACCGTCGGCCGATGCATGCTGTGATTTACAGCTTAGAGGTTGTAAAAATGCTAAACTTGCTAAATCAGGTATCTTTAGCATGCTTTTATCCATTTTAATAAAAATATTTTGATTTTTGCTTATTCCTTATAGTCTGAGTAACTGAGTTACCAAGTCCAAGCATAGGACCCAAGATCAAGATTCAAGTGACCATCGCAAGATATAGACATTTTCACCAAATAATGAAAAAATATTTTCATTTTTAATTTTTAAAAATAGTATATTTCAGAAACCAAACTCTTCTACTCTTACTTTTCAATGTTAATTAACTTAAAATTACTTTGCTGTGATTACTACATGTACATGTTTAAAAAATTAACTAAAATTTAAAGTGTAGAAAAATGTTATTTTGGAATCAACTTCTATATTCATGCTAAACCTCCGTAATAATTTTTATTACTTACGAAGCCGAGCGCTTTAATTGCAAATATTCAGCGCATTGCAAGATTAAAATAATTTGTGATCGAATCATGTAAATATTGTGCATTATGTTTTGATGTGAATTAAATATAAATTAGGAATGTATGCGCTTTAAAATTGCACATACACTCACACAGGCGCTGCTTACATTAAACTTGCTAAATTAGGTATTTTTCAGACAACAGGCTCAAAGCTCAAAGTGATGTTATAAAATTGATAGGGATAGTAAAATCCACAGGATAACTTATACAAGATGTCAAAAACATACTGAAAAATCTATATATGCTACGAGAATCCATACATGCCAAATTGTCCAGAAATCTTAGCCTTGCGGTCTGGACATATATAACCTAGAACGCATATTCATGCTAATGATTCGAAGTAAACAAAGGATGATGCAAATTATGAAATTAACGGCTATGATTGAACATGTTCTGCTAACATAATAACTAATTCAAAATCAAACTAAAATCGAACTGAAATCAAAGTATTCAACGAATTGAAAATCAGTACACTCACGTTTCTTCTCTTCCTCTTAGCAATCACCATTGTCTTGAATCCACGAATCAGGTAGCGGTGGATCAGCGAAAAATAGTTAGGGTTTAGGATTTGGATCGAGGAATTTTTGCTTTTGGGAAGTTAAAAAAAAAGCGGCTGTGAAAATTGGAAAAAGGTTACTAGGGTTTTGGATGGAACAGGCGAGGTGAATAAGGTATTCGGGTGTATTGTAAAGGGCTTTGGGCCAGGCCGGTTATCAAAATACGTTATTAAAATATATATGCAGTTAATGGTTAACCGATGTCAAACTGCGGTTAACCGTTAACCGCAAGGTTTTTGATCGGTTAATTGCGATCGGTTAACCGCAAGTTCGGTTAATTGATTTTTTCGGTTAATGCAGTTCGATTGAGGTCGGTTAGATCGGTTCGGTCGGTTAACCACAGAAAACGCCCACCCCTACCTACAATGGAGTTGCCTCCTAAGTAGGGGTAAATACTTACATCTCCAACTATTGCAGTTGCCCCCTAAGTGGGGCTAGTTATAATGCACGCATCTTCCCATAAAGGGGCCAATGTTACTCACTTAGAGAGTAATCATTCATCTGCATATCCTATGGGTTAGGAATAAGACTAGACATTAGATACCCAATGGCTAGAAAGCCGAATGGCTAATCAGCACATGACAGGATTAATTTATTCCGAAAGCAGTCCTCTATATATACACATCCAAAAATTACTTCCTGGGATATTTAAGACTCTTTCGACCACGTGTTTTTTTTGAAAGAACTTTCGAGAAACCCACACATAATTTAAGTTTGTTTAGTTACTTTCAATAATTTTTGGATTGCTTAATGGTATTCACATGGATAGTCTTTGATGATTCTGGCATTATCTAGTGAATTCGAAATAGGATAAATTTCTTTGAATGAATTTATGATTACCTATTTACTTGAGCATGAGTATCGGAGTTTCTACTAATTTCAGATGTATATTTCTGATTTCCTATTTGAGCATGAGTCTTGGGGTTTCTACTAATTTCAGACGTGAATTTCTGATATCCTATTTACTCGAGCGTGATGAATTTCTGATTTCCTATTTACTCAAGCATGAGACTGAGGGTTTGTACTGATTTCAGATATAATTTCTGATTTCTTATTTACTCGAGCGTGTGTCTCAGGGTTTTTACTTATTTTAAATGTGAATTTCTGATTTTCTATTTACTCGAGCATGAGTTTCGGGGTTTCTACTAATTTCATATGTAAATTTCTTATTTCTTATTTCCTATTTACTCGAGCGTGAGTCTCGAGGTTTCGACTACTTTCAGATGTGGATTTCTGATTTCTATTTATCGAGTGTGAGTCTCGGGGTTCCCGCTAATTTTAGATGTGAACTTATCATTTCCTATTTACCAAGTATGAGTCTTAGGGTTTCTACTAATTTCAGTTTGAAGGGTTCTGACCTTCTATCATAAATACCCGGATTTAAGTATTGGACTTCTATTATTGCTAGAAGGAATTTTTTACACCAACTCAAATCAGAGCTTTTGAACTATCTCTTATTATTCCAGATGAACATTCTGGACAAAGAATACTTTTAGAAATCAACCCTTATATTTACACTATTCTAATACTTGAATCCATTTACGGATTTTTAATTCTCATTTCCAGGCAAGAAGTTCCTGGCTTCTATCACCATGCCCAAGTATGGAATTTAGGCCAACAACCTTATTTACGAAAAGAGAGTTTTAAATCAAGCACTCGGCTTGGTGCTTCAAGTCTTTTACCTAAAATCTCCAAACAAAGGTTATGGCTTCTCGACACCTCACATAAGGAAGGTTTTAAACTCATGACATATTTCCCTTTAACATTCATTATTATGAATTTTCATCGAAATAATGTTTATCATATTATAAGTAAAATATTAAACACTATACAAGTCATATTTCTTCTACTGGCACATTAAATTTGTCAAAAGTGAACTTTTGGATTTTCTATTGCAAATACCCAAGTATAAGAGGATAGATTTACCATCTCACACTTTAAAGGGTAAATTCTTGATAATTTAATGTCTAAATGAGAATATTGGACTCTCCATTCAATATTAGTATGAGGATTTTAAGCTTTAAAACCATAGGATCTCACACAGAAACATGTTTATGTTTGCACATTATGCATAATTTAATTTATAGAAGTTAAAAATTTGAAGTCTGCATTCAAGCCCTATTCATTAAGAAATTCTATGTTTCCCTTGCATCACTATTTCTGGTTGTACGAAACTGATGTCGAAGCTTTTCTAATGATTCTTGAATTGTAAAAAAATAGTACAGTAACTATATATTTTGTCTTAAAGAACAAAAGCTTCTTTATTCAAAGGGGCTAACTGTTAACACCAAAATTTGCATCGACCAAATATAAAGAAGAAGAGGCTCCAAAGCAAGAAGAGCAAAGGGGTTACAGACAGCAAAACCGAAACTATGTAGAAAAATAGACTTGGAGGAGGTTAAGGAAATACCGAGGGCAAGGTCTGAAAGCTGTGGAACCGATACCAGAAGGTATCAAAGGAAAAGCCTTGGGAACAACTATATCGACACCAAGAGCAGTGGGCTGAAAGCCAATACCTGCAGCAAAGAGGTTCAGGGTGCAACCAAGAATCTAGTGTCGTTAGAGAGACCATACAAAGATTACAATAGCATTAAAGAAGAGGGAAGAGAACAAAGGCCAATGTCAGAGCACAAAAATATCAATCCAATACTAGTAGCAAAAGGGATCGGGAGGAAAATGAGTATCGATACCCAGTTTCTCTATGGAAACGATACCAAAGGCATATGGGATGAAAGCCAGTAGAATTGGAACAAAAGCAAGGACCTAAAGAGAGTTCAGTTGAAGCCAGATCATGAGCCAATACTGACAGAGGATTGAGAAAGCCAACGAGGGAAGAAGAAGGCAAAACACGGTGTTGGCACCAATATATAATGAGAAATGGGCTTGATGTCAACACCCAAACTAGGAAAGCAAGTATGTAAAGTTGATACCCAGATAGTAAAGAGGTCATAAAGGAACAACCATAGCAATGATTCCAAGGGAGCGTGAAAAGAAGAGGATAAAGACCTAGTGTCGACATCAATGTGCAATGAACAATAAGCTTGGTGTGGCACCGGAACGAGAAGACAATTTATGAAGACAACACCAAAGGAGCCAACACCAAAAGAGAAAAAGAGATTAATGCACACTGAGGAAATGGAAATATCAGATCAGGAGGATATACACAAACTACCAAAGACTAAAGCTCGAAGCTGAAACCAGAATCGCTAGAGGAAGTTCAATGTTGGAAACAAGCATAATAGATCAAAAGAAGAGTTATCGTTACCCATACTTTCGATACCAATACTAACAAGCGAAAGCAGCAACTATTAATACAAATAATAAAGGCGAAAGCCAAATACCTGAAGAAATGGAGGCAACTAAACTGTCATCGAATGTGTATTCGACACCAAAACCGAATGTGCATTCGACACTGACACCAAAATCTCCACCGTTCAGTACCAGAAGCCGAGATCAGGGGAAATAAGATGATAAACCAGCGTCAGAACACATATAATGCTTGGAGAACGAAACCAAGAAGTGCGGAAGCGAACCGAAGCCAATGATACCGAAGCCGAGAGCCACCAAAGCAAGCCGGTATTAAAAGATTGAAGCAGAGCTGGGCTTTCTACATGAATGTTATCGAAGGGGACCCAATTGCATAAAATAAGACCCGAAGGGTCACATTTTAGGGGACTTTCCTCATTCCACAATCTTGTTCTCATTTCTAAGAGAGCTAACCCTAAATTGTAAATCAATTTGGGGATTTCTTATGTAACCTCCTCTATGAATAAAATCTTCAAATCCCTTAAAGTGGACGTAGGTTTAGTCCGAACCAAACCACTATAAATCATTGTGTTGTATACTATTTTGCATATTATTTTGTACTTTACTATTCTTATGATTGTATTATGTTGTTCTTCCAAATGAACAAAATAACCCCTCTTGCACCGTTTAGATTTCCACTTGCGATGAGCTTACGAAACCCTTATCCCAAGGTAACTATTGGTCCTTGAGTCTCGTAAGCGTGATACTCACCTCTTGAAGGAAGAGTAATTGATCTTTGGGCTTAAGACCTTGATATCTAGGAAACAGTGAACTAACTCTAGCTTGTACGAACTAAATAATCCCTCTATTTCCCGTTGGTCCACATCCTTAGACCTAATTCTGGTGTTGACGAAAAATATCGTTAATAGGGTATATAATTGTGGAAGTCCAAATCTGCGGCATCTGGAAAGAGTCGATTCTCTTAAGTTTGTTAACCCTATAGAAAGCTACGTATATTTGCTAGAAAGGGCGTCAACATGACTCAGACATACAAAAACACAATTATGGTCCATTCAATAGGTTGTAAATCTCATTCTTTCTTTTTTACCTTAATATTCGAAGGTTGAAGTGACATTGCAATCGATCCCCTGTTAGTTACTATCACATTAATAACTAAAGTTAGGTTAGCAATGTTTAATAATGATTCAACAGTCAATTTGGCACATAATTTCTTATATATGTAACCATTATGAAGCATGAAACATATATTCAAATTGCTAGTTTAACCAAAGTTTATTTCATAAAATATATAACTACATGTTTGTGTGATATCTAGGAATAGCGTTGGCGGTTATCCCTTTCAACTGTAGAGTTTAGAAGTGGATTTTCGGTGTATGGATATTTCAGGGGTGTTTGACGCAAATGGATGCAAGGAGCCAAGATATATGGGAATTAAATAAGTAGGTATGTATACTACATTTTATTAAGATTGTGGATATTGTTACTATGTAGTAACAATATACAATTCATTCAAACCTACATCATAAGTGGCACTACATTTTCTAAACCACATAGGATTGAATCATAATAGATGATTATTATTCTTCATTTTTCGATAATGCGTAAAATAATATCTTAAGAAAAATATTTGTTTACATACCACTATTTTGATCAGTGCAGAGTCATTTTTCCTACAATTTTTACCATCGTATCTTTGTGGGTAATGAATTGTACATTGTTACTACATAGTAACAAAATCCACAATCTTAAAAAAATTTAGTATACATATCTTAAAAAAATGAAGACTCTTTGCGAGGTTCATCTTCAATGAAGGGAACATAAAGGTTTTCCTTCTTCCATTCAACTTTTTAAGCTATTCACATTCTTTTTAACTGACATTGTGAGTTTCATATTAATTTTAATAGTTTTGAGGGTTGTTTCTGTCATGGTATTGGAAATAAGAATTTTTACATTAATCTTTATCCATGATGAATGTGTTTTTTAGTGATCAATTTTTTGACGAGGTAAAAAATAGCTTTACAATTCTAAAAACCTCAATTTATCATTTATTACAATCAATTAAAATGCAACTTTTATCTATATTTGATTCGCAAGTTGTCTTCACTAATTATGTCAAAAAAGAACAATTGAAGTTAATTAAGCATTCGTTGTCATGCTATTATTCTAATCAATTTTTGATATATCAACATTTACTTAACGCCCTGTTAAGTTACAGTAATTTCTATCTTTGAAAACCGATGCTCATTGTCTTTGGGAAAGCCAATTGCAAATGAATGTAATTAACAGTAATGAATTATTTACAATCTAGATTGATACTTGGTATTTAAAGATAAGTATAACAATTCAAGATAAAATGTTCTTTAATTTTTATTATAGGCAAACATTATATGAGTTTTTATTATTCTGTATTATGTTAAAAAGTCAGTTATTTTGTCCACTTGGTAATTTTATATGGTTAACTTGATATTTTATATTGAAAATTTATAGTTAATTCAATTATAAAAATTTACCTTCATGTATTGAAAATAGATTATTTTAGAAATGAACTTTTATGAAATTTATTGTTTACTAACTTTGCCATTGATTCACCCATTTTATAAGGTTTAATTTTCATAGACTGAATTTTCATTGATATATGCGTTTCTTTAATTCCATGTCCAGTAGAAAATCAACCAACTAGACTTCTTCGAATTTTTAAGTGGTTAGCTTGATTGTTTAAATTGATGTTCCTTAGAAGTTCTGTTTTTATGGAAAATTTATTTCACTCTTTTAGGCACGAAATCAGCTCAAGTTTGGTTGTTCGACAAAATTATTGTTTATTAACTTACCTATTTGTTCATGCATTGGTAACATTCATTTTACCATGGCTTTTCTTAAATAAACAGATAATTAAGCCGTAACGACCGCCCCGTACCTCCTACATCAAACTGAGGAAAAAGTGCGTTGTATGACGTGCCAGGCCGATACAGGACGATCATCAGGGTAGAATAACTCGAAAAAGAAACCTGCTGTATAACTCACAACGCATGGATAATATATAATAATAAAATATAAAACAAGATATATTAGTGAAGCATAACTGAACAAAAAATCAAATCTTCGTAAACCATAGAATCTCAAGTACAATACATATGAGTACATGAATCTCTGAATACACTATCCCTCACTACATCCCTTAGAGTCCGAATAACATCAACATACAGTGGAAATAGAAAAGAAATAGCTAAATAGTAGGTAGTAATAATACGCCAGCCTCCCGCTCAGCAACGCACAGCATCAACGATACTGAACTAGCTACCTGCTACTCAGCCTTCCCATCAACAACATTGATGAACAGACCAAGGTAATAAAAGGAAAACATAACCTTAAGTTAGACAACAGTCTTAGTGAGCGATAAAATAGAACAACAGA
Organism: Allium sativum; assembly: GCA_030737875.1. Classification (NCBI taxonomy): domain Eukaryota; kingdom Viridiplantae; phylum Streptophyta; class Magnoliopsida; order Asparagales; family Amaryllidaceae; genus Allium; species Allium sativum. The sequence goes on along the minus strand of CM060923.1, from coordinate 604,958,537 downwards.
TAAATAGGATAACAAGAGTATATGCAGATAAACTATCTAATCTTCCCATTAACCATCAAGATAACACATGAAAACCATCCATCACATGTCACATCAGAAATAGGAAAGGACAACCCCGATCCCGCTTGTCTTCGATGTCCTATGGTGATAGACTACCCAAAAAAACAGAGAAGAAAACACACAACCAAACGTAGCATCCATAACATTCAATATCCTAGCTACCACCGACTACAACCATGAATCCACCGGTAATCAAACTTGATTTCAACAATCAAAAAGGCTAATGAAAAACCCGGTTCTAGCCAAATTACCATACACTATCGTGACTCATATGTTTGTCTTTTCCTATTCTCGATAACTAGGCCCAGCGTGATTGCCCAGGGTATATGATCTCTCGAATCTGATCCTAATGGGTGTCCCTACAATACCCATGCTTTGAGTGTGCTAGAACATTTCGATTACCAACAATTCTTGACATATCAAATTTGTCAAGCCTTTCATTTTATTGACTCAATCCATTCCATTTTCATCCATGATTGGCTCACATTCTGTCAATCCAACACCATATTGGATCGTATATCAAATCATGACCAGTTTCACATCAATCCGGCTCCGACCACTCCATCGTGAGTTCATAATCAAAGCACCATCCATCTTTGAGTTGCACATTGACCATCTGAAGTCCATTTCAATACAGAATTCACCAGCAACTTCAGGAAGTCTCCATAGTCAGGCTCCTCCAAAAACTAAGCTCACGCGACCCTCCCTTATGGGTTGGTGCCGACCCATACACTTAGCCAATTTTGGCTAAGTATCTTACTCTGGTCCTTTATCACCCCAAGTGCTGTTAGGGAATGTGGAATGGATCGTTAAGGCAAAACAAACACTAGAGTGGGAGGGGGGATGAATAGTGTTTGTTAGAATTTAAACAAAATCTAAAACTTATGTGAAATACGGGATGAATCAATCACCACAAACACAATCACAGATTCAAACACAAATACAAAATAAACAGAAATAAAAATGAAAAAATGGGAAGAACACACCGAATTTTATACTGGTTCGGACTGCTCTTACGTCCAGTCCCATGCAACACTGGATTGCGCCGAGTTTTATTACTATATTCAAATTCAATTACAACCTCCTTGATTTCACGGGTACAAGGGATACCACATATTCCAACCTCCTTGATTTAATGGCTACAAGGGATACCACCGATTCTAACCTTTACTTAACCCAAACAATTACAAACAGCCCTTGAACTCTTCAATAGCACTTGATTCAGAGAGTAGAGATTGTAGAGAGAAGAAGTGTGATTAAATCATCTTCATTGTTTTGAGTTATACTTTTATAATTTTCGTCAAAAGATACGTTTAATGTTTCTTCTATAGTGTTGGTTCGAATATTGAAAACTCTATAAGCCTTGCTTCTTTCTGAATATCCAATAAAAATTCCTTTATTGGATTTTGAATCAAATTTGTCTAAATTATCTTTTGTATTTAGTATAAAACATTTACTTCCAAATATTTTACTTTTGGTTTCTTGTTATAAAAAATTTCATATGGTGTTTTATGAGTTAAAGGTCTAATTGAAATTCTATTAATAATATAGCAAGCTGTTGCAACGGCCTTAGCCTAAAAATTCCTTAGTAAAAATAATACCGGATAACATAGTTCTTGCACATTCTTGTATCATTCTATTTTCATGTTCAACTACTCCGTTTTGTTGAGGAGTCCTTGGAATTGAAAAATTGTGGGTTATCCCCTTTTTATTACAGTATTTTTCAAAATTCTCATTTTCGAATTCTCCGCCATGATCACTACATATTATTTTAATTTTCAGTGATAATAAATTTTGAATCATTTTAGAAAAAAATTTAAATTGATCGAAAGCATCACTTTTATTTTTTAAGAAACAAAGTCCAAGTGAATCTAGAAAAATCGTCAATTATTACATACGCATATCTGTTATGATTTATTGATTGTAATTGGGAAGGATCAAATAAATCCATGTGTATTAACTCTAATGGTTTTGACTTAGTAACTTCTTCTTTTGATCTAAATGAACTCTTCCTTAATTTTCCGAATTGACAAGCATCGCATAAGTTATTAATTTTAAATTTCATTTTGGGGAATCCTCTAACTGAATCTAATTTAGAAATCCCAGAGATGTGTTTGAAATTTGTATGACCGAATCTCTTATGCCAAATCCAGAGATCACTTGTATTGGCCATAAGGCATAAATTATCGCTGGATATTTTCGTACTTAATATATAGATGTTTTTCTTTCTATCTCCTTCGAATATAACTTTTGAATTCCTATCTTCTATGAAACATTTATTCTTTTCAAAATTTATTTTATAACCCTTATCGCAAAGTTGACTTATACTTAGCAAGTTGTGTTTTAAATTCCTAACCAATAAAACGTCAGAAATAGTAGGAGTTTCAAAATTACCGATTTGACGATTCCAATGATATATCCTTTAGAATTATCTCTGAAGTTTACCATTCCACCATCTTCATACTTCAGATTATTGAGTAGTTCTGGATTTCCAGTCATATGCCTCGAACAACCACTATCCTGTATCCATTTGTCCTTTTTCATTTCCACTAATTTCTTTCCAGAATTTGAATTTTCAATAGCCATGTAACATACCGGTTCGAGATTCGAATTTCCAACGGCCACCTTTTCAGAATTTGAATTGGCAATAACCACTTTAACCATCTTTTCAACTTTTGAATTTTTAACAGTCGGAGAACTCATCCTTTTCTAAAGTGAACAATATTTCAATAGATCACATGCTTCTTTAACATTATTATATGCAGACTCTTTCAACATTGATGCAATGCATGAATTGACACTAGTATTAACAGAGATTCCAAAATTTTCCATTTTACCAAAATTTCAAAAATCGGATTATGAATTTTTTGAAAGACCTTGCTCTTATTCCAATTGTTAGGTAATGCAGAATGGATCATTAAGCCAAAACAAACACTAGAAGGGGGTGAATAGTATTTGTGAGAATTTAAACAAAATACGTCCAATCCCACGCAGAAAAGGAAAGAACACACAGGATTATATACTGGTTTGGATTGTTCCTACGTCCAATCCCACGCAACGCTGGATTGCGCGAAGTTTTATTACTATATCCAAATTCAATTACAACCTCATTGATTTCACAGCTACAAGGGATACCACCGATTCCAACCTCCTTGATTTAACGACTACAAGGGATACCACCGATTCTAAACTTACTTAACCCAAACAATTACAAACAGCCCTAGAACTGTTCAATAACATTTGATTCAGGTAGTATAGAGTGTAGAGAGAAGAAGTTTGATCAAAACAGAATTGAATTCGGCAGAATATAAGTGTAGAAATCATAAAAATGATTAAGAAAAATGGTATAAAGAAAGAGGATGAAGTTAGAGAAGAAGAAATGATTAAAAATTCGGTTTTAACCCCTTTCTATAGAGTATGATAGGTTGTAACTGTTATGAATCGTTTCAAATAGTGAAAAGACACTTCCTTTCAAAATTGAAAAAAGTGACAGTTATATGTCGACATGATGTTTCTGGTATGTCGACATACCCTAGTGTATTTTTGAATTTTAAAGCATTTTTCAAGCATTTTGATAATAATTATGGAAATTATTGAGTAAAAATCTAGTGTTATAAATTAATATTATATAGTAGAAAAACATATGAAAACATAAATTTAAACTATATAAATATATTTAAAATATTATAACATTATAAGGTTTTAAACTATATAAATATATAAAGTATAAGAATATAAAATTTAAGTTTGAAAAACAAAGAAGAATAAGAAAAGATAAAAATAGAAAAGATAGAAAATATAATAGAGAGGACCGAGGATAGAATTGAAAATCAGAATTTAAAAATTAGAATTAGACTTTGAACCCGGAGTGCTATTTAGAGTCTTGCAAAATCTAGACTCTATAACTATATTAATCTTGAACTCTTAAAATCTTGAAAACTCATGAGTCGTGAAATTTCTCTGATCTTTGAATCTCTATTATCTTTAAAACTATACAGTCTTCAGTAATATTTCCTGTATATAATCCTGCATATATATATATATATATATATATATTCTATACAAAAAGTGTTAGTATATATTTTATAATCAATGATAATTGAAATAAGGTTGTTGTCATCAAAACTCCATTCTCCACCAAGTACATCACTTCGACCCATTCTCCATTCGTTTTGACGTTCATATTGAAGCCTCTGATGGTCTATTCATACCTAAAGCAATCAGCCTTCAACCCATCACAAATCAACCCTGAATGACCCAAAATCTTGTATGAAGCCCCGTTGCATCAAAGCAAAGCCATGCCACCAAGAATCAACGCCATCTGACCCACCATGGGTCGGTTACGGCCCACCATGGGTCGGTTACGACCCATGCGCTTAGCTTATTTGGGCATGAAACTTTTCGTGCCGTGATTCCACATCTTTCAGAGCGCCCCCGCCACGTTTCGTCTGAATCCGATCATTTGAACCTCCGATTTTCTCTGCTATACAATCCTACGATTCTATGACAAACGACCTGACATACAACTCAAGCAATGCAATCACTTCAATCGAAACAAACAGCAATTCAGCAAAACATGATCATACAAATATGAATAAATTCCAATTAAAATATAAACATATCACAATTATGAGATCTATCAAGATTTCTAAAATATGTATAAGCATGATTAATCTATCAATTTATCTAGTTAATATAATCAAATTTGGTTTCCTAGGGTTTCTTAATCTGAGTTAAATGTATATGATCATATCTAAGGTGATTTTACGATGCAACATATGAATACGATCCTAATTTTCCTATACAATCCACAGTTTCCATGCGAGAGATATCTATCACTCACAAATTTCTAGATTTGATAAAGATTCAATGAAATCAGGTCTAGACAATGCAAAAATTCCTTAAATTCGATGCAATTTGATGTGATCTAATCCTCTTTAATGATGATGACCTGTCTTTTATGTGCAATCTACAATGAATTTGATTGAAGAGAACGGAGAAATAGGGTTTCATGTTGAACCGGAGACTCATGGACGACCAACCTGAAGTTATGAATGAAGAGAGTAACCTTAGTCTTTTCTTAAGTCCCCCTATTTATATTTGTTGGTCATAGGTCTAATGGGCTTGGCTAATCATTCCTTTAGCTGCTCATCAGTCTGCCTAAACAACAGCTAAAACTTAAAACAATGATTCTTCCAAACAGCTGAACCAAATCCTTCATGTGACCATTCTACGGAATCGTAAATAACCAACTCGATCTAATGGAATCATTCTCAGCACTTGATTAGATCGCTATCAAAAGTTATGGTCCAAACAGCATACTGAAGGGAAAAATTGTCGTATCTGAATTTGGAAAAACATCATGGACATGTCTCACATCCCGTAAACAATATATCAAAATATGAGAATGTTTTGACCAATAGGGAATAAAGTATAATTATTTTACGATCAGTCGATATGTAAAATACAGGTCATTACAAAAAGCTCTAATTGTGATTGTGTAAATTTTATACTTAAGCATTTTATCACCTATCTAATTTATGCTATGTAGTTTTTGTATTATCTGAAAAATGCAGTTTTCCAACAAATAGTGCATCTCTTTTTTTGACTTTAAAATTGCGTTTGAATATTCAAATGGTGTTGTTTATAAAACTGTATTTTGTGTATCAGTACTAAACTAGATTTTATTTATCAAAAATGTAACTTTCTAATATGTATATTCCTATAGGAGTTCCACAATAAATTATATTAACTCATTGTGCTTTTGTTCCTACTGCTTTGGTGCCATGCAACACATTAGTACTTTTATTCACCTGCAACTGTAACATATTAGAAATTTGATCAGTATACCTTTATGGCATGAACCATAATGAAATCATTACTTCTTAAAATCAAGCCCGCTTATGTGCTGCCTCCATAACCAACATCTATGTCGAGAGAAGATGCATCCTAGATTGAACCAACAGGTACCTTTTCACGTCTCTTAGATCTAAAATCAAGTATTAATGATCTTTGAAAATATTTTCAGATTGATTTAGGTATCAGATTCCTACAACTTTGTGCCCACTGTTTTTTTATTTGCTATAAATTTGTCACCAACATTCTCACTTATTAACAGAAACCTCAAAACACCATTCGTCAGCTATCGTCCTACCTATCGGTTTTCAAAAAAATTCCAAATTTTCTTAATTTTTTCCTTTGCAGCGGTTGATCCTGGAGATGCAAAGGAGATTATTGTGATTTGTTAAAATATTATGACTCGCCATTGCTCCTTTACATGTTGGTTCAACCGCGATCGAAGATGTTGATCATGATGATGAACAGGATAGTGGGAGGTGATTATTCTATAAATAATTATTTCGATTTCAGCTTTATATAAAAATTTGTTTGATATCTATTTTTATTGTTATTGATCATAAGTCTTTCTCTTTTCAATATTGTATGCTAGCCCAGCTGCTATAATTGTTGATAAGCGTTTTATCATTACTGAAGACTTTCACATATATTAGCATTATTTAGATTATTGAAGGCTATTGCATATATTAATATTACTAAAAACTATTGCATATGATTGATATATGTTTTTATTATTTAACATTTGTGTAGACTATCCTAGACGATCACCCATCAGAACACTAATGTAGGATAACATATTGTAGATGCTTATGTATCTCAGTAGTTTCATTAATAATTTTTTAACATGCATGTTATTATCAATCAAGCTAGTGGGTCTTCTTGACTTTTTGTGATGAAAACTCCATCCTGTTAGGTGATATATTTAATGTGTGTTATTTTTTTTTTATTTTTTTAATTGTCCTAACATAATTAATTGCATTGATTATTTTATGTTTTAAATTGATATTTTATCATAGATGAATCATAATGATGCATACACGGGTAATTTTCTGCTTATTAAATAAATTCCATAATAATGATTTTGGATATATTATTTAAAATGGACTTGCTTTGCATATGTTTGTATTCTAAAGTGTTGTGGTTTGTGACATGAAATCACATATGTTAATGAAGATTGTTTTGATTAATTGATTGATTGATTTGATTTATTGACTAATTGATTTGTTTGATGGGTTGATTGATTGATTGGTTAATTGATTGATTGATTGTATCATAGAAGGAAAGAAATGAATAATTTTTATTCTGGATATATTTCCGAGGGGCAACCAGATATTTTCCTAGGCCTTCTGTTTTCCTATATTAGCAGCATCTAGTATTGGATTAAGAGCATGGGACTGAGACCGAAATAGTCAATCCAAAGGTTACCATCATTCTTCATTGTTCTCCTTCTCCAACAAAAGTTGTAGTCATCTAGAATTTTCCCCCTATCTCAATAAGGTTATTGATTCTTGTAATTTTGTTTATTTTTGGTTGTAGATCCATTGTATGTAAACAAAATTTGTATTGTTGAATCAATAAAGAGGGTGGTTGTGTGGAATGTCTTGTTTGCGCATGAGATTTCATATCTGTGTTGTTTTTCATAGAAATCATCTTTAAGTATTTGAGTGGATAAGATCCTGGTCGCTTCCGCAAAGGCACAATTTTCCTACCATGAAGTTGTATTTTCTAGATAAGGGAAAAATTGCATTGCATGTAATGTATTTGCTCAATATTTGTTACATTTGAATACTCATACAATGATATTCTTTGTCATATTCTAAATCATGTACTGTTCTCTTTTGTCCTAGCTTGGGACAAACTGTAAAAAATGATGGGGAAGCACCATTAACTATGTTTCAGGCTTCGAGGTATGCATATATACCAAAGGTTTGAGTTCATACATGACTTGGGATAGTTTGAGTTCTTTTAAATTATACATCAATTTTGAGATTGAGTGGTGTTTAGTTTAACTTTTACAACATTTAAAAAATTAATGACTTGATCATTGGTCTATTTTATCACATGAATTGTAATGATGTTTCACTCGTTTTTCACATACTTTGCAAACTATTTGCAAACATACTAATTTGAAGGAGAAAAAAGATAGCTCATGTTTTTCTTTGCATATTTAGTCTAGTACGTGCCTCAATGTCTTATGCATTATAATGAGAATACCTACAGATGGGAATAAATGTTCTACTAAATTGGTTTTGCTTTTTTTATGCATTAGTCAATAAACTAATCATGTTAGTTCGTAAATATTAATTATTCTCTAAGTTACATACATGCACTACACTATTCCAGTACTTTATTTTTATAAAAAATGATGTTATGATACTCAAAATACCAAAATTTGTCTGTATCTATATTTAAAAAAGGACATTGTTATTGACATTCCAAATATTGTTAAGGGGAGGCTAATTTTTTATTTTTTCAGAAATTGTTAAGGGAAGTATCAATGAGGTAAGTAGTCCCTTAATAAATAAAGGTAATTTTACATTATTACCCATTTAGCCCTTTAACGAATAAAGGTAATTTTACCTTAACAAATATTGCGAGGGCTATAGTAATTTTTTTTTTCAATTCGACATATATCGATTTTTTAAACCCTAGAGGATAAGCATTTCAGGAGGAATAAGATCAAACTATTTTTTTATTTTTTTTGGCAGACATAAATATGCGAAATATTATAATTACAAAGGCAATGCACCGAAATGATTATTAATTTTCGACATATCAATGTCGAATACATACATAATTGATTACGTGCTTCATTCAGTGTCGTGGTGACGAAATGCTTATTTTAATTCGGTTTCCCTTATCGAATAAGTTCTGTTTAATCTAATTTGAAGGGGCAAACTTGGAATATTGAGTAGTGTGAAATAATATATTTGTGTAGCCCCTTAACAATTTTTCAAAGAGTGGAGTGTTTTAAAAAAATGACCCCTCTTAACAATAGTTGGAGTGTCAATAACAACACCCTCAAAAAATCAGTACTTTGAAATGATATGGAAAATTACTTTTTAGTTGCTTTATTTGTGTTCATTAGTTTCCAATTGAAGTTGTTTCATATAGAAACTTTGTTTATCATCTAAAGCTTCTCGGAATTCACCAATCATTTTGTTCTTTGCATAATTTTTGATACAGTGCTTATCTACTATTTCTCTTAGAAATAAGCAGGTTTCGTTCAAGAAAAATTCTTGATATTCATACTATGGTAAAAATAAAAAATCCCTGTTCTTAAGTTAGCAAAATCGACGATTTCTAATGCTTAGGTTTCATTTGGTAACAACAAGATTAATGTTATACACTTTATTGAATCCATCAAAATAACGAGGACTACTTCTTTACAAAGGGTATCACTACAACAAAAATAGTCTTTTATAGCGTATATAGTCACTATTAAACGATACTATAACGGCCCGAAAAGCACTGTATATCGACATGTTATAAGAAACGGTTGAACAATTATAACACAGAAACAACCTCTATAAAGAGTGATTTTATAATGACAATATGCAGCTATGACACGTAAGGATAGTCGGTCGCAATTGCCGCTATAAAATGTCATTCTTTATGAAAATAACTAATTTCTATAACACTATATAGCTTCTATAAATTTTTAGCTCAATAACAGTTATATCACGTTATAAACCTACATATTAGCATTTCTAAATCCTTTTACAACCTGTATATGCCGTTATAAAATATGTAGATATAACACTTATTCAATGATATCCTTTTCTAGCAAGCTTCTGTATTACATTATCTTTTATAACGCTTTTCAGTATTTATAATAATAGCAATCAAATGAATCTTCATAACAATTTCAAAAGTAGTAACTCAACAAATGTAACACATATAGCAAGATAAAGGATCAACTAACAAAAAATATGTTCGATATATATGTTTTCAATTTCATATTGATGTCAATTTAAGTTAACAAAAAAATAAAACATAGTTCAAGTTTAAATTTTACAATAAAACCCCAACCAGTTAAATGGATAAATTTAGTATTTGAGAGCAACATCTAACTAGCAGTACATTAACCGTCATCCTCTTCCTGTTTAGAAGTGGCATGGTTGAACTTTTGAGTACGATACATTTTAGCAACCTAAAGTGCAATAAAATTAGCCTCAGCCTTATTATCATAAAAACCATACAACATATCATCAGGAATAAAAGAAAAAAGCATATGTATACACAAAAACATCTACATGCATGAACACAAATAAATATAAGTAACTATGTGTATGCATATGAACACGTATATATTATACATGTATACATGTTCAGATGTAGAAGCTTGGTCGGGGTTCTTGCCATCACGGATGTGTAACAACCCGTATTTTTATAACGTACTATAATCAATAATCGAGGCAGAATTTAATTCAAAAATATGAATCAAAGGAAACGGGCTATGCCATTGCGTTCGTTTCGGAAAAATACGCGAAATAGAGTCCGAGTTTTCGAAAATCGGAGTCCGTATGACCCGATTAAGGCCCAATGAAGTTTTCAGAAAATTTCAAGTTCAAAACAGATTTCGAATTTCGGGTTCAAAATTCGAAAAAGGGTCAGATTGGGCCAGGCGGGAAAATTCCCGCCAGAGCACCCAAGTCGACAGCCCTGTCGACTTGGGAGTCGACTTGGTTGGACCCAAGTCGACAGCCCTGTCGACTTGGCTGTCGACTTGGTTCAGCCGGGCAGTTTTGCCTGGTGCACCATTTTGGGGTTTTGGTTAGGTTTTGGGGTCAGATTCGGTTTTAAGGGCTGATATTGGAATTAGGGTTTAATCCTAAGGTTGAAACTAATCCTAATCTCTATAAATAAGCCCCTAACCTAACCCTAAATCATCATTATTCATTCAAGTAACTAAACTATGGCAAAATCATTCCTCTCATGGCCTCCACTCTTTTCATAAAATTCCTAAGTCATTTCTATGAGAGATTTTCCATGCATACAAGTGTTTTCAAGCTTGTATGAGTGTCATTAGCTTGCATTCAAGTCAAGTTTCCATATTTACATCATAAAGCAAGGGTTTTTGTTGATTTGGAGCTTTCATATTGGGTTTATTTGATTTCATAAGGGCTTGGCTCAATCTATTAATATATTTGTGTCTTCATAAGAATTTGTAAGCCCTTTTCTACTTTCATATTTAAACTCTAAAGTTAATGAATGATGCAAGTTGTGTTTGATCATTATGATATGCAAGTTTGTCATGATATGCAAGTTTACTATGTTATGTTACGCAAGTTTGATATGTTATGATATGCAAGTTTATCATGTTATGGTTGATCATTTTGCTCATGTTATCATGTTATGCAAGCTTATCTTGGGCTTATGAGCTTAAAACTTCAAGCTTTATGCTAAAGGTTGCATTTTGGCAACATGTAAGTTATCATATCCCTTATGATAACTTGCATGTGAGGCTAAATGCGAACTTATGGCAACTTCTACATGTCATTTATCACAATGTATCACTTATATGCTAAGTTTGGTTTTATGCATACTTTTGAGGCCTAAAAGTGTAATATGCAAGTATATGAACATATGTACATTTCATATGCCACCATGTTAAACTCGTGGCTTCAACACCTTTATGTCATGATTATGCCAAGTTCCCTCTTTCTATCCTTTATGCGCTATTGCGATATGTAAGCGATGGGGTTGCGTTTGGGGTTTGGTAAACTTAAAAGACATAAGAACATAAGATTGGGAATTTACCTATTAAGTTAGGTCTACCCATTGGGAATTTACCTATTAAGTTAGGTCTACCCAAATTCTTGAAAACTTGTAATATGTTTTGGAAACATGATGGACATGACACTTAGAAAATATAAGTGTGACCAACTCGAGGTTGGGTTGAGTTTGTAGCGTAAAACTACCCGGAACCGACCGGCTTAACTAGTTGCTACAAACAATAGGACCCAATGTGAGAAGTTGGTCATGTTGTACCTTGAACCCGAGGTTAGACCAAGTTGGGGTGTAAAGCTACCCGGACCCGCCCGGCTTAACTAGTAACCACAACAAGGTCTAATGTGAGAGGTTAAGGCACATTAAATTAATTAATGCCTCATGATTAGGGTTAAGTCATGGTCCACTTAATACTTAACCAATTTGGGCTTGGTAGATTAATCAGGGTTAAGTCGTGAACTCATCGTTACACTTAACCAAGTTAATCCATGATTAGCAAGAGGGTTAAACCGTACTTAACCCACTAGAAAATCCTAGCAATGGGGGTCCACTCCAGCAGTAATCCCAAGTTGTATCATTAAGACCCTAGGGACTAGGCTAGGGAGGGGGCACGATTACTGGACTTGAGGTAAGTGACCAAAAACGACGGCAGAATGGTACGCCGGTGTAGTTCCGGACGGACTATGGTCATGCACACAGTCCGTAGCCGGAGAAAACATGCACGGGTACCAGTAGATCGAGACTGTGCACTTATGTTTATGGTGTCCAGGGGTTTACACCCTAGGGCTTGATACACCCGAAGGGTGGACCCGGCACAGTCCGACTACAATTATGGTTGGGCCGTATTGACACCAACACGTGACGAGTTAGGCTTAGGGAGCCGATCGATTAGACCGTTTGGTTGGACCTCGTATTAGGGTCATCTCATGTTATTGGGCCAAAGCTTGGGCCAAGGGATCAATACTTGTTTATTCAAATCATGTTAGCTTGCTAGTACACCTGTGGTGCAAAAACCTTAAACCTGATTATGCGATGACACCTTTATCTACCTTGTTGGTTAATCATCATGCTAGTATGTTGTTATCCTTATGTTCATCCCTGCTTCTCATTCCAGTTAACTTTATCAGTTTACATTGATTGTAGTAGGGCTTACTCAGTCTTTTTGACTGACCTGTTTTCTTTCGCCTCTTTTCTTCCGTTCCCCCCCCCCCCAGGTTCTCAGGGTGGGAATATTGGAGCTTAGCTTGGGTTTCTAATCGCTTGCTTGTGGGATTTTAGCTCATGTACGGTCTTGACATGAAGCTAGCTATGGTTATCACTTATTTGGGGGATAGTACTTATGTATTTCAGTTTTTCAGTGATGTTGTTTTTATCTAGACTTGTGTATTTGGAAAGTTGACATTATGTTGTACCAGACTTGTTTTGAAATAGTTTGAAATCTTCGGCTGTTTTATTTATCTTATTTACTCTGTTTACATATATACATATGTTCTTGTTCTGCCTTGATATATCATTATGCATGTTTACCAGGTACAAACGCCCCTCCAAAGTCGGAGTGCTTGCAAGAGCCACCCTGGCGGAGGTGGGGTGTTACATTTGGTATCGGAGCATATGGTTTACGAGAAGGAACAAAAAGGTTTTTAAAACTTTTGGAAAACTATTTTCGAAACCAAGTATAAAGTATTTTCCGAAGAAAAGTCTAGTTTATTTTAAAGGCTATTCCCCAAAAAGCCATTAGCAAAATTCCTTCGTTTTTCTCCATTCTGAATCTGTCTTTTTCTTCGTTCTCAGTATGGCCAATAACTTTGCCATTCCGGAGGGAGTACACGTACCTGTTTGGTATAGGAGACTTTTGGAGGCTAGGGCGACCGGAGCCGGCCCCGCAGATGTTCCTCCTCCTCCTGTCGCTGATGTTCCTCCTCCTCCTGTCGCTGAGGTTCCTCTTCCTCCTCCCCCTCAGCATCCTCAAGCTGACTTCGCAAAGACTTGCAAAGATTTCAAAGCATTGGGTGGCAAGAACTTTCAAGGCACCGAGACTTATGTAGAGGCAAGGAATTGGTTGAAAGAAACCGAAGATCTTTTTGCCTTCTTTGATATAGATGACCGTAGGAGGGTTTTATTGGCAGTGTGGTTGCTAAAGGAAGAAGCTGCACGTTGGTGGGTGGTCACCACTGCTACTAGGCCAATTGAGACTTGGGATGACTTTCGGGGAAAGTTTGGACTAAGGTTCCTATCACTGAAGCAAGGGGACATGACTATTAGGGAATACATAGATAAGTTTAATCAACTGGCTCGGGTCGGTTTAGACTTGGTTAACACAGCTCAGAAGAAGGCCCTATACTTTGCTCTAGGATTAAACGAGCCATTACATGGTTTAGCCACGACTCATATACCCTTGGGGGCAACCTTCGAGAGTTTGGTGAATATGGACCTACTCAATAAAGAGAATAGGAGTGACAAGAAAGAGATCAAGATGAATGATACTCAAGCCAAGAAGACTGATTCCCAGTGGAAAGGAAATCAGGGTAATCCAAGTGGTCAGAGCAGTCAAGGCAATCAGAACAAGAACAAGAGTCAAGGCAACAAGGGGAACAATAGCAAGGGCAATAACGACAAGAGGAAGTGCCATTATTGCGGTTCAGTTGGGCATCTTATTAAGGATTGTAGGAAGAGAAAAAGGAAGAGTGGTGAATGCTTTCATTGTGGTGAGTTTGGACATTTCAGCAAAGATTGCCCGAAGAAGCAAGGGCAAGGTCAGACTCATTGTGCAAGACCATCTGGAGGGCGAGTTCATCCCCTCAACATCGTTCTTTCAGCTCATGATCGAGGTAGTGTTTCTGTTAAAAGTCCTGTTTACATTTCTGATTCTGGCACATCGCATAGTTTATTTCATCTGGTTTAGTTGAAAGTTTGCACCTAAGTACTAGTCTAGTTAATGATCCCGTGTGTGTTTCAAATCCAATTAGGGGTTCCGCCCATTTGTCTATGATCTGCGTGGATTTGAAAATTTCTATCTTGAGTGTAGAATTCTCGTGTGATGCTTATATTCTCGGTTTCATGGGGTATGGGTTGATTTTGGGCATGGATGGGTTGTCAAGTTTTGGAGCCATCCTTGATTTTTGAGCATAGGGTTGTGAGGCTCATGACTCGCCTCTGTAATACCCTAAAAATTTCTAGTAACCCTATGGGTCCCGTCATGTTGTGTTATCTTGAATCCCTCAACTCGTCTATCGATAGTTTGAAATCGGTGAAGGTGGTCCGAGAATATCCTGATATCTTGGGTGAAGTGAAGGGGGGTTACCCCTAAACGAGAGATAGATTTCCGCATATATCTGGTTGATAATGCCAAGCCAGTTACGTGGCCGGTTAGGCACATGGTCCCGCAAGATGAAAGTTAAGAAAGCAAGTCAAGGAGTTGCTTGAGAAGAACTTCATACAATAAAGCATTTCCGAGGAGGGTGCTCTAGTAGTATTCGCTAGTAAGGTGGACAGTTCGCTTCGCCCGTGTGTTGATTATCGTGAGTAGAACAAGGAGAATAGACAACCATTACCAAGGATCGATGATTTGTTTGATCAGCTTGTAGGAACATCTGCTTTCTCTTGATCTTGCTACTGGATTCCATCAGCTCAGAGTAGCTGAGGATAGTATAGACAAAACTGCGTTCAGAACTCCAGATGGATTCTTAGAATGGCTGGTCATGCCATTCGGTTTAACTAATGCACCCGCCTACTTCGTGGACTTGATGAGTAGGGTGCCTAGGGAGTTCCTGAACAAGTTTGTGGTAGTCTTTGTAGATGATATCCTGACTTTCTTAAAGAACGAGGAAGAACATGCTAGACACCTCAAGGAGGTGATGGATACGCTTAGAGCCCATCAGTTGAAAGCCAAGTCCTCCAAATGTCATTTTGGAGAAAAAGGAGATAGATTTCTTGGGCACATAGTTTCTAAGCAAGGCTTAGTGGTGGATCTTGCTAAAGTGGTTGCGGTTCAAAACCGAAAAGCTCCGACGAGGACAATTGAAGTAAGAAGTTCTCTCAGTTTAATTAGTTAGTTAGCGTCCCTTGAGCTTAGACCTACCCTTCTGGATCAAGTAGGGACTTCACAGAAAGAAGACCCGCAGTTAGTCGAGATCATGGACAAGTTGATTCGAGGCGAGATGGTAAGTCACCTCGCTATAGATGACAAGGGATGGCTAAGACGCGATGAGAGAAAGAAGGTTCTTGAAGATGCACATCACTCGAGGAGGTGGCCGAGTTTGTCCCAAGGTGCATGTTGTGCCAACAGATTAAGGCCGAGTCATAAAAAGCCCGGTGGGCTATTATATCCATTGGAGGTCCCCGCAATGGAAGTAGTAAAGCGTCACGAAGGATTTCGTGGATGGACTGCCTAGGTCAAGGAAAGAGAATACGAGCATGTGGGTCATAGTAGGTAGACTCACGAAGAGTGCTCATTTCACTCCGGTAAAGAGCGAAAGGACTGCATCATAGCTAGCGACAGTTTACTTTCAAGAAATAAAGCGGTTGCATGAGGTTCCCTAAAGTAAAGTTAGTAACCATGACTCAATCTTCACTAGCCAGTTTTGGGATAGTCTACGGGAAGTCATGGGCAAGCAACTGAATCTAAGTACGGCCTATCATTCGCAGGCGGATGGTTCATTTCGTTCAAGCATGAGTAAGAGCAATTGGCAACGTGGATTGGTATTTCAAAGAAAAGTTCTGCTGCGTGGAATACATTATAGTAAGTAAACGAGATCCAGGATTCACTAGTGAATTTTGGAGAGCTTGCATGAAACCATGAGGTCATAGTTATGTTTAAGCCAAGAATGATAGAAGAGTAAGTGAAAGATGAGAGGTGACAATGAAATGGGTTCCAACTCATATTGGGAAATAAGAGTTGAGAAGCCAAGAAATCATGAGGTAAAAGACGATCAAAACATAGTGGAGTCAAGCTCAAGGAAACGTGACTTAGAAGACCGAAGGCTAGATACGCGCATCATATCTCTTTCTAAGAGTATATCCTTGATCCTTGTTTTCCGGTGAAACTTACTTGCATGTTATCTTTTACATATATCCTCTCGGTCCCGTTCTCGATCCCATTTCTGCTGTAAACTCCATAAGGGGGTGTGACTCATCGGTTAGTAATGCATGTCAGGGTTTGAAGGGGTCCGTTAGGTTGACTAAACCTTTTGGGCTTTTATAGGATTGGGGTTGGGTTAGGAAGGGATTTCTTGTAATCCGAAAGGAGTATATCCTGCTTATCTTCCCGATCTCTTTGTAGCATATCTTTCTTTTGCTATCTATATCATGTTAATCTTGTCATGAGAACCTTAGGTAGAAACCCTTTGGATGAAACATGTGTTTGAAACATGTTATGCTTGATGTTTGCAAGTGGTTGCAAGTGTTTGCAAGTGGTTACTCGTGGATGCATTATACATGTTAGGCACTAGATCGGCTCACACACTCCTCATATTGCATATGCATGAGTGTTTATGCTTATTCATGGATGAAAATTTTTGTGTTATCACATGGATGCTGCATATGGATGTATGTTATGTGCACACATATAGATGTTATACATTATGTTAGGAATTGCATACATATGGATTCATTTCACTAACATAATTTGCATTAGATAAGTACATATACACACACCTTTGCATATGTTCATACAACATTTAGAATCTTGGAAGGACAATGATTGCTCGTGGATGATGTTTTGAGTAGATGGATGTTGGATGGTAGGATATGTTCTTCCTAACTTAGAGATTTCGGGGACGAAATCCTTTAAGAAGGGGGAGAATGTAACAATCCATATTTTTATAACGTACTATAATCAATAATCGAGGCAGAATTTAATTCAAAAATCTGAATCAAGGGAAACGAGCTTTGCCATTGCTTTCGTCTCGGAAAAATACGCGAAATAGAGTCCGAGTTTTCGAAAATCGAAGTCCGTATGACCCGATTAAGGCCCAATGAAGTTTTCAGAAAATTTCAAGTTCAAAACAGATTTCGAATTTCGGGTTCAAAATTCGAAAAAGGGTCAGATTGGGCCAGGCGGGAAAATCCCCGCCAGAGCACCCAAGTCGACAGCCCTGTCGACTTGGGAGTCGACTTGGTTGGACCCAAGTCGACAGCCCTATCGACTTGGCTGTCGACTTGGTTCAGCCGGGCAGTTTTGCCTGGTGCACCATTTTGGGGTTTTGGTTAGGTTTTGGGGCCAGATTCGGTTTTAAGGGCTGAGATTGGAATTAGGGTTTAATCCTAAGGTTGAAACTAATCCTAATCTCTATAAATAAGCCCCTAACCTAACCCTAAATCATCATTATTCATTCAAGTAACTAAACTATGGCAAAATCATTCCTCTCATGGCCTCCACTCTCTTCATAAAATTCCTAAGTCATTTCTATGAGAGATTTTCCATGCATACAAGTGTTTTCAAGCTTGTATGAGTGTCATTAGCTTGCATTCAAGTCAAGTTTCCATATTTACATCATAAAGCAAGGGTTTTTGTTGATTTGGAGCTTTCATATTGGGTTTATTTGATTTCATAAGGGCTTGGCTCAATCTATTAATATATTTGTGTCTTCATAAGAATTTGTAAGCCCTTTTCTACTTTCATATTTAAACTCTAAAGTTAATGAATGATGCAAGTTGTGTTTGATCATTATGATATGCAAGTTTGTCATGATATGCAAGTTTACTATGTTATGTTACGAAAGTTTGATATGTTATGATATGCAAGTTTATCATGTTATGGTTGATCATTTTGCTCATGTTATCATGTTATGCAAGCTTATCTTGGGCTTATGAGCTTAAAACTTCAAGCTTTATGCTAAAGGTTGCATTTTGGCAACATGTAAGTTATCATATCCCTTATGATAACTTGCATGTGAGGCTAAATGCGAACTTATGGCAACTTCTACATGTCATTTATCACCATGTATCACTTATATGCTAAGTTTGGTTTTATGCATACTTTTGAGGCCTAAAAATGTAATATGCAAGTATATGAACATATGTACATTTCATATGCCACCATGTTAAACTTGTGGCTTCAACACCTTTATGTCATGATTATGCCAAGTTCCCTCTTTCTATCCTTTATGCGCTATTGCAATATGTAAGCGATGGGGTTGCGTTTGGGGTTGGGTAAACTTAAAAGACATAAAAACATAAGATTGGGAATTTACCTATTAAGTTAGGTCTACCCATTGGGAATTTACCTATTAAGTTAGGTCTACCCAAATTCTTGAAAACTTGTAATATGTTTTGGAAACATGATGGACATGACACTTAGAAAATATAAGTGTGACCAACTCGAGGTTGGGTTGAGTTTGTAGCGTAAAACTACCCGGAACCGACCGGCTTAACTAGTTGCTACAAACAATAGGACCCAATGTGAGAAGTTGGTCATGTTGTACCTTGAACCCGAGGTTAGACCAAGTTGGGGTGTAAAGCTATCCGGACCCGCCCGGCTTAACTAGTAACCACAACAAGGTCTAATGTGAGAGGTTAAGGCACATTAAATTAATTAATGCCTCATGATTAGGGTTAAGTCATGGTCCACTTAATACTTAACCAATCTGGGCTTGGTAGATTAATCAGGGTTAAGTCGTGAACTCATCGTTACACTTAACCAAGTTAATCCATGATTAGCAAGAGGGTTAAACCGTACTTAACCCACTAGAAAATCCTAGCAATGGGGGTCCACTCCAGCAGTAATCCCAAGTTGTATCATTAAGACCCTAGGGACTAGGCTAGGGAGGGGGCACGATTACTGGACTTGAGGTAAGTGACCAAAAACGACGGCAGAATGGTACGCCGGTGTAGTTCCGGACGGACTATGGTCATGCACACAGTCCGTAGCCGGAGAAAACATGCACGGGTACCAGTAGATCGAGACTGTGCACTTATGTTTATGGTGTCCAGGGGTTTACACCCTAGGGCTTGATACACCCGAAGGGTGGACCCGGCACAGTCCGACTACAATTATGGTTGGGCCGTATTGACACCAACACGTGACGAGTTAGGCTTAGGGAGCCGATCGATTAGACCGTTTGGTTGGACCTCGTATTAGGGTCATCTCATGTTATTGGGCCAAAGCTTGGGCCAAGGGATCAATACTTGTTTATTCAAATCATGTTAGCTTGCTAGTACACCTGTGGTGCAAAAACCTTAAACCTGATTATGCGATGACACCTTTATCTACCTTGTTGGTTAATCATCATGCTAGTATGTTGTTATCCTTATGTTCATCCCTGCTTCTCATTCCAGTTAACTTTATCAGTTTACATTGATTGTAGTAGGGCTTACTCAGTCTTTTTGACTGACCTGTTTTCTTTCGCCTCTTTTCTTCCGTTCCCCCCCCCAGGTTCTCAGGGTGGGAATATTGGAGCTTAGCTTGGGTTTCTGATCGCTTGCTTGTGGGATTTTAGCTCATGTACGGTCTTGACATGAAGCTAGCTATGGTTATCACTTATTTTGGGGATAGTACTTATGTATTTCAGTTTTTTAGTGATGTTGTTTTTATCTAGACTTGTGTATTTGGAAAGTTGACATTATGTTGTACCAGACTTGTTTTGAAATAGTTTGAAATCTTCTGCTGTTTTATTTATCTTATTTACTCTGTTTACATATATACATATGTTCTTGTTCTGCCTTGATATATCATTATGCATGTTTACCCGGTACAAACGCCCCTCCAAAGTCGGAGTGCTTGCAAGAGCCACCCTGGCGGAGGTGGGGTGTTACAGGATGCGTAGTAAGTAATGGAAACACCGCGAAATTCCCATTAAAGATCAAACATTTTGACATAAGAATGCATGCAAATTTTATAACATAAATTATGTTTCAAATCAAGCATTAATATTCAATGCAGACATAATCATCTCTTAATACCTTATTTGGATCTATTATCCCACTGACAGCATGATGAACATGAACAATGCTCAAATCAACTGCTTTCACCTCCCAAACCTGTATTGTTGGAACTGTCAGGCATCTACCCTGAACGACTCAAATGCGACCACTAGTAAAATCAGCTATAACTTATAACCACCTCATCCATGTGAGTCCACTAGGGTCTTTTTATTTAGCATATCACATGTTCAGTACATAACCAATTTGTTTCCAAAGATACAATGCAACATATGGTTAAAACGTGTGAACCTTACGGTGATACACAACCAGCAAGGCTTGGCGACTTATACTGTCATATGGAAATTTAGCAACAAATATTGGTCTACCATTAATCACCTGACCAACCTTCATTTCATGGCACATCACAGTTTTCCCAGGGATTATTTTAAATAGCATGATTAATGTGAAGCAACACAACATTTTGATTGAAAATCTGAAGTACAAATGAAAATTTACCAAAATCTTTGGCTAACCCCATATAAAAGCAAATTACCAGTGTAGTTACCATTGCCTGCTAATGTCAAGTACTTCAAACCATTATTTGTTGTCGTATGCTATTGCAAAGGACCTACTAAGCATTAATCAAGATTAAAACTGGAAGATAAAACTAGTCAACAAATAACAATACTAGGATGTCTGCATCAAGATTACACCTAACAATATGCAGGTTTTAAAGGTTAAGGACAAAATCATGAAACATGAGTGATATGCTTTTATTACCTCTGATGGGTCAAACAAAACATTTGGTTTCACAGAGTCAGCATATCTATAATATGATAGAAATGAAGTGTTAGCTTATATATCAGTTAAAAAGAAAAGAAAATTAAAAAAAGAGGGAATTGTCTGCATAGAATGATTGTTGATGATATCTCACCTTTGGACTAGAAATTATTTTACTACGGAGATTTTCAAAACAATCTCCAAGCTACTTTTCACAAAAACCAGTGCCTACAAAATATTATGTTACATCTAAAGTTAACAATAGTACCAAATAAAAGCAAACTGGGGAAAAAAAGATTTTTACATCTTAAGTCAGCATTATCTTTTCTGTAAATCATTTCAAGTTGCAGGTGTTATTTGTGACATAATATAATAGGATGAAAATCAAGAAATCTTGCGTTAGATATAAAATCATAGTTGTAGCCTAGAAAAAAGCCAAATTTATAATGGACGGACTGCAAATAAGACTATAATATGTATATCTATAAATAAAGTTGAAGAAATTTACAATTGAATTCCTGTTTGAGGTGTAATATGGACATAGGTTGATTAAAACGCCACATATGCAGCTCCATCTAGATTTAGAGCTTGTTTAATTCCAATGCTAATTCCAAATTATATCGTACTTACCAAAAAGTAAGTTGTCCTTGAAGTAAAAAATAAATAGACTCTCAGTCAGTAAATAAAGAAACAGCATGGACAAATTCATTCCAAATTTATTACAAGGGTTCCAAAAACAAAATTAGCAGTTTATACAAGAATTGAATTTTCAAATATGAAACTTGCCTATGAACAAAATTTTCAAATATGAATAGCTGTACTGGAACCTACATCACTTAATGATCACGCTATCAATCATGTTTCGATACCTTTCAATTATAAGTTTCGATAATTGTTGGCATATTTGTTTACACGGAATTAAGAGTAATATACAATTATAATTAGCTAATTATCCATAATAAAAATTCAATATTGTCCATGCTCATAAACAAGTTGGCATTTAACATATTATGACTATTATATATAGTTTTAGTGGAACCCATATCACCTAACATTCACATTATCAGTCTTATTTCCATATCTTTCAATGATAAGTTTAGCTTATACAAGAACAAAATTTTCAAATATGATACTCGCTTAAGAACAAAATTTTCAAATATGAATAGCTTTACTGGAACCCGTATCACTTAATATTTACATTATCAATCATGTTTTGATACCTTTCAACAATAAGTTTTGATAATTGTTGGAATATTTGTTTACATAGAATTAAGAAAAAAAATACCATTATAATTAGCTAATTATTCATAATAAGAAATCAATATTATCCATGCCCATAAACAGGTTGACATTTAACATATTATGACTATTATATGAATAGCTTTACTGGAACCCATATCACGTAACATTCACATTATCAATCTTATTTCTATACCTTTCAATGATAAGTTTCGATAACGGTTGTCATAATTTTTTCACACAGAATTCAGAAAAAATGTACAATAATAAATAGTTATTCATGAATAAGAAATCAATATTGTTCTTTGTTAGAATTCAGACACAAAGAGATGAGAGAGACAAAGCAATGAACAATTGCAGACTACATTTTATTAATTTGTGTTGTCCATTACAAGAGAAATCCTTCTCCCTTTATACAAGTTTTTACAATCAAATATAAGGAAAGCATTAAAAGCAGAATTTATGATATCCCATAAAATATATCCTAATAGGTTTCCTGTTTTATCTCCATAATTGGTTTCCTGTTTTATCTTCATGAGGTTTCCTCTTATATCTCCATAGCATATCCTTCATAGCATATTCTCCAGGTCATAATAGGTTTCCTGTTATATCTTGTAGCATATTCTCTAACATCCCCCCTCAAACTAACGATGCTGAAAATCGTGAGTTTGCCAAATAGAAGCTCCAAACCGAAGAGTGGCCCAAATAGAAGCTCCAAACTCCAAGCACTGGTCATTCAAATCAAAGCCTTCAACTGGTTTTTAAAGTGGACCACACTCAATAATGGTTTTTAAAGTGGACCACACTCAATAATGGTTTTTAAAGTGGACCACACTCAATATTAATGGTTTTTAAAGTGGATCACACTCAATATTAATGGTTTTTAAAGTGGACCACACTCAATATTAATGGTTTTTAAAGTGGACCACACTCAATATTAATGGTTTTTAAAGTGGACCACACTCAATATTCAACACCATCCATTTCCATCTCCATAACAAAACAAACTCCATCATCATCACAAACAACAATCCAACCAACACAGCAAAACTGCTCCATACAAAACACCCCTCCTTCATCATCGCCATACATACAAAACACATCTCCCTACGTCCATCACATCAACTCTCACATAAATCACCAAACTATTACTAGAAAACCCAGTCCTTCATCTACAAACGCAAAAACCACATACACCTCAAACAAAATCAATCCAGACTCTCAACATCTCCTTTTTTTTTTTTTTTTTTTGTAAATTACACAAACACCATTACAACAACGTACACACATCAGCCACGTTCAAGTATTCAACAAACCGCACTTTCAGTTTATTAGATTGATGACTATTCTACCTGAGTCACCTAAAAGATATTGTTCATTTTTTTTTTAAATTTCAATACCACGCAACAACTTCAAAGCATCGCCATCCACATCTCTAAGACCCCTCCATACCTTCATCACGCTGATCCAAGCAGCAACTCAGTCATCACAAACCATATTCGCATCTACTGCCAAAACTCCTCATCAAATTGCAAACACCCACAAACAACGAAACCAGCTTCTTCACCAGAAATCAAAGACTTCAGCCAATAGTCAATCCGACACCCAACTCCTAAAAATCACCGTCCCATACTCCACACGCAAGCTTCAACAATCCACGCTGCTTTAGTTTGTGATGGAATACGACGTATTTGGGTATTGATGGGTTTGTGGATGAAGAACCCTTTTTTTTTTAATATACATATACATATCTCAAATTTTTTTTTTTAAATATATATGTACATATCTCTCTCCTTCCTTTGACCTGCTCTGATACCATGATAGAATTCAGATACAAAGAGATGAGAGAGACAAAGCAATGAACAATTGCAGACTACATTTTATTAATTTGTGTTGTCCATTACAAGAGAAATCCTTCTCCCTTTATACAAGTTTTTACAATCAAATATAAGGAAAGCATTAAAGGCAGAATTTATGATATCCCATAAAATATATCCTAATAGGTTTCCTGTTTTATCTCCATAATTGGTTTCCTGTTTTATCTTCATGAGGTTTCCTGTTATATCTCCATAGCATATCCTTCATAGCATATTCTCCAGGTCATAATAGGTTTCCTGTTATATCCTGTAGCATATTCTCTAACATTCTTGCTCATAAAATGGGAGAGTAAAATTCTTACATTTACATATTTGTGAACAAATTTCACAATTTCTTTTTTTTTTTTTAACAACAAACATATAATTTACACTTACAACCATATCTGCATTAGAAATCTCTAAATATACGGTATTCCTTGATTTAAATGTTGTATGATCCAGTATTTGAACTTTAAGGTTTACATTTTGAATCTCGTTTTGAAACCTGACATGCTACTGTCATGCACCATTACAAAAATGTTTTGCAAATTATGTGGAACAGTGCTAGGAACACCACCACTAGTTATGTGTGCTTATCGATTATTCACTGCATAATGACTTACGTATCAGTTCTTATTCTTTTCAATTTATTCATTTTCAAGTATCGGTCAGTGGAAATATACCCACGAAGGAGTACAACCCAACATTTTACATGTATAAAAAATAATTATAAACAAATTATCTGCATATTATACGTTGAAGGAATGATTGAATGATAAGATATTCTACGAAGATACATGCACACTGCAATAGAAGACAAAGCAAGCTATATTCAATTATCATGGTTAGTAAAACCATATCACCTGTTAGCTTGTTTAAATTTGTTTTACTAACCATGTTGTTAACCCATAAAATATGGTTTTTATACGAAACGTTGCCAGGTCGTTCCTACATGGTCAAACTAGGTCATCTAACATCAGATCGTTAGACCTTAGACCGTTGGTTCAAGAAGGCATCTCAAGATCACTTAAGGTTCTAAGTCATTCAGGCGTTAGACCATACAAAGGATGTACCTTAGGTCGCTTCATCATTAGGTCATTCAGCTAATATAAAGAGCTAGGTCATCATCTTTCGAAGCCAAGTCAGGTCGTTATAAGCATTTACATCACCGGTCGTGCTAAGGTTATGAACTCGGGTCGTTGTCCTTGATGATAAGGTCATGTCGCCAGCTTAGAAATGCAACGTCCCAGAATTTTAGAGATTTAATAATTAATTAATTTAATTATTTTAATCTATTGGGTTGATAATTTAAATGGTTTGAATCTAAAAATTCTGAATATTTAATAATAATAATAATAATAATGGGATAATAATATATTTATTTCCGAAATAGTCGAAAATATAATAGAATTGATAATGTTGTGTGAATTGGATAACGCAAGAGTTTATTGGCCGGTGTCACAAAAGTTTCCATTATGGCTGTGATTTTTGTGTGTGCATTTAGAATTTAGAGGGTACTAATGTTTGTAAAATATTCAGTCTACTTCCACTCCATATTTGTGTCATGAATTAAGACATTCAAGTGGTCGATGCACTATGCACATAGTTGTTCAAAAATTTAAGGCGTATAATTAACAACTCTTGATCCGAAATCAAATTTCCGAATGACTGACTGTTAACCGATTCAAACTACATGCCAATTTATGATCAAGAAAGAAATAGTACGAAATTGCTAAATGCTTAGCGGATCAACTTTAGCCTACAGGTTGCTAATATCATCGTTAACGTAGGAATAAGTTTGGATTTGACATAAGCGGTTCAGATTTAGTGCTAATGAGTGAAGTTGATATAGCTGTAGAAGAATTTAACGCTAAACCAATCCTGTCCTATTTTACTTGCATGCTAGGAGTGTCTTCAACGAAAGGAGAATTTTAGAGTTTAAGTAAGTTAGAAACTATAACGAGAAGGGTAAAGAAGGATATATTTATATATACATACATACATACATACATACATATATATATATATATATATATATATATATATATATATATATATATATATATATATATATATATATATATATATATATATATGGGTCAAAGCATGACTGGCCTGAAACATTTCAGGTTTCAACTAACTAGGGATTTTCGCCAGATTTCGAATAAAACCTAGGTATGTCCATGTCCAGATTTGAAAGGACATATACATGTAGGCATTCATATTAATAACAGGCAGTGGCTATAACCATCAAAACAAGTAGCAAGCATAGGTAACAAAGCAATATAAGCCAAATAAAATGAATTGAAGAGCAACAAACTTTCAAATTTACCTAGACTCATAAATGTGATGGTATTACTTAAACCAATAGAGGAGGGAGGCACCAGTATGAGGACAGCCAAGTCGTTTTCTATTTGGGTGAGCAAATTAAAGTATCAACCCATTTAATGCTCACAAAAGTATGAAAATATACAAAAATATATAACACAGCTCAGCGAATATGATCAAACAAAAATAATAATAATACTTATACACTACATCATTAAAGTACAAAGACAACTCAAGATTCTGTACGCCTTAACAATGAAGTAATAGAAAATATATATACAGACTATCAGTCTTTATAACTTCACAAAGGCCTAAGAGTATAGAGAACCAGCCTGTGTTTTCTAATCAATCAGTATATGCTTTCAACGGCACAAAGGCCAAAGGGTATAGAGAACCAGCCTGCCTCATCTATTCCTTCTTAACCAAGGATTAAAGTATATAAGTACGCAAGTCCTTCTACCGATTCATCCCGTTTCAGCAATATAAAGAACAAAGCAAAATCATAACAATTTTAAGCCCAAACCAAAGTCGATCTTCCTCGTAATAAAAAAAACAGTGATAAAAGAAGGACACTAATTGGGCGGCAATGTAAATAAAGGAGCAGTGGATTCTTGTATTATGCATATGAAGGTGTTGAGAGCATGGTAGGAGTGGAGTTCGAAAGATACAAAAGGGGTATGAGCTGATGGGTGCTGGAGGAAGATGTGCGAGGCGGGTAGAGGAGCTACGCGAAGGGGGGAGGGGTTCGTTCATGGAGAAGGTGCAGTAAATTGGAATGGAATGGAGTGTTGTGAAAGTGGGGAGTAAGAGGACCATGTAGTAGCGGTCAGGTATTGAAACGTGGTAGAATAGTTCAGTTCTTTGGTACCTGCGTGATTCTGTTAACATGATGGAGAAAAGGAGTTTGGTTATGAAAAAAGGGGAGAATGGGGGACACGAGAAGGACTGGAAGGGTTGCGGCTATGATGATTTCAAAACTGGAGAGTGCTCTGTCATTTGGGAAGAAGCACGACTATAGCAAGTAGAAATTGTGCATGGGCCAAAATGAATGGTTGAGCCCATTTAAAAGAAAAAAAGGGAAATGAAAAATATATGAAGAGTAGTAACACCAGTTTCTTTCAATTCGAGAAAGATAGAGTAGCATGCAGGTCTGGTATTTTCAAATTGGAGTATGGGCCGACTTTAGGATGGTGTGGCCCAGCTCTAAAGTTTATTTTTAATTTAAAATTACAATATAAATTTATTAATTTTATACCGTGCTCATACGTTATCAAAATTCAACAAAATAGGATCCGTTGGGATTGTACGGATGGATGCTATACAATGGAAGTGGTTTAGAGCAATTTGGAGCTCGGTTGAATCTTTGGAAGATAAAACGTCCGAACGAATTTATTGACCGTTTACCGTTATTAACGATAAAACTGCCAATGTGAGTAATCTCACAAACTCTGTTCAGTTTTATAAATATTATAAATGTTATTTAATACTTATAAATGATGGTTGAATATTGTGTGATGGTTGTTTGAATGGATTGCTTATAAATTGATCGAAATAATATATACAGTTATATATATATATATATATATATATATATATATATATATATAAAACGTTAACTGGATATTGATTCTATTTATTTTAATATCTCACATTGTTATGAAATAGTGCTATTATTGTTCACTAACATCTGTGGATGCAGAGAAACAGGTTGGAGGATTCAACTGGATTCCTCAACAATTTATTGTTATTTTTCATATATTGTATATTATGATGTCATAAATAATCTGTGATTGATTATTATGTGATTGGATTTATAAACAACATTTAACAAGAATTTGGTATTAAAATACCATAAAATATATTCGAATATATTGGAAAAGAAATTGGGGTTTTAAAAAGGGATTTCTATTTTTAAATAGAAATGTAATTTCAATTAGTTAGAATATAATAACTTTTTTTGATTACATAAAAACAAGTATTTTGATTTATAAACGATATTTATAAACCAAGCAAAATGATTATTTTTAAATAGTTCTAAAAATATAAATTCAAGAAAACAATTGATTTAAAAAGGTAAATGGGAAAATCGTTTGAAAGGAAACAATGAAATGATTTTGATGTTCGAAATTAAAATAGGATTGAAATAAATCCGTAAGGATTTATAATTAGCATTCGACTATGTCGAATATATATTAAAAATAATTTATTCTTATAAAATAAATATAATGAAATTTAGGATTTAATTAAAATTTGGATTTGTTATCGAATAAGAAATCGAATTTAAATTATAACTTAAAGTCGGTGGCCACTACCCATTGGCCGTGTGCGAAGCACGTGTCTCATCCTAGTTGTAACTTATAAAATGAGCTATACAGCGAATAGTTAATGAGTTATATAGTGAATAGTTAATGATTTATACATCGAACAGTTAATGTGTTATACAGCGAATAGTTAGTGAGTTATATAGCGAATAGTTAATGATTTATACAACGAACAATTAATGAGTTATACAGCGAATAGTTAATGAGTTATACAGTGAATAGTTAATGATTTGTACAGCGAAGAGTTAATGAGTTATATAGCGAATAGTTAATGAGTTATACAGCGAATAGTTAATGATTTATACAGCGAACAGTTAGTGAGTTATACAGCGAATAGTTAATGAGTTATACGGTGAATAGTTAATGATTTGTACAACAAATAGTTAATGAGTTATATAGCGAATAGTTAATGAGTTACACAACGAATAGTAAATGATTTATAAAGAAAATAGTTTATGATTTATAAAGCGAACGGAGGTAGATAGAAATGGATTTATAAAGCGAAAGGAAATGGATTTGTAAATGCAAGATAAAGGAATTCGTAAATGCAAGGTTAACGATTTCGTACAGAAAATACGAAGGGTTGTGAAATGGAATCTGTAATATTATTTATAGAAGTAAAGTTGAGTTATTTTAATTAATTTTGCAAAACGATATTTAAATAATATTGAATTGATTTGTGAGATTATAATAATATAATTGCTTTAAAAATGTTAAAGGGAATATGATAGGGTTTTATGAAATTGGAACTTGTACGCTGGATGAGTTGGGTATTTTCTGGGGATCGATCTGATGTTGGTTTCGGCCTTCGGGGTTGATGCTTAGAGAGTTATTCTCTTACTAGTTTACAATTAGGAACCGATGAATAGGGAAGAATAGCGATGCAAGAATAAACCATTGGAAATGTTTTCCGATGGTAATAAAGTATATTTTCTAAATATAGTAAATAAGAGTTGTAGATATATGGATTTAATTCCCGATGTTAAAAAGAGATATTTTCTATGTATAGAAAATAAATAGTTTAAAATACTGGGAAAAGTTTTCCAAAGAATCATAAGAGGCTAAATGAGTTAGAGAAATATATTTGAGTAAAGATGTTAAAGGGGGTCAGTGTCGATTGATGATTGATCGGTAAGATTTCCATTTGGAAATACGACCGTTGTTTGTACACATGTTTTTCTTTGATAGTTAAATCACCAACTATCAAAGTTTTTGACTATTTCCGTTGTCAATACGGAGAGACCGGGATCAGATTTATGATCTGAAAACCACTCCGTATGGGCATTATCATTTCGAATCAAATAGATCGAAGACAATTGAAGACGGAGTTTATACAAGGGTTATTCTAGCGATCCTAGGTAGAAATTGCCTAAGATGGATTACAGAATAATTCCTTCGGTTTGTTCAGTCCCAGGACAACTTGAATGAATGAATGTCTGACAGAGTATATTTGGTAGATTACGTAAGTTGATCGTTTCAAATGTATTTACATTAGTGGCGGAGGAATTCATTTCTCTTAGCTTGTACCCGTGGTATTTTTGGGAAAATCAATTTGTGATTTGATGGGTATGCCGATGTGACATTCAAAGTAAATAAAGGAGCGATCTGTTAAAAGATACGTTATGACCTCAAGCCTCATCAACTGGGAAATGACAAAAATCGGGCAGGCAGCATGGCTTAGTGGGTCGCACCCAATTAGGGTATATTGTCACCATCTAGAGAATATTCATATTTGTTACTTCTTTCAATTCTGTATCTCCCAGGAATGGTTATGTTGGTATACCAATCGTAAGGTGACAATATATTCAGAACATTCAAGCGAAATGAATGGCCGGTCATGTGTGGCTGAGTTACAAGATGCTCTTGTTGAACTCCAGTGTATCGCTTCTAGATTACATGAAGCGACCTGAACCTCCCCGCGAAGGGAAGCCCGGATTGAGTTGAGAAAAAGACGAACCAGAACACAAACAAAAGAACATTTCATTGCTTGTTACAAAAATTTCATTAGAATACAAGAATATACAGAGTAAAATTAATATTACACATCACGAAAATATCAGAGATTTACAATTTACAATGAAGCAGAAAATAATACAAAACACAACTGAAAAGAATATGCGGATACAGAGCTTTCCAAATATCATTCCAGCTATAAACCAGGATCCTGTGAATATAAATCTGCAAAACCAAAACTACTAGCTGCCCGTGCGGAAAATAGGGGCAACCAGAGTTTAGGTTAAAAAAAATAAACTCTAGGTCAGTCATGTGACTGATGTGAGAACTAAAACAGTTATTAATCATTATTTTAAAGTTAGGTAAATCAAGGGACCACACCGTATAACACGGAATAAGTTTCCTACCAAGAATACCAGTGCATAAAATAAACAACGCAATGCTAAATAAAGAACAATGAAGCTATTATAAGACCCAGGTCTCATCAAACAATGCAACTTAAGCCGGAGGATAGGGTTTTACCTTATAATAGCCAAAGAATGCTTGATACACTAAATTTCATCTTTTATTATTACTATAAGTGAAGAAAACAACTTCAAATATAAATGTATCAATCATAGACGACATGACTACCATATATCATGTCGCCATACTAGGATCTAAAATCAATACCTCAAATGTCACGTACTGGAAGTTGGATTTCCATCTGTGAACCAAGGCAAGGGATCGTCTAAGCCCGCTTCGAGACTGTCTAGCCCGAGCCTTAGGCAAGCGCGCAAGCAAGCCTTGGATCGTCAGGGCCGGTCCATACGGAGTGGATTAATAATACCGTAAACGATATGCTAGCCTACCCTATGGAGCATCAATGAGCCAAATGACTCCATCGGTCCCGGATCGACCGATATAACCGAAGCGCCCCGCAATTCATCATCCACATAAGTAAAATGTCAGGGCGTGTAAAACCCAAAACACCACTCCTAGCTAGAAACCAGCATATGTCCAATTTCCCTGATGTGCTCTCCCGTTTCTGGTTCACATCGGGGTGTGAGGCTCATGAATTAACGCTACACAAAGCTACGCCACAAAGGCCGTGCTTTGATCATCAACCACAAGACTCTACTTTTCAACAAAAGCCTTAATCATTTACATCTCAGCATGCCACACAGGCAATTCACCCTATGCAACCGATGTCTATCAATCACACAGAATGAAATTCGATGTCAGACACACATCCATTTACAAGTTCGTTCTGCGTTTGAACGAAACCGGAGGCACCTTATTCCTCCCCTATATGTCCAATACATGGGAGAGGCCCTCGCATATCCGTCGATCTCCAAGTACGTCTGGACGATCACCACTTATTACCTCGCCTTGGGTGTACAACCCAATCAAGACATCAGTAATCATCCGAACGATATGGAGATCTCCGGTCTTCAACCACAGTCTTCATCCTCGACACATCGTCGAATCCGTTATTCAGAATGGGATAAAACCGATCTTTCTGAATAACTCGCGTATATAATAAACAAGTGCTATAAAAACACAACATACGCCCAATTCCGATATGGAATATTTCTTTATCCAATTATTCATATACTTTGGGAAAGGTTCCCGTTAATTTTATCAAAGATAAATTCTTTAAATTTATTCTTTAATCTTCCTTTGGATATTAGTTCAAACTAATTAAAGATGCATTAAAACTACACTTGGTTTTAATCTTCCCAAAAATCAATATTAACGATTGTTTTAACTTGGGAAACCATATCCTGTCTTTAACTGGGTTAAAGAACCAATGTCATTTAAAACACGGTTCACGATAAACCCAAAATCACATTCCATTCTATCAGCTTTTAACTGTAAATTAGCAAGTGAACAATTCCCTAAGTATTAACCCCAAAGTCCGAAACCAGCATCAGATCAATACCCAGAAAACCATTCAACTTAACTAACCTCCTGCTAGTTTCTGATTTTCTTAAATACATTGGGTATAAGAACGACATTATTAAAGATAGCATTCACGACAACCCAAAATCACATTCCATTAATTATGGAATCTTCACGGAAAAACAAATCAATATATAATCGATATCAATTTCCATATCCGACCAATAATATAAATGGAATTACGGCAACGCCTCTTAAATTCCATATGTATTAACAGTCTTCCTCCACAGAAGTTCACTTCGATTATTATCAAATGGAATTCCATTCAGTTCCAATTTAATATATTAAATTGGAAAACGTTACCTTGGAAAATTCCCGTTAAATCTTAATAAAAAGATTTATAAATCCCAATTCACATTTCAATGTAAATCGGGTTAAAGAACGAATGTCATTAAAAACACAGTTCACAATAAACCTAATTCACATTAGCCTCTAACTGTAAATTAGTAAGAGAACAATCCCCTAAGTATTAACCCCGAAGGCCGAAACCAACATCAGATCAATACCCAGGAATCCATTCAACTTAACTAATCTCCAGTTAGTTTCTAATTTTCTTAACTCCATTCGATTCAAGAACAATATTATTAAAGACACCATTCACGACGAACCCAAAATCCAATTTGATATTAAATACAAGGCTCTAAGTAGAAAATATACTGGCTTATTTTCAATATCAAATTCTGAAACCAACAAATATCGTATTGGAATAATGAGATATATATATATATATACATAT
Organism: Allium sativum; assembly: GCA_030737875.1. Taxonomy (NCBI): domain Eukaryota; kingdom Viridiplantae; phylum Streptophyta; class Magnoliopsida; order Asparagales; family Amaryllidaceae; genus Allium; species Allium sativum. The sequence continues at coordinate 604,924,872 of CM060923.1, read as the reverse complement.
CTTCCAAATTCGTCCACAATACTCGTATAATCACGAAATCCAATATGGAAATATTTTGAAGATAATTTCAATTTAAATCCATTCCAATTCATATATTGGAAATCTCGGTTATTTTTAAAACTATTTCAAATCCAATTTATTCATTTTAAAATACTGGATTTATTATTCTAATTCAAAACTTGTTCATTTAAATAAAAATATATTTTTCTCTTTTCAAAGATGGAATTTTTCATCCCAATTCTTTCCAAATCATTTATTATGATTTTACACTAATTACTGTTATTTTTAATAATTTTATCAAGGCCAGTACAGTCGATTTCCATAAACGGCCATCGAACTTGACTTACAACGACCTTTTTCAAATTTGATTTGGAAAAAATTCCAAATCCAACCATTAGATTTCTAATTTCTTATATTTGTTAGAAAGCTCTTTTCGATACGAACCCAACGGTTTCGGCTTTAGGAGAATCCGACGGTCGGATCTCCTGTAATGTCCGTTCGAAGTCAATGGTCGAAATTCGCGAACTGCCGCAGCGCGGTGCATTCTATTTAGGCCATTATATTATATATATAATATATATTTCGTTGATTTCGATTTAAAACGTATTTTATAAATTGTTTTTAAATTCATTTTCAAAACGATTTCAACTTCATATTCAATTTCTAATCAAAATTGAATATTCCATATCATCGATATATAAATGATAATATTTTCAAAACATTAGATTTTGAAATTAATTCCTTTTCGATATTCATTGTAAAAATGAATAAAATCGATATAAATATCGTTCACATCAAAATGGCGTTAATCTAATCGACATGGCTTTATATATTGAAATATATTCGTGTCCATCCCAAATCAGACATCAAAATACGATTTTGATTCTTTTCTGAATATTATTTTAAAATATTCATTATTTTAAAATATTCGTTATTTTAAAATATTAGTTCTTTCTGAACTGGAATCAGACATAGTGTAACAACCCGGGAATTCTGAGCCAATTAAATTTTTTTATTTTGGCAATTTTGACGAATTTTGAATATTTAAAATGAATTATTTTAAATAATGACGATGTGAAATTTAATTCGAATAGAATTCGAACGTATATATTTATTTGAATCATCGTTAGAATATAAATATTTATTTTAAATTATAAAAGGAATTGAAAATGGCGGTGTAGTTCGATAATTCGATTTCAAACTTCAAATGAATCTATCGGATTCAAAATAAACCGAATTTTAGCGAAACCAAAAATATTGGAATCTAATTGAGAATATCTTTCCAATGAATCCGAAAAATTGAAGTTTCATAGCGGGAATCAAAAGTTACGCCTAGTTGAAAATTCAGAATAGTCGCTGTGGAATTCTGGCCCTTAAAAATGGAAATTTTGCAAACGACCTCGGTTTTCGACGAAACCACTTTTGTTGGATCCGTGATGTCAAGTTATTGCTAGGTTTCAAAATTCATAATTTTTCGAATCAACATGTGAGCATGGCAAAGGAAAACGTGTTTTGACAGTTTCAGTTGATTTAAATCGACTGGGAAATGGCCTTTTTTCAAACGGTCTCAGAATTCGATGAAATTAGTTTCGTTAGGGCCGTATCGTCAATACGAAGCTAGAAAGTATTTTTTAGGTAATTTTCTAGTTAGTATGTGGCCTCGGTAAATTGAAATGCGCATTCAAATTCAATATATAGAGTTATATTTTGATTTTGATGAAAAGCTGATCGAAATGATTGAATCAGCTTACGATACCTATCCCATTCTGTTCGGAATGGGGTAATTAGCTATGCACGACAGGCGGTGGGTCTCGTTTTGAAGTCAGAATAAAAAAGTACCTTTTTGAAATAATTAAATAATATATATTATAACCTCTCTCCCCTACCCCCCTTCATTCAATCGATTAAATAGAAAAAGAAAAAAAACCCGATCGCGCCGACCCCCCTAAACCGACCACCGCGCCACCTGCCGTGCCACCGCCGGCCTTCCTTCGCCTCCACCCCCTCAGGCGCCGCCCTCCCCTCCTCTTTCTCCGTCCAACCCATCATCCCCAAACACGAAATCCCCCGAATCGCCAAAACCCGGCTCCACCGTGCCTGCCACCGCGTCACCACCTCCCCCTGACCGCCTCCGACAGTCCACCACCTCAGACCTCCACTAACAGCCACTACCACCACACGAAGTGCCAAAAAAATGTGAGTTTTAATTATTCAGTTACATTTCAATGTGGGATTTCAGTTTTAAACATACAATAGCGAAGTAAAGAATATATTTTTAAGCCATGAAAGGATTAGAATTTTAATCATAGTATGGTTAGATTTTTATATAGTAGAAATAATAGAGATGTGATCTTTATATAGTAGAAGTATTAAAAATACGATTTCTATATTATATAGATAGTAAAAATATAATTTTTATAGATGTAGCGAAATAAAAATCTGATTTTTATTATATATACGTTGAAATAAAAATGTGATTTTTATAGCGATGATATAAAAATTCTATCTTTATATTAGAGGTAGATATAAAATATAATTTTTATATAGGAAGGAGCATTATAAAAATATGATTTTTATATAGGAAGAAGAGCGATATAAAAATATAATTTTTATGTAGAGAATGACAAGGGAAAAATATAATCTTTATTATATGAACACCGGTGTAAAAATAGAATTTTTATCTATATAGTAGCGGTGTAAAAATAGAATTTTTATCTATGTAGTAATGGTATAAAATGTGATTTTTATCCATATCGAGTGATTATAAACATGTGATTTTTATATATGTAGTGGCTACGGACAGTGAAATTGACAAAAGGCGAGCACGCGGAAGATTTCTACATATGAAGAGTCGTGGCGTGGGTTTAGCTTGTCGGTGAGAATTCCTCGCTTTTAATCTTGTTTTCTAGTTAAAAATATATACTAGGATGCAGTTGGTGCTTAGCAGCACCCGACACCCGTTGTCCACAGACCATGGACGACTTGTATGCTTGGTTGATGTGTTGTGAAATTTGTTTGTGATGTTGATGTGAAATCGATAATAAAATATTCATGTGTTGATTATAAAAGAATTTATCATTAAAAATATAATTTTTAATGTTTATGTGAATAAAATAAAATATTCATTTACAAACCGGACGGTTTTTTTATGTACACCTATTTGAAGGATGTTGATTGGGACGATAAATTTTACATGTCGCCCAACTACACAAATAATATTCAGTATTTGTGGATTGAAACCTCACTCGGGTGTTGGGATGATATTTGGCGTACACTAATCCCAATTATTTAATTGTATGTCGATCGATGGGTCGACAGACTGTGTAAGCGTTAACTATTTATATTTAATGCTTATGCAGTTGTGTGTTGCACTTTGGATGATGGTTGATTATTTATCGTTGCTATTTATATACATGTGTTGTATGGAAACCATATAATTAACATTATATGGTAATTGATTGGGCCTCATTCCAATCGGGAAAATAAAGAATATTATAAAATATATATTCATGTGTTTAATAGAATAAAGAAGGTTCATATGTTGAATAACATAAATAGTCATGTGTTGACGATGCTCATGTGTTGAGAATATTCATGTGTTGAGTAAAATATTTTTACAAGAAAATTTACATCTTTATCATATTTAAGATTATAAACTAACTGGTAACTAGATAAGATGAGTCGTTTCCTGGGTATTGATCTGATGTTGGTTTCGGCCTTCGGGGTTAATACTTAGGGAATCATTCTCTTACAACTTTACGGTTGGAGTCTGATTAAAAATCAAACGATAGATACCATAATTTTATAAAATATATTAAATAACAAAAATAGTCATGTGTGGACGATGCTCATATGTTGAGAGTAATTCATGTGTTGAAAGAAATATAGATTCATGTGTTGAATAGAATAAATATTCAATTGTTGAATAGAATAACAAAGTTATTAAAATATATAAAGCCGTGTTGATTAGAGTTGCGCTATTTTGAAGTGAACGATATTTATATCGATTATATTTGTTTTTAAAATGAATATAGAAAAGGAAGTGATTTCAAAATATAACGTTTTGAAAATATTATCATTTGTATATCGATGATGTGGAATATTCAATTTCGATTCGAAATTGAATATGAAGTTGAAATCGTTTTGAAAACTTATTTAAAACAATTTATAAAATATGTTTTGAATTGAAATCGATGAAATATATAATATATATATATATATTATATATATAATGGCCTGAATAGAACGCGCCGCGCTGCGGCAGTTTGCGAATTTCGACCATTGACTTCGAATTGACGTTACGGGAGATCCGACCGTCGAATTCTCCTAAAACTGGAACTGTTGGGTTCGTATCGAAAAGAGCTTTCCAATGAATATTAGAAATTTGAAATCTAATGGTTGGATTTGGAATTATGTCCAAATCAAATTTGGAAAAGGTCGCTGTAAGTGCAGTTCGATGGCCGTTGATGGAAATCGACTGTATGTGCCTTGATAAAATTATTAAAAATAGTAATAATTTGTGTAAAATCATAAGAAATGATTTGTGAAGAATTGGGATGAGAAATTCCACATTTGTAACCATAATAATATATTTTTACCGAAATGAGTTTTGAACTAGAATAAATACCTAATTATTTTTAAACAAATAAAATTGGATTTGAAGTGGTTTTGAAAATAATCAGAATTTCCAATATACGAATTGGAACGGATTTGAATCAAAATTATCTTCGGAATATTTCGATGTTGGATTTCGTGATTATACAGATATGGTTGTGGAAATTTGAAAGATATATTTATATCGTTATTTCGAATACAATATTTGTTGGTCGTAGAATTTGATATTGAATATAAGCCGATATATTTTCCATTCAGAGCCTTGTATTTAATATCAAATGTGATTTGGGTTTGTCGTGAATGGTGTCTTTATTAACACTGTTCTTGAACCCAGTTGAGAAAAGATTAAATCTTTCTATTTAGATTTAATGAAGTGTACCAATTAAATAATATTTAATTGGAATTGAATTTGAAAGTGATTTTGGGTTTATCGTGAACCGTGTTTTAGATGACGTTGGTTCTTTAATCCAGTTAAAGACAGGATATTGATTTTTGAGAAGATTAAAATTAACTGGAGTTTTAATGAATCTGTAATTAGATTGAAATGTGAATTGATAATTTAAATTATCAAATTTGGAAAGTGATCGAGAATGGAGTATCACCAGTTTTGCTCCGAAGCAATAGTTAAATCTTTAATTAGATTTGAACGTGAAATGGTAATTAATATTTACCGATAACACCATGGTGTTAGATATGGAGTATTACCAGTTTTTCTCCATGGGATGAATAGGTTGGGATTGGGAAATAAAATAAATAATTACTTCGGTATGGTTCGCTAATCCCGACTAGTTTGGAAAACCATAATACGGTTTGAAATGATATCCAAAGGAAGATTAAAGAATAAATTTACAAGAATTTATCTTTGATAAAATTAATGGGAAACTTTCCCTAAGAATGTGAAAATTTGAATAAAAGAATATTCTGAATTGGAATGAGGCTTATGTTGTGTTTGTGTAACACGTGTTTATTATACACGCGGGTAATTCGGAAAGGCCGGGTTTATACCCATTCTGAATAACCGATTCGACGATATGTCTAAGATGGAGACGATGGTTGAAGACTGGAAGTCTTCACATCGTTTGGGTGATTACTGATGATCTTGATTGGGCTGTACACCCAAGATGAGGGAATCAGTTGGTGATCGTCCAGACGTACTTGGAGATCGATGGATATGCGAGGAAAGTGCCTCCGGTTTCGTTCTGACCCAGAACGAACTTGTAAATGGACTGTGTGTTTGACATTGGATTTTATTCTGTGTTGATTGATCTCTATTAAATATACATCTGTTTGGCGGCGGAGAATTTATTCTCTTGCTTAACGCCCTTCTTTGAGACGTACGAGCTCAGAGGTTGTATATCGATGGACATCAGTCGCATAGAGTGAATTGCCTGTGTGGCATGCCTAAGTGGCTAATGATCAAGGCTTCTGTTAGAAATCAAAGTCTTGTGGTTGATGATCAAAGCACGACCTGTGTGGCACAACTTTGTGTATAGCGTGAATTCGCGAGCCTCACACCTCGGTATGAGTCAAAAACGGGATATGGACCGTTGGGACAACATGACGTTTCGTTCTAGCTAGTGGAGGTGTCAATGCTTAAACTGGCTGACATTTATATGCTTTTCACCTGTGTGGTTGTTGGAATGCGAGGCCCCTCGAATATATGGTCGCTAACTGGCACTATGTGAGCCGACGTACAGATCATTATATATAGGTCCTATAGAACCGGGAAACGTATGCTCAGGAATTTGCCAATCCTCAAAAGTAAGAGAGGACCGGCCCAACCGATTCCAAGGATCGCTGTGTGTGGTCCTGAGACATTTGCTAGAGTGTCTCGAACGGAGAGGAACTTGCCCCTCGCCTCGACTCGTGATGGAATTCAATTTCCAATACGTGGCATTGCGGTTTTTATTTGTAAAGCCAAGTATGGCGACATGATATATGGTACCCATGCCGTCTATGATTGATATTTATGATTGAAATTGTTTTTACACTATACACTTATAATAGTATCAAATGATTTGTTTTAAACGTACCAAGCATGTTTGGCTATTATAAGGGAAAACCTTATCCTTTGGTTTGCGTTGCATTGTGTGATGGGACATTGGTCTTATAATAGCTTCATTTTTCCAAAAAGCATTGCACTGTTTTGTCATATGCACTAGTGTTCTTGGGAGGAAACCCGTTCCGTGTTATACGGTGTAGTCCCTTGAATTGCTCTCTTTTAAAGTAAAGATTTAAATAACTGTTTTAGTTCTCACACCAGTCACATGACTGACCTGGAGTTTATTGTTTTAAACTAAACTCTGGGTTCCCCTATTTTCCACACGGGTAGCTAGTAGTTTTGGTTTTGCAGATTTATATTCACAGGATCCTGATTTATAGCTGGAACGATGCTCGGAAAGCTCTGTATCCGTGTATTACTTCTAGTTGTGTTTTGTATTATTTTCCGCTGCGATGTATTTAAATGTAAGTTAAATCTCTGATATTTTCTGTGTAATATTTATTCATACTCTTTATATTCTTGTATTCTGATGGAATTGTTGAAATATACAATGGAATGTTCTTCTGTTTGTGTTCCAATGTGTGTTGTTCTCAAAGCAATCCGTTCTTTCCTTACCGGGGAAGTTAGGGTCGTTATAGAGTGGTATCAGAGCTTTGGTTTACAGAGCTCGAGAACACGACAAATTAGAACTAAACGAAAGAATTCATCAGAAATTGGATTAGTGATACCCAATTAGAATGACTTGTTAGAGATGGGATCAGTAGTATCCTAGAACGAGTGTGAAGAGTATATTTTTCAAGTGAAAACAAATTTTGTTTTGAAAATTTAATTCAATTATTCATATTTGAATATTTATTTATATTGATTTTGGACAATCGAGTATATAAAGATTTTGCATATACGCGTCATGAACGTATATTCGAAGTTTTAATATATTAGATAGATATAGAACCGCACTCTAATAGCCCGGAGAAGTTCTGATGGTGGTTCGAAACATCATCAGCATTTATTTTCGAGCTTCGAAGGTGTGATATCTATATATTTCCATTAGACTGGTGTGAAAACCAAAATATAGCTAGAATACATTGTTGTGAATTGGAATCAAAAATGTGATTTTTGTATATATATCAAAGTTATGTGTTTGAAATTCTAATCAACTAATTGATTGATGGTTGTGTTGTTTATTTATTTGTTTGAAATTTTGAACCATTTAGCCTAATTGAACCAAATATTGAACTGTATTGAAAATTGCATGCATATACATGTACTTACATTGAACAGGTCATAGCAAGGAGGCTAGAGCAGAAGAATAAAATTGTTTGCCCGACAAGTAGGTACATGTTTATTATATTTCTTTGGGGTTTGGATGATTTTATGAGCCGATTGGCTAGCCGCTTGGCTTTTTCGTTTTCTTTTGGATTGAAGAAGGCCATGAGAGGCTATATGAAATATCCCCAAGTCCCCGGTGCAGGGAAGGTTATGGCGAAATTTTTCGGAAATTTAGGGTATTAGCCAAATTTTTGAAGAATTTGAAAAGTTCTTAGGAACTGAAAAGTTGAAGAACTTAAGCCGTATAGAAAATAATGAAAGTTAAGTTGATTGGTAAAACAACTTTCGGCTTCGTTCCTTTTCGGGGACGAAAAGTTTTAACTGGGGAGATTGTAACAACCCGGGAATTCTGAGCCAATTAATTTTTTTTTATTTTGGCAATTTTGACGAATTTTGAATATTTAAAATGAATTATTTGAAATAATGACGATGAGAAATTTAATTTGAATTGAATTCGAACGTATATATATATATATATATATATATATATATATATTTGAATCGTCGTTAGAATATAAATATTTATTTTAAATTATAAAAGAAATTGAAAATAGCGCGGTAGTTCGATAATGCGATTTCAAACTTCAAATGAATGTACCGGATTCAAAATAAACCGAATTTTAGCGAAACCAAAAATATTGGAATCTAATTAAGAATATCTTTCCAACGAATCCGAAAAATTGAAGTTTCATAGCATGAATCAAAAGTTACGCCCAGTTGAAAACTAAAAATATTCGCTGTGGAATTCTGGCCCTTAAAAATGAAAATTTTGCAAATGCCCTTGGTTTTCGACGAAACCACTTTTGTTGGATCCGTGATGTCAAGTTATTGCTAGGTATCAAAATTCATAATTTTTCGAATCAATATGTGAGCGTGGCAAAGGAAAACGTGTTTTGGCAGTTTCAATTGATTTTAATCGACTGAGAAATGACCATTTTTCAAACAGTCTCAAAATTCGATGAAATTAGTTTCATTACGGCCGTATCGTCAATACGAAGCTAGAAAATATTTTTCGGGAATTTTTCTAGTTAGTATGTGGCCCCGGTAAATTGAAATGCGCGTTCAAATTCAATATATAGAGTTATATTTTGATTTTGACAAAACCTGATCGAAATGATTGAATCAGCTTACGATACCTATCCCATTGTGTTCGGAATGGGGGTAATTAGCTATGAACGACAGGCGATGGGTCTCGTTTCAAGGTTAGAATAAAAAAGTACCTTTTTGGAATAATTAAATAATATATATTATATCCTCTCTCCCCTACCCCTCCTTCATTCAATCGATTAAACAGAAAAAAAAAATCGATCGCGCCGCCCCCCTCTAAACCGACCACCGCGCCTCCTGCCGTGCCACCGTCGGCCTTCCTCCGCCTCCACCCCCTCAGGCGCCACCCTCCACTCCTCTTTCTCCGTCCAACCCATCATCCCCAAACCCGAAATCCCCCAAATTGCCAAAACCCACCTCCACCGAGTCTGCCACCGTGTCACCACCTCCCCATGACCGCCTCCGACAGTCCACCACCTCAGACGTCCGCCAACAGCCTCTACCACCACCCGAAGTGCCAAAAAAAGTGAGTTTTAATTATTCAATTACATTTCAATATTGGATTTCAGTTTTAAACATACAATAGCGAAGTAAAGATTATATTTTTAAGCCATGAAAGGATTAGATTTTTAATCATAGTATGGTTAGATTTTTATATAGTAGAAATAATAGAGATGTGATCTTTATATAGTAGAAGCATTAAAAATACGATTTTTATATTATATAGATAGTAAAAATATAATTTTTATAGATGTAGCGAAATAAAAATCTGGTTTTTATTATATATATGTTGAAATAAAAATGTGATTTTTATAGCGATGATATAAAAATTCGATCTTTATATTAGATGTAGATATAAAATATAATTTTTATATAGGAAGGAGCGTTATAAAAATATGATTTTTATATACATAGAAGAGCGATATAAAAAATATAATTTTTATGTAGAGAACGGCGAGGGAAAAATATAATCTTTATTATATGAGCACCGGTGTAAAAATAGAATTTTTATCTATATAGTAGCGGTGTAAAAATAGAATTTTTTACCTATACGGTAACGGTATAAAAATTTGATTTTTATCCATATAGAGTGACTATAAAAATGTGATTTTTATATATGTAGTGGCTATGGATAGTGAAATTGACGAAAGGGGAGCACGCCGAAGATTTCTACATATGAAGAGTCGTGGCATTGGTTTAGCTTGTCGGTGAGAATTCCTCACTTTTAATCTTGTTTTCTTGTTAAAAATATATACTTGGATGCAGACGGTGCTTAGCAGCACCCGACACCCGTCGTCCACATACCATGGACGATTTGTATGCTTGGTTGATGTGTTGCGAAATTTGTTTGTGATGTTGATGTGAAATCGATAATAAAATATTCATGTGTTGATTATAAAAGAATTTATCGTTAAAAATATAATTTTTAACGTGTATGTGAATAAAATAAAATATTCATTTACCAACCGGACGGTTTGTTTATGTACACCTATTTGAAGGATGTTAATTGGGACAATGAATTTTACACGTCGCCCAACTGCACAAATAATATTCAGTGTTCGTGGATTGAAACACCACACGGGTGTTGGGATGATATTTGGCGTACACTAATCCCAATTATTTAATTGTATGTCGATCGATGGGTCGACAGACTGTGTAAGCGTTAGTTATTTTTATTTAGTGCTTATGCAGTTGTGTGGTGCACTTTGGATGATGGTTGATTATTTATCGTTGCTATTTATATACATGTGTTGTATGGAAACCATATAATTAACATTATATGGTAATTGATTGGGCCTCATTCCAATCGGGAAAATAAAGAATATTATTAAATATATATTCATGTGTTGAATAGAATAAAGAAGGTTCGTGTGTTGAATAACATAAATAGTCATGTGTTGACGATGCTCATGTGTTGAGAATATTCATGTGTTGAGTAAAATATTTTAACAATAAAATTTACATCTTTATCATATTTAAGATTAGAAACTAACTGGAAACTAGATAAGATGAGTGGTTTCCTGGGTATTGATCTGATGTAGGTTTCGGCCTTCAGGGTTAATACTTAGGGAATCGTTCTCTTACTACTTTACGATTGGAGTCTGATTAAAAATCAAACGATAGATACCATAATTTTATAAAATATATTAAATAACAAAAATAGTCATGGGTTGACGATGATCATGTGTTGAGAAAATTTCATGTTGAAAGAAATATAGATTCGTGTGTTGAATAGAATAAATATTCATTTGTTGAATAAAATAACAAAGTTATTAAAATATATAAAGCCGTGTTGATTAGAGTTGCACTATTTTGACGTGAACGATATTTATATCGATTATATTCGTTTTTAATATGAATATAGAAAAGGAAGTGATTTCAAAATATAACGTTTTGAAAATATTATCATTTGTATATCGATGACGTGGAATATTCAATTTCGATTCGAAATTGAATATGAAGTTGAAATCGTTTTGAAAACGAATTTAAAATGATTTATAAAATACGTTTTGAATTGAAATCGATGAAATATATATATATATATTATATATAATGGCCTGAATAGAACGCGCCGCGCTGCGGTAGTTCACGAATTTCGACCATTGACTTCGAATTGACGTTACGGGAGATCCGACCGTCGGATTCTCCTAAAATCGGAACCGTTGGGTACGTATCGAAAAGAGCTTTCCAATGAATATTAGAAATTTTGAAATCTAACGGTTGGATTCGGAATTATGTCCAAATCAAATTTGGAAAAGGTCGCTATAAGTGCAGTTCGATGGCCGTTGATGGAAATCGACTGTACGTGCCTTGATAAATTTATTAAAAATAGTAATAATTTTTGTAAAATCATAAGAAATGATTTGTGATGAATTGGGATAAGAAATTCCACATTTGTAAAGATAAAAATATATTTTTATCGAAATGAACTAGTTTTGAACTAGAATAAAAACCTAATTATTTTTAAACAAATAAAATTGGATTTGAAGTGGCTCTGAAAATAATCAGAATTTCCAATATACGAATTGAAATGGATTTGAATCGAAATTATGTTTGGAATATTTCGATGTTGGATTTCGTGATTACACAGATATGGTTGTGGAAATTTGAAAGATATATTTATGTCGTTATTGCCAATACGATATTTGTTGGTTGTAGAATTTGATATTGAATATAAGTCGATATGTTTTCTATTTAGAGCCTTGTATTTAATATCAAATGTGATTTGGGTTTGTCGTGAATGGTGTCTTCATTAACACTGTTCTTGAACCCAGTTGAGAAAAGATTAATTCTTTCTATTTAGATTTAATGAAGTGTACCAATTAAATAAAATTTAATTGGAATTGAATTTGAAAGTGATTTTGGGTTTATCGTGAACCGTGTTTTAGATGACGTTGGTTCTTTAACCCAGTTAAAGATAGGATATTGATTTTTTAGAAGATTAAAACTAAGTGGAGTTTTAATGAATCTGTAATTAGATTGAAATGTGAATTGATAATTTAAATTACCAAGTTTGGAAAGTGATCGAGAATGGAGTAGCACCAGTTTTGCTCCGAAGCGATAGTTAAATCTTTATTTTGATTTGAACGTGAAATGGTAATTAATATTTACCGATAACACCGTGGTGTTAGATATGGAGTATTACCAGTTTTTCTCCATGGGATGAATAAGTTGGGATTGGAAAATAAAATAAATAATTACTTCGGTGTGGTTCGCTAATCCCGACTAGTTTGGAAAACCATAATACAGTTTGAAATGATATCCAAAGGAAGATTAAAGAATAAATTTAGAAGAATTTATCTTTGATAAAATTAACGGGAACCTTTCCCTAAGAATGTGAAAATTTGAATAAAAGAATATTCTGAATTGGAATGAGGTGTATGTTGTGTTTGTGTAACACGTGTTTATCATATACGCAGGTTATTCGGAAAGGCCGGGTTTATACCCATTCTGAATAACCGATTCGACGATATGTCGAAGATGGAGACGATGGTTGAAGACCGGAAGTCTTCACATTGTTTGGGTGATTACTGATGATATTGATTGGGATGTACACCCAAGATGAGGGAATCAGTTGGTGATCGTCCAGACGTACTTGGAGATCGATGGATATGCGAGGAAAGTGCCTCCGGTTTCGTTCAGACCCAGAACAAACTTGTAAATGGACCGTGTGTCTGACATTGGATTTTATTCTGTGTTGATTGATCTCTATTAAATATACATCTGTTTGGCGGCGGAGAATTTATTCTCTTGCTTAACGCCCTTCTTTGAGACGTACGAGCTCAGAGGTTGTATATCGATGGACATCAGTCGCATAGAGTGAATTGCCTGTGTGGCATGCCTAAGTGGCTAATGATCAAGGCTTCTGTTGGAAAGCAAAGTCTTGTGGTTGGTGATCAAAGCACGGACTGTGTGGCACAGCTTTGTGTATAATGTGAATTCGCGAGCCTCACACCTCGGTATGAGTCAAAAACGGGATACGGACCGTTGGGAGAACACGACGTTTCTTTCTGGCTAGTGGGGGTGTCAGTTCTTAAAATGGCTGACATTTATATACTTTTCACCTGTGTGGTTGTTGGAATGCGAGGCGCCTCGAATTTATGGTCACTAACTGGCACTATGTGAGCCGACGTACAGACCATTATATATAGGTCCTATAGGACCGGGAAACATGTGTTCAGGAATTGCCAATCCTCAAAAGTAAGAGAGGACCGACCTAACCGATTCCAAGGATCGCTGTGTGTGGTCCTGAGACATTTGCTAGAGTGTCTCGAACGGATAGCGGCTTGCCCCTTGCCTCGACTCATGATGGAATCCCATTTCCAATACGTGACATTGCTGTTTTTTTTGTAGATCCTAGTATGGCGACATGATATATGGTACCCATGCCATCTATGATTGATATTGTTTTGACACTATACACTTAAAATAGTATCAAATGATTTGTTTTAAACGTACCAAGCATGTTTGGTTATTATAAGGGAAAATCCTATCCTCCGGCTTGCGTTACATTGTGTGATGGGACCTGGGTCTTATAATAGCTTCATTTTTCCAAAAATCATTGCGCTGTTTTGTTATATGCACTAGTATTCTTGGGAGGAAACCCGTTCCGTGTTATATGGCGTGGTCCCTTGAATTGCTCTCTTTTAAAGTGAAGATTTAAATAACTGTTTTAGTTCTCACACCAGTCACATGACTGACCTAGAGTTTATTGTTTTAACTTAAACTCTGGGTGCCCCTATTTTCAACACGGGCAGCTAGTCGTTTTGGTTTTCCATATTTATATTCACAAGATCCTGATTTACAACTGGAACGATGCTCGGAAAGCTCTGTATCCGTGTATTACTTCTAGTTGTGTTTTCTATTATTTTCCGCTGCGATGTATTTAAATGTAAGTTAAATCTCTGATATTTTCTGTGTAATATTTATTCATACGCTATATATTCTTGTATTCTGATGGAATTGTTGTAATATACAATGAAATGTTCTTCTGTTTGTGTTCCAATATATGTTGTTCTCAAAGTAATCCGTTCTTTCCTTACCTGGGAAGTTCCGGTCGTTATACATAATCAATTACCATATAATGTGATTATATGGATTTCATACAACATGTATACAACGACAATCAAACACAGTCAACCATCCTCCAAAGTGCATTCTACACTGCATAAGCATCAAATACAAATATTAAACGCTTATAACAGTTTGTCAATCAATCGATCGACATACAGCTGATTATTGGGATTAGTGTATGTCCAATATCATCCCAATACCCGTGTGGGGTTTCAATCAACAAATAATGAATTTTATTTGTGTAGTTGGGCTATATGTTAAATTTACCGTCCCAATCAATATCATTCAAACGTGTGTACATAAACAAATCGTCCGATTTGTTTATGAATATTTATTTTATTCATATACATGTTAATTTTTTTATTTTTAACTATAAAATATTTTTAACTATATAAAATAGTTTATTCCATTTCACATCACACAATCAACTTTCATAACAAAATCAAACAAACAAACAAGTCGTCCATGGTTTGTGGACGACGGGTGTCAGACGTTGCTAAGCACTGTCTTCATCCTAGTATATATTTCAACTAGTAAATAGAATAAAAGTGAGAAGTTCTCACCTTTGGGTTTCACTCCGCCAGTCTTTCTTTCTGAATTGTTTGGATTTGTTCGAAATTCCAGCGCATCCTTTTCACGCTGTTCACATTAAAAATCACATTTTTATTTCAACGCTATATGGATAAAAATCACATTTTTTATATATAAATAAAAATCGTATTTTTATTCCAAATCTAAATATATAAAAATCATATTTTTATCCCACAACTTCACATATAAAAATCACATTTTTATCTCGCTTTTCATATAAGAAAAATCAAATATTTTTGTTTTGAAAAATCTAATATTTTTGTTTTGGAAAAATCTAATCTTTTTGCTTTGAAAAAATCTAATCTTTTTGTTTTGAAAAATCTAATCTTTTCCCTTATAAAAAAAATCATAATTTTTTATCATATAAAAATCAAAACTTTACTCTTCTACAAACATAATCTTTCATATGTAAACTAAATTAATCCTGTATATGTAAACATAAGTACTGATTTTATTTACCAAAATTTATTTAAACTTAAATAAATAAGAAAACAAACTTTTCTGCGAATGGAGGAGGGCTTGCTTGGGGTTCGACGTCGGAGAAGGGTCGCAGTCTTGTGGCGCGGGGTTCAAAGGGCGGGAGGGGGGGGGGCAACTTTTGATTTAGGTGGAAGGGGGAAGAAGGAGAAGAGCTGAGGATGGGGAGTTGTTGGAGCAACGGCGAGGTGGTGCCCTCCAGCGGCGGAGGAAGCGGCGCTCCATCGAGGGAGGGGGGCGACGCGAAAAATCTGGCAATGGATTTTATTTTTTATTTACGATTTAGGTTTGAACGTGGATTAGGGGAGGGTGTGTTATTATATAATATATATATATATATATTTAATTCAATTTATTTCTATAAAACAACTTTTTAATTCGAACTCCATTTCGAACCCACCGACTGGCGCCCTTAGCTATTTACCCCCATTCCGAACACTAAAGGATATGCTTCATAACCCAATTCGTCTGTTACTATCAGTTTCTGTCAAAATCAAAATATAAATCTATATATTGAATTTGAACGCACATTTCAATTCACCGAGGCCACATACGGACTCTAAAAATTCCCAACAAATATTTTTCAACTTAGTATTGACGATACGGTCCTAATAAAACTAATTTCATCAAATTTGAAGACCGTTTGAAAAATGGCCATTTTTTGGTCGATCCAAATTAACTAAAACTGATAAAATACGTTTTCTTTCGCAACACTCAAATATTGATTAAGAAAATTATGAATTTTGGAATCTATCAATAACTTGAAATCCCGGATCTAACAAAAGTTGTTTCGTCGAAAACGGAGGTCGTTTGCAAAATTTCCATTTTTAAGGGCCAAAATTCCATAGCGTTATTCTGAAATTTCAACTGGACATATATTTTTATTCCCGCTATGAAATTTTGATTTTTCGGATTTGTAGGAAAGATATTTTCAAATAAATTCTAATATTTTTGGTTTTGCTAAAATCCGGTTTATTCTGGATCCTGCACATTCATTTGAAATTTGAAATCGAATTTTTAACTACCACGTCATTTTCAATTCCTTTTATATTTAAAAATAAATAATTATATTCTAACGTCGATTCAAATAAATATATACGTTCTAATTCTATTCCAAATAAATTTTCTTGTCGTTATTATTTAAAATAAATCATTTTAAATATACAAAATTCATTAAAATTGCCCAAAATAAAAATTTTAAATTGGTTTTGATTTTCCGGGCTATTACAATCTCCCCCACATAAAATCTTTTCGTCCTCCAAAAAGAACGGAGCTGAAAGTTGTTTTACAAACCAACTCAACTTTCATTATTTTCATTACGACTTAAATTCTTCAATTTTTCAGTTTCTAAGAACTTTCCAATTCTTCAAAAATTTGGCTAACATTCTAAATTTTTGAAAAAATTCACCATATCCTCCCTTGCAAGGGAGCTCCAGGAAAATCCTGAAATTGCCATACAGGCCTCTCCAATCCAAAAAGAAAAAGAAACTGCCTAGCGGCTAGCTAATTGGCTCATAAAATCATCAAAATCCCTAGGAAATACAATAAACATGTACCTATTTGTTGGGCAAACAATTTTATTCCTCTGCTTAGCTTCCCTGCTATGACTTGTTCGATGTATGTATGTGTATATGCATGCAATTTCAAACAATTTTCAATACAGTTCAATATTTGAGACAATTTGGCTAAATTTACCTTACATTCACATAATGGTTTTATTGGTTAACAAATAATCATACAACACAACCATCAATCAATTAGTGAATTAACGTTTCAAATTCATAATTTTGATACATAGTCCAAAAATCAGATTTTTGATGCCAAATCACAATAATAAGCTCTATCTAGTTTTGGTTCTCACACCAGCCTAATGGAAATATACAGATATCCCACTTTCGAAACTCGAATATAAATTCGGATGATACTCGAGTAATCATCAGAATCATCTCCGAGCGACTAGAGTGTGATTCTATATCTATCCAGTATATTAAAACTTCGAATACACATGGATCAGACGTATACGCAAAATCTTTATATACTTGATTGTCCAAATCAATATAAATTAAATATTCAAATACGAATAATAAGGTTTAAATTTTCAAACCAAAATTTGTTTTCATTTTAAAAATATACTCTTCCGACTCATTTTAGGATACTACTGATCCTATCTCTAACGAGTCATTCCCATTGGATATTACTAATCCAATCTCTTATGAATTCTATCGTTTGGTTCTAACATGTCTTGTTCTCCGAGCTCTGTAAACCAAAGCTATGATACCAAATGAAGCGACCCGAACCTCCCCGTGAAGGGAAGCCCGGGTTGAGTTGAGAACAAGATGAATCAGAACACAAACAGAAGAACATTTCATTGCTTATTACAACAATTTCATCAAAATACAAGAATATATAGAGTACAAATAAATATTACACATCAGAAAAATATCAGAGGTTTACAATTTACAATGTAGCGGAAAATAATACAAAACACAACTGAAAAGAATATGCGGATACAGAGCTTTCTGAATATCATTCTAGCTATAAACCAGGATGCTATGAATATAAATCTGCAAAATCAAAACTACTAGCTGCCCGTGTGGAAAATAGGGGCACCTAGAGTTTAGGTTAAAACAATAAACTCCAGATCAGTCATGTGACTGGTGTAAGAACTAAAACAATTATTAATCTTTATTTTAAAGTAAGGTAATCAAGGGACCACGCCGTATAACATGGAACGGGTTTCCTCCAAAGAATACCAGTGCATAAAATAAACAACGCAATGCTTAATAAAGAATAATGAAGCAATTATAAGACCCAGGTCCCATCACACAATGCAACGCAAGCCGGAGGAAAGGGTTTTACCTTATAATAGCCAAAGAATGCTTGATACGCTAAATTTCATTTTTTATTATTACTGTAAGTGAAGAAAACAACTTTAAATATAAATGTATCAATCATAAACGACATGGGTACCATATATCATGTCGCCATACTAGGCTCTACAATCAATACCGCAAATGTCACGTATTGGAAGTTGGATTTCCATCAGTGAACCAAGGCAAGGGATCGTCCGAGCCCGCTTCGAGGCTGTCTAGCCCGAGCCTCAGGCAAGCGCGCAGGCAAGCCTTGGATCGTCAGGGCCGGTCCACACGGAGTGGATTAATAATACCGTAAACGATATGCTAGCCTGCCCTATGGGGCATAAATGAGCCAAATGACCCCATCGGTCCCGGATCGACCAATATAACCGAGGCGCCTCGCAATCCATCATCCACATAAGTAAAATACCAGGGAGTATAAAACCCAAAACACCACTACTAACTAGAAACCAGTATATGTCCATTTCCCTGATGTCCTCTCCAGTTTCTGGTTCACACCGACGTGTGAGGCTCGTGAATTAACGTTACACAAAGCTACGCCACAAAGGCCGTGCTTTGATCATCAACCACAAGACTATGCTTTTTGACAAAAGCCTTGATCATTTGCATCTCAGCATGCTACACAGGCAATTCACGCTATGCAACCGATGTCTGTCAATCACACAGAATGAAATCCAATGTCAGACACACATCCATTTACAAGTTCGTTTTGCGTTTGAACGAAACCGGAGGCACCTTATTCCTCCCCCATATGTCCAATACATGGGAGAGTCCATCACATATCCGTCAATCTCTAAGTACGTCTGGACGATCACCACTTATTTCCTCGCCTTGGGTGTACAGCCCAATCAAGACATCAATAATCATCCAAACGATGTGAAGACCTCCGATCTTCAACCACCGTCTTTATCCTCGACACATCGTCGAATCAGTTATTCAAAATGGGTTAAACCCGTCTTTCTGAATAACTCGCGTATATAATAAACAAGTGCTATAAAAAAACAACATACGCCCCATTCCAATCCAGAATATTTTTTTATCCAAATATTCATATACTTTGGGAAAGGTTCCCATTAATTTTATCAAAGATAAATTCTTTAAATTTATTCTTCAATCTTCCTTTGAATATCAATTCAATCTAATTAAAGATGCATTAAAACTCCACTTGGTTTTAATCTTCCCAGAAATCAATATTAACGATTGTTTTAACTTAGGAAACCATATCCTGTCTTTAACTGGGTTAAAGAACCAATGTCATTTAAAACACGGTTCATGATAAACCCAAAATCGCATTCCATTCTATCAGCTTTTAATCGTAAATTAGCAAGTGAACAATTCCCAAGTATTAACCCCGAAGGCCGAAACCAACATCAGATCAATACCCAGAATACCATTCAACTTAACTAACCTCCAGCTAGTTTCTGATTTTCTTAACTCCATTGTGTCTAAGAACGGTATTATTAAAGATACCATTCACGACAACCCAAAATCACATTCCATTAATTATGGAATCTTCACGGAAAAACAAATCAATATATAATCGATATCAATTTCCATATCCGACCAATAATATAAATGGAATAACGACAACGCCTCTTAAATTCCGTATGTATTAACAGTCTTCCTCCATAGAAGTTAACTTCGACTATTATCAAATCGAATTCCATTCAATTCCAATTAAATATATTAAATTGGAAAAAGTTACCTTGGAAAATTCCCATTAAATCATAATAAAAAGATTTATAAATCCCAAATCACATTTCACTGTAAATCGGGTTAAAGAACGAGTGTCGTTCAAAACATAGTTCGCAATAAACCTAATTCACATTAGCCTCTAACTGTAAATTAGTAAGAGAACAATCCCCTAAGTATTAACCCCGAAGGTCGAAACCAACATCAGATCAATACCCAGGAAACCATTCAACTTAACTAATCTCCAGTTAGTTTCTAATTTTCTTAACTCCATTCGTTTCAAGAACAGTATTATTAAAGACACCATTCACGATGAACCCAAAATCCAATTTGATATTAAATACAAGGCTCTGAATAGAAAATATATCGGCTTGTATTCAATATCAAATTCTGAAACCAACGAATATCGTATTGGAATAATGATATGTGTATATATCTTTCAAATTCCTCCACAATACTCGTATAATCACGAAATCCAATATCGAAATATTTTGAAGATAATTTCGATTCAAATCCAATCCAATTCATATATTGGAAATCCCAGTTATTTTTAAAACTATTTCAAATCCAATTTATTAATTTTAAAAATATTGGATTTATTATTCTAATTCAAAACTAGTTCATTTCGATAAAAATATATTTTTATCTTTACAAATATGGAATTTTTCATCCTAATTCTTTCCAAATCATTTATTATGATTTTACACTAATTATTGATATTTTTAATAATTTTATCAAGGCCAGTACAGTCGATTTCCATAAACGGCCATCGAACTGCACTTACGACGACCTTTTTCAAATTTGATTTTGACATAATTCCAAATCCAACTGTTAGATTTCTAATTTCTTGTATTTGTTAGAAAGTTCTTTTTGATATGAACCCAATGGTTCCAGTTTTAGGAGAATTCGACGGGCGGATCTCCCGTAATGTCCGTTCAAAGTCAGTGGTCGAAATTCACGAACTGCCGCAGCGTGGCGTGTTCTATTCAGGCCATTATATAATATATATAATATATATTTCGTCGATTTCCATTTAAAATGTATTTTATAAATCATTTTTAAATTCGTTTTCAAAACGATTTCAACTTCATATTCAATTTCTAATCAAAATTGAATATTCCATATCATCGATATATAAATGATTATATTTTCAAAACATTAGATTTTGAAATCAATTCCTTTTTGATATTCATTGTAAAAATGAATAAAATCGATATAAATATCGTTCACAACAAAATGACGTTAATCTAATCGACGCGGCTTTATATATTGAAATATATTCGTGTCCATCCCAAATCGGACATCAAAATCAGATTTTGATTCTTTTCTAAATATTATTTTAAAATATTCGTTATTTTAAAATATTCATTCTTTCTGAACTGGAACCAGACATAGTCAACTACCATATAATGTGATTATATGGATTTCGTACAACATGTATACAATGACAATCAAACACAGTCAACCATCCTCCAAAGTGCATTCTACACTGCATAAGCATCAATTTAACGACCCGAACTTCCCCGTGAAGGAAAGCACGGATTTCTTTGAGGACAAGACGAACCAGAACACAGATAGAAGAACATTTCATTGTTTATTACAACAATTCCATCAGAATACAAGAATATACTGAGTGTGAATAAATATTACACATTTGACAAATATCATAGATTTAAATTACATTTAAATACATAGTAGCGGAAAAATAATACAAAACATAACTGAAAGAAATACGCGGATACAGAGCTTTCCGAATATCATTCCAGCTGTAAATCAAGATCCTGTGAATATAAATCTGCAAAACCAAAACTACTAGCTGCCCGTGTGGAAATAGGGGCACCCAGAGTTTAGGTTAAAACAATAAACTCTAGGTCAGTCATGTGACTGGTGTGAGAACTAAAACAGTTATTTAAAACTTTACTTTAAAGGAGAGTAATTCAAGGGACCACACCGTATAACACGGAACGGGTTTCCTCCTGAGAATACTGGTGCATAGAATAAACAACGCAATGCTTTTTGGAAAAATGAAGCTATTATAAGACTCGGATTCCATCACACAATGCAACGCAAGCTGGAGGATAGAGTTTTACCTTATAATAGCCAAATTTGCTTGGTACGTTTAAAACAAATCATTTTGATACTACTATAGTATAAAGTGTATGAAAACAACTTCAAATATAAATGTATCAATCATAGGCGGCATAGTATCCCATGCTACTGTATCGCCATACTAGGCTCTGGAATCAAAACTGGAATATCACGTGTTGGAAATTGGATTTCTGTCAAGAGTCGGGGCAAGGGGCAAGCTCCTCTCCGTTCGAGACACTCTAGCAAATGTCTCAGGACCACACATAGCGATCCTGGATGCTTCAAGGTCGGTCCTCTCTTACTTTTGTGGATTAATTATTCCTGAACACGCATTTCCCGGTCCTATCAGACCTATATCCGAGGCGCCTCACATTCCAACAACCACACAGGTGAAAAATAATGTAAATGTCAGGGCTGGTAAGTCACTGACACCACCCATAGCTAGAAAGAAGCGTCGTGCTTTCCCTGCAGTCCGATCCTATTTTTGACTCATACCGAGGTGTGAGACTCGTGAATTAATACCATACACAAAGCTATGCCACACAGGCCGTGCTTTGATCATCAATCACAAGACTTTGCTTTTTAACAGAAGCCTTGATCATTTGCCACTTAGGCATGCCACACAGGCAATTCATGCCATCCGATTGATATCCATCAATTTATAACCTCTGAGCTCGTACGTCTCAGAGAAGGGCGTTAAGTAAGAGAATAAATTCTCTGCCGCCAAACAGATATATATTTAATAGAAATCAATCACACAGAAAAAAATCCAATGTCAGGCACACATCCATTTACAAGTTCATTATGGGTCTGAACGAAACCGAAGGAACCTTATTCCTCGCATATCCATCGATCTCCAAGTATGTCTGGACGATCACCAACTGATTCCCTCCTCTTGGGTGTACAGCCCAATTAAGATCCTCAATAATCATCCAAACGATGTGAAGACCTCCGGTCTTCAACCACCATCTTCATCTTCGACTTATCGTCGAACCGGTTATTCAGAATGGGTATAAACCCGACCTTTCCAAATAACCCGTGTATATAATAAACAAGAGTTACACAAACACAACATACGCCTCATTCCAATTCAGAGTATTCTTTTATTAAAATATTCACATTCTTAGGGAAAGGTTCCCATATCAAAGATAAATTCTTCTAAATTTATTTTTAATCTTCCTTTCGATATCATTTCAAACCATGTTAAGGTTTTCCAAACTAGTCGGGATTAGCGAACCACACCGAAGTAATTATTTATTTTATTTCCCAATCCTAACCTATTCATCCCATGGAGCAAAACTTGTAATACTCCATATCTTACACCACGGTGTTATCGGTAAATATTAATTACCATTTCACGTTCAAATCTAATTAAAGATTTAACTATCGCTTTGGAGCAAAAATGGTGATACTCCATTCACGATTATTTCAATCTAATTAAAGATTCATTAAAACTCCACTTAGTTTTAATCTTCCTACAAATCAATATTAATGGTTATTCAAAGCTAAGAAGTTAATCTTATCTTTAACTGGGTTAAAGAACAAGTGGCATTTAAAAACATGGTTCACGATAAACCCAAAATCCCATCCCATTGTTAATCGGGTTAATGAACAGATGTTATTCAAAACACCGCTCACGATAAACCCAAAAAAACCCATTTAAATTCAATTCCAATTAAATACTAATTAACCGGACAACTTCACTAAATCTTAATTAAAAGATTTATTCTTTTCTAAACTGGGTTCAAGAACAGTGTTATTTAAGACACCATTCACGACGAACCCAAAATCCCATTTGATATTAAATATAAGGCTTTGAATAAAAAATATATTGGTTATTCAATATCAAATTCTGAAACCAACAAATATCGTATTGAAAATAATGATATATATATATATATATATATATCTTTCAAATTTCCACAACCATCTCTGTATAATCACGAAATCCAACATCGAAATATTCCGAAGATAATTTCGATTCAAATCCATTCCAATTCGTATATTGGAAATTTTGATTATTTTTAAAACCATTTCAAATCCAATTTATTTATTCAAAAATATTGGATTATAATTCTAGTTCAAAACTAGTTCATTTCGATAAAAATAATTTTTTTCCTTTTTAAATTTGGGATTTTTCACCTTAATTTTTTCTAAATCATTTATTACGATTTCACACAAATTATTGATATTTTTAATAATTTTATTCAGGCTCGTACAGTCGATTTCCAATAACGGTCGTCGAACTGCACTTACAGCGACCTTTTCCAAATTTGATTTGGACATAATTCCAAATCCATCCGTTAGATTTCAAATTTCTAATATTCGTTGGAAAGCTCTTTTCGATACGAACCTAACGGTTCCGGTTTCAGTTTCAGGAGAATCCGACGGTCGGATCTCACGTAACGTCAATTCGAAGTCCATGGTCGAAATTCACGAACTACCGCGGCGTGGCGCGCTCTATTCAGGCCATTTAATATATATATATATATATAATATAATATATATATTATATACTTCGTCGATTTCAATTCTTAATGTATTTTATAATTCGTTTAAATTCGTTTTAAAAACGGTTTCAACTTCATATTCAATTTTAAACCAAAATTGAATATTCCATATCATTAATATATAAATAATAATATTTTCAAAACGTTATATTTTGAGATCACATTCTTTTCTATATTCATTACAAAAACGAATATAATCGATATAAATGTTGTTCGAGTCAAAATGACGCAAATCTAATCAATACGGCTTTATATATTTCTATAACTTCTTTATTCTATTCAAAAAATGAATATTTTCTTCAACCCACGAATATATACTTTATTCAACACATGAATATTATTTACTAATTCTTACTTACAATAAAAATGTGAATTTTATTGCATAAATATTTTATTCAACACATGAATATTTTCAACACATGAATGGTTTCAACACATGAATATTTTCAACACATGAATATTTTCAACGCATGACTTTTTATTCTATTCAACACATGAATCTTTATTTTATAATATTCTTTATTTT
Source organism: Allium sativum (assembly GCA_030737875.1). Taxonomy (NCBI): domain Eukaryota; kingdom Viridiplantae; phylum Streptophyta; class Magnoliopsida; order Asparagales; family Amaryllidaceae; genus Allium; species Allium sativum. The sequence goes on along the minus strand of CM060923.1, from coordinate 604,899,546 downwards.
TCAAATTGGAATGAGGCCCAATTAATTACAATATAATGTTAATTATATGGATTCCATACAACACACATATATAATAGCAATGATAAATAATCAACCATCATCCAAAGTGCACTACACAATTGTCTGTCGACCTATCGATTGACATACAACTAAACAATCGGGATTAGTGTACGTCAAAAATCATCCCAATACCCATGTGGGGTTTCAGTCAACAAACATAGATTTTTATTTGTGTAGTTGGGTGATGTGTAAAATTTATCATCCTAATCAATATTAGTCAAATCAGTGTACATAAACAAATCGTTCGACTTGTAAATGAATATTTATTTATTCACATTCACGTTAAATTTATATTTTTAACGATAAATAATTTATTTCAACACATGTGTATATTTCCATTCATTCCACATCACAATCAATTTTCACAACACAACAAAATCAAGTAAGTCATCCATGGTCTGTGGACAACAGGTGTCGGGTGCTGCTAAGCACCGTCTGCATCCTAGTATATATTTTTAACTAGAAAACAAGAATTATAGTGAGAAATTCTCACCTTTGGGTTCCACTACTCCATTCCCTATTTCTGAATGGTATGGATTTCGTTTTGTTTTCCGTCGATACCAGCGCTATCTTTTTCCGTTGTTCACATTAAAAATCACACTTTTACAATGGCATTTCATATATAAGAAATCACATATTTTTATCGCTTCATTCCAATAAATAAAAATCATATTTTTATTTCAACTTCATATATTTTAAAATGCTTCTTTCTATATAAAAATTATATTTTTATTTTTCTACTTCTTATATAAAGATTGAATTTTTATTTCGCTACAATATATATAAAAATCCCATCTTTCTATATATAAAAATATCGACTTTCTTATATAAAAATATTGAACTTTCCAATTTAAAAAATGTCGTCTTTAGTACGATAAAAATATAATCTTTACTATGATAAAAATATAATCTTTACTATAAGCTAAAAATCATATTTTTATTACTTCTATAATATAAAAATCATATTTTTAGTCTTCACATATAATAAATTCATATTTTTATTACTAAAAATCATATTTTTACATCGCTACATATATAAAAAGATCTCGTTTTTATAATCTCTCTTTCAACATTAAAATCATATTTTTATTCTATAAAAATCCAACCTTCTCATCGTTAAAAATCACAACTTTCCATGTTCTAAAAATCGCAACATTCTTAAAATTAAAAATCAACTCTTTCGTTATGCAAAAATCATTTTTTTGTACTTTGAAAAGTCATTTCTTATATTAAAGATCGTATCTTTTCTATTGAGAAATCTAAGACTTTCATATCGAAAAATCTAAAGTTTTAGCACTAAAAATTTCAACCTTTTTATAATTAAAAACCATATTTTTATGTTAAAAAATGATAATGTTTGAAAAAGAAAATATCATAAGTTAGAAAGAAAAAAGAAGAAAACACTTACTGTATTTTTATCTTGTTCGTGGTCGGAGGGCGAGTAGGAGGAGGTGGGGGCTCGCGTTGGCTCTGGAGAGCGTCAGTCGTAGGAGGGGGTCGGGCTTCAGGGGCGGCGCCATGGTGACAGGGGGGCTCGCGGTCTTCGTTCTTGGAGGAGGAGAGAGGGGCAGAAGCGTGTGGCGGCGCAGCGCGCCTGGAGTGGGGGGTGGGGGGGCTCATGCGATTTCCGTCAGTCCCTTTTTTTTTTCTTATCTGATTTCGATCGAAGAATTGGTTTGGGGGAGGGAGGGTATAAACGAGAGTATATATTTTTTTATTATTTAATTTCAAAAAGTACCTTTTTATTTTGAACTCGAAATCAAACCCACCGACTGTCCCCTAGCTAACTACCCCCATTCCGAACACAATGGGATATGTATCGTAAGCCAGTTTGGTGGTTTCGATCGGTTTTCGTCAAAATCAAAATACAAATCTATATATTGAATTTGAACGTGCATTTCAATCTACTAGGGCCACATAGGGACTCTAAAAATCCTCGTAAAATATTTTCTAAATTCGTATTGACGATACGGTCCTAACAAAACTAATTTCGTCAAATTCTGACACCGTTTGAGAAATGACTATTTTCTGGTCGATCAAAATTGACTGAAACTGTTAAAACACGTTTAACTTCGCCACGCTCACACATTGATTCAGAAAATTACGAATTTTGAAATCTAGCAATAACTAGACATCCTGAGTCCAACAAAAGTGGTTTCGTCGAAAACCGAGGTCTTTTGCAAAATTGCTATTTTTAGGGGCTAGAATTCCATAGCGACTATTCTGAATTTTCAACTGGACATAAATTTTTATTCCCGCTATGAAATTTTGATTTTTCGGATTCTTTGGAAAGATATTTTCAAATAGATTCAAATATTTTTGGTTTCGCAAAAATCCGGTTTATTTTGAATTATGTACATTCATTTGAAATTTGAAATCGAATTTTCGAACTACCACGCCATTTTCAATTCCTTTTATATTTAAAATAAAATATTTATATTCTAACGGCAATTCAAATAAATATATACGTTATAATTCTATTCAAAATAAATTTCTCATCGTCATTATTTAAAATAATTCATTTTAAATATTCAAAATTCATTAAAATTGCAAAAATAAAATTTTTAAATTGGCTCAGAATTTTCGGGTTGTTACAGTCAAATACAAATATTTGACGCTTATAACAGTCTGTCAATCAATCGATCGACATACAGCTAATTATTGGGATTAGTATATGTCCAATATCATCCCAATACCCGTGTGGGGTTTCTATCAACAAATAGTGAATTTTAATTGTGCAATTGGGCGACGTGTAAAATTTATCGTCCCAATCAATATCAGTCAACAAATCATCCGATTTGTTTATGAATATTTATTTTATTCATATACATGTTAAAATTTTTATTTTTAACTATAAAATATTTTTAACTATATAAAATAGTTTATTCCATTTCATATCACACGATCAACTTTCACAACAAAATCAAACAAAGAAACAGGTCGTCCATGGTCTGTGGACGACGGGTGTAGGGTTCTGTTAAGCACCGTCTTCATCTTAGTATATATTTCAACTAGAAAATAGAATAAAAGTGAGAAGTTCTCACCTTTGGGTTCCACTCCGCCAGTCTTTCTTTCTGAACTGTTTGGATTTGTTCGAAATTCGAACGCATCCTTTTCACGCCGTTCACATCAAAAATCACATTTTTATTTCAGCGCTATATGGATAAAAATCACATTTTTTATACGGCTACTATATAAATAAAAATCGTAATTTTATTTCAAATCAAAATATATAAAAATCGTATTTTTATACCGCAACTTCACATATAAAAATCGCATTTTTATCTCTCTTTTCATATAATAAAAATCCAATCCTTTTGTTTTGAAAAATCTAATCTTTTTGTTTTGGAAAAATTTAATCTTTTTGTTTTGAAAAAAATCTAATCTTTTCCCTTATAAAAAAAATCAAAACTTTTTATCATATAAAAATCAAAACTTTACTCATCTACAAACGTAATCTTTCATATGTAAACTAAACTAATCCTTTATATGTAAACAAAAGAACTAATTTTATTTAACAAAATTTATTTAAACTTAAATAAATATGAAAACTCACGTTTCTTCGAAAGGAGGAGGGCTTGCTTGGGGTTCGACGTCGGAGAAGGGTCGCAGTTTGATGGCGCGGGGTTCAATAGGGTGGCGGCGGGTTTTGGATTTAGGGGGGGCTACGTTCGATTTAGGTGGAAGGGGAAGAAGGAGAAGAGCGGAGGAGAGGGGGTGGGGGCTGTTGGAGCGACGACGAGGTAAGGCCCTCCAGCAGCGGAGGAAGAGACGCTCCATCTAGGGGGGGGCATGCAATGGGAAAAATCTAACGATGGCTTTTTTTATTTACGATTTTGGTTTGAACGTGGACTGGGGGAGAGGGTGTTATTATAATATATATATTTATTTAATTCAATTTATTTCTATAAAGCAACTTTTTTATTCAAACTCCATTTCGAAACCACTGATTGTCGCCCCTAGATAATTACCCCCATTCCGAACACATTGGGATATGTTTCGTAACCTAGTTCGGTTGTTACGATCAGTTTCCGTCAAAATCAAAATATAAATCTATATATTAAATTTGAACGCACATTTCAATTCACCGGGGCCACATACAGACTCTAAAAATTCCCGAAAAATATTTTCTAGCTTAGTATTGATGATACGGTACTAACAAAACTGATTTTGTAAAATTTGGAGACCGTTTGAAAAATGGCCATTTTCTGGTCGATCCAAATTGACTGAAACTGACAAAATACGTTTTCTTTTGCCACACTCACATATTGATCCAAAAAATTATGAATTTTGGAATCTAACAATAACTTCACTCCCGGATCCAGCAAAAGTGGTTTCGTCGAAAATGGAGGTCGTTTGCAAAATTTCCATTTTTAAGGGCCAAAATCCCATAGTGACTATTCTGAATTTTCAACTGGACATATCTTTTTATTCCCGCTATGAAATTTTGATTTTTCGGATTCATTGGGAAGATATTTTTCAAATAGGTTCTAATATTTTTTATTTTGCTAAAATCCAGATTATTTTGAATCCTGTACATTCATTTGAAATTTGAAATCAAAATTTTAAACTACCGCGCAATTTTCATTTCCTTTTATATTTAAAAATAAATAATTATATTCTAATATCGATTCAAATAAATATATACGTTCTAGTTCTATTCAAAATAAATTGCTCGTCGTTATTATTTAAAATAAATCATTTTAAATATTCAAAATTCATTAAAATTGGCCAAAATAAATTTTTTAAATTGGTTCTGATTTTCCGAGTTGTTACGGTACACTGATTGGAAGGTGGTTCCATACCTTGTCATTGTTGGAAATCCATTATGCAATAAGAGGCCCTGGATTTTGATTATATATTATATATGTAAAGCATGAGATGAAAGCATTCTACTAGATTGCTATCTACTTGATTTAGACATTATTATAATATCAGAAAATATTGATCTTAAGAAATATTTTGGGTTATCGTAAGGTAAAAACCATCTGTATTTACATGTTGATCGGTCTTACGATTATCATTGCTTTTGAAAAGGATTTGGAAAAGTTAAACCAAGTGTTTGGAGTTCACTCAAACCAGTCACATGACTGACCCAGAGTTTATTTTGTTTTGTTTTCCCTAAACTCTTGGGTGCCCAATATTGTACGGGCAGTCAAGTAGTTTGGATTTTACAGATACATGAAGAGCTAGAGCAGGAGGCTTCAGGATTATATAACTATTGTTTATTTCCGTTGTGTTGTAAGTGTTGTACTTCGGTAATGGTATTATATACATATACCGATCTTATTTCAAAGTTATGTTATATAATATATTTTATTCGTTCCGCTGTGAGAATCGTGTTACTCTGATGTTGTATCTATGTTCTTCTTCTTCTATTCTAATTTTCTATCTTATTTATTCTTGCCCTCTAACTTCTTTCTATTAATGATCCGGTATTTCCGATACTCGAATAGTCAACACGCTGTTTGTGTTGATTTTCGGAGTCGAAAATCCCAGTTCGTTACTGTGGTATCAGAGCGAGGTAAAGTGATTAACTTGGCTCTGTGGCGTAATTTAGTTAAGATGGGTTTGTGATTGAGTCTGAGTGTATTTATACGAGTGAACGTATTTGTAGATTGTATAAAAATGATTTTTATTGTGGAGATTTATTGGTAAAGCGACTTATAAATTCTGGTCGATAGTGGGCACCATAAGATCGATAGGGGTTTCCGAACAGTCGAATACGATAAGCCGACAAAGTACGTTTTGACAAGAGGTAAATGTAATAATTTGCCAAAATATATTTTGTTTAAAAGAAGTGTATATATATATATTAGAATTATTATATGTTGGATGTGTTGGTTATTTTTATAATTAAATTTGATTATAATTGAAATGGTTATAAATAACCAATTATATTTCGTATAGGAGTGATATATAATTTCAGATGAATTATATCTAGATTTAAAATAAATTTGAGATTAAAATCTTGAAAACTTGGAAAAGTATTTATAAATGAATTTTGAATTATACAAGGAAATTTTAAGATCCTGGTGATTTGAAAATGTTTTTCAAATATTCTAAAGGATAGTTTGAAAGTGATTTCAAAATGGAAACGTTGAAAACAAGTTTTGAAAGTAATATAGTATTGAACTCACTTCGAGTAATGGGAAATAATTCTAATGATGATGGCTGCATCATCAGTATCATTTCCGAGTTTCTAAGTAACAGATTACTACCAAAGATGTTTTTTTAATTTATTTTGAGAAAAACAAGTTGTTTGAATTCCAGAAAGGAATATTTGAATTTGGGAAAAAACGAAGTTGTTTAAAAACCCCAGGAAGAGATTATTTTAAAAACAAGTACATAGGATGAAGTTGTAATGATGGAAGTTAGAATTTAACTAAACTAAGTTAAATAAGATGGAATTGGATTAGAAATAATCTGGAATGGTATCGGGTTGTTGAGTAAGAATTTGGAATTGATATTGGGATCGGAATTTGAATGAAATTTGGCTTAGTTATAAGCAAATTGTTTGGTTCGATAATGAATTGAGTGGAGATCGAGTGGAAATAAATTGGTACATGTTGAAATGGGTAGCAAATGGAAGGGATATAGTTGTGTACCCGACAAAAAGGTACAAATTTATATTTTAATTGGATACGAAATTTTATGAGCTATTCTGGCAAGCCACTTGGCTGTTTGATTTTCATTTGGATTGGAAAAAGCCCAAAGAGCGAGTTGTAGTTGTACCGATTGAGCCGCACAAAGAAGACGTTGGCGAAATTCTCGGAGATTTAAAGTGTTAGAAAATTTTCATAATTTTTTAAAATTTTGGGTTATAAGAATTAATTAATATTTTAATTAAAGTAAAGCGGTTCAGTTGAAACTGAAGTTGAGAATTTAATTTTTGACCTGTAATTGAGTTTGTAGCATTTTTTCTAACTTAGTAATTTCAGGGAAGAAATTCTTTTAAAGGGGAAGGAATGTAACATCACAGAATTTTAGAGATTTAATAATTAATTTATTTAATTATTTTAATCTATTAGGTTGATAAGTTAAATGGTTTGAATCTAAATATTCTGAATATTTAATAATAATTATAATAATAATGGGATAATAATATATTTATTTCCGAAACATTCGAAACTAATAGAATAGATAATGTTGTGTGAATTGGATAACGCAAGAGTTTATTGGTTGATGTCACAAAAGTTTCCATTATGGCTGTGATTTTTGAATGTGCATTCAGAACTTAAAGAGTACTAATGTTTGTAAAATATTCAGTCTACTCCCGCTCCATTTTTGTGTTATGAATTAAGACATTCAAGAGGTCGATGCACTATGCACATAGTTGTTCTAAAATTTAAGGCGTACAATTAACAACTCTTGATCCGAAATCGAATTTCCGAATGATTGAATGTTAACCGATTCGAACGACATGCCAATTTATGATTAAGAAAGAAATAGTACGAAATTGCTAAATGCTTAGCGAATCAACTTTAGCCTACTGGTTGCTAATATCATCGTTAACGTAGGAACAAGTTTGGATTTGACAAAAGCGTTTCCAATTTAGTGCTAATGAGTGAAGTTGATATAGCAGTAGAAGAATTTAACGCTTAACCAATCCTGTCCTATTTTACTTGCATGCTATGAGTGTCTTCAACAAAAAGATAATTTGAGAGTTTAAGTAAGTTAGAAACTATAACAAGAGGGGTAAAGAAGGATATATAGATGGGTTAAAGCATGACTGGCCTGTAACATTTCAGGCTTCAACTAACTAGGGATTTTCTCCAGATTTCGAATAAAACCTTGGTATGTGCATGTCCAGATTTGAAAGGACATATACATGTAGGCGTTCATATTCAAAACACGCAGTGGCTATAACCATCAAAACAAGTAGCAAGCATAGTAGCAAAGAAATAGAAGCCAAATAAAATGAATTGAAGAGCAACAAACTTTCAAAATTACCTAGACTCATAAATGTGATGGTATTACTTAAACCAATAGAGGAGGGAGGCACCTGTTTGAGGACAGCCAAGACGTTTTCTATTTAGGTGCGCAAATTAAAGTATCCACCCATTTAATGCTCACAAAAGTACGAAAATATACAAAAATATATAACACAGCTCAGCGAATATGATCAAAGAAAAATAATAATAATAATACTTATGCACTACATCAATAAAGTACAAAGACAACTCAAGGTTCTGTAGGCCTTAACAATGAAGTAATAGAAAATACATATACAGACCTATTAGTCTTTGTAACTTCACACCTAAGTCTTTGGTGCCCCTATATTTTTTAATCAATCAACATATGCTTTCAATGTCACAAAGACCTAAGGGTATGGAGAAGTAGCCTACCTCGTCTATTCCTTCTTAACCAAGGAATTAAAGTATATAAATACGCAAGTCCTTCTATCCATTCATCCCGTTTCAGCAATACAAAGAACAAAGCAAAATCATAACAATTTAAAGCCCAAACCAAATTCGATCTTCCTCATAATAAAAAAAAAGTGATAAAAGAAAGACACTAGTTGGGCTGCAATGTAAGTAGAGGAGTAGTGGATTCTTGTATTATGCATATGAGCATGATAGGAGTGGAGTTCGAGAGAGACAAAAGGGGCATAAGCTGATGGGTGCTGGAGTAAGATGTGTGTGGCGGGTAGAGGAGCTACGCGAAAGGGGAAGGGGATTGTTCATGGAGAAGGAGCAGTAAATGGGAATGGCATGGATTGTTGCACAAGTGGGGAGGAAGAGGACCATGTAGTAGCGATCAGGTATTGAAACGTGGTAGAATAGTTCAGTTCTTTGGTACCTGTGTGATTTTATAAACATGATGGAAAAAAGGAATTTGGTTATGAAAAAAGGGGAGAATGGGAGGCACGAGAAGAACCGGAAGGGTTTCGGCTATGATGATTTCGAAACTGGAGAGTGCTCTGTCATTTGGGGAGAAGCACGACTATAGTAAGTAGAAATTGTGCATGGGCCAAAATGATGGTTGAATGCTGTGTGATGGTTGTTTGAATGGATTGCTTATAAATTGATCAAAATAATATAAACAGTTATATTTATAAAACATTAACTGAATATTGATTCTGTTTATTTTAATATCTCACATTGTTATGAAATAGTGTTATTATTGTTGACTAACATCTATGGATGCAGGAAAACAGGTTGGATGTTTAAACAACATTTGACCTGATTTAATTGGTATTAAAATACCATAAAATATATTCGAATATATTGGAAAGGAAATTGGGGTTTTAAAAAGGGATTTATATTTTTAAATAGAAATGGAATTTCAATTAGTTAGAATATAATAACTTGTTTTGGTTGTATAAAAACAAGTATTTTGATTTATAAATGATATCTATAAATGAAGCAAAATGGTTATTTTTAAATAGTTTTAAAAATATAAATTCAAGAAAACAATTGATTGAAAAAGGGAAACGGGAAAATCGTTTGAAAGGAAACGATGAAATGATTTCGATGTTTGAAATGAAAATAGGATTGAAATAAATTCGTAAGGATTTATTATTAGCATTCGACTATGTCGAATATATATTAAAAATAAATTATTCTTATAAAATATATATAATGAAATTTAGGATTTAATTAATATTTGGATTTGTTATCGAATAGTAAATCGAGATTTAAATTATATCTTAAAGTCGGTGGACATTCCCAATCGGCCGTGTGTGAAGCACGTGTCTCATCCTTGTTATAACTTATAAAATGAGTTATACAGCGAATAGTTAATGAGTTATACAATGAATAGTTAATGATTTATACAGTGAATAGTAAATGATTTATGCAACGAACAATTAATGAGTTATATAGCAAACAGTTAATGAGTTATACAACGAATAGTTAATGATTTATAAAGCGAATAGTTTATGATTTATAAAGCGAATGGAGGTAGATAGCAATGGATTTATAAACTGAGAGGAAATGGATTTGTAAATAAAAATAAGGGAATACGTAAATGTAAGGTTAACAATTTCGTACAGAAAATACGAAGGGTTGTGAAATGGAATCTGTAATATTATTTACAGAAGTCAAGCTGAGTTATTTTAATTAATTTTGCAAAATGATATTTAAATAGTATGTAATTGATTTGTGAGATTATAATAATATAATTGCTTTAAAAATGTTAAAGGGAATATGATAGGGTTTTATGAAATTGGAATTTGTTGTACGCTGGTTGAGTTGGATAATTTTCTGGGTATCGATCTAACGTTGGTTTCGGCCTTTGAGGTTGATGCTTAGAGAGTTATTCTCTTACTAGTTACAGTTATGAACCGATGAATGGGGAGGAATAGCGATGCATGAATAAACTAATGGAAATGTTTTCTGATGTTAATAAAGTATATCTTCTAAATATAGTAAATAAGAGTTGTAGATATATGGAGTTAATTCCCGATTTTAAAAAGAGATATTTTCTAAGTATAGAAAATAAATAGTTTAAAATACTGGGAAACGTTTTCCAAAGAACCGTAAGAGGCTAAATGAGTTGGAGAATTATATTTGAGTAAATATATTAAAGGGGGTCAGTGTTGATTGATGATTGATCGGTAAGATTTCCATTTGGAAATACGACCGTTGTTTGAACATATGTTTTTCTTTGATAGTTAAATCACCGACTATCAAAGTTTTTGACTATTTCCGTTGTCAATACGGAGAGACCGAGATCAGATTTATGATCTGAAAACCACACCGTATGGGCATTATCATTTCGAATCAAATAGATTTAAGGCAATTGAAGACGGAGTTTGTACAAGGGTTATTTTGGTGATCCTAGGTAGAAATTGCCTAAGATGGATTTACAGAATAATTCCTTCGGTTTGTTCAGTCCCAGGATAACTTGAATGGATGAATGTCTGATAGAGTATATCTGGTAGATTGCGTAAATTGATCGTTTCAAGTGTATTTACGTTGGTGGCGGAGGAATTCGTTTCTCTTAGCTTTTACCCGTGGTATTTTTGGGAAAATTAATTTGTGATTTAACGGGTATGACGATGTGGCATTCAAAGTAAATAAAGGAGCGATATGTTAAAAGATACGTTATGACCTCAAGCCTCATCAACCGGGAAGTGACAAAAATCGGGCAGGCAGCATGGCTAAGTGGGTCGCACCCAATTTGGGTATATTGTCACCATCTAGAGAATATTCATATTTGTTACTTCTTTCAATTTTGTATCTTTCGGGAACGATTATGTTGGTATACCAACCGTAAGGTGACAATATATTCAGAACATTCAAGCGAAATGAATGGCCGGTCATGTGTGGCCGAGTTATAAGATGTTCTTGTTGAACTCCAGTGTATCGCTTCTAGAGTACAATGATCGGAAGGTGGTTCCATACCTTGTCATAGTTGGAAATCCATTACCCAATAAGAGCCCCCGGTTTTTGATTGTATATTATATATGTAAAGCGTGAGATGAAAGCGTTCTACTAGATTGCTATCTACTTGATTTAGACATATTATAATATCATAAAATATTGATATTAAGAAATATTTTGGGTTATCGTAAGGTAAAAAACCATCCGTATTTATGTGTGGATCGGTCTTAAGATTATCATTGCTTTTGAAAAGGATTTGGAAAAATTAAACCATGTTTTTGGAGTTTACTTACACCGGTCACATGATTGACCCAGATTTTATTTTGTTTTGTTTTCCCTAAACTCTTGGGTGCCCAATTTTGTGCGGGTAGTCAAGTAGTCAGGATTTTACAGATACTTGAAGAGCTGGAGCAGGAGGCATCAGGATTATATAACTATTGTTTATTTCCGCTGTGTTGTAAGTGTTGAACTTCGGTAATGGTATTATATACATATACTGATCTTATTTCAAAGTTATGTTATATAATATATTTTATTCGCTCCACTGTGAGATTCGTGTTACTTTGATGTTGCATTCATGTTCTTCTTCTTCTTCTATTCTAATTTTCTATCTTATCTATTCTCACCCTCTAACTTCTTTCTATTAATGATCTGGTATTTCCGATACTCGAATAGTCAACACGGTGTTTGTGTTTATTTTCGGGGTCGAAAATCCCTGTTCATTACAAGAAAATAGGTCGTAACCGACCTAAGAGAGGCTGGTCATTTCTTAGGGCACAAGACAAGCCCGCAGATCGTGTTGAAGTCGGTCCGTAACCGACTCAAGGCTTAGGTCGCTGAGAGTAGACCATTGCTTGGGGCACCTGGCACAAAGTTAGGTCGTAACCGACTTAAGGCCAAGTCGTTCCAACGACCTGGTGACCTACGTAACACATTTTCATACCTCTCCGCTCCATTTCCACTCGTGTAAATATCCCCACACTTCCACCATTAAAGGGGCCGAATTTTCCCTCCACGAAATGCTGCCAAAATCATTCCTAAACTCCTCCAACTCATTATAACCTCCGTTGATTCTTTTCCAAGCTTAGATTCATCATTTCAACCACCATTGATTTACCAAAATCATCAAAGTACTCAATTTGTTGAAGATCTAGTCCAATAACCATTGCAATCTAAGAGATTTCATCATTTCCTTGGTGAATTCGAGTGGATCAAAAGTACAAGAGAAGAAATAAATAGAATATTGTAAAAGAGAGAAAATGAGTGAAGTTAGAGGAATTATGTACCTTGTAAATTCAGTGATGATAATGAGAATGTTCTTCAAAGCGGATGTAGGCCATTTCTAGGCCGAACAACTATAAATCCTCTTGTTTTTACTTGCCTTTTGTGTTTGTGATTACCACTTTTATAGATCTTACTTGTTTGTGAAGTGTAGAATTCCACCTTGGGTGTTATTGTCCATTTTTGACATCAATGTTTTGGCGTCTACCGTGGGGCCACATCCACTTTCCATGGTTAAGTGCTTTGTGGGGGCATTGAAATCCGAAGCCTGTTTCTACAAAGATTCTAGAAATCAATTGAAGGATTGTCTTCGAAGTTTAAGAACTTGTCTAACATAATGCTGCAAAAGAAGCCGCATGGAATGTCCGTGAGAGGAGCTACAGATTCGGGGAATGTAGCGGATGATCTTATTACTCCACAAACTAATGTATATGAAGTTGGCCAATCCTCGACCGCAGGAGTTGGCATAACAAGAAATGAATTAATTGAAGTTGTCATTGGTTTGATGCAATATATGAATATATCAAATAACGCCATGATGGAGAAATTAGAAACTCTCTTTTCTCTCTAAGGCGCCATGGGGAAAGTTAATGCTGATGTTACTTGTGCAGAGGGTGCTAACTCTTTCGCCACGAGTCGAAGTCATGATCAATCTGTTCAAAAGATTGACTATTTGGATAAGGATGATCATGAAGAATTTGAGCCACATGCTAGGAACCATTCTGAAAGAGCTACTTCTCGAAAAACGAATAGTTCCACCAAAAGGACATTTCCCCATGAGGGAGGCACAATGCCTAGGATCCCTAGCCGCAACCGTTTGCTTAAGCGAACATCTAGCAAAGGAGATGACTTACGCCCTGTGGATCGGCACGACGAGAAGGAACGTCTTGATGAAATGGTTCAGCAGATTATAAAGGAAAGTGCTGTGCGAAATGATGACGAGAACGAGTGGGAGTTTGCTGCAACTAAGACTCCACTCACTGAAAGGATCAAAATGACCAAGTTCCCAAGGAAGTTTTATCCGCTGATGATTCAAGCTTATAATGGGACTAGTGATCCTAATTTGTTCTTGTATAAGTATGATGAGAGCATAGATGGTGCGCGAGCTACAGATGAACTCAAACTCTTATACTTCCTGGTATATTTGGAGGGAGTAGCTTCGCTTTGGTTTACCAAGCTACCACCAAGGTCTGTGGATAACTTTTCCTTCTTGGCTAAGAAATTCAAGGAATAGTTTAGGCCACAAATCACAAAGGTTAAATACGTGATGTCATTAAATGACATGGAAAAGCAGCTTGGAGAGTTAGATAAAGCCTTCCTCACACGATTTAATTCCATAACGGCAGAAGTTGGGGATCCAGAACCTCGACTAGTATTGATGGCATTGAAGCATGCTATAAATAAAAACCAGAGTTTGGAAGGTGTATTAAAATGAAGAAGCCCAACCCTTAGAAAGTTTCTATGCAAAAGAAGAAGAGTATATCGATGTGGATGATGATCCTTCTTTTGCTATAGATGTTGCTGAAGGTTGTTCGGTACCAGTGAAGAAAGATAATGATGCTCAAAGTGGTCAGAAGAACTATGGAGGTCAAAAGCGAGCGAACGATGGAAAGGATAACCGAAATGGAAAGAAATTACCCTTCTTTAAAGCTACAAATTGATTTTATTAACAGAAACTCTAGAGAACATTTTTATAGCTACCAAGGACACTGAATATTACCTAAAGCCAAAACCACAAAAAATAGTCGATGGTCGGGCAATTTCTGGGAGGTTTTGCCGATTCCACAACCAACCAGGCCATAAGACGAATGAGTGCAGGCATCTAAAGAAAATGATTGAGGAATTAATCAGAAAGAATCGTCTGCAACAGTATATGAAGAAGCCGAAGTCCGCCAATCCTCCTTAAACTACCCAAGAGAAGAATGCATCTAGATCGGGAGACGAGGCCCGACACAAGTTAGTCAAAGGCCCGTGATTAATACTATTTATGGGGTCCCTCATCCAGCTGGGAAAGTTGGGGATACGTCGAAGGATATGCCAATGCACTCAAGAATGCTTTGAAGGAAGAAAAGTTTTTGGTTCCGAACAATTCCATTTCCGTAAAGCAATAGAAGGTTTCATTTGGAGATGTCATGTTCAATGGGAAAGACGAGGAAGGAGTAGTCACTCTAACTCGAGACCCTATGGTAGTAACCGTTGGGATAGGCCCGACCACTGTGAACCGAGTGCTAATCGATTGTGGAGCTTCAATAAATTTGCTATTCAAGAAAACTTAGAATAAAATGAAGCTTTCTTTATCGGATGTGCGAGCTTTCCAGAAGAAAATCCAAGGGTTCACAGGGGAAACGAAGCAACCCATCGGGGTTATTGATTTACTTATGGAACTTAGAGACGGAGAAAGGAAAGCTGCTTTAATGCAATCCTTTTTTTGTTGTTGAATTGTCGGCCTACAACGCTTTCCTGGGAAGATCAACCCTGGTAGCTTTCAGGATTATGCTAGCCCCATGGTGTGTGATGATGAAGTTCCCAAAAGATAAGGGGGTCGGTGTGGTTAAAGTAGACCAAGAGATTGCCATAGAATGATATATCAATGAGCTGAGAGAATCAAGCAAGATGGAAAAGGGAATGAATGTGGAGGTCCCCCTCCGCATTCGTGAAAAATGCCTTATAGTAATTAGGGCACGACCCCTGTACTGGCGAGCATAGTGGGGCCCAAAAGTAAATGGATCCGACAAAGGCCAGTACTAGGGAAGAGAAAGCAGCTCTAACTGAGGTCATGATTTCAGTTCCAGTTCATGATAAAGATCCGAATAGAGTATTGAAGATAGGCTCTCCATTGGGCCCGAAACTGCAAAAAGAATTGATCATGTTTCTAAAAGCTAATCTAGATGTGTTCGCTTGGAGTCGTTCCGACATGTGCGCATTTCTCCTGATATGGCAGTTCATAAGCTGAATATAGATCCAACCATCACACCAGTAAAGCAAAAACGACGGATTTTGGGACCCGAAAGATCCAGGGCTCTCGAAGAGGAAGTGGATAGGCTAATGGAGAATAACTTCATAAGGGAATCCATTTATCCAGATTGGGTGTCTAATCCAACGCTTGTGAATAAATCCAAGTGGAGAGTATGCATCGATTGTTCAGACATCAACAAGGCATGCCCCAAGGATAGTTTTCCACTAACTAGAATCGATCTGCTAGTTGATGCAACAACGGGCTATGAATTGCTGTCATTCATGGACACTTACTCTGGGTATAATCAAATAATGATGCACAAGCCAGACCAAGAGAACACTGGCTTTATAACAGATCTGGGGTCATACTATTACAAATTTATTCCATTTGGATTGAAGAATGCAGGAGCAACTTACCAGCTCCTTGTGAGTGCAATGTTTAAATCGCAAATTGGCAAAACCATGGAGGTTTATATCGACGATATGCCGGTGAATTGAAAAGGGCTGCTGATCATTTAGAAAATTTGGCTGAAATGTTTCATATTCTCAGGAAGTATGGAATGAAGTCGAATTCGCTTAAATGCTCGTTCGGGGTCGTGTCACGAAAATTCCTTGGGATTATGGTGAATGCCAGGGGCATCGAAGCCAATCCCACTCAAGTCTCAGATTTGCGAGAGATGCATGCTCCTAGAACAAAGAAGGAACGACAAAGCTTGAATGGGAAAGTCGCTGCATTGGTTCGATTCATTTCAGAGGCAATAGATCAGTGTATTCCAATCTTTGATACATTAAAGAATGGGAAGAAGGACTTCCAGTGGACTCTAGCATGTCAAGTGGCTTTCGAGGAGCAAATCAAGCATATGGAATTACCTCCGATGTTGTCAAATCCCAAAGATGGAGAAGAGTTATTTATGTATTTGGCAGTTTCATCTCATGCCTTAAGGGCAGCATTGGTTCAAGAAGATACAAAGGTTCAACGGCCGGTGTACTACACGAGTAAAGGCTTGCCGGGGAAGAGCTGAATTATCCCAAGTTAGAGAAGCTCGCATACTAGTTGCTCGTTGCCTAAAAAATGCTTGGGCCATATTTCCAAGACCACTCTATCAACGTTCTTAAAGATCAACCTCTAAAGCAAGTTCTATTTCGTCCGGAAACTTCAGGAAGATTGTTCAAGTGGAATATTGAACTCAGTCAATATGATATCACTTACCATCCTCAAAGAGCTACCAATAGGAAGGTTTTAGCAGATTTTATCGTTGAATTTACAGATAGAGGGGAGGAGCAATAAGAAGCTTTTGAGGCAGTCGTAAGATGGAAGTTGTTCGTTGATGGGTCCATGAATGATTATTGCTCAGGGATAGGAGTGGTTCTGGAAACTCCTGAAGGGAGCTTCGTGTGCTATGCTTTAAGGCTAGAATTCCCGTCAACAACAATGAAGTCAAGTATGAAATGCTAATCGCAGGACTAATGATAACAAAGGAATTGAATTTGAAGATTTTGCGCATCTTCAGTGACTCGTAGCTAGTGGTATGTTAAGTCCGAAGAGAGTTCCAAGCCAAGGGCGGAAATCTTCCGGCTTATCTATCTAAAACTTCGGAACTTCTCAATGACCTTGATTACTACACAATATCCCATGTTCCTAGAGAAGAGAATATGAAAGGAGACTCACTTTCTAAATATGCAAGTTCTGGAGATGCACAGTTACTAGGGTTGGTTCCCATTGAAGTCCTTTCCGGTCCTAGTACCAAAGATGTGGATGTTGATTGGATTATGGAGACCATCTAAGAACTCGACTCGTGGATGACCCCGATCAAAGAGTATATTCTCAATGAAACTCTCTCAGAAGAATCAAAAAAGCGAAGGAAGATTTTGCGAAAGGCTACCATTTATCTTATCCAGGATGGTAAACTATATAGGTGAGGCTTCTCAATGCGTTTTCTTCATTGTGTAACCAAAGAGGAACCTAAAGCTATTTTGGTAGAATTACACGAAGGTGAATGTAGAGGTCACACAATTAGACAAACATTGGCTAAGAAAGTTCTGCGATACGGCTATTTCTGGCCTGATGTGAACCTAGATTCTGCAACTTATACCAAGAACTATGATAGATGCCAGAGACTTGCGAAGATTCCAAGAGCGCCACCCATAGAATTGACTCAAATGGTCAGCCCATGTCCCTTTGCTATCTGGGGCATTGATTTTATTGGGGCACTTTCAACAGCAAAGTCTAACATGAAGTATGCCATTGTAGTGGTTGATTACTTCACTAAATGGGCTAAAGCAAAACCGTTAGCCACCATTACCTCAAAGAAAGTTATAAATTTTGTTATGAAGAACATCATTTGCAGGTTTGGTGTGCCACAGAAGATAATCACAGACAATGGGATTGAGTTTGATTAATTCAAAAGCTTCTTTGCTATGTACAAGAATTAGAAAAGGTTTGCAGTTGTGGCTGATTCACAGGCCAATGGGCAGGTTGAAGCAGTGAACAAGATAATAAAGTCAACCATCAAAAAGCGTCTTGAGAAAGCTAAAGGTGGTTAGGTAGACGAGCTTCCACTTGCACTATGGGCGTATCGCACGACCCATAAATCTGCGACTGGGCACATTCCATTCTCTCTAGCATTTATGGATCCGAAGCTATGATCCCGATAGAGCTGAAGTTCCCACTCACCGCAGGATTCACTTCAACTGAAAAGAGAATGAGAAACTATAGCTTGAAGCGCTTGACCAACTCGAAGAAAGAAGAAATGAAGCAAAGCTCAGAGCAACTTCTCATCAAAAAAGGTTTTCCTGGCATTTCAACTCCAAAGTCAAGCAAAGGACCTTCGTGATTGGGGACATTGTGTTGAAGAGATTGATGACCGAAACGGGAGTTTTTGGACTCAATGGGGAAGGAACCTTTATCATAAGCCAAAAGCTCCTAGATGGCACCTTCAAATTAAACACGACGGATGGAATTCAAATCCACAGAGCTTGGAACAGCAATCAGCTCCATCGGTATTTACTTGATTTTTCATTCATATTTCCTTTAAAAAGTTGAAAAATACCTTATAAGCATTGTAATCAAATTTTGCACATATGAATGAAAAAATATATTTGCTTGCTTAAATCGTACACTTTAAACTCTTGTTTAATTATACAAAATTTGCTAAAAAGTCAATTTTGATTGCAGTCCATTTAAAAATCCCTCATTCACCCACAACCTGATACGATTTAATGTCCTTTACAACACATCTCAATGGGAATAGCTCAAGCGATGAGTGCCATAAGCATCATTCGCAATAAACTCGAAGGTGTAGAGCACTGCCTTGCAGATAAGAAACAAAAGTTATCAGGAATCAAAACTGTGATAGGGTGTAACGAGTAGATTAAAGACAAAGTTGCAAGTATCACCAAAGGGGCATCTCTCAAAAAGAGAGATCCAGGACCCTAGCCCTGTTACTTGGATAGCTTGTTAAAACAAGCGTCCGGTAATGGAACTAGCGTCCTCCCATGGAACTATGCAATATTAATGCCTCTCATAGTGAGGCTAATAAGAAGTCCTAGCTGAAAGAGGCATGAATCCGATCTAGTCTCCGAAGGACCTGGATTACCAGGTTGAAGAGTCACATGTTTTGATTCATCAGAAGTCCTAGCTGAAAGGGGAATGGATTCAATCCAGTCTCAAAAGGGCCTAGGTCACCAGGCTAGAGAGTCGCATGTTTGGATTCATCATAATTTGTAGCTGAAAGGGGGTACCCAATGAGATTGTCAATGTTAAGAAGTACATAACCCGATTACGAAAAATTGTAGGAATGAATTACCTCTTCAGAGGCATCCAATTAGTTCGTTAGTGTCTACTAATCCTAGACTCGGCGATTAGCGAGCTCTAAATGACCTCTTTGGAGGCATCTGATTTGTTCGTTAGCGTTTGCTAATCCCAGACTTGGCGATCGATGGTCTTGAAATGACATCTTCGGAGGCGTCCGATTAGTTCGTTAGTGTCTGTTAATCCCAGACTCTACAATCGGTGGGCTTTAAATGACCTCTTCGGAGGCGTCTGATTAATTCGTTAGTGTCTTCTAATCCTAGACTTGGTGATCGATGAGCTTTAAATGACCTCTTTGGAGGTGTCCGATTTGTTCGTTAGTGTCTTCTAATCCCTGACTCTGCAATCGATGGGCTTTAAATGACTTCTTCGAAGGCGTTCGATTAGTTTATTAGTGTCTGCTAATCCTAGATTCGACGATCGGCAGACTTTAAATAACCTCTTCGGAGGCGTTCAATTATTTCGTTAGCATCTGCTAATCCCAGACTCGGCGATCAACGAGCATTAAATTACCTCTTCAGAGGCATCCGATTAGTTCGTTTGTGTCTTCTAATCCTAGACTCGGTGATCTCCAGGCTTTAATCGACCTCTTCGAAGGCATCCAGTTAGTTCGTTAGTATCTGCTAAACCTAGACTCGTCAATCGACGGGCTTTAAATGGCCTCTTCGAAGGTGACCAATTAATTCAGTTAGCACCTGATTCATTCGGGCTGCGACAATTGTTGGGCTTTAACCAAAGACCTCCCCGGGGACACCCAGTGAAAGTAGCCAATGCTAGAGTTGATCAATCTAATTGCAGACGAGAGTCTCCAATGCCTGAAATAACTTAACTAGCAAGATAGTAGACAAACATTAGGCCAAGAATGTAGGACCTCTTAAGCAGGGGCATGGAAGCTAAAAAACTTCTTCAACTAAGGCACGAGTTCGATCAACTAAACTAAATTTCATGGTTAATTGGCAAACTATGAAGCTCTTAACACAATGGCAAAAGCAAGAAACTTAGCGAATAAAGCAGGAACTTCCAGTGTTTTAGCCGCAACTAAGGAAACCTAGTAAAGTTAATCACATTCGGCCTAAGAAGTTCGTGACAACTTTTGGTATGGGGGCACCACCACTGCATTAAGACGGAGTAATAATACTCACAATACATACTACAAGTTTATCACAACTTCACACCAAATAAAAGACTTCTAATATAAAAGGCTTGTAATATGTGGAGAAAACAAGTGCATAGGCAGAAAAGTACAACAAAGCTAGAGTAACAACTAATGGCTAAAGTACTAGGAATGCAATAACAAGCTTCACAACAACACCAACACAAGTCTCAAACACAAATATGCATAAGTTAGTAAGCGAGGGCCGACACCCGCATAAACATCCGGTCAAAGAAAATGACAAGTAATAAAGCAGTAAAAGGTAGAAAAATAATTAAAAGTCCTAAGCATTCTTCTTCCCACTTTTAGAAGCACTGTCAGATCTGAGTATGGGCATTGGAATTTTGGGAGGAGAAGGTGTGGCTTCAGAATCGCTCTCATCTTTGGCTTCTTTGTCATTCTTTGGTTCCTCAGGAGATGTCTGGGTAGGTCCTCCCTTCTTCGAAATAGTGCACTTTCCTCCACGCCTTGGAGAGAAAGACTTTATCTTTTTTGTCCACTTCCCTTTGACTTTCTTCTCTGGGTTCTTATCCGCATTACCAAGATCCTCTGCTTCATTACAAAGGGTGTAGTCAGCATCGTCTAAATCAACGATTGCACTAATCTTTGCATTTTATGACCCTGATTTTAAAGCGTGAGTAGAAGCACCGAGTTAGAGATGCGTCGCTTGGAGGGCGAGTAGTATTCAAATCAGTAGTAGTGGACACCCAAATCGAGGAGGTCACAATAGCTTCGATTGTTGTTTCGACCACTACAGGAAGGGGCTGTGGCGACATCAAGCCTAATACAAATGAATAATAAGCATGGAATGCAATAGACCCAGGTGAAGTACAGAGAAAATCTAAGTCTGATATGGCTTATTCAATCTCAATTTTACCTACGGCCTGAAGATTTCTATGCTTAATTTCATAGTTCTCCAGGTTGTCCTCATTATCCTCACTATCTTATATAGTCCCCTCAGTAATGCGCTCCTCAATATTGTGCTCATCCATAGCTTTGCCCTTTTCTTAATGGGTTGCAGAAGGACCAGTAGGAGGCATAGTTGGTGTCTGAGAACTAGAAACCTCAACATTAGCAAAATCAGTAGGGGTTCGGTGGTGGTTGCATTTGGGGCTTCCTTTTTAGAGGACTCATCTTCATCACCCAATATTCCTTTCTCTCTCATTAGTTTTTTTCTTCCTCTTGGCCAAAGCCTTGCAGCATTCCTCATCCAGAAGATTCTCTAAAGGGTATTCCTCGTCGTAACTATCTCCAACACGCGCAAGCACTGACTCCCAGACTAGAGCCAAAGTCGCTGGAAAATCAGGTCCCAAATAGAGTAAGCTGCCTCGGATCATGACGATATAATACATAAAATCTAAATAAAGTGGCATTGGAATCTGCTTCAGCATCGGTAAATGCTTTCTCAACAGTAACTTTATCAGCTAAAGCCTTATCTTTCTTATATTCAAGAAGTTATGCCCTAGCTTTCAGCGTGGAAATAGCCAAGTGTTGAGTGTTGTTCCTCTCATGAAGGTCGGCATTCCCTTGTTGATAAGTTGTAAAAGGTTTCTTTTCAGCGGCCAGTTGGGTTTCAACACCTGTTGAGTGGTTTGGGCATCTTTAACTTGCGCTATTAACACATTCTCTCTTAGTTTGGTCGCGGCAAACTCTTCTTTAAGCCTTTGGTTCTTAATCTCTAGACCCTCTAGCTCCGTATTCCTTTGTGTAAGAGATGAGATGGTAGCTCCCCGAGACTCAAGAACCTTGGCCCATTCGACCTTATCGTTCTTTAGCGTAGCAATTCGATCAAGGTTAAGCCTATTAAGTCTCTGGAGATCATCAACAAACTTGTACCATAAAAGTTGCTTATCATCTCAGCTCCTAACCGCATCTAGTTGTGTCTCGAGCAGACTTTTGGTGGTATCCATCTTCTTAATGATATTACCCTTCAAGGTATCAAATTCCTTAAGTATATCCTTCCTATCGGATGGATATATGTCTAAGTCAAAGAACATTCCCTTCAGGCACCAACTCTTCAATCGTTCAACAAGTGTAGAAGGTCCTGGTTTGGGTTCATAGTGGGGCCTATTTACAATCTTCTGAATATCACCGGGGGGAGGAGTAACAGACGGTGTGGTAAGAGGTAGGTACCCATAAGAAGTCTGAGTAGCAGGGACAGGAGGTTTATCTAATCGGTGTTGTTTATGAGGATCATATGTCCCATAATCTCTACTTTGGTCATCCCTCCCTCTTTTCCTCCTTCAGGTTTCCTCTTCCCCCTGTCCACTCTGATCATGACGATCATCATGACGGTCACCGAAAGAGCCTCGACTCTGCTCCTCTATTTCTAGCTGATACAGAGCCTCATGCCTCCACTTCCTTTGTTTTTCAGTTTCAATGAGGCCACGAGTATACTGAGGTTGGTAAGAATATTGTAAGCATTAGGAACACTGAGATTGCTGGGAATATTGCGAGTGCTATGAATGGTAAGACAGAGACTACATAAGATGTCTTGGATTGTAAGAGTCAGTTCATTGCTTAAAGCTCTTCAAATATGGGCGATTCATATTTGGATCTGAAATAAGGAAAAGAAAGATATCAGTACTTAAATTAAAAAGTACTAGGATAGATTTTAAAGCATATGCAAAGAGGAAAAAGCTTAAAGCGCGTATAACCTAACACGCATCTAATAACAAGCAGCTCTTAGGTGGTGATACTAGCAGAAGTCCTATGTCCACAAATGTTCTCTGTGATGGAGGAGTTAGAGCAACAACTATGTTTGTTCCCGTTTTTGTGACTTCGAGCGTAAGCTTTGAAGTCACAATCTCAATTGGAGGATCCTTCGTAGAGCTGAGATCACTCAAGATCCTAAAAATATTCATGGAACTCTCCTGACGGGTGTATGGAATAACGAGATCCTCGCCAACCTCCTTGACATTCATGTTGTTTCCAGGAGTCATCTCACCTCCCTGGCCTGTTCAATTTCCTTCATAGGATCTGGGGTGGTCTCACCCCCCTTAGTTTGTTTAGTAGAAATCATGAGGCCTTTGCCTTCGCGACGTGTAAACTCTTCTTCTTCGATGGAAGGTAGTCTAGACTTAGAAGGCGATTTGCTACCACCAGCGGGATCTGAACACTTTTTCAATAAGGGTTCATCAGCCTGACTTTGCGATGCACTGTCATTCCCAGAAGTACTAATATCTGATGCTACAGGAGTGGACTTAGGTGTGGAAAGACCTGCTCTGGAAGGAATTTTCCTTAAATAATGAAGCATCTCGTATTTACAGAGAAACTCTTCCTTTAATAAATATTTTCTGCCTCTATCTATTTCACCGACGGCTTTTATAGCCTTGTAAATGGGCTTGTAAGGGGCAGCATCTTTATCCTTGATCGGAGCCAGAACAACTGCATATAGGAAAGCGAAGTTCAATAACCGAGGCTTACAGGGAACTAGATAAGAATTGGTCTGTACAAAAATGTTCTCCGCCTTCTGTCCAGTTCCCACGAAAAATCTCAGTGCAACGAACAAAGAAAAACTGAGTTAAGAATCCTAAAACACTCTCTGGCAAATCAAGTATGAGTTCCCGGTTCTGTGCACCCTCGACATGTATGATAGATGAAGTGTCTTTCCTCCTTTTAAATGAGCATAAGTAGAGGATCTCCTGAAATGTAGGCTCACGCTCCTTTTCTGACATAGAAAGCATGTAAAGTCCTAATAGAATGGTATAGCCGTTTGGATGAAGCTGGAAAGGGGAAATGGCCATACGGTTCAAGATTCTCTCTAAGAAAGGATTAAAGGGAGGAATAGCGCTACTCTCTCACATATGACGATTTACAGCCATATATCTAGTTATGGGTTAATCTATGAATATGCCCCCACCCGGCAATATTGCGTCAGCATTAGGGATATTATATTGACTGCACAATTTTTCGAACTGGACCTGATTTATAGTGGTGGAATGCCTTTCTGAAGGCAGAGCACTAAGAGGGCGAGGCTCTAGAAATGATTGAGCAGGAACCTGGCCGGGGATGTAGTTGTTATGGTCTCATGTGCAGTGGTAGAAGTATCGACTTGAGTAGAAGATGTCCCTACAGTTTGAAGGCGAGATTGCTGCCTAGTAGTCATTATACACAAACAATCTTTTTTACAGACATATCACAGTAAAGAGTTGATAGATCATAAACTGACTATGAAGTATTCAAAATATGGAGTGCTTAAAACAACAAGCTTCAAAAGCAGATGTGAAATACCAGGACTTAGGTCACTTAACGACCCGAAGGATTAGGTAGCTCAACGACCTAGTAGAGAGGAACACTCAGCGATCCAACTGATAAACCGTTTAATGATCTGACGTGACACGGCTTCTACGACCTAACTAAACAAGTCACCTAGCGGATTTACACCTCAGGTCGTTCAGCAATCTGACAAACTCAGGTCGTTCCAATGGTTTGAGTCAGGTCATTTCAATGGTCCAAAGTTAGATCATTCCAATGGTCTGGAGCCAGGTCGTCTCAGCACTTCGACAACATAGACCGTATAACATGAGGAAGCCTAGGTCGTTCGAGGTAGGAAAATATTCAGGTCATCCAAACAGGATGAAGCATCGGGTCATTAAAAAAGTCAGGTCGCTGTGACACTTTAAGGGTCAGGTTGGCCAACCATTCTAAGAGCTCATTGGTCATTTGAACAATTTAAGGTCAAGTCGTTTCAGCGGTCTAGTAGTCAAGTCGTTCCAATGGTCTAGGGCATAAGTTGTTTCACCGACCTTAATCCTTGGGTTGATCCAACGACCTGGGAGCAAGGGTCATTCATACGATCTAATTATTCTATGATGCCTCATAACCTAAATCCTAAAACTTTCAAATGGTGATTTAACATCGTAAACAAGTTTGTGCATCACCAATCAAGATTGCAACCAATCAATCATTGTTTCCAATCCAACATGATTTGCAACACCGGTTTAAATAGACTTCATGAATAGTTCTTTAACTAAGCTTATCAGATGTGAAAACACTACAAGTTTTGTGCGCAAATTATCAACACTCAAATGCAAAGTTCAGTACCAAGTTATAGCATACAAGTAACAAACCATTAAGTTTGGATTCAAAGACACAATCCTGACAAACACAGACAGCTCAGAGAGTTCAACAATAGTGGACATTGATATCGCACAATCCCAAAAGTTACAATATAAGTTTTTAGATTAATATGAATACTTGCAACACCCAATTTTCTAAGTCAATTTAGTTCAAAGCCGAATCAAAATATTACATATACCCAAAACTCCCAAATTTAATGCAAACCCTAGAATCAGAAGGAAGAAGGTAAAAATTGAACCTGATCTCGAGCAAAGAAAGCTTGCGACGACTCTTGAATGTTCAACAACGGCAAGATGCTTTGGATTTGAGAGTTTTGATCTCTGATTGAATCGAATCAGCAGAAGGCCCAATTGGATTTGTCAGAGCTTGAATCACCAATCGATGGAGGTAACAAAATGGTTCCGATTGGCGATGTCGAACAATGATTGAGGAATGAATTATCTCTCAGAGCATGGTCGCCAATAATAATGTTTTTCAGATTTAGGAGGATATGGTAAAATTTACTTTTTAATAGAAATGTAAAGGCCGACGAGTTGATTCATATGGGCCATATCCAACTTAAAAGCCTAAAATGACCTAGAGACACATTTGTACATCATGAGAATGATCTAATGAGGAAGTATTAAAATTGTATATCGAAGCTCATATTATTTTCAATACATACAAGCTCCGAGGGGCAAATGTTTACCCACCAAAATATGGTTTTGATATGAAACATTGCTAGGTCGTTCCCATATGGTCAAACTAGGCCGTCTAACATCATATCATTAAATGTTAGACTGTTGGTTCAAGAAGGCATCTCTAGATCACTCAAGGTTCTAAGTCGTTCAAGCACAAGTCCGCACAAAGGATGTACCTCAGGTCTCTTAATTATTAGGTCGTTCAGCAAATCTAAAGAGTCAGGTCGTCATCTATCGAAGCTAAGCCAGGTCGTTATAAGCATTTACATTGCCAGGTCGTGGTAAGGTTATGAACTCGGGTCGCTGTCCTTGGTGATAAGGTCAAGTCGCTAGCTCAGAAAATTGGTCGTAACCGACCTAAGAGAGGCAGTTCATTTCTTAAGGCATAAGACAAGGTCGCAGGTCGTGCTAAAGTCAGGCTATAATCGACTCAGGGCTTAGGTCGCTGAGGGTAGACCATTGCTTGGGGCATACGACATAAAGTTAGGTCATAACCGACTTGAGGCCAGGTCGTTCCGACGACTAGGTGACCAGCGTAACGTGTGTTCAGACCTCTCCGCTCCATTTCGACTCCTATACATGCCCCCACACTTCCACCATTAATGGGACCAAATTTTCCCTCCATGAAGTGCTGCCAAAATCATTCCTAAACTCCTCTAACTCAAACAAACCACCATTAATCCTTCTCCAAGCTTAGATTTATCATCTCAACCACTATGGATTTTCCAAAATCATCAAAGTGCTCAAGTTATTGAAGATCTAGTCCAACAACCATTTCAATCTAAGAGATTACATCATTTCCTTGGTGAATCTGAGTGGATCAAAAGTCAAAGAGAACAAATAAAGAGAAATATTGTAAAAGAGAGAAAATGAGTGAAGTGAGAGTAATCATGTGCCTTCTAAATTCAATGATGATAATGAGAATGTTTTTCAAAGTGCACGTAGGCCAATTCTAGGCTGAACCACTATAAATCCTCTTGTTTTTACTTGATTTTTTTGTTTGTGGCTAACACTTTTCTAGATCTTACTTGTTTATGAAGTGTAGAATTACACCTTGGGTGTTATTGTCCATTTTTGACATCAATACCAACCATATCCCAGTGGTTGATTAATGAATATTGGTTGCTAAACTGATTCAGATCAAAAAACCAAATAAAGTTCTAAAGTACGTCCTTTTACCTGTGCCTTCATCTATTTTGATATCTCCCCAACTCAGCGTTTTGCATTTCAAATTACCTGAGCAACATAGATAAGTACACAATTATAGTTTATAAAGTAGTCGGCTCTCCGTGGGTGTTTACCCATACAAATGGTATTTAATACATCATGTTTATATTTTTTTAAGGAACATTTACACTATTAAGACCTCAGTTCTATATGATCTTACAACATAGCTGCTCTTCAGTAGTAAGAATTTCATGAAAGATGTAAGTTATGGTTCCGTGTATGCTCTACTTAGTGTCTTCGTTCTTTATTTGTTCTATGTAGGGTAATATTTCATGTCCAACTCGAAGCCATTTGTTATCACCGAGTTCGTTATCATCCTCAACTATGGCAGAATTCTCATTTCTAAGAAGAATACCAAACAATATTTTTCCATGCAGTATTTAAAGGAATGTTAGCGCAAAAATTAGAAAAGCCTGATAACAATCCGTAGTTCCTTGGATAACAAGGCTCAAATGTAATAAATACCATGCTAAAGGGGATTTTATTTTAAAGGATGAATTTTCTAACTTTTTTAGTATAAAATATGAAATTATACAATATCATTATATAAAAAGCTTATGCAAAACTGATACTATGGACATTGTCCTTCTCACCGAGTATTTTCCCTTATGGTATATTTAATCGAAAAGTTTGTCCTGCTCACTAAAATGTTAAGAGCATGTCCTCAAGGCTAAAAATTGATAAAATTTTCCCTTCACACTAGTTTCCTCTTTGTTTCAGTAATTTGGCATTGAGATATGATCAAGTAACGCATATATAACACAAAAATGGAATCGTTTAAACCTGCACTCTTCCATATGATACATAAACCATTTGACAATGACTACACCCACCCAAAGACTACAAGAAGCAAATAATAATCATTCATTCAATACATTATTATTATTGTTGTTTGAAAGAAAAACTAGGAAGTAAAAATTATAAATTCGATGGAAGTAAAATTCAAAATGATAGGCATCCAAGTGCAGATTAAATGTGAAGTTAATGTCAGCATAGGAAGCTACGACATATATTCAAAAAAAAATTCATCCCAAGAAATTACTCATATATTACTAATAAAACACTCGCATGTGACAAGATGCACCCAAAAAAATAGGCTAAGTTGAACAATACAAGATGGATTCATCGTAGGGTATAAACAAGTTACAATGTACACATTACCAGAAATGTAACACCCCACCTCCGCTAGGGTCACTCACAAAGGTAATGCACTAGTTTTGGAGGAGCGTTATCAAGGTAAACAAACATAGAAATATCACAAGACAAAACATAGATAAAACAGCGGAAGAATCAAAAGATAAATTTCATTACTTTCAAAAAGAGTCAAAACCTTTTACATCAAATAGCCAAGATCATTATTTTCTATTACAACAGATTCTATCTTGCATAAATAAAGAAGCATAAACTTAAAACATCAAAAGTAGCTTAATTCCCCAAATATAGCAGAAATGCTGCCATAGCTTAGCTCAAGATCAAACCATACATGAGCTGAACCGAAAGCAAGCGAAATCCAGGCTAAGTGCTAGGGTTTCCTCCCTGAGAACCTGGAGGGGGGAAACGGAAGAAAAGGAGGTGAAGGAAAACAGGTCATTTATAAAGACTGGTAAGTCCAAGTGACTTTTAGCATAAAAACAGATAAAGGTAACATGACATGTATAAACTGAAAGTAAACATAAGGATGATGACAAGATAGGCAAGTTAAACTAAGATAACAAGATAAACTATGCTAACCAGATAAACTACGTATAGCATCGCATGTTTAACATTCTCTGCACCAGTACTAGTATAACAGAATTAGGTGTTATCGTAATGTCCAAACAGAAACGGAAACATAAACAGAGTGATCTTTACAGAAATAGTAATGGGCTTTTACCTCCCTAACAGAAACAGAAACAGAAATGGGCCTTTACCACCTGTACTAGTAACCCAACCCGTGTCATGTATTAACTATGAAATGATCCCTTGCCCAATATCATGAAATGACCCATTACTTGGTCCCACGAAACGATATATTAATCAATCGGCTCCCTACAAGTTCAAGCTCGTCATGTGTCTATGTCATACGACCCTGTCACGAATGTAATTACCTGTGCTAGGTCCACCATAGGGTGTATCAAGCCCTAGGTTGCCAACCACCGACACGAATCAAGCACGCACAATGTAAACCTACTGGTGCCCAATGCCTGCTTTTTCAACTCCGGACTACGTGCACGACCGTAGTCCGCCTGAACCTACAATGGCGCACCAACTCAGCCGTCGTTCTGGTCGCTTACAATCATCCCAGTAATCGTGCCCCACCCTGCCTAGTCCCAGGGTACCGTGATACATCTAAGTGGGTTACTGCTGAAATGGACCGCGTAACTAGGGTTTCCGTCTAATAGATTAAGTGTTGTCATTTAAATTCGTGACTTAACCCTTATCAGTCCAACATGTCAAGTTGGTTAAGTGTTGTCATTAATGTTCATGATTCATGATTCATGTTAAGTTCGTGTCAAGTTTAAAGGATAAGTTTCATGCCTACATCCAGATTCAAGTTATAACAATGTTCATGTTTCAAGTTTTTCCTATTATCCAGTTCATAATTCATGTTCATAACCAATTCATGTTTTGCCTAATCTACCCAAATCGTATTCCCATCGCACGAAACGTGAATTGATCTATACTACAAATAAATCCAAATCCTGAGATAAAGGGAATAACACCAAAACTATGTTAGGCAAAAGGCACGAGCATAAAACGATAAAAGGGATTACAAGACTAGCATGATATAACTTGAGATAATTGGTTACAACATCACTAGCATATAGGATTTCAAATCTAGCAAGATAAGGCGATAGTCATGATAAAAGTTGACATAAAAGAATAGGCATGCAAGAGCAAGCCAAATAGAAGGATAATGGATCCAATGGCTTTAGTGTACATAATATCGAATAAACTAAGCAAGTCACACCCTAGGTATGAGATCCAACAACTGCAAATTCGGTGTACAACATGGGATTCAACTATGGGCATGAAAAATCAACTATAATAGTCTTAGGCAATTAACCCCAGTAGTCATAGTCATGGTCATAGGCAGAAATCTCATATTTGTAAACCATAAGCGATTAATCACAGTAGTCATGGTTAATTATCCAAAATAGTTCTAAGCATTAGTCATAGGAAATTAACGGTAATTGTTTCAAAGTCATGATTATGTATAGTAGCCTTATGTTAATAATCATAGGTAAGAATTCTCATAGTTAAGAGTCATAGGTGATTAGCCACAATTGTCCTTGTCATAGTTATATGCAATAGTCTTACGTTCACTGTCACAGGCATAGGCATAGTCTTATGTTCACAGTCA
The DNA here is from genome assembly GCA_030737875.1 of Allium sativum. Classification (NCBI taxonomy): domain Eukaryota; kingdom Viridiplantae; phylum Streptophyta; class Magnoliopsida; order Asparagales; family Amaryllidaceae; genus Allium; species Allium sativum. The sequence goes on along the minus strand of CM060923.1, from coordinate 604,868,624 downwards.
TAGGCATAGGCATAGTCTTATGTTCACACTCATAGTCTTAGGCCATTAACAACAGTTCCAACGTCATAGGCATTTTAAGGTTATAGACAAGAAGAGTTTGATTTACAACATGAATAGGCCCAAAGCAATATTCACGAAAGACAAGATCCAAGATGAATAAGAATAGATATGAATCAATTGTCATACATAGATCCAATTCCAATTTACAACATGGATATTTAGTTTATAGTTTTTATCTAAAAGTAACTTGAACTTACCGATCGTGGCTAAGAAATTTAGATGCAGAAGTCAAGTCTAGAAAGTAGTCGTTGAATTGTTGAATCGTTGAATCTTGCTTTGATTGTAGAAGAAAATCCCCAATATGAAATTCCTAGCCGTAGTCTTCAAGTAATAATCTTCTCGTTCTAGTTTAATTTATCTTAATTTAATTTAGAGGAAGAAGAAGCCATGATCATCAAGAGTTTGAGCAGCATCGGGTTAGAGAAGAATGGTGTAAAGAGAATGAGGCTAGGAGGCTGTTTATATAGGATTAGGCAGACGAATCTGGAAAGAAAACGAGGTCAAATACATCAGAATGCATCAGGTTCAGAAAATGGGTTCCGGAGGCAGGTCGACCCCCAGGTCGACACTATAGTCGACCTAGTCCCTGGGAGGTCGACACTATGGTCAACCCCTAGGTCGACCTGGTCCATGGGCGGGAATTTTCCCACCCAGCCTGTTCTGGGGTTTGAATTCGAATTTCGAGCTGTTTTTGATTCTGAAAATTCCTGAAACTTCGGAGGGTCATATCTCCCTCATACAGACTCTGATTCTCGCAAACTCGGACTCGTTTCCAAGCAGAATTTCGAGACGAACACAATGTCGCCACCCATTTCCCCTGATTCTTATTTTAAAATTTAATTACACCTTGATTTCTAGTTTCAACATGTTATTAAAATTCGGGTTGTTACATTTTCCCCTCCTTAAAGAATTTCGTCACCGAAATCTTCAGGTTTAGAAGAATGTGTTCTACCATCTAATCATCCATCTACTCAATCATCAATCACAGGCATTCATTGTCCTTAAGAGATTTCTAATGCTGTATGAACATATGCAGAATGCGTGTGTATATGTTCCTTATCTAATGCAAATGATCAGGCGTGATTGATCTTCCTAATGCAAAATATGTTTAGTGCCATGAGTCCAACATGTATGCAAATAACCCTAATCATATAAACACTATATGTGTGCACAAACATCCATCCATATGCAACATCCACATGATAACACATTCAATTTCATCCATCAACAAGTATAAAGACTCATGCATATGCAGTATGAAAGGTGACGGAGCCGATCTAGTGTCTAATGTGTGTGTATATGCATCCACGAGCAACCGCTTGCAACCACTTGCAACCATCAATCATAACATATCTCAAACACATGTTTACACCCAATTGTTCCTACCTAAAGATATAGTCGAACGATAAAAGCAAGTAAAAACTTTGTGCCCATTAGGCGATGTCAAAACTGGAAATCTATGTCACATATATACTTATTCGGAGAATAACTCCCTAAGCACCAGCCCGAAGACCGAAATCAACATCAGGCTGACACCCAAAGCATTACTCAACCCAACGGACACCCTTAAGCCCCAACATGTATTACTAACAGAAAAGTCATACTCCTTATGGGGTTTGCAACAGAAATAGGATTGAGAATAGGACTGAGAGGATATACTTAAATGATAGCATGTAAGTAAGCTCTACAGGAAAAGAGGGATCAAGGATATACTCTTATAAATAGATATAATGTGCGTATCTAGCCTTCAATCTTCTAAGTCGCATTTCCTTGAGCTTAACACCATTGTGCTTTGGCCATTTTTAACTTTACAATTTAGTAGCTTCTTAATTCTTGTTTCCAAAATATGAGTTGGAACTCATTTCACTGTCGCCTCTCGTTCCACTTTCATTTATTCTTTTTCTAGTATACCCGATTCAGACATAACTGCGTACTCATGGTTTCATGCAAGCTCTCCAAAATTCACTAGTGAATCCTGGATCTCGTTTACTTACTATAAGGTATTCCAAGCAGAGGAACAATCTCTTGAAGACAAACAAATGTCAACCATGTTGCCAAATGTACTTACTAAGGTGATTTTCTATAACTCATGCATAAGCGAAATGAACCATCCGCCTTAGTGGAGAACACTACTCGAGCAGATTGATAAATGTATCAAGAGATTCTAGGTAACTAAGCATGGAAGAACCCTAAGGGTTACACTAGACTTCGAGGGCATTACCAAGGCAAGTCAAGAATCTAACTACCCTCTTTTCATACTCAAGAATGGCACCATTACCGGATAACCACTCCATCCCTAGAATCAACCCATAGCCCAAAAAAAAAACATAAGCATTACTTCTAAACTCAACACTTAGCATAGACATTCCCAAATCCAAACAAGTCATGAAAAAACGAGCTGATTCCCTAGCAGGTTTTGGGAATAAAATGGGATCCTCTACTACACTAGTACTAAGGTGCAGATACTCAACTATCGAAGCAGAATTAAAATGATGCGATGTACAAAAACAAAGTTCTAACGGGATGATAGAAAAGAAAAGCTAAGCCTTTAACAGAAACGTTACCACCTCTCTTAGGTACGCTAGTAGTGAGAGCATACAATTGCCCTCTCGACGATCTTGTTCTTTGCCCTTGTCCTTGTCCTTGTCTTATAAAACTTAATTACATGCCCCTTTTTACCATACTAAAGATATTCTCTCTTATCATGGGTTTTTATTATTCTTTCACTTGGCCTCTTTCCTTTCACCTTTTTCCTCTTCGTGGATTAAGCCATATCAACAAGTTTCTCATCCTTAGACTTGTGTTCTTTATCCTCGTTCCTACTATCCTTGTATAGCTTGGTGAAAAGTTTCTCGAAAGTTACTTCCATTGCATGACAACTCTACAAAGCTAAAAATAAGATTAGTCGCAAGTAAAACTACTGCGGCCACAGATGGAGGTTGGACACTACTTTGCCCTCTGACATGTGTCGCATGCCTACAAGCAATGGTGAAAAAGAAAGAGAGAAGAGACTCAAGGAGAGAATCAAAAGATATTGCATATGGCTTTGGGGAATATGCCTTTCGTAAAACAAATCTTTTCTTTAGAAAAATGCTTCTTTGTAAACGTTTTGAAAATAATTTCAGAAGGTTTTTAAAAGCTTTTGCCCAGTCTGGTAACCTTCTGCTCTGATACCAAATGTAACACCCCAGCTCCGCTAGGGCCACTCACAAAGGGAATGCACTAGTTTTGGAGGAGCGTTATCAAGGTAGACAACCACAGAATTATCACAAGACAGAACATAGATAAAAAAGCGGAAGAATCAAAAGATAAATTTCATTACTTTCAAAAAGAGTCAAAACCTTTTACATCAAATAGCCAAGATCATTATATTCCATTACAACAAATTCTTTCTTGCACAAATAAAGAAGCATAAACTTAAAACATAAAAAGAAGCTGAATTCCCCAAACATAGCAGAAAGGCAGCCATATCATAGCTCAAGATCAAACCATACATGAGCTGAACCGAAAGCAAGCGAAATCTAGGCTAAGTGCTAGGGTTTCCTCCGTAAGAACCTGGAGGGGGGGGGGGGGGGGGGGGACAGAAGAAAAAGAGGTGAAAGAAAACGGATCAGTCATAAAGACTGTTAAGTCGAAGTGACTTTCAGCATAAAAACAGATATAGGTAACATGACATGTATAAACTGAAAGTAAACATAAGGATGATGACAAGATAGTCAAGTTAAACAAAGATAACAAGATAAACTATGCTAACCAAATAAACTAAGTAAAGCATCGCATGTTTAACATTCTCTGCACCAGTACTAGTATAACAGAATTAGGCGTTATCCTAATGTCCAAACGGAAACAGAAACAGAAACAGGGTGATCTTTACAGAAATAGTAATCGGCTTTTACCACCCTAACAAAAACATAAACAGAAATGGGCCTTTACCACCTGTACTAGTAACCCAACCCGTGTCATGTATTAACTATGAAATGATCCCTTGCCCAATATCATGAAACGACCCATTACTTGGTCCCACGAAACGATCTATTAATCAATCGGCTCCCTACAAGTTCTGGCTCGTCATGTGTCTGTGTCATACGGCCCTATCACGAATGTAGTTACCTGTGCTAGGTCCACCATAGGGTGTATCAAGCCCTAGGTTGCAAAGCACCGACACGAATCAAGCACACACAGTGTAAACGTACTGGTGCCCAATGCCTGCTTTTTAAACTCCGGACTATGTGCACGACCATAGTCCGCCTGAACCTACAATGGCACACTAACTCAGCCGTCGTTCTGGTCGCTTACAATCAGCCCAGTAATCGTGCCCCACCCTGCCTAGTCCCAGGGTATCGTGATACATCTTAGTGGGTTACTGCTGAAATGGACCGTGTAACTATGGTTTCCGTCTAATAGGTTATGTGTTGTCATTTAAATTCGTGACTTAACCCTTATCAGTCCATCATGTCAAGTTGGTTAAGTGTTGTCATTCATGTTCATGATTCATGTCAAGTTCTTGTCAAGTTTCAAGGATAAGTTTCATGCCCACATCCAGATTCAAGTTATAACAATGTTCATGTTTCAACTTTTTCCTATTATCAAGTTCATAATTCATGTTCATAACCAATTCATGTTTTTCCTAATCTACCCAAATCGTATTCCCATCGCACGTAAACGTGAATCGATCTATACTAAAATAAATCCAAATCTTGAGATAAAGGGAACAACATCAAAACTATGTTAGGCAAAAGGGACGAGCATAAAACGATAAAAGGGATTGCAAGACTAGCATGATATAACTTGAGATAATTGGTTACAACATCACTAGCATATAGGATTTCGAATCTAGCAAGATAAGGCGATAGTCGTGATAAAAGTTGACAAAAAAGAATAGGCATGCAAGAGCAAGCCAAATACAAGGATAATGGATCCAATGGCTTTGGTGTACATAATAGAGAATAAACTAAGCAAGTCACACCCTAGGTATGAGATCCAACAACTGAAAATTCGGTGTACAACATGGGATTCAACTATGGGCATGAACAATCAACTATAATAGTCTTAGGCAATTAACCCCAGTAGTCATAGTCATGGTCATAGGCAGAAATCTCATATTTATGAACCATAAGCGATTAATCACAGTAGTCATGGTTAATTATCCAAAATAGTTCTAAGCAATAGTCATAGGCAATTAACGGTAATAGTTTCAAAGTCAAGGTTATATATAACAGCCTTATGTTCATAATCATAGGTAATAATTCTCATAGTCAAGAGTCATAGGTGATTAGCCACAATTGTCCTTGTCATAGTCATAGGCAATAGTCTTACGTTCACTGTCATAGACATAGGCATAGTCTTATGTTCACAGTGATAGGCATAGACATAGTCTTATTTTCACAGTCATTGTCTTAGGCCACTAACAATAGTTCCAACGTCATAGGCATGTCAAGGTTATATACATGAAGTGTTTGATTTACAACATGAATAGGCCCAAAGAAATATTCACGAAAGTCAAGATCCAAGACGAACAAGAATAGATATGAATCAATTATCATACATAGATCCAATTCCAATTTACAACATGGATATTAAGTTTACCGTTTTTATCTAAAAGTAACTTGAACTTACAAATCGTAGCCAAGAAATTTAGATGTAGAAGTTAAGTATAGAAACTAGTCGTTGAATTGTTGAATCACTGAATCTTGCTTTGATTGTAGAAGCAAATTCCCAATATGAAATTCCTAGCCGTAGTCTTCAAGAAATAATCTTCGCGTTCTAGTTTAATTTATTTTAATTTAATTTAGAGGAAGAAGAAGAAGCCATGATCATCAAGAGTTTGAGAAGCATAAGGTTAGAGAAGAATGGTGCAAAGAGAATGAGGCTAGGAGGCTGTTTATACAGGATTAGGCAAATGAATCTGGATAGAAAATGAGGTCAAATACATCAGAATGCATCAGGTTCAGAAAATGGGTTCGGGAGGCAGGTCGACCCCCAGATCGACACTATAGTCGACCTGGTCCCTGGGAGGTCGACACTATGGTCGACCCCCTTGTCGACCTGGTCCATAGGCAGAAATTTTCCCGCCCAGCCTGTTCTAGGGTTTGAATTCGAATTTCGAATTCGAATTTCGAGCTGTTTTTGATTCTAAAAATTACTGAAACTTCGAAGGGTCATATCTCCCTCATACGGACTCCGATTCTCGCAAACTCGGACTCGTTTCCAAGCAGAATTTCGAGATGAACACAATAGCACAACACGTTTCCCTGATTCTTATTTTAAAATTTAATTACACCTTGATTTCTAGTTTGAACATGTTATTAAAATTCGGGTTGTTACAAGAAAAATCCAAGCTCTTTGTCAATGTTGACTAATAAAGGAAAGAAATAATAATGGGAAAATTAATTATATCCATATCCAGCTGTACATTTCAACATAGAACAAAGCAATGGTCACATGCCCATTATTCAAGCAACGTTCACATGCCCATTATTCAAGAAACGTTCACATGCTCATTATTCAAGCAATTTATATTTATTTCTTATATTATAAATAGAGGATTCCACTATACAATTTGTATCTTCTTGTATTACAATTCTTCAATAATAAACTATTGTTTCATCTCAATTCTGTTTTTCTATCATGGTATCAGAGCATCATTAAGGCTTAACAACCATCAATCCATATTCATTGTTTGGTCATCATGGCGAATGATACTGCTTCATCAGCCTCTAACAATGCTGCTGGAACGATGAAAGCCACATTGTTGTTGACAAACTCACCAAAATTGTAATTAGTCCTCAATCACAACTAATTACGGTGCAATTGGACGAAACAATTACTTACATTGGAAACTTTAGATCGAGACTGCAATCCAAGGTTATTGCCTTAAAGGCTTCACCATGGGGACTTTGTCAGTTCAACCAATATTCATTACTGATAAAGAGAATAAAATATTTAATAATGAAGAATACATAAAATACCACAGGCATGAATGTTTAATCAGTTCATGGCTACTATCCTCTAACAATCAAAGCTTATTGCCACAAGTGATTGGCTGCAAAAGTGCTAATGAGATACGGACAACAATAGAAAAATCCTTCAACAACTAGTCAGCTGCTAAAGTCATGTTTTATAAATGATAATCGCAAAAAATAAAGAAGGACAACATTACCATGAGAGAGTACTTGAGCAAAATTAAATTTGTTTATGACATGTTAGAAGCTACTGGCCATAAAGTGCAAAATTCTGAACAAATCTTGATTATTCTCAATGGCTTAAGTGAAGAATATGAGGCTGTAGAAGCCATAATTTCCTCAAAAAAGGAATTCAAATCTCTTAATGATGTTCACTCTATTTTATTAGCACATGAAGCTAGGCTTGAAGGCAAGAAAGCTCAAGAAAGTGACTTCTCTATTAACTTTGCTGTTAATAAAAGTAATGACAATTACAGAAATCAGATAAGTAATAATTAAAGAAATGAGAAAACCTTTCAGAGGGGCAACCCCATCACCATACACAGAGGTAGTAGAGGAAGAGGACGCTAGAGTAACAACAACAACAACAACAATCGTCCAAAGTGTCAAATATGTGTTAAGATTGTCCATGCTGCTATCAAGTGCTATTTCAGATACAACTCAAACTACTCAGCAGGCCAAGCCAGCAACAACAATCAAAGAAACACCAATTTCACTAACGATTTAGCACAAGGATAGAGAGATGCAACTAATCACAATGAACAAGCCAGGGCTGATCATATTCGAGATGAATCACGGTACCCAGACTCAAGAGCTAGCCAACATATCACTAACAATTTGAACAACATGAATCTTGGGAGCAAAGAATAGAAAGGAAATCAAACTATAAGCATGGGCAGTGGTAAGTATGTTAAAATCTCTCATACTGGCACTAGAAGTATCATTGATAATAGGTAGTTATTTTTTCATAATTTACTAAGAGTACCCGTTATTAAGAAAAACCTAATTAGTGTGTCTCAATTTTCTAAAGATAATAATGTATACTTTGAATTTTTCCCTAAATACTGTGTATTTAGAGACATAATAACTAGGAAAATTCTTCTATAAGGTAATGCTGTGAAGCGACTCTATGAATTTAATCTCAGCAACCACAATACTACAATCAATGATCACCCACATTCTAATCTGACTGATATAACTGATGAAGTTCAATCTAGAAGTACTTTTGACTTATGGCATTATGAGTTAGGACATCCTAGTGCTAGCATTGTAACAAAAATTCTTAATGATAATAAAATAAAATTTATTCCTGCAAAATTACCTTACCTATGTATTTATTGCCAAATGTGAAAAGCCACAAATTATCATTCTCTGATTCATTAACCGTGTATTCCAAACCTAGTCAATTAATTATCACTGATATTTGGGGTCCATCTCCTATATTTTTTGATTACGAATATAAATACTACATATCATTTATTGATTCTTACACTAGATACACTTGGATAAACTTCTTTAAAGATAAATCTAGTATTTAAAGTGTTGTCATCAGTTTTATTAATATGTTTGAAAACCAAATAAACTATCAAATTAAAGTCATGCAATCTGATTGAGGATTAGATTACAAACCCCGGACAGATTATGTAAAAATAAGGGTATTATACATAGAGTAACATGTCCCTATACTTATGAATAGAATGGTATAGTTGACAGGAAACATAAACACATAGTTGAATCAGGTGTAACTTTGTTAGCTCAAGCATTTTTACAACTTAAATTTTGGCCTGATGCTTTCAGTACTGCTGCGCATCTAATAAATGGAATGCCCACTAAAGTACTGAAAGACATAACACCCCTAGAAAAGCTGTTTAATGTTAAACCTGATTATAACAGTTTAAAAACATTTGCTTGCTTGTGTTTCCCTTACTTAAGACCTTATAATAATCATAAACTCGACTATAGATCTGAACCCTGCACTTTCATAGGTTATTGCAATAATAAAAAAAGGTTTAGATGTATAGACAAGTCTGGTAGAATATTTACAAGAAGACATGTTATTTTTTAAGAAAATATTTTCCCTTATAGCAGATCAGGTATACAAACCACAACCAAAATATATAATCCAATGGTTAGTATAATTGATCTGCACAACATTTCTGACATATGGCTTCAAGAGAATGGTGAGAAGGCTGCTAGTAATTCTAAAGGACACCACAGTGATAATGAAACTAATGATGAACTTACAGAGCAAACTAGCTATGCCATTCAATCACCTACAGAATCAAGTTGCAAACAATCAGAAGAACTAAGAGAAGAAATCATCAATGAAAGCAATCAAAACTCTAGCAGTAGAAAAAATGACTCACTAACTTAACCATCATAGCTTCAAACTGGAAATCCAATGATAACCAGATCAAAAAGAGGCATATTCAAACCAAAGACTTATACTGCAGTCATTACTGAAGAAGAGCCAAATAGTTATCAACAATCAGTCAGACGCAAAGAATGGAGAAATGCAATGTATGAAGAATATCAAGCACTGATGAACAATTGTAAATGAGAACCAGTGAGTCCACCAAACAGCAAGAATACAATTGGATGCAAGTGGGTATACAGTCTGAAAAAGAATCCAGATGGATCCATTAATAGATATAAAGCTAAACTTGTTGCAAAAGGATTCACACAAGAATTTTGTTTTGATTATAATGAAACTTTCTAACTAGTGGTAAAACCCTCAACTATTAGACTTATATTGACTATAGCATTAAGCAATAACTGGAAGATCAAGCAGTTAGATGTCAACAATGCAGTCTTAAATGGGAATCTACATGAAGAAATATTCATGCAACAACCACAAGGCTATACACAAGACCCAACATTAGTATGTAAACAAAATAAAGCAATCTATGTTCTGAAGCAAGCACCCAGAGTATGGTTTGAAAGACTTAAAGCAAGTTTGACAACACTAGGCTATTCACCTATGAGATATGACACATCCCTATTCAAAAAAATCAGCGAATCATCTACCACTTATATATATATATTAATATATGTGTATGATTTAATTATCACAAGAAGCAGTGAAATAGAAATAAAAAAAAAGGCAGATTATTTGAATAATCAGTTGTCAATAAAAGATTTGGGTGAATTATCTTATTTCCTTGGAATAGAAGTTACAAGAAAATAAGAAGAAGAAATTCATCTTTGCCAAAGAAAGTATATTATAGAGCTTCTAAGCAGGACAAACATGATTCAAGCAAATGGCCAGCCAACTCCTATGATATCAAACCAACACTAGTCAAAGAACACGGGGGAAGCTATCTCAAATGTCAAATAATACAGGAGTGTTGAAGGAGCATTGCAATATGCTACTATAATAGTCCTGATATTTCTTTCAGTCTTAATACAACATCTCAATTTTTGCAGGAACCTAAAAGTGAGCATTAGACAGTAGTGAAGAGAAAACAAAAATACTTGGAAGAAACAATCCACCTTGGCATATCGTTAAAAGGCAGCAAAGACATAAACATTACAGTTTATTTAGACGCAGACTAGGCTATAAACATAGACGATCGAAAATTAATTTCTGGTTATTGCATTTATATAGGAGAAAGTCTTATTTCTTGGTGCTCTAAAACGCAAGCAACCATCTAAAGATCAAGCACAGAAGCGGAATATAGGAGTGCTGCTACTACTACTATAACTAAAATTTTATGGCCACAATCACTATTATAGGAGCTAAAAGTTTCATCTAATAGAAACCTATAATTTGATGGGACAATTTGAGCACAATCTACATGACAACAGATCCTATTTAGCATAATCGAACCAAAAACATAGAAATAGATATCTATTTTGTTCGGGAGCAAGTTCAAAAGAAAATTTTACAAGTGAATCACATTCCGGCTTACTATTGAAGAACCAACATGCTTACATAATCACTCTTAGCCAAAAATTTCCACATATTCAGAGATGCACTTGGAATCGAAGAGTTACAAACAATAACCGAGTAAAAGATAGATCTTTCATACGTGGATCTTGCCTATATTTCAACAGTATGACGAAGGATTGAAATTACTTACCCTTTATCGATGTTAGTCCACAAAATGGCAAATTAGGGTTGCAAACCCTCACCATAATTTGATGGGCGCTAATCAAGGAAAGAAATAATAATTGGAAAGTTTTCGTATATGGTACTATATTCATATCCAGTTGTACATTTTCGTATATGGTATTATATCCAAATCCAGCTGTACACTTCCACATATAACATAGCAACGATCACATGGCCATTATTCAAGCAAAGATCACATGCCTATTATTCAAGAAATTTATATTTATTTCTTGTACTGTAAATAGAGGACTCCTTTATATAATTTATATCAACTTGTATTACAATTCTTCAATAATAAACTGTTGTTTCATCTCAAATTTGTTTTTCTATCAGCGACACATAATAGAGTTCTTGTGTTAAGTGAAATTGAATGCTAATTACTTCTCATATTTGAAACACCCCACCTCCGTTAAGGTCACTCACAAAGGGAATGCCTTAACATCGATGGAGCATTATAGATAAAAGACACAGATAATTTACAAGACAGATGAATATATAAGCAACGGAAAATGAAACTAACTTTATTTCAAACATGGTTCATAACAAAACATTACAACAAACTGTTTCAAAACCAACTTCCAAATCATTACATCATAATTTCTGTCTTGATTATCATATAAAGAAGCATAAATCATAAATAAAACTGCATAAATCCCCAAGTCTAGTGTGTCCAAAGCCATAACCAAAGATAATAGGTTCCAAGTCGTACATCACAGAGTCTTCAAACTTGGAAAGATGAACGGTCCAAATTAAGCTGATCTATTCCCTCCTTGGCTACCTGGGGGGAGGGGGAAACGGAAGAAAAGAAGACGAAAGAAAAATGGGTCAGACATAAGTCTGAGTAAGTCTAGTGACTTTTTAGTGTGTGAATAAGGAAAAGGGTCATGATAGGAATAAACTGAAAAATAGGACCATACCAGAATAACTAACTAACATAAACCAAGATAAGGAAGTTTAAACCGAATTTACTATCGCACCCATGTCTATCTCTCTGCACCTATTTATACTTGTCCCAACTGGAACCCCATATAGATGGTGAAATGATACCCCTATATCGATCGGCTCCTACTTGCATCCATTTATCACATGTGTCATTCGGCCCTCGCTTGACTGTAGATACCTGTGCTGGTCCCACCATGGGGTGTATCAAATCCTATGGTGGCAACCCGACACGATTCAAGATGCATAGTGTATGACTACTGGTGCCCAGTGCCTGCTTTTTCCACTTCGGAGTACGTGCACGCCCATACTCCGTCGGAACCTACACTGGCGCACCACCAGCCGACGTTTTTGACCGCTTATAATCAGCCCAGTAATCGTGCCCCACCCTGCCTAGTTCAGGGTACCATGATACATCTATGTGGGTTACTGCTGAAATGGGTCTCCGTTACTAGGATTTCCTAGCCAACATGTTTAATTGGTTAAGTGTCCAAATTTACCTAACCCCACCCATCAGTTTAGCTAACATGTTGAATTGGTTAAGTGTTTCCTTAATTGACTTAACCCTACCACTCTTGACATAGCTTTATTAGAGCACAAACAACTCACATTAGACAAGTATTGTTGTGGTCACTGGATGTGCCGGTCGGTTTTGGGCAGTTCTACACCACAACTCAGTCTAACCTCGGGTCCTTTTTGGGCTCAATGCACTTACCACCCACGTTAGATAGGTATTGTGGTGGTCACTGGATGTGTCGGTCGGTTCCGGGCAGTTTTACACCACAACTCAGTCTAACCTCGGGTTAGGCATATTCGTCTTTTCTAAATTGACATATTTATCCTTTTATGCTTATTTGTAAATTTGTCAAAAATTTATTGTCATGGCCCACTTTCCTCCTAAAGCAAATTCATAATTTTTGGTAAGTAAATTATACCATTTCAATGCCATACCATTTATATGGTTATAAGCCAAATATGTCAATTACATGTAGTTTCATGTTTTCCCCCAACGTTACCCCCGTTGTACGTTCGCAAAGTTTCATAGGATGTTAGGCTCGACATTTTAGCCTAACTTATAAAACAAAAATGGGAAAACGAGGAACTTGCAACATTCCAACATCGTACAAAAATATAGATCTAACTACAGATGTGTCACATGAATTTGGCATAATATACTTTCAATTATGAACTTGCACACTAGATCTATGCAACATGAGTCATAAAATAATAGTTTTACATAGAACTACCAAAACTTAATTAGACATGTAGTGGTGAACTTGCATAGGGGTTGAATCAAGATAACATAGATCTAACATAAATGCATATGGATCTAAAATATAAAGTTGTAAATCTAATCATATGGGTTTAAACAATCATGTTTTTAACCTATAAACTTGCATGTATTCATAACATGATAGCATCACCTAACTTGTATAAACATGGCATAATTTCCAAATTGACATACAGCATATAGATGTCATCACCAAATTATACAGGGTCGTAGATCTAAACATGTATGCATAATGGATTTAAACAATTAGGCATAAACGACATGACTTAGCCTAAAACTTGTATGTATCATAATATCACCAAACATACATATGATAATTTCATTCCTAAATTCCTATACAACATCATAGGTTTATTTACCAATTTCTACATAACATGATAGGTCTGATAGACCACAATAGTTCATAGGCATATATGATAGAATAGACATGAATAAACATGAATCCGCATCACATACAACTTGATACATTTCTATTTTACAATTCATTACAAACCATGTCTTTAATTTATTCACATCTGAAAGATAACTACACTTACAACAAAAAGGAATTCTTTAGTTATGGGATCTGCGTTCTGAAACCGAATTACTCACCTTTGATGTAGACTAATTGTTGAATTCTCTTAGTTGAATTATATTAGCTTTGATTTGATTTTTGATGTAGCTTCTATCTTTCCTTTGAGCTGAAAGAGATGACGGCTATTCTAGGTTCACCATTGACGGCATAACGGCTCTTGGTATAAATATTTGTGTTTTAGGGTTGAGAGTTAGGTTGCTTTTATAGAGGTTCAATTAATTTAGAGCCGTCAGATTAACCCTAGAAGCAATCAAGACCATCCAGTCAAGATAGGATAACACCTTATCCCTAATGACTCAGCAGGGAGTCAGAATTTGTCATTTTTTCAGATCTGCCCGAGGAGGGGGGTTCGACCCCCAGGTCGACCTGTAGGGTAGGTCGACACTAGGGTCGACCCCCTGATCGACCTGGCCTGGTGCGGGAATTTTCCTGCCCTGCCCTCTTCTGTGTTTAAATTTGAATTTTGAATTTTTGAAACTTCCGTAGGCCATAACTTCTTCATATGAAGTTCAATTCACGCAAACTTAGACTCTTTCTCAACCAGAACTCCGAGACGAACGCAATGGCGTAACACGTTTCCCTTAATTCTCACATTTATTTTCTTTACTTCATTACTTTAGAGTTTACAGAAAATACGGGGTGTTACATTCTCCCCTCCTTAAAGGATTTCATCCCCGAAATTTTCAAATCAAGAAGAACGTATATTCTACCATCCAATCGTCCATCTACTCAACCATCAAACACAGACATCCATTGTTCTTAAAAGACTTCTAATGCTTCATGATTATATGCATAGTGTGTGTACATGTCCTTATCTAATGCAAAATCAGGCGGTCTACTGATTCAGTTGACCTCCTTAATGCAAGTCATGTCGGTGTCATGCGTCCATAATGTATGCAATCTTCCCTAATTATAATTCTACATGAGTGCACAATCATTCATACGAATGCAACATCCACATGATAACACATCAAGCTTCAAGCAAATTCAAGTACATATATGCATTTGCAATATGAAAGTGACTGAGCCGATCTAATACCTAAAGTGTGTGTATATGCATCCACGAGCAACCACTAGCAACC
This sequence comes from Allium sativum, assembly GCA_030737875.1. Taxonomy (NCBI): domain Eukaryota; kingdom Viridiplantae; phylum Streptophyta; class Magnoliopsida; order Asparagales; family Amaryllidaceae; genus Allium; species Allium sativum. The sequence continues at coordinate 604,853,602 of CM060923.1, read as the reverse complement.
ACTTGCAACCACTTGCAACCATCAATCATAACATGTTTTAAATACATGTTTACATCCGTTGGTTTCTACCTAAGGATCGAGAATAACACTGAGGAAAATACTAAAAAGATAGATACGAGCATGAACAAACTTAAGGAAAAAGAGATCAAAGATGTACCCTCAAAATGAAAAGGGTAGGCTGCGCGTATTTTGGCCTCAGCCTCCCATGTCGCGTCTTCCTCAGCGTCACTCCATTGAACTTTAACAAGTTTGACTTTGCAGTTGCGTAGCTTTTTGACTTCTGTACCCAAGGTACGAGTTGGAACTCTTCTTACAGTCGCCTCTCGTTCTGGTTCTACGTCCTCTAATATGCTTGGTTCGACCGCTTCCGCAGACTCATGTAGGCACTTTCGTAAGTGAGAAACGTGAAAGACATTATGAACTCCAACAAATCTTTCGGGTAGCTCTACTCTCTAAGCCATCTTCCCAATCGTTTCAATGATAGGAAACGACCCTACAAATCTTGGTGCCAACTTTCCTGTGGACCGAAGCGAACGACGTTTCTCAAAGGAGATACTTTAAGGAAAATCATGTCCCAAACCTCAAACTCAAGGTCGGTCCTTCTCTTATCTGCGTAGGACTTCTGTCTATCTTGGGCAGTCTTTATTCTTTTTCGTATCAAGTCCACTTTCTCTGAAGTTTCTCTAATCATATCTGGTCCAAGTATGAGCTTATCTGTAGACTACTACCAACAAGTTGTTGATCGGCACGGTCTTCCATATAAAGCTTCGAAGGGTGCCATACCTATGGTGGCTTGGTATCTATTGTTGTAGGCAAACTCCACCAAAGGAAGTTGATCCTACCATGTTCCTCCGAAGTCAAGAATGCATAATCTCAAGAGGTCTTCTAACACTTTGTTCACTCTTTCCGTCTGACCATCGGTTTGGGGGTGATAGGCCATGCTTAAACATAGCTGTGTGCCTACAGCCTCCTGCAAGCTCTTCCAAAACTCGCTCGTAAAGATAAGATCTCGGTCGCTAACAATGCTGGAGGGTATCTCATGGATTCGAACTATCTCTTTAAGGTAAATGGATGCTAAAGATGAGGCAGTCCTCCTACTTTTAACGGGTATAAAGTGAGCGCTCTTTGTGAGCATGTCCACTATTACCCAAATACTATATTGCCCCTTCTTGACCTAGACAACCCATCAATAAAGTCCATTGAAATGCTATGCCATTTCCACTGCGGGACTTCTAGAGGATGAAGCAAACCACCAGGCTTCTTTTGCTCCGCTTTGACTTGCCGGCATACTAAGCACTTCGAGACGAATCCAGCTACATCCCTCTTCATGCCATCCCAAAAGAAAATCCCTTTTACGTCTTTATACATCTTGTCTCCTCCGGGGTGTATGGTCAACTTGTAATGGTGCGCCTCTTCGAGAACCTTCTTCACCAAATCCCTTGCTTGTGGGACCCATAGCCTTCCATCCCGCCTCAACCAACACTTATCATCAAAGGAGTATCTATTGAGGTGACTATAAGTCTCACTAGATCTTTCTGCGAGAAAAGGTGCTTCAATGATTTATGGTCAGTATATAACTCAAACTTCTCACCTAGGAGATAATGGCGCCAAGACTTAAGCGCAAAGACGATGGCAGCCAACTCTAGGTCATGGGTTGGGTAGTTTTTCCCATGTGCTTTCAGCTGCCTGCCTCCATAAGCTACTACCTTCCATTCTTGCATTAAGACATCACCTAGTCTTGTACAACATGCATCCGTATATACCGTAAACATATTGCTCCCATCCGACAATGTCAGAACTGGGGTTGTTGTTAGAGCTCTTTTTAAGAGGTGGAAAGCAATATCGCAATCCAAATCCTAAGTGAAAGTTAAGTTCTTCTTTGTAAACTTTTTAAGTGGACTGAGATTTTCGCAAAATCTTTGATGAACTTCCGGCGAAAGCCCGTTAGCCCGAGAAAGCTCCGGACTTCGGTTGCATTCCGTGGGACCTTCCAATCTTGCACCGCAACTACTTTTGCGGGATCCACGGCTAACCCATCCTTGGATACCACATATCCAAGAAATCTTACTTCCTCTCTCCAGAAGTGGCATTTGGAGAATTTGGCTTTTAATTGATGTGCACAAAGAGTATCCATGACTTCCTTTAGATGCTGAGCATGTTCTTCCTCACTCTTCGAGAAAATCAAAATGTCTCCATGAAGACCACTACAAACTTATTGAGGAACTCTCAAAACACCCTGCTCATCAAATCGACGAAATAAGCGGGTCCGTTTGTCAAGCCGAAAGGCATGACAAGCCACTCGAAGAAACCATCCGGAGTTCTGAACGCGGTCTTGTCAATGCTATCTTCAGCCACTCTCAGCTGATGAAACCTAGTAAATAAATCTAGTTGGGAGAAAACCGATGCACCTACAAGCTAATCGAACCAGTCGTCTATTCTTGGAAGTGGGTGCCTATTCTTCTTGGTCAGCTTGTTTAGCTCCCTATAATCAACGCATAGGAGAAGCGAACCGTTTACTTTAGTTGAGAACACTACAGGAGCACCCCTTTCAGAAATACCCCGCCTTATATACCCCCTTTCTAGCAGCTCTTTAACTTGCTTGTTGAGTTCATTCCTCTCCCTTGGTGCCATGTGTCTAACGGGTAGAACAACGGGTTTTGCATTATCAACGAGGGATATGCGGATGTCTATCTCCCGCTTTGGAGGTAACCCTTTAACCTCTTCAAAGACATCCGAGTATTCACAAACTACTCTAACAGACTGCAAATTCTCAATAGACACATCAAGACATTCTAGATAGCTAAGCATAACAGGGTTCATGGGATTACAAGAAATTTCGAGAGTGTTACGAAGGCGAGTTATGAGTCTAACCACTCTCTTTTCACAGTCGAGGGTGGCACCATTACTGGATAGCCAATCCATGCCTAGAATCAACCTATAGCCCGTGAAGCCCAAAACATAGGCATTACATCTAAACCCCACACTTAATATAGAAATTTCCAAATCCAAACAAATCATTGACAAATAAGTTGAGCCCCCAATTGGGTTTGAAACAACTAAGGGATCCTCTACTAAACTAGTGTCTAGGTGCAGAGATTCAACTAATGCAGTAGATATAAATGAGTGCGATGCGCCAGAATCAAAGAGCGTACGAACATAATGATAAAAAAGATAAACTAAACTCTCAACAGCAACATTTCTACCTTGTTCTTGCGGAGGTGCCATGAGAGCGTGAACCTGCCCTCCAGAAATAGATCCAACTCTCTGCCCTTGCCCTTGCTTTCTTGGGCAGTCCCTAGCCAAGTGTCCTGTTTCGCCGCAATGGAAACAACCACCCATCTTCCTTTTCTTCTTCCTGCAGTCCTTAACCAAATGTTCAAGAATTCCACAAAAATTACACTTCCTCTTGTCATGGGTTTTGTTGTTTTTCCCGCCCATCTTGGAGTCTGTCTTCTTGCTCTTTGATCCTTCCCCTTTCTTATCCTGAGATGCTTCCATTTTTGTCTCCTTCTTGCCAACCTTATCTTCTTCTTGTAACAGTGCCATGCCCACCAGTCTCTCATAAGTCGCACCCATAGGTATATGAGACATAGCTACGCTGTGTAGTGGCTCATTCAATCCTTTAACAAAGCGGAGAGCCTTCTTTTGTGGAGTGTTCACTAACTCCAATCCGAACCTAGCCAGCTGATTAAATTGGTTAACATACTCCTTGACCGACATACTTCCCTGTTTGAGAGCTAAGAACTTCTCCATCTATAGGCTTCGTTCAGCTTGTGAGAGGAATTTCATTTCAAACCTCATTCTAAAATCCATCCAAGTTTCAATTGGTCTTTCAGCGTTAGTGACTTCCCACCAATAGGAGGCTTCGTCTTTGAGTAATCATAACGCCAACTGTATTTTCTGCCTATCATCCACTTCGAAGATATCGAACAAATCCTCAGTATCTTTGAGCCAGTTTCTTGCTTCCACGAAGGATTCATTTCCATTGAAGTTCTTTCCACTCATGGCTCGAAAGTCCCTACATATTTTTGAGAAACATTTGCACGAGGAGGAGAGATCGCAGCAGCTGGGGGAGGAGGAATGTCTGTTAGGCCTACAACATTAGCCCTAGCTTCTAGGCACCTTCTGAACCAGCCAGGCAACGGCACGCTCTCGGGAAGGTTAAGATCTCCAGACATGCTGAAACGAAAAAGGAAAGATTCAAAACAAAGGATAGAAAGATAGTGCATATGGCTTTTGGGGGATTATGCCTTTTTAAAACTAAACACTTTTTATTGAAAGTTGCTTCTTTAAACTTCTTTTTGAAAAACAATTTTCTAAATTTTTATATGATCTGGTAAACCTTCGCTCTGATACCAAGTGAAACACCCCACCGCTGTTAAGGTCACCCACAATGGGAATGCCTTAACTTCGATGGAGCATTATAGGTAAAAGACACAAATAATTTACAAGACAGATGCATATACAAGCAGTGGAAAATAAAACTAACTTTATTCCAAACATGGTTCATAATAAAATATTACAACAAACTATTTCAAAACCAACTTCCAAATCATTGCATCATAATTTATGTCTTGATTATTATATATAGAAGCATAAATCATAAATAAAACTGCATAAATCTCAAAGTCTAGTGTGTCCAATGCCATAGCCAAAGATAATAGGTTCCAAGCCATACATCACAGAGTCTTCAAACTTGGAAAATGAACGGTCCAAATTAATCTGAGCTATTCCCTCCCTGGCTATCGAGGGGGGGGGGGAACGGAAGAAAAGAAGACGAAAGAAAAATGGGTTTGACATAAGTCTGAATAAGTTTAGTGACTTTTCAGTGTGTGAATAAGGAAAAGGGTAATGATCGGAATAAACTGAAAAATAGGACCATACCAGAATAACTAACTAACATAAACCAAGATAACGAAGTTTAAACTGAATTTACTATCGCACCTATGTCTAATTCTCTGCACCTATTTATACTTATCCCAACTTGCACCCCATATACATGGTGAAATGAACCCCCTATATCGATCGACTCCTACTCGCATGCATTTATCACGTGTGTCATTCGCCCCCCACTTGACTGTAGATACCTGTGTTGGTCCCACCACGGGGTGTATCAAATCCTATAGTGGCAACCCGACACGATTCAAGATGAATAGTGTATGACTACTGATGCCCAGTGCCTGCTTTTTCCACTCAGGAGTATGTGCACGCCCATACTCTGTCGGAACCTACACTGACGCACCACCCGCCGACGTTTTTGACCGCTTATAATCAGCCCAGTAATCGTGCCCCACCTTTCCTAGTTTAGGGTACCATGATACATCTATGTGGCTTACTGCTGAAATGGGTCCCTGTTACTAGGGTTTCCTAGCCAACATGTTAAATTTGTTAAGTGTCCAAATTTACCAAACCCCACCCATCAGTTTAGATAACATGTTGAATTGGTTAAGTGTTTAATTAATTGACTTAACCCTACCACTCTTGACTTAGCTTTATTAGAGCACCAACCACTCATATTAGACAGGTACTGTTGTGGTTACTGGTTGTTCCGGTCGGTTCCGGGCAGTTTTACACCACAACTCAGCCTAACCTCGGGTCCTTTTTGGGCTCAATGCAATAACCACCCACATTAGACAGGTATTGTTGTGGTCACTGGACGTGCCGGTCGGTTCCGGGCAGTTTTACACCACAACTCGGTCCAAACTCATGTTAGGCATATTCGTCTTTTCTAAATTTACATATTTATCCTTTTATGTTTATATGTTAATTTATCAACAATTTATTGTCATGGCCCACTTTCCTTCTAAATCAAATTCATAATTTTGGTAAGTAAATTATACCATTTCAATGCCATACCATTTATATGGTTATGAGCCAAATATGTCAATTACATGTAGTTTCATGTTTTCCACCAACGTTACCCCCGTTGTACATTCGCAAAGTTTCATAGGATGTTAGGCTCGATGTTTTAGCCTAAGTTATAAAACAAAAAGGGGAAAAAAGAGGATCTTGAAACATTCGAACATTATACAAAAATATGGATCTAACTACAAATGTTTCACATGAACTTGGCATAATATACTTTCAATTATGAACTTGCAAACTCGATCTATGCAACATGAGTCATAAAATAATAGTTTTACATAGAACCACCAAAACTTAGTTAGACATGTAGTGGTGAACTTCCATAGGGGTTGAATCAAGATAACATAGATCTAACATAAAGGCATGTGGATCTAACATATAAAGTTGTAGATCTAAACATATAGGTTTACATAGTCATGTTTTTAACCTATAAACTTGCATGTATTCATAACATGATAACATCACCTAACTTGTATAAACATGGCATAATTTCCAAATTGATATACAACATATAGATGTCATCACCAAATTATACATGCTCGTAGTTCTAAACATGTATGCACAATGAATCTAAACAATTAGGCATAAACGACATGACTTAGCCTAAAACTTGTATGTATCATAATATCACCAAACGTACATATGATAATTTCATTCCCAAATTCCTATACAACTTCATAGGTTTATTCACCAATTTCTACATAACATGTTAGGTTTGATAGACAACAATAGTTCATAGGCATATATGATATAATAGGCATGAATAAACATGAATCAGCATCACATACAACTCGATACAATTCTATTTTACAATTCATTACAAACCATGTCTTTAATTTATTCACATCTGAAAGATAACTACACTTACAACAAAAAGGAATTCTTTAGTTCTAGGAACTGTATTCTGAAACTGAATTGCTCGCCTTTGATGTAGACTAATCGCTGAATTCTCTTAGTTGAGTTAGATTAGATTTTTATTTTTGATGTAGCTTCTATCTTGCCTTTGAGTTGAAAGAGATGACGGCTATTCTAGGTTCACCATTGATGGCATGGCGGCTCTTGATATGAATATTTGTGATTTAGGGTTGAGAGTTAGGTTGGTTTTATAGAGGTTTAATTAATTTAGAGCCGTCAGATTAACCCTAGAAGTAATCAAGACCATCCAGTCAAGATAGGATAACACCTCAGCCCTAATGACTCAACAGGGAGTCAGAATTCGCCATCTTTTCAGATCTGCGGGGGGGGGGGGGGGGGTGTAGGTCGACCCCCAGGTAGATCCCCGAGTCGACCTGTAGGGTAGGTCGACACTAGGGTCGACCTCCTGGTCGACCTGGCCTGGGGTGGGAATTTTCCTGCCCTGCCCTCTTTTGTGTTTAAATTTGAATTTTGAATTTTTGAAACTTCGGAAGGCCATAACTTCTTCATACGAAGTTCAATTCACGCAAACTCGGACTCTATCTCTACCAGAATTCCGAGACGAACACAATGGAGTAACCCGTTTCCCTTAATTCACACATTTCAAATTAATTACTATTTAGGGTTTATAGAAAATATGGGGTGTTGCAAGATTTCTCTAGTATCATTTAACTAAATCAACCCTTTAAGTAATACCATTCAGTAGGAAGTAAAAGAGCATATGTCGGGCATGGTATAACAACAAGAAACTGCTTCTAAACCAACGCTACATCTGGGGTCACATATTTACTAAGACACCAACCAAAGCTGGAGATAATAAATGCAGATCTACTTACTGTGAAATGAGCAATTCCTTGGTTAATACTTTTCGAGTTATCATCAGCAAAAGGTTTTGTTCCTAAGACAACAAGATTTGTCGGAATCTCTTTTCATCAATCAGTGTGTGCTGCCTACATCCTGATATTTCTTCCTGATTATCTGCTTTAACAGTAACGATGCATGCTCTGGTTACCGTTACACACAGGGAATTATTTAAATTTCTTCTTATATACCCAAAATGATTTATATTCTCAAGAATGAAAACACGTGTTGATAGACATATAGCGCCTAATAACAAAAAGAAATCTCAAACGTATAATGACTAGTTATAAAATTAACATATGACAGTACTGAAACATGATCCTTCCTCAAAAAGCACACATAATATATGTATAACTTGGGGTTGCTCAATGGCACACATGTTATATGCAGGCTGCAAACCTGTAGTCCTCTAATTTCCCCTGAACAATCCAAATTAAATAATATGCATATGTTATATTCTTAGGATCTTTTGTGTGTGTTTGTGTATGTTTTGTAGCTTAAAAGGATCTAAAGATATTTGCGTGATCATTTAATATTGGTAAAGGATAAAATGTTATTTTCATGCATGTATGTATGCATGTTTGTTTGTGTACACAAATGTACATTTGTTATAAAGCAAAAGATTTATTAGTTGCTACACCTTGAGAACCATATGCATAATAAGAAACAACTAAGGTGACTGGATGATAGGATGAAGCAAAGGAAATCACAACACTTAAATTCAGAATGGTTACATCGGTCCGTATTTCGGACACATAATTGGATGAGGCATGAGCATCACCATTGGCCTTACTAAGGCACCTGAGGTAGGTGAGGACAAGGACAGAATATCATGGAGCTGATAGGACTGAATGGCAGGATCGAGTCTTCAAAGTGCAAGAGAGAATTCTTAATGGCTAAACCGGCCATAGAAGAAGCACTGGACATGGTCACTATAGCTGCTTGCTATGTTTATTTTTTCAATTTATATTACTGCAAATTCTACAATCATTAATTAGTAAATTAGTTATGACAGCAAAATGAAAGAAACCTAATTCTTTCTGCCGGAAATGAACAATAAAACATGAGTAAACCCTTTAATGACAATGAAGAAGTATTACCAATTTCTTTCTTTTGATCATTTACATGTTAAGAGATGTTCAAATATGATTTTCATAAAGTTATAGCATATTTTGTTGTATTTTTTATTTCAATTTTGTGACAACGAAGAATTTACTATATGCAAGTATAATATGGAAAGCAATATAATTGACCTAGGATAATAATTATCTTTTACGCATTTATTGATTGTATTTGTATGCAATGATCATTATTGATTTATGCTTATGATGTTCTCACATATATGGAGGAGATATTGAAACTATCCATGTTGTTGCAAAATTAGTACTGGAATATACCTATGTGTGGATATGAGATATGTAACACCCTACATTTTATTAAGTACTAAGTGAGTAATAAATAAAGATTGTGCATATATGTGTGTGTGTGTGTGTGTATATATATATATATGTATATATTCGTGAATATAAATGTAAAAAAAAATAAAAGGTGTAAGTTGAGAAAGGAAAGGAATAAATGCATGAAATAAAGCAATGCATTAAAAAGTTTAAAAGTAGAAAAAATAAAGATTAATGCATGAAAAGTAATTAGAATGCATAAATAAATGCAATGCATTAAAATGAGAAATGAATTAATAAGACGAATGAATCAATGCATGCAATTCAAACAATAAGATTATAAAACAACCAAGCTATATTTGGAAGAGAATTAATTATATTAATTAACATTTGAATTAGAAGATTGTATGCATATATATATATATATATATATATATATATATATATATATATGTGTGTGTGTGTGTGTGTGTGTGTGTGTGTGTGTGTATGTGTGTGCAAGTGGAATTCAAACTTGGTTATGATCTATAAAACTAATAAAATAAATCAAGAGAAGAATATTTAGCAAGTAATCAACTTGTAATTAAAAATGTTAACGAACATTAATCACCGCGTCATTGAAATGCTCCTTGAACCCGTATTGGACGACCCACGCTTGCATGGGTCGACCTACGGGTCGACCCAAGAGTCGACCACCGATAATGCGGGTCGACCCAAGCATGGTCCAAGGCAATTTTGTGACGTATAATTGATGATGTGTGCAGTTCAGATTTTAATGGATTAAATATGATGGACCAGACTCTTCTAGTACCCCTATAATAGGCTAGCACGGCTTAGCTTTATTATCATATTTTCTGACATGCTACCTAGGCTTTAACATGCTGCCTAGGCTTTGTCATTCTTTATCCTCCAAAACTTTTTAGAAAATAAAATATTAGTTATTAGGGATTCTGATTCAATGTTTGAAGACGAGATATAGATCTAAAACATAGGTGTCCAAAATTTTGATCAACGTGAGGTAGGTTCTCAAATCTGATATGTTTAGGTTTCTTTGTTTCTTTCCTTCTTCTTTTAATATCAGATTTGTGAATCCATGGTTTTTTTAATAGTAGATTCAGTTAGGAAGATCACATATTAGCGAATCTGGATCAGATTCAAGAATTGGGACATTGTCAGGTGAATGGGTTAAATTATACCCTTTTAAATAATAGTATATCTATAGTTTGCATTCCCAGTTATAACTAATATGCTGAACATTTGATAATTGTGGAAATTGGATAAGAAAACTTTTAGAATATGTTGAAATTGTTACTACTGTACAAAACCTATTTCTATAGAAAGGAAAAAATTGGTAATGGACCGAGTTAGTTGGATTTGGAGAAAATGATATATTTCTATAGCGACAAATTACTGAGGACGTAGTTGCAAGAAAAGGAAAAGAAAAAGGTATTAGTGTGAAATAGGTATTCATTTACTGTATTGCGTAATAATCGAATAAAGTGCATATATATACCCAATTAAAATAAATAAAATGGCTTGCAAATACGGATCTAAGTTAGTGTGTGTTATGGAAATAAATCATTATATCTTTCTATAAATCAAACTAATGAGGTGCGTGAAAGGATTTCCTGAAATAAAAGAAATGTACAAGACAATAATTAAAGAATACATATGCCATAATTACATGGAAAATTTACAGTAACTGGGAAATTGTAAATAACTACACTAAGGCATGAAGTTAAGTTCAACTTGTGGTAGTAGTCTGCTCGGAACCGCCCGGCAAACCCAACATCCACAAGCGATCAGCTTAACGTAAGGTGTCTGGTGCATAAATGTAACGGCCAACATTCTACGCATTGGAGTATCATAGAATATTTATTTCTTTCTCATTAAGGAGTCGTATGGTCGTGTGACATTGAGGGACGACTATTGGGGTCATATCCCATGTTCACGATTTGTGCCAATTTTTGAATGACCGTTCTACCCCTAGCTGATCTTGTTTTGGCCATAACTTTTGATTGGTAAGGAATTTTGACCTGAAACTACTTCCATTAGATCCAGATGATGGTTTACCTTTCCATAGAGTGGTCATGTGTGAAAAACGGACTTACCGTTTGGGAGATATGGCTGAAATAAGGTTTAGAAGGTGAAAAACTGCTTAACCGGGCCAAATAAGGTGATTAGTGAATGAGCCCATAACCCATTTCGGGATTAAAGTTATGGGGAGGCTGAAATTAGTAAGGTTTGCATTCTAATTCAGTTTTCTAGCCGTCATTTACCTCTTAGAAACCCTAACAATGGCCTCCACCTTCTAATTTCATCCCAAATTGCTCTCTAATCAAGTTTTAGCCTAATCTACGTCAAATCAAGGAAAAATAGCACCAAATCAGAGTTGGAGCTACTGTGTTGCATAGAGATTCAACTCAAGTCAAAGATAGTTTCAGATCTAAAGTTAATTTGTGGCTAAGGTGAGTGATTTGCATTGTTTTACACTAATTATGGTTAATTAAGGGTAATTAGTGTTAATTAGCGAATTTAAACATGATTAAAATCTTAAAAAATATTTATAAATTTCGAAATATTGGTTTAGTCCTCTTATAGAAATTTGGGTTAATTTGGTTAAGTTTTGCTAATCCTAACATTATTTATTGTTAAACATGATTAAGGGGAATTTATGGGTTTTGGGTATGTTTGATCCATTTTAAAATATCAAATTGTTGTTTTGGTGTTTGTGGTTAATTCTATATGTTGCTATGACTATATGATATGCTTTGTGATTGATTAAAACAGTTAGAATGGTAGAAAACGCCGTCGTATGGCATAAAACAGTCGCCGGAAAAGTTGCAGGAATTGTGCAGGGTTTCGGATCGGATCGGGTTGGGTTAAGGGGATCGTGTCGGATCAGAGGCATGGGCATGGAAATTCGAAGACTGAAAATTAGCACAAAAAGATGCAAAGGCGATAAGGAGGGCCCGGATCGGATTGGAGTAAACTAGCTGGAACAGGAGGAGAGTAAAACAGAAGGCAAAGAAGAGTAGAGATGGGATCGGTTCGGCATAGCCGAACCGAACCAAGGTAGCCGAACCGAACAAGGGAGTTTAGGCATGACACATTTGAATTGAAGCTGAAGCACCAAACCATACGCCCGAACCGAATTAGAGCAAAGTACTTCGAACCAGGACTTATGCACCATCGAACCGAACCGGTTCTGGACTTCCACCATTTCTACTCAACGACTCTTCTGAAGACCAACTCCAATTCGACCAAAACCCGAGATGCAAAGGAAGTCCAAACAGGAAGTATAACTCAGGATCCAGATGGGAACCAATGAGTTAACTCCATGAATTGGACTTTGCTGCAGGACGTGTGCAAAGGGGTTATCAATTTCTATAGCTTTGATTCACCACTGAGAGGCGGATATTGGCTATGGGTCAGTGCAGTGAAGTCATCATGACTTCATGGGGGAAGAGTGATCATAGCAAGGCTATGAGCCAGTGAAGTTGAGTCGTCATGACTTCATAGGCCAGAGTGGACATAGCAAGGACTAGTGGCTGTGGATCAGTGCAAGGGAGTCACCATGACTCCATGGGCCAGAGTGATCATAGCAAGGATATGGGTGATCAAAGCGGTGGATATCGCATGCTTTACGCACTGAGTGAGAGATGTGAGGACGGTTGCTATGCATGATTGTTTGACATCATTATGACATGCACACCCCCACCCCCATATCTTTACACCATACGTTAGTGTCACCTTAGAGTATTGTACATCCTGTTGTGCTAACTCTTTGTTTGCTGGTCCAGGTTCAAGTATGGTTTAGTATACCTGTTATTATTCTGTTTTGTTGCATATCGCTCATGCCAGACCTTTGTCTGACCCAGAGTTTTATTTCTCTTCTTATTACTCTGGGTGCTCTTAAATGGGCAGACTAGAGACAGGTTAGGTGGTATGCACGAGTAGCTATACCGGAGACGAGCAGGGGGCTCCCAAGTATGATATATATAGATATTCTCTCTGTGTCGTTGCTGGTCACTACATTAGTAGTGTACATTTCTCATTTTGTTTAGAGATAGTTTTTAAAAGTTGTAATATTGATGATGTGGAACATGAGCTGTATTTGGATTTTCCACTGCTATGATGGTTTAATTTTCAGCTTATGCACTGTCTCTCTGTTTTATGTCAAGTATGATATTATTATATTTTATTCCATGCGCTATGAGACATTCTATACGTTTCTTGCTAGTTCAAATTCCCTTCTTCCCTTTCTTTGGCGACCGTCCCGTGCTGGTTGGACATTGGCACCGCGCACTTTCGTTGAAATGTTGGCTGTGCGGGGAGGGCCGTCACATTTGGTATCAGAGCTTTAGGTTGCGTAGTTAACCTATGGAAGACACCAGAGAGAGATAGTACATTTATGAGAGCGCGTATATGTGATATTTTGGTTTTCAAAAGTTATATATATATACACTATTAGTATATTTAAGGATGAAGTCGCGTTGCACTAGCACCACTGAAGAGATGGTTAATCGTTTTCTCCTTACAGATTGAACGATGAGCCAATATACAAGGGGTACTGGTAGAGGAGCTAATAATGGGAATGCTCCCGATATGAGGACGATGTTCATTGACTTCATGAAAGAGATGCTTAGAAACGTGCAAGGAGCGGTTCCAATGCTGCAAATGGTGGTGGTGCAGCAGTGCAGGCGCCTAGAGCCAATTTCGCCAAGCTTTGCAAGGATTACACTAGTCTTGGTGGGAAGTTGTTCCACGGAACGGAAACGGCTACAGAAGTTTAGGATTGGCTTGATAGTTGTGAGCGCATCTTCGAAGATTTGGGTATTGAGGATGCGATGAAGTGAAAGCTGGCATCCCGTCAGATGCAAGGATGGGCAATGAATTGGTGGAATGCCATTAAGGCAGGTACCACTGAGGATCAAGTTACTCGGGATCAGTTCAAGACCCACTTTAGTGATAAGTTCATTCGAGCTGCCCAGAAGTAAGACTTGTTTAGGAAATTTCTGGAGCTTAAGTAGAATGGTAGGACAGTCTCGGAGTATACTGCTGAGTTCGATACTTTATCGAAGTATGGATTATCTCTTATTGACACCCCCAAGAAGAGGAATGAGAAGTTCATAATAGGCTTAGATCAGTACTTGGGGTAAAGGCTTATAAACCAGGTCGATGAGACGTTTGAATCGATTAGGGGGAAAGCTTTGAGATCAGAGAGTCTATACCCTAAGTCGAAGACTGAGGTTGTATCTACGGAAGAGCCAAAGCCACAAGCAAGTGGTGGAGGCAAGAATAATTCTCAGAATAAAAGGAGGCAGTGTCAGAACCAAGCTAAGGAGGTTAGAAAAAGAGCAAGAAAGATGTTGAGTGCTTTAGCTGTGGCAAGAAGGGCCATTATGCTAAAGAATGTCCAGCGAAGCCAGCGGACAGGAAGTGCTTCACATGTGGCCAAGTGGGACATCATAAGGATAAATGTCTGCAACCCCCTAAAGAGAAGCAGATTGTTAAAGCATGTGCTCTTAATGCTGTTCCTTCTTCGTCGAATGCCCCAACAGCGGTGGAGAAAGGAAAGAATGTCATCATTCAAGGTATGCTTTTTGTTTATGATGTTCCTATTCGAGTATTGTTTGATACCGGAGCTTCCCGTTCCTTCATATCTAGTGACCTGGTAGATAGGTTGGGATTGGAACCCGAGATAGTCAATAGACCTTTAGCGGTGATGAACCCGGTTGGTCGTTCAACTAGCCTTAGCATGGTTTGTCGTAATATGGTCTTATCGAGTCATGGATGCATGTTTGTTTGTGATTGCTTTGTTTTGGGATTTACTGGGTTTGCCATTATTTTGGGAGTCGATTGGCTCCAAAGATACGGGGTGGTGGTAGACTGTGAGGGCTTTTTGGTGAAAATTAGAGCGGATATATAGCGAAGGGTAGTGTATGGTGGTCTACCTAGTGATGGGGTAATGGCCAGTTTTATAAATTCCCTCGACATCCCTCATGATGAGTTGTCAGATGTTCCCGTGGCTGGCCAGTATCCGGACGTCTTCGAGGAAGTGATCGGACTTCCACCTCATCGAGAGATTGAGTTTCGGATTGATTTAGTGAAAGATGCCAGACCTATAGTGATGCCACTTCGTCGTATGGCACCAAGGGAGCAGCGAGAACTCGGGGGTGCAAGTAAGAGATCTGTTGAAGAAGGGATTTATCAGAAGAAGTGTTTCTGAGCGGGGAGCACCAGTTATGTTTGGTACCAAGGCAGATGGTTCCCTTCAATTGTGTGTGGACTACTGTGAATTGAATAAGGTGACGAGGAAGAATAAGTATCCTCTACCACGGATAGATGATTTGTTTTATCAGTTGAGTGACACGAGAGTATTTTCCCAGATGGATCACGCGGCAGGTTTCCATCAGCTTAGAGTGAAAGCTGAGAGTATAGCTAAAACAGCCTTTCGGACACCGTGTGGATTCTATGAGTGGTTGGTCATGCCATTCGGTTTGACCAGCGCACCAACATATTTTGTGGATCTTATGAATAGGGTATTCAGGGATCAATTGAATAAGCATGTTCTTGTGTTCGTAGATGATATCTTGGTTTATTCGATGACAGAGGAAGGACACAAGGAACATCTGAGGATAGTGATGGAGGTGTTGAGAAAACACTAATTGAAAGAAAAGTTCTCTAAGTGTCACTTCTGGAGGAGGGAAATGAGATTCTTGGGCCATCTTGTTTCCGAGAATAGTATTGCCGTGGACCCTGCAAAGGTGGCTACAGTACAAGATTGGTCTACGCCCAAGAATGCAACAGACGTAAGAAGTTTCTTGGGGTTTGCCGGATATTATCGTAAGTTTATCCAAGACTTCTCCAAGATAGCGACACCGTTGACTCAGTTGACCAAGAAAAATCAAGCTTACGACTGGGACGAAAAGTGTGAGAATGCATTTAAGAGCATAATGGAAAAATTAATATGTGCACCAGTGTTAGTCATTCCTAAGGGGAGTGAAGAGATGACGGTATGCACAGATGCATGTGGTACCGGATTAGGTGCTATATTGATGCAAGGGGGTAGGGTTGTAGCCTATGCTAGTCGGCAACTGAAACCGCATGAGAAAAGATATCCTACCCATGATTTGGAATTGGCAGTGATCATGTTCGCATTGAAGATGTGGTGACATTATCTCTTGGGATAAAGATTCGAGTTGTTTACTGATCATAAATCGTTATAGTATCTTTTCTCTTAGAAGGATCTAAATCTTCGATAGCAAAGATGGTTAGAATTCTTGGCTTCCTACGCTTTCGATATCCGATATACACCAGGAAAGGGCAATGCGGTAGCTGATGCATTGAGTAGAAGACATGCTAGTTTAGGGGCTATGATTCTAGAATGAGAGCAACTAGAGTACATCGCTGGGTATGATTTCAGGCCAAAGTGTGAATTGGATCCAGAAGTGTTAGCAAGTTTGATGATCAAACCCACTTTGATTGAGCGAATTGGTTCCAGCCAGAGGGACGATCCTGACTTATTAAAAATCATCTCCAAGTTAGAGATGGGTATCGATGGGGAGATGGACAAGTATGGGCTTGATCGAGATGGATGGCTTAGAATGAATGGAAGACTAGTTGTGCTCAATGTCAATGAATTGAGAGATGAAGTGCGTAGGGAATGTCATCGCCCAAAACTAACTATACATCCCGGTGGTAACAAAATGTATCGAGACATGAAGCAGACCTATTACTGGGAAGGAATGAAAGTAGGCGTTGGGAAGTTTATATCCAAATGCATGAAATGCCAGTTGGTTAAAGCTGAGAAAAAGAAACCTAGTGGTTTTTTGCAACCATTAGAAGTTCCAGAATGGAAATGGGAATAAGTCTCAATGGATTTCATTGATGGGTTACCAAAAACTAGATCAAGCCATAATTGCATTTGGGTAATTGTGGACCAATTAACCAAGAGCGCAAGGTTTATACCCGTCAAGTCGAATAGAATAGCATCTAAGTTAGCAGAACTATATATAAAGTGGGTAGTGAGATTTCATGGAATAACCAAAGGCATTGTGAGTGATCAAGATCTGTTGTTCACTAGTGGATTTTGGAAGAGCTTACAAGAGGTTTTAGGATCATAATTACATCTCAGTACCGCGTACCATCCACAAACCGATGGTCAGACAGAGAGGGTGAATCGAGTATTAGAAGACCTCTTAAGAGCTTATATATTGGATTTTGGTGGATCATGGGATGACCATTTACATCTAGTGGAGTTCGCATATAATAATAATTATCAATCCAGTATTGGTATGGTTCCATTTGAAGCTTTGTACGGAAGACCATGCAACTCACCGTCATGTTGGTTAGAAACCGGTGAGAAGTTTGTGCTTGGATCAGATGTGATAAGAGAAACCTCAGACAAGATTAAGATTATCCGACAACAAATGAAGGTTGCCCAAGGTAGGCAAAAGAGTTATGCTGATAAGAGGAGAAGAGATTTAAAATTCTCCATTGGTGACTTGGTTTTTGTCAAGGTTTCTTCATTAAGGAACGTGATACGATTTGGCAGTAGAGGGAAGTTAACACCAAGATTTGTTGGTCCATTCCCAGTTCTCGAGCAATTTGGGAATTTGGCATATAAAGTTGAATCACCAGAGAAGATGGCAGGAGTTCATAACGTATTTCATGTTTCCCAATTAAGGAAATTCATGCACGACCCTAGTGTGACTATTTCACCTGATCAGTTGGACGATATCGAGGTTGAACCCGAGGCGGTTAGGAACCGCATGCCTATGCGTATTGTTGGGAATGTTATGAAGCAGCTTCGAAGGAAGGTGGTGAAACTAGTCTAAGTTCAGTGGGGAGAGGATGAGAATGACTGTACTTGGGAAACAGAGGAGAGAATTAAGAAGACGTATCCAGAACTCTTTGCCTGGTAAGATTTTAATTGCGACTTAGTTTTCCGCATGCTAGGATAGACTTGTTCATTTGTTTTTGTACGTTTGATTATTGTTAATGATTGGTAGGAATGCGGGATCCTTCGTATATTTCGGGTTAATGAATTTCGGGGAAGAGATTTCTTAAGGGGAAGGGTGAAGAATGTAACGACCCGCATTCTACGAATCGGAGGATCGTAGAATATTTATTTCTTTCTCATAAGTAGTTGTATGGTCGTGTGACATTGGGGGACGACTATTGGGGTCATTTCTCATGTTCACGATTTTTGCCAATTTTTGAATGACCGTTCTACCCCTAGCTGATCTTTTTTTGGCCATAACTTTTGATTGGTAAGGAATTTTGACATGAAACCACTTCCATTAGATCCGGATGATGATTTACCTTTTCGTAGAGTGGTCAACTATGAAAAATGGAGTTACCGTTTGGGAGACATGGCTGAAATAAGGTTTAGAAGGTGAAAACTGCTTAACCGGGCAAAATAAGTTGATTAGTGAATGGGCCCATAACCCATTTCGGGATTAGGGTTATGGGGAGGCTGAAATGAGTTAGGTTTTAATTCTATTTTAGTTTTCTAGCCGTCATTTACCTTTTAGAAATCCTAACAATGGCCTCCACCTTCTGATTTCAATCCAAATCGCTCTCTAATCAAGTTTTAGCCTAATCTACGTCAAATCAAGGAGAAATAGCACCAAATCAGAGTTGGAGCTGCTGTGTTTCATAGAGATTCAACTCAAATTAGAGATAGTTTTAGATCTAAAGTTAATTTGTGGCTAAGGTGAGTGATTTGCATTGTTTTACACTAGTTACGGTTAATTAAGGGTAATTAGTATTAATTAGCGAATTTAAACATAATTAAATTCTGGAAAAATATTTATAAATTTCGAAATATTGTTTTAGGCCTCTATTAGAAATTTGGGTTGATTTGGTTAAGTTTTTCTAATCCTAACATTAGTTATTGTTAAACATGATTAAGGGAAAAATATGGGTTTTGGGTATGTTTGATCCATTTTAACATATCAAATTGTTGGTTTGGTGTTTGTGGTTTGTAACACCCCACTTCCGTTAAGGTCACTCACAAAGGGAATGCGTTAACTTCGGTGGAACGTTACAAGTAAACAGAACATAAATTTACAAGACAGATAAAGTAGTACTTGAAATTTTTTTTATAACTTTACTACAACAGAAACAGAAATGAGTTTAGTTACATCTTTCAAAACCGCAATATCGGAATTCAAGTACATAAATATCGGTCTTGTACAAAAGCCTTTAGAATACATAGTTTTTAAATCCATAATCCCCGACATAAACTGCCATGGAAAGATAGAACCAAAGCCAAGCAAAACTTCGAACACTTTAAGCAGAGAGAATCTGAATCAAGCTCCTATGTTTCCACCCTGAGAACTTGGGGGGGGGGGGGGGGGTGGGGGAGGGCGGAAAGAAAAGAGGCGAAACAAACTAGTTCAAACATAAGTCTGGTGAGTCCAGTGACTTTCATCATATAAACAAATGATAGTATCATGACATGTAAATAAAACTGGATGAGAGATAATTGTAACAGGAATAGCAGGTTAACAAAAGAAACGGAATGATATAGGCTAAGCTAAGCTTCTTACTTAGTTTTCACTTCTCTGCACTAATACTAGTATAACAGGATTATGTGTTACCCTAATGTCTAAACTGAAATAGAAACGGAAACAGAGTAATCTCTACAGAAGCAGAATGCTAGTAATGGGCCTTTACCACCCGAACAGAAACAGATGGTACATAAACAAAATGCTAATAATGGGCCTTTACCACCCCAATAGACAGAAGGTACAGAAGCAAAATACTAATAATGGGCCTTTACCACCCAACTAATGGGCCTTTACCACCCCAACAGACAGAAGGTACGGAAACAGAATCTGAAAGGGAATCCGAGACGGAAACAAAATAATCCCTATGGAAACAGAATGTTAGAATTAGGTGTACACTAGTAATGGGCCTTTACCACCCGAACAGACGGTACCATGCAGAAACAGACAGGTGTTACCACCCAACAGAAACAGATGTACCCACAGAACAGACAGAACTAGGTGTACCCTAAATTCTACCCCAAACGATTGGCTCCCTAATACATAAATACCTTGTGTCGGTCCCACAGTAGGGTGTATCACTCCCTAAAGTGACAACCTATTGGCACAGATCTATTTACAGATGTCACGGTGTCTTAAATCCTCATAGCATACCGGATCCATGTACGCACATGGCCCAGTTGGAACACACCATCAACACCCCTCGCCGTTATCAGAATGAACCGCTTATAATCAGTTCAGTAAGTGTGCCCGGACCCCTACATAGCGTGGGGTCAAAATTTTGATACCAGAAAGGGTTACTGACTAATATGGGTTCCACACAATAGATGACACAAGTAATTCCTCTCCTAACCTTGTGTCCCCAGACTAACAGGTTTTAGATTAACTTGTTTACAGATTTCAGACAGAGTTTAGATTACTAGTTCACAGATCAGACGATCGAGTTAACAAGTTTTCAAATTAACAGATCAGATGTACGGATCTAACAGACTTACAGATTGTCTAACTTTGTATTGGGCCTACAGATTCACAAAACGGGTTTTGTTAGTTTCATCAGTCTAGTTGGTTTAACCCTAACCACCCGACACGTTTTAGACATCATATCTGTTGACACATTTTTTGGCAAAAGCTGTCACACATGGAATTACTGAATGATAACATGCCCAAGTAGTGGAAACAACGTCAGTAGACATTGAGAGATTTGGTCAAAATCGCATCCTCAACATAAACAGGCCCGAAACACCTATCAGACGACCTCTTTTGGGCCCGAAAACAGCGATTACGGAGCAAAGCTCTGTAACTTTCGTAGAACTCTGAGTTAGCTTCAGTTTGAGCTTCAGTTCGGCTCAGTCGGACTTACGGTTTGAAAGTTATGCACATTTCCGTGAATGGGTGTATTCTGGCATCGAAGACTCAGAACTATCGCACCAGATCGCTTCCATCGGCTCGCCCACGATTGGATCGGACCCTCGGATCGCACTCCTGCATCACGATCCGATCCGTACTGCGTCACCTTCAGCGCCCGAGCACCACGACCGGATCGGCTCGCCCTGTCTCCTCACGATCCGATCCCATGAACACGAACCGACCTTCAGACCTGCTGATACGCGCACTGTTTTGACCTGTTCTCAAGGCTATTTATGATCCTACTTTCTTGGGTCGCCTTCCACCTACCCTATCACGATCCGGTCAACCAAGAAGCTCTCCTACAGCTACAAATACACCATTCGAATGCATTTTCAAGGACTTTTGGCCATTCTTCTTCACTGCTTCCACCATTACTGAGGTGCAAGGAATTTGCACTTTCCTACAGTCAAATTCTTCTCTTTTCTACACAATTAACACGTGGATTACATGTATAAACCCTCGTAATCTCAATTAACACACGGAATGTGTTCCTGCATGTAACTGATTCTTGTAATATGTCAGTATAACAATAAGATTATAAAGTGGACATAGGCTACATCTACAGCCGAACCACTATAAAAACCTCGTGTGTCTCGTCTTTATTTACTCTTTTCTGCATTCTATGATCTGCATTTGGGTGTTAGGCCCAATTTTTGGTCTAACGTTTTGGCGCGCCAGGAAGGGGGCACACGACAACTTCAACTTCTGCTTGGATTTTTTGTCTATTGGATAAATGGCAATCAAAAGGAAGAAGACAGGAACTTCCGCACACGATGATGATGTTGACGCTGAAGACACAAGGAACGAGGCAAGCCAAGAAGCTTCCTTTCATGAATATCCTTCTGCATACCTGACCAGAGACGAGATGGATGGCGTTCTCGCTGAACTGAGAGATCAGATGGCACGGCAAGATGATCTCCTCCAGAAACAACAGGAAATGATTAACCAATTCTACGCTCGGATGGATGGAAGGCCAAGCAACGCTCATGTCACTGGAAACGAAGCCATTGAAGCGGCTCGAGTATCACCCGGACTCGAGGGCAACCCCCCCGTTCAACAGCAGAACTCGTCTCGTGATACACCTCTGGACCGCGACCCGGATCGTGGTACACTACCAGGCTCACGAGCCGATTCCAACAGTTCGCTCCCGCCTGTTCAACAACAGGCCACGGCTCGTGACGGGGCTCTAGAACCCGTCGGTTCGCCCCACAGGCTCACGAACCGATATCCACGAGCCAGACTCACGTACCGCCTTCCACGATCCACGACCGAGTCGGGTCGCCCCCTCGAACCGTGAACCGCGACCCGCGATCCGCACACAGCAGCTCACCAACAGCTTCCATCCTCTCCTGCATTCAACGCTGGGGGCCCCAGCTCTGATTTTGGTAGTTTGCAACAGCTTTTTGAAGGCAATCGACTCGCTGAGCTGATTCAATGCCTCTCGAGGGGCCACATCTATCAGAATGACGTGGATGACGTCAATCACAATCCATTAACTCAGGAAATCAGGAATTCCCGCAATCCCCCGGATTTCAAACTCCCACAGCTGGAGCCATACAACGGCAGGACAGATCCTACCGTGCATCTCATGCACTACAAACGACATATGGAAGTTCAATCGGCATCGGAAAACGTCATGGAAAAGTGTTTCCCCCTCTTCCTGACTGACGTAGCCGCTATGTGGATTCGGCAGCTGTAACACCCCGAATTTCAATTAACACTAATGGTTAGTAATTAAAGTATAATTAATTTCAGATGTGAGAATCAGGGGAAACGGGCTGCGTCATTGCGTTCGTCTCGGAAAAATACGCGAAATAGAGTCCGAGTTTGCGTAAAACGGGTACCGTATGAAAGAGATATGGACGAACGAAGTTAGGCAGAAGAACCCGAAACAGGCCAGAAATGCACTGGCGCACTTGTGAAGTGCGCCAGCACAAAAATGCACTGGCGCACTTCTGAAGTGCGCCAGCACAAAAATACACTGGCGCACTTGGGAAGTGCGCCCATGTCGGGACAGGAAACCTGCACAGTTTCTAGAGAGTTCTGTGGTTGGGTGCACCAGTTTGGGGTTTGGGCTTGGTCTTAGGGCTGGTTTCTGGAAGGTTCCGAAATCTAAGGGTCCTAATCTAATTTAGGGTTAATCTAAGGGCCTAAAAAACTCACCTAATCTATAAATACACCCTAAACCTACCGTAATCCATACTAAAAATAGAATTGAGGGCTACATGCCACCAAATTAAATCTTAGAAGGAGCCTCCACTAATTTATGAAGAGGGTTGCAAGCTAATCACTCTCTAATCAACCTCTAATCCATTCTAAGCATCTTAATCTTCTTCATTTGGAGTGCAAATTGGCTAGTTGTGAGTTTCTATCACTCTAATGATCAATTGCTAAACTAAGTAGATGAGATATGATGAGATCATATGGTTTTGTTTGTGGATTAATGGGTTTTAAGTCATATGACACGATGTTAGTTTGCTAATGTATGTGGGTTATGCAAGTTTTGTGCTTTGTGATCATATGATAATATGCAAGTTACATGTATGATAATATGCAAGTTACATGTATGATATTATGCAAGTTGTATGTTTCTTCATATGCAAGTTTATGAGTTCATATGTAAGTTATGTAACATGTTATGCAAGTTCATATGCAAGTTTATGAGTTCATATGCAAGTTATGTAGCATGTTATGCAAGTTCATATGCAAGTTTATGAGTTCATATGAAAGTTATGTAGCATGTTATGCAAGTTCATATGCAAGTTATGTGACATATTATGCAAGTTCATATGCAAGTTATGTATTTGTTAATATGAAAGTTTATGTAACATGTTATGCAAGTTATGTGACATGTCATACAAGTTAATATGCAAGTTATGTGACATGTTATACAAGATTATATGCAAGTTATGTGACATATTATGCAAGTTCATATGCAAGTTATGTATTTGTTAATATGAAAGTTTATGTAACATGTTATGCAAGTTAATATGCAAGTTATGTGACATGTTATACAAGTTAATATGCAAGTTATGTGACATGTTATACAAGATTATATGCAAGTTATGTGACATGTTATGCAAGTTCATATGCAAGTTATGTGTTTGTTAATATGCAAGATGGCACCTTTGAAACATGTTCATACATATGCAAGTTGTCACCTTTTATATGTGTTATGTCATGAGAATGAAATTACGTGGGAACGACGGGGTTAATTAAATGCATATGTTAATAAGATTGTGTGAAATTAATATAATTATGCATAACATAAAATAAATGAACATAGTATGGGAATTTGCCTATTAAGTTAGGTGTACCCATACTATGTGTTGGGAATTTGCCTATTAAGTTAGGTGTACCCACACTTTGGAGTTGGGAATTTGCCTATTAAGTTAGGTGCACCCATATTCCTAAAATAAACATGATAATTAACACAAATTATGGGGGTGATTAATTAGGAGTAATTAATCGATTAAGACACGAGGTTGGACCCGTTTGTAGTGTAAGACTGCCCGGAGTTTACCGGCTTAACCAGGCATCTACAAATGACGGTCCAATGTGAGGGGTCTTAATCATAAATTAAATACGTAACAAGGGTAAATGACACGAGGTTGGACCCGTTTGTAGTGTAAGACTGCCCGGAGTTTACCGGCTTAACCAGGCATCTACAAATGACGGTCCAATGTGAAGGGTCCTTTACACGGTTACGGTGTTAATCAATTAAGAAACACTTAACCAGATAAGCATGTAGTGGGGGCATGGGGGTTAAGTGGGTACCTTGGGTGGTATGTGGAAATTGCTAGTGGTTGCTAATTGAAAATATGATAAAATACTTAACCAAGATGAAACATGTAATTAAACATGATTAAAGGGTTAAGTGGGAAACACTAGTGTGAGGGCCAAGCTTAGGGGGATGGCTTGTGCTGGGGGCCCATTTCAACCAGTAACCCATACGTATCTTAGTGGGCTCGACCCATGTCGAAGATGGGACACGCATACTGGGCTTGACTATAAGAGGCCAAAATGGGTTAGCGGTGGCAACGCATGACCAACGGGTTTCATATGCGTGTGTGGACCCGGGCTGGTAAATAAGACGTTGTTGCATCGTGTAGATATAAGCCGTGCACCGTTAGTTTTATTAGGTTGCCATGTTGGGGAATGGTACACCCCACGGTGGGACCAGCACGGGTATCTACGTTAGGGAGCCGATCGAATGGGGAGTAGTGTGTACACCTAGTGGATTGTAGGGCCCCGTGGCGTCTACTTGGTCACCTAGGGGTACGCGAGAACTATTAAGTTAATTTTATAAGTCCATGGGTGGGATCAACCTTTAAGTTAGGAATGACTGGTGAGGTGCAGTTTAGTAATTTACCTTTGGAAGGGTAGATGCGTCTTTATCTTTTATCTTAGTTTAGTTGACTGCTTAGTGTAGCCATTCATCCCCATTAGTTACCGTATATCAGTTTATGTCTTCTCTGGTTACTTTAACGATTGTATTGTTAAAGTTATAGGACTCGCTCAGACTTATGTCTGACCCCGTTGTTTTTATCTTTTTCCCAACCCTCAGGTCCTACGGTGGGTCCTAGCAGTAGTGGAGCTTGATCGGATTGCTGTTCCAGTCTTTAGGAGCTTGGATAGATGTAAAGCTCCAGTTACCCGGTTATCTTTTCTTTTGTCATGGCTATTGCATGAGAGTGGGATTATGTACTTCTTTATTTTGATGGATATTGTACTTGACTTTTATTGTGGTTTTATGATGTAACCAGACATGTTTTACTTCCGCTGTTATGAGATGATGTTTTAAATTTCAAGTACTATTTATATCTGTCTTGTTGTAATTTTTCTGTTCTATATTCACTAAAATACTCCACCGATGCTATGACATTCCCTTAGTGAGTGACCATAGCGGGAGTGGGGCGTTACACGTGGTATTAGAGCTAAGGTTACCAGAATAGATAAATTTTTAAAAAAACTATTTTCTAAGAATATTTTTGAAAGGAGTATTTTCAAAAACATGTCTTTTAAGAGAAAAGTTTTTGAAAAAAAAGAGCATAATCCCCAATAGCCATATCTATATCTTTCGAATTCTCCGTTTTGGATCTCTTCCTCTCTCGTTTTGAGTTTCCCCTCCGTGTATAGATGATCTTTCTAAGATAGATAAGAATGGAAAACCACTTCAAGGGACTTAGACGTTAGTCAGATTAGATGTTGGTTCAAGAAGGAGGAGGACTGGTAGGTACCTATTGGATAGACGATGGGAGGAAGGCTCAAATAGTTGTTTGGTTAATGAATGACTGCCCAAAGAAGGGGCAGAAGACGGGGTCTACCTCAGGAGGTCAGGTGCAAGCTCTTATGGCACCAGCTCAGGCAGGGGGGGGCAAGTTCAGGCTCTCTCAGTTCCACCGATTCAGCAGAGAGGTAGAACTATTTCCGTTGAAAGTCTGGTTTTTCTGTTTGATCATCCAGTTCATACTTTGTTTGACTCTGGCGCATCGCATTTTTTTTATCTCACCATCGTTAGTTGAGTCACTGCACTTAGACACCAGTCTAGTTGATGATCCCTTGGTTGTTTCAAACCCAATTGGGGGCTCCATATATCTGTCTATGATATGTTTGGGTTTGAAGATTTCTATACTTAGCGTTGAGTTTGGATGTGATGCTTTTGTATTAGGCTTCACGGGCTATGGGTTGATTTTAGGCATGGACTGGTTATCCAGTAATGATGCCGTTCTTGATTGTGAAAGGAGAGTTGTCAGGCTTATGACCCGCTTGGGTAATACTCTCGAGATCTCTCGTAATCCCATGGAATCTGTTTCGCTAAGTTATCTTGAATCGCTCGATGCTTCGGTCGAGAGTTTGCGTTTTGTCAGAGTGGTCCGGGAATATCCGGATGTGTTTGAAGAGGTGAAGGGTTTGCCTCCGAAGCGGGGGATAGATTTCCGAATTTATTTGGTGGATAATGCCAAACCAGTGTCTTTGCCAGTGCGCCACATGGCTCCTCATGAGAGAAGAGAACTTCATAAGCAAGTAGGGGAGTTGCTTGAGAAGGGGTTCATAAGGCGAAGTATATCGGAGTGGGGAGCTCCAGTAGTGTTTGCCACGAAGGCGGATGGGTCCCTCAGACTTTGTGTGGATTATAGAGAACTTAATAAGCTCACGAAGAAGAATAGACACCCATTACCGAGGATAGATGATCTCTTTGATCAGTTGGTTGGCGCCTCAGTGTTTTCGCAGATGGACTTAGCTACAGGGTTTCATCAGTTGAGAGTGGCGGAGGACAGTATAGAGAGGACTGCTTTCCGAACTCCGGATGGTTTTTATGAGTGGCTTGTGATGCCATTTGGGTTGACAAACGCCCCTGCATACTTTGTTGATCTGATGAGTAGAGTGTTCAGAGAGTATCTGAATAAGTTTGTAGTGGTCTTTGTGGATGACATCTTGGTCTTCTCCAAGAGTGAAGAAGAGCATGCCTTACATCTCAGAGAAGTGTTGGAGACTCTTCGAGCACATAGTCTTAAAGCTAAATTCTCTAAATGTCATTTTTGGAGAAGAGAAGTGCGATTCTTAGGGCATGTGGTCTCTAAGGAAGGGATAGCTGTGGATCCCGCAAAGATAGTATCTATCCAGGATTGGAAAGTTCCTAGAAATGCTACCGAAGTAAGAAGTTTCTTGGGGTTGGCAGGATATTATAGGAAGTTCATCAAAGACTTCGCGAAGATATCAGCCCCATTAACCCGCTTGACGAAGAAGAATCTGGTTTTCTCATGGGACGTAGATTGTGATGATGCTTTCCGACGGTTAAAGAGAGCTTTGACCACCGCTCCAGTTTTAGTGCTTCCAGATGGGAGTGAGCCGTTTGTTGTTTATACCGATGCTTGTGGGACAGGATTAGGCGCAGTCTTGATGCAGGAGGGAAGGGTAATAGCTTATGGAGGGAGGCAATTGAGAGTGCATGAGAAGAATTACCCTACCCATGATCTAGAGTTGGCCGCGATTGTTTTCTCACTTAAGTCTTGGCGCCATTATCTTCTTGGTGAGAGATTCGAGTTGTTCACTGACCATAAATCATTTAAGTACTTATTCTCTCAGAAGGATTTAAACTTAAGACAGCAATGGTGGATGGAGTTCTTAACATCCTATGATTTCGAGATAGCGTATACCCCTGGCAAGGGTAACGTGGTGGCGGACGCCTTGAGTAGAAAAAGGCTATCTTTGAGTCCATTGTTCGTAGAACGGCGAAGCTTGGAGTTTCTTTCTTTGTTCGACTTCAGACCTTCTGTTGACTTTGTACCTGGTTTGTTAGCATCCTTGGAGGTTAGACCTACTCTTTTGGGACGGATTGGCGAGGCTCAGCGAGACGACCCACGGTTGGTTGAGTTGGTAGAGAAGCTTATAAGGCGGGAGTCGTCCAGCCATTTGGGTAGATACACCATAGATGATAGGGGATGGTTGCATAGAGACGGTAGACTTTGTGTACCGCAAGATGAGGGTTTGAAGAAGGCTATTTTGGATGATGCACATCGTTCAAGGATGACTATTCATCCCGGTGGAGACAAAATGTACCAAGACATGAAGAGAGTTTTCTTCTGGGCCGGTATGAAGAAAGATGTGGCCGAGTATGTGGCTAGATGCTTAGTGTGCTAACAAGTTAAAGCAGAGCAAAGGAAACCCAGCGGGTTGCTACACCCATTGGAAGTTCCGCAATGGAAGTGGGATAGTGTCTCGATGGATTTCATCGATGGGTTAACGAGATCAAGGAAGGGCAATACGGGAATTTGGGTTGTGGTAGACAGACTTACCAAGAGTGCCCATTTTATACCCGTGAAGAGTAAGAGGACCGCTCCATGGCTTGCTTCAGTCTATGTTAGAGAGATTGTTAGATTGCATGGCGTACCATCCAGCATTGTGAGTGATCGAGATCCTATCTTCACTAGTGAGTTTTGGAGAAGTTTGCAAGAGGCGGTAGGGACTCAGTTGTGTTTGAGCACCGCATATCATCCTCAGACGGACGGTCAGACCGAGAGGGTGAACCGTATCTTAGAAGATCTCTTGAGGCTTTGTATCTTGGATTTTGGAGGTACATGGGAAGAACATCTTCCTTTGGTGGAGTTCGCATACAATAACAGCTTTCAGTCTAGTATTGGCATGGCACCTTTCGAAGCTCTTTATGGAAGGCCTTGTCGATCTCCTACATGTTGGTGGGAATCTACGGATAAGATCTTGCTTGGGCCAGATATGGTTAGAGAGACTTCAGAGAAGGTTGATTTGATTCGAAGAAGGATGAAGGCAGCGCAAGATAGACAGAAATCTTATGCGGATCGGAGAAGGACGGATCTTGAGTTTGAGGTTGGGGACATGGTTTTTGTCAAAGTATCTCCGTTGAGAAATGTTGTTCGCTTTGGGTCCGTTGGGAAGTTAGCACCGAGGTTTGTTGGGCCGTTTCCTATTAAGGAAAGGATTGGACGGATGGCATATAGGGTGGAGTTGCCCGACAGACTTAGTGGTGTTCATGATGTATTCCATGTATCACATTTGAGGAAGTGCTTACATGAGACCGCAGAGGTGGTAGAGCGGAGCTTGCTTAGAGATGTAGAGGTAGAGCGTGATGCGACGATTCGACGAGCTCCTACTCGCATCCTTGGGTCAGAAACTAGGAAGTTGAGGAACAGAGAAGTTCAGCTAGTTAAAGTGCAATGGGGAGATGACGAAAGCAATGCTACTTGGGAGACGGAAGCGAAGATGCATTCTTTGTACCCATTTCTTTTTGAGAGTATGTCTTTTAACATCTCCTTTATCGCTTGTCTAGTACTTATCTTATCTTTAGTATATCCTCTCGCTAGTACCTGTGACCTTTAGATAGGGTAAAACCTATGGTTGAAACATGTGTTTGAAACGTGTTATGGTTGATGGATGCATGTGGATGCAATTGTTTGCTAGTGGTTGCTCGTGGATGCAAATACACACACATTAGGCACTAGATCGGCTCAGTCACTTCATGTTGCATATCGCATAAATGGATGTGGTAGTTAGATTGATGGATGTATCATGGCTGTGTTATCATGTGGATGATGCATTTTTGTGTATGGTTGTGCACGCATATAGAAATTGTATGTGTCAATAGGGTTTCACATACATATTGGATGCATGGCACTATCATGGTTTGCATTAAGGAGGTCGACTGAATCAGTAGACCGCCTGATTTTGCATTAGTATACAGACATATACACACACTTTCTGCATATGTTCATACATCATTAGAAGTTTCTAAGGATAATGGTTGCTTGTGGTTGATGGTTTAGTAGATGGTTGTTTGGTTGGTAGGATACGTTCTTCTTGACTTAGAGATTTCGAGGACGAAATCCTTTAAGTAGGGGAGAATATAACACCCCGAATTTCAATTAACACTAATGGTTAGTAATTAAAGTATAATAAATTTCAGATATGAGAATCAGGGGAAACGGGCTACGTCATTGCGTTCGTCTCGGAAAAATACGTGAAATAGAGTCCGAGTTTGCGTAAAACGGTTACCGTATGAAAGAGATATGGACGAACGAAGTTAGGCAGAAAAACCCGAAACAGGCCAGAAATGCACTGGCGCACTTGTGAAGTGCGCCAGCACAAAAATGCACTGGCGCACTTGTGAAGTGCGCCAGCACAAAAATACACTGGCGCACTTGGGAAGTGCGCCCATGTCGAGACAGGAAACCTGCACAGTTTCTAGAGAGTTCTGTGGTTGGGTGCACCAGTTTGGGGTTTGGGCTTGGTCTTAGGGCTGGTTTCTGGAAGGTTCCAAAATCTAAGGGTCCTAATCTAATTTAGGGTTAATCTAAGGGCCTAAAACACTCACCTAATCTATAAATACACCCTAAACCTACCCTAATCCATACTAAAAATAGAATTGAGGGCTACATGCCGCCAAATTAAATCTTAGAAGGAGCCTCCACTAATTTATGAAGAGGGTTGCAAGCTAATCACTCTCTAATCAACCTCTAATCCATTCTAAGCATCTTAATCTTCTTCATTTGGAGTGCAAATTGGCTAGTTGTGAGTTTCTATCACTCTAATGATCAATTGCTAAACTAAGTAGATGAGATATGATGAGATCATATGGTTTTGTTTGTGGATTAATGGGTTTTAAGTCATATGACATGATGTTAGTTTGCTAATGTATGTGGGTTATGCAAGTTTTGTGCTTTGTGATCATATGATAATATGCAAGTTACATGTATGATAATATGCAAGTTACATGTATGATATTATGCAAGTTGTATGTTTCTTCATATGCAAGTTTATGAGTTCATATGTAAGTTATGTAACATGTTATGCAAGTTCATATGCAAGTTTGTGAGTTCATATGCAAGTTATGTAGCATGTTATGCAAGTTCATATGCAAGTTTATGAGTTCATATGCAAGTTATGTATCATGTTATGCAAGTTCATATGCAAGTTATGTGACATATTATGCAAGTTCATATGCAAGTTATGTATTTGTTAATATGAAAGTTTATGTAACATGTTATGCAAGTTAATATGCAAGTTATGTGACATGTTATACAAGTTAATATGCAAGTTATGTGACATGTTATACAAGATTATATGCAAGTTATGTGACATATTATGCAAGTTCATATGCAAGTTATGTATTTGTTAATATGAAAGTTTATGTAACATGTTATGCAAGTTAATATGCAAGTTATGTGACATGTTATACAAGTTAATATGCAAGTTATGTGACATGTTATACAAGATTATATGCAAGTTATGTGACATGTTATGCAAGTTCATATGCAAGTTATGTGTTTGTTAATATGCAAGATGGCACCTTTGAAACATGTTCATACATATGCAAGTTGACACCTTTTATATGTGTTATGTCATGAGAACGAAATTACGTGGGAACGATGGGGTTAATTAAATGCATATGTTAATAAGATTGTGTGAAATTAATATAATTATGCATATCATAAAATAAAAGAACATAGTATGGGAATTTGCCTATTAAGTTAGGTGTACCCATACTATGTGTTGGGAATTTGCCTATTAAGTTAGGTGTACCCACACTTTGGAGTTGGGAATTTGCCTATTAAGTTTGGTGCACCCATATTCCTAAAATAAACATGATAATTAACACAAATTATGGGGGTGATTAATTAGGAGTAATTAATCGATTAAGACACGAGGTTGGACCCGTTTGTAGTGTAAGACTGCCCGGAGTTTACCGGCTTAACCAGGCATCTACAAATGACGGTCCAATGTGAGGGGTCTTAATCATAAATTAAATACGTAACAAGGGTAAATGACACGAGGTTGGACCCGTTTGTAGTGTAAGACTGCCCGGAGTTTACCGGCTTAACCAGGCATCTACAAATGACGGTCCAATGTGAAGGGTCCTTTACACGGTTACGGTGTTAATCAATTAAGAAACACTTAACCAGATAAGCATGTAGTGGGGCATGGGGGTTAAGTGGGTACCTTGGGTGGTATGTGGAAATTGCTAGTGGTTGCCAATTGAAAATATGATAAAATACTTAACCAAGATGAAACATGTAATTAAACATGATTAAAGGGTTAAGTGGGAAACACTAGTGTGTGGGCCAAGCTTAGGGGGATGGCTTGTGCTGGGGGCCCATTTCAACCAGTAACCCATACGTATCTTAGTGGGCTCGACCCATGTCGAGGACGGGACACGCATACTGGGCTTGACTATAAGAGGCCAAAATGGGTTAGCGGTGGCAACGCATGACCAACGGGTTTCATATGCGTGTGTGGACCCGGGCTGGTAAATAAGACGTTGTTGCATCGTGTAGATATAAGCCGTGCACCGTTAGTTTTATTAGGTTGCCACGTTGGGGAATGGTACACCCCACGGTGGGACCAGCACGGGTATCTACGTTAGGGAGCCGATCGAATGGGGAGTAGTGTGTACACCTAGTGGATTGTAGGGCCCCGTGGCGTCTACTTGGTCACCTAGGGGTACGCGAGAACTATTAAGTTAATTTTATAAGTCCATGGGTGGGATCAACCTTTAAGTTAGGAATGACTGGTGAGGTGCAGTTTAGTAATTTACCTTTGGAAGGGTAGATGCGTCTTTATCTTTTATCTTAGTTTAGTTGACTGCTTAGTGTAGCCATTCATCCCCATTAGTTACCGTATATCAGTTTATGTCTTCTCTGGTTACTTTAACGATTGTATTGTTAAAGTTATAGGACTCGCTTAGACTTATGTCTGACCCCGTTGTTTTTATCTTTTTCCCAACCCTCAGGTCCTACGGTGGGTCCTAGCAGTAGTGGAGCTTGATCGGATTGCTGTTCCAGTCTTTAGGAGCTTGGATAGATGTAAAGCTCCAGTTACCCGGTTATCTTTTCTTTTGTCATGGCTATTGTATGAGAGTGGGATTATGTACTTTATTTTGATGGATATTGTACTTGACTTTTATTGTGGTTTTATGATGTAACCAGACATGTTTTACTTCCGCTGTTATGAGATGATGTTTTAAATTTCAAGTACTATTTATATCTGTCTTGTTGTAATTTTTCTATTCTATATTCACTAAAATACTCCACCGATGCTATGGCATTCCCTTAGTGAGTGACCGTAGCGGGAGTGGGGTGTTACAGCAGCTGGAAACAGAATCGATCAGCAGTTGGAACATGTTGGTCGCACGCTTCATTGAACAATTTCGGGTTCACATTGCACGACCCAAGAACGTCATGTCTCTCACCACAATCAAGCAGAGGCCCAGAGAAGCACTGCGTTCATTCCTGGAAAGATTCAACGTTGCAGCAGCATCATTTGATCGCCCTGAACCATCGATGGTACTGATGGCAGCAGTATCCGACGTTCTAGATAACTCGGAGTTCAAAAAATCTTTATACAAAGATCCATCATGAAACCTCAGCGAATTCAACCTTGAAGCAGATAGATTCCTGCGGGAAGAAGATGCAACTTCTGAGAAACGCACTCTCGATGTCAACATGCTCGGAGATGGAAAACCGCCCAATCCTGGAAAAGGCAATGACAAGGGTAAAGGAAAGACCCCTGCTACAAATGATCGTAATGCTCGACCCCGGAGCGGGTCCAGATCCGACAAATACACTGAATTGAACGACACTCTGAGCAACATATACGTGGATACAGGAGGTGCCGCCTCATATCCAAGGCCTCCCAAGAGGGAGCCAACGCTAGCACAACGCAACTCCAGAAAACATTGCATATTTCATGACATGGACGGTCATAACACCGATGACTGCAGACATTTGCGAGAACTTATCGAGGATCGGGTCGGGCGAGGAGAACTACCCGAGTACGTCATTCAACCAACAACGCCCACACCTGCGCTACCACCACCGACTCTAAGGAGAGGGAACGATCTCGGATCGAGCAATCGCGGGCTTATCATTAACTGAACCCACTCAGCGGATCTCATCAGTTAACTGGACTTCGGTCCATAGTTTATGTTTTTAGGTTTTTAGGCGACCTCTCGCCCTCCTTTATTTTCCCTACATGTAATAAGAGCCGTCACATCATCCCACACGCACGGAACCGAATTGTAGTCTCCAGTCGTGTCCGGCAAACGACCGCGGCATTTTCATGAATTAGTAACAAGCATTGAGCTCCGTCTCCCAACTGGATCCATCCAGCACAAACATGAGCTCCGGCTCCCAACAATATCCATCCAGTATAAATAAATTCTCATGTGCTTTTCCCTGTTCGTCTTACTCCGGTAAGGCCGTCTTGGAACCTCATGTGCTTTTCCTTTGTCGTCTTACTCCGGTAAGGCTGTCTTGGAACTTTCATGGCATTTCCTTGGTCGTCTTACTCCGATAAGGCCATCTTGGAACCCCTCTAACATCACCTCGGATGGTTTACTCCGGTAAGGCCATCTAGGAAATATTCTTTCATTGTTTGTTTTATCTTATTGCAGGTACAAATTCCTGGTCTTCTTGGATTTCTCTGGCCTTAATACGATCCCATGTGATCGTCGGTTTTCTGGCCTTAATACAATCCGGCGTGATCGTCGCATTCTGGACTTGGATTTCTCAGATTATCCAGGACACATCTTCCTTCAACCAGCAAGATATGTTCTGGGGGGCAAACATGTTGACACATTTTTTGGCAAAAGCTGTCACACATGGAATTCCTGAATGATAACATGCCCAAGCGGTGGAAACAACGTTAGAAGACATTGAGAGATTTGGTCAAAATCGCATCTTCAACATAAGCAGGCCCGAAACTCCTATCAGACGACCTATTTTGGGCCCGAAAACAGCGATTACAGAGCTAAGCTTTGTAACTTTCGTAGATCTCTGAGTTACTTTAGTTTGAGCTTCGGTTCGGCTCAATCGGACTTACGGTTTGAAAGTTATGCCCATTTTCGTTAATGGGTGTAATCTAGCATCGAAGACTCAGAACCATCGCACCGGATCGCTCCCATCGGCTCGCCCACGATTGGATCGCCCCCATGGATCACACTCCTGCATCACGATCCGATCCGTACTGCGTCACCTTCAGCGCCCGAGCACCACAACCGGATCGGCTCGCACTGTCTCCTCACGATCCGATCCCATGAACATGAACCGACCTTCAGACCTGCTGATACGTGCACCGTTTTGACCTGTTCTCAGGGATATTTATGCTCCTACTTTCTTGGATCGCCTGCCACGTACCCCATCACGATCCGGTCAACCCAGAAGCTCTCCTATAACTATAAATACACCATTCGAAGTCATTTTCAACGACTTTTGGCCATTCTTCTTCACTGCTTCCACCATTACTGAGGTGCAAAGACTTTGCACTTTCCTACAGTCAAATTATTCCCTTTTCTACACAATTAACACGTGGATTACGTGTATAAACCCTTGTAATCTCAATTAACACACGGATTGTGTGCCTGCATGTAACTGATTCTTGTAATCTGTCAGTATAACAATAAGATTATAAAGTGGACGTAGGCTACATTTACAGCCGAACCACTATAAAAACCTCGTGTGTCTCCTCTTTATTTACTCTTTTTTCAATTCTGTGGTATGTGATCTCCATTTGGGTGTTAGGTCCAATTTTTGGTCTAACATTTTGGCGCGCCAGGAAGGGGGCACACGACAACTTCAACTTCTGCTTGGATTTTTTGTCTATTGGATAAATGGAAATCAAAAGGAATAAGATAGGAACTTCCGCACACGCTGATGATGCTTACGCGGAAGACAGAAGGAACGAGGCAAGCCAGGAAGCTTCCTCTCATGAATATGCTTCTGCATACCTAACCAGAGACGAGATGGATGGCGTTCTCGCTGAACTAAGAGATCAGATGGCACGGCAAGATGATCTCCTCCAGAAACAATAGGAAATGATTAACCAATTCTTCGCTTGGATGGAAGGCCGAGCAATGCTCAAGTCACTGGAAACGAAGCCATTGAAGCGGCTCGAGTATCACTCGGACTCGGGGGCAAACCCCCCGTTCAACAGCAGAACTCGTCTCGTGAAACACTTCTGGACCGTGACCCGGATCGTGGTACACTACTAGGCTCACGAGAAGATCCCAACAGGTCGCTTCCGCCTGTTCAACAACAGGCCACGGCTCATGACGGGGCACTAGAACCCGATCGATTCGCCCCCCAGGCTCACGAACAGACATCCACGTGCTAGACTCACGCACCGCCTTCCATGATCCATGACCGAGTCGGGTCGCCCCCGTCGAACCGTGAACTGCGACCCGCGATCCGCACATCGCAGCTCACCAACAGCTTCCATCCACTCCTGCATTAAACGTTGGGGGCACCAGCTCTGATTTTGGTAGTTTGCAACAGCTTTTTGAAGGCAGTCGACTCGCTGATCTGATTCAACGCCTCTCGAGAGGCCACACCTATCAGAATGACGTGGATGACGTTAATCACAACCCATTCACTCAGGAAATCAGGAATTCCCGCAATCCCCCGGATTTCAAACTCCCACAGCTGGAGCCATACAACAGCATGCTAGATCCTACCGTGCATCTCATGCGCTACAAACGACATATGGAAGTTCAATCGGCATCGGAAAACATCATGGCAAAGTGTTTCCCCCTCTTCCTAACTGACATAGCCGCTATTTGGATTCGGCAGCTGGAAACAGAATCGATCAGCAGTTGGAACATGTTGGTCGCACGCTTCATTGAACAATTTCGGGTTCACATTGCACGACCCAAGAACGTCATGTCTCTCACCACAATCAAGCAGAGGCCCAGAGAAGCACTACGTTCATTCCTGGAAAGATTTAACGTTGCAGCAGCATCAGTTGATCACCCTGAACCATCGATGGTACTGATGGCAGCAGTATCCGGCGTTCTAGATAACTCGGAGTTCAAAAATTCTTTATACAAAGATACACCGCGAAACCTCAGCGAATTCAACCTTGAAGCAGATAGATTCCTGCGGGAAGAAGATGCAACTTCTGAGAAACGCACTCTCGATGTCAACATGCTCGGAGATGGAAAACCGCCCAATCCTGGAAAAGGCAATGACAAGGGTAAAGGAAAGACCCCTGCTACAAATGATCGTAATGCTCGACCCCGGAGAGGGTCCAGATACGACAAATACACTGAATTGAACGACACTCTGAGCAACATATACGTGGATACAGGAGGTGTCGCCTCATATCCAAGGCCTCCCTAGAGGGAGGCAATGCTAGCACAACGCAACTCCGGAAGACATTGCATATTTCATGACATGGACGGTCATAACACCGATGACTGCAGACATTTGCGAGAACTTATCGAGGATCGGGTCAGGCGAGGAGAACTACCCGAATATGTCATTCAACCAACAGCGCCCACACCTGCGCTACCACCACCGACTCCACGGAGAGGGAATGATCCCGGATCGAGCAATCGCGGGCTTATCATTAACTGAACCCACTCAGCGGATCTCATCAGTTTGCTGGACGTCGGTCCATAGTTTATGTTTTTAGGTTTTTGTGCGACCTCTCGCCCTCCTTTGTTTTCCCTGCATGTAATAAGAGTCGTCACATCATCCCACACGCGCGGAACCGAATTGTGGTCTCCAGTCGTGTCCGGCAAACGACCGCTGCATTTTCATGAATTAGTAATAAGCATTGAGCTCCGTCTCCCAACTGGATCCATCCAGCACAAACATGAGCTCCGGCTCCCAACAGGATAAATCCAGTATAAATAAATTCTCATGTGCTTTTCCCTGTTCGTCTTACTCTGGTAAGGTCGTCTTGGAATCCCATGTGCTTTTCCTTGGTCGTCTTACTCCGGTAAGGCCGTCTTGGAACTTTCATGGCATTTTCTTGGTCGTCTTACTCCGATAAGGCCATATTGGAACCCCTCTAACATCTCCTCGGATGGTTTACTCCGGTAAGGCCATCTAGGAAATATTCTTGCATTGTTTGTTTTATCTTATTGCAGGTACAAATTACTGGTCTTCTTGGATTTCTCTGGCCTTAGTACGATCCCGTGTGATCGTCGGTTTTCTGGCCTTAATACAATCCGGCGTGATCGTCGCATTCTGGACTTGGATTTCTCAGATTATCCAGGACGCATCTTCCTTCAACCAACAAGATATGTTCTGGGGGGCAAAC
The DNA here is from genome assembly GCA_030737875.1 of Allium sativum. Taxonomy (NCBI): domain Eukaryota; kingdom Viridiplantae; phylum Streptophyta; class Magnoliopsida; order Asparagales; family Amaryllidaceae; genus Allium; species Allium sativum. The sequence goes on along the minus strand of CM060923.1, from coordinate 604,815,063 downwards.
ATGTTGACACATTTTTTGGCAAAAGCTGTCACACATGGAATTCCTGAATGATAACATACCCAAGCGGTGGAAACAACGTCAGAAGACATTGAGAGATTTGGTCAAAATCGCATCTTCAACATAAACATGCCCGAAACTCCTATCAGACGGCCTATTTTGGGCCCGAAAACAGCGATTACAGAACTAGGCTTTGTAACTTTCGTAGATCTCTGAGTTAGCTTCATTTTGAGCTTCGGTTCGGCGCAATCGGACTTACGGTTTGAAAGTTATGCCCATTTCCGTTAATGGGTGTAATCTTGCATCGAAGACTCAGAACCATCGCTCCGGATCGCTCCCATCGGCTCGCCCACGATTGGATCGCCCCCCCCGATCGCACTCCTGCATCACGATCCGATCCGTACTGCGTCACCTTCAGCGCCCGAGCACCACAACCGGATCGGCTCGCACTGTCTCCTCACGATCCGATCCCATGAACACAAACCGACCTTCAGACCTGCTGATACGCGCACTGTTTTGACCTATTCTCAAGGATATTTATGCTCCAACTTTTTTGGATCGTCTGCCACGTTCCCCATCACGATCCGGTCAACACAGAAGCTCTCCTACAACTATAAATACACCATTCGATGTCATTTTCAAGGACTTTTGGCCATTCTTCTTCACTGCTCCCACCATTACTGATGTGCAAAGACTTTGCACTTTCCTACAGTCAAATCATTCTCTTTTCTACACAATTGACATGTGGATTACGTGTATAAACCCTTGTAATCTCAATTAACACACGGATTGTGTGCTTGCATGTAACTGATTCTTGTAATCTGTCAGTATAACAATAAGATTATAAAGTGGACGTAGGCTACATTTACAGCCGAACCACTATAAAAACCTCGTGTGTCTCCTCTTTATTTACTCTTTTCTGCATTCTGTGATCTCCATTTGGGTGTTAGGCCCAATTTTTGGTCTAACATTTTGGCGCGCCAGGAAGGGGGCACACGACAACTTCAACTTCTTCTTGGATTTTTTGTCTACTGGATAAATGGAAATCAAAAGGAAGAAGACAGGAACTTCCGCACACGCTGATGATGCTGACGCTGAAGACACAAGGAACGAGGCAAGCCAGAAAGCACCCTCTCATGAATATCCTTCTGCATACCCAAGCAGAGACGAGATGGATGGCGTTCTCGCTGAACTGAGAGATCAGATGGCACGACAAGATGATCTCTTCCAGAAACAACAGGAAATGATTAACCAATTCTTCGCTCGGATGGATGGAAGGCCGAGCAATGCTCAAGTCCCTGGAAATGAAGCCCTTGAAGCGGCTAGAGTATCACCCGGACTCGTGGGAAACCCCCCCGTTCAACAGCAGAACTCGTCTCGTGATACACCTCTGGACCGCGACCCGGATCGTGGTACACTACCAGGCTCACGAGCCGATCCCAACAGGTCGCTCCCGCCTGTTCAACAACAGGCCATGGCTCGTGACGGGGCACTAGAACCCGATCGGTTCGCCCCCCAGGCTCACGAACAGACATCCACGAGCTAGACTCACGCACCGCCTTCCACGATCCACGACCGAGTTAGGTCGCCCCCCTTGAACCGTGAACCGCGACTCGCGATCCACACATAGCAGCTCACCAACAGCTTCCATCCTCTCTTGCATTCAACGTTGGGGGCACCGGCTCTGATTTTGGTAGTTTGCAACAGCTTTTTGAAGGCAATCGACTCGCTGATCTGATTCAACGCCTCTCGAGAGGCCACACCTATCAGAATGATGTGGATGACGTCAATCACAACCCATTCACTCAGGAAATCAGGAATTCTCGCAACCCCCCGTATTTCAAACCCCCACAGCTGGAGCCATACAACGGCATGACAGATCCTACTGTGCATCTCATGCGCTACAAACAACATATGGAATTTCAATCGGCATCGGAAAATGTCATGGCAAAGTGTTTCTCCCTCTTCCTAACTGACATAGCCGCTATGTGGATTCGGCAGCTGGAAATAGAATCGATCAGCAGTTGGAACATGTTGGTCGCACGCTTCATTGAACAATTTCGGGTTCACATTGCACGACCCAAGAACGTCATATCTCTCACCACAATCAAGCAGAGGCCCAAAGAAGCACTGCGTTCATTCCTGGAAATATTCAACGTTGCAGCAGCATCAGTTGATCGCCCTGAACCATCGATGGTACTGATGGCAGCAGTATCCGGCGTTCTAGATAACTCGGAGTTCAAAAAATCTTTATACAAAGATCCACCGCGAAACATCAGCGAATTCAACCTTGAAGCAGATAGATTCCTGAGGGAAGAAGATGCAACTTCTGAGAAACACACTCTCGATGTCAACATGCTCGGAGATGGAAAACCGCCCAATCCTGGAAAAGGCAATGACAAGGGTAAAGGAAAGACCCCTGCTACAAATGATCGTAACGCTCGACCCCGGAGAGGGTCCAGATACGGCAAATACACTGAATTGAACGACACTCTGAGCAACATATACGTGGATACAGGAGGTGCCGCCTCATACCCAAGGCCTCCCAAGAGGGAGCCAACGCTAGCACAACGCAACTCCGGAAGACATTGCATATTTCATGACATGGACGGTCATAACACCGATGACTGCAGACATTTGCGAGAACTTATTGAGGATCGGGTCAGGCGAGGAGAACTACCCGAATACATCATTCAACCAACAGCGCCCACACCTGCGCTACCACCACCGACTCCACGGAGAGGGAACGATCCCGGATCGAGCAATCGCGGGCTTATCATTAACTGAACCCACTCAGTGGATCTCATTAGTTTGCTGGACTTCGGTCCATAGTTTATGTTTTTAGGTTTTTAGGCGACCTCTCACCCTCCTTTGTTTTCCCTGCATGTAATAAGAGCCGTCACATCAGCCCACACGTGCGGAACCAAATTGTGGTCTCCAGTTGTGTCCGGCAAACAACCGCTGCATTTTCATGAATTAGTAATAAGCATTGTGCTCCGACTCCCAACTGGATCCATCCAGCACAAACATGAGCTCCGGCTCCCAACAGGATTCATCCAGTATAAATAAATTCTCATGTGCTTTTCCCTGTTCGTCTTACTCCGGTAAGACCGTCTTGGAACCTCATGTGCTTTTCCTTGGTCGTCTTACTCCGGTAAGGCCGTCTAGGAACTTTCATGGCATTTCCTTGGTCGTCTTACTCCGATAAGGCCTTCTTGGAACCCCTCTAACATCTCCTCGGATGGTTTACTCCGGTAAGGCCATCTAGGAAATATTCTTGCATTGTTTGTTTTATCTTATTACAGGTACAAATTCCTGGTCTTCTTGGATTTCTCTGGCCTTGATACGATCCCTTGTGATCGTCGGTTTTCTGTCCTTAATACAATCCGGCGTGATCGTCGCATTCTGGACTTGGATTTATCAGATTATCCAGGATACATCTTCCTTCAACCAACAAGATATGTTCTGGGGGGCAAACATGTTGACACATTTTTTTGGCAAAAGCTGTCACACATAGAATTCCTGAATGATAACACGCCCAAGCGGTGGAAACAACATCAGAAGACATTGAGAGATTTGGTCAAAATCGCATCCTCAACATAAACCAGCCTGAAAACAGCGATTACGGAGCTAAGCTCTGTAACTTTCATAGATCTCCGAGTTAGCTTCAGTTTGAGCTTCGGTTCGGCTCAATCGGACTTACGGTTTGAAAGTTATGCCCATTTCCGTGAATGGGTGTAATCTAGCATCGAAGACACAGAACCATCGCACCTGATCGCTCCCATCGGCTCGCCCACGATTGCATCGCCCCCTCGGATCGCAATCCTGCATCACGATCCGATCCGTACTGCGTCACCTTCAGCGCCCGAGCACCACAACCGGATCGGCTCGCCCTGTCTCCTCACGATCCGATCCCATGAACACGAACCGACCTTGAGACCTGTTGATACGCGCACTGTTTTGACCTATTCTCAAGGCTATTTATGCTCCTACTTTCTTGGATCGCCTGCCACGTACCCCATCACGATCCGGTCAGCCCAGAAGCACTCCTGCAGCTATAAATACATCATTCGAAGGCATTTTCAAGGACTTTTGGCCATTCTTCTTCACTGCTTCCACCATTACAGAGGTGCAAGGACTTTGCACTTTCCTACAGTCAAATTATTCTCTTTTCTACACAATTAACACGTGGATTACGTGTATATACCCTTGTAATCTCAATTAACACACGGATTGTGTGCCTGCATGTAACTGATTCTTGTAATCTGTCAGTATAACAATAAGATTATAAAGTGGACGTAGGCTACATCTACAGCCGAACCACTATAAAAACCTCGTGTGTCTCCTCTTTATTTACTCTTTTCTGCATTCTGTGATCTACATTTGGGCATTAGGCCCAAATTTTGGTCTAACATTTTGGCGCGCCAGGAAGGGGGCACACGACAACTTCAACTTCTGCTTGGATATTTTGGCTATTGGATAAATGGCAATCAAAAGGAAGAAGACAGGAACTTTCGCACACACTGATGATGCTGACGCTGAAGACACAAGGAATAAGGCAAGCCAGGAAGCTTCCTCTCATGAATATCCTTCTGCATACCTGACCAGAGATGAGATGGATGGCGTTCTCGCTGAACTGAGAGATCAGATGGCACGACAAGGTAATCTCCTCCAGAAACAACAGGAAACGATTAACCAATTCTTCGCTTGGATGGATGGAAGGCCGAGCAACGCTCAAGTCACTGGAAACGAAGCCATTGAAGCGGCTCGAATATCACCCAGACTCGGGGGCAACCCCCCGTTCAACAGGAGAACTCGTCTTGTGATACACCTCTAGACCGCGACCCGGATCGTGGTGCACGACCAGGCTCACGAGCCGATCCCAACAGCTCGCTCCCGCCTGTTCAACAACAGACCACGGCTCGTGACGGGGCTCTAGAGCCCGATCGGTTCACCCCCCAGGCTCACGAACCGGCATCCACGAGCCAGACTCACGGACCGCCTTCCACAATCCACGACCGAGTCGGGTCGCCCCCTCGAACCGTGAACCGCGACCCGCGATCCGCACACAGCTGCTCACCAACAGCTTCCATCCTCTCCTGCATTCACCAGCTCTGATTTTGGTAGTTTGCAACAACTTTTTGAAGGCAATCGACTCGCTAATCTGATTCAATGCCTCTCGAGAGGCCACACCTATCAAAATGACGTGGATGATGTCAATCACAACCCATTCACTAAGGAAATCATGAATTCCCGCAATCCCCCGGATTTTAAACTCCCACAGCTGGAGCCATACAACGGCAAGATAGATCCTACCGTGCATCTCATGTGCTACAAACGACATATGGAAGTTCAATCGGCATCGGAAAACGTCACGGCAAAGTGTTTTCCCCTCTTCCTGACTGACATAGCCGCTATGTGGATTCGGCAGCTGGAAACAGAATCAATCAGCAGTTGGAACATGTTGGTCGGACACTTCATTGAACAATTTCGGGTTCACATTGCACGACCCAAGAACGTCATGTATCTCACCACAATCAAGCAGAGGCCTAGAGAAGCACTGCGTTAATTCCTGGAAAGATTCAACTTTGCAGCAGAATCAGTTGATCGCCCTGAACCATCGATGGTACTGATGGCAGCAGTATCTGGTGTTCTAGAAAACTCGGAGTTTAAAAAATCTTTGTACGAAGATCCACCGCGAAACCTCAGCGAATTCTACCTTGAAGCAGATAGATTCCTGCGGGAAGAAGATGCAACTTCTGAGAAACGCACTCTCGATGTCAACATGCTCGGAGATGGAGAACCGCCCAATCCTGGAAAAGGAAATGACAAGGATAACGGAAATACCCCTGCTACAAATGATCGTAATGCTCCACCCCGGAGAGGGTCCAGATACGACAAATACACTGAATTGAACGACACTCTGTGCAACATATACGTGGATACAGGAGGTGCCGCCTCATATCCAAGGCCTCCCAAGAGGGAGCCAACGCTAGCGAAACGCAACTCTGGAAGACATTGCATATTTCATGACATGGACGGTCATAACACCGATGAATGCAGACATTTGCGAGAACTTATCGAGGATCGGGTCAGGCGAGGAGAACTACCCGAGTACATCATTCAACCAATAGCGCCCACACCTGCGCTACCACCACCGACTCCGCGGAGAGGGAACGATCCCGGATCGAGCAATCGCGGGCTTATCATTAACTGAACCCACTCAGCGGATCTCTTCAGTTTGCTGGACTCTGGTCCATAGTTCATGTTTTTAGGTTTTTAGGCGACCTCTCGCCCTCCTTTGTTTTCCCTGCATGTAATAAGAGCCGTCACATCAGCCCACACGTGCGGAACCGAATTGTGGTCTCCTGTCGTGTCCAGCAAACGACTGCTGCATTTTCATGAATTAGTAATAAGCATTGAGCTCCGGCTCCCAACTGGATCCGTTCAGCACAAACATAAGCCCCGGCTCCCAACTGGATCCGTCCAGTATAAATAAATTCTCATGTGCTTTTCCTTGGTCGTCTTACTCCGTTAAGGCCGTCTTGGAACCTCATGTGCTTTTCCTTGGTCGTCTTACTCCGATAAGGCCGTCTTGGGACTTTCATGGCATTTCATTGGTCGTCTTACTCCGATAAGGCAGTCTTGGAACCCCTCTAACATCTCCTCGGATGGTTTACTCCGGTAAGGCCGTCTAGGAAATATTCTTGCATTTTTTGTTTTATCTTATTGAAGGTACAAATTCTTGTTCTTCTTGGATTTCTCTGACCTTAATATGATCCCGTGTGATCGTCGGTTCTCTGGCCTTAATACGATCCGGCGTGATCATCGCATTCTAGACTTGGATTTCTCAGATTATCCAGAACACATCTTCCTTCAACCAGCAAGATATGTTTTGGGGGGCAAACATTTTGACACATTTTTTTCCAAAAGCTATCACACATGGAATTCCTAAATGATAACATGCCCAAGCGGTGGAAAGAACGTCAGAAGACATTGAGAGTTTTGGTCAAAGTCGCATCCTCAACATAAACAGGCCCGAAACTACTATCGGACGACCTATTTTGGGCCCGAAAACAGCGATTATAGAGCTAAGATCTGTAACTTTAGTAGATCTCTGAGTTAGCTTTAGTTTGGCTCAATCGGACTTACGGTTTAAAAGTTATGCCCATTTCCGTGAATGGGTGTAATCTAGCATCGAAGACTCAGAACCATCGCACCGGATTGCTCCCATCGGCTCGCCCACGATGGGATCGCCCCCTCGGATCGCACTCCTGCATCACGATCCGATCCGTACTGCGTCACCTTTAGCACCCGAGCACCACGACCGGATCAGCTCGCCCTGTCTCCTCACGATCCGATCCCATGAACACGTACCGACCTTCAGACCTGCTGATACATGCACTGTTTTGACCTGTTCTCAAGGCTATTTATGCTCCTACTTTTTTGGATCGCCTTCCACATACCCCATCACGATTCGGTCAACCCAGAAGCTCTCTACAGCTATAAATACACCATTCGAAGGCATTTTCAAGGACTTTTGACCATTCTTCTTCACTGCTTCCACCATTACTGAGGTGCAAGGAATTTGCACTTTCCTACAGTCAAATTCTTCTCTTTTCCACACAATTAACACGTGGATAATGTGTATAAACCCTTGTAATCTCAATTAACACACTGATTGTGTGCCTGCATGTAACTGATTCTTGTAATCTGTCAGTATAACAATAAGATTATAAAGTGGACGTAGGCTACATCTACAGCCGTACCACTATAAAAACCTCATGTGTCTCCTCTTTATTTACTCTTTTCTACATTCTGTGATCTGCGATCTGCATTTGGGTGTTAGGCCCAATTTTTGATCTAACATTTTGGCATGCCAGGAAGGGGGCACACGACAACTTCAACTTCTGCTTGGATTTTTTGGCTATTGGATAAATGACAATCAAAAGGAATAAGACAGGAACTTCCGCACATGCTGATGATGCTGACGCTGAAGACACAAGGAACGAGGCAAGCCAGGTAGCTTCCTCTCATGAAGATCCTTCTGCATACCCGACCAGAGACGAGATGGATGGCGTTCGCGCTGAATTGAGAGATCAGATGGCACGATAAGAAGATCTCCTCCAGAAACAACAGGAAATGATTAACCAATTCTTTGCTCGGATGGATGTAAGGCCGAGCAACGCTCAAGACACTGGAAACGAAGCCATCGAAGCGGCTAAAGTATCACCCGGACTTGGGGGCAACCCCCCACCCGTTCAACAACAGAACTCGTCTCGTGATACATCTCTGGACCGCGACCCGGATCGTGGTACACTACCAGGCTCACGATCCGATCCCAACAACTCACTCCCGCCTATTCAACAACAGGCCACGGCTCGTGACGGGGCCCTAGAACCCGATCGTTTCGCCCCCCAGGCTCACGAACCGGCATCCACGAGCCAGACTCATGCACCGCCTTCCACGATCCACGACCGAGTCGGGTCGCCCCCTCGAACCGTGAACCGCGACCCGCGATCCGCACACAGCAGCTCACCAACAGCTTCCATCCTCTCCTGCATTCAACGCTGGGGGCACCAGCTCTGATTTTGTATAGTTTGCAACAGTTTTTTGAAGGCAATCGACTCGCTGATCTGATTCAACGCCTCTCGAGAGGCCACACCTCTCAGAATGATGTGGATGATGTCAATCACAACCCATTCACTTAGGAAATCAGGAAATCCCGCAATCCCCCGGATTTCAAACTCCCACAGCTGGAGCCATACAACGGCAGGACATATCCTACCGTGCATCTCATGCACTACAAACGACATATGGAAGTTCAATCGGCATCGGAAAACGTCATGACAAAGTGTTTTCCCCTCTTCTTGACTTACATAGCGGCTATGTGGATTCGGGGGCTGGAAATAGAATCGATCAGCATTTGGAACATGTTGGTCGCACGCTTCATTGAACAATTTCGGCTTCACATTGCATGACCCAAGAACGTCATGTCTCTCGCCACAATCAAGCAGAGGCCCAGAGAAGCTCTGCGTTCATTCCTGGAAAGATTCAACGTTGCAGCAGCATCAGTTGATCGCCCTGAACCGTTGATGGTACTGATGGCAGCAGTATCCGGCGTTCTAGATAACTCGGAGTTCAAAAAATCTTTGTACAAAGATCCGCCGTGAAACCTCAGCAAATTCTACCTTGAAGCAGATAGATTCCTGTGGGAAGAAGATGCAACTTCTGAGAAACACACTCTCGATGTCAACATGCTCGGAGATGGAGAACCGCCCAATCCTGGAAAAGGCAATGACAAGGGTAAAGGAAAGACCCCTGCTACAAATGATCGTAATGCTCCACCCCGGAGATGGTCCATATACGACAAATACACTGAATTGAATGACATTCTGAGCAACATATACGTGGATACACGAGGTGCCGCCTCATATCCAAGGCCTCCCAAGAGGGAGCCAATGCTAGCACAACGCAACTCCGGAAGACATTTCATATTTCATGACATGGACGGTCATAACACCGATGACTGCAGACATTTGCGAGAACTTATCGAGGATCGGGTCAGGCGAGGAGAACTACCCGAGTACGTCATTCAACCAACAACACCCACACCTGTGCTACCACCACCGACTCCGCGGAGTGTGAACGATCCCGGATCGAGCAATCAGGGCTTATCATTAACTGAACCCACTCAGCGGATCTCTTCAGTTTGCTGGACTCCGGTCCATAGTTCATGTTTTTAGGTTTTTAGGCGACCTCTCGCCCTCCTTTGTTTTCCCAGCGTGTAATAAGAGCCGTCGCATCAGCCCACACGCGCGGAACCGAATTGTGGTCTCCAGTCGTGTCCGGCAAACGACCGCTGCATTTTCATGCTTTAGTAATAAGCATTGAGCTCCGGCTCCCAACTGGATCCGTCCAACACAAACATGAGCTCCGACTCCCAACTGGATTTGTCCAGTATAAATAAATTCTCATGTGCTGTTCCTTGGTTGTCTTACTCCGATAAGGCCGTCTTGGAACCTCATGTGCTTTTCCTTAGTCGTCTTACTCCGGCAAGGCCGTCTTGGAAATTTCATGGCATTTCCTTGGTCGTCTTACTCCGATAAGGCCATCTTGTAACCTCTCTAGCATCTCCTCGGATGGTTTACTCCGGTAAGGTCGTCTAGGAAATATTCTTGCATTATTTGTTTTATCTTATTGCAGGTACAAATTCCTAGTCTTCTTGAATTTCTCTGGCCTTAATACGATCCCATGTGATCGTCGGTTTTCTGGCCTTAATACGATTCGGCATGATCGTCGCATTCTGGACTTGGATTTCTCAAATTATCCAGAACACATCTTCCTTCAACCAGCAAGATATGTTCCGGGGGGCAAACATGTTGACACCTTTTTTGGCAAAAGCTGTCACACATGGAATTTCTGAATGATAACATGCCTAAGCGGTGGAAACAACGTCAGAAGACATTGAGAGATTTGGTCAAAGTCGCATCCTCAACATAAACAGGCCCGAAACTCCTATCAGACGACCTCTTTTGGGCCTGAAAACAGAGATTACGGAGCTAAGCTCTAAATCTTTTGTAGATCTCCGAGTTAGCTTCAGTTTGAGCTTCGATTTGGCTCAGTCGGACTTACGGTTTGAAAGTTATGCCCATTTCCATGAATGGGTTTAATCTAGCATCGAAGACTCAGAACCATCGCACCGGATCGCTCCCATTGGCTCGCCCACGATTGGATCGCCCCCTCGGATCGCACACTGCATCATGATCCAATCCGTATTGCGTGACCTTCAGCGCCCAAGCACCACGACCAGATCGGCTCGCCCTGTCTCCTCACGATCTGATCCCATGAACACGAACCGACCTTCAGACCTGCTGATACGCGCACTGTTTTGAACAGTTCTCAAGGCTATTTATGCTTCTAATTTCTTGGATCGCCTGCCACGTACCCCATCACGATCCCGTCAACCTAGAAGCTCTCCTACAGCTATAAATACACCATTCGAAGGCATTTTCAAGGAATTTTGGCCATTCTTCTTCACTACTTCCACCATTACTGAGGTGCAAGGACTTTGCACTTTCCTACAGTCAAATTCTTCTCTTTTCTACACAATTAACATGTGGATTACGTGTATAAACCCTTGTAATCTCAATTAACACATGGATTGTGTGCCTGCATGTAACTGATTCTTGTAATCTGTCAGTATAACAATAAGATTATAAAGTGGACGTAGGCTACATCTACAGCTGTACCACTATAAAAACCTCGTGTGTCTCCTCTTTATTTACTCTTTTCTACATTCTGTGATCTGTGATCTGCATTTGGGTGTTAGGCCCAATTTTTGATCTAACATTTTGGCACGCCAGGAAGGGGGCACACGACAACTTCAACTTCTGCTTGGATTTTTTGGCTATTGGATAAATGACAATCAAAAGGAATAAGACAGGAACTTCCGCACATGCTGATGATGCTGACGCTGAAGACACAAGGAACGAGGCAAGCCAGGTAGCTTCCTCTCATGAAGATCCTTCTGCATACCTGACCAGAGACGAGATGGATGGCGTTCGCGCTGAATTGAGAGATCAGATGGCACGACAAGATGATCTCCTCCAGAAACAACAGGAAATGATTAACCAATTCTTCTCTCGGATGGATGGAAGGCCGAGCAACGCTCAAGTCACTGTAAACGAAGCCATTGAAGCGGCTCGAGTTTCACCCGGACTCGGGGGCAACCCCCCCTCCCGTTCAGTAGCAGAACTCGTCTAGTGATACACCTCTAGACCGCGACCCGAATCATGGTACACTACTAGGCTCACGAGCCGATCCCAACAACTCGCTCCCGCCTGTTCAACAACAGGCCACGGCTCGTGACGGGGCTCTAGAACCCGATCGTTTCGCCCCCCCAGGCTCACGAACCGGCATCCATGAGCCAGACTCACGCACCACCTTCCTCGATCCACGACTGAGTCGGGTCGCCCCCCTCGAACCGTGAACCGCGACCCGCACACAGCAGCTCACCAACAGCTTCCTTCCTCTCCCGCATTCAACGCTGGGGGCACCAACTCTGATTTTGGTAGTTTGCAACAGCTTTTTGAAGGCAATCGACTCGCTGATCTGATTCAATGCCTCTCGAGAGGCCACACCTATCAGAATGACGTGGATGACGTCAATCACAATCCATTCACTTAGGAGATCAAGAATTCCCGCAATCCCCCGGATCTCAAACTCCCCCAGTTGGAGCCATACAACGGCAGGACAGATCCTACCGTGCATCTCATGCGTTACAAACGACATATGGAAGTTCAATCGGCATCAGAAAACGTCATGGCAAAGTGTTTTCCCCTCTTCCTGACTGACATAGCCGCTATGTGGATTCGGCAGCTGGAAACAGAATCGATCAGCAGTTGGAGCATGTTGGTCGAACGCTTCATTGAATAATTTTGGGTTCACATTGCACGAACCAATAACGTCATGTCTCTCACCACAATCAAGCAGAGGCCCAGAGAAGCTCTGCGTTCATTCCTGAAAAGATTCAACGTTGCAGCAGCATCAGTTGATCGCCCTGAACCATCGATGGTACTGATGGCAGGAGTATCCGGCGTTCTAGATAACTCGGAGTTCAAAAAATCTTTGTACAAAAATCCACCACGAAACCTCAGCGAATTCTACCTTGAAGCAGATAGATTCCTGCAGGAAGAAGTTGCAACTTCCGAGAAACGCACTCTCGATGTCAACATGCCCGGAGATAGAGAACCGCCCATTCCTGGAAAAGGCAATGACAAGGGTAAAGGAAAGACCCCTGCTATAAATGATCGTAATGCTCCACCCTGGAGAGGGTCCAGATACGACAAATACACTGAATTGAACGACACTCTGAGCAACATATACGTGGATAGATGAGGTGCCGCCTCATATCAAAGGCCTCCCAAGAGGGAGCCAACGCTAGCACAACGCAACTCCGGAAGACATTGCATATTTCATGACTTGGACGGTCATAACATCGATGACTGCAGACATTTGCGAGAAATTATCGCGGATCGGGTCAGGCGAGGAGAACAACCCGAGTACGTCATTCAACCAACAGCGCCCACACCTGCGCTACCACCACCAGCTCCCCGGAGAGGGAACGATCTCGGATCGAGCAATCGCGAGATTATCATTAACTTACCCACTCAGCGGATCTCTTCAGTTTGCTGGACTCCGGTCCTTAGTTCATGTTTTTACGTTTTTAGGTGACCTCTCGCCCACCTTTGTTTTCCCTACATGTAATAAGAGCCGTCACATCAGCCCACACGCGCGGAATCGAATTGTGGTCTCCAGTCATGTCCGACTTGGATTTCTCAGATTATCCAGAACACATCTTCCTTCAACCAGCAAGATATGTTCTGGGGGGCAAACATGTTGACACATTTTTTGGAAAAAGCTGTCACACATGGAATTCCTGAATGATAACATGCCCAAGCGGTGGAAAGAATGTCAGAAGACATTGAGAGATTTGGTCAAAGTCGTATCCTCAACATAAACAGGCCCGAAACTCCTGTGAGACGACCTCTTTTGGGCCCAAAAACAGCGATTACAGAGCAACGCTCTGTAACTTTTGTAGATCTCTGAGTTAGCTTCAGTTTGAGCTTTGGTTTGGCTCAATCGGACTTACGGTTTGAAAGTTATGTCCATTTCCGTGAATGGGTGTAATCTAGCATCAAAGACTCCGAACCATCGCACCGGATCGCTCCCATCGGCTCTCCCACGATTGGATCGCCCCCTCGGATCGCACTCCTGCATCACGATCCGATCCGTACTGCGTCACCTTCAGCGCCCGAGCACCACGACCGGATCGGCTCGCCCTGTCTCCTCACGATCCGATCCCATGAACACGTACCGACCTTCAGACCTGCTGATACATGCACTGTTTTGACCTGTTCTCAAGGCTATTTATGCTCCTACTTTCTTGGATCGCCTTCCACATACCCCATCACGATTCGGTCAACCCAGAAGCTCTCTACAGCTATAAATACACCATTCGAAGGCATTTTCAAGGACTTTTGACCATTCTTCTTCACTGCTTCCACCATTACTGAGGTGCAAGGAATTTGCACTTATCTACAGTCAAATTCTTCTCTTTTCCACACAATTAACACGTGGATTACGTGTATAAACCCTTGTAATCTCAATTAACACACGGATTGTGTGCCTGCATGTAACTGATTCTTGTAATCTGTCAGTATAACAATAAGATTATAAAGTGGACGTAGGCTACGTCTACAGACGTACCACTTTAAAAACCTCATATGTCTCCTCTTTATTTACTCTTTTCTACATTCTATGATCTGTGATCTGCATTTGGGTGTTAGGCCTAATTTTTGTTCTAACATTTTGGCACGCCAGGAAGGGGGCACACGACAACTTCAACTTCTGCTTGGATTTTTTGGCTATTGGATAAATGGAAATAAAAAGGAAGAAGACAGGAACTTCCGCACACGCTGATGATGCTGAAGACACAAGGAACAAGGCAAGCCAGGAAGCTTCCTCTCATGAAGATCCTTCTGCATACCTGACCAGAGACGAGATGGATGACGTTCTCGCTGAATTGAGAGATCAGATAGCACGATAAGAAGATCTCCTCCAGAAACAACAGGAAATGATTAACCAATTCTTTTCTCGGATGGATGGAAGGCCGAGCAACGCTCAAGACACTGGAAACGAAGCCATCGAAGCGGCTAGAGTATCACCCGGACTCGAGGGCAACCCCCCATCCGTTCAACAACAGAACTCGTCTCGTGATACTTCTCTGGACCGCGACCCGGATCGTGGTACACTACTAGGCTCACGATCCGATCCCAACAACTCACTCCCGCCTATTCAACAACAGGCCACGGCTCGTGACGGGGCTCTAGAACCCGATCGTTTCGCCCCCAGGCTCACGAACCGGCATCCACGAGCCAGACTCATGCACCGCCTTCCACGATCCACGACCGAGTCGGGTCGCCCCCCTCGAACCGTGAACCGCGACCCGCGATCCGCACACAGCAGCTCACCAACAGCTTCCATCCTCTCCTGCATTCAACGCTGGGGGCACCAGCTCTGATTTTGTATAGTTTGCAACAGTTTTTTGAAGGCAATCGACTCGCTGATCTGATTCAACGCCTCTCGAGAGGCCATACCTCTCAGAATGACGTGGATGATGTCAATCACAACCCATTCACTCAGGAAATTAGGAAATCCCAAATCCCCCGGATTTCAAACTCCCACAGCTGGAGCCATACAACGGCAGGACATATCCTACCGTGCATCTCATGCACTACAAACGACATATGGAAGTTCAATCGGCATCGGAAAACGTCATGACAAAGTGTTTTACCCTCTTCTTGACTTACATAGCGGCTATGTGGTTTCGGGGGCTGGAAACAGAATCGATCAGCATTTGGAACATGTTGGTCGCACGCTTCATTGAACAATTTCGGCTTCACATTGCATGACCCAAGAACGTCATGTCTCTCGCCACAATCAAGCACAGGCCCAGAGAAGCTCTGCGTTCATTCCTGGAAAGATTCAACGTTGCAGTAGCATCAGTTGATCGCCCTGAACCATCGATGGTACTGATGGCAGCAGTATCCGGCGTTCTAGATAACTCGGAGTTCAAAAAATCTTTGTACAAAGATCCGCCGTGAAACTTCAGCAAATTCTACCTTGAAGCAGATAGATTCCTGCGGGAAGAAGATGCAACTTCTGAGAAACACACTCTCGATGTCAACATGCTCGGAGATGGAGAACTGCCCAATCCTGGAAAAGGCAATGACAAGGGTAAAGGAAAGACCTCTCCTACAAATGATCGTAATGCTCCACCCTGGAGAGGGTCCATATACGACAAATACACTGAATTGAATGACATTCTGAGCAACATATACGTGGATACACGAGGTGCCGCCTCATATCCAAGGCCTCCCAAGAGGGAGCCAATGCTAGCACAACGCAACTCCGGAAGACATTTCATATTTCATGACATAGACGGTCATAACACCGATGACTGCAGACATTTGCGAGAACTTATCGAGGATCGGGTCAGGCGAGGAGAACTACCCGAATACGTCATTCAACCAACAGCAGCCACACCTGTGCTACCACCACCGACTCCGCGGAGTGTGAACGATCCCGGATCGAGCAATCGCGGGCTTATCATTAACTGAACCCACTCAGCGGATCTCTTCAGTTTGCTGGACTCCGGTCCATAGTTCATGTTTTTAGGCGACCTCTCGCCCTCCTTTATTTTCCCTGCGTGTAATAAGACCCGTCGCATCAGCCCACACGCGCGGAACCGAATTGTGGTCTCCAATCGTGTCCGGCAAACGACCGCTGCATTTTCATGAATTAGTAATAAGCATTGAGCTCCGGCTCCCAACTGGATCCGTCCAGCACAAACATGAGCTCCGGCTCCCAACTGGATCCGTCCAGTATAAATAAATTCTCATGTGCTGTTCCTTGGTCGTCTTACTCCGATAAGGCCGTCTTGGAACCTCATGTGCTTTTCCTTAGTCGTCTTACTCCGGTAAGGCCGTCTTGGAACTTTCGTGGCATTTCCTTGGTCGTCTAACTCCGATAAGGCCATCTTGTAACCCCTCTAACATCTCCTCGGATGGTTTACTCCGGTAAGGTCGTCTAGGAAATATTCTTGCATTATTTGTTTTATCTTATTGCAGGTACAAATTCCTGGTCTTCTTGAATTTCTCATGCCTTAATACGATCCCATGTGATCGTCGGTTTTCTGGCCTTAATACGATTCGGCGTGATCGTCGCATTCTGGACTTGGATTTCTCAAATTATCCAGAACACATCTTCCTTCAACCAGCAAGATATGTTCCGAGGGGCAAACAGGTTGACACCTTTTTTGGAAAAATCTGTCACACATGGAATTCCTGAATGATAACATGCCTAAGCGGTGGAAACAACGTCAGAATACATTGAGAGATTTGGTCAAAGTCGCATCCTCAACATAAACAGGCCCGAAACTCCTATCAGACGACCTCTTTTGGGCCCGAAAACAGAGATTACGAAGCTAAGCTCTAAATCTTGTAACACCCCACACCCGCTATGGTCACTCACTAAGGGTTAAGTAAGTGCTTTGGGTGGCATGTAGAAATCTAGTGGGTGCCCTAAGTGGCAATTGAAATATGATTGATGACTTAACCAAAACTTAACATGTAAGTGGGCATGTCTATATAAGGGGTTAAGTGGGATGCACTAGATAAAAGTAGCAAGCTTAAGTAGTAGCTTGTGGGGGCCCATTTCAACCAATATCCCAAACGTATCTTTGTGGGCTCGACTCTAGTCGGGTGACGGGACACGCATATTGGGCTTGACTGTAAGAGGCCAAACCGGGTTAGCGGTGGCAACGCGGGACCAACGGGTTTCATATGCGTGTGTGGACCCGGGCTGGTTGGTAAGTCGTTGTTGCATCGTGTAGATATAAAGCCGTGCACTGTTGATATTATCTGGTAGCCACTTTAGGGGAATGATACACCCCAATCGTGGGACCAGCACGGGTATCTACGGTAGGGAGCCGATCGATGGGGAGTAGTGGGTACCCCTAATAAAGATAGGGGCAGACGGCACCTATGTAGGGGTACACGAAACTACTGGGTAAGAATTACTGAGTACACCTAGTGGAGATAGGGGCAGACGGCACCTATGTAGTGGGCTAGGAGTACATGAAACTACTGGGGAAATTTTCTAAGTCCTTGGAAGGGATCAACCTTTAAGTAGGAACGACTGGTGTGGTGCAGTTAGTAATTATCCTTGGGTGGGTAGATGCGTCCTTACGGTTATCTTAGTTTATACTAAGTCTACCAAGCTGCTTAGTGTAGCCATTCATCCCCAGATATTACCGTAGGTCAAGTTTATGTCTTCTCTGGTTACTTTAATGATTGTATTGTTAAAGTTATAGGACTCACTCAGACTTATGTCTGACCCCGTTGTTTTTATCTTTTTCCCAACCCTCAGGTCCTACGGTGGATCCTAGCGGTAGTAGAGCTTGATCGGATTGCTGTTCCAGTCTTTAGGAGCTTGGGTAGATGTAAAGCTCCAGTTATCCAGTTATCTTTTCTTTTGGTTCTGGCTATTGTATGAGAGAGTGGGATTATGTACTTCTTTATTTTGACGGATATTGTACTGGAATTTTATCGTGGTTTTATGATGTAACCAGACATGTTTATTTCCGTTGTTATGAGATGTTTTAAAGTTTCTAGTACTATTTATATCTGTCTTGTTGTAATTTTTCTGTTCTATATTCACTAAAATACTCCACCGATGCTATGGCATTCCCTTAGTGAGTGACCATAGCGGGTGTGGGGTGTTACACGTGGTATCAGAGCAAAGGTTACCAGAACAGATAAAAGTTTTAGAAAACTATTTTTCTAAAAACATTTTTGGAAGAAATATTTTCAAAAACATGTCTTTTAAGAGGAAAGTTTTTGAAAGAAAAGCATAATCCCCGATAGCCATATCTTTATCTTTCGAATTCTCCGTTTTGAATCTTTCCCTTTTTCGTCTCAGCATGGCTGAAGATCTTTATCTTCCGGATAGTGTAGCGGTACCAGTATGGTATAGGAGGTTGTTAGAGGCTAGGGCCGCCGCTGCAGGTCCAGCAAATGTTCCTCCTCTACCCGTTGCAATCGTTTCTCCTCGCGCGGATACTTTTGCTATGACTTGTAGGAAGTTTAAGGCTATGGGAGGAAAACCTTTTGTGGGAGCTAGGGATTGGCTTAATGAGACGGAAGAATTGATGGAAATCTTGGAAGTAGAAGAGGGAAAGAAAGTCAGGTTGGCCGCTTGGTTAATGGAAGGAGAGGCCTCGTTCTGGTGGGAGGTCACTAATGGAGAACGCCCGATTGACTCTTGGGTGGATTTCAGGCATAGGTTTGAGGCAAAGTTTCTCTCAAAAGCGGAAGAAAATATGCATGAGGAAGAGAAAGGTCCCAATGCTAGTAAAGCACACGAGAAGAAAGGAGATCAGAAGAGACCTCAACAGCAACAGCAAAACAAGGGTGGGAAAGGCAACGGTGGCAAGGGAAAGAAGAGGTGCTTCAATTGTGGGACACTAGGCCACCTAAACAAAGATTGTCGCAAGAAGACTAAGACTGGCTGCTTCCACTGTGGCGAAGCAGGGCATCTGATGAAAGACTGTCCAAAGAAGGAGCAAAGGACGGGGTCTACCTCAGGAGGACAGGTGCAAGCTCTTGTGGCACCAGGTCAGGCTAGGGGGCAAGTTCAGGCTCTCGCAATTCGGGAAAGAGGTAGAACTATTTCTATTGAAATTCTAGTTTTTCTGATCGATTATCCTGTCCGTACTTTATTTGATTTTGACGTATTGAGTTCTTTTATCTCATCGTTAGTTGAGTCACTGCACATAAACACCAGTTTGGTTGATGATCCCTTAGTTGTTTCAAACCCAATTGGGGCTCCACGATGTGTTTGGGTTTGAAAGTTGCTATACTTAGCATTGAGTTTAGATGTGATGCTTGTTGGGCTTCACGGGCTATGGGTTAGTTTTGGGCACAGGCTGGTTATCCGGTAGGGGTGTCGTTCTTGATTTTGAAGAGAGAGTTGTTAGGCTTATGACCCGCTTGGGTAACACTCTCGAGACCTCTTGTAATCCCATAGAATCTGTTATGCTAAGTTATCTAGAATCGCTTGACACGTCGGTCTAGAGTTTGCGATCTGTTAGAGCAGTCCGGAAATACTCGGATGCGTGTGAGGAGGTGAAGGGCTTACCTCCGGAGCGGGAGATTGACTTCCGAAAATATCTGGTAGATAATGCCAACCCAATATCTTGGCCAGTGTGCCACATGGCTCCTAGTGAGAGGAGGGAACTCCATAAGTAAGTAGGCGATTTGCTTGAGAAGGGGTTCATAAGACGAAGTATATAGGAGTGGGGCACTCCAGTAGTTGTTGCCACGAAGGCGGATGGGTCCCTCAGACTTTGTGTAGGCTAAAGAGAGCTAAATAAACTCACAAAGAAGAATAGACACCCATTGTCGAGGATTGATGATCTCTTTGATCAGTTGGTTGGCGCTTCAGTGTTGTCGTGGTGGACTCAGCCACGGAGTTTCATCAGTTGAGAGTGGCTGAGGATAGTATAGAGAAGACTACCTTCAGGACTCCGGACGGTTTTTATGAGTGGCTGGTGATGCCATTTGGTTTGACGTACGCCCCCGCATATTTTGTTGGTTTGATGAGAAGGGTGTCCAAGGAGTACCTAAATAAGTTGTGATGGTCTTTGTGGATGACATCTTGGTCTTCTCTAGGAGCGGAATAAGTTTTCGTGTGTGCTCAATAGGATGAGCCAAGCCAGTTATGGGATAAACGGTGGTTTTGGAGCGAGACTGGCGAGGACATCCAGAGTTGGACAAGGGCTTAATTGTTTGGCCATTTTTACTAGTATCATCCCACGTAGGTCGCCAGAACTCGAAGGAGATATCCCTTGGGTGTTTGTCTGATATTGGTTTAGGCCTTTGGGGCTTGCGTTTGGAGGACATCGAGCTCGACTAGGGTGGTCTGCGTGAGAGATGGATAGTTGTGACGATTTTGCATGGGAGAATATCCTGATTTTCTCTAGGAGTAGAGAAGAACCTGCCCTATATCTTAGGGAAGTATTGGGGACTCTCCAGACGCATAGTCTTAAAAGTGGATGGGATTCTTAGCATCCTGTGAGTTCGAGATAGCGTACAACCACGGTAAGGGTAACATGGTAGCGGACGCCTTAAGTAGAAAGGGTTGTCCTCGAGTTTGTGGTTCGTTGAACGACGGGGCTTAGAGTTTATTTCTATGTTTGACTTTAGACCTTCCGTTGACTTCGTACCCGGTTTGCTAGCCTCCTTGGAGGTTAGGCCTACTCTTTTTTGGGGCGGATTGGAGAAGCACAGAGGGACGACCCACAGTTGATTGAGTTGGTAGAGAAGCTCATAAGGGGGGAAGTCGTCCAGCCATTTGAGTAGGTACACCCTAGACGATAGGGGGTGCTTGCGTAGAGACGGTAGACTTTGTGTACCGCAAAACGAGGATTTGAGGAAGGTTATTTTTGATGATGCACACCGTTCTAGGATGACCATTCATCCCGGTGGGGACAAGATGTACCAAGACATGAAGCGAGTTTTCTTTTTGGCCGGTATGAAGAAAGACATGGCCAAGTTTGTCGCTAGAGGCTTGGTGAAAGCGGAGCAAAAGAAACCAAGTGGGTTGCTGCACCCATTGGAAGTTCCGCTAAGGAAACGGGATAGTGTCTCAAAGGATTACCGAAATCAAGGAAGGGTAATACGGGGATTTGGGTTTGGTAGATAGACTTACTAAGTGTACCCATTTCATACCCGTGAAGAGCAGGAGGACTATTCCATGTCTAGCTTCAGTTTACATTCGAGAGATTATTAGATTACAGGATGTACCTTCCAGTATGGTGGGCGATCGAGATCCTATCTTTACTAGAGGGTTTTGGAAGAGTTTACAAGAGGCGGTAGGGACTCAGTTGTGTTTGAGTACCGCATATCATCCTCAGACGGACGGCCAGACCGAGAGGGTGAATCATATTTTAGAAGACCTTTTGAGGCTATGTATCTTGGATTTTGGAGGTACACGGGAGGAGCATCTTCCATTGGTGGAGTTACCCGACAGACTTAGTGGTGTACATGATGTATTCCATGGGAGGAAGTGCCTACATGAGACTGCAGAGGTGGTAGGGTCGAGTTTGCTTAGAGAAGTGGAAGTAGAGCGTGATGCGACGATTCGGCGAGCTCCTACTTGCATCCTTGGGTCAGAGATTTGGAAGTTGAGAAACAGAGAGGTTCAACTAGTCAAAGTACAAAGGGGAGATGAAGAGAGTGACGCTACCTGGGAGACGGAAGCGAAGATGCGCTCGAGGTACCCTTTTCTTTCGGAGGGTATGTCCTTTTTATTCTCCTTCATCGCATATCTTGTGCTTATCTTATCCTTAGTATGTCCTCTCGATAGTACCTTTGACCTTCAGATAGGATAGTCCTATGGTTGAAACATGTGTTTGAGACATGTTATGTATGATGGATGCAAGTGGATGCAAGTGTTTGCTAGTGGTTGCTCGTGGATGCATATACACACACTCTAGGCACTAGATCGGCTCAATCACTTCATATTGCATATTGCATAAAATTGTGTGTAGGAAGCTATATTATGGATGTATAATGATTGTGTTATCATATGGATGATGCATTTTGGTGAATGATTGTGCACTCATATAGATATTGTATTGGTCTATAGGGTCCTCTCGCATACATAATGGATGCATGGCGCTATCATGGTTTGCATATGTTCATACCTTAGATAGGGAACATATACACACACTTTTTGCATATACGCATACATCATTAGAAATTGTTTTAAGGACAATGGATGCCCGTGTTTGATGATTTGAGTAGATGGTTGTTTGGATGGTAGGATATGCATTCTCCTTAGCTTAGAGATTTCGGGGACGAAATCCTTTAAGGAGGGGAGAATGTAACACCCCGAATTTTAGTTAATACTAAAATTCACTAATTATAGGATAAATAATCTCAGGTGTGGGAATTGGGGGTAAAGGGCTGCGTCATTGCGTTCGTCTCGGAAAAATACGCGAAATAGAGTCCGAGTTTTCGAAAATCGGAGTCCGTATGGCCCAGTTAAGGCCCAATGAAGTTTGCAGAAAAATTAAAGCTTAAAACAGATTTAATAATTTAAAACCAGATTTTAAAATAGAGCAAGCGGGGCCAGGCGGGAAGATTCCCGCCCTACCCATGTCGACAGGGCTGTCGACAGGCCTGTCGACAGGGTTGTCGACTTGCCTGTCGACTTGCCTGTCGACAGGGGGGCGACGCCCAGTAAAACTGGGTGCACCAGTTTAGGTTCTTGGGCTGGCTTGGAGGGCTGGTTCTGGAAGCTTCTTGGATCTGACGGGTCTAAATCAATCTAGGGTTAATCTAAGGGTCTAAAATGCAACCTAATCCTATAAATAAGACCCTAACCCTATCCTAATTCATTCATAATTAGATCTTGTAACTAAACTATGGCAAAATGAAACTTGATCATGGCCACCACAAATCAATGAAGAGGAAAGCAAGCTAATCAACCTCTCTAATCAACCTCTAATCCATTCTAAGCATCTTAATCTTCTTCATTTGGAGTGCAAATTGCTAGTGGTGAGTTTCTATCACTTTAACATCAATTGTTAAAGTAAGTAGATTAGGTGTAATGAGACTTATGGTCTTGAATGCGGATTAGTGAGTTTGAATCATTTGTAATGATATGTTACTCTATGTTTTTCTATGTTTATGCATATTGAATAAGTTGGTTTATGCATATTTAATAAGTTGGTTTATGCATACTTGATAAGTGGATTTATGCATGATTAATAAGTTGGTTTATGCATGTTTAACAAGTGGGTTTATGCATGTTGAGTATGTAAGTTTATGCAAGTTTAGTATGATGTATGTTATGTTTACATGATGCTAAATATGCAAGTTGTGGACTATGTGATCATATACATGTTATACAAGTTCATGAAGATATGCTATGAAAGTTACATGTATGTTAATATGCAAGATATGCTATGCAAGTTACATGTTTGTTAATATGCAAGTTCATGATGACACATTATGCAAGTTTAAGAGTTAATATGCAAGTATGTGAAAGCTTATGCGAGTATATGAATGCTTATGCAAGATATGTATATGCTTAAATGACATGATATGCAAGTTATGCAAGTTTATGCAAGTATGTGAATGCTTATGCAAGTATGTGGATGCTTATGCAAGTATGTGAATGCTTATGCAAGTTATGTGTATGCGTAAATGCATGTTTAACATGTTATGCAAGTTATGAGAATGCCTATATGCAAGTTCAACATGTTATGCAAGATATGTGTATGATAATATGCAAGCTCATATGCAACATGTTATGCAAATCATGTGTATGATAATATGCAAGTTTGGGTTAAATGTAGTTGGGTTAATATATGCTCATATATGCAAGTTGACATCCTCTTAACCCATGACAAAGTTATATGCTAAACCCATGATATTTGTGATGATCTTCCCCTTATTTATGTCATGAAAAGAGAACGATTTACGTGGGGAACGATGGGGTTGGTAAATATGTTAATAAAAATATGATTGGGTATGATTAAGCATACCATAAAAATAAATTACCATAAGTGGGAATTTACCTAT
The DNA here is from genome assembly GCA_030737875.1 of Allium sativum. Lineage (NCBI taxonomy): Eukaryota > Viridiplantae > Streptophyta > Magnoliopsida > Asparagales > Amaryllidaceae > Allium > Allium sativum. Next base: position 604,790,848 of record CM060923.1, on the reverse strand, counting down.
TGAGTTAGGTCTACCCCATGGGAATTTACCTATTGAGTTAGGTCTACCCATGTTATGGAAAATTTGATATTAATTAGGGCAATTAATATGGGGGTGATTAATTAGGTGTAATTAATCAACTAAGACACGAGGTTGGACCCTTTTGTTGCGGAAGTCTGCCCGGAACCGACCGGCCATCCAGCGGCTACAAATGATTGGCCCAATGTGAGAGGTCTTAGTCATAAATTAAATACATGATTAAAGTAAAGACACGAGGTTAGACCCTTTTGATGACAGAAGTCTGCCCGGAACCAACCGGCATATCCAGCAGTCATAAAAGACGGTCTAATGTGAGAGGTCTTTATGAGGTCATGATCTTAATTAATGAATTAAGAAACACTTAACCATATTAGCATGTAGTGGGACATGAGGGGTTAAGTGGGTGCCTTGGGGTGGCATGATGAGACTAGTGGGTTGCCTTGGGTGGCAATAGAAAAATACGATTAGAATACTTAACCAAAGTAAAACATGTAAATAAAACATGATTAAAGGGTTAAGTAAGTGCCATGGGTGGCATGTGAAAATACGATTAGAATACTTAACCAAAGTGGAACATGTAATTAAAACATGGGTGAAGGGTTAAGTAAGTGCTTTGGGTGGCATATAGAAATCTAGTGGGTGCCCTAAGTGGCAATTGAAATATGATTGATGACTTAACCAAAACTTAACATGTAAGTGGGCATGTCTATATAAGGGGTTAAGTGGGATGCACTAGATAAAAGTAGCAAGCTTAAGTAGTAGCTTGTGGGGGCCCATTTCAACCAATATCCCAAACGTATCTTTGTGGGCTCGACTCTAGTCGGGTGACGGGACACGCATGTTGGGCTTGACTGTAAGAGGCCAAACCGGGTTAGCGGTGGCAACGCGGGACCAACGGGTTTCATATGCGTGTGTGGACCCGGGCTGGTTGGTAAGTCGTTGTTGCATCGTGTAGATATAAAGCCGTGCACTGTTGATATTATCTGGTAGCCACTTTAGGGGAATGATACACCCCAATCGTGGGACCAGCACAGGTATCTATGGTAGGGAGCCGATCGATGGGGAGTAGTGGGTACCCCTAATAAAGATAGGGGCAGACGGCACCTATGTAGGGGTACACGAAACTACTGGGTAAGAATTACTGAGTACACCTAGTGGAGATAGGGGCAGACGGCACCTATGTAGTGGGCTAGGAGTACATGAAACTACTGGGGAAATTTTCTAAGTCCTTGGAAGGGATCAACCTTTAAGTAGGAACGACTGGTGTGGTGCAGTTAGTAATTATCCTTGGGTGGGTAGATGCGTCCTTACGGTTATCTTAGTTTATCCTAAGTCTACCAAGCTGCTTAGTGTAGCCATTCATCCCCAGATATTACCGTAGGTCAAGTTTATGTCTTCTCTGGTTACTTTAATGATTGTATTGTTAAAGTTATAGGACTCACTCAGACTTATGTCTGACCCCGTTGTTTTTATCTTTTTCCCAACCCTCAGGTCCTACGGTGGATCCTAGCGGTAGTAGAGCTTGATCGGATTGCTGTTCCAGTCTTTAGGAGCTTGGGTAGATGTAAAGCTCCAGTTATCCAGTTATCTTTTCTTTTGGTTCTGGCTATTGTATGAGAGAGTGGGATTATGTACTTCTTTATTTTGACGGATATTGTACTGGAATTTTATCGTGGTTTTATGATGTAACCAGACATGTTTATTTCCGCTGTTATGAGATGTTTTAAAGTTTCTAGTACTATTTATATCTGTCTTGTTGTAATTTTTCTGTTCTATATTCACTATAATACTCCACCGATGCTATGGCATTCCCTTAGTGAGTGACCATAGCGGGTGTGGGGTGTTACAAATCTTTTGTAGATCTCCGAGTTAGCTTCAGTTTGAGCTTCGGTTTGGCTCAGTCGGACTTACGGTTTGAAAGTTATGCCCATTTCCATGAATGGGTTTAATCTAGCATCGAAGACTCAGAACCATCGCACCGGATCGCTCCCATCGGCTCGCCCACGATTGGATCGCCCCCTCGGATCGCACACCTGCATCATGATCCAATCCGTATTGCTTGACCTTCAACGCCCAAGCACCACGACCGGATCGGCTCGCCCTGTCTCCTCACGATCTGATCCCATGAACACGAACCGACCTTCAGACCTGCTGATACACGCACTGTTTTGAACAGTTCTCAAGGCTATTTATGCTTATACTTTCTTGGATCGCCTGCCACGTACCCCATCACGATCCCGTCAACCCAGAAGCTCTCCTACAGCTATAAATACACCATTCGAAGGCATTTTCAAGGAATTTTGGCCATTCTTCTTCACTACTTCCACCATTACTGAGGTGCAAGGACTTTGCACTTTCCTACAGTCAAATTCTTCTCTTTTCTACACAATTAACATGTGGATTACGTGTATAAACCCTTGTAATCTCAATTAACACATGGATTGTGTGCCTGCATGTAACTGATTCTTGTAATCTGTCAGTATAACAATAAGATTATAAAGTGGACGTAGGCTACATCTACAGCCGTACCACTATAAAAACCTCATGTGTCTCCTCTTTATTTACTCTTTTCTACATTCTGTGATCTGCGATCTGCATTTGGGTGTTAGGCCCAATTTTTGATCTAACATTTTGGCATGCCAGGAAGGGGGCACACGACAACTTCAACTTCTGCTTGGATTTTTTGGCTATTGGATAAATGACAATCAAAAGGAATAAGACAGGAACTTCCGCACATGCTGATGATGCTGACGCTGAAGACACAAGGAACGAGGCAAGCCAGGTAGCTTCCTCTCATGAAGATCCTTCTGCATACCCGACCAGAGACGAGATGGATGGCGTTCGCGCTGAATTGAGAGATCAGATGGCACGACAAGATGATCTCCTCCAGAAACAACAGGAAATGATTAACCAATTCTTCTCTCGGATGGATGGAAGGCCGAGCAACGCTCAAGTCACTGTAAACGAAGCCATTGAAGCGACTCGAGTTTCACCCGGACTCGGGGGCAACCCCCCCTCCCGTTCAGTAGCAGAACTCGTCTAGTTATACACCTCTAGACCGCGACCCGAATCATGGTACACTACTAGGCTCACGAGCCGATCCCAACAACTCGCTCCCGCCTGTTCAACAACAGGCCACGGCTCGTGACGGGGCTCTAGAACCCGATCGTTTCGCCCCCCCAGGCTCACGAACCGGCATCCATGAGCCAGACTCACGCACCACCTTCCTCGATCCACGACTGAGTCGGGTCGCCCCCCTCGAACCGTGAACCGCGACCCGCACACAGCAGCTCACCAACAACTTCCATCCTCTCCTGCATTCAACGCTGGGGGCACCAGCTCTGATTTTGGTAGTTTGCAACAACTTTTTGAAGGCAATCGACTCGCTGATCTGATTCAATGCCTCTCGAGAGGCCACACCTATCAGAATGACGTGGATGACGTCAATCACAACCCATTCACTCAGGAGATCAAGAATTCCCGCAATCCGCCGGATCTCAAACTCCCACAGATGGAGCCATACAACGGCAGGACAGATCCTACCATGCATCTCATGCGCTACAAACGACATATGGAAGTTCAATCGGCATCGGAAAACGTCATGGCAAAGTGTTTTCCCCTCTTCCTGACTAACATAGCCGCTATGTGGATTCGGCAGCTGGAAACAGAATCGATCAGCAGTTGGAACATGTTGGTCGAACGCTTCATTGAATAATTTCGGGTTCACATTGCACGAACTAATAACGTCATGTCTCTCACCACAATCAAGCAGAGGCCCAGAGAAGCTCTGCGTTCATTCCTGAAAAGATTCAACGTTGCAGCAGCATCAGTTGATCGCCCTGAACCATCGATGGTACTGATGGCAGGAGTATCCGGCGTTCTAGATAACTCGGAGTTCAAAAAATCTTTGTACAAAAATCCACCGCGAAGCCTCAGCGAATTCTACCTTGAAGCAGATGGATTCCTGCGGGAAGAAGTTGCAACTTCCGAGAAACGCACTCTCGATGTCAACATGCCCGGAGATAGAGAACCGCCCATTCCTAGAAAAGGCAATGACAAGGGTAAAGGAAAGACCCCTGCTATAAACGATCGTAATGCTCCACCCCGGAGAGGGTCCAGATACGACAAATACACTGAATTGAACGACACTCTGAGCAACATATACGTGGATAGATGAGGTGCCGCCTCATATCGAAGGCCTCCCAAGAGGGAGCCAACGCTAGCACAACGCAACTCCGGAAGACATTGCATATTTCATGACTTGGACGGTCATAACACTGATGACTGCAGACATTTGCGAGAAATTATCGCGGATCGGGTCAGGCGAGGAGAACTACCAGAGTACGTCATTCAACCAACAGCGCCCACACCTGCGCTACCACCACCGGCTCCCCGGAGAGGGAACGATCTCGGATCGAGCAATCGCGGGCTTATCATTAACTTACCCACTCAGCGGATCTCTTCAGTTTGCTGGACTCCGGTCCTTAGTTCATGTTTTTACGTTTTTAGGTGACCTCTCGCCCACCTTTGTTTTCCCTACATGTAATAAGAGCCGTCACATCAGGCCACACGCGCGGAACCGAATTGTGGTCTCCAGTCATGTCCGGCAAACGACCGCCGCATTTTCATGAATTAATAATAAGCATTGAGCTCCGGCTCCCAACTGGATCCGTCCAGCACAAACATGAGCTTCGGCTCCCAACTGGATCCGTCCAGTATAAATAAATTCTCAAGTGCTTTTCCTTGGTCGTCTTACTCCAGTAAGGCCGTCTTTGAACCTCATGTGCTTTTCCTTGGTTGTCTTACTCCGATAAGGCCGTCTTGAAACTTTCATGGCATTTCCTTGGTCGTCTTACTCCGATAAGGCCATCTTGGAACCCCTCTAACATCTCCTCGGATGGTTTACTTCGGTAAGGCCGTCTAGGAAATATTCTTCTATTGTTTGTTTTATCTTATTGCAGGTACAAATTCCTGGTCTTCATGGATTTCTCTGGCCTTAATACGATCCCGTGTGATCTTCGGTTTTCTGGCCTTAATATGATCCAGCATGATCGTCGCATTTTGGACTTGGATTTCTCAGATTATCCAGAACACATCTTCCTTCAACCAGCAAGATATGTTCTGGGGGGCAAACATGTTGACATATTTTTTGGCAAAAGCTGTCACACATGGAATTCCTGAATGATAACATGCCCAAGCGGTGGAAAGAATGTCAGAAGACATTGAGAGATTTGGTCAAAGTCGTATCCTCAACATAAACAGGCCCGAAACTCCTGTGAGACGACCACTTTTGGGCCCAAAAACAACGATTACAGAGAAAAGCTCTGTAACTTTTGTAGATCTCTGAGTTAGCTTCAGTTTGAGCCTCAGTTTGGCTCAATCGGACTTACGGTTTGAAAGTTATGTCCATTTCCGTGAATGGGTGTAATCTAGCATCGAAGACTCCGAACCATCGCACCGGATCGCTCCCATCGGCTCGCCCATGATTGGATCGCCCCCTCGGATCGCACTCCTGCATCACGATCCGATCCGTACTGCGTCACCTTCAGCGCCCGAGCACTACGACCGGATCGGCTCGCCCAGTCTCCTCACGATCCGATCCCATGAACACGTACCGACCTTCAGACCTGCTGATACATGCACTGTTTTGACCTGTTCTCAAGGCTATTTATGCTCCTACTTTCTTGGATCGCCTTCCACATAACCCATCACGATTCGGTCAACCCAGAAGCTCTCTACAGCTATAAATACACCATTCGAAGGCATTTTCAAGGACTTTTGACCATTCTTCTTCACTGCTTCCACCATTACTGAGGTGCAAGGAATTTGCACTTTCCTACAGTCAAATTCTTCTCTTTTCCACACAATTAACACGTGGATTACGTGTATAAACCCTTGTAATCTCAATTAACACACGGATTGTGTGCCTGCATGTAACTGATTCTTGTAATCTATCAGTATAACAATAAGATTATAAAGTGGACGTAGGCTACATCTACAGCCGTACCACTATAAAAACCTCATGTGTCTCCTCTTTATTTACTCTTTTCTACATTCTGTGATCTGTGATCTGCATTTAGGTGTTAGGCCCAATTTTTGATCAAACATTTTGCGCGCCAGGAAGGGGGCACACGACAACTTCAACTTCTGCTTGGATTTTTTGGCTATTGGATGAATGGCAATCAAAAGGAAGAAGACAGGAACTTCTGCACACGCTAATGATGCTGACGCTGAAGACACAAGGAACGAGGCAAGCCAGGAAGCTTCCTCTCATGAAGATCCTTCTGCATACCTGACCAGAGACGAGATGGATGGCGTTCTCGCTGAATTGAGAGATCAGATGGCACGACAAGATGATCTCCTCCAGAAACAACAGGAAATGATTAACCAATTCTTCGCTCGGATGGATGGAAGGCCGAGCAACGCTCAAGTCATTGGAAACGAAGCCATTGAAGCGGCTCGAGTATCACCCGGACTCGAGGGAACCACCCCCCCCCCCCCCCGTTCAACAGCAGAACTCGTCTCGTGATACACCTCTGGACCGCGACCCTGATCGTGGTACACTACCAGGCTCACGAGCCGATCCCAACAACTCGCTCCCGCCTGTTCAACAATAGGCCACGGCTCGTGATGGGGCTCTAGAACCCGATCGTTTCACCCCCCATGCTCACGAACTGGCACCCACGAGCCAGACTGATGCACCGCCTTCCACGATCCACGACCGAGTCGGGTCGCCCCCCTCGAACAGTGAACTGCGACACGCGATCCGCACACAGCAGCTCACCAACAACTTCCATCCCCTCCTGCATTCAACGCTTGGGTCACCAGCTCTGATTTTGGTAGTTTGCAACAGCTTTTTGAAGGCAATCGACTCGCTTATCTGATTTAACGCCTCTCGAGAGGCCACACCTATCAGAATGACGTGGATGACGTCAATCACAACCCATTCACTAAGGAAATCAGGAATTCCCGCAATCCCCCGGATTTCAAACTCCCACAGCTGGAGCCATACAACGGCAGGACAGATCCTACCGTACATCTCATGCGCTACAAACGATATATGGAAGTTCAATCAACATCGGAAAACGTCATGGCAAAGTGTTTCCCCCTCATCCTGACTGGCATAGCTGCTATGTGGATTCAGCAGCTGAAAACAGAATCGATCAGCAGTTGGAACATGTTGGTCGCACGCTTCATTGAACAATTTCGGGTTCACATTGCACGACCCAAGAACGTCATGTCTCTCACCACAATCAAGCAGAGGCCTAGAGAAGCTCTGTGGTCATTCCTGGAAAGATTCAACATTGCAGCAGCATCAGTTGATCGCCCTGAACCATCGATGGTACTGATGGCAGCAATATCCGACGTTCTAGATAATTCGTAGTTCAAAAAATCTTTGTACAAAGATCAACCGCGAAACCTCAGCGAATTCTACCTTGAAGCAGATAGATTCCCGCGGGAAGAAGATGCAACTTCCGAGAAACGCACTCTCGATGTCAACATGCTCGGAGATGGAGAAATGCCCAATCCAGGAAAAGGCAATGACAAGGGTAAAGGAAAGACCCCTCATACAAATGATTGTAATGCTCCACCCCGGAGAGGGTCCAGATACGACAAATACACTGAATTGAACGACACTCTGAGCAACATATACGTGGATACAGGAGGTGCCGCCTCATATCCAAGGCCTCCCAAGAGGGACCCAACGCTAGCACAATGCAACTCCGGAAGACATTGCATATTTCAGGACATGGACGGTCATAACACCGATGACTGCAGACATTTGCGAGAACTTATCGAGGATCGGGTCAGGCGATGAGAACTACCCGAGTACGTCATTCAACCAACAACGCCCATACCTGCGCTACCACCACCGACTCCGCGGAGAGGGAACGATCCCGGATCGAGCAATCGCGGGCTTATCATTAACTGAACTCACTCAGCGGATCTCTTCAGTTTGTTGGACTCCGGTCCGTAGTTCATGTTTTTAGGTTTTTAGGCGACCTCTCGCCCTCCTTTGTTTTCCCTGCATGTAATAAGAGCCGTCACATCAGCCCACACGCACGGAACCAAATTGTGGTCTCCAGTCGTGTCCAGCAAACGACCACTGCATTTTCATGAATTAGTAATAAGCATTGAGGTCCGGCTCCCAACTGGATCCATCCAGCACAAACATGAGCTCCTGCTCCCAACTGGATCCGTCCAATATAAATAAATTCTCATCTGCTTTTCATTGGTCGTCTTACTCCGGTAAGGCCGTCTTGGAACTTTCATGGCATTTCCTTGGTCGTCTTACTTCGATAAGGCCGTTTTGGAACCCCTCTAACATCTCTTCGGATGGTTTACTCCGGTAAGGCCATCTAGGAAATATTCTTGCATTGTTTGTTTTATCTTATTGTACGTACAAATTCTTGGTATTCTTGGATTTCTCTGGCCTTAATACGATCCCGTTTGATCGTTGGTTTTCTGGCCTTAATACGATCCGGCGTTATCGTCGCATTCTGGACTTGGATTTCTCAGATAATCCAGAACACATATTCCTTCAACCAGCAAGATATTTTCTGTGGGGGCAAACATGTTGACACATTTTTTGGCAAAAGCTGTCACACATGGAATTCCTGAATGATAACATGCCCAAGCGGTGGAAAGAACGTCAGAAGACATTGAGAGATTTGGTCAAAGTCGCAACCTCAACATAAACAGGCCCGAAACTCCTATCAGACGACCTCTTTTGGGCCCAAAAACAGTGTTTACAAAGTTGAGCTCTGTAACTTTTGTAGATCTCTGAGTTAGCTTCGGTTTGAGCTTCAGTTTGGCTCAATCGGACTTACGGTTTGAAAGTTATGCCCATTTCCGTGAATGGGTGTAACCTTGCATCGAAGACTCAGAACCATCGCACCGGATCGCTCCCATCGGCTCACCCACGATTGGATTGCCCCCTCGGATCGCACTCTTGCATCACGATCCGATCCGTACTGCGTCACCTTCAGCGCCCGAGCACCACGAACGGATCGGCTTGCCCTGTCTCCTCACGATCTGATCCCATGAACACGAACCGACCTTCAGACCTGCTGATACATGCACTGTTTTGACCTGTTCTCAAGGCTATTTATGCTCCTACTTTCTTGGATCGCCTGCCACGTACCCCATCACGATCCGGTCAACCCAGAGCTCTCTTACAGCTATAAATACACCATTCGAAGGCATTTTCAAGGACTTTTGGCCATTCTTCTTCACTGCTTCCACCATTACTGAGGTGCAAGGACTTTGCACTTTCCTACAGTCAAATTCTTCTCTTTTCTACATAATTAACACGTGGATTACGTGTATAAACCCTTGTAATCTCAATTAACACACGGATTGTGTGCCTGCATGTAACTGATTCTTGTAATCTGTCAGTATAACAATAAGATTATAAAGTGAACGTAGGCTACATCTACAGCCGTACCACTATAAAAACCTCGTGTGTCTCCTCTTTATTTACTCTTTTCTGCATTCTGTGATCTGTGATCTGCATTTGGGTGTTAGGCCCAATTTTTGATCTAACATTTTGGCGTGCCAAGAAGGGGGCACACGACAACTTCAACTTCTGCTTGGATTTTTTAGCTATTGGATAAATGGCAATCAAAAGGAAGAAGACAGGAACTTACGCACACGCTGATGATGTTGACGCTGAAGACACAAGGAATAAGGCAAGCCAGGAAGCTTCCTCTCATGAAGATCCTTCTGCATACCTGACAGAGATGAGATGGATGGCGTTCTCGCTGAATTGAGAGATCAAATGGCATGACAAGATGATCTTGTAACACCCCACATCCATTAATGTCACTCACGAAGGGAATGCATTAACTTCCATGGAGATCATAAGTGAATATAGAACAGAAAAATTACAACAAGACAGATAGTAAATAGTACTTGGAAATCTAAAACTTCATTTTATTGCAGTGGAAATTAAACATGTTTTTACATCATAAACCATAGATCATAACCAAGTTCAATATCCATCTTCATAAAAACAAAATACATAATCCCATTACATAAATAGCCATTAAAAAGATAACATGCTGGACTTTACTTCAAAGGTCCAAGCTTTCCAAAGAGAGATGAAGCAATTCAATCAAACTCCACTAGAGCTGGGCCCAACCCGAGGACCTGGAGGGGGAAAAAGGATAGAAATAGAGGGGGTCAGACGTAAAGTCTGGCGAGTATGATAATTCTAACAATACTATTATCAAAATAACTAGACTAAGGCTTAAGCTGGAAGACAAGTAAATGTCTATGAACTCTTAGGAAGATAGAGATAGCGTTTAAGATAACGTCAAAGATAACGTTAAAGGCACACCTAATTACTAACGAATGATTACACTGCACCGCACATTACTACACTGCACCACACCAGCCACCCTATTGTTTGATCCCACTTACTTCAAACAGAAACTTTATAAATAGCCTTACGTACCCCTAGCTGACTACATAGGTGCCGTCTGCCCTATCTCCACTAGGTGTACCCCACTACCCACTTTCGATCAGCTCCCTACTCGTAGATACCAGTGCTGGCCCCACTGTGGGGTGTATCACTCCCCTAAAGTGGAAACCCAATACAACTTGAGAATGCATGGCTTATACCTACACGATGCAACAACGTCTTACTGTGACACCCCGTATTTTTCCATTTTAAAAGTAAGAAATTTACATACGTATACGATCATACGCAAAGCATATAAACCAGTAAAGCATGAAGATAAAAGATATTCTGTTTATACTTCTAGAATTAAGGTAAACGGGATTCACCATTGCGTTCGTCTCGGAAAAATACGCGAAATAGAGTCCGAGTTTTCGAGAATCGGAGTCCGTATGACCCGTTAAAGGCCCAAAGAAGATTAGTGGAAATTTGAAATTCGGAAATAGGTTTGAAAACCAGATCTGGGGTTAGGCGGGAATTTTCCCCGCCTAGGCCATGTCGACAGGGCTGTCGACAGGCCTGTCGACTTGGGCCCAGACCAAGTCGACAGCCCTGTCGACTTACCTGTCGACAGGGGGTGGCCAGGGCAATTTGCCTGGCGCACCTGTTTGTCTCACCTGTTCTTGTTCTTGGGCTGATTCTGGAAGCTTCCGAGATCTGATGGTCCTAATCTATCCTAGATCTAATCCTATGGCCTAAAACACTCCTAATCTCTATAAAAACACCCCTAAGCCCCCTCCTAAACCCTCATAAATCACTCTCTCCACGAAGTGCTGCCCAAATGCCAAGTGATCATGGCCTCCATTCCCTTTTCCTAAAGCCTAAGCACTCAAATCGGGTTCAAATCAAGTAGTGCAAGCTAGCTACACCAAATGGAAGGAAGATCAACGTTGCTATGCGAGTTCCATTACGATTCTTCAACAAAGGAGGCACCTTTCTTAGCCAAGATGATTCATGCTCCTTTCCCTAGGCCTAACTAAGTAAGTTCTAGCTACTTTTAGATGGAAACGGTAGTTTTGATAATGACATGGGATAAAATGAGGCTAAACATGATTATGCGAACCTATATGAACCTTACCTTGCCTCTTGTGTTCATGTTTATGATTTTAGGCCATGTGAGTGACTTAATCATGCCTCTCATGCTATGCATAACCTAGTTTATCTTGCAAGTTTGGATCTTTATGTATGAAATGCTAGCATGAACCTTTAGGAACCATTTTTACTTGTGGAACATTGGCTAAGATTAGATTTTGGGGGCTTATGCATGTTTATGAACCCAAACCCCTAATGTTAACATGCGAGTTTGTGGCCAAATCCTTTATGACATTATGCATACTTATGGCCAATGCCCTTTTCTTTTCATGTTATACATGCTTGTGGCCAAACCTTTATGAACCTATGCATGTTTTGAGCCAAACTCTCATGATACTATGCATGTTCGGGGTCATTGTGTAGCATAGTATCTCTACGATGTGACTCGTCCATTCTTGCGTTGGAACACGATTTGGGTTGAGGTTAGACAAGCGTGAATATAGCATGAAAAACTTAACTCGAAGTTGCATGAAAACATGATAGGCGAGCTAAACTTGACATGAACCATAGTTTGGGTAAATGGGTATAAACGTGATAACATGTAACGTTAAATATGACATGTGTTTATACTTGAAAACATAACTTGTAATGTAACATGGAAGTTGACATGTAAGTATGCATAAAAACATAAGCTTGGGAATTTACCTATTAAGTTAGGTCTACCCATTGGGAATTTACCTATTAAGTTAGGTCTACCCAATTGCTTGAAAACTTGACTATGAACATGACATTAGACTAAACATGAAAGTGGCCAACTCGAGGTTGGGTTGAGTTTGCAACGTAAAACTACCCGGAACCGACCGGCCTAACTAGTAGTTGCAAACAATAGGACTCAATGTGAGAAGTTGGTCATGTTGTGCTTGAACCCGAGGTTAGACCAAGTTGTGGTGTAAATCTACCCGGACCCGCCCGGCTTAACTAGTAACCATAACAAAGTCTAATGTGAGAGGTTGGGGTGCATTAAATAATTAATGCCACATAATAGGGTTAAGTTAATTTGATTAATGAGGCTTAACCAAATATGACATGGACAAATGGGTTAAGTAATTTGATTAGGCTAATGATACTTAACAAAACATGATGGGGTTGTGTAACAACCCGTAAAATCTGGGCCAGTTTAAAATTTTTATTTTGGCAATTTTAGCGAATTTTGATTATTTAAAATGAATTGTTTTAAATAATATCGTCGAGAAATTTATTTTGAATGGAATTAGAACGTATATATTATATACGTCGTCGTTAGAATATATAATAAATATATATAATTATAAAAGGAATTGAAAATGGCGCGGTAGTTCGAAAATTCGATTTCTAATTTCAAAAGAATATACAGAATTCAATATAGGTCAGAATTGAACGAAACAAGAAATATTTGAATCTGTATAACTATATCTTTGTAACGAAGTTAGCAAACTGAGATTTCATCTTAGAAATGATAAGATATGTCCAGTTTAAAATTAGAAATAGTCGCTGTGGAATTTATATATATATTTTTTTTATATATATAAAGCCCTTAAAAATAGCCGTTTTGCAAACGACCTCGGATTCCGACGAAACTAGTTTTGTTGGGTCCGCAGTGTCAGGTAATTGCTAGATTCCAAATTTCATAATTTTTCGAATCAATATGTGAGCGTGGCAAAGGAAAACACGTTTGACCAGTTTCAGTTGATTTTAATCGACTGGAAATTGGCCATTTTTCAAACGGTCTCAGAATTCGACGAAACCACTTTTGTTAGGACCGTATCGTCAATACGAAGCTAGAAAATATTTTTCTGAAATTTTTCTAGTTAGTATGTGACCCCGGTAAATTGAAATGTACGTTTAAAATCCAATATAGTGATTTAAAAGTAAATTCAACGGAAACTGATTCAAACGATCGAATCAGCTTGCGATGCATATCCCATTGTATTCGGAATGGGGGTTAAACGCTATGGACGACAGGCGGTGGGCCTCGTTTAGAGGTCGTACGTAAAAGGTCAACTCTTTGCTAAATATAATAATTAAATAATAAATAAATAATAATAAAAAAAAAGTACTCTTCCCTCCCTCCCTTTATTCTTCCTTCTGGCCCCCCCTAAGCTGATTCCCGATTTCATTTAAACAAAAAAAAAAAAAGAAAAAAAGGAAAAAACCACAAAACCCTAAACTGTCGAGCCGCCGCCCCCCCAACCTCGAACGCCGACGAAGAGCCGCCCCCCTAACCTCGAACGCCGCACCGCCCCCTAACCTCGAACGCCGACGAAGCAGCCGCGCCCCCCCTAGAGGCCCTCGACCCTCTCGCGAAGACGCAGCGCCACCTGCCCCTCGAAGCCAGAAGCCCTCCGACGAAAGCAGAACCCCCCCCCCTTTTGTCTGTAAGTATTTTTATTTTATTTTTATTTTTAAATTATTAAAAACTGGAATTTTTTTTTTACTGTAATATTTTTAAAAAGTAAAAACTGATTTATTTTTAAAAAGTAAAAACTGATTTATTTTTAAAAAGTAAAAACTGATTTATTTTTAAAAAGTAAAAACTGATTTATTTTTAAAAAGTAAAAACTGATTTATTTTTAAAAAGTAAAAACTGATTTATTTTTAAAAAGTAAAAACTGATTTATTTTTAAAAAGTAAAAACTGATTTATTTTTAAAAAGTAAAAACTGATTTATTTTTAAAAGGTAAAAACTGATTTATTTTTAAAAGGTATAAACTGATTTATTTTTAAAAAGTATAAACTGATTTATTTTTAAAAAGTATAAACTGATTTATTTTTAAAAGAGAAAAACTGATTTTATTTTGAACTTTAAAATAGGAAAAAGATTTGAAAGCAAAAGTAAAAATCATATTTTTATATGTTGAGAAATCATATTTTTATATGTTGAAAAATCATATTTTTATATGTTGAGAAATCATATTTTTATATGTTGAAAAATCATATTTTTATATGTTGAGAAATCATATTTTTATATGTTGAGAAATCATATTTTTATATGTTGAAAGCGAACGTGAAAACATGATTTTTGTCATATTAAAGAAGTGATTTTTATTATATAAACATCATGACAAAAATGAGATTTTTATTCATTTGAATAGCGATAGAAAAATAGAATTTTTATATATTGAACTTCGATAGAAAAATATGATTTTTAAATATTGAATAGCGAAGTAAAAATTCGATTTTTATGTATGTAGTGGCTACGGGCGACGAAGCTGACGAAGATGCGAAAACAATGAAGATTTCTATCAATGAAGTGCCGTGGAGCTAGGATAGCAATCGGTGAGAATTTCTCACCTTTCTATTTCTTTTCTAGTTATATATATATACTAGGATGCAGACGGTGCTTAGTAGCACCCGACACAATCGTCCACAGACCATGGACTTGTTTGTTTGACTGTTTGGTGATTGATTGCGATATTGGTTTGAATGTGGTTTGTGGTGTGAAAAATCGAATCGATAAATTGGTTAGGATTAGACGTGCGCCGTTATAAGGCGGAGGAGTAAGGCTAGGTTAGACCCTTACTCCAAATTTTGTGGTTTGCAAAATGAAATTGATTTGATTGATGTGTGAATGGCGTGGGCCTTCACTAGACCGGGGATAAGGCTAGGCCTTGTCCCGTTTCTAGTATCGTGCCGTTATGCCGCCGAAATTTTCTAAAATATGTTAGAAAAATAAAAATATCATTTTATTGAATAAATGAATTAAATAGAAATTCATAGGTTGAAATAAAATGTTTTATCGTTAAAAATATAATTTTTAACGTGAAGTGAATAAAATAAAATATTCATTTATAAACCGGACGGTTTGTTTATGTACACCTATTTGAATGACGTTGATTGGGTCGATAAATTTTACACATCGCCCAACTGCACAAATAAAATATGTGTTTGATTGTTTGAAACCCCACACGGGTGTTGGGATGAAATTTGAAGTTCACTCATCCTGATTGATTAAATATGTCGATCGATTGATTGACAGGCTGTTATAAGCGTTGAATATCTATATTTGATGCTTATACAGTGTAGTGCACTTTGGTTGATGGTTGATTATTTTTCAATGCTATTATATACATGTGTTGTATGGAAATCCATATAATTAATTTTATATGGTAATTGATTGGGCCTCATTCCAGATTTGAAAAAGAAATATTTGAAAAAGAAATAGTTGAAATAGAATATTTGAAAATAAAGGAATATATGAAGCCGTGTTGATTAGATTGACGCCATTTTGACGTGAACGATATTTATATCGATTTTATTCATTTCGAAATGAAATGAATTGAAAACGAATTCAAATTGAATTGAAAACGATTTCGAAATGAAATTGAATTGAAAACGATTTCGAAATGAAATGAATTGAAAACGAATTCAAATTGAATTGAAAACGATTTCGAAATGAAATGAATTGAAAACGAATTCAAATTGATTTGAAAACGATTTCGAAATGAATTGAATTGAAAACGATTTCGAAATGAATTGAATTGAAAACGAATTGAAATGAATTCAAATTGAATTGAAATTTGAATTGAATAGAAATGAATTTTGAAACGAATTTATAAAGAAGAATTCAATTTTGATTTGAATTGAAAAGGAAGTTGAAATTGCTTTTGAAACGAATTTAAAACTATTTATATAATTCGTTTTAAATAGAAATCGACGAAATATATATTATATATATTATATATATAATATAATGGCCTGAATAGAACGCGCCGCGCCGCGGCAGTTCGCGAATTTCGACCATTTATTTCAAACGGACATTACGGGAGATCCGACCGTCGGATTCTCCTAAAACCGGAACCGTTGGGTTCGTATCGAAAAGAGCTTTCTAATGAATGTTAGAAATTTGAAATCTAACGGTTGGATTTGGAGATACGTCCAAATCAAATTCGAAAAAGGTCGCTGTAAGTGCAGTTCGATGGCCGTTAATGGAAATCGACTGTACGGGCCTTGATAAAATCATTAAAAATAGTAATAATTTGTGTAAAATCATAAGAAATGATTTGTGAAAGTTTGGGATGAAAAACTCCATATTTGAAAAGATAAAAATAGATTTTTATCGAAATGAACTAGTTTTGAACTAGAATTATAATTCTATTTATTTTTAAATAAATAAATTGAATTTGAAATGGTTTTGAAAATAACCAAAATTTCCAATGATTGATTGCATTGGAGTGGATTTGAATCGAAATTGTCTTCGGAATATTTCGATGTTGGAATTCGTGATATTACAGGTGTTGTTATGGAAATTTGAAAGATATATATTTGTATCGTTATTTCCAATACGACATTTGTTAGTCGTAGAATTCGATATTGAATATAAGCCGATATATTTTCTATTCAGAGCCTTGTATTGAATATCGAATGTGATTTGGGTTTGTCGTGAATGGTGTCTTCACTAACACTGTTCTTGAACCCAGTTGAGAAAAGGTTAAATCTTTTTATTTAGATTTAATGAAGTGTACCAATTAAATGATATTTAATTGGAATTGAATTGGTATTGATTTTTGGGTTTATCGTGAACAGTGTTTTAAATAACACTTGTTCTTTAACCCGATAATTAATGGAATGTGATTTGGGTTTGTCGTGAATGGTGTCTTCACTAACACTGTTCTTGAACCCAGTTGAGAAAAGATTAAATCTTTTTATTTAGATTTAATGAAGTTTACCAATTAAATGATATTTAATTGGAATTGAATTGGTATTGATTTTTGGGTTTATCGTGAACAGTGTTTTAAATAACACTTGTTCTTTAACCCGATAATTAATGGAATGTGATTTGGGTTTGTCGTGAATGGTGTCTTCACTAACACTGTTCTTGAACCCAGTTGAGAAAAGATTAAATCTTTTTATTTAGATTTAATGAAGTGTACCAATTAAATGATATTTAATTGGAATTGAATTGGTATTGATTTTTGGGTTTATCGTGAACAGTGTTTTAAATAACACTTGTTCTTTAACCCGATAATTAATGGAATGTGATTTGGGTTTGTCGTGAATGGTGTCTTCACTAACACTGTTCTTGAACCCAGTTGAGAAAAGATTAAATCTTTTTATTTAGATTTAATGAAGTGTACCAATTAAATGATATTTAATTGGAATTGAATTGGTATTGATTTTTGGGTTTATCGTGAACAGTGTTTTAAATAACACTTGTTCTTTAACCCGATAATTAATGGAATGTGATTTTGGGTTTATCGTGAATCGTGTTTTTAAATGACACTGATTCTTTAACCCAGATAATGATTAAAACTAAGTGGAGTTTTAATGAATCTTTAATTAGATTGAAAAGATCGAGAATGGAGTATCACCAGTTTTGCTCCAGGCGATAGTTAAATCTTTAATTAGATTTGAACGTGAAATTTAGAAACTAACTGTCGGTTAGCCAAGCAGAATGGTTTCCTGGATATTGATCTGATGTTGGTTTCGGCCTTCGGGGTTAATATTTGGGGAATTATTCTCTTGATTAATTTACGGTTAGTGACTAATGAATTGGAATGAGGCGTATGTTGTGTTTGTGTAACACTTATTTAAAATATACGCGAGTTATTCGGAAAGACCGGGTTTATCCCATTCTGAATAACTGATACGACGATAAGTCGAAGATGAAGACGATGGTCGAAGACCGGAGGTCTTCACGTCGTTTGGGTGATAACTGATGATCTTGATTGGGCTGTACACCCAAGAAGATGGAAACAGTTAGTGATCGTCCAGACGTACTTGGAGATCGATGGATATGCGGGGTACTAGGTGCCTCCGGTTTCGTTCAGACCCAGAACGGACTTGTAAATGGACTGTGTGTCTGACATCGGATTTCATTCTGTGTGACTGATATCGGTTGCATAGGATGGTTTGCCTGTGTGGCATGCTAAGATGCAAATGATCAAGGCTTCTGTTGAAAAGCAAAGTCTTGTGGTGATGATCAAAGCACGACCTTTGTGGCGTAGCTTTGTGTAACGTTTACCTCGCGTGTTTCACACCAGGTATGAACCAAAAACGGGAGACGGACCTCAGGGAGGACTTGCGTTTCTTTCTAGTTAGAAGTGGCGTCAGTGGTTTTACACGCCCTGACGAGTTTGACTTATGTGGTTGTTGCTGTTGCGAGGCGCCTCGGTTATATCGGTTTCGGCCGATGCTTCTGGTCGGCTGACGGACCAGACTTACACCCCATAGGGTGGGGAAACGTAGTGTTCAGGCATTTTAATCCACATCGGTGGACCGGCCCTGACGATCCAAGGTTCGATGCGCTCTGACCCTGTGGCTCGGGCTAGAGAGTCACGAAAACGGTTGAGGACTATCTTTTGCCTCGGTTCATAGACGGAAATCCAATTTCCAAATACGTGACATTTGCGGTTTTATTTGTAAACCTATATATGGCGACATGATATATGGTACCCATGCCGCCTATGATTGATACTTATGATTTGAAGTTGTTTTATACACTATGCACTTATAATAGTATCAAATAATCTGTTTTAAACGTATCAAGCATTCTTTGGCTGTTATAAGGGAAAACCCTATCCCCCGGCTTGCGTTGCATTGTGTGATAGGACCTGGGTCTTATAACAGCTTCATTTTTCTTTATTTAGCATTGCGCTGTTTGTTTTATGCACTGGTATTCTTGGGAGGAAACCCGTTCCGTGTTATACGGCGTGGTCCCTTGATTTACCTAACTTTAAAATAAAGATTAACTGTTTTAGTTCTCACACCAGTCACATGACTGACCTGGAGTTTATTGTTTTAACCTAAACTCTGGGTGCCCTTATTTTGACACGGGCAGCTAGTAGTTTTGGTTTTGCAGATTTATATTCACAGGATCCTGGTTTACAGCTGGAATGATATCCGGAAAGCTTTGTATCCGTATATCTCATTCTAGTTGTGTATTGTATTATTTTCCGCTGCTATGTATTTAAATGTAATTTAAATCTCTGATATTTCTGTGTATATTCATTTATACTCTGTATATTCTTGTAATCTGATGCATTGTTGTAATATACAATGAAATGTTCTTCTGTATGCGTTCTGCTGTGGTTTGTTCTCGAACTACCCGACGCTTTCCTTTACGGGGAAGTTGCGGGTTGTCACATTTGGTATCAGAGCTTTGGTTTACAAAGCTCAGAGAACAAGACGCATTAGAACCATACGAAAGAATTCATCAGATATTGGATTAGTAATATCCAATGGGAATGACTCGTTAGAGATAGGATCAGTAGTATCCTAGAACGAGTGTGAAGAGTATATTTTTCTAATGAAAACCAATTTTTGTTTTGAAAATTTAAAATCAATTATTCGTATTTGATTAGTTTTTATATTGATTTGGACAGTCCAGTATATAAAGATTTTGCATATACGCCTTGCAAACGTGTATTTGAAATTTTAATATATTGGATAGATATAGCATCACACTCTAATCGCCCGGAGATGATTTTGATGATGGAGCTCCATCATTAGAATTTATGTTCGAGTGACGAAAGTGGGCTTTCTATATATTTCCTATTGACTGGTGTGAGAACCAAAACTAGATAGGGCTTATTGTTGTGATTTGGCATCAAAAATCTGATTTTTGGCTATATATCAAAGTTATGAATTTCAAATGATAATCACTAATTGATTGATGATTGTGTTGTTTGTTTATTTGTTTGCTAATTTTTAACCATTTTTTCCTAATAGCACCAAATATTGAATTGTATTGAAATTTGGTTGCGTTTGCTTGCATATACATATATATCATTGAACAGGTCATAGCAAGGAGGCTAGAGCCAGAGAATAAAATTTTTTTGCCCGACAAATAGGTACATGTTTATTACATAATTTCCTGTTTTGTTTGGGTGATGATGATTTTGTGAGCCTATTGGCTAGCCGCTTGGCTTTTTCTTTTTCTTTTTGAGATCTGAAGGACCGGGGAAGCTATTTGAAATTCCCCGATGCTCCCGGTGCAGGGGAGGTTATGGCGAAATTTTTCGAAAATTTAGGGTGTTAGCCAAATTTTTTGAAAATTTGAAAATTCTCAGAAACTAAAGAGTTGGAGAATGGAAGCCTGATCGGTCGTAGAGCTGAATAATCAAACCACTTTCGACTTTGTTCCTTTTCGGGGACGAAAAGTTTTAAGTGGGGGAGATTGTAACAACCCGTAAAATCTGGGCCAGTTTAAAATTTTTATTTTGGCAATTTTAGCGAATTTTGATTATTTAAAATGAATTGTTTTAAATAATATCGTCGAGAAATTTATTTTGAATGGAATTAGAACGTATATATTATATACGTCGTCGTTAGAATATATAATAAATATATATAATTATAAAAGGAATTGAAAATGGCGCGGTAGTTCGAAAATTCGATTTCTAATTTCAAAAGAATATACAGAATTCAATATAGGTCAGAATTGAACGAAACAAGAAATATTTGAATCTGTATAACTATATCTTTGTAACGAAGTTAGCAAACTGAGATTTCATCTTAGAAATGATAAGATATGTCCAGTTTAAAATTAGAAATAGTCGCTGTGGAATTTATATATATTTTTTTTTATATATATAAAGCCCTTAAAAATAGCCGTTTTGCAAACGACCTCGGATTCCGACGAAACCAGTTTTGTTGGGTCCGCAGTGTCAGGTAATTGCTAGATTCCAAATTTCATAATTTTTCGAATCAATATGTGAGCGTGGCAAAGGAAAACGCATTTGACCAGTTTCAGTTGATTTTAATCGACTGGAAATTGGCCATTTTTCAAACGGTTTCAGAATTCGACGAAACCACTTTTGTTAGGACCGTATCGTCAATACGAAGCTAGAAAATATTTTTCTGAAATTTTTCTAGTTAGTATGTGACCCCGGTAAATTGAAATGTACGTTTAAAATCCAATATAGTGATTTAAAATTAAATTAAACGGAAACTGATTCAAACGATCGAATCAGCTTGCGATGCATATCCCATTGTGTTCGGAATGGGGGTTAAACGCTATGGACGACAGGCGGTGTGCCTCGTTTAGAGGTCGTACGTAAAAGGTCAACTCTTTGCTAAATATAATAATTAAATAATAAATAAATAATAAAAAAAAAAAAGTACTCTTCCCTCCCTCCCTTTATTCTTCCTTCTGGCCCCCCCCTAAGCTGATTCCCGATTTCATTTAAACAAAAAAAAAAAAAGAAAAAAAGAAAAAAACCACAAAACCCTAAACTGTCGAGCCGCCGCCCCCCTAACCTCGAACGCCGACGAAGAGCCGCCCCCCTAACCTCGAACGCCGCGCCGCCCCCTAACCTCGAACGCCGACGAAGCAGCCGCGCCCCCCCTAGAGGCCCTCGACCCTCTCGCGAAGACGCAGCGCCACCTGCCCCTCGAAGCCAGAAGCCCTCCGACGAAAGCAGAAACCCCCCCCTTTTTGTCTGTAAGTATTTTTATTTTATTTTTATTTTTAAATTATTAAAAACTGGAATTTTTTTTTTACTGGAATATTTTTAAAAAGTAAAAACTGATTTATTTTTAAAAAGTAAAAACTGATTTATTTTTAAAAAGTAAAAACTGATTTATTTTTAAAAAGTAAAAACTGATTTATTTTTAAAAAGTAAAAACTGATTTATTTTTAAAAAGTAAAAACTGATTTATTTTTAAAAAGTAAAAACTGATTTATTTTTAAAAAGTAAAAACTGATTTATTTTTAAAAGGTATAAACTGATTTATTTTTAAAAAGTATAAACCGATTTATTTTTAAAAAGTATAAACTGATTTATTTTTAAAAAGTATAAACTGATTTATTTTTAAAAGAGAAAAACTGATTTTATTTTGAACTTTAAAATAGGAAAAAGCTTAATCTTTTAGTAGAAAAAGATTTGAAAGCAAAAGTAAAAATCATATTTTTATATGTTGAGAAATCATATTTTTATATGTTGAAAAATCATATTTTTATATGTTGAGAAATCATATTTTTATATGTTGAAAAATCATATTTTTATATGTTGAGAAATCATATTTTTATATGTTGAGAAATCATATTTTTATATGTTGAAAGCGAACGTGAAAACATGATTTTTGTCATATTAAAGAAGTGATTTTTATTATATAAACATCATGACAAAAATGAGATTTTTATTCATTTGAATAGCGATAGAAAAATAGAATTTTTATATATTGAACTTCGATAGAAAAATATGATTTTTAAATATTGAATAGCGAAGTAAAAAATTCGATTTTTATGTATGTAGTGGCTACGGGCGACGAAGCTGACGAAGATGCGAAAACAATGAAGATTTCTATCAATGAAGTGCCGTGGAGCTAGGATAGCAATCGGTGAGAATTTCTCACCTTTCTATTTCTTTTCTAGTTATATATATATACTAGGATGCAGACGGTGCTTAGTAGCACCCGACACAATCGTCCACAGACCATGGACTTGTTTGTTTGACTGTTTGGTGATTGATTGCGATATTGGTTTGAATGTGGTTTGTGGTGTGAAAAATCGAATCGATAAATTGGTTAGGATTAGACGTGCGCCGTTATAAGGCGGAGGAGTAAGGCTAGGTTAGACCCTTACTCCAAATTTTGTGGTTTGCAAAATGAAATTGATTTGATTGATGTGTGAATGGCGTGGGCCTTCACTAGACCGGGGATAAGGCTAGGCCTTGTCCCGTTTCTAGTATCGTGCCGTTATGCCGCCGAAATTTTCTAAAATATGTTAGAAAAATAAAAATATCATTTTATTGAATAAATGAATTAAATAGAAATTCATAGGTTGAAATAAAATGTTTTATCGTTAAAAATATAATTTTTAACGTGAAGTGAATAAAATAAAATATTCATTTATAAACCGGACGGTTTGTTTATGTACACCTATTTGAATGACGTTGATTGGGTCGATAAATTTTACACATCGCCCAACTGCACAAATAAAATATGTGTTTGATTGTTTGAAACCCCACACGGGTGTTGGGATGAAATTTGAAGTTCACTCATCCTGATTGATTAAATATGTCGATCGATTGATTGACAGGCTGTTATAAGCGTTGAATATCTATATTTGATGCTTATACAGTGTAGTGCACTTTGGTTGATGGTTGATTATTTTTCAATGCTATTATATACATGTGTTGTATGGAAATCCATATAATTAATTTTATATGGTAATTGATTGGGCCTCATTCCAGTTTTGAAAAAGAAATATTTGAAAAAGAAATAGTTGAAATAGAATATTTGAAAATAAAGGAATATATGAAGCCGTGTTGATTAGATTGACGCCATTTTGACGTGAACGATATTTATATCGATTTTATTCATTTCGAAATGAAATGAATTGAAAACGAATTCAAATTGAATTGAAAACGATTTCGAAATGAAATTGAATTGAAAACGATTTCGAAATGAAATGAATTGAAAACGAATTCAAATTGAATTGAAAACGATTTCGAAATGAAATGAATTGAAAACGAATTCAAATTGATTTGAAAACGATTTCGAAATGAATTGAATTGAAAACGATTTCGAAATGAATTGAATTGAAAACGAATTGAAATGAATTCAAATTGAATTGAAATTTGAATTGAATAGAAATGAATTTTGAAACGAATTTATAAAGAAGAATTCAATTTTGATTTGAATTGAAAAGGAAGTTGAAATTGCTTTTGAAACGAATTTAAAACTATTTATATAATTCGTTTTAAATAGAAATCGACGAAATATATATTATATATATTATATATATAATATAATGGCCTGAATAGAACGCGCCGCGCCGCGGCAGTTCGCGATTTTCGACCATTTATTTCAAACGGACATTACGGGAGATCCGACCGTCGGATTCTCCTAAAACCGGAACCGTTGGGTTCGTATCGAAAAGAGCTTTCTAATGAATGTTAGAAATTTGAAATCTAACGGTTGGATTTGGAGATACGTCCAAATCAAATTCGAAAAAGGTCGCTGTAAGTGCAGTTCGATGGCCGTTAATGGAAATCGACTGTACGGGCCTTGATAAAATTATTAAAAATAGTAATAATTTTTGTAAAATCATAAGAAATGATTTGTGAAAGTTTGGGATGAAAAACTCCATATTTGAAAAGATAAAAATAGATTTTTATCGAAATGAACTAGTTTTGAACTAGAATTATAATTCTATTTATTTTTAAATAAATAAATTGAATTTGAAATGGTTTTGAAAATAACCAAAATTTCCAATGATTGATTGCATTGGAGTGGATTTGAATCGAAATTGTCTTCGGAATATTTCGATGTTGGAATTCGTGATATTACAGGTGTTGTTATGGAAATTTGAAAGATATATATTTGTATCGTTATTTCCAATACGACATTTGTTAGTCGTAGAATTCGATATTGAATATAAGCCGATATATTTTCTATTCAGAGCCTTGTATTGAATATCGAATGTGATTTGGGTTTGTCGTGAATGGTGTCTTCACTAACACTGTTCTTGAACCCAGTTGAGAAAAGGTTAAATCTTTTTATTTAGATTTAATGAAGTGTACCAATTAAATGATATTTAATTGGAATTGAATTGGTATTGATTTTTGGGTTTATCGTGAACAGTGTTTTAAATAACACTTGTTCTTTAACCCGATAATTAATGGAATGTGATTTGGGTTTGTCGTGAATGGTGTCTTCACTAACACTGTTCTTGAACCCAGTTGAGAAAAGATTAAATCTTTTTATTTAGATTTAATGAAGTGTACCAATTAAATGATATTTAATTGGAATTGAATTGGTATTGATTTTTGGGTTTATCGTGAACGGTGTTTTAAATAACACTTGTTCTTTAACCCGATAATTAATGGAATGTGATTTGGGTTTGTCGTGAATGGTGTCTTCACTAACACTGTTCTTGAACCCAGTTGAGAAAAGATTAAATCTTTTTATTTAGATTTAATGAAGTGTTCCAATTAAATGATATTTAATTGGAATTGAATTGGTATTGATTTTTGGGTTTATCGTGAACAGTGTTTTAAATAACACTTGTTCTTTAACCCGATAATTAATGGAATGTGATTTGGGTTTGTCGTGAATGGTGTCTTCACTAACACTGTTCTTGAACCCAGTTGAGAAAAGATTAAATCTTTTTATTTAGATTTAATGAAGTGTACCAATTAAATGATATTTAATTGGAATTGAATTGGTATTGATTTTTGGGTTTATCGTGAACAGTGTTTTAAATAACACTTGTTCTTTAACCCGATAATTAATGGAATGTGATTTTGGGTTTATCGTGAATCGTGTTTTTAAATGACACTGATTCTTTAACCCAGATAATGATTAAAACTAAGTGGAGTTTTAATGAATCTTTAATTAGATTGAAAAGATCGAGAATGGAGTATCACCAGTTTTGCTCCAGGCGATAGTTAAATCTTTAATTAGATTTGAACGTGAAATTTAGAAACTAACTGTCGGTTAGCCAAGCAGAATGGTTTCCTGGATATTGATCTGATGTTGGTTTCGGCCTTCGGGGTTAATATTTGGGGAATTATTCTCTTGATTAATTTACGGTTAGTGACTAATGAATTGGAATGAGGCGTATGTTGTGTTTGTGTAACACTTATTTAAAATATACGCGAGTTATTCGGAAAGACCGGGTTTATCCCATTCTGAATAACTGATACGACGATAAGTCGAAGATGAAGACGATGGTCGAAGACCGGAGGTCTTCACGTCGTTTGGGTGATAACTGATGATCTTGATTGGGCTGTACACCCAAGAAGATGGAAACAGTTAGTGATCGTCCAGACGTACTTGGAGATCGATGGATATGCGGGGTACTAGGTGCCTCCGGTTTCGTTCAGACCCAGAACGGACTTGTAAATGGACTGTGTGTCTGACATCGGATTTCATTCTGTGTGACTGATATCGGTTGCATAGGATGGTTTGCCTGTGTGGCATGCTAAGATGCAAATGATCAAGGCTTCTGTTGAAAAGCAAAGTCTTGTGGTGATGATCAAAGCACGGCCTTTGTGGCGTAGCTTTGTGTAACGTTTACCTCGCGTGTTTCACACCAGGTATGAACCAAAAACGGGAGACGGACCTCAGGGAGGACTTGCGTTTCTTTCTAGTTAGAAGTGGCGTCAGTGGTTTTACACGCCCTGACGAGTTTGACTTATGTGGTTGTTGCTGTTGCGAGGCGCCTCGGTTATATCGGTTTCGGCCGATGCTTCTGGTCGGCTGACGGACCAGACTTACACCCCATAGGGTGGGGAAACGTAGTGTTCAGACATTTTAATCCACATCGGTGGACCGGCCCTGACGATCCAAGGGTCGATGCGCTCTGACCCTGTGGCTCGGGCTAGAGAGTCACGAAAACGGTTGAGGACTATCTTTTGCCTCGGTTCATAGACGGAAATCCAATTTCCAAATACGTGACATTTGCGGTTTTATTTGTAAACCTATATATGGCGACATGATATATGGTACCCATGCCGCCTATGATTGATACTTATGATTTGAAGTTGTTTTATACACTATGCACTTATAATAGTATCAAATAATCTGTTTTAAACGTATCAAGCATTCTTTGGCTGTTATAAGGGAAAACCC
This sequence comes from Allium sativum, assembly GCA_030737875.1. NCBI lineage: Eukaryota > Viridiplantae > Streptophyta > Magnoliopsida > Asparagales > Amaryllidaceae > Allium > Allium sativum. The sequence goes on along the minus strand of CM060923.1, from coordinate 604,763,778 downwards.
TATCCCCCGGCTTGCGTTGCATTGTGTGATAGGACCTGGGTCTTATAACAGCTTCATTTTTCTTTATTTAGCATTGCGCTGTTTGTTTTATGCACTGGTATTCTTGGGAGGAAACCCGTTCCGTGTTATACGGCGTGGTCCCTTGATTTACCTAACTTTAAAATAAAGATTAACTGTTTTAGTTCTCACACCAGTCACATGACTGACCTGGAGTTTATTGTTTTAACCTAAACTCTGGGTGCCCTTATTTTGACACGGGCAACTAGTAGTTTTGGTTTTGCAGATTTATATTCACAGGATCCTGGTTTACAGCTGGAATGATATCCGGAAAGCTTTGTATCCGTATATCTCATTCTAGTTGTGTATTGTATTATTTTCCGCTGCTATGTATTTAAATGTAATTTAAATCTCTGATATTTCTGTGTATATTCATTTATACTCTGTATATTCTTGTAATCTGATGCATTGTTGTAATATACAATGAAATGTTCTTCTGTATGCGTTCTGCTGTGGTTTGTTCTCGAACTACCCGACGCTTTCCTTTACGGGGAAGTTGCGGGTTGTCACAGGTTGGGTAGGTTAAGTAACTTGATCTGCCTAACGACACTTGACCATTTTTATACGACTAGTGGACGGGATTAAGTTAACTAACACTTAATCAATCCAACATGATAACTTGATAAGGTTAAGTAAATCTTCTTAAGTAACACTTAACCCATTAGACAAACCCCAATTCGGAGGATTGGGTAAATGACCATAGTTAACAAGGATAAGGGAAAATAAGGCTAAGTGGTAAACCTTAGTTAAGGGAAACTAAGTAATAATCCTTAGTCAAGGAAATTTGGACCATTTCTTAGATAGAATAGTAACCCGATACGTTAGGTCAACGTTTAAGTATGCGTGTAGGAGCAGGTTATCTGATTTAGATAAAGGCTCCAACGAACTGGGTAACGAAGCAGCGGCTTCGGGGAACGTGAGGATATTCTTGGGATCCCTCTGTGAGCTGCCAGGTCATTATACTAGGCTCACGAGAGGTTGAGGTCTGCGGTAGAAGAACCAAGAATATGCCTTGGTTGCTATGCGAGCGACCTAAAGACTGGGGTGGATAGCAGTGAGTCGACGAATACACAAGGTGCCCGAGATAGCAAGTTCGTCGATCATCTACCATCTTGAGTCAAGCGTATACGTACGGAAAGGCAGGGAACACCCAACAGACCATAATTGCTATCTAATTATGGGTGAGGTAGGCCGTAGGATGTGGGCTGGCCGGAGTGTAGTTCTCATGCAAGATTTTCTCTTGTGTTGCCTTTCACTAGTTGAGGGAGGGGTCTCGTGGGACCATAGCCACGTGTAGAAAAGCAGACCTTAGTATCTGCATCGGCAGAGAAATCTAAAGCTCCCGACCGAGTCCTGTATTTCTTGGTTTGCCCTGTGACAGGACTCGGGTGGCACGATGTGTTACATGTGCGTACAGTAATAGAAAAACGATTCACGATGGATGCGTGGGAAAAAGGGCGCGGTTGAGGGTTAGCGTAATCCCTAGTGGCCTAGGTGGTTTAACCCAAACCGAAATACGAAAGCGCGCAATAGGTAAGCGTAATCCCTAGTGGTGCTAGGTGGCGTAAGTCCTAGTAGTTCAAACGATGATTCATATGGAAGAGCCTAGCTAGAACAAGGGTGACAGTCCAAACGATTTCAAGGACAATACGACATGAGAAAGCCCGTACGAGGTACGGCAAAGGACTGAACCTATATACATAGAAAGAAACATATGATTTGAGTAACCTATATATGCGATATATTAGGTTGACATGGACCATTACACGACTTTGAGTAAGGGACATTCCTGGTTAACACATGACAAGGCTGGGATACTAGTACGGAGGGTGCAGAGCAGATATATATGTTAGAACTAGGAAGAATATACATAATGGATACCGTGGGATGTTAGACGGGGCAGATACCTTGGGATAATGTACTCGATAGAGGTCTGATGATGTGATACCTTGACTTATCATAACACCGTAGTTTGTCATGATACCTTAGTCCACCTGGCCACAGTAGTCAACCGGCTACCCTGGTTTAGTTTATCTATCTTATAGTTATCCTTATGTTTACTTTCAGTTTATGCATGTCATGTTACCTTTACCTGTTTTTATACTGGAAGTAGATAGGACTTACTCAGTCTTTTTGACTGACCCGTTTTGTTTCACCTCTTTTCTTCCGTTCCCCCCCAGGTTACAGGGAGGAAACAATGCTGTTTAGTTCGGATTTCTTCTGTTTAAAGGTCATCATGGATGGCTTGGACTCTCTTGGCTATGGCTACCTTACTGTTTTATTTGGGGAATAATTTATTAAAAAGTCTTTATGCTTCTTTACTACTGCAAGACAGGTTTTGATGTACTCTGATGTAAAAGGCTTTAGACCTTAATTATTGAATTTATGAAAGTTCGATTTTACTTCCGCTATTTTATATGTTCTGTCTTGTGATATTTTAGTGCATGTTTACCAATAATGCCCCTCTAAAGCTAGTGCATTCCTTTGCGAGTGACCCTAGCGGAGGCGGGGTGTTACACTTACCTACCAGCCCGGGTCCACACACGCATACGAAACACGTTGGACTTGCGTTGCCACCGCTCCCCGTTTTGGCCTCTTACAGTCGAACCCAGCATGCGTGTCCCGTCCTCGACTTGGGTCGAGCCCACAAAGATACGTTTGGGATACTGGTCGAAATGGGCCCCCACAAGCTACCCACCTAAGCTTGTCACTAGTATATCCCACTTAACCCTCTTAGTCATGTTCATTTACATGTGTGTTTGGTTTAGTCTTACTAATCGTATTTCACATGCCACTAAGGGAACCCCCTAGATTCCTCATGCCACCCAAGGCACCTACTTAACCCCCATGTCCCACCTTACATGTTTATCTGGTTAAGTATTTCTTAATTCATTCCGGCCATAACCTCATAAAGACCTCTCACATTAGACTAGCATTTATGGCAGCTGGATTTGTCGGGCGGGTCCGGGCAGTCTTACACCATAAAAGAGTCTAACCTCGTGTCTTTACAACCGTTATGCTTTAGTTTAGGCCTAGGACCTCTCACATTGGGCTGACATTTGTGACCACTGGATTTGCCGGGCGGGTCCGGGCAGGTTTACGTCACAAACGAGTCCAACCTCGTGTCCTAAGCATTGATTAACAATTAAAATCTTTTACCCCAGTTTTATTAATTCCCTATTCAAATTATTAGTTAAGTCAACTTTTAATGATGTCCATAATTGACTCAATTATGGCCATCCACTTATGGCATGCAAAATCATATCAATTGCACCCCAACTTTTTAATATTAAATCCTTAATATTACCCCTACCCCACGTTTATACGTTCGCTTATTCAACGCAAAATATAGGCTAGACTCGTATAGTCTAACACCTAGCACAAAGATAAATTATCACAACATATAGACAATTAAAATAAATCTAATCATAATAGTGGTGAAACTTGCATAAACTACACATGTTAAGGATCAAAAGGTGTCAACTTGTTAAATGTCTCAATTTATATGATATGATCATAGCCCAAATCTATACATAAACTTGCATATGGGGTTTTTAGGCAACATAATGATGGTGTGAACTAGCATAGGATATCACATATGTCATAGCATAATTCTAGATGTCATAATAGATGTCCTGTTATATGTTCATAACTTTTGTAATCAATCTAACTTGCATATGTGAATTGTCATATAGATCAACATTATCCAAACATGATGACTTAATTAATATGAACTAACTAGCATAGATGGTAACATCATGGCCTTTTTAACATGTATGATTCATCACAACTTAGCATAGAAACTTTCAACATACATAACATCATCATAGCATGATTTACAACATATAAGATATCATCATCACATAAAATTGGATTTACAATATACATGATAGCAAAAGGGGTTTACAACAACATATATGATAATTCACATCATCTACTCATAATCCATTCATAACTCAACCTAATTAAAATGATAATAATCTTGTTAAGATCGTCATACTCACAATTTAGAGAAGAAAAAGAGAGTTTTGCTTTGCTTTAGGGTTGAAAGAATTAGAATTGAATTTGCTTTTCTTCTTTCTTAGTTGGCGGTGACTCCATTGATTTCCATGGCGATGGTATGACGGTAACCATTCTATTTTAATTAGGTTTAGGGTTAGCATTAGGATGTATTTATAGGTGTAGGAAGTTATTAAGGACCATTAGATTAACCCTGAACCATGAAAACCAATCAAATGCAAAATCTGCATTTGAGCGTGTCGGCCCACGGATTGACAGCCAAACACCCTGGATTAACCACTAGTCGACCCAGCATGGCTCGGGTCGACCTCAAAAATGGACCGGTTCGGTTATTCCCCCTCCCAATTCGCTGTTTTGAACTTTTTCCCATATTTATTTATTTAATTTTTAATTTATATATATATATATATCAATATATATATATATATATATATATATTTCTCTACGTAACCCATTTCACTTAATTCTTTTCTAAAAATTAAGTATACTTTAATTTGTGAATTTTAATGTTATAAAATTACGGGGTGTTACATTCTCCCCTCCTTAAAGGATTTCGTCCCCGAAATCTCCAAGTCAAGAAGAATGTATATCTGACCATCTAATCGTCCATCTACTCAACCATCAAACACCAGCATCCATTGTCCTTAAAAGACTTCTAATGCTTTAATGTTTATATGCACAGTGTGTGTATATGTCCATATCTAATGCAAAATTAGGCGGTCTACTGATTCAGTCGACCTCCTTAGTGCAATTCATGATAGTGCCATGCATCCAATATGTATGCAAAAGATTCCTAATGATACATATTAATTCTACATGCGTGCACAAGCATCCACCCGAATGCAGCAACTATATGGTAATACAACCATTATACATCCATTTTACTAAATACATCCATATATATATGCAATATGCAATATGAAGTGACTGAGCCGATCTGGTGCCTAATAGTGTGTGTATATGCATCCACGAGCAACCACCAGCAAACACTTGCATCCACTTTGCATCCACCATACATAACATGTCTCAAACACATGTTTCAACCATAGGATTATCCTAACTAAAGGTCAAAGATACTAGCGAGAGGACATACTAAAGATAAGATAAGCACAAGCTAAGCGATAAAGGAGAAATTAAAAGACATACCCTCGAAAAGAAAAGGGTACCGTGAACGCATCTTCTCTTCCGTCTCCCAAGTAGCGTTACTCTCATCGTCTCCCCATTGTACTTTGACTAGTCTGACCTCTCGATTTCTCAACTTCTTGATCTCCGACCCAAGAATGCATGTAGGAGCTCGTCGAATCGTCGCATCACGCTCTATTTCCACCTCTCTAAGCAAGCTCGGCTCCACTACCTCCGCGGTCTCGTGTAAGCACTTTGTAACACCCCGCCTCCGCTAGGGTCACTCGCAAAGGAATGCACTAGTTTTAGGGGGGCATTATTGGTAAACATGCACAGAAATATCACAAGACAGAACATATATAAATAAATAGCGGGAGTAAAATCAAACTTTCATAAAGATGAATACATAAGGTCTAAAGCCTTTTACATCAGAGTACATCAAAACCTGTCTTGCAATAGTAAAGAAGCATAAAGACTTTTTAATAAATTATTCCCCAAGTAAAACCGCAAAGTAGCCATAGCCAAGAGAAGCCCAAGCCATCCATGATGACCTTCAAGCAGAAGAAGTCCGAGCTAAACAACATTGTTTCCTCCCTGAAACCTGGGGGGGAAACGGAAGAAAAGAGGCGAAACAAAACGGGTCAGTCAAAAAGACTGAGTAAGTCCTATCTACTTCCAGTATAAAAACAGGTAAAGGTAACATGACATGCATAAACTGAAAGTAATCATAAGGATAACTACAAGATAGATAAACCAGGGTAGCCGGCTGAACTACTGCGGCAAGGTAAACTAAGGTATCATGATAAACTACGGTGTTATGGTAAGTCAAGGTATCACATCGTCAGATTTTTATCGAGTACCTTATCCCAAGGTATCCACCCCGTCTAACATCCCACGGTATCTATTATGTATATTCTTCCTAGTTCTAACATGTATATTTGCTCTGCACCTCTCGTACTAGTATCCCTACCTGCGTCATGTGTTAACCATGAATGTCCCTTGCTCAAAGTCGTGTAATGGTCCATGTCGACCTAATATATCGCATATATAGGTTACTCAAATCATATGTTTCTTCCCATGTATATATAAGTTCAGTCCTTTGCCGTACCTCGTACGGGCTTCCGCATGTCGTATTTTCCTTGAAATCGTTTGGACTGTCACCCTTGTTCTAGCTAGGCTCTTCCATATGAATCATCGTTTGAACTACTAGGACTTACGCCACCTAGCACCACTAGGGATTACGCTTACCTATTGCACGCTTTCGTATTTCGGTTTGGGTTAAACCACCTAGGCCACTAGGGATTACGCTAACCCTCAACCGCGCCCTTTTTACCACGTATTCATCGTGAATCGTTTTTCTATTACTGCATGCACATGTATCACATCGTGCCACCCGAGTCCTGTCACAGGGCAAACCAAGAAATACAGGACTCGGTCGGGAGCTTTAGATTTATCTGCCGATGCAGATACTAAGGTCTGCTTTTCTACACGTGGCTATGGTCCCACGAGACCCCTCCCTCAACTAGTGAAAGGCAACACAAGAGAAAATCTTGCATGAGAACTACACTCCGGCCAGCCCACATCCTACGGCCTACCTCACCCATAATTAGATAGCAATTATGGTCTGTTGGGTGTTCCCTGCCTTTCCGTACGTACACGCTTGACTCAAGATGGTAGATGATCGACGAACTTGCTATCTCGGGCACCTTATGTATTCGTCGACTCACTGCTATCCACCCCAGTCTTTAGGTCGCTCGCATAGCAACCAAGGCATATTCTTGGTTCTTCTACCGCAGACCTCAACCTCTCGTGAGCCTAGTATAATGACCTGGCAGCTCACAGAGGGATCCCAAGAATATCCTCACGTTCCCCGAAGCCGCTGCTTCGTTACCCAATTCGTTGGAGCCTTTATCTAAATCAGATAGCCTGCTCCTTCACGCATACTTAAACGTTGACCTAACGTATCGGGTTACTAATCTTATCTAAGAAATGGTCCGAATTTCCTAGACTAAGAATTATTACTTAGTTTCCCTTAACTAAGGTTTACCACTTAGCCTTATTTCCATAATCCTTGTTAACTATGGTTATTTACCTAATCCTCCGAATTAGGGCTTATCTAATGGGTTATAAGTGTCACTTAAGTTCATAACTTAGCCCGTCTACAAACCATGTCAAAATTGGCTAAGTATACAAGTCCAAGATTTAACCCTACAAACCATGTAAGTATATCAAGGAATCCCTGACATAACCTCGTCTAATTATCATTTTAGATTGGTTAATTATATAAATTAACTTGACCTTGTCATCAAATCGGTCAAGCGTATTCAAGTGATTCGTGACTTAGCCTTATCATGTTTTCACGTTAGATTGGTTAAGTATAGATTAACTTAACCTCATCAAATTAACGAGTTAGATTGGTTAAGTATAGGTCACTTAACCTCATCAAATCATCATGTTAAATTAGTTAAGTGTTTAACTTAACCCCATTAAATTACCAAGTTGGATTAATTAAGTCTAGGCTAACTTAACCCTATCCGATTTCCATGTTTAGATTAGTTAAGCCTAATATTAACCCCATCCATCAACTGTATTATACGGTTAAGTGTCATTAAGAAAATTTACTTAACCTTATCACGTTATCGTGTTGGATTGATTAAGTGTTGGTTAACTTAATCCCGTCCACTAGTCGTATAAAAATGGTCAAGTGTCATTAGGCAAATCAAGTTACTTAACCTACCCAAGCTTATCATGTTTTGTTAAGTATCATTAGCCTAATCAAATTACTTAACCCATTTGTCCATATCATATTTGGTTAAGCCTCATTAATCAAATTAACTTAACCCTATTATGTGGCATTAATTTAATTAATGCACCCTCAACCTCTCACATTAGACCTTGTTGTGGTTACTAGTTAAGCCGGGCGGGTCCGGGTAGATTTACACCACAGCTTAGTCTAACCTCGGGTCTTAAGCGCGACATGACCAACTTCTCACATTGGGTCCTATTGTTTGCAACTACTAGTTAGGCCGGTCGGTTCCGGGTAGTTTTACGTTGCAAACTCAACCCAACCTCGAGTTGGCCATACTCATATTATCTAAGTTCATCATGTTTCCAAAACATGTTACAAGTTTTCGAGCATTTGGGTAGACCTAACTTAATAGGTAAATTCCCAAAGGGTAGACCTAACTTAATAGGTAAATTCCCAAGCTCATGTTTTTATGCATCCTTACATGTCATATTCAAGTTAAGATTTTGCGACATGTTCATGTTTATCTAACTACCCAAAATCGTGTTTTCCCAACGCAAGCAAAGCGAGTCAATATAGTAAGGATACTATGTCACATATTGGTCTCAAAACATGCATGATGCCAAAAAGGGCTTGGCTTCCACATGCATAACATCATAAAGGGATTGGCCATAGACATGCATAGTGTCATAAGGTAATTTGGCCACAAACATGCATATTATCAAAAAGGGATTTGGCCATAAACATGCACAACTTAAAAAGAGGGGATTGGCCGCGAGCATGCATAATCTCATAAAGGATTTGGCCACAAACTTGCATGTTAGCATGAGGGGTTTGGGTTCATAAACATGCATAAGCCCCAAAATCTTGCCTTAGCCAATGTTTCATAAGTAAAGTGGTTCCTAAAGGTTCATGCTAGCATTTCATGCATAAAGATCCAAACTTGCAGGTTAAACTAGGTTATGCATAGCATGCAAGGCATGATTAAGTCACTCACATGGCCTAAGATCATAAATATGAACACAAGAGGCATGGTAAGGTTCATATAGATTTGCATAATCATGTTTAGCCTCATTTTATCCCATGTCAACATTAAAAATACCGTTTTGATCCAAAAGTAGCTAGAACTTACATAGTTAGGCCTAGGGAAAGGAGCATGAATCATCTTGGCTAAGAAAGGTGCCTCCTTTGTAGAAGAATCATCATGGAACTCGCATAGCAATGTTGATTTGGCCTTGATTTGGTGTAGCAAGCTTGCACCTTTTGATTTGAACTTGATTTGAGTGCATAGGCTCTAGGGATTTGAGATGGAGGCCATGAGAGTAGAAATTTGGCCATAGTTTAGTTACATAAGTGAATAATGAGGGTTTAGGGGTAGGTTTAGGGTCTTTTTATAGAGATTAGGATAGTTTTAGGCCCTTAGATTAACCCTAGGACCAAACTGAATCGTCAGATTTCAAACCAGGCCCAAAAACCTAGCCAAGATAGAAAATAGGTGCACCAGACCAGAATCAGCCGACAGGGCAAGTTGACAGCCCTGTCGACATGCCTGTCGACATGCCTGTCGACATGCATGTCGACATGCCTGTCGACATGCCTGTCGACATGTCTGGGCGGGAATTTTCCCGCCTGGCCCCATTTCTGCATGTTTCGAAATTCAAATTTCCCGAAAACTTCTTTGGGCCTTAACCGGGTCATACGGACTCCGATGTTCGAAAACTCGGACTCTATTTCGCGTATTTTTCCGAGACGAACGCAATGGAATAGCCCGTTTTACTTGATTCAGAATTTAAAATGAAATTCTGCCTTGATTCTCATTTTAACATGTTATTGAAATACGGGTTGTTACATTCTCCCCACCTTTTAGGATTTCGTCCCCGAAATCTCTAAGTTAGGAAGAACATATCCTACCATCCATCATCCATCTACTCAAGCCATCATCCACAAGCAACCATTGTCCTTAGACGACTCCTAATGCTTTATGAATGTATGCAAAACGTGTGTGTACATGTTCCTTAGCTAATGCTAATGATCAGGCCTGAAAAATCTTTTGAATGCAAAAATATGTTTAGTGCTATGAATCCATCATGTATGCAAATAGTCCTAGTCATATACACTATATGCGTGCACAAACATTCAACCATATGCAACATCCGTATGATAACACATTCAATTTCATCCACAAACAAGTATAAATACTCGTGCATATGCAATATGAAATGTGACCGAGTCGAGCTAATATCTAATGTAAATTCGCGCATCCACGAGCAACCACTTGCAACCATTTGCAACCATATCAACCATAACATGTTTCAAATACATGTTTACATCCATAGGGTTCTACCTAAGATTCCTTGAAACAGGGTCGAGAAGATAAACAAGACAAACTCCTTACGGGGTTTGTAACAGAAAATAGGACCGAGAGGACGTCCACAAAAGATAGCCTACAAGTAAGCTCTACAGAAAACAGGGATCAAGGATATACTCCCAAAGAGAGATATCATGTGCGCATCTAGTCTTCATCCTTCCGAGTCGCATTTTCTTGAGCTTAGTTCCATCGTGCCGTGACCGTCCTTTAACTTCACGATTTCGCAGCTTCTTATTTCCTGTTTCCATATCATGAGTTGGAACTCATTTCCTCGTGGCCTCTCGTTCCACTTGCACTTATTCTTTCCCTAGTATACTTGGCTCAACCCTATCTACGTACTCAAGCCAGCTCTCCAAAATTCACTAGTGAATTCTGGATCTCGTTTTCCGATGCCAATCCAAATTGCCAAGAGTCCTTACTAGGGTGATTCCCATAACTCATACATAATCGAAACGAACCATCCGCCTTAGCGGCGAATTCTATTCAAACGGATTACCAACAACTACATCCTGGGATTCTAGGTAACTAGCCATAACAGAACCCAAAAGGTTACACGAGACTTAGGGGGTATTACCACAGCAAGCCAAGAGTCTAACTACCCTCCTTTTAAAACCGAGAGTGGCACCCCTTGCTGGATAACCACTTCATCCCTAGAATCCATCCACAACTTATAAACATAAGCATTATTTCCAAGCTCAACACTTGATATAGACATTCTCAAATCCAAACAAGCTATGAATAAATGGACCGATCTTCCAATAGGACTTGAGACAAAAGCGAGATTCTCTACTACGCTAGTACTAAGGTGCAGAGACTCAACTATCGAAGCGGACTTAAAAGATGCGGTGATCAAAACAAAGTCCCGACGGGATGATAGAGAAGAAAAACTAAACCTTTAACAAGATCGTTACCCTCCTTCCGAGGTACCCTAGCAATGAGAGCATACTATTGCCCTCCGAATGATCTTGTCCCTGTTCCATGATACTTAACTATCCATCCCGTTTCACCCTGCCAAAGGTACTCTCTCGTCATGGGTTTCATTGTTCATCTTTCTCCCTCCTTTGAGGACTAAGCCATACCAACAAGTTGCTCATCCTTAAGCTCGTATCCTTTATCCTCTTCCTCACTATCCTTTCTTATAACGCGGCCACTGGTCTCTCGAGAACCACCTCCATCGCATGGAAAGCACTTTCGTAGATAGAAAAGACTAGTCGCAGTTAAAACCACTGTGACTACAGATGGAAGAAAGAAAGGAAAAGAGATTCAATTAAGGAAACAAGGATAGTGCTAATGGCCTTTGGGGAATAGCCTTTTTCTTTTAAAAGAAAACTTTCTTGAAAAATGCTTCTTTATAAACGATTTTCAAATAGTTTTCAGAAGGTCTTTAAAAACTTTTGCCCAGTCTGGTAACCTTCTGCTCTGATACCAAATGTAACACCCCGCCTCCGCTAGGGTCACTCGCAAAGGAATGCACTAGTTTTAGGGGGGCATTATTGGTAAACATGCACAGAAATATCACAAGACAGAACATATATAAATAAATAGCGGGAGTAAAATCAAACTTTCATAAAGATGAATACATAAGGTCTAAAGCCTTTTACATCAGAGTACATCAAAACCTGTCTTGCAATAGTAAAGAAGCATAAAGACTTTTTAATAAATTATTCCCCAAGTAAAACCGCAAAGTAGCCATAGCCAAGAGAAGCCCAAGCCATCCATGATGACCTTCAAGCAGAAGAAGTCCGAGCTAAACAGCATTGTTTCCTCCCTGAAACCTGGGGGGGAAACGGAAGAAAAGAGGCGAAACAAAACGGGTCAGTCAAAAAGACTGAGTAAGTCCTATCTACTTCCAGTATAAAAACAGGTAAAGGTAACATGACATGCATAAACTGAAAGTAAACATAAGGATAACTACAAGATAGATAAACCAGGGTAGCCGGCTGAACTACTGCGGCAAGGTAAACTAAGGTACCATGATAAACTACGGTGTTATGGTAAGTCAAGGTATCACATCGTCAGATTTTTATCGAGTACCTTATCCCAAGGTATCCACCCCGTCTAACATCCCACGGTATCTATTATGTATATTCTTCCTAGTTCTAACATGTATATTTGCTCTGCACCTCTCGTACTAGTATCCCTACCTGCGTCATGTGTTAACCATGAATGTCCCTTGCTCAAAGTCGTGTAATGGTCCATGTCGACCTAATATATCGCATATATAGGTTACTCAAATCATATGTTTCTTCCCATGTATATATAAGTTCAGTCCTTTGCCGTACCTCGTACGGGCTTCCGCATGTCGTATTTTCCTTGAAATCGTTTGGACTGTCACCCTTGTTCTAGCTAGGCTCTTCCATATGAATCATCGTTTGAACTACTAGGACTTACGCCACCTAGCACCACTAGGGATTACGCTTACCTATTGCACGCTTTCGTATTTCGGTTTGGGTTAAACCACCTAGGCCACTAGGGATTACGCTAACCCTCAACCGCGCCCTTTTTCCCATGCATTCATCGTGAATCGTTTTTCTATTACTGCATGCACATGTATCACATCGTGCCACCCGAGTCCTGTCACAGGGCCAACCAAGAAATACAGGACTCGGTCGGGAGCTTTAGATTTATCTGCCGATGCAGATACTAAGGTCTGCTTTTCTACACGTGGCTATGGTCCCACGAGACCCCTCCCTCAACTAGTGAAAGGCAACACAAGAGAAAATCTTGCATGAGAACTACACTCCGGCCAGCCCACATCCTACGGCCTACCTCACCCATAATTAGATAGCAATTATGGTCTGTTGGGTGTTCCCTGCCTTTCCGTACGTACACGCTTGACTCAAGATGGTAGATGATCGACGAACTTGCTATCTCGGGCACCTTATGTATTCGTCGACTCACTGCTATCCACCCCAGTCTTTAGGTCGCTCGCATAGCAACCAAGGCATATTCTTGGTTCTTCTACCGCAGACCTCAACCTCTCGTGAGCCTAGGATAATGACCTGGCAGCTCACAGAGGGATCCCAAGAATATCCTCACATTCCCCGAAGCCGCTGCTTCGTTACCCAATTCGTTGGAGCCTTTATCTAAATCAGATAGCCTGCTCCTTCACGCATACTTAAACGTTGACCTAACGTATCGGGTTACTAATCTTATCTAAGAAATGGTCCGAATTTCCTAGACTAAGAATTATTACTTAGTTTCCCTTAACTAAGGTTTACCACTTAGCCTTATTTCCATAATCCTTGTTAACTATGGTTATTTACCTAATCCTCCGAATTAGGGCTTATCTAATGGGTTATAAGTGTCACTTAAGTTCATAACTTAGCCCGTCTACAAACCATGTCAAAATTGGCTAAGTATACAAGTCCAAGATTTAACCCTACAAACCATGTAAGTATATCAAGGAATCCCTGACATAACCTCGTCTAATTATCATTTTAGATTGGTTAATTATATAAATTAACTTGACCTTGTCATCAAATCGGTCAAGCGTATTCAAGTGATTCGTGACTTAGCCTTATCATGTTTTCACGTTAGATTGGTTAAGTATAGATTAACTTAACCTCATCAAATTAACGAGTTAGATTGGTTAAGTATAGGTCACTTAACCTCATCAAATCATCGTGTTAAATTAGTTAAGTGTTTAACTTAACCCCATTAAATTACCAAGTTGGATTAATTAAGTCTAGGCTAACTTAACCCTATCCGATTTCCATGTTTAGATTAGTTAAGCCTAATCTTAACCCCATCCATCAACTGTATTATACGGTTAAGTGTCATTAAGAAAATTTACTTAACCTTATCACGTTATCGTGTTGGATTGATTAAGTGTTGGTTAACTTAATCCCGTCCACTAGTCGTATAAAAATGGTCAAGTGTCATTAGGCAAATCAAGTTACTTAACCTACCCAAGCTTATCATGTTTTGTTAAGTATCATTAGCCTAATCAAATTACTTAACCCATTTGTCCATATCATATTTGGTTAAGCCTCATTAATCAAATTAACTTAACCCTATTATGTGGCATTAATTTAATTAATGCACCCTCAACCTCTCACATTAGACCTTGTTGTGGTTACTAGTTAAGCCGGGCGGGTCCGGGTAGATTTACACCACAGCTTAGTCTAACCTCGGGTCTTAAGCGCGACATGACCAACTTCTCACATTGGGTCCTATTGTTTGCAACTACTAGTTAGGCCGGTCGGTTCCGGGTAGTTTTACGTTGCAAACTCAACCCAACCTCGAGTTGGCCATACTCATATTATCTAAGTTCATCATGTTTCCAAAACATGTTACAAGTTTTCGAGCATTTGGGTAGACCTAACTTAATAGGTAAATTCCCAAAGGGTAGACCTAACTTAATAGGTAAATTCCCAAGCTCATGTTTTTATGCATCCTTACATGTCATATTCAAGTTAAGATTTTGCGACATGTTCATGTTTATCTAACTACCCAAAATCGTGTTTTCCCAACGCAAGCAAAGCGAGTCAATATAGTAAGGATACTATGTCACATATTGGTCTCAAAACATGCATGATGCCAAAAAGGGCTTGGCTTCCACATGCATAACATCATAAAGGGATTGGCCATAGACATGCATAGTGTCATAAGGTAATTTGGCCACAAACATGCATATTATCAAAAAGGGATTTGGCCATAAACATGCACAACTTAAAAAGAGGGGATTGGCCGCGAGCATGCATAATCTCATAAAGGATTTGGCCACAAACTTGCATGTTAGCATGAGGGGTTTGGGTTCATAAACATGCATAAGCCCCAAAATCTTGCCTTAGCCAATGTTTCATAAGTAAAGTGGTTCCTAAAGGTTCATGCTAGCATTTCATGCATAAAGATCCAAACTTGCAAGTTAAACTAGGTTATGCATAGCATGCGAGGCATGATTAAGTCACTCACATGGCCTAAGATCATAAATATGAACACAAGAGGCATGGTAAGGTTCATATAGATTTGCATAATCATGTTTAGCCTCATTTTATCCCATGTCAACATTAAAAATACCGTTTTGATCCAAAAGTAGCTAGAACTTACATAGTTAGGCCTAGGGAAAGGAGCATGAATCATCTTGGCTAAGAAAGGTGCCTCCTTTGTAGAAGAATCATCATGGAACTCGCATAGCAATGTTGATTTGGCCTTGATTTGGTGTAGCAAGCTTGCACCTTTTGATTTGAACTTGATTTGAGTGCATAGGCTCTAGGGATTTGAGATGGAGGCCATGAGAGTAGAAATTTGGCCATAGTTTAGTTACATAAGTGAATAATGAGGGTTTAGGGGTAGGTTTAGGGTCTTTTTATAGAGATTAGGATAGTTTTAGGCCCTTAGATTAACCCTAGGACCAAACTGAATCGTCAGATTTCAAACCAGGCCCAAAAACCTAGCCAAGATAGAAAATAGGTGCACCAGACCAGAATCAGCCGACAGGGCAAGTTGACAGCCCTGTCGACATGCCTGTCGACATGCCTGTCGACATGCATGTCGACATGCCTGTCGACATGCCTGTCGACATGTCTGGGCGGGAATTTTCCCGCCTGGCCCCATTTCTGCATGTTTCGAAATTCAAATTTCCCGAAAACTTCTTTGGGCCTTAACCGGGTCATACGGACTCCGATATTCGAAAACTCGGACTCTATTTCGCGTATTTTTCCGAGACGAACGCAATGGCATAGCCCGTTTTACTTGATTCAGAATTTAAAATGAAATTCTGCCTTGATTCTCGTTTTAACATGTTATTGAAATACGGGTTGTTACATTCTCCCCACCTTTTAGGATTTCGTCCCCGAAATCTCTAAGTTAGGAAGAACATATCCTACCATCCATCATCCATCTACTCAAGCCATCATCCACAAGCAACCATTGTCCTTAGACGACTCCTAATGCTTTATGAATGTATGCAAAACGTGTGTGTACATGTTCCTTAGCTAATGCTAATGATCAGGCCTGAAAAATCTTTTGAATGCAAAAATATGTTTAGTGCTATGAATCCATCATGTATGCAAATAGTCCTAGTCATATACACTATATGCGTGCACAAACATTCAACCATATGCAACATCCGTATGATAACACATTCAATTTCATCCATAAACAAGTATAAATACTCGTGCATATGCAATATGAAATGTGACCGAGTCGAGCTAATATCTAATGTAAATTCGCGCATCCACGAGCAACCACTTGCAACCATTTGCAACCATATCAACCATAACATGTTTCAAATACATGTTTACATCCATAGGGTTCTACCTAAGATTCCTTGAAACAGGGTCGAGAAGATAAACAAGACAAACTCCTTACGGGGTTTGTAACAGAAAATAGGACCGAGAGGATGTCCACAAAAGATAGCCTACAAGTAAGCTCTACAGAAAACAGGGATCAAGGATATACTCCCAAAGAGAGATATCATGTGCGCATCTAGTCTTCATCCTTCTGAGTCGCATTTTCTTGAGCTTAGTTCCATCGTGCCGTGACCGTCCTTTAACTTCACGATTTCGCAGCTTCTTATTTCCTGTTTCCATATCATGAGTTGGAACTCATTTCCTCGTGGCCTCTCGTTCCACTTGCACTTATTCTTTCCCTAGTATACTTGGCTCAACCCTATCTACGTACTCAAGCCAGCTCTCCAAAATTCACTAGTGAATTCTGGATCTCGTTTTCCGATGCCAATCCAAATTGCCAAGAGTCCTTACTAGGGTGATTCCCATAACTCATACATAATCGAAACGAACCATCCGCCTTAGCGGCGAATTCTATTCAAACGGATTACCAACAACTACATCCTGGGATTCTAGGTAACTAGCCATAACAGAACCCAAAAGGTTACACGAGACTTAGGGGGTATTACCACAGCAAGCCAAGAGTCTAACTACCCTCCTTTTAAAACCGAGAGTGGCACCCCTTGCTGGATAACCACTTCATCCCTAGAATCCATCCACAACTTATAAACATAAGCATTATTTCCAAGCTCAACACTTGATATAGACATTCTCAAATCCAAACAAGCTATGAATAAATGGACCGATCTTCCAATAGGACTTGAGACAAAAGCGAGATTCTCTACTACGCTAGTACTAAGGTGCAGAGACTCAACTATCGAAGCGGACTTAAAAGATGCGGTGATCAAAACAAAGTCCCGACGGGATGATAGAGAAGAAAAACTAAACCTTTAACAAGATCGTTACCCTCCTTCCGAGGTACCCTAGCAATGAGAGCATACTATTGCCCTCCGAATGATCTTGTCCCTGTTCCATGATACTTAACTATCCATCCCGTTTCACCCTGCCAAAGGTACTCTCTCGTCATGGGTTTCATTGTTCATCTTTCTCCCTCCTTTGAGGACTAAGCCATACCAACAAGTTGCTCATCCTTAAGCTCGTATCCTTTATCCTCTTCCTCACTATCCTTTCTTATAACGCGGCCACTGGTCTCTCGAGAACCACCTCCATCGCATGGAAAGCACTTTCGTAGATAGAAAAGACTAGTCGCAGTTAAAACCACTGTGACTACAGATGGAAGAAAGAAAGGAAAAGAGATTCAATTATGGAAACAAGGATAGTGCTAATGGCCTTTGGGGAATAGCCTTTTTCTTTTAAAAGAAAACTTTCTTGAAAAATGCTTCTTTATAAACGATTTTCAAATAGTTTTCAGAAGGTCTTTAAAAACTTTTGCCCAGTCTGGTAACCTTCTGCTCTGACACCAAATGTAACACCCCGCCTCCGCTAGGGTCACTCGCAAAGGAATGCACTAGTTTTAGGGGGGCATTATTGGTAAACATGCACAGAAATATCACAAGACAGAACATATATAAATAAATAGCGGGAGTAAAATCAAACTTTCATAAAGATGAATACATAAGGTCTAAAGCCTTTTACATCAGAGTACATCAAAACCTGTCTTGCAATAGTAAAGAAGCATAAAGACTTTTTAATAAATTATTCCCCAAGTAAAACCGCAAAGTAGCTATAGCCAAGAGAAGCCCAAGCCATCCATGATGACCTTCAAGCAGAAGAAGTCCGAGCTAAACAACATTGTTTCCTCCCTGAAACCTGGGGGGGAAACGGAAGAAAAGAGGCGAAACAAAACGGGTCAGTCAAAAAGACTGAGTAAGTCCTATCTACTTCCAGTATAAAAACAGGTAAAGGTAACATGACATGCATAAACTGAAAGTAAACATAAGGATAACTACAAGATAGATAAACCAGGGTAGCCGGCTGAACTACTGCGGCAAGGTAAACTAAGGTACCATGATAAACTACGGTGTTATGGTAAGTCAAGGTATCACATCGTCAGATTTTTATCGAGTACCTTATCCCAAGGTATCCACCCCGTCTAACATCCCACGGTATCTATTATGTATGTTCTTCCTAGTTCTAACATGTATATTTGCTCTGCACCTCTCGTACTAGTATCCCTACCTGCGTCATGTGTTAACCATGAATGTCCCTTGCTCAAAGTCGTGTAATGGTCCATGTCGACCTAATATATCGCATATATAGGTTACTCAAATCATATGTTTCTTCCCATGTATATATAAGTTCAGTCCTTTGCCGTACCTCGTACGGGCTTCCGCATGTCGTATTTTCCTTGAAATCGTTTGGACTGTCACCCTTGTTCTAGCTAGGCTCTTCCATATGAATCATCGTTTGAACTACTAGGACTTACGCCACCTAGCACCACTAGGGATTACGCTTACCTATTGCACGCTTTCGTATTTCGGTTTGGGTTAAACCACCTAGGCCACTAGGGATTACGCTAACCCTCAACCGCGCCCTTTTTCCCATGCATTCATCGTGAATCGTTTTTCTATTACTGCATGCACATGTATCACATCGTGCCACCCGAGTCCTGTCACAGGGCCAACCAAGAAATACAGGACTCGGTCGGGAGCTTTAGATTTATCTGCCGATGCAGATACTAAGGTCTGCTTTTCTACACGTGGCTATGGTCCCACGAGACCCCTCCCTCAACTAGTGAAAGGCAACACAAGAGAAAATCTTGCATGAGAACTACACTCCGGCCAGCCCACATCCTACGGCCTACCTCACCCATAATTAGATAGCAATTATGGTCTGTTGGGTGTTCCCTGCCTTTCCGTACGTACACGCTTGACTCAAGATGGTAGATGATCGACGAACTTGCTATCTCGGGCACCTTATGTATTCGTCGACTCACTGCTATCCACCCCAGTCTTTAGGTCGCTCGCATAGCAACCAAGGCATATTCTTGGTTCTTCTACCGCAGACCTCAACCTCTCGTGAGCCTAGGATAATGACCTGGCAGCTCACAGAGGGATCCCAAGAATATCCTCACATTCCCCGAAGCCGCTGCTTCGTTACCCAATTCGTTGGAGCCTTTATCTAAATCAGATAGCCTGCTCCTTCACGCATACTTAAACGTTGATCTAACGTATCGGGTTACTAATCTTATCTAAGAAATGGTCCGAATTTCCTAGACTAAGAATTATTACTTAGTTTCCCTTAACTAAGGTTTACCACTTAGCCTTATTTCCATAATCCTTGTTAACTATGGTTATTTACCTAATCCTCCGAATTAGGGCTTATCTAATGGGTTATAAGTGTCACTTAAGTTCATAACTTAGCCCGTCTACAAACCATGTCAAAATTGGCTAAGTATACAAGTCCAAGATTTAACCCTACAAACCATGTAAGTATATCAAGGAATCCCTGACATAACCTCGTCTAATTATCATTTTAGATTGGTTAATTATATAAATTAACTTGACCTTGTCATCAAATCGGTCAAGCGTATTCAAGTGATTCGTGACTTAGCCTTATCATGTTTTCACGTTAGATTGGTTAAGTATAGATTAACTTAACCTCATCAAATTAACGAGTTAGATTGGTTAAGTATAGGTCACTTAACCTCATCAAATCATCGTGTTAAATTAGTTAAGTGTTTAACTTAACCCCATTAAATTACCAAGTTGGATTAATTAAGTCTAGGCTAACTTAACCCTATCCGATTTCCATGTTTAGATTAGTTAAGCCTAATCTTAACCCCATCCATCAACTGTATTATACGGTTAAGTGTCATTAAGAAAATTTACTTAACCTTATCACGTTATCGTGTTGGATTGATTAAGTGTTGGTTAACTTAATCCCGTCCACTAGTCGTATAAAAATGGTCAAGTGTCATTAGGCAAATCAAGTTACTTAACCTACCCAAGCTTATCATGTTTTGTTAAGTATCATTAGCCTAATCAAATTACTTAACCCATTTGTCCATATCATATTTGGTTAAGCCTCATTAATCAAATTAACTTAACCCTATTATGTGGCATTAATTTAATTAATGCACCCTCAACCTCTCACATTAGACCTTGTTGTGGTTACTAGTTAAGCCGGGCGGGTCCGGGTAGATTTACACCACAGCTTAGTCTAACCTCGGGTCTTAAGCGCGACATGACCAACTTCTCACATTGGGTCGTATTGTTTGCAACTACTAGTTAGGCCGGTCGGTTCCGGGTAGTTTTACGTTGCAAACTCAACCCAACCTCGAGTTGGCCATACTCATATTATCTAAGTTCATCATGTTTCCAAAACATGTTACAAGTTTTCGAGCATTTGGGTAGACCTAACTTAATAGGTAAGTTCCCAAAGGGTAGACCTAACTTAATAGGTAAATTCCCAAGCTCATGTTTTTATGCATCCTTACATGTCATATTCAAGTTAAGATTTTGCGACATGTTCATGTTTATCTAACTACCCAAAATCGTGTTTTCCCAACGCAAGCAAAGCGAGTCAATATAGTAAGGATACTATGTCATATATTGGTCTCAAAACATGCATGATGCCAAAAAGGGCTTGGCTTCCACATGCATAACATCATAAAGGGATTGGCCATAGACATGCATAGTGTCATAAGGTAATTTGGCCACAAACATGCATATTATCAAAAAGGGATTTGGCCATAAACATGCACAACTTAAAAAGAGGGGATTGGCCGCGAGCATGCATAATCTCATAAAGGATTTGGCCACAAACTTGCATGTTAGCATGAGGGGTTTGGGTTCATAAACATGCATAAGCCCCAAAATCTTGCCTTAGCCGATGTTTCATAAGTAAAGTGGTTCCTAAAGGTTCATGCTAGCATTTCATGCATAAAGATCCAAACTTGCAAGTTAAACTAGGTTATGCATAGCATGCGAGGCATGATTAAGTCACTCACATGGCCTAAGATCATAAATATGAACACAAGAGGCATGGTAAGGTTCATATAGATTTGCATAATCATGTTTAGCCTCATTTTATCCCATGTCAACATTAAAAATACCGTTTTGATCCAAAAGTAGCTAGAACTTACATAGTTAGGCCTAGGGAAAGGAGCATGGATCATCTTGGCTAAGAAAGGTGCCTCCTTTGTAGAAGAATCATCATGGAACTCGCATAGCAATGTTGATTTGGCCTTGATTTGGTGTAGCAAGCTTGCACCTTTTGATTTGAACTTGATTTGAGTGCATAGGCTCTAGGGATTTGAGATGGAGGCCATGAGAGTAGAAATTTGGCCATAGTTTAGTTACATAAGTGAATAATGAGGGTTTAGGGGTAGGTTTAGGGTCTTTTTATAGAGATTAGGATAGTTTTAGGCCCTTAGATTAACCCTAGGACCAAACTGAACCGTCAGATTTCAAACCAGGCCCAAAAACCTAGCCAAGATAGAAAATAGGTGCACCAGACCAGAATCAGCCGACAGGGCAAGTCGACAGCCCTGTCGACATGCCTGTCGACATGCATGTCGACATGCCTGTCGACATGCCTGTCGACATGTCTGGGCGGGAATTTTCCCGCCTGGCCCCATTTCTGCATGTTTCGAAATTCAAATTTCCCGAAAACTTCTTTGGGCCTTAACCGGGTCATACGGACTCCGATTTTCGAAAACTCGGACTCTATTTCGCGTGTTTTTCCGAGACGAACGCAATGGCATAGCCCGTTTTACTTGATTCAGAATTTAAAATGAAATTCTGCCTTGATTCTCGTTTTAACATGTTATTGAAATACGGGTTGTTACACACTTCCTCAAATGTGATACATGGAATACGTCGTGTACACCACTAGGTCTCTCAGGCAACTCCTGTTATCCGCATAAGATTTCTGCCTATCTTGCGCTGCCTTCATCCTTCTTCGAATCAAATCAATCTTCTACGAAATCTCTCTAATCATATCGGGCCCAAGTAATATCTTATCCGTAGATTCCCACCAACGTGTAGGTGAACGACAAGGTCTTCCATAAAGAGCTTCGAAAGGTGCCATGCCAATGCTAGACCGAAAGCTATTATTATATGCGAACTCCACCAATCGAAGATGCTCTTCCCATGTACCACCAAAGTCTAGGATACATAGCCTCAAAAGGTCCACTAGAATACGATTCACCCTCTCGGTTTGGTCGTCCGTCTGAGGATGATATGCGGTGCTCAAACATAACTGAGTCCCTACCGATTCTTGTAAGCTCCTCCAAAATTTGCTAGTGAAGATAGGATCGCGGTCGCTCACTATGCTAGAAGGAACACCGTGCAAACGAACTATCTCTCGAACGTATACAGAAGCTAACCATGGAGCAGTCCTCTTACTCTTCACGGGAATAAAATGGGCGCTCTTAGTAAGTCTATCTACTATAACCCAAATTCCCATATTACCCTTCCTCGATCGCGGTAATCCATCCACAAAATCCATTGAGATGCTTTCCCACTTCCATAGTGGAACCTCCAATGGCTGAAGCAACCCACCGGGTTTCTTTTGCTCTGCTTTTACTTGTTGGCACACCAAGCATCTAGCGACATACTCGGCCACGTCCCTCTTCATACCGGCCCAAAAGAAAACTCGCTTCATGTCTTTGTACATCTTGTCCCCGCCGGGATGAATGGTCATCTTCGAACGATGTGCTTCGTCAAGAACAGTCTTCCTTAGGTCATCGTCTTTTGGTACACATAGTCTACCGTCCCTACGTAACCAACCCTTATCATCTAGGGTATACCTACAGAGATGGTTTGATGACTCCCCTCCTTTGAGCTTTTCTAATAACTCAACCAACTGCGGGTCGTCTCACTGTGCCTCGCCAATCCGTCCCAAAAGCGTAGGTCTGACCTCCAAGGATGCTAGCAAGCCGAGTACGAAGTCAACCGAAGGTCTAAAGTCAAACATCGAAATGAATTCTAAACTTCGCCTCTCAACAAACAAAGGACTTAAGGATAATCTTTTTCTACTTAAGGCGTCTGCCACCACTTTACTCTTGCCAGGTGTATAGGCTATTTCGAAGTTGTAGGACGCTAAGAACTCCATCCACCTTTGCTGCCTTAAGTTCAAGTCCTTTTGAGAGAATAGGTATTTTAAAGACTTGTGGTCAGTGAATAATTTGAATTTCTCGCCAAGAAGATAATGACGCCAAGACTTAAGCGCGAAAACAATAGCGGCCAATTCTAGGTCATGTGTAGGATAATTTTTCTCATGCGCTCTCAACTGCCTTCCACCATAGGCTATTACCCTACCCTCTTGCATTAAGACTACGCCTAGTCCTATCCTATAAGCATCAGTATAAACGGTAAACGGCTTACTCCCATCTGGCAATACTAAGACTGGGGCTGAAGTCAAAGCTCTCTTCAAACGTTGGAACGCATCATCACAATCTACGTCCCATGTGAAAACTAGGTTCTTCTTCGTCAAGCGTGTCAATGGAGCTGATATCTTTGCGAAGTCTTTGATAAACTTCCTATAGTAGCCAGCCAAACCCAAGAAACTTCTCACTTCGGTAGCATTTTTAGGGACCTTCCAATCTTGGATGGCCACCACCTTCGCGGGGTCCACGGCTATCCCTTCTTTGGAAACCACATGCCCCAAGAACCGAACTTCCTTCCTCCAGAAGTGACACTTAGAAAATTTAGCCTTAAGGCTATGCGCTCGTAGGGTCTCCAACACTTCCCTAAGATGTAGGGCATGCTTTTCTTCATCCTTAGAAAAGATTAAGATGTCATCTACAAAGACTACCACGAATTTGTTAAGGTACTCCCTAAACAACCTACTAATCAAATCAACAAAATATGCTGGGGCGTTTGTCAAACCGAAGGGCAACACTAGCCATTCATAGGAACCGTCCGAAGTCCTAAAGGCAGTCTTGTCTATGCTATCCTCAGCCACTCTCAACTGATGGAACCTAGTGGCTAAGTCCAACTGCGAAAACACTGAGGCGCCAACTAACTGATCGAAGAGATCGTCAATCCTCGGCAGTGGGTGTCTGTTCTTCTTAGTAAGTTTATTAAGTTCTCTATAGTCCACACACAGTCTAAGGGACCCATCCGCCTTCGTGGCAAATACTACTGGAGCACCCCACTCCGATATACTTCGTCTTATGAACCCCTTCTCAAGAAACTCCTTCACTTGCTTACCGAGTTCCCTCCTTTCACGTGGAGCCATGTGGCGTACTGGCAAAGATACCGGTTTCGCATTATCCACAAGATATATTCGAAAATCTATCTCCCGCTTCGGAGGCAAGCCCTTCACCTCCTCAAACACATCCGAATATTCTCGGACCGCTCTAACAGATCGTAGATTTTCCTCAGACACGTCAAGCGATTCTAGATAACTTAGCATAACCGAATTTATGGGATTACAGAAGATTTCGAGAGTGTTGCCAAGGCGAGTCACGAGACTAACTACTCTGCTTTCACAATCAAGAACGGCCCCATTTCTAGATAACCAATCCATTCCTAAAATTAGCCCATAGCCCGTGAATCCCAACACATAAGCATCACATCTAAATTCAACGCTAAGTATGGGAATTTTCAAATCCAAACACATCATGGACAAATAAGCTGAGCCCCCTATTGGATTCAAAACAACTAAGGGATCGTCTACTAAACTGGTGTTTAAGTGCAGTGATTCAACTAATGATGTAGAGATAAACGAATGTGATGCGCTCGAATCGAATAAGGTACGGACAGGATGATCAAACAGAAAAACTAAGCTTTCAACAGAAATGGTTCTACCTCGTTCTTGCAGTTGTGGGACCGCGAGAGCCTGAACTTGTTCCCTAGCCTTCCTTGGTGCCATAAGAGCCTGCACCTGTCCTCCCGAGGTAGCTCCTGCCCTCTGCCCCTTCTTTGGGCAGTCCTTCACTAAATGTCCCGCATCGCCACAATGAAAACAACCTGTCTTCTTTTTCTTTCGACAATCCTTGCTGAGATGGCCTGGGGTTCCATAGTTAAAGCACTTCTTCTTTCCCTTGCCATTATTGTCTTTTCCACCCTTCTTGTTTTGCTGTTGTGGTTTCTTCTGATCCCCCTTCTTCTCGGGTGCCTTATCATCTTTAGCGCTTTTCTCCTCATGCATGAGCGCCATTTCTACTAACTTCTCAAAGGTGGCCCCCATCGGGATGTGGGTCATAGCCAACCCTTGCAATGGTTCATTCAAGCCATTCACGAACCTTAGAGCCTTCATCTCCGACGTGTTTACTAAGTCCAAGCCAAACCTTGCTAACTGATTAAATTTATTGACATATTCTTTCACTGATGAGCTTCCTTGCTTCAATGTCAAGAACCTTTCCATATATAGATTTTCTTCTGCCCTTGAGAGAAACTTCGCCTCGAACCTATGTATGAAATCCGCCCAAAAGTCAACAGGACGCTCCCCATTAGTGACCTCCCACCAAAACGAGGCCTCTCCCTTCATCAACCAAGCTGCTAAACGAACTCTCCTCCCTTCTTCTACTTCAAAGATTTCTAGCAATTCTTCCACCTCCTTAAGCCAATCTCTAGCTTCCACAAACGTTTCTGACCCTTGAAATGGTTTTCCACCCATAGCCTTGAATTCCTTGCACGTCTTTGCAAAAGTATCTATGTGAGGAGGAGGAGGAGGAAGGGGTGCAACTGGTGGTGGAGGAACATTGGCTGGACCTGCAGCGGCCCTAGCCACTAATAACCTCCTATACCATCCTGGTATCGTTACACCGTCGGGTAGATTAAAATCTTCAGCCATGCTGAAACGAAAAAGGAAAGATTCAGAATGGAGAATTCGAAAGATAATGATATGTGGCTATTGGGGATTATATTTTTCTTAAAAACTTTTCTCTTTAAATTTCTCATTAAAACATGTTTTTGAAAACACTTCTTCCAAAAATAACTATTTTTCTAAAGTATTTTTATCTGTTCTGGTAACCTTAAGGTCTGATACCACATGTAACACCCCACGTCCATTAATGTCACTCACGAAATGAATGCATTAACTTCCATGGAGGCTATAAGTGAATATAGAACAGAAAAATTACAACAAGACAGATAGTAAATAGTACTTGGAAATCTAAAACTTCATTTTATTGCAGTGGAAATTAAACATGTTTGTTACATCATAAAACCGTAGATCATAACCAAGTACAATATCCATCTTCATAAAAACAAAATCCATAATCCCATTACATAAATAGCCATTAAAAAGATAACAAGCTGGACTTTACTTCAACGGTCCAAGCTTTCCAAAGAGAGATGAAGCAATTCAATCAAACTCCATTAGAGCTGGGCCCAACCTGAGGACCTGGAGGGGGAAAAAGGATAGAAATAGAGGGGGTCAGACATAAAGTCTGGCGAGTATGATAATTCTAACAATACTATTATCAAAATAACTGGACTAAGGCATAAGCTGGAAGACAAGTAAATGTCTATGAACTCTTAGGAAGATAAAAATAGCGTTTAAGATAACGTTAAAGATAATGGTAAAGGCACACCTAATTACTAACGAATGATTACACTGCACCGCACATTACTACACTGCACCACACCGGTCACCCTATTGTTTGATCCCACTTGCTTCACATAGAAACTTTATAAATAGCCTTACGTACCCCTAGCTGACTACATAGGTGTCGTCTGCCCTATCTCCACTAGGTGTACACTACTACCCACTTTCGATCGGCTCCCTACTCGTAGATACCCGTGCTGGCCCCACAGTGGGGGTGTATCACTCCCCTAAAGTGGCAACCCGATACAACTTGAGAATGCACGTCTTATACCTACACGATACAACAACGTCTTACCTACCAGCCCGGGTCCACACACACATACGAAACCCGTTGGACTTGCGTTGCCACCGCTCCCCGTTTTGGCCTCTTACAGTCGAACCCAGCATGCGTGTCCCGTCCTCGACTTGGGTTGAGCCAACAAAGATACGTTTGGGATACTGGTCGAAATGGGCCCCCACAAGCTACCCACCTAAGCTTGTCACTAGTATATCCCACTTAACCCTCTTAGTCATGTTCATTTACATGTGTGCTTGGTTAAGTCTTACTAATCGTATTTCACATGCCACTATGGGCACCCCTAGATTCCTCATGCCACCCAAGGCACCTGCTTAACCTCCATGTCCCACCTTACATGTTTATCTGGTTAAGTATTTCTTAATTCATTCAGGCCATAACCTCATAAAGACCTCTCACATTAGACTGGCATTTATGGCAGCTGGATTTGCTGGGCGGGTCCGGGCAGTCTTACACCATAAAAGAGTCTAACCTCTTGTCTTTACAACCGTTATGCTTTAGTTTAGGCCTAGGACCTCTCACATTGGGCTGACATTTGTGACCATTGGATTTGCCGGGCGGGTACGGGCAGGTTTACGTCACAAACGAGTCCAACCTCGTGTCCTAAGCATTGATTAACACTTAAAATCTTTTACCCCAGTTTTAATAATTCCCTATTCAAATTATTAATTAAGTCAATTTTTAATGATGTCCATAATTGACTCAATTATGGCCATCCACTTATGGCATGAAAAATCATATCAATTGCACCCCAACTTTTTAATATTAAATCCTTAATATTACCCCTACCCCACGTTTATACGTTCGCTTATTCAACGCATAATATAGGCTAGACTCGTATAGTCTAACACCTAGCACAAAGATAAATTATCACAACATATAGACAATTAAAATAAATCTAATCATAATAGTGGTGAAACTTGCATAAACTACACATGTTAAGGATCAAAAGGTGTCAACTTGTTAAATGTCTCAATTTATATGATATGATCATAGCCCAAATCTATACATAAACTTGCATATGGTGTTTTTAGGCAACATAATGATGGTGTGAACTAGCATAGGATATCACATATGTCATAGCATAATTCTAGATTTCATAATAGATGTCCTGTTATATGTTCATAACTTTTGTAATCAATCTAACTTGCATATGTGAATTGTCATATAGATCAACATTATCCAAACATGATGACTTAATTAATATGAACTAACTAGCATAGATGGTAACATCATGGCCTTTTTAACATGTATGATTCATCACAACTTATCATAGAAACTTTCAACATACATAACATCATCATAGCATGATTTACAACATATAAGATATCATCATCACATAACATTGGATTTACAATATACATGATAGCAAAAGGGGTTTACAACAACATATATGATAATTCACATCATCTACTCATAATCCATTCATAACTCAACCTAATTAAAATGATAATAATCTTGTTAAGATCATCATACTCACAATTTAGAGAAGAAAAGAGAGAGTTTTGCTTTGCTTTAGGGTTGAGAGAATTAGAATTGAATTTGCTTTTCTTCTTTCTTAGTTGGCAGCGGCTCCATTGATTTCCATGGCGATGGTATGACCGTAACCATTCTATTTTAATTAGGTTTAGGGTTAGCATTAGGATGTAATTATAGGTGTAGGAAGTTATTTAGGACCATTAGATTAACCCTGAACCATGAGAACCAATCAAATTCAAAATCTGCATTTGAGCGAATCGGCCCACGGGTTGACAGCCAAACACCCTAGATTAACCCCTAGTCGACCCAGCATGGCTCGGGTCGACCTCAAAAATGGGCCGGTTCGGTTATTCCCCCTCCCAATTCGCTGTTTTGAACTTTTCCGCATATTTATTTATTTAATTTTTTATTTATATATATATATATATATATCAATATATATATATTTCTCTGCGCAACCCATTTCACTTAATTCTTTTCTAAAAATTAAGTATACTTTAATTTGTGAATTTTAATGTTATAAAATTACGGGGTGTTACAGATCTCCTCCAGAAACAACAGGAAATGATTAACCAATTCTTCGCTCGGATGGATGGAAGGACGAGCAACCCTCAAGTCACTGGAAATGAAGCCATTGAAGCGGCTCAAGTATCACCCGGACTCGGGGGCAACCCCCCCGTTCAACAGTAGAACTCGTCTCGTGATACACCTCTGGAACGCGACCCGGATTGTGGTACACTACCAGGCTCACGAGTCGATCCCAACAACTCGCTCCCGCCTGTTCAACAACAGGCCACGGCTCGTGACGGGGCTCTAGAACGCGATCATTTTGCCCCCCAGGCTCACGAACCGGCATCCACGAGCCAGACTCACGCACCGCCTTCCACGATCCATGACCGAGTTGGGTCTCCCCCCTCGAACCGTGAACTGCGACCCGTGATCCGCACACAGCAGCTCACCAACAGCTTCCATCCTCTCCTACATTCAACGATGGGGGCACCAGCTCTGATTTTGGTAGTTTGCAACAGCTTTTTGAAGGCAATCGACTCGCTGATCTGATTCAACACCTCTCGAGATGCCACACCTATCAGAATGACGTGGATGACGTCAATCACAACCAATTCACTCAGGAAATCAGGAATTCCCGCAATCCCCCCGATTTCGAATTCCCACAGCTGGAGCCATACAACGGCAGGACATATCCTACCGTGCATCTCATGCGCTACAAACGACATATGGAAGTTCAATCGGCATCGGAAAACGTCATGGAAAAGTGTTTTCCCTTCTTCCTGACTGACATAGCCGCTATGTGGATTCGGCAGCTGGAAACAGAATCGATCAGTAGTTGGAACATGTTGGTCGCGCGCTTCATTGAACAATTTCGGGTTCACGTTGCAGGACCCAAGAACATCATGTCCCTCACCACAATCAAGCAGAGGCCCAGAGAAGCTCTACGTTCATTCCTGGAAAGATTCAACGTTGCAGCAGCATCAGTTGATCGCCCTGAACCATCGATGGTACTAATGGCAGCAGTATCTGGCGTTCTAGATTAACTCGGAGTTCAAAAATCTTTGTACAAAGATCCACCGCGAAAGCTCAGCGAGTTCTACCTTGAAGCGGATAGATTCTTGCAGGAAGAAGATGCAACTTCTGAGAAACACACTCTCGATGTCAACATGCTCGGAGATGGAGAACCGCCCAATCCTAGAAAAGGCAATGACAAGGTTAATGGAAAGACCCCTGCTACAAATGATCGTAATGCTCCACCCCGGAGAGGGTCCAGATACGACAAATACACTGAATTGAACGACACTCTGAGCAACATATACGTGGATACAGGAGGTGCCACCACATATCCAAGGCCTCCCAAGAGGGAGCCAATCCTAGCACAACGCAACTCCGGAAGACATTGCATATTTCATGACATGGACGGTCATAACACCGATGAATGCAGACATTTGCGAGAACTTATCGAGGATCGGGTCAGGCGAGGAGAACTACCCGAGTACGTCATTCAACCAACAGCGCCCACACCTGCGCTACCACCACCGACTCCCCGGAGAGGGAACGATCCCGGATCGAGCAATCGCGGGCTTATCATTAACTGAACCCACTCAGCGGATCTCTTCAGTTTGCTGGACTCCGGTCCATAGTTCATGTTTTTAGGTTTTTAGGCGACCTCTCGCCCTCCTCTGTTTTCCCTGCATGTAATAAGAGCCGTCACATAAGCCCACACGCGCGGAACCAAATTGTGGTCTCCAGTCGTGTCCAGTAAACGACTGCTGCATTTTCATGCATTTGTAATAAGCATTGAGCTCCGGCTCCCAACTGGATCCGTCCAGCACAAACATGAGCTCCGGCTCCCAACTGGATCCATCCAGTATAAATAAATTCTCATGTACTTTTCCTTGGTCCTCTTACTCCAGTAAGGCCGTCTTGGAACCTCATGTGCTTTTCCTTGGTCATCTTACTCCGGAAAGGCCGTCTTGGAACTTTCATGGCATTTCCTTAGTCGTCTTACTCCGATAAGGCCGTCTTGGAACTTTCATGGCATTTCCTTGGTCGTCTTACTCCGATAAGGCTGTCTTGGTACCCCTCTAACATCTCCTCGGATGGTTTACTCCTGTAAAGCCGTCTAGGAAATATTCTTGCATTGTTTGTTTTATATTATTGCAGGTACAAATTCCTGGTCTTCTTGGATTTCTCTGGCCTTAATACGATCTCGTGTGATCATCGGTTTTCTGGTCTTAATATGATCCGGCGTGATCGTCGCATTCTGGACTTGGATTTCTCAGATTATCCAGAACACGTCTTCCTCCAACCAGCAAGATATGTTCTTGGGGGCAAACATGTTGACACATTTTTTGGTAAAAGCTGTCACACATGGAATTCCTGAATGATAACATGCCCAAGCGGTGGAAACAACGTCAGAAGACATTGAGAGATTTGGTCAAAGTTGCATCCTCAACATAAACATGCCTGAAACTCCTATCATACGACCTCTTTTGGGCCCGAAAACAGCGATTATAGAACTAGGCTCAGTAGCTTTTGTAGATCTCTGAGTTAGCTTCAGATTGAGCTTCGGTTTGGCTAAATCGGACTTACGGTTTGAAAGTTATGCCCATTTCCGTGAATGAGTGTAATCTAGCATTGAAGACTCAGAATCATCGCACGGGATCGCTCCCATCGGCTCGCCAACGATTAGATCGCCCCCTCGGATTGCACTCCTGCATCACGATCTGATCCGTACTGCGTCACCTTCAGCGCCCGAGCACCACGACCGGATCGGCTCGCCCTGTCTCCTCACGATCCGATCCCATGAAGACGAACCAACCTACAAACCTGCTGATACGCGCACTGTTTTGACATGTTCTCAAGGCTATTTATGCTCCTACTTTCTTGGATCTCCTGGCACGTACCCCATCACGATCTGGTCAACCCAGAAGCTCTCCTACAACTATAAATACACCATTCGATGGCATTTTCAAGGACTTTTGGCCATTCTTCTACACTGCTTCCACCATTACTGAGATGCAAGGAATTTGCACTTTCCTATACTCAAATTCTTCTCTTTTCTACATAATTAACATGTGGATTACGTGTATAAACCCTTGTAATCTCAATAAACACACGGATTATATGCCTGCATGTAACTGTTTTTTGTAATCTGTCAGTATAACAATAAGATTATAAAGTGGACGTAGGCTACATCTACAGCCGTACCACTATAAAAACCTCGTCTGTCTCGTCTTTATTTACTCTTTTCTGCATTCTGTGATCTGTGATCTGCATTTGGGTGTTAGGCCCAATTTTTGATCTAACATTTTGGCACGCCAGGAAGGGGGCACACGACAACTTCAACTTCCGCTTGGATTTTTTGGCTATTGGATAAATGGCAATCAAAAGGAAGAAGACAGGAACTTCCGCACATGCTGATGATACTGACGCTGAAGACACAAGGAACAGGCAAGCCAGGAAGCTTCCTCTCATGAAGATCCTTCTACATACCTGACCAGAGACGAGATGGATGGCGTTCACGCTGAATTGGGAGATCAGATGGCACGACAAGATGATCTCCTCCAGAAACAACAGGAAATGATTAACCAATTCTTCGCTCGGATGGATGGAAGGCCGAGCAACGCTCAAGTCACTGGAAATGAAGCCATTAAAGCGGCTCGAGTATCAACCGGACTCGGGGGCAACCCCCCGTTCAATAGCAGAAATCGTCTCATGATACACCTCTGGACCGCGACCCGGATCGTGGTACACTACCAGGCTCACGAGCTGATCCCAACAACTCGCTCCCGCCTGTTCAACAATAGGCCACGGCTCGTGACGGGGCTCTAGAACCCGATTATTTCGCCCCCCGGCTCACGAACCGGCATCCACGAGCCAGACTCACGCACCGCCTTCCACGATCCATGACCGAGTCGTGTCGCCCCCCACGAACCGTGAACCACGACCCGCGATCCGCACACAGCGGCTCACCAACAGCTTCCATCCTCTCCTGCATTCAACGCTGTGGGCATCAACTCTGATTTTGGTAGTTTGCAAAAACTTTTTGAAGGCAACTAACTCGCTGATCTGATTCAACGCCTCTCGAGAGGCCATACCTATCAGAATGACGTGGATGACGTCAATAACAACACATTCACTCAGGAAATCAGGATTTCCCGCAATCTCCCGGATTTCAAACTCCCACAACAGGAGCCATACAACGGTAGGACATATCCTACCATGCATCTCATGCGCTACAAACGACATATGGAAGTTCAATCGGCATCGGAAAACGTCATGGCAAAGTGATTTCCCCTCTTCCTGACTGACATAGCCGCTATGTGGATACGGCAGCTGGAACCAGAATCGATCAGCAGTTGGAACATGTTGGTCGCACGCTTCATTGAACAATTTCGAGTTCACATTGCACGACCCAAGAACGTCATGTCCCTCACCACATTCAAGCAGAGGCCCAGAGAAGCTCTGCGTTCATTCCTGGAAAGATTCAACGTTGCAGCAGCATCAGTTGATCGCCCTGAACCATCGATGGTACTGATGGCAGCAGTATCCGATGTTCAAGATAACTCGGAGTTCAAAAATTCTTTGTACAAAGATCCACCGCGAAACCTCAGCGAATTCTACCTTGAAGCAGATAGATTCCTGCGGGAAGAAGATGCAACTTCTAAGAAACGCACTCTCGATGTCAACATTCTCGGAGATGGAGAACCTACCAATCCTAGAAAAGGCAACGACAAGGGTAAAGGAAAGACCCCTGCTACAAATGATCGTAATGCTCTAATCCAGAGAGGGTCCAGATACGACAAATACACTAAATTGAACGACACTCTGAGCAACATATACGTGGATACAGGAGGTGCCGCCTCATATCCAAGGCCTCCCAAGAGGGAGCCAACGCTAGCACAACGCAACTCCGGAAGACATTGCATATTTCATGACATGGACGGTCATAACACCGATGACTGCAGACATTTGCGAGAACTTATCGAGGATCGGGTCAGGCGAGGATAACTACCCGAGTACGTCATTCAACCAACAGCGCCCACACCTGTGCTACCACCACTGACTCCCCGGAGAGGGAACGATCCCGGATCGAGCAATCGCGGGCTTATCATTAACTGAACCCACTCAGCGGATCTCTTCAGTTTGCTGGACTCCGGTCCATAGTTCATGTTTTTAGGTTTTTAGGCGACCTCTCGCCCTCCTCTGTTTTCCCTGCATGTAATAAGAGCCGTCACATAAGCCCACACGCGCGGAACCAAATTGTGGTCTCCAGTCTTGTCCAGTAAACGACTGCTGCATTTTCATGCATTTGTAATAAGCATTGAGCTCCGGCTCCCAACTGGATCTGTCCAGCACAAACATGAGCTCTGGCTCCCAACTGGATCCATCCAGTATAAATAAATTCTCATGTGCTTTTCCTTGGTCGTCTTACTCCAGTAAGGCCGTCTTGGAACCTCATGTGCTTTTCCTTGGTCGTCTTACTCCGGAAAGGCCGTCTTGGAACTTTCATGGCATTTCCTTCGTCGTCTTACTCCGATAAGGCCGTCTTGGAACCCCTCTAACATCTCCTCGGATGGTTTACTCCGGTAAGGCCGTCTAGGAAATATTCATGCATTGTTTGTTTTATCTTATTACAGGTACAAATTCCTGGTCTTCTTGGATTTCTCTCGCCTTTATACGATCCCGTGTGATCGTCGGTTTTCTGGCCTTAATACGATCCGGCGTGATCGTCGCATTCTGGACTTGGATTTCTCAGATTATCCAGAACAAATCTTCCTTCAACCAGCAAGATATGTTTTGGGGGGCAAAAATGTTGACACATTTTTGGCAAAAGCTATAACATATGGAATTCCTGAATGATAACATGCCAAAGCGGTGGAAACAACGTCAGAAGACATTGAGAGATTTGGTCAAAGTCGCATCCTCAACATAAACAGGCCCGAAACTCCTATCAGACGACCTCTTTTGCACCCGGAAACAGTGATTACAGAACTAAACTCAATAACTTTTGTAGATCTATGAGTTAGCTTCAGTTTGAGCTTCGGTTTGGCTCAATCGGACATACGGTTTGAAAGTTATGCCCATTTCCGTGAATGGGTGTAATCTAGCATCGAAGGCTCAGAACCATCACACCGGATCGCACCCATCGGCTCGCCCACGATTGGATCGCCCCCTCGGATCGCTCTCCTGCATCACGATCCGATCCGTACCGCGTCACCTTCACCGCCCGAGCACCACGACCGGATCGGCTCACCCTGTCTCCTCACAATCTGATCCCATGAAGACGAACCGACCTACAGACCTGCTGATACGCGCACTGTTTTGACCTGTTCTCAAGGCTATTTATGCTCCTACTTTCTTGGATCGCCTGCCACGCACCCCATCACGATCCGGTCAACCCAGAAGCTCTCCTACAAGTATAAATACACCATTCGAAGGCATTTTCAAGGACTTTTGGCCATTCTTCTTCACTGCTTCCTCCATTACTGAGGTGCAAGGACTTTGCACTTTCCTACAGTCAAATTCTTCTCTTTTCTACACAATTAACACGTGGATTACGTGTATAAACCCTCGTAAGCTACATCTACAGCCGTACCACTACAAAAACCTCGTGTGTCTCCTCTTTATTTACTCTTTTCTGCATTTTGTGATCTGCGATCTACATTTGGGTGTTAGGCTCGATTTTTGATCTAACATTTTGGTGCGCTAGGAAGGGGGCACACAACAACTTCAACTTCTGCTTGGATTTTTTGGCTATTGGATAAATGGCAATCAAAATGAAGAAGACAGGAACTTCCGCACACGCTGATGATGCTGACGCTGAAGACACAAGGAACGAGGCAAGCCAGGAAGCTTCCTCTCATGAATATCCTTCTGCATACCTGACCAGAGACGAGATGGATGGCGTTTTCTCTGAATTGAGAGATCAGATGGCACGAAAAGATGATCTTCTCCAGTAACAACAGGAAATGATTAACCAATTCTTTGCTTGGATGGATGGAAGGCCGAGCAACGCTCACGTCAATGGAAATGAAGCCATTGAAGCGGCACGAGTATCACCCGGACTCAGGGGCAACCCCCCCGTTCAACAGCAGAATTCGTCTCGTGATACACCTCTGGGCCGCGACCTAGATCGTGGTACACTACCAGGCTCACGAGCCGATCCCAACAACTCGCTCCCGCCTGTTCAACAACAGGCCACGACTCGTGGCGAGGCTCTAGAACCCGATCGTTTCGCCCCCCAGGCTCACGAACCAGCATCCACGAGCCAGACTCACGCACCGCCTTCCACGATCCGCGACCAAGTCGGTTCGTCTCCCTTGAACCGTGAACCGCGATCCGCACACAGCAGCTCACCAACAGCTTCCATCCTCTCCTGCATTCAACGCTGGGGGCACCAGCTCTGATTTTGGTAGTTTGCAACAGCTTTTTGAAAGCAATTGACTTGCTGATCTGATTCAATACCTCTCAAGAGGCCACACCTATCAGAATGACGTGGATGACGTCAATCACAACCCTTTCACTTTGGAAATCAGGAATTCCCGCAATCCCCCGTATTTCAAACTCCTACAGCTGGAGCCATACAATGGTAGGACAGATCCTACCGTGCATCTCATGCGCTAGAAATGACATATGGAAGTTCAATCGGCATCGGAAAACGTCCTGACAAAGTGTTTTCCCTCTTCCTGACTGAAATAGCCGCTATGTGGATTCGGCAGCTGGAAACAGAATCGATCAGCAGTTGGAACATGTTTGTCGCACGCTTCATTGAACAATTTCGGGTTCACTTTGCACGACCCAAGAACGTCATGTCTCTCACTACAATCAAGCAGAGGCACATAGAAGCTCTGCGTTCATTCCTGGAAAGATTCAACGTTGCAGCAGCAACAGTTGATCGTCCTGAACCATCGATGGTACTGATGGTAGTAGTATCCGGCGTTCTAGATAACTTGGAGTTCAAAAAATCTTTATACAAAGATCCACCACGAAACCTCAGCGAATTCTACCTTGAAGCAGATATATTCCTACGGGAAGAAGATACAACTTCTGAGAAACGCACTCTAGATGTCACCATGCTCGGAGATTGAGAACCGCCCAATCCTAGAAAAGGCAACGACAAGGGTAAAGGAAAGACCCCTGCTACAAATGATCGTAATGCTCCACCCCGGAGAGGGTCCAGATACGACAAATACACTGAATTGAACGACACTCTGAGCAACATATACGTGGATACAGGAGGTGCCGCCTCATATCCAAGGCCTCCCAAGTGGGAGCCAACGCTAGCACAACGCAATTCCGGAAGACATTGCATATTTCATGACATGGACGGTCATAACACCGATGACTGCAGACATTTGCGAGAACTTATCGAGGATCGGGTCAGGCGAGGAGAACTACCCGAGTACATCATTCATCCAATAGCGCCCACACCTGCGCTATCACCACCGACTCCCCGTAGAGGGAACGATCCCGGATCGAACAATCATGGGCTTATCATTAACTGAACCAACTCAGCGGATCTCTTCAGTTTGCTAGACTCCGGTCCATAGTTCATGTTTTTAGGTTTTTAGGCGACCTCTAGCCCTCCTTTGTTTTCCCTGCATGTAATAAGAGCCGTCACATAAGCCCACACGTGCTAAACCGAATTGTGGTCTCCAGTCGTGTCCGGCAAACGACCGCTTCATATTCATGAATTAGTAATAAGCATTGAGCTCCGGCTCCCAACTGGATCCGTCCAGCACAAACATGAGCTCCAGCTCACAACTGGATCCGTCCAGTATAAATAAATTCTCATGTGCTTTTCCTTGATCGTCTTACTCCGGTAAGGCCATCTTGGAACCTCATGTGCTTTTCCTTTGTCGTCTTACTCCAATAAGGCCGTCTTGGAACTTTTATGGCATTTCCTTGGTCGTCTTACTCCGATAAGGCCGTCTTGGAACCCCTCTAACATCTCCTCGGATGGTTTACTCTGGTAAGGCCATCCAGGAAATATTCTTGCAGTGTTTATTTTATCTTATTGCAGGTACAAATTCCTGGTCTTCATGAATTTCTATGGCCTTAATACGATCCCGTGTGATCGTCGGTTTTCTGGCCTTAATACGATCCGGCGTGATCGTCGCATTCTGGACTTGGATTTCTCAGATTATCCAGAACACATCTTCCTTCAACCAGCAAGATATGTTCTGGGGGGCAAACATGTTGATACATTTTTTGGCAAAAGCTATCACACATGGAGTTCCTGAATGATAACATTCCCAAGCGGTTGAAACAACGTCAGAAGACATTGAGAGATTTGGTCAAAGTCGCATCCTCAACATAAACAGGCCCGAAACTCCTATCAGACGACCTCTTTTGCTCCCGAGTATAGCGATTACGGAACTAAGGTCAGTAACTTTTGTAGATCTCTTTGTTAGCTTCATTTTGAGCTTCGGTTTGGCTCAATCGGACTTACGGTTTGAAAGTTATGCCCATTTCCGTGAATGGGTGTCATTTAGCATCGAAGACTCAGAACCATCGCACCGGATAGCTCCCATTGGCTCACCCACGATTGGATCGCCCCCTCGGATCGCACTCCTGCATCACGATCCGATCCGTACTTCGTCACCTTCAGCGCCCGAGCACCACGACCGGATCGGCTCGCCCTGTCTCCTCACGATCCGATCCCATGATGACGAACCGACCTACAGACCTACTGATACGCGCACTGTTTTGACCTGTTCTCAATGCTATTTATGGTCCTACTTTCTTGGATCGCCTGCCACGTACCCCATCATGATTCGGTCAACCCAGAAGCTCTCCTACAGCTATAAATACACCATTCGAAGGCATTTTCAAGGACTTTTGGCCATTCTACTTCACTGCTTCCACCATTACTGAGATGCAAGGACTTTGCACTTTCCTACAGTCAAATTCTTTTCTTTTCTACACCATTAACATGTGGATTACATGTATAAACCCTTGTAATCTCAATTAACTCATGGATTGTGCGCCTGCATGTAACTGATTCTTGTAATCTGTCAGTATTACAATAAGATTATAAAGTGGACGTAGGCTACATCTACAGCCGTACAACTATAAAAACCTCGTGTGTCTCCTCTTTATTTACTCTCTTCTGCATTCTGTGATCTGTGATCTGCATTTGGGTGTTAGGCTCAATTTTTGATCTAACATTTTGGCGCGCTAGGAAGGGGGCATACGACAACTTCAACTTCTGCTTGGATTTTTTGGCTATTGGATAAATGGCATTCAAAAGGAAGAAGACAGGAACTTCCGCACACGCTGATAATGCTGACGCTGAAGACAGAAGGAACGAGGCAAGCCAAGAAGCTTCCTCTCATGAAGATCCTTCTGCATACCTGACCAGAGATGAGATGGATGGCGTTCTCGCTGAATTGAGAGATCAGATGGCACGGCAAGATGATCTCCTCCAGAAACAACAGGAAATGATTAACCAATTCTTTGCTCGGATGGATGGAAGGCCGAGCAACGCTCAAGTCACTGGAAACGAAGCCATTGAAGCGACTCGAGTATCACCCGGACTCGGGGGCAACCCCCCCCCCCCCCCCGTTCAACAGCAGAATTCGCCTCGTGATACACCTCTGGACCGCGACCCGGATCGTGGTACACTACCAGGCTCACGAGCCGATCCCAACAACTCGCTCCCGCCTGTTCAACAATAGGCCACGGCTTGTGGCGGGGCTCTAGAACCCGACCGTTTCGCCCCCCAGGCTCACGAGCCAGACTCACACACCGCCTTCCATGATCCGCGACTGAGTCGGGTCGCCCCCCTCGAACCGTGAACCGCGACCCGCGATCCACACACAGCAGCTCACCAACAGCATCTATCCTCTCCTGCATTCAACGCTGGGGGCACCAGCTATGATTTTGGTAGTTTGCGACAGCTTTTTGAATGCAATCGACTTGCTGATCTGATTAAATGCCTCTCGAGAGGCCATACCTATCAGAATGACGTGGATGACGTCAATCACAACCCATTCACTCAGGAAATCAGGAATTCCCACAATCCCCCATATTTCAAACTCCCACAGCTGGAGCCATACAATGGTAGGACAGATCCTACAGTGCATCTCATGCGTTAGAAACGACATATGGAAGTTCAATCGGCATCGGAAAACGTCATGGCAAGGTGTTTTTCCCTCTTCCTGACTGACATAGCCGCTATGTGGATTCGGCAGCTTGAAACAGAATCGATCAGCAGTTGGAACATGTTGGTCGCACGCTTCATTGAACAATTTCGGGTTCACATTGCACGACCCAAGAACGTCATGTCTCTCACTACAATCAAGCAGAGGCCCAGAGATGCCCTGCGTTCATTCCTGGAAAGACTCAACGTTGCAGCAGCATCAGTTGATCGCCCTGAACCGTCGATGGTACTAATGGCAGTAGTATCTGGCGTTCTAGATAACTCGGACTTCAAAAAATCTTTGTACAAAGATCCATCGTGAAACCTCAGCGAATTCTACCTTGAAGCAGATAGATTCCTGCGGTAAGAAGATGCAACTTCTGAGAAATGCACTCTCGATGACAACATGCTCGGAGATGGAGAACCGCCCAATCCTGGAAAAGGCAATGACAAGGGTAAAGGAAAGACCCCTGCTACAAATGATCGTAATGCTCCACCCCGGAGAGGGTCCAGATACGAGAAATACACTGAATTGAACGACACTCTGAGCAACATATACGTGGATACAGGAGGTGCCGCCTCATATCCAAGGCCTCCATAGAGGGGGCCAATGTTAGCACAATGCAACTCTGGAAGACATTGCATATTTCATGACATGGACGGTCATAACACCGACGACTGCAGACATTTGCGAGAACTTATCGAGGATCGGGTCAGGCGAGGAGAATTACCCGAGTACGTCATTCAACCAATAGCGCCTACACGTGCGCTACCACCACCGACTCTCCGGAGAGGTAACGATCCTGGATCGAGCAATCGCAGGCTTATCATAAACTGAACCCACTCAGCGGATCTCTTGAGTTTGCCAGACTCCGGTCCATAGTTCATGTTTTTAGGTTTTTAGGCGACCTCTCGCCCTCCTTTGTTTTCCCTGCATGTAATAAGAGCCACCACATCAGCCCACACGCGTGGAACCGAATTGTTGTCTCCAGTCGTGTCTGACAAACGACCGCTGCATTTTCATGAATTAGTAATAAGCAATGAGCTCCGGCTCCCAACTGGATCCGTCCAGCACAAACATGAGCTCCGGCTCCCAACTGGATCCGTCCGGTATAAATAAATTCTCATGTGCTTTTCCTTGATCGTCTTACTCCGGTAAGGCCGTGTTGGAACCTCATGTGCTTTTCCTTGGTCGTCTTACTCCGGTAAGGCCGTCTTGGAACTTTCATGGCATTTCCTTGGTGGTCTTACTCCGATAAGGCCGTCTTGGAACCCCTCTAACATCTCCTCGGATGGTTTACTCCGGTAAGGCCGTGTAGGAAATATTCTTGCATTGTTTATTTTATCTTATTGTAGGTACAAATTCTTGGTCTTCTTGGATTTCTCTGTCCTTAATACGATCCCGTGTGATCGTCGGTTTTCTGGCCTTAATACGATCCGGCGTGATCGTCGCATTCTGGACTTGGATTTCTCAGATTATCCAGAACACATCTTCCTTCAACCAACAAGATATGTTATGGGGGGCAAACATGTTGAGACATTTTTTGGCAAAAGCTATCACACATGGAGTTCCTGAATGATAACATGCCCAAGCGGTGGAAAGAACGTTAGAAGACAATGAGAGATTTGGTCAAAATCGCATCCTCAACGTAAAATGGCCCGAAAACCCTATAAGACGACCTCTTTTTGGTCCGAAAACAGCGATTACGGAGCTGAGCTCGGTAACTTTTGTAGATCTCTGAGTTATCTTCAGTTTGGCTCAATCGGACTTACGGTTTGAAAGTTATGCCCATTTCCGTGAATAGGTGTAATCTCGCATCGAAGACTCAGAACCATCGCACCAGATCGCTCCCATTGGCTCGCCCGCGATTGGATCGGCCCCTCGGATCGCACTCCTGCATCACGATCCGATCCGTACTGCGTCACCTTTAGCGCCCGAGCACCACGACCGGATCGGCTCGCCCTGTCTCCTCATGATCTGATCCCATGAACACGAACCAACCTTCAGACCTGCTGATACGCGCACAGTTTTGACCTGTTCTCAAGGCTATTTATGCTCCTACTTACTTGGATCGCCTGCCACGTACCCCATCACGATCCGGTCAACCCAGATGCTCTCTTACAGCTATAAATACACCATTCGAAGGCATTTTCAAGGACTTTTGGCCATTCTTCTTCACTGCTTCCACCATTACTGAGGTGGAAGGACTTTGCACTTTCCTACAGTCAAATTCTTCTCTTTTCTACACAATTAACACGTGGATTACGTGTATAAACCCTTGTAATCTCAATTAACACACGGATTGTGTGCCTGCATGTAACAGATTCTTGTAATCTGTCAGTATAACAATAAGATTATAAAGTGGACGTAGGCTACATCTACAGCCGTACCACTATAAAAACCTCGTGTGTCTCCTCTTTATTTACTCTTTTCAGCATTCTGTGATCTGTGATCTGCATTTGGGTGTTAGGCTTAATTTTTGATCTAACATTTTGGCGCGCCAGGAAGGGGGCACACGACAACTTCAACATCTGCTTGGATTGGCTATTTGATAAATGGCATTCAAAATGAAGAAGACATGAACTTCCGCACATGCTGATGATGCTGACACTGAAGACACAAGGAACGAGGCATGCCAGGAAGCTTCCTCTCATGCAGATCCTTCTGTAGACCTGACCAGAGATGAGATGGATGGCGTTCTCGCTGAATTGAGAGATCAGATGGCACGACAAGAAGATCTCCTCCAGAAACAACAAGAA
This sequence comes from Allium sativum, assembly GCA_030737875.1. Classification (NCBI taxonomy): domain Eukaryota; kingdom Viridiplantae; phylum Streptophyta; class Magnoliopsida; order Asparagales; family Amaryllidaceae; genus Allium; species Allium sativum. The sequence goes on along the minus strand of CM060923.1, from coordinate 604,720,512 downwards.
ATGTTTAACCAATTTTTTGCTCGGATGGATGGAAGGCCGAGCAACGCTCAAGACACCGGAAACAAAGACATTGAAGCGGCTCGAGTATTACCCGGACTCGGGGGCAACCCCCCCGTTCAACAGCAGAATTCGTCTCGTGATACACCTCTGGACCGCGACCCGGATCGTGGTACACAACCAGGCTCACGAGCCGATCCCAACAACTCGCTCTCGCCTGTTCAACAACAGGCCACGGCTCGTGACGGGGCTCTAGAACCCGATCGTTTCGCCCCCCAGGCTCACGAACCGTCATCTACGAGCCAAACTCACGCACCGCCCTCCACGATCCACGACTGAGTCGGGTCGCCCCCCTTGAACCGTGAACCGCTATCCGCACACGACATCTCACCAACAGCTTCCATCCTCTCCTGCATTCAACGATGGGGCACCATCTCTGATTTTGGTAGTTTGCAACAGCTTTTTGAAGGCAATCGACTCCTTGATCTGATTCAACGCCTCTCGGGAGGCCACACCTATCAGAATGACGTGGATGACGTCAATCACAACCCATTCACTCAGGAAATCAGGAATTCCCGCAATCCCCCGGATTTCAAACTCCCGCAGCTGGAGCCATACAATGACAGGACAAATCCTACCGTGCATCTCATGCGCTAGAAACGACATATGGAAGTTCAATCGGCATCGGAAAACGTCATGGCAAAGTGTTTTCCCTTCTTCCTGACTGACATAGCCGCTATGTGGATTCGGCAGCTGGAAACAGAATCGATCAGCAGTTGGAACATGTTGGTCGCAAGCTTCATTGAACAATTTCGGGTTCACATTGCACGACCCAAGAACGTCATGTCTCTCACCACAATCAAGCAGAGGCCCAGAGAATCTCTGCGTTCATTCCTGGAAAGATTCAACGTTGCAGCAACATCAGTTGATCGCCCTGAACAATCGATGGTACTGATGGCAGCAGTATCCGACGTTCTAGATAAATCGGAGTTCAAAAAATCTTTGTACAAAGATCCACCGCGAAACCTCAGTGAATTCTACCTTGAAGCAGATAGATTCCTGCGGGAAGAAGATGCAACTTCTGAGAAACGCACTCTCGATGTCAACATGCTCGGAGATGGAGAACTGCCCAATCCTGGAAAAGGCAATGACAAGGGTAAAGGAAAGACCCCTGCTACAAATGATCGTAATGCTCCACCCCGGAGAGGGTCCAGATACGACAAATACACTGAATTGAACGACACTCTGAGCAGCATATACGTGGATACAGGAGGTGCCGCCTCATATCCAAGGCCTCCCAAGAGGGAACCAACGCTAGCACAACGCAACTCCGGAAGACATTGCATATTTCATGACATGGACGGTCATAACACCGATGACTGTAGACATTTGCGAAAACTTATTGAGAATCGGGTCAGGCGAGGAGAACTACCCGAGTACGTCATTCAAACAACAGCGCCCACACCTGCGCTACCACCACCGACTCCCCGGAGAGGGAACGAACTCGGGTCGAGCAATCACGGGCTTATCATTAACTGAACCCACTCAGCGGATCTCTTCAGTTTGCTGGACTCCGGTCCATAGTTCATGTTTTTAGGTTTTTAGGCGACCTTTCGCCCTCCTTTGTTTTCCCTGCATGTAATAAGAGCCATCACATCAGCCCACACGCGCGGAACCGAATTGTTGTCTCCAGTCGTGTCCGGCAAACGACCGCTACATTTTCATGAATTAGTAATAAGCATTGGCTCCGGCTCCCAACTGGATCCGTCCAGCACAAACATGAGCTTCGGCTCCCAACTAGATCCGTCCAATATAAATAAATTCTCATATGGTTTTCCTTGGTCGTCTTACTCCTGTAAGGCCGTCTTGGAACCTCATGTGCTTTTCCTTGGTCGTCTTACTCCGGTAAGGCCATCTTGGAACTTTCATGGCATTTCCTTGGTCGTCTTACTCCGATAAGGCTGTCTTGGAACCCCTCTAACATCTCCTCGGATGGTTTACTCCGTTAAGGCCGTGTAGGAAATATACTTGCATTGTTTATTTTATCTTATTGTAGGTACAAATTCCTGGTCTTCTTGGATTTCTCTGGGCTTAATACGATCCCGTGTGATCGTCGGTTTTCTGGCCTTAATACGATCCGGTGTGATCGTCGCATTCTGGACTTGGATTTCTCAGATTATCCAGAACACATCTTCCTACAACCAGCAAGATATGTTCTGGGGGGCAAACATGTTGACACATTTTTTTGCAAAAGCTATCACACATGGAGTTCCTGAATGATAACATGCCCAAGCGGTGGAAAGAACATCAGAAGACATTGAGAAATTTGGTCAAAATCGCATCCTCAACATAAACAGGCTTGAAACTCCTATCAGACAACCTCTTTTGGGTCCTAAAATAGCGATTATGGAGTTGAGCTTAGTAACTTTTGTAGATCTCTGAGTTATCTTCAGTTTGAGCTTCGGTTTGGCTCAATCGGACTTACGGTTTGAAAGTTATGCCCATTTCCGTGAATGGGTGTAATCTAGCATCGAAGACTCAAAACCATCGCACCGGATCGCTCCAATCGGCTCACCCACGATTGTATCGCCCCCTCGGATCGCACTCCTGCATCACGATCCGATCCTTACCGCGTCACCTTCAGCGCCCGAGCACCACGACCGGATCGGCTCGCCCTTTCTCCTCACGATCTGATCCCATGAACACGAACCGAACTTCTGACCTGCTGATACGCGCACTGTTTTGACCTGTTCTCAAGGCTATTTATGCTCCTACTTTCTTGGATCGCCTGCCACGTACCGCATCACGATCCGGTCAACCCAGAAGCTCTCCTACATCTATAAATACACCATTCGAAGGCATTTTCAAAGACTTTTGGTCATTCTTCTTCACTGCTTCCACCATTACTGAGGTGCAAGGATTTTGCACTTTCCTACAGTCAAATTCTTCTCTTTATAAACAATTAACACGTGGATTACGTGTATAAACCCTTGTAATCTCAATTAACACACGGATTGTGTGCCTGCATGTAACAGATTCTTGTAATCTGTCAGTATAACAATAAGATTATAAAGTGGACGTTGGCTACATCTACAGCCGTACCACTATAAAAACCTCGTGTGTCTCCTCTTTGTTTACTATTTTCTGCATTCTGTGATCTGTGATCTGCATTTGGGTGTTAGGCCCAATTTTTGATCTAACATTTTGGCGTGCCAGGAAGGGGGCACACGACAACTTCAACTTCTGCTTGGATTTTTTGGCTATTGGATAAATGGCAATCAAAAGGAAGAAGACAGGAACTTCCGCAAACGCTGATGATGCTGACGCTGAAGACACAAGGAACGAGGCAAGCCAGGAAGTTTCCTCTCATGAAGATCCTTCTTCATACCTGACCAGAGACGAGATGGATGGCGTTCTCGCTGAATTGAGAGATCAGATGGCACGACAAGTAGAAACAACAGGAAATGATTAACGAATTCTTTGCTCGGATGGATGGAAGGCCGAGCAACGCTCAAGACACTGGAAACGAAGCAATTGAAGCGGCTCGAGTATCACCCGGACTCGGGGGCAACCCCCCCATTCAACAGCAGAATTCGTCTCGTGATACACCTCTGGACCACGACCCAGATCGTGGTACACTACCGGGCTCACGAGCCGATCCCAACAACTCGCTCCCGCCTATTCAACAACAGGCCACGGCTCGTGACGGGGCCCTAAAACCCGATCGTTTCGCCCCCCAGAGTCACGAACCGTCATCTGCGAGCCAGACTCACACACCGCCTTCCACGATCCACGACCGAGTCAGGTCGCCCCCCTCGAACCGTGAACCGCGACCCGCGATCTGCACACAGCAGCTCATCAACAGCTTCCATCCTCTCTTGCATTCAATGCTGGGGGCACCAGCTCTGATTTTGGTAGTTTGCAACAGCTTTTTGAAGGCAATCGACTCCCTGATCTGATTCAACGCCTCTCGAGAGGCCACACCTATCAGAATGACGTGGACGACGTCAATCACAACCCATTTACTCAAGAAATCAGGAATTCCCACAATCCCCCGGATTTCAAACTCCCACAGGTGGAGCCATACTACGGCAGGACAAATCCTACCGTGCATCTCATGCGCTAGAAATGACATATGGAAGTTCAATCGGCATCGTAAAACGTCATGGCAAAGTGTTTTCCCCTCTTCCTGACTGACATAGCCGCTATGTGGATTTGCCAACTGGAAACAGAATCGATCATCAGTTGGAACATGTTGGTCGCGCGCTTCATTGAACAATTTCGGGTTCACATTGCACGACCCAAGAACGTCATGTCTCTCACCACAATCAAGCAGAGGCCCAGAGAAGCTCTGCGTTCATTCCTGGAAAGATTCAACGTTTCAGCAGCATCAGTTGATCGCCCTGAACCATCGACGGTATTGATGGCAGCAGTATCCGGCGTTCTAGATAACTCGGAGTTCAAAAAATCTTTGTACAAAGATCCACCGCGAAACTTCAGCGAATTCTACCTTGAAGGAGATAGATTCCTGTGGGAAGAAGATGCAACTTCTGAGAAATGCACTCTCGATGTCAACATGCTCGGAGATGGAGAACCGCTCAATCCTGGAAAAGGCAATGACAAGGGTAAAGGAAAGACCCCTTCTACAAATGATCGTAATGCTCCACCCCGGAGAGGGTCCAGATACGACAAATACACTGAATTGAATGACACTCTGAGCAACATATACGTGGATACAGGAGGTGCCGCCTCATATCCAAGGCCTCCCAAGAGGGAGCCAACGCTAGCACAATGCAACTCAGGAAGACATTGCATATTTCATGACATGGACGGTTATAACACCGATGACTGCAGACATTTGCGAGAACTTATCGAGGATCGGGTCAGGCGAGGAGAACTACCCGAGTACGTCATTCAACCAACAGCGCTCACACCTGCGCTACCACCAACGACTCCTCGGAGAGGGAACGATCCCGGATCGAACAATCGCGGGCTTATCATTAACTGAACCCACTCAGCGGATCTCTTTAGTTTGCTGGGCTCCGGTCCATAGTTCATGTTTTTAGGTTTTTAGGCGACCTCTCGCCCTCCTTTGTTTTCCCTGCATGTAATAAGAGCCGTCACATCAGCCCACACGCGCGGAACCGAATTGTTGTCTCCAGTCGTGTCCGGCAAACGACCGCTACATTTTCATGAATTAGTAATAAGCACTGGCTCCGGCTCCCAACCGGATCCGTCCAGCACAAACATGAGCTTCGGCTCCCAACTAGATCCGTCCAATATAAATAAATTCTCATGTGGTTTTCCTTGGTCGTCTTACTCCTGTAAGGCCGTCTTGGAACCTCATGTGCTTTTCCTTGGTCGTCTTACTCCGGTAAGGCCATCTTGGAACTTTCATGGCATTTCCTTGGTCGTCTTACTCCGATAAGGCCGTCTTGGAACCCCTCTAACATCTCCTCGGATGGTTTACTCCGTTAAGGCCGTGTAGGAAATATTCTTGCATTGTTTATTTTATCTTATTGCAGGTACAAATTCCTGGTCTTCTTGGATTTCTCTGGCCTTAATACGATCCCGTGTGATCGTCGGTTTTCTGGCCTTAATACGATTCGGCGTGATCGTCGCATTCTGGACTTGGATTTCTCAGATTATCCAGAACACATCTTCCCACAACCAGCAAGATATGTTCTGGGGGGCAAACATGTTGACACATTTTTTTGCAAAAGCTATCACACATGGAGTTCCTGAATGATAACATGCCCAAGCGGTGGAAAGAACGTCAGAAGACATTGAGAAATTTGGTCAAAATCGCATCCTCAACATAAACAGGCCCGAAACTCCTATCAGACGACCACTTTTGGGTCCTAAAATAGCAGTTATGGAGTTGAGCTCAGTAAATTTTGTAGATCTCTGAGTTATCTTCAGTTTGAGCTTCGGTTTGGCTCAATCGGACTTACGGTTTGAAAGTTATGCCCATTTCCGTGAATGGGTGTAATCTAGCATCGAAGACTCAAAACCATCGCACCGGATCGCTCCCATCGGCTCACCCACGATTGGATCGCCTCCTCGGATTGCACTCCTGCATCACGATCCGATCCTTACCGCGTCACCTTCAGCGCCCGAGCACCACGACCGGATCGGCTCGCCCTTTCTCCTCACCATCTGATCCCATGAACACGAACCGAACTTCTGACCTTCTGATACGCGCACTGTTTTGACCAGTTCTCAAGGGTATTTATGCTCCTACTTTCTTGGAACGCCTGCCACGTACCGCATCACGATCCGGTCAACCCAGAAGCTCTCTTACATCTATAAATACACCATTCGAAGGCATTTTCAAGGACTTTTGGTCATTCTTCTTCACTGCTTCCACCATTACTGAGGTGCAAGGATTTTGCACTTTCCTACAGTCAAATTCTTCTCTTTCTAAACAATTAACACGTGGATTACGTGTATAAACCCTTATAATCTCAATTAACACATGGATTGTGTGCCTGCATGTAACAGATTCTTGTAATCTGTCAGTATAACAATAAGATTATAAAGTTGACGTTGGCTACATCTACAGCCGTACCACTATAAAAACCTCGTGTGTCTCCTCTTTGTTTACTCTTTTCTGCATTCTGTGATCAGTGATCTGCATTTGGGTGTTAGGCCCAATTTTTGATCTAGCATTTTGGCGTGCCAGGAAGGGGGCACACGACAACTTCAACTTCTGCTTGGATTTTTTGGCTATTGGATAAATGGCAATCAAAAGGAAGAAGACAGGAACTTCCGCACACGCTGATGATGTTGACACTGAAGACACAAGGAACGAGGCAAGCCAGGAAGTTTCCTCTCATGAAGAACCTTCTACATACCTGACCAGAGACGAGATGGATGGCGTTCTCGCTAAATTGAGAGATCAGATGGCACGACAAGAAGAAACAACAGGTAATGATTAACCAATTCTTTGCTCGGATGGATGGAAGGCCGAGCAACGCTCAAGACACTGGAAACGAAGCAATTGAAGCGGCTCGAGTATCACCCGGACTCGGGGGCAACCCCCCCATTCAACAGCAGAATTCGTCTCGTGATACACCTCTGGACCACGACCCGGATCGTGGTACACTACCGGGATCACGAGCCGATCCCAACAACACGCTCCCGCCTATTCAACAACAGGCCACGGCTCGTGACGGGGCTCTAGAACCCGATCGTTTCGCCCCCCAGGCTCACGAACCATCATCTGCGAGCCAGACTCACACACCGCCTTCCACGACCGAGTCAGGTCGCCCCCCTCAAAACGTGAACCGCGACCCGCGATCTGCACACAGCAGCTCACCAACAGCTTCCATCCTCTCTTGCATTCAATGCTGGGGGCACCAGCTCTGATTTTGGTAGTTTGCAACAGCTTTTTGAAGGCAATCGACTCCCTAATCTGATTCAACGCCTTTCGAGCGGCCACACCTATCAGAATGACGTGGACGATGTCAATCACAACCCATTTACTCAAGAAATCAGGAATTCCCACAATCCCCCGGATTTCAAACTCCCACAGGTGGAGCCATACTACGGCAGGACAAATCCTACCGTGCATCTCATGCGCTAGAAATGACATATGGAAGTTCAATCGGCATCGTACTACGTCATGGCAAAGTGTTTTCCCCTGTTCCTGACTGACATAGCCGCTATGTGGATTTGGCAACTGGAAACAGAATCGATCAGCAGTTGGAACATGTTGGTCGCGCGCTTCATTGAACAATTTCGGGTTCACATTGCACGACCCAAGAACGTCATGTCTCTCACCACAATCAAGCAGAGGCCCAGAGAAGCTCTGCGTTCATTCCTGGAAAGATTCAACATTTCAGCAGCATCAGTTGATCACCCTGAACCATCGTTGGTATTGATGGCAGCAGTATCCGGCGTTCTAGATAACTCGGAGTTCAAAAAATCTTTGTACAAAGATCCACCGCGAAACTTCAGCGAATTCTACCTTGAAGGAGATAGATTCCTGCGAGAAGAAGATGCAACTTCTGAGAAACGCACTCTCGGTGTCAACATGCTCGGAGATGGAGAACCGCTCAATCCGGGAAAAGGCAATGACAAGGGTAAAGGAAAGACCCCTTCTACAAATGATCGTAATGCTCCACCCCGGAGAGGGTCCAGATACGACAAATACACTGAATTGAACGACACTCTGAGCAACATATACGTGGATACAGGAGGTGCCGCTTCATATCCAAGGCCTCCCAAGAGGGAGCCAACGCTAGCACAATACAACTCAGGAAGACATTGCATATTTCATGACATGGACGGTTATAACACCGATGACTGCAGACATTTGCGAGAACTTATCGAGGATCGGGTCAGGCGAGGAGAACTACCCGAGTACGTCATTCAACCAACAGCGCTCACACCTGCGCTACCACCACCGACTCCTCGGAGAGGGAACGATCCTGGAACGAACAATCGCGGGCTTATCATTAACTGAACCCACTCAGCGGATCTCTTCAGTTTGCTGGGCTCCGGTCCATAGTTCATGTTTTTAGGTTTTTAGGCGACCTCTCGCCCTCCTATGTTTTCCTTGCATGTAATAAGAGACGTCACATCATCCCACACGCGCGGAACCGAATTGTGGTCTCCAGTCGTGTCCGGCAAACGACCGCTGCATTTTCATGAATTAGTAATCAGCATTGAGCTCCGGCTCCCAACTGGATCCGTCCAGCACAAACATGAGCTCTGGCTCCCAACTGGATCCGTCCAGTATAAATAAATTATCATGTGCTTTTCCTTGGTCTTACTCCGGTAAGGCCATCTTGGAACCTCATGTGCTTTTCCTTGGCCGTCTTACTCCGGTAAGGCCGTCTTGGAACTTTCATGGCATTTCCTTGGTCGTCTTACTCCGATAAGGCCGTCTTGGAACCCCTCCAACATCTCCTTGGATGGTTTATGTTGGCTAGCTTTTTGACCAAGCCACCGAGGTTCACTCACAAGAAGAAAGTATGAAACTGCGTTCCTAAAGTCCATGAAGGATCAGATCACACCAGAGGGTCGCCCCTCACGGATCGCCCCCTATTGGATCGCCCCCATTGCATCAGCGATCCGACTACTTCTACACGACTCGATCCGTACATACCCTACTACCCAGCACTGACCGATCCGATCCCCCGATGCACAGCGAAGCCTCTGACCTGTTCAAGCACGAGCTAGTCTTCGGCGATCCGAGATGCACGGATCTAGCGACACGTGTCCCCAACTGTCACTTTGACCAATTCCTCCTCCTTGCTCGATCCGATATTTAAGGGGATCGCGATACCTGTCCACAACGGCTAATTTGACTAATTCTTCATCAAGCTGCGATACGATCCGATATTCTCGGGATCTGTGCCACGTGTGACCGTGATCCGCCTGACAAAATCAGCTATAAATAGCCCAGAGTTTGGCATTTTTCAGGATCTTTTGGCCTATTGAGCACTGATTCCGCCATTACTGTCATACCACTATTTCTTGTTAGTTTTATTACGAGATTACTGAGGGAAATTACAATTGCAAAAGTGAGTTTGAGAGAAATCATTGATTGAACTAGCATTCAAAGTATAATCGATAACGTATAAAGTGGACATAGGCTCGTTAACGCCGAACCACTGTAAATTCTGTGTGTTTTCTGCTTTTTCTTCATTCTCCAGTTATAATTCTTTACGAATCAGAACAATTTGGGTGTTGGGTCCAAATTTTGATCTAACATTTTGGTGCTTTCACTGAGAAAACAGTCCCAAAACTTCACTATTCAGATTTTTTAAGATTCCTGCGACGTTTGATATCATGGCTGGAAAGAAGTCTAAGAAAGCGCGGGCTTCGCAGGCGAATGAAGTCGCGAATGAAATGGTTGGCGAAAGTGCACACGAGCAGGTCATTGAGGGGGTCATGGATCACGAGGACAGGGGGGCGACCCGAGCCAATCTAGGTGCCACGATCCGACTTGAGGGTGGCGCTGCAAACTGCGAAGCTGAAGGGGTTGTTACTCGATCCCGTGATAACGCCCCGAATCCTCCGCATACCGTGACCACGAACCTATCCCGGGGGGCGCTGCGAGCCACCAACCTCGATCCACAGCGATCCAAATTGATGACCAGACTACAACTTGACCTGGAAAGGAGCCTATGGCTCGCTTCTACCATCCTGGCCCCTCCGCTCGACCTGGCTCAAGCTCTTTGCGCATAAGGGAAGACGATGATGATCAATATGACCCTTCTGCTCCCGTTACTGAGGGGATCTCTCTTGCTTTTCCGAAATGTGGGAGAAGCTGTTTGATGAATTGGCTGCTCAAAGGCAGGAGAGCTCCATTCTGCGACAGAACTTGACCGCTATGGATAGAAGGCTTAATGATCTCGTATGGCAAAGGACGCCCCCTGTTCGTCCGCTCACCCCAGAATACTCTTCTTCGTTAGAGGAATCGCCGAGACCTCCGCGGCGACCATATGAGAGGCCTGAAAACATAGAGCAGCTTCGATTTGGAACCCTGCCATCACGGGAAGAAGAGGCACTGGGGGCAGGGCCCTCAAACCGCAATATGAGTGATCGTGCCGCGACTCCCAGAACTCGAGGCGTGGACAGCCCTGTTCAGAATAGACTAGCTCAGCCACGTCGCCGTACAAATGCTCATGGTAACAGGGGGTAGCGAAGCCCAATCCGAGCCCCGGATTTCGTGACCGCTCCTGGAAGAGAGATTAGAGAACCCCACCAAGCAAGAAGCGCTGACCCCGAGCCTCCACTGACCAGTGCAAATGTTGCAGCCATGATCCATCAAATTCTGGCAGATAGCCGTGGATGACGGAATGAAGATTGGGGAATTGACCGCAGTCACACTCCTTTCACTAATGACATTTTAGATGCAACGTTCCCGAGGCGCTTCAACATGCCGCAGATGAATCGTTACGCGGGCAGATCTGATCCCGTCCAGCATTTGATGAGATATTCTTGGTCAATGACCGCTGCCGCAGCTTCTGACGCTGTCAAGTGCAAAGCATTTCCCATATTCTTGGAGGACTTAGCATTATTATGGTTTATTCGCTTACCAGCAAGATCAATTTACAACTTCAGGGAGTTGAGTGAAAGGTTTGTAGAACAGTTCCGCATCTATGCACAAAAGACGCAGAGTGTGATTGACTAGTTCTTGTCAAGCAACGACCAGGCGAGAGTTTGAGGGTGTATCTAGACCATTTCAACCTGGCCGCTACTGAAGTTAAAGATCCCCATGAGCCAACTGTTGTGGCAGCCCTAATTGATGGGGTAGATAAAGACACTGAATTTGGGAGATACCTGGCCGGCAAGCCACCTCATACTAGAGAATTATTCTACGAAAATGCTAACGTGCACTTACGTCGGGAGGAAGTATATGCTAACCAAAAGGCAAAAACGGCCGATAAAGAGGAAATCCAGAGCAATGTCGCCATTAAACAGATAGGAGACAGCTCGGGGAAGGTCGAGTTTAATGTCGAAAATCGGAATCAGGGTGGTCGTCAGTCAGGAAACAATGATAATAACAGTAATGGCAACAACTGGAAGAGGAATCGAGGGAACGACTCCCAGAGAAGGACTCCTCCCAGGTCTTTTGAGAGTTATACGCCAATAAACGATACTTTGGAAAATATCTTCATGGATTCGTACAACGTCCTCCAAAATAAAAGGCCTCCTCCCAGAGAGTCGATGGAGAAAGAGCGTGAAACGGGGAAGTTTTGTCTCTTTCATTAGATTCATGGCCATTCGACAAATGAATGCCGTCACCTAAGAGATGTAGTCGAGAGGCTTCTCCGATAAGGAAAATTGGATGAATACAGAGTGACGCCCAGAGATAGGGGCAAGCCGTACAGACCCCAAATCAGAACCAGAATCAACCTGCTGTCAGGCCAACTGCCTAGCAAAAGGGAATGGACCTTGTTATCAATACCATAATCGGAGGGCTTTATCTCGCCGGACACGGTTCCAAGGCATTGGATCAGTATGTCAATGCAGCCAAGCAACACTTCGAGGTAGGGGAGTGTAGCAACCCCGAGGATAACGTCCCGGTAAAGCAACAAAAGATGATGTCCGATGATGTCGTTTTCCGCGAACGAGAAAGCATTGGAGTCCATGCTCCGACCGAAGATCCATTTGTAATCACAGTACCTATTGGCCCAGCCACTGTTCATAAAGTTTTGGTGGACAACGGGAGTTCCGTCAATATTCTTTTCAAAAGGACATTCGACCAAATGAACCTCGAGATAAAAGACTTGAAGCCCTGTCAGGGATGGATCCGTGGATTTAACGGAGCCTCCACCGCTCCAATGGGTTATGTAGAGCTACCAGTTACGCTTGGGGAAGGAGAACGCCAGAGAGTGAGAATCCTTCCCTTCGTGGTTTTGGATATTGAATCACCCTATAATGCTTTCTTGGGCCGACCGGCCCTCGCAAAGTTTAGAGCCTGTATAGCCCCCGGTGCTTGTTATTGAAGTTTCCTACCGAAGCTGGTATTGGTGTTGTTAGAGGAGATCAGGTTGCCGCACGAGCATGTTATATTGCAGAGCTAAAGCTACTCCGCAACGGAGGGGACATAGAAACCAAGGGCGCTTCTCAACCCACAAGGGCGGAGACCTTATTGCAATTAAAGAGGATAACCGTAGGAGAGTCGCTGTAACAACCCTGAATTTTGGGGCCAATTTAAAATTTTAAATTTAGTAATTTTAAGGAGTTTTGATATTTAAAATAATCTATTTTAAAAAAAAAATTGATCACAAATTTGATTCAAATCGAAGTTAGAATGAATAATTTAATCCTAATTATAAAAGGAGTAGAAATAGCGTTGTAGTTTGAAAAGTCAAACTTGAACTTTGACTGACCGTACAGGATGCAAAATTTAACGGATTTTAGTGAAACCAAAAATATTAGAATCTATTTAAAAATATCTTTCTAACGAATCCGAAAAATCGAAATTTCATAGCGGGAATCAAAAGTTATGCCCAGTTTAAAATTTAGAAAGGTCGCTATGAAATATATAAAGGTCAAAAATGCTACTTTTCACATACGAAGGAATTTGGACTCGAAACCACTTCCATTTGAATTCAGAATGACGTTTCTGCATTGAAAAACAGTAAACACTTATATATTTCGAGTTTCAGAAATTATTTGTTTAAAAATGTATTTTTAATATTAAATATATTGGCCTTAAAAAAATAGCCATTTTTCAAACAGTCTCAGAATTCGAAGAAAATAATTTTGTTGGGTTCGTATCGTCAAAATAAAGCTAATAATGATTTTTCGGTAATTTTTAGAATTAATATATAATTATAAATGATTTTTCAGTGTAAACGGACAATTTTTGACTTTAAAAATTCATTAAAAATTCATACGAGCTCAGAATTGAATGAAATTAATTTTTCTAGGTCCGCAGCGTCAAAACATAGCTAAATATATTTTTCGGGAATTTTTGAAGTTAATTTGTGGCCCCGGCATATTTAAATGTACGGTGGAAGTTAAAATATTAATTTAATATTGTAATTTTAATAAAACACCCAACAGAATTCGAAATTGGGCCACGAGACCTGTCCCATCGCATTAAGAAGGCATCAAAACCTTAAGTTTGACAGTCGTTGGGCCTAATTCTGAGTTCGGAGCTAATCGGGCCGTAACGGGCTAATTAAATTAATATAATATTATAAATATATACCTAAACTAATCCCTAAACCCTAGAATTATGTCCAGCCGCCGGCCAACTGTTCATGGCTGAAAACAAACCAATTTGATTCGCTAATTTCTTCTCATCTACTCCGAATTAGACCACCACCCATATACCAAATCGAAGTGCTCTCCTTCCTCTACATTTCTATACGGTTAGATCTACCCTGGTGGCACACAAACCGAGACACACACACCCAAACCCGCCGCCTAGTCAGCCCGCCGCACCCCCTTGGCCCCACCGCACTCCACCCCAACCTAGGCGCAAGATCCCCTCCCTCCCCTCTTCGATTTGACACCCTCCGATCGACTGCTAGTTGCACCAATTTCGAGATAAAGGCAGACCTAAATTCGAACGAAATGGGTTCAATAATAACATAAAGAAGCGGCCTTGTTACAGTATGAGGAAGAAAGGTATTAGATGGGTAATTTGTAATTAATTATTTAATTAAATTGATTAATGATTGAAATGGTATAACTTCCTCAAATCAAAACAAAATTGAACGGTTTCAGGTGCGTTGGAATCGTATTTCTGCGATCTACGTGATGGACTGACGTGAATTGATTTAGAGCTCGGTTAGATTTTGGCGAATTGGAAAGCTTTGGGTGAGAATTCTATTTTAAAATAAAATTATTTATCTATTTATTAATTCACTACAAAAAATTTATTCATATAATTTATAATTCAGTTGTATGTGATGTGGATTGATTTATTTGTTTGTGATGATACGTGGAATGAAATTGGATTGGTTAGAAATTTTTTAATCATGTATTAGTTAGATTTGTTTACAATAAAAATTCTCTTTTAATTTTGAACATTTTGATCAATGAAACTATCACATAAAATTATCATTTTTATGTTAAAGTTAGAATTGACACTTATGTTAAATTTAGAATGGTTACTTTGCTAAATTTAGTATTGGCAAACAAAATTCACATTTTGTTAAGAGAATTTATATCATAACAAAATCATTATTTTGTTTATATTAAGAAGGTCATAACAAAACCATTATTTTGTTTATATTAAAAAGGTTATAGTAAAATTCATATTTTGTTACATAAGAATGATCAACAAAATCAACATATTTTGTTAATGAAGTTATGTTGGACTAAATCAACATTTATGTCACTTGGAAATAAATAAAATAAAATGTATATTTGTATACATTTAAAAGGAAGGAAACAAAATAATCATATTTTGTTTCATTTGAGAGAACAAAACTTTTGTTAATTTGATTAAAGAGAACAAAACATCACTTTTGTTAATTTGATCCAAAGGTAAAGAATCAACATTTTTGTTGATTTGATTATAAAGTAAAGAATTAACATTTTGTGTTAATTAGATTTTATGTTCAACAAAATCAACATATTTTGTTAATGAAATTATAAAGACAAACTTACATTTTTGTTAATGTAAAGAGTATGATAAAATCCATTTTTTTTGTATGACAAATTCCTTTTTGTTAATGTAAAGAGTATGATAAAATCCATTATTTTTGTATGACAAATTCCTTTTTGTTAATGTAAAGAGTATGACAAATTCATTTTTGTTAAGGTAAAGAATAGCGACAAATTCCTTTTTATATGTAAAGAGAGAGATGAAATAAACTCGTGTACATATAAATTCCCTTTTACATGTAATGAGAGAAATGAAGTAAACTGGTTTACGTATAAATTCATTTTATATGTCGTTAGTAATGAAATAATTATGTTAATGTACAAACTCATTTTTATATGTCACTTACAATGAAAGCTTTGTTAATATATAGAATTCCCTTTTATATGTTACTAGGAATGGAAAATATGTTAAGACATAACATTTACTTTTTTTGATATATCATTAGAAGTAATAGAAAAATGTGAATATATAAGAATGGCAAATTACCTTTATATGAAGAGTGTAAAGGAAGAATATAAGTATAACATACCGTCTTTCGTCCGCTTCAAGCTGGTAATTAAACCAACTCAAACCGTCCGAAATGACAGAATGTTATTAGCTTCTGAGGTAGATAGAATAAATCACAGAATCACAGACACAGAAAAACAGAATATCTCGCAGCGGAATAAATAAATTATACAATAGTAGTTCATGAAGCTACTAAATAAAATCAAAGTTTATACATAATATCAGAGTTACAAAATTAAATACAGCGGAAGTCTAAATACAAGAATTTCTAATACAAAGGAGAAATAGCCAGAATCAACAGGTAGAGTGATATCTTCAATAGTCTCCAGCTTCAAAAGGTGAAATCTCAACACTGCAATACTCGATCTGACCCGAGCAATAATGCAAAACAAAACAACTCGGATCAGGACTAACATTCTCATGGAAGTAAATCAACTTAAATGAAATATTCAATGAAATGCATTAGTAACTTAGAGGATGTTTGGGATCACCATCCTCTAAGGATCCGTTAAACTAATATCATATAATATAATACGCTATTACAATAGTGTCTATGTTTAAATATACTATTGAAAATAGTGTAAGCGGGATTACCATTATTACCCTTACACCGTTTATACCGTTATCGTACAGTTTGCATATAACACACCAGTACGTCGGCGGATAGGGATGCGCCGTGATACGACAACGCTAAATCAAAATCGTAGGGGGCTCGATCAGGATAATATGACAAGGCACACGAGGAATACCCACGGTAGGATTCTACCGATGCATGCCCAGACCGGTGGTAACGCATAGCCGCAACTACCGCCCACCTCGAACAACACTCCCATAATCAAGGGTGGCCACTAATCAAATCACAAAGTAATAGATATAGTTCGAAGAAGTGTGTCCGATGGAGGTGCGACCTCACTTAATCACGGTATAGCACCTGTT
This sequence comes from Allium sativum, assembly GCA_030737875.1. NCBI lineage: Eukaryota > Viridiplantae > Streptophyta > Magnoliopsida > Asparagales > Amaryllidaceae > Allium > Allium sativum. Next base: position 604,703,984 of record CM060923.1, on the reverse strand, counting down.
TTAGTCATTTTAATTATGACCCGAAGGTCAAGGCTATCCATCAACGTTCTCTTTCTTCAATCCAGTAATCGCCACCAAACCATCCTACTTCATTCTGGAACTCCACCGCGTACACAGTTGTTAAAGTGGTTTTCGGTATTGGCAGAGAGTATGACAATATCCGATCCCGGTCTCTTTAACAACCAAACGTTTACATTTTTCACACCGTGGCCATTTTAATAAAACCATATCTTGAAATAAATTGATTTAAGAAATTTCTTTAATTCAAACCAAAAAGTTTATGAATCAATTCCATGTATAAAATTATTTCAATTCATATTCAGTCAATTTATAATCGAATTCATATATTCATATCAATTATAAATTCAAATTCCAATTAACTACGTACTTCACGTACATTTCCTATACAGTTCAATATTTATGTCAATTCAAAATTCGCATTTAGTTGATTAAAATTCAAATTCATTGAATCAAGTATCGTTATATAAATTTAATTTTTTTAAACCTCGCTTTTAAATCACAAAATCAAAACTTATCCGCCTTTTGTGTTTATTATTAAAGTTTATAAAATATATATAAAATAAGCATTGAAAATATTTTTTATAAGTTATAAATTTATATAGGAAATAACTTTATAAACATATATAGGTTCAAATTAATTCAGAAATAGGTTTTAAAAGAATAATTTGTTATAATATATTAATTTATAGTTAAAAATACATATATGATTAAATTATATAGTTTAAAATAAATTAATTATAAGTAAAATCTTACATAAGCATTTAAATACATTTTTACTCATAAAACCATTTTAAAACATATAATTTAAAATTTACAAAATTTAATTATAAATCTTTAAAATATAAATATAATATCTTAAATTAATATTATTACAATCAAAATTTCCAACTCATTTTAATTCGAAAACATAACCAACGGTGTCCATATATAGTTTTCTACCCTATGGTCAAGTGATACGGATATTTATCATTTCAACCCGTAATTTATAAAATTTCTACGGGTTTATCATTTCAACCCGCAATCCCAAATTCAGTAAAATCGTTCAGGTCTATCATTTCAACCCATAACAATTTTTCCCTAATCTAATATCCATTCGGGTATGTATCATTTCAACCCTTAGTGATTTTTCCTAAACTAGGGGTATATACAACATAACAAATCATCACATATCATCAATCACATCATAGTCATATATAATCAGTGTACATACATGTCATATAAATATCGTGTCACATATGAAAGTGCATATTTTAAACAAACAATTTCTACTGACAATCCTATACATTTCATAACAGTTCATTTAGTTGATCTAACATCTATGAAGTAATGTGAGTCAGGTGTGAGATAAACTCACCTTTCGTGGCATAAAAATGAAGACGGCAGACGAATGAAGATAGAATGATCCGACGACATTCAGGCACGTTTCAGAACGGTTTCAACTTGATGATCACTCAATATTTATTTGAGTTTATAAGAGGAAATTAGGGAATTTCTCAACATAACGGTACATCTATTGGGTTTGGAATAGTTCGGCCATGGGGTTTTGGAAATCAATACCAACTGAATTCAACAAAAATGAACACAAAATTTCTTTATAAAATATTATATAAACATTTCTATATATGTAAACACAAAATAAATTTATAACATATATATTTATAACACTTAAATAAATAAAAATTTATAATTCATACACACACAAAATACTAACACAAAACATATGCAGTATGTTAAAATAACTAACCCCCTCAACACACATTTAAATATATCCAACTCACCCACATACACAATTATATACAATATATTATATGTATAGGTAATTTTTCAAAACAAATAAATATATAAAACCCAAAAATATGTTTGTTATATATATATATATATATAAATTGATACACACACCCAAACTCAACCCAAAATCACACATGAAAGCACACGCAAATATCAACACACACAAATACACATTAAAATCACACATAAACACACGCACACAACTCAGCAGGCAACACACAACTCACGCAAAACCCATAACTCACGCCACGAAAAACGCACAATAAATTTATAATATTTATTTTGAAATTCAACGCACTCCGCAAATTAAAATTAATATATATATATATATATATATAAATTTTATAAACACACCCAAAGCTTTATATATTATAAATTATACATATATAAACAACTCGGACACACTCATCAAAACGTTTTCACATATATGTAAAATTTATATATTTAAAACAAATACACACGAAATACTTCAAAACCATTACATATATATATATACACACACACTATTAAACAAGATATATGTATGTATATATATAGATATACATATTTTCAAAATAAATAAATTTTCAAAACTCCCCCATATATTAATATAAGTACAAAATATAAATTCTTTCCAAACTCACACACCAATATTCCACACATACAAAACAAATGAATACATACATATATAATACATAAAAGAGAATAAGTCCACGCAACATCACATTGTAAACATCACCACAAATATAGACACCAAAACTCACGTATATAAGACACAAGAGTACTGCATAAGAAGGAGAAGAGTGGGGATTGCGGCTTTACGTTGGCTAGTCATCGACAGGAAGTTTTGGGTGGCACGGCTTTGGTTCGGAACAGCGAGCAATTGGGGAAAATATATGGGTTCGTGTACTAAGGTGGGGAGGCGCTATCATAGAGAGTGAGGTGATTGGGTGTGCGCCATGGGAAGGCTCACGGGTTGGGGATAAATGACGATGGGGATTTGTAGTCGTGAAGGAGCAAGGGTGAATGTCGGAGTTGGTGAATCCTTCAGGTCTCCAGGCTTGAAAGATGCGGTTTATATATATATATATATATATATATATATATATATATATATATAGATAGATAGAGGGAGAGAGAGAGAAGTTTTCATATCTTTATAAATTAGAAGAAGAATAATATAGAGAGGGGAGGAGATATAATAGTAAAGGAATGGAGCGTGTGATAAAATAAGAATTAAAGTGGCAGTTGCTTATTTTAATACCCATGAGAAAATTAATAGGAGATAGAAATGGACGAAGTTTGAACAGAGATTGTGGAACCTGATGGATTGTTATTTATTTCCTATAGCCTTTAAACGTGGTTCAAAAATGCAAATGTGGATGCCATATTTCACGTACACCGTGTTTACTAATTTATCATCATACTTATTGATATTCCAAACTAAAATTTCAAATTGGCTAATATTAGTGCTTTGATAATGCTATGTGATACAAATGAAAGGGTAGGAGTTTAATGCTATATAATGCTTGACAAAATCAGGAAATGTATGGATTTTAAAAGGAAATATAATATATTTATGTGAGAACGAAAGGAAATAAATAAAAGGAGGCATATGGTTCAAATTTTGAAATAATGGATGTTCAAGTAAATAATTTATACTAATCAATGGACGTTGAAATTTAAGGATGTAGACATTGTTCATAAATAAAAGGAAACGATATAATTTTATTAATTAAAAGAAACAAATAGTTTTGGCAATATAATTAACAAACAATTATTATTATTTTGCAAACATAGTAGACGCTATCATAGGAAAATAAACTTGACAAGTAAAAATAGAAATGTTCGCATCAACAACAATCAATATGCATGGCATATCTAAAAGAGAAATAATTTGAAATCAAATCAAAGACTTAATATCATTACTAATGGAAACACATTGTATACTTATACGAGCTTTTAATATTTAACAAAATTCGAAGAATAAATTACAAATTCAAATAAATATCTCAATTAAAGTTTCCAATAAATAAGATTCTAACTTAGCAATTATTGATTTGTATTATTAAGTTATATTTATATCAAAACAAATTCAATTGTGTTATAAAATCCAAACAAATTTAAATTTAAAAGAAATCAAAATAATTATTTCCATAAAATGCAAACAAATAAAATAAATAAACCAAAATTTAAGTTAAATCATAAATTAAAATACTCTAAAATTTTGAGGTTGTTACAATCTCCCCTACTCAAACCTTTTCGTCCCCGAAAAGGAGCGAGGTAGGGAAATAGTATTTAAATAATTAATATATTTAAACCAAATGTTTGTATTTATCCTCATACTTATATATATTTATATATAAATAAAAAAATTTCCTAACATTTCAAAATACTTTTAAGTATTCACTCGACGTCTCGATTGGCTAAATATATTTATCCCACTTTGGAAACCTGAAAATAGATATTGATGATGCTGCAGTCATCACCAGAACTATTTTCAAGTGACTAGAGTGTGACTCTATATCTATCTAATACACATAGGATTTAACATATACGTTGATCAAGCGTATACCCAAATCACTATGCATTCGATAGGCCAATTTTAACGTCAGGTAAGTACCCAAAATATCTTATATATATTTTAACAGAATATATACTAAATTTTCAAATCATATATTATAAATAATATATTCTCAAATCATTAAAAATTTAAGTAGGGAAAAATATATCTCTCCCCACTCATTTATTTATTAAATATTCAACCTCAATCCTTGATAAGTATACAAACAATATTATTATTAAATCAAATAAAGATAATATTATTCAATCAAGAAAAAAAAAATTAATTTCTTATAAAATCTACATCTTTAAATCTTATTATAGTTTATGAAATCTTAAAGTATAAGCATAAATTATTTCCAAAATATTGGTATTACCTAAACAAAATGTTATTTACAAAATATATATAACAAATTGCCTCGATAAAACTTATATTATAATATCTTTCAAAATACCAATTTCAAACCAACATTTAATAAGATTGAACTCACTGGAAGACTTATACTCTCATTCTTCTTCTTACCTTGGAATGGACAAGTATAAGCAATAGAATTCGAGTTAAAAGCTGAACATACGAAAGAACCTAATCAAAGAGGATCTACAAAGGAAGATAAATTCAATGGAAAAGAAATTTCAGGAAAGCGAATTTAAATATAAAAAAATTATATTTGAAAATATTTGTTTAAAACATTTAAAACCATTTTAAAAAAAACCATTTATATTTTAAAAATACGCTCTCTCGCAAGAAGGATTCTGTGACTGATTCCACTCATTCTAGGGTATCACTACCCTATCTCTAATGAGCTTTTTACCTCATAAGCTAAAGCTTTGATAAACCAAAGCTCTGATACCAACTATAACATACCGTCTTTCGTCCGCTTCAAGCTGGTAATTAAACCAACTCAAACCGTCCGAAATGACAGAATGTTATTAGCTTCTGAGGTAGATAGAATAAATCACAGAATCACAGACACAGAAAAACAGAATATCTCGCAGCGGAATAAATAAATTATACAATAGTAGTTCATGAAGCTACTAAATAAAATCAAAGTTTATACATAATATCAGAGTTACAAAATTAAATACAGCGGAAGTCTAAATACAAGAATTTCTAATACAAAGGAGAAATAGCCAGAATCAACAGGTAGAGTGATATCTTCAATAGTCTCCAGCTTCAAAAGGTGAAATCTCAACACTGCAATACTCGATCTGACCCGAGCAATAATGCAAAACAAAACAACTCGGATCAGGACTAACATTCTCATGGAAGTAAATCAACTTAAATGAAATATTCAATGAAATGCATCAATAACTTAGAGGATGTTTGGGATCACCATCCTCTAAGGATCCGTTAAACTAATATCATATAATATAATACGCTATTACAATAGTGTCTATGTTTAAATATACTATTGAAAATAGTGTAAGCGGGATTACCATTATTACCCTTACACCGTTTATACCGTTATCGTACAGTTTGCATATAACACACCAGTATGTCGGCGGATAGGGATGCGCCATGATACGACAACGCTAAATCAAAATCGTAGGGGGCTCGATCAGGATAATATGACAAGGCACACGAGGAATACCCACGGTAGGATTCTACCGATGCATCCCCGGACCGGTGGTAACGCATAGCCGCAACTACCGCCCACCTCGAACAACACTCCCATAATCAAGGGTGGCCACTAATCAAATCACAAAGTAATAGATATAGTTCGAAGAAATGTGTCCGATGGAGGTGCGACCTCACTTAATCACGGTATAGCACCTGTTTTAGTCATTTTAATTATGACCCGAAGGTCAAGGCTATCCATCAACGTTCTCTTTCTTCAATCCAGTAATCGCCACCAAACCATCCTACTTCATTCTGGAACTCCACCGCGTACACAGTTGTTAAAGTGGTTTTCGGTATTGGCAGAGAGTATGACAATATCCGATCCCGGTCTCTTTAACAACCAAACGTTTACATTTTTCACACCGTGGCCATTTTAATAAAACCATATCTTGAAATAAATTGATTTAAGAAATTTCTTTAATTCAAACCAAAAAGTTTATGAATCAATTCCATGTATAAAATTATTTCAATTCATATTCAGTCAATTTATAATCGAATTCATATATTCATATCAATTATAAATTCAAATTCCAATTAACTACGTAGTTCACGTACATTTCCTATACAGTTCAATATTTATGTCAATTCAAAATTCGCATTTAGTTGATTAAAATTCAAATTCATTGAATCAAGTATCGTTATATAAATTTAATTTTTTTAAACCTCGCTTTTAAATCACAAAATCAAAACTTATCCGCCTTTTGAGTTTATTATTAAAGTTTATAAAATATATATAAAATAAGCATTGAAAATATTTTTTATAAGTTATAAATTTATATAGGAAATAACCTTATAAACATATATAGGTTCAAATTAATTCAGAAATAGGTTTTAAAAGAATAATTTATTATAATATATTAATTTATAGTTAAAAATACATATATGATTAAATTATATAGTTTAAAATAAATAAATTATAAGTAAAATCTTACATAAGCATTTAAATACATTTTTACTCATAAAACCATTTTAAAACATATAATTTAAAATTTACAAAATTTAATTATAAATCTTTAAAATATAAATATAATATCTTAAATTAATATTATTACAATCAAAATTTCCAACTCATTTTAATTCGAAAACATAACCAACGGTGTCCATATATAGTTTTCTACCCTATGGTCAAGTGATACGGATATTTATCATTTCAACCCGTAATTTATAAAATTTCTACGGGTTTATCATTTCAACCCGCAATCCCAAATTCAGTAAAATCGTTCAGGTCTATCATTTCAACCCATAACAATTTTTCCCTAATCTAATATCCATTCGGGTATGTATCATTTCAACCCTTAGTGATTTTTCCTAAACTAGGGGTATATACAACATAACAAATCATCACATATCATCAATCACATCATAGTCATATATAATCAGTGTACATACATGTCATATAAATATCGTGTCACATATGAAAGTGCATATTTTAAACAAACAATTTCTACTGACAATCCTATACATTTCATAACAGTTCATTTAGTTGATCTAACATCTATGAAGTAATGTGAGTCAGGTGTGAGATAAACTCACCTTTCGTGGCATAAAAATGAAGACGGCAGACGAATGAACATAGAATGATCCGACGACATTCAGGCACGTTTCAGAACGGTTTCAACTTGATGATCACTCAATATTTATTTGAGTTTATAAGAGGAAATTAGGGAATTTCTCAACATAACGGTACATCTATTGGGTTTGGAATAGTTCGGCTATGGGGTTTTGGAAATCAATACCAACTGAATTTAACAAAAATGAACACAAATTTTTTTTATAAAATATTATATAAACATTTCTATATATGTAAACACAAAATAAATTTATAACATATATATTTATAACACTTAAATAAATAAAAATTTATAATTCATACACACACAAAATACTAACACAAAACATATGCAGTATGTTAAAATAACTAACCCCCTCAACACACATTTAAATATATCCAACTCACCCACATACACAATTATATACAATATATTATATGTATAGGTAATTTTTCAAAACAAATAAATATATAAAACCCAAAAATATGTTTGTTATATATATATATATATATATATATATATATATAAATTGATACACACACCCAAACTCAACCCAAAATCACACATGAAAGCACACGCAAATATCAACACACACAAATACACATTAAAATCACACATAAACACACGCACACAACTCAGCAGGCAACACACAACTCACGCAAAACCCATAACTCACGCCACGAAAAACACACAATAAATTTATAATATTTATTTTGAAATTCAACGCACTCCGCAAATTAAAATTAATATATATATATATATATATATATATATATATATATATATATATATATAAATTTTATAAACACACCCAAAGCTTTATATATTATAAATTATACATATATAAACAACTCGGACACACTCATCAAAACGTTTTCACATATATGTAAAATTTATATATTTAAAACAAATACACACGAAATACTTCAAAACCATTACATATATATATACACACACACTATTAAACAAGATATATGTATGTATATATATAGATATACATATTTTCAAAATAAATAAATTTTCAAAACTCCCCCATATATTAATATAAGTACAAAATATAAATTCTTTCCAAACTCACACACCAATATTCCACACATACAAAACAAATGAATACATACATATATAATACATAAAAGAGAATAAGTCCACGCAACATCACATTGTTAACATCACCACAAATATAGACACCAAAACTCACGTATATAAGACACAAGAGTACTGCATAAGAAGGAGAAGAGTGGGGATTGCGGCTTTACGTTGGCTAGTCATCGACAGGAAGTTTTGGGTGGCACGGCTTTGGTTCGGAACAGCAAGCAATTGGGGAAAATATATGGGTTCGTGTACTAAGGTGGGGAGGCGCTATCATAGAGAGTGAGGTGATTGGGTGTGCGCCATGGGAAGGCTCACGGGTTGGGGATAAATGACGATGGGGATTTGTAGTCGTGAAGGAGCAAGGGTGAATGTCGGAGTTGGTGAATCCTTCAGGTCTCCAGGCTTGAAAGATGCGGTTTATATATATATATATATATATATATATATATATATATATATATATATATATATATATATATATAGATAGATAGATAGATAGAGGGAGAGAGAGAGAGAAGTTTTCATATCTTTATAAATTAGAAGAAGAATAATATAGAGAGGGGAGGAGATATAATAGTAAAGGAATGGAGCGTGTGATAAAATAAGAATTAAAGTGGCAGTTGCTTATTTTAATACCCATGAGAAAATTAATAGGAGATAGAAATGGACGAAGTTTGAACAGAGATTGTGGAACCTGATGGATTGTTATTTATTTCCTATAGCCTTTAAACGTGGTTCAAAAATGCAAATGTGGATGCCATATTTCACGTACACCGTGTTTACTAATTTATCATCATACTTATTGATATTCCAAACTAAAATTTCAAATTGGCTAATATTAGTGCTTTGATAATGCTATGTGATACAAATGAAAGGGTAGGAGTTTAATGCTATATAATGCTTGACAAAATCAGGAAATGTATGGATTTTAAAAGGAAATATAATATATTTATGTGAGAACGAAAGGAAATAAATAAAAGGAGGCATATGGTTCAAATTTTGAAATAATGGATGTTCAAGTAAATAATTTATACTAATCAATGGACGTTGAAATTTAAGGATGTAGACATTGTTCATAAATAAAAGGAAATGATATAATTTTATTAATTAAAAGAAACAAATAGTTTTGGCAATATAATTAACAAACAATTATTATTATTTTGCAAACATAATAGACGCTATCATAGGAAAATAAACTTGACAAGTAAAAATAGAAATGTTCGCATCAACAACAATCAATATGCATGGCATATCTAAAAGAGAAATAATTTGAAATCAAATCAAAGACTTAATATCATTACTAATGGAAACACATTGTATACTTATACGAGCTTTTAATATTTAACAAAATTCGAAGAATAAATTACAAATTCAAATAAATATCTCAATTAAAGTTTCCAATAAATAAGATTCTAACTTAGCAATTATTGATTTGTATTATTAAGTTATATTTATATCAAAACAAATTCAATTGTGTTATAAAATCCAAACAAATTTAAATTTAAAAGAAATCAAAATAATTATTTCCATAAAATGCAAACAAATAAAATAAATAAACCAAAATTTAAGATAAATCATAAATTAAAATACTCTAAAATTTTGAGGTTGTTACAATAAGAATGGAAAAAGATTCATTTTGACGAATATATGAAGGTGACAAAAACACCCATTAGAGTGAAGTTAAATTTTATTAGGGAATGTAGGTTAAAATAAATTGAACATAACGGTATTTTAATGTGAAGTTGAAACAGGGAAATATATGAAATGAAACATATATTTATTTGTTAATGGTGCATACACTGCATATGAAATATAACATATATTTATTTGTTAATGGTGTATACACTGCATATGAAATATAACATATATTTATTTGTTAATGGTGCATACACTGCATATGAAATATAATATATATTTATTTGTTAATGGTGCATACACTGCATATGAAATATAACATATATTTATTTGTTAATGTTGCATACACTGCATATGAAATATAACATATATTTATTTGTTAATGGTCCATACACTGCATATGAAATATAACATATACTTATTTGTTAATGTTGCATACACTGCATATGAAATATAACATATATTTATTTGTTAATGGTGCATACACTGCATATAAAATATAACATATATTTATTTGTTAATGTTGCATACACTGCATATGAAATATAACATATATTTATTTGTTAATGTTGCATACACTGCATATGAAATATAACATATATTTATTTGTTAATGGTGCATACACTGCATATGAAATACAACATATATTTATTTGTTAATGTTGCATACACTGCATATGAAATATAACATATATTTATTTGTTAATGGTGCATACACTGCATATGAAATATAACATATATTTATTTGTTAATGGTGCATACACTGCATATGAAATATAACATATATTTATTTGTTAATGTTGCATACACTGCATATGAAATGAAGTGCATAGCTAAAATCAAACTTTTGCATATAAAGAGAAGTATTTTAAATGTCATATAGGAAAGAACAAAAATTCATATTTCTGTTCAAAAAGAAAGTAAAGAACAAATTTTACATTTGTGTTTAATGTAAATCCAAAATCAAAAAGGTTACATTTTGTCAAATGAAATTAAAAAGGAGAAAAGTTACATTTCTGTTTTAATACAATTAAAGGAACAAGAAAATTTACATTTTAAGGAAATGGATTTTCATATAAAAAGAGATAAAGTTAGGAATTTACATTTTTATTATGTAAAACAAAAATATGAACTTGCATTGTAAAGAGAATTTGCATTTTTATATGTAAACAAAAGTAAGAATGTGCATTGATAATAAAGATTACATTTTTGTTATGTAACTTAGAATGAGAACTTGCATTGCAAATAAAAATTACATTTTTATTTGAACTAAAGATATAATATTTGCTTTGCAAATAAAAATTACTTTTTTTTTTATTTTGAAACTATGATATGCAATTGGCATCGAAAATAAAAATTATATTTTTATTTGTAACTATGGTATGAAATTTGGCAAGCGAACAAAATTTTACATTTTCATATGTAACTATAAGTGTGAATTTGCGATGTAAATTAGAATTACATTTTATTATGTCATTAAAATATGATAGTACATTGTAAATTAAAAGTACATTTTTATGATGTCACCTAAGAATAGAATTTACATTGCCATTATAATGGTCAAGATCATTTTGGTTTTGCATTGAAAGAGATAGGAATTATTATTTTTGTTTGGCATTTAAAAGAATAGCAAAGATATTATTTTTGTTATATTGAAATTAAGCAAACAAAAATATATTCATTTGTATAGAAATGAAGTGGACACCAAAATATGCATGGTTATTGTAATGGAAATGAAACACAAAAATACTTATTTTTGGTTGTAATTGGAATGATACACAAAACATACATTTTGTGTATAGTATATTTTTGGAAATTGAAAAATAAAAGAAAACATTGTTGCGTGTGATGATATATATATATCAATATTGGATATAAATAAGAAGATTCGTTGTTAGCAAAATATAGTAAAATGAAATGGACGAGGAATTATATTTATATAAATTATATATATATATATATATATATATAAATTAAAGGTACTTGAATCGAGCATGGTAGTTCACATTTTAGAATCGTATTTTTAATTGATTATACCGTATGATCCGACCAACGGATTTTCCCAAAACTGAAACCGGTAGGTTCGCCTTGGGAAGATCTTTCTAATGATATGAAGTATATTAAAAATCCAACGGTTAGATTTAGAGAAACGTGTAAAACAAATTTGGGTGAAAACAGCGCCAAAGTCGCCTGTTGACATGAGACGTCATTAAATAGAATTTAATTAAAAATAAAGATTGATCGTTATAAATTAATTTTAACGATATGAAATTGCTTTCAAATTTATATATACGAGAATTATTTGGAAAGTCCGAGTTTACTCTCATTCTAAATAATGATACGACGTTCGAAGAGTTGAAGACTGTGATCGAAGACCGACGATCTTCACATCGAATGGGTGTGTTGCTATTGAGACCCATGATGGGAGTAGCTACCTTGAAGGGGCGACAGTAGTAGCCGTCCGGACGTAGTGTTGATTGCACGGGTTTGGCTTTCGCTCAAACCCAGAGCATAAGCGCGTAAATGGATTGTATGTCTGACATTGTATTCCTTTATACTGTATTCGTTGATCTCTGCTAAACATATATCTGTTTGGTGTTTTACACCCTTCTCTGAGACGTATGAGCTCAGGGGTTATATGTTGGTAGAAATCAATGGTATGGTATGGATTGACGATGTGGCATGCTAAGATGCATATGATCAAGGCTTTGTTGAAAAGCAGGCCTTGTGGGATGATCAAAGCATAGCCTGTTTAGGCATAGCTTTGTGTATAGCGTGACTTCACGAGCCTCACACACCGGTGGAGTCTAAAACGGGAGAAGAGAACGCAGGGAGAGCAGCACGTTTCTTTCTAGCTAGAGTGGTGTCAGTGACCTACCAGCTCTGACATTTTACTTATGTGGATGTTGGAATGAGGCGCCTCGGATAGGTCCTATAGGACCGGGGAACGTGTGCTTAGGAATTGCCAATCCTCTAAGCTGTATTTGAGGACCGGCCCTGCCATTTCCAAGGGTTAACTGCGGGTAATCCTGAGGCATCAGCTAGAGTGTCTCGAATCGGTAAGGAGCTCCACCCTAGCCTTGACTCAGATGGAAATCCAAATTCCAAATACGACCCTTGCGGTTTTGATTGTATTACTAGTATGGAGGCATAGCATATGGTACCTATGCTTCCTAGGATTGATACATTTACTTTGAAATGTTTTAAAACATATACACACTAATAATAATATCGTTTTTATCGTATCAAGCATGTTTGACCATTATAAGGTAAAACCCTATCCTCCGGTTTGCGTTGCATTGTGTGATGGGACTTGGGTCTTATGATGGTTTCATTTTTCTACAAAACATTGCGTTGTTTTGACATTTTACTTAAATTATGCACGACAATCCATTGGAATAAAGTTCCGCTTTAGCGGCGTAGTCCTTGGATTTGCCTCATTACTATTAGTTATATTAGTTAAGAATTCTCACACCAGTCCCACGACTGACCCGTTGTTTGTTTCCACTTTTGCAAACTCAGGTGCCCTCTTTTCCACACGGGCAGTCGAGTAGCTTTTTGCAGATATTTATCTCTTTAGCAGGATCCTGGATTGAAGCTCAAAGCTGTGTCCAGAGCATAGAAAAGTCTTCCGCTGTCTTAGTTATTTTATTTCCGCTACACTGTATTAAAGTAATGTAAAATTATCTTCCGCTGCAAATTTATTTAATGTACTCTGATATATATTCTGTACTCTGATGTAACATTTATTATGATGTTATAAAAGTCTGCTGTTATTATTCTGATGTTGTTGTATTCCCAAAGTTAAAGTATTCGTGGATTTCCGACCTTTGGGTCAGACTTGTGTGGTTTATGGTTGATCCAAATAGCGGGAATTTACGGGACTTTACAGTTGGTATCAGAGCTTTGGTTAGCTCAAATCTTTGGGATACAACTCATTAGAACTGAACAAAAGACTCATCAGAGATTGGATTAGTAATATCCAATAAGACTACTCATTAGAGATAGGATCAGCAGTATCCTAGAATGAGGAAACTCATTAAAGATGGGGTTAGTAATGCCCTAGAATGAGTTTAGAGTAGCAAGACTATAATATACGTATTTGTGATTAATTATACTCTATTTTGGAAAATATGATTTTGAATATATAAAAAGTTATATATTTGAAAGTTAATCAACTAATGAAATTATTTAAACCAATGGAGAAAATATATATATATTAGTTATTTAATTAATCAACTTTTAACTTCGTTCCTTTTCGAGGACGAAAAGATTTTAAGTGGGGGAGACTGTAACAACCCTGAATTTTGGGGCCAATTTAAAATTTAAAATTTAGTAATTTTAATGAGTTTTGATATTTAATATAATCTATTTTTAAAAAAATAATGATCACAAATTTGATTCAAATCGAAGTTAGAATGAATAATTTAATTTTAATTATAAAAGGAGTAGAAATAGCGTTGTAGTTTGAAAAGTCAAACTTGAAATTTGACTGACCGTACAGGATGCAAAATTTAACGGATTTTAGTGAAACCAAAAATATTAGAATCTATTTAAAAATATCTTTCTAACGAATCCGAAAAATCGAAATTTCATAGCGGGAATCAAAAGTTATGCACAGTTTAAAATTTAGAAAGGTCGCTATGAAATATATAAAGGTCAAAAATGCTACTTTTCACATACGAAGGAATTTAGACTCGAAACCACTTCCATTTGAATTCAGAATGACGTTTCTGCATTGAAAAATAGTAAACACTTATATATTTCGAGTTTCAGAAATTATTTGTTTAAAAATGTATTTTTAATATTAAATATATTGGCCTTAAAAAAATAGCCATTTTTCAAACAGTCTCAGCGACGAAAATAATTTTGTTGGGTTCGTATCGTCAAAATAAAGCTAAAAATGATTTTTCGGTAATTTTTAGAATTAATATATAATTATAAATGATTTTTCAGTGTAAACAGCCAATTTTTGACTTTAAAAATTCATTAAAAATTTATACGAGCTCAGAATTGAATGAAATTAATTTTTCTAGGTCCGCAGCGTCAAAACATAGCTAAATATATTTTTCGGGAATTTTTGAAGTTAATTTGTGGCCCCGGCATATTTAAATGTATGGTGGAAGTTAAAATATTAATTTAATATTGTAATTTTAATAAAACACCCAACAGAATTCGAAATTGGGCCACGAGATCTGTCCCATCACATTCAGAAGGCATCAAAACCTTAAGTTTGACAGTCGTTGGTCCTAATTCTGAGTTCGGAGCTAATCGGGCCGTAACGGGCTAATTAAATTAATATAATATTATAAATATATACCTAAACTAATCCCTAAACCCTAGAATTATGTCCAGCCGCTGGCCAACTGTTCATGGCTGAAAACACACCAATTTGATTCGCTAATTTCTTCTCATCTACTCCGAATTAGACCACCACCCATATACCAAATCGAAGTGCTCGCCTTCCTCTACATTTCTATACGGTTAGATCTACCCTGGTGGCACACAAACCGAGACACACACACCCAAACCCGCCGCACCCCCCTTGGCCCCACCGCACTCTACCCCAACCTAGGCGCAAGATCCCCTCCCTCCCCTCTTCGATTTGACACCCTCCGATCGACTGCTAGTTGCACCAATTTCGAGATATAGGCAGACCTAAATTCGAACGAAATGGGTTCAATAATAACATAAAGAAGCGGCCTTGTTACAGTATGATGAAGAAAGGTATTAGATGGGTAATTTGTAATTAATTATTTAATTAAAGTGATTAATGATTGAAATGGTATAACTTCCTCAAATCAAAACAAAATTGAACGGTTTCAGGTGCGTTGGAATCGTATTTCTGCGATCTACGTGATGGACTGACGTGAATTGATTTAGAGCTCGGTTAGATTTTGGCGAATTGGAAAGCTTTGGGTGAGAATTCTATTTTAAAATAAAATTATTTATCTATTTATTAATTCACTACAAAAATTTTATTCATATTATTTATAATTCAGTTGTATGTGATGTGGATTGATTGATTTGTTTGTGATGATACGTGGAATGAAATTGGATTGGTTAGAAATTGTTTAATCTTGTATTAGTTAGATTTGTTTACAATAAAAATTCCCTTTTAATTGTGAACATTTTGATCAATGAAACTATCACATAAAATTATCATTTTTATGTTAAAGTTAGAATTGACACTTATGTTAAATTTAGAATGGTTACTTTGCTAAATTTAGTATTGGAAAACAAAATTCACATTTTGTTAAGAGAATTTATATCATAACAAAATCATTATTTTGTTTATATTAAGAAGGTCATAACAAAACCATTATTTTGTTTATATTAAAAAGGTTATAGTAAAATTCATATTTTGTTACATAAGAATGATCAACAAAATCAACATATTTTGTTAATGAAGTTATGTTGGACTAAATCAACATTTATGTCACTTGGAAATAAATAAAATAAAATGTATATTTGTATACATTTAAAAGGAAGGAAACAAAATAATCATATTTTGTTTCATTTGAGAGAACAAAACTTTTGTTAATTTGATTAAAGAGAACAAAACATCACTTTTGTTAATTTGATCCAAAGGGAAAGAATCAACATTTTTGTTGATTTGATTATAAAGTAAAGAATTAACATTTTGTGTTAATTAGATTTCATGTTCAACAAAATCAACATATTTTGTTAATGAAATTATAAAGACAAACTTACATTTTTGTTAATGTAAAGAGTATGATAAAATCCATTTTTTTTTATGACAAATTCCTTTTTGTTAATGTAAAGAGTATGATAAAATCCATTTTTTTTGTATGACAAATTCCTTTTTGTTAATGTAAAGACTATGACAAATTCATTTTTGTTAAGGTAAAGAATAGCGACAAATTCCTTTTTATATGTAAAGAGAGAGATGAAATAAACTCGTGTACATATAAATTCCCTTTTACATGTAATGAGAGAAATGAAGTAAACTGGTTTATGTATAAATTCATTTTATATGTCGTTAGTAATGAAATAATTATGTTAATGTATAAACTCATTTTTATATGTCACTTACAATGAAAGCTTTGTTAATATATAGAATTCCCTTTTATAAGTTACTAGGAATGAAAAATATGTTAAGACATAATATTTACTTTTTTTTATATATCATTAGAAGTAATAGAAAAATGTGAATATATAAGAATGACAAATTACCTTTATATGAAGAGTGTAAAGGAGGAATATAAGAATGGCAAAAGATTCATTTTGACGAATATATGAAGGCGACAAAAACACCCATTAGAGTGAAGTTACATTTTATTAGGGAATGTAGGTTAAAATAAAATGAACATAACGGTATTTTAATGTGAAGTTGAAACAGGGAAATATATGAAATGAAACATATATTTATTTGTTAATGGTGCATACACTGCATATGAAATATAACATATATTTATTTGTTAATGGTGCATACACTGCATATGAAATATAACATATATTTATTTGTTAATGGTGCATACACTGTATATGAAATATAACATGTATTTATTTGTTAATGGTGCATACACTGCATATGAAATATAACATATATTTATTTGTTAATGTTGCATACACTGCATATGAAATATAACATATATTTATTTGTTAATGGTGCATACACTGCATATGAAATATAACATATATTTATTTGTTAATGTTGCATACACTGCATATGAAATATAACATATTTTTATTTGTTAATGGTGCATACACTGCATATGAAATATAACATATATTTATTTGTTAATGTTGCATACACTGCATATGAAATATAACATATATTTATTTGTTAATGTTGCATACACTGCATATGAAATATAACATATATTTATTCGTTAATGTTGCATACACTGCATATGAAATATAACATATATTTATTTGTTAATGGTGCATACACTGCATATGAAATATAACATATATTTATTTGTTAATGGTGCATACACTGCATATGAAATATAACATATATTTATTTGTTAATGGTGCATACACTGCATATGAAATATAACATATATTTATTTGTTAATGGTGCATACACTGCATATGAAATATAACATATATTTATTTGTTAATGTTGCATACACTGCATATGAAATGAAGTGTATAGCTAAAATCATACTTTTGCATATAAAGAGAAGTATTTTAAATGTCATGTAGGAAAGAACAAAAATTCATATTTCTGTTCAAAAAGAAAGTAAAGAACAAATTTTACATTTGTGTTTAATGTAAATCCAAAATCAAAAAGGTTACATTTTGTCAAATGAAATTAAAAAGGAGAAAAGTTACATTTCTGTTTTAATAGAATTAAAGAAACAAGAAAATTTACATTTTAAGGAAATGGATTTTCATATAAAAAGAGATAAAGTTAGGAATTTAAATTTTTATTATGTAAAACAAAAATATGAACTTCCATTGTAAAGAGAATTTGCATTTTTATATGTAAACAAAAGTAAGAATGTGCATTGATAATAAAGATTACATTTTTGTTATGTAACTTAGAATGAGAACTTGCATTGCAAATAAAAATTACATTTTTATTTGAACTAAAGATATAATATTTGCTTTGCAAATAAAAATTACTTTTTTTTTTATTTTGAAACTATGATATGCAATTGGCATCGAAAATAAAAATTATATTTTTATTTGTAACTATGGTATGAAATTTGGCAAGCGAACAAAATTTTACATTTTCATATGTAACTATAAGTGAGAATTTGCGATGTAAATTAGAATTACATTTTATTATGTCATTAAAATATGATATTACATTGTAAATTAAAAGTACATTTTTATGATGTCACCTAAGAATAGAATTTACATTGCCATTATAATGGTCAAGATCATTTTGGTTTTGCATTGAAAGAGATAGGAATTATTATTTTTGTTTAGCATTTAAAAGAATAGCAAAGATATTATTTTTGTTATATTGAAATTAAGCAAACAAAAATATATTCATTTGTATAGAAATGAAGTGGACACCAAAATATGCATGGTTATTGTAATGGAAATGAAACACAAAAATACTTATTTTTGGTTGTAATTGGAATGATACACAAAACATACATTTTGTGTATAGTATATTTTTGGAAATTGAAAAATAAAAGAAAACATTGTTGCGTGTGATGATATATATATCAATATTGGATATAAATAAGAAGATTTGTTGTTAGCAAAATATAGTAAAATGAAATGGACGAGGAATTATATTTATATAAATTATATATATATATATATATAAATTAATGGTACTTGAATCGAGCATGGTAGTTCACATTTTAGAATCGTATTTTTAATTGATTATACCGTATGATCCGACCGACGGATTTTCCCAAAACTGAAACCGGTAGGTTCGCCTTGGGAAGATCTTTCTAATGATATGAAGTATATTAAAAATCCAACGGTTAGATTTAGAGAAACGTGTAAAACAAGTTTGGGTGAAAACAGCGCCAAAGTCGCCTGTTGACATGAGACGTCGTTAAATAGAATTTAATTAAAAATAAAGATTGATCGTTATAAATTAATTTTAACGATATGAAATTGCTTTCAAATTTATATATACGAGAATTATTTGGAAAGTCCGAGTTTACTCTCATTCTAAATAATGATACGACGTTCGAAGAGTTGAAGACGGTGATCGAAGACCGACGATCTTCACGTCGAATGAGTGTGTTGCTATTGAGACCAATGATGAGAGTAGCTACCTTGAAGGGGCGACAGTAGTAGCCGTCCGGACGTAGTGTTCATTGCACGGGTTTGGCTTTCGCTCAAACCCAGAGCATAAGCGCGTAAATGGATTGTATGTCTGACATTGTATTCCTTTATACTGTATTCGTTGATCTCTGCTAAACATATATCTGTTTGGTGTTTTACACCTTTCTCTGAGACGTATGAGCTCAGGGGTTATATGTTGGTAGAAATCAATGGTATGGTATGGATTGACGATGTGGCATGCTAAGATGCATATGATCAAGGCTTTGTTGAAAAGCAGGCCTTGTGGGATGATCAAAGCATAGCCTGTTTAGGCATAGCTTTGTGTATAGCGTGACTTCACGAGCCTCACACACAGGCGGAGTCTAAAACGGGAGAAGGGAACGCAGGGAGAGCAGCACGTTGCTTTCTAGCTAGAGTGGTGTCAGTGACCTACCAGCCCTGACATTTTACTTATGTGGATGATGGAATGAGGCGCCTCGGATAGGTCCTATAGGACCGGGGAACGTGTGCTTAGGAATTGCCAATCCTCTAAGATGTATTTGAGGACCGGCCCTGCCATTTCCAAGGGTTAACTAGGGGTAATCCTGAGGCATCAGATAGAGTGTCTCGAATCGGTAAGGAGCTCCTCCCTAGCCTTGACTCAGATGGAAATCCAAATTCCAAATACGACCCATGCGGTTTTGATTGTATTACTAGTATGGAGGCATAGCATATGGTACCTATGCTTCCTAGGATTGATACATTTACTTTGAAATGTTTTAAAACATATACACACTAATAATAATATCGTTTTTATCGTATCAAGCATGTTTGACCATTATAAGGTAAAACCCTATCCTATGGTTTGCGTTGCATTGTGTGATGGGACTTGGGTCTTATGATGGTTTCATTTTTCTACAAAACATTGCGTTGTTTTGACGATTTACTTAAATTATGCACGGCAATCCATTGGAATAAAGTTCCGCTTTAGCGGCGTGGTCCTTGGATTTGCCTTATTACTATTAGTTATATTAGTTAAGAATTCTCACACCAGTCCCACGACTGACCCGTTGTTTGTTTCCACTTTTGCAAACTCGGGTGCCCTCTTTTCCACACGGGCAGTCGAGTAGCTTTTTGCAGATATTTATCTCTTTAGCAGGATCCTGGATTGAAGCTCAAAGCTGTGTCCAGAGCATAGAAAAGTCTTCCGCTGTCTTAGTTATTTTATTTCCGCTGCACTGTATTAAAGTAATGTAAAATTTTCTTCCGCTGTAAATTTATTTAATGTATTCTGATATATATTCTGCACTCTGATGTAACATTTATTATGATGTTATAAAAATCTGCTGTTATTATTCTGATGTTGTTGTATTCCCAAAGTTAAAGTATTCATGGATTTCCGACCTTTGGGTCAGACTTGTGTGGTTTATGGTTGATCCAAAGAGCAGGAATTTACGGGTCTTTACAGTCGCCCAGAGAGTTACCTGAGGATATAGATCCCAGAGAGGACAAAGAACCTGGGGGCAGAATGGCGACTCCCAACGAGACAACTGTGGATGTACCGATCGATGATAGTGACCCAGAGAAGGTCCTTAAGATTGGATCCCAGTTAAATTCGAATTTAGCTAAAGAACCGACAAATTTCTTAAAAAATAATTTGGATGTACTTGCTTGGACCCACGCAGACATGTGCGGTATATCTCCATCAATCATGAGTCATTCATTAAGCATTAACCCTAAGCATCCTCCTGTAAAACAAAAGAGGCGAATGCTGGGCCCATAGAGGTCCGCTGCCTTGAAAGAAGAAGTCGGAAAGCTAAAAAGTAATGGATTTATCAGAGACTCAATCTATCCAGATTGGATTTCAAATCCAGTCCTGATAAAGAAGGCCAATGGGAAGTGGCGAACGTGTATCGATTTCTCGGATTTGAATAAAGCCTGTCCAAAAGACAGTTTTCCGTTACCCCGGATCGATCAGTTGGTGGACTCAACGGCGGGCCATGAACTTCTCTCCTTTATGGATGCTTATTCAGGATATAACCAAATTCCAATGCACGTCCCAGATCAAGAACACACTAGCTTTATTACGGATTTGGGGTTATACTGCTATGTGGTAATGCCCTTTGGCTTGAAGAACGCAGGCGCTACATATCAACGGTTAGTGAACAGAATGTTCTATAACCAGATTGGAAAAACAATGGAAGTATACGTTGACGACATGTTGGTTAAGTCCAAGCAATCCTCTAATCACACTACGGACTTGGCAGAGATGTTTGGCATTCTTCGAAAGTACGGGATGAAACTCAACCCAACAAAATGTTCATTCGGGGTCGCCTCCGGAAAATTCTTGGGATTCATCGTCAGTTCTCGTGGAATTGAGATTAATCCAGAGCAGATCGCAGCAATCAGGGACATTCAGGAACCTAGGCAGATTAAAGATGAGCAAAGCCTTGCAGGGAAAGTAGCCGCACTAAGCAGATTTATCTCCAGGGCTACGGACAAATGCATCCCATTCTTCGAATTGATAAAGCGAGGAAAACTCCACTTCAAATGGACGCCCGACTGTGTGGAAGCGTTTCAGAACCTACTGAGACAACTGGAGAAACCTCCGATATTATCTAAGCCGTTCGATCACGAGGACTTATTCATGTACTTGGCAGTGTCGTCCCACGCGATCAGCTCAGCATTGGTAAGCGAAGAAGATAAAGTTCAAAGACCAGTGTATTACGTGAGCAAAAAATTGACAGCAGCAGAGCGTAATTATCCAAGGATAGAAAAATTGGCGTACAGTTTGCTGATTGCCTCTAGAAAGCTTCGACATTATTTCCAGGCTCATGCCATTACCGTATACACTGATCATCCACTCAAGCAAGTTCTACAAAGACCAGAAGCATCTGGAAGGCTACTCAAGTGGAACATTGAGTTGAGTCAATTTGATCTGAACTTTCAGCCCCGGCGGTCAATACGGGGGCAAGTGATAGCTGACTTCATAGCAGAGTTTACTGTCCCGGAGGAAGATATAGCAAATGAAGAAGTTGACCCCTCAAAATTACTTCTCGACCCTAGTGTCTGGAGATTGTATACCGATGGAGCTAGGAATGACAAGAGATCCGGCGCTGGAGTAGTGCTTGAAACTCCTGAGAAACGGCTGATATCCTATGCTATCCGAATGGAGTTTCACGCTACTAACAACAACTCCGAATATGAAGCCCTGATAGCCGGCCTAAGGATTGCAAAGGAGTTGGAAATCACAAAGCTGGACATCTTTTGCGACTCCAAGTTAGTTGTGAACCAGGTGACTGGAAAATTCCAAGCCAAAAGTACAAGATTGATTTTATACTTGAAGAAAGTGAAGGAGTTGCTGAACGACTTCGAGCACCACAGCATATATCATATTCCGCGATCACAGAATCAACAGGCGGATAAGTTGGCAAAGATGGCTAGTTCCGACGATCCTGATGAGACCGGGCTAGCCCCAGTCGAAGTACTTCGGTCTCCTAGTATAGATCAGATGGAAATTGATTCGGTACTAGAGATGGAACCAGAAAGGGAGTCATGGATGACCCCTCTGAAGAATTTCTTGATGAATGGAACACTTCCGACCAAGAAAAGCGAGAGGCGTAAAGTAATTCGTAAAGCTGCCCGATACGTTCTACAAGGCGGAGTTCTTTACAGACAGGGATTTTCAATGCCTCTTCTCCGGTGTATAGCTCATGACGACATCAAGTGTGTGCTGCAGGAGGCACATGAAGGTGAATGCGGCGATCACACTGGAGGGCAAACATTGGCGAAAAAGGTGTTGCGGCATGGTTATTTATGGCCTACCATAAACAAGGATGTGGCGAAATACGCACGACGGTATGATGCATGCCAGAGGTTTTCAAAGATACCTAGAGCACCTCCTAATCAGTTAAAAACAATGATGAGCCCATGGCCTTTTGGTATGTGGGGAATTGATATCATCGGAAGTCCCCCCATAGCTAGGGGCGGAGCAAAGTTCGCTATTGTAGCCGTAGATTATTTCACTAAGTGGGTCGAGGCTGAGCCACTGACTATAATCACAACCAAACGAGTGATCAATTTTGTCGTTAGAAACATCATCTGTCGATTTGGGTTTCCAAAGATTGTTATAACGGATAACGGAACTCAGTTCGATAGCACTGAATTCAGGGACTTCTGCCAGAAATACCACATTGAGAAACGGTACACCTCTGTGGCGCACCGGAATCGAACGGACAAGTCGAAGCGGCGAATAAAGTGATTAAGTCCATTCTGAAAAGAAGACTTAAATGGGCCAGAGCCATGTGGGCTGATGAATTACCCTTAGCACTATGGGCCTACAGGACAACGTATAAATCGGTAACATGACATACCCCGTTCTCCCTTGCTTTTGGAGCAGATGCAGTCATACCGGTTGAGATAAAACTACCTTCTCACCGAGTGACTTATTACGATCCGATGACCAATAATGAATTGCTCCTTGAATCCCTGGATATGATCGAAGAAAAGAGGGACGAAGAAGACCTGCGTGCCTTGAGATGCAAACAACAGGTCGCCCAATACTACAACAAAAAGGTTCGAGCCCGAACCTTGGAACCCGGAGACTTGGTTCTAAAGCGTGTCTTTCCAGCCCCAACTCATATGGGTGCGAAGTGGGAAGGACCGTACTCCGTTCTGTGCAAGCTTGATAATGGAACCTTCAAGATAGCAACCGTAGATGGAAAGGAAATCCCCAGAGTGTGGAATGCCCAACATTTACGGTCATACCTAACGTAAAGATGTCATATCTGTTCTTTTTCTTTGTCAAGAACCATGTACAAGGCACGACTTGCCTAGAATAGTCCAATTTCTTAAAGAAAAAAATTATAAAGTGGACGTAGGTCATGATTCGACCGAACCACTATAAAAATATTGTGTGTCGTTTACCTTTATTGCATTATTATTTATCTGCCTCTCTATTTTTATGGAAATTGCTGTGAGTCTTGCAACGATCACAGAAGCGTATAACTATAGGTGCCTTTCATCAGAGTGGAATGCAATCACCAGTCAAAACTCTGAGGGTGCGATAAAGTAAATCATATCATTGATAGCGTTCTAACTCTCCAGAGCCGAGAGAGAGCATAACGGACATGAAGGTGATGTCCGTTAGTCATGGC
Source organism: Allium sativum (assembly GCA_030737875.1). Classification (NCBI taxonomy): domain Eukaryota; kingdom Viridiplantae; phylum Streptophyta; class Magnoliopsida; order Asparagales; family Amaryllidaceae; genus Allium; species Allium sativum. Next base: position 604,678,873 of record CM060923.1, on the reverse strand, counting down.
GGTGTACCATGATCGAAACCGCCTTGACGGAACTCTAACTCTCCAGAGCAGAGAGAGTATAAAAGCGTCTCCGATTGAGCGCTGAGAAAGAGCTCCTTCCCCGCTGAAGGATCGGGGAGCGATTGTACTGCTGATCTCGAACCCTAACTCTCAAGAGCAGAGAGAGTGTAAAAGCATCTCCGATTGAGCGCTGAGAAAGAGCTCCTTCCCCGTTGAAGGATCGGGGAGCGATTGAACTGCTGAGCTCGAGCTCTAACTCTCCAGAGCAGAGAGAGAGTATAAAAGCGTCTCCGATTGAGCGCTGAGAAAGAACTCCTTCCCCGCTAAAGGAACGGGGAGCGACTGAACTACTGAATTCAAACTCTAACCTCGGCGGCCGCCAGGAGAGTATAAAAGAGCCTATGATTAAGCACTGAAAGGTGCCGGAAATTCAGCACCACAAGGACAGTTATCTTATTAAATTTTCTAAGTCCCCCATATTCAGAAATAGGGGGCAACATGCGAACAATGCTAATCAATCTTTAATAAGCCCTAGTTAAGCGCTACGTTAACGATTGATTGGGGGCCATATGCATATACACATGAACCTTGATGCATCACGAAATTTTTAAAATTTTTCTTTCTGTTGCTTGACTGATTTGTAGTTACAATCAGATAATCTATCACTAAGCATGAAAAATTTATTGAATGCAGGTACACGATGATGCAAAAAGAGATAAACTTTCATTTATAAACTGCAAGCCTACAAAGTGAAAAACAACCTAAAAAACAAAATGAGGGCCAGTCTCATAATTACATTTCCTGGCCAGTGGGAAGCCTAAAGACAAAATATAGACAAGCGACAGTATCCTATTTACGCTTGGACTTTTTCTCCTGTTTCTGCTTCTCCAGCTTCGCCTTGTCAGTTTCGGATTGATCACCCTTCTTTCTTTTCCTTTTGTCTATAAGAGAAACGTCCGACTCATCAGTAGACTCCTCCTCCACCTCCTTTCTCTTTCTTTTATCAGTGAGGGAAGCTGGGAAATCATCAGGGTTCGCAAAATGAAGTTGTTTGCTGATGGATTTGGGCTGGAGTTTCAAAACCATCCCAGTTTTGGGATTAAACTCCGAGATAGGGGCTATGTTCAAAGGCTCTTGTCCCACCTTCTTTAAAGCCAACTGCTTTTCCTGCCTAGCTTTTCTGTTAGCCAAAGTTTCGTCGTCATCGTCTTCGGCTTCTTTGGTGCTAATGATATCCTCCTCATCCTCTACATGGCGCCCATCCATATCTTTCCAGGCCTCGATGGTTTCATCATCCTTGGGAGCATCAGAACTGGGTGCTAGGACGCCCTTCTCTGCTGTTGTACCCTCGGCCTGCTTCGATATATCAACACCGGCGCTAGGTGAGACGACAATCTTCTCCGCCGTTTTCCTCTTCTCGACATCCTTGTCGACGGGCTCGCCACCTGTATTATGGGGAACACATGTTATTAATCCGATTGGCTGCTCTACCAGACGATGACAACTCATAATTGCTTTGACAAATTGTGGGGAAAAAAGGGAGATACCTTTCGCTGATCCTCCATCTAGGTTAGCTGTAGAAGCTCCAACAACCACAGGAGTTAGGCCCAAAGGAATTAATGGATCATCAGGATGGTATTCCTCAACTCCGGAGGTCTTGGGCTCTACAGCTGAGCTCGAACCTTCATCAACCTTGTTTTTGCCTTTAGCCAAGGCCCTCTCCTTCTCCATTTCTTCTTGAATTAGACGACGGCCTTCTGCCAGATCCTCGGGCTCGTTATCCCTCAGGATGGTCTTCATCAGCTCATCTTCGTCAATCTCTTCAACTCCTAATCTCTGCTTCTCACCCTCAACGATGGCATCCCATAAGTTGGCTAAAGTAACGTGGTGGTCCGGGATACACGAGATGTTACGGGTTTTGAGGACATGGCCAAGGAAGTCAAAAATCATCTCTTCGAACCCTTCGATATCCTTTTCTCTCTCGAGGAGCTTGTTGTTAGAAGCAATAGCCATTTCAATGGCACTTTCAACATTCTTTTCGGCGAGAGCCGCGCGCCTCCCTGCATTCGCGACTTGATCATTTAAAATCACCTTTTTCGCTTCAGCCAGAGCTAGACTTTCTCTTAAACTTGCTCTTTCTTCCTCCCAAGCAGCTCTCTCAGCTTCAAAATGGCCTTGCGCCGTCTTCAACTCAATGTTGGCCATTTTAAGATCTTCTACCTCCTTCTTTAAGGCCATTTTCTCTTGACTATTTGAGTCAAGTTCAGAATGAAAGCATTTCTTAGCATTCTCCAATTCGGTCTTATAATTTTCAGCATCTCTCCGCGCTAAGGCAAATTGGGATTGAGCATCTTCCAAGTCCTTCTCCATCTTTGTCCTAGCCCTTTCATTGTTATCAATCTTCACCTTGGATCGATGTGCTTCCATCTCAAGCGTTCGGATGACTTCTGAAAGATTAACGGCATGTTTCTTCATTGCTTCATACTGCCTGGCTACATGACGAATATGCTCGATAACTTCAGTATCCCGGTTCCTAGGGACGGGCTCCAAGGCTGGAACAAACATCATCCTTTCGAAGAAGATGTTAGGGAATTGTTCTCGCAACTTTTCCAGCTTAGCTTGAGTCTCGGGACCATGGATGTTATGCCGTGACCCGGGGGCAACCAACTCTTGCTGGCTGGAAGGGACAATGTCACTTCTCTCCTTTTCAGAATCCTTGATTGGATCCTTGCTTTTATCCTTGGGCTCGTAGTGTCTTTTTGACGACCTGCTATGAGAGGGTGCACTCTTCGGAGGAGTTAACTCTTTAGGAAGTTGTTTTCCCCCTGTAGGTGGTACCGAATAACTGGGAAGCTTGCCAGAAGTCGATTTTGGTGGTGACCGGGATTGCGAAGAAGTAGGCTTGTGAGAAAGGCCGCGAGAGCGCTCGGGATTCGGATGAAGACTAGGTGTGCCTTCACGAAGAGAGCGATAAGAATAAGACCGCCTACGAGACAACTTTCCTGCAAAGGAGAAAAGAGCATATTAAAACCTTGGATACTGTTGATATAAAAGTGTGGGGTCAGGCAGTGCGTGTGATATGTGCATCCCATATAATTCCCCCTAACAGACCCAAGCCTGAAGTGAGGCTCATCTGAGTAGTTTCTTGTCCTCCAATTGGAACGGTGGTCTCCTCAGAAGCAGGGAAAAATGGCTCCCCTTCAAAGTCCCCCTCTGTGTATGCATCATCGGGTAAAGGAATTTTGCTCAGCTCTTTAAATAGCCGTTCTTCTGTCAAATCATCGGGAGCAGCAGGTTCGGTCGGAAGAGAAGTCCTTGAGGGGAAACCCCCCAGAGAAACTGGGATTTCCTTGGACTTGTCATCACGGGCCTCATCTCCTCTATATATGTTCAGGTCCTCGTCGTCCTAGATGATTTTCGTGGAAGGACTCTTACGGAATTTAGTTGTTTCTGCTTCCCGTGATGTTCCCTCTCCTTCCGTTGGGGGCACGTATTTGTAAGGTTTGCCGCCTGCACCAAGTCCAAACCTTATATCCAGAAGGTGATGCTTATGAAGATTCTCGTCAGTAACGCACTTTTGATCCTTAGAAAATCGGATCTGCTTTGTAGAAGAATAGACAATCGATTATTGTATACCAAGCCTTCCGTCTTGGGAAAGACGTGATCTGCTTAAAATAGAAAAGAAGGGGGAATGTTAATGCTTCGATTTCTAAAGCAAGATATTCAGTCAAAAGATTAAAGTTTACTTGATTTAAGACATCTTCTTGAGCACCCAGCCTGTCTCTTTATATAGAAGCAATCAGACTTGGGATCCCCTATATTGCTGTATCCTTCATACAGAACCTTCCTATTCGCTGCCGATTCGAAGAAAGAGAAATTTGGGGTTGCCGAGGAGCGATGCTTGAAAAGATAAAAGAATTTTAAATCTTTAAATGTGAGCTTGGTATGCAGGATCTCCGCGTATGCGATATATAGAGTGTATAGAGCCGCGTAGGCGTTAGGATGAAGCTGCATCGGAGCGATACCCAATCGTTTTATGGTCTCAATCACGATTGGAGGAAACGGAGGAATAGCTCCTACCCAGCACATAAGTCGGCTGACTGTCATATATCCTTCCGGAGCTAGGTGAGGTCTATCTTCGTTACCGGGTGTCCTCACATAATCCCAGGGGATCCCATGTCTCAGACAAATTCTTTTAAGCTTTATGTCGTCGAGTTTGGAGGCTAAAGAATCATTAAATTTCTCTATCCCAAGTGCGTCAGGAATCTCGTCGGGAGCCCGCCCGTCTACTTCAAATTCCTCATCAAGTGAGGTACTTTCATATGGATCCGATTCCGTTGCCTCATACTCGGATCCATAATCCTCGCCGCCTGGGTTAATTGGAGGGACCTCAGGGTTATGCTGCTCAGACACCTCGGGATCCGTCTCTGTGTTTGATCTTGAAGGGGAGTGATTATCTGACATTACTTTTAGGTGAGCAAACATGAGAAATAAGATTAAAACTACCCATCCCCCCTGTGTGTGCAAGTGCCAGTGTGTGCTTGTGCGTGCATTAAAGAAAGGTACAAAGGTCAACAAAATCATCGAGACATTGGTCGTTGTTCAATTGGTAGATTATGCATTTGTTCAATCTGGAATGTTCGTCTCAAGGGCTCTAACCTAACTGTTCATCGATTTGTTAGAGTTGCATCATATTATTTAGTCAGCGTGTGCATCAGATCGTTCGTCAGTCGGAACGCATGACAGGCTCGGATCGCGACATATGAACAGATCGTGGTGAAGGACTCGGTACGCGGAAGGGTACTAGATCATGGAAAGGCTTCAAATCGTGAAGGGCACCAATTCATCCAGACGGATCACGATGGTATCTTGGCGATCCGCATCGCCCCCCATTCTCCACGACCCGAAGCTACAGTATCACCACGATCTGACACTCGCGTCTAGTTCCACACGAACTGTAGCCTTGCTGTTTCCGCGATCCGACCCACCAGCCAAATCAACATTCCAGTTCCGTTCCCTCTCCCCTCGCCTCACCATCGCTTCGAACTCGGGCCTCGCCCACGAACCGACCTGGTCATCCCTTCCTTCTTCTTCCTCAACTCTCCTCTTCACCCTTAAATCCATGGAATCGAACCAGGCACATTTGCGTTTACTATCACCAAATCCTACAAACTCCGCTGTCTCCACTCTCTAAACCAGTGCGAACACAATAGAAACTAAAGGAAAGCTGTTTAATTACCTTCTTAAAGTTTGAAATCGGTTGGAAATTTGGAAATCAAAGTTAGGGTTTTCTCTCAAGAAAATTGGCAGCGGCTGCGAAAGAAGAAAGAAGAGGAGAAGAATGAGGGTGAGGATCGATTTATATAGGCAAAGGGGCGACCGTTAGTCTCCCCCTTTTTTTCTTATTCGATCTGTGAAAATCGGTGGGCCGCGAACCAAAAGCCCACCACGTCTCGAAGAGAATCCCGTCTCGTTCCGTGAAGAGGCCCAAATGCTCACCAAAGGACGAGGCGAACGACTTGCTAACGGACCGTGACTCGCACATGCGATCCGAACCGATAAATGACCGACAGCAATGAAAATTCAGAAATGACCATAGAAAATTCAAAAATGCACCTGGTAGATTCGATGATGAAGACTCTGAAAGATCCCAGAAAAGAATTGTCCAATAAACAGGGAAACTATTAAAGATTTATCCGATATTTAAAGTGAGCAAAGAGACAACTTTCCGTAAATGATATGACCTTTCGGATAGACGCTACCACTGATTTGCATCTCTTTATGAAAAGACGTTTCTATAGTTTCGAAGCATGTTCCATCATCGATAAAACAAACTTCGAGGGGGCAAAATGTTGGCTAGCTTTTTGACCAAGCCACCGAGGTTCACTCACAAGAAGAAAGTATGAAACTGCGTTCCTAAAGTCCATGAATGATCGGATCGCACCAGAGGGTCGCCCCTCATGGATCGCCCCCCATCGGATCGCCCCCATTGCATTAGCGATCCGACTACTTCTGCACGACTCGATCCATACATACACTACTATCCAGCACAGACCGATCCGATCCCCCGATGCACAGCGAAGCCTCTGACCTGTTCAAGCACGAGCTAGTCTTCGGCGATCCGAGATGCACGGATCCAGCGACACGTGTCCCAACTGTCACTTTGACCAATTGCTCCTCCTTGCTCGATCCGATATTTATGGGGATCGCGACACCTATCCACAACGGCTAATTTGACTAATTCTTCATCAAGCTGCGATACGATCCGATATTCTCGGGATCTGTGCCACGTGTGACCGCGATCCGCCTGACAAAATCAGCTATAAATAGCCCAGAGCTTGGCATTTTTCAGGATCTTTTGGCCGTATTGAGCACTGATTCCGCCATTACTGTCATACCACTATTTCTTGTCAGTTTTATTACGAGATTACTGAGGGAAATTACAATTGTAAAAGTGAGTTTGAGAGAAATCATTGATTGTACTAGCATTCAAAGTATAATCGATAACGTATAAAGTGGACGTAGGCTCGTTAATGCCGAACCACTCTAAATTCTGTGTGTTTTCTAATTTTTCTTCATTCTCCAGTTATAATTCTTTACGAATCAGAACAATTTGGGTGTTGGGTCCAAATTTTGATCTAATAGTTTACTCCGGTAAGGCCGTCTAGGAAATATTCTTGCATTGTTTATTTTATCTTATTGCAGGTACAAATTCCTGGTCTTCTTGGATTTCTCTTGCCTTAATACGATCCCGTGTGATCTTCGGTTTTCTGGCCGTAATACGATCCGGCGTGATCGTCGCATTCTGGACTTGGATTTCTCAGATTATCCAGAACACATCTTCCTTCAACCAGCGAGATATGTTCTGGAGGCAAACATGTTGACACATTTTTTGGCAAAAGCTATCACACATGGAATTCCTGAATGATAACATGCCCAAGCCGTGGAAACAACGTCAAAAGACATTGAGATATTTGCTCAAAATCGCATCCTCAACATAAACAGGCCCAAAACTCCAATCGGACGACCTATTTTGGGCCCAGAAACAGCGATTACGGAGCTGATCTTAGTTACTTTTGTAGATCTCTGAGTTAGCTTCAGTTTGAGCTTCGATTTGGCTCAATCGGACTTACGGTTTGAATGTTATGCCCATTTCCGTAAATGGGTGTAATCTAGCATCGAAGACTCAGAACCATTGCACCGGATCGCTCCCATCGGCTCGCCCACGATTGGATCGCCCCCTCGGATCACACTCTTGCATCACGATCCGATCCGTACTGCGTCACCTTCAACGCTCGAGCACCACGACCGGATCGGCTCGCCCTATCTACTCACGATCCGATCCCATGAACACGAACCGACCTTCAGACCTGCTGATACCCGCACTGTTTTGACCTGTTCTCAAGGCTGTTTATGCTCATACTTTCTTGGATCGCCTACCACATACCCCATCACCATTCCCGTCAACCCAGAAGCTCTCCTACTGCTATAAATACACCATTCTAAGGCATTTTCAAGGACTTTTGGCCATTCTTCTTCACTGCTTACACCATTACTAAGGTGCAAGGACTTTGCACTTTCCTACAGTCAAATTCTTCTCTTTTCTACACAATTGACACGTGGATTACGTGTATAAACCCTTGTAACCTCAATTAACACCTGGATTGTGTGCCTGCATGTAACTGATTCTTGTAATCTGTCAGTATAACAATAAGATTATAAAGTGGACGTAGGCTACATCTACAGCTGTACCACTATAAAAACCTCGTGTGTCTCCTCTTTATTTACTCTTTTCTGCATTCTGTGATCTGTGATCTGCATTTGGGTGTTAGACCCAATTTTTGATCTAACATTTTGGCGCGCCAGGAGGGGGGCACACGACAACTTCAACTTCTACTTGGATTTTTTGGCTATTGGATAAATGGCAATCAAAAGGAAGAAGACAGGAACTTCCGCACACACTGATGATGCTAATGCCGAAGACACAAGGAACTAGGCAAGCCAGAAAGATTCCTCTCATGAAGATCCTTCTACATACCTGACCAGAGACGAGATAGATGGAGTTCTCGCTGAATTGAGAGATCAGATGGCACGACAAGATGATCTCCTCCAGAATCAACAGGAAATGATTAACCAATTCTTTGCTCGGATGGAAGGCCGAGCAACGCTCAAGTCACTAGAAATGAAGCCATTGAAGCGGCTCGAGTATCACCTGGACTCGGGGGAAACCCCCCCGTTCAACAGCAGAATTCGTCTCGTGATACACCTCTGGACCGCGACCCGGATCGTGGTACACTACCAGGATCACTAGCCGATCCCAACAACTCGCTCCCGCCTGTTCAACAACAGGCCGCAGCCTGTGACGGGGCTGTAGAACCCGATCGTTTCGCCCCCCAGGCTCACGAACTGGCATCCACGAGCCAGACTCACGCACCGCCTTCCACGATCCACGAACGAGTCTGGTCGCCCCCCTCGAACTGTGAACCGCGACCCGCGATCCGCACACAACAACTCACCAACAACTTACATCCTCTCCTGCATTCAACGCTGGGGGCACTAGCTCTGATTTTGGTAGTTTGCAACAGCTTTTTGAAGGCAATCGACTCGCTGATCTGATTCAACGCCTCTCGAGAGGCCACACCTATCAGAATGACGTGGATGACGTCAATCAAAACCCATTCACTCAAGTAATCAAGAATTCCCACAATCCCCTGGATTTCAAACTCCCACAGCTGGAGCCATACAACGACAGGACAAATCCTACCGTGCATCTCATGCGCTACAAACGACATATGGAAGTTCAATCGGCATTGGAAAACGTCATGGCAAAGTGTTTTCCCCTCTTCCTGACTGACATAGCCGCTATGTGGATTCGGCAGCTAGAAACAGAATCGATCAGCAGTTGGAACATGTTGGTCGCACACTTCATTGAACAATTTCGGGTTCACATTGCACGACCCAAGAACGTCATGTCTCTCACCACAATCAAGCAGAGGCCCAGAGAAGCTCTGTGTTCATTCCTGGAAAGATTCAACGTTGCAGCAGCATCAGTTGATCGCCCTAAACCATCGATGGTACTGATGGCAGCAGTATCCGGCGTTCTAGACAACTCGGAGTTCAAAAAATCTTTGTACAAAAATCCACCACGAAACCTCAGCGAATTCTACCTTAAAGCAGATAGATTCCTACGGGAAGAAGATGCAACTTTTGAGAAACGCACTCTCGATGTCAACAAGCTCGGAGATGGATAACCGCCCAATCCTGGAAAAGGCAATGACAAGGGTAAAGGAAAGACCCCTGCTACAAATGACAATAATGCTCCACCCCAGAAAGGGTCCAGATACGATAAATACACTGAATTGAACGACACACTGCGCAACATATACGTGGATACAGGAGGTGCTGCCTCATATCCAAGGCCTCCCAAGAGGGAGCCAACGCTAGCACAACGCAACTCCGGAAGACATTGCATATTTCATGACATGGACGGTCATAACACCGATGACTGCAGACATTTGCGAAACCTTATCGAGGATCGTGTCAGGCGAGGAGAACTACCCGAGTACGTCATTCAACCAACAGCACCCACACATGCGCTACCACCACCGACTCCCCGGAGAGGGAACTATCGCCGATCGAGCAATTGCGGGCTTATCATTAACTGAACCCACTCAGCGGATCTCTTCAGTTTGCTGGACTCTGGTCCATAGTTCATGTTTTTAGGTTTTTAGGCGACCTCTCGCCATCCTTTGTTTTCCCTGCATGTAATAAGAGCCATCACATCATCCCACATGCGCAGAACCGAATTGTGGTCTCCAGTCGTGTCGGGCAAACGACCGCTGCATTTTCATGAATTAGTAATAAGCACTGAGCTCCGGCTCCCAACTGGATCCGTCCAGCACAAACATGAGCTCCGACTCCCAACTCGATCCGTCCAGCACAAACATGAGCTCCGACTCCCAACTGGTTCCGTCGAGTATAAATAAATTCTCATGTGCTTTTCCTTGGTCGTCTTAATCCGGTAAGGCCGTCTTGGAACCACATGTGCTTTTCCTTGGTCGTCTTACTCCGGTAAAGCCATCTTGGAACTTTCATGTCATTTCCTTCGTCGTCTTACTCCGATAAGGCCGTCTTGGAACCCTTCTAACATCTCCTCGGATGGTTTACTCCGGTAAGGCCATCTAGGAAATATTCTTGCATTGTTTGTTTTATCTTATTGCAGGTTCAAATTCCTGGTCTTCTTGGATTTCTCTGGCCTTAATATGATCCCGTGTGATCGTCGGTTTTCTGGCCTTAATACGATCTGGCGTGATCGTCGCATTCTGGACTTGGATTTCTCAGATTGTCCAAAACACATCTTCCTTCAACCAGCAAGTTATGTTTTGGGGGGCAAACATGTTGACACATTTTTTCGCAAAAGCTGTCACACATGGAATTCCTGAATGATAACATGCCCAAACGGTGGAAAAAATGTCAGAAGACATTGAGAGATTTGGTCAAAATCGCATCCTCAACATAAACAGGCCCGAAACTCTTATCAGATGACCTCTTTTGGGCCTGAAAACAGTGATTACGTAGCTAAGCTTTGTAACTTTCGTAGATCTCTGAGTTAGCTTCAGTTTGAGCATCGGTTTGGCTCAATCGGACTTACGGTTTGAAAGTTATGCCCATTTCCGTGAATGGGTGAAATGTAGCATCGAAGACTCAAAATCATCGCACCGGATCGCTCCCATCAGCTCGCCTACGATTGGATCGCCCCCTCGGATCGCACTCCTGCATCACGATCTGATCCGTACTGCGTCACCTTCAGCGCCCGAGAACCACGACCGGATCGGCTCGCCCTATTTCCTCACGATCCGATCCCATGAACACGAACCGACCTTCAGACCTGCTGATACGCACACTGTTTTGACCTGTTCTCAAGGCTGTTTATGCTCCTACTGTAACACCCCACTCCCGCTATGATCACTCACTAAGGGAATGCCATAGCATCGGTGGAGTATTTTAGTGAATATAGAACAGAAAAATTACAACAAGACAGATATAAATAGTACTTGAAATTTTAAAACATCATCTCATAACAGCGGAAGTAAAACATGTCTGGTTACATCATAAAACCACAATAAAGGTCAAGTACAATATCCATCAAAATAAAGAAGTACATAATCCCACTCTCATACAATAGCCAAACAAAAGAAAAGATAACTGGATAACTGGAGCTTTACATCTATCCAAGCTCCTAAAGACTGGAACAGCAATCCGATCAAGCTCCACTACTGCTAGGATCCACCGTAGGACCTGAGGGTTGGGAAAAAGATAAAAACAACAGGGTCAGACATAAGTCTGAGCGAGTCCTATAACTTTAACAATACAATCGTTAAAGTAACCAGAGAAGACATAAACTGATATACGGTAACATATAGGGATGAATGGCTACCCTAAGCAGTCAACTAAACGAAGATAAAGGATAAAGACGCATCTACCCTCCCTAAGGTAAATTACTAAACTGCACCACACCAGTCGTTCCTAACTTAAAGGTTGATCCCACCCAAGGACTTATAAAATTTACTAATTAGTACCTGCGTACCCCTAGGTGACCAAGTAGGCGCCACGGGGCCCTACAATCCACTAGGTGTACACACTACTTCCCATTCGATCGGCTCCCTAACGTAGATACCCGTGCTGGCCCCACCGTGGGATGTATCATTCCCCAATGTGGCAACCTGATGAAACTAAAGGTGCACGGCTTATATCTACTCGATGCAACAACGGCTTACCTACCAGCCCGGGCCCACTCACGCATATGAAGCCCGTTGGACTTGCGTTGCCACCGCTAACCCGTTTGCCTCTTACAGTCAAGCCCAGTATGCGTGTCCCGTCCTCGACATGGGTCGAGCCCACAAAGATACGTATGGGTTACTGGTTGAAATGGGCCTCCACAAGCTACCCACCTAAGCTTGTCCCTTTTTCTAGTATATCCCACTTAACCCTTTAATCATGTTTTAATTACATGTTCTATTTTGGTTAAGTATTCTAATCGTATTTTCTATTGCCACCCAAGGCAACCACTAGATTTTCTCATGCCACCCGAGGCACCCACTTAACCCCTCATGTCCCTCTACATGCTAATGTGGTTAAGTGTTTCTTAATTAATTAATTAAGAACGTAACCTTTGTAAAGACCTCTCACATTAGACTGTCTTTTATGACCGCTGGTTAAGCCGGTTGGGTCCGGGCAGCCTTATGTCATAACAGAGTCTAACCTCGTGTCTTTACATTAATTACGTATTTAGTTTGTGCCTAAGACCTCTCACATTGGGCTAACATTTGTAGCAACTGGTTAAGCCGGTTGGGTCCGGGCAGTTTTACGCTACAACTGAGTCCAACCTCGTGTCTTAGTCAATTAATTACACCTAATTAATCACCCTCATAATTTTATATTAATTATCCCTAATTAATCAAGTTTTCTTAACATGGGTAGACCTAACTTAATAGGTAAATTCCCATGGAGTAGACCTAACTCAATAGGTAAATTCCCAACACATAGTATGGGTACACCTAACCAAATAGGCAAATTCCCATACTATGTTTATTTATTTTGTGTTATGCATAATTATATTAATTTCACACAATCTTATTAACTTATGCATTTAATTACCCCATCGTTCCCACGTAATTTCGTTCATGATATAACACATATAAAAGGTGTCAACTTGCATATGAATGAACATGTTTCAAAGGTGCCATCTTGCATATTAACAAACACATAACTTGCATATGAACTTGCATAACATGTCACATAACTTGCATATAATATGTCACATAACTTACATATTCATTTTGCATAACAAACTTGCATATTAGCTTATAGACTTGCATAATGTGTCATCATGAACTTGCATATTAATAAACATGTAACTTGCATATTTACATACATGTAACTCGCATATTAACAAACATGTAACTTGCATATAAAGAAACATGTAACTTGCATATTTACATACATGTAACTTGCATATTAACAAACATGTAACTTGCATATTAACAAACATGTAACTTGCATATTTACATACATGTAACTTGCATATTAACAAACATGTAACTTGCATATTAACAAACATGTAACTTGCATAGCATATTACCATGAACTTGCATAACATGCATATGATTACATAGCCCACAACTTGCATATTTAGCATCATGCAAACATAACATACATCATATTAAACTTGCATAAGCTTACATACTCAACATGCATAAACATAAGATTAATGCTAACATCATATCATATGATTCAAAGCTCATTAACCCACATACAAAACCATAAATCTCATCACATCTCATCTAATTAGTTTACCAAAAGATCATCAAAGTGATAGAAACTCACAACTAGCAACTTTGAACACCAAATGAAGAAGATTAAGATGCTAAGAAGGGATTAGAAGTTGATTAGAGAGTGATTAGTATGCAACCCTCTTCATAAAATTAGTGGAGGCCATGAGAGCTAGCATTTTGCCATAGTTTAGTCACTAGGTTTAATTATGAATGAATTAGGGTAGGTTAGGGTCTTATTTATAGATTAGACAAGTGTTTTAGGCCATAGGATTAACCCTAGATTCAATCCAAGCCATCAAAGCATGTCTTGGGGAAGAAGTCAAGTGTAGGAACCATCTAGGGCCTTTAGATTAAAGATGGACCATGAGAACCATTCAAATGCAAAATCTGCACTTGAGCGAATCGGCCCACGGGTTGACAGCCAAACACCCTGGATTAACCCCTAGTCGACCCAGCGGGCTCGGGTCGACTTCAAAAATCGGCCGGTTCGGTTATTCCCCTCTCCCAATTCGCTGTTTTGAGCATTTTTGCATATTTATTTATTAAATTTTCAATTATATATATATATATATATATCAATATATATATATATATATATATCTACACAACCCATTTCACTTAATTAAGTATACTTTAATTTGGGAATTTTCGTGGAACTTCGCGAGGCCATATCTTGGTCATACGGACTCCGATTTTCGAAAACTCGGACTCTATTTCGCGTATTTTTCCGAGACGAACACAATGGCATAGCCCGTTTCCCTTGATTCCCATTTTAGAATTAAATTCTGCCTCGATTTATGTTATTACAGGTTATTGAAAATACGGGTTGTTACATTCTCCCCTCCTTAAAGGATTTCGTCCCCGAAATCTTCAAGTTAGGAAGAACGTATCCTACCATCCAATCATCCATCTACTCAAAGCATCATCCACGAGCAATCATTGTCCTTACAAGATTCTAAATGCTGGATGGATATATGCAAAAGTGTGTGTATATGTACTTACCTAATGCGAAAATCAGGCGGTTACTGATACAGTAAACCTCCTTAATGCAAACCATGATAGTGCCATGCATCCAATATGTATGCGAAACCCTATTGACACATACAAATTTCTACATGCGTGCACAACCATACACAAAAATGCATCATCCATATGATAACACAGCCATGATACATCCATCAATCTAACTACCACATCCATTTATGCAATATGCAACATGAAGTGACTGAGCCGATCTAGTGCCTAATGTGTGTGTATATGCATCCACGAGCAACCACTAGCAAACAATTGCATCCATATGCATCCATCAACCATAACATGTTTCAAACACATGTTTCAACCATAGGTTTTACCCTATCTAAAGGTCATAGGTATTAGCGAGAGGATATACTAAAGATAAGATAAGTACTAGACAAGCAATAAAGGAGAAGTTAAAAGACATACTCTCAAAAAGAAATGGATACAAAGAACGCATCTTTGCTTCCGTCTCCCAAGTAGCATTGCTTTCGTCATCTCCCCATTGCACTTTAACTAGCTGAACTTCTCTGTTCCTCAACTTCCTAGTTTCTGACCCAAGGATGCGAGTAGGAGCTCGTCGAATCGTCGCATCACGCTCTACCTCTACATCTCTAAGCAAGCTCAGCTCTACCACCTCCGCGGTCTCATGTAAGCACTTCCTCAAATGTGATACATGGAATACATCATGAACACCACTAAGTCTGTCGGGCAACTCCACCCTATATGCCATCCGTCCAATCCTTTCCTTAATAGGAAACGGCCCAACAAATCTCGGTGCTAACTTCCCTACGGACCCAAAGCGAACAACATTTCTCAATGGAGATACTTTGACAAAAACCATGTCCCCAACCTCAAACTCAAGATCCGTCCTTCTCCGATCCGCATAAGATTTCTGTCTATCTTGCGCTGCTTTCATCCTTTTTCGAATTAAATCAATCTTCTCTGAAGTCTCTCTAACCATATCCGGCCCAAGCAAGATCTTATCCGTAGATTCCCACCAACATGTAGGAGATCGACAAGGCCTTCCATAAAGAGCTTCGAAAGGAGCCATACCAATACTGGACTGAAAGCTGTTATTATATGCGAACTCCACCAAAGGAAGATGTTCTTCCCATGTACCTCCAAAATCCAAGATACAAAGCCTCAAAAGATCTTCTAAGATACGGTTCACCCTCTCGGTCTGACCGTCCGTCTGAGGATGATATGCGGTGCTCAAACACAACTGAGTCCCTACCGCCTCTTGCAAACTTCTCCAAAACTCACTAGTGAAAATAGGATCTCGATCACTCACAATGCTGGATGGTACGCCATGCAATCTAACAATCTCTCTAACATAGACTGAAGCAAGCCATGGAGCGGTCCTCTTACTCTTTACGGGTATAAAATGGGCACTCTTGGTAAGTCTGTCTACCACAACCCAAATTCCCGTATTGCCCTTCCTCGATCTCGGTAACCCGTCGATGAAATCCATCGAGACACTATCCCACTTCCACTGTGGAACTTCCAATGGGTGTAGCAACCCACCGGGTTTCCTTTGCTCCACTTTAACTTGTTGGCACACTAAGCATCTAGCCACATACTCGGCCACATCTTTCTTCATACCGGCCCAGAAGAAAACTCTCTTCATGTCTTGGTACATTTTGTCTCCACCGGGATGAATAGTCATTCTTGAACGATGTGCATCATCCAAAATAGCCTTCTTCAAACCCTCATCTTGCGGTACACAAAGTCTACCGTCTCTATGCAACCATCCCTTATCATCTATGGTGTATCTACCCAAATGGCTGGACGACTCCCCTCTTATAAGCTTCTCTACCAACACAACCAACTGTGGGTCGTCTCGCTGAGCCTCGCCAATCCGTCTCAAAAGAGTAGGTCTAACCTCCAAGGATGCCAACAAACCAGGTACAAAATCAACAGAAGGTCTGAAGTCAAACAAAGAAAGAAACTCCAAGCTTCGTCGTTCCACGAACAATGGACTCAAAGATAGCCTTTTTCTACTTAAGGCGTCTGCCACCACGTTACCCTTACCAGGGGTATACGCTATCTCGAAATCATAGGATGCTAAGAACTCCATCCACCTTTGCTGTCTTAAGTTTAAATCCTTCTGAGAGAATAAGTACTTCAATGATTTATGGTCGGTGAACAACTCGAATCTCTCACCAAGAAGATAATGGCGCCAAGACTTAAGTGCGAAAACAATCGCGGCCAACTCTAGATCATGGGTAGGGTAATTCTTCTCATGCACTCTCAATTGTCTCCCTCCATAGGCTATTACCCTTCCCTCCTGCATCAAGACTGCGCCTAATCCTGTTCCACAAGCATCGGTATAAACAACAAACGGCTTACTCCCATCTGGAAGCACTAAAACTGGAGCGGTGGTCAAAGCTCTCTTTAACCGTCGGAAAGCATCATCACAATCTACATCCCATGAGAAAACCAGATTCTTCTTCGTCAAGCGGGTTAATGGGGCTGATATCTTCGCGAAGTCTTTGATGAACTTCCTATAATATCCTGCCAACCCCAAGAAACTTCTTATCTCGGTAGCATTTCTAGGAACTTTCCAATCCTGGATAGATACTATCTTTGCGGGATCCACAGCTATCCCTTCCTTAGAGACCACATGCCCTAAGAATCGCACTTCTCTTCTCCAAAAATGGCATTTAGAGAATTTAGCTTTAAGACTATGCGCTCGAAGAGTCTCCAACACTTCCTTGAGATGTAAGGCATGCTCTTCTTCATTCTTGGAAAAGACCAAGATGTCATCCACAAAAACTACTACAAACTTATTCAGATACTCTCTGAACACTCTACTCATGAGATCAACAAAGTATGCGGGGGCGTTTGTCAACCCAAATGGCATCACTAGCCACTCATAAAAACCATTCGGAGTCCGGAAAGCAGTCTTCTCTATACTGTCCTCCGCCACTCTTAACTGATGAAACCCTGTAGCTAAGTCCATCTGCGAAAATACTGACGCGCCAACCAACTGATCAAAGAGATCATCTATCCTCGGTAATGGGTGTCTATTCTTCTTCGTGAGCTTATTAAGTTCCCTATAATCCACACAAAGTCTGAGGGACCCATCCGCCTTCGTGGCAAACACTACTGGAGCTCCCCACTCCGATATACTTCGCCTTATGAACCCCTTCTCAAGCAACTCCCCTACTTGCTTATGAAGTTCTCTTCTCTCACGAGGAGCCATGTGGCGTACTGGCAAAGACACTGGTTTGGCATTATCCACCAAATAAATTCGGAAATCTATCTCCCGCTTCGGAGGCAAACCCTTTACTTCTTCAAACACATCCGGATATTCCCGGACTACTCTGACAGAACACAAACTTTCGACCGAAGCATCGAGCGATTCAAGATAACTTAGCAAAACAGATTCCATGGGATTGCAAGAGATCTCGAGAGTGTTACCCAAGCGGGTCATGAGCCTGACAACTCTCCTTTCGCAATCAAGAACGGCACCATTACTGGATAACCAGTCCATGCCCAAGATCAACCCATAGCCCGTGAAGCCCAATACAAAAGCATCACATCTAAACTCAACGCTAAGTATAGAAATCTTCAAACCCAAACATATCATAGACAGATATATGGAGCCCCCAATTGGGTTTGAGACAACCAAGGGATCATCAACTAGACTGGTGTCTAAGTGCAGTGACTCAACTAACGATGATGAGATAAAAGAATGCGATGCGCCAGAGTCAAACAAAGTACGAACTGGATGATCAAACAGAAAAACCAGACTTTCAACGGAAATAGTTCTACCTCTCTGCTGAATCGGTGGAACTGAGAGAACCTGAACTTGCCCCCCTGACTGAGGTGGTGCTATAAGAGCTTGCACCTGGCCTCCTGAGGTAGACCCCGTCTTCTGCCCCTTCTTTGGGCAGTTTTTCACAAGATGCCCTGCTTCACCACAATGAAAGCAACCGGTCTTCTTCTTTTTGCGACAATCCTTACTGAGGTGTCCTGGTGTTCCACAATTGAAGCACTTCTTCTTCGTCTTCTTTTTGTCACCGTTGCCTTTTCCGCCCTTGCCTTGTTGTTGCTGTTGCGGTTTCTTCTGATCCCCCTTTTTCTCTGGTGCCTTAGAATTCTTATCATCCTCATGCATAAGTGCCATGTAGACAAGCTTCTCAAAAGTGGCCCCCATAGGAATGTGAGTCATAGCTATTCCTTGCAATGGTTCGTTCAAGCCTCTAACGAACCTCAAAGCCTTCTTCTCCGGTGTATTCACCAACTCTATGCCAAACCTTGCTAATTGATTGAATTTGTTGACATATTCTTTCACCGTGAGATTCCCTTGCTTCAAATTCAAGAACTTCTCCATAAACAGATTCTCTTCCGCCCTTGAGAGAAACTTAGCCCCAAACCTTTGCTTAAAATCTGCCCAAGAGTCAACAGGGCGTTCTCCATTAGTGACCTCCCACCAGAATGAGGCCTCTCCCTTCATTAACCAAGCCGCCAACTTGACTTTCTTTCCCTCTTCCACTTCAAAGATATCTAGCAACTCTTCCACTTCCTTAAGCCAATCTCTAGCCTCTACGAAAGTCTCTGAACCAAGAAAAGGTTTTCCTCCTATAGCCTTGAACTCCTTGCAAACCTTAGCAAAATTATCCACTCTAGGCTGAGGAGGAGGAGCGGTTGTCTCTGGTGTAGTAGCATTGGCCGGACCCGCAGCCGCGGCCCTAGCCTCTTGCAACCTCCTATACCATAGTGGTATAACTAAACCCTCCGGGATGTTAAGATCTTCAGCCATGCTGAAACGAAAGAGGAAAGATTCAAAAAGGAGATTCCGAAAGATAAAGATATGGCTATTGGGGATTATGCTTTTCTTTTTCAAAAACTTTTTCTCTTAGAAGACATGCTTTTAAAAATACTTTCTTCGAAAATACTCTTAGAAAGTAGTTTTTCTCAAAAATTTTATCTGTTCTGGTAACCTTAAGCTCTGATACCACGTGTAACACCCCACTCCCGCTATGATCACTCACTAAGGGAATGCCATAGCATCGGTGGAGTATTTTAGTGAATATAGAACAGAAAAATTACAACAAGACAGATATAAATAGTACTTGAAATTTTAAAACATCATCTCATAACAGCGGAAGTAAAACATGTCTGGTTACATCATAAAACCACAATAAAGGTCAAGTACAATATCCATCAAAATAAAGAAGTACATAATCCCACTCTCATACAATAGCCAAACAAAAGAAAAGATAACTGGATAACTGGAGCTTTACATCTATCCAAGCTCCTAAAGACTGGAACAGCAATCCGATCAAGCTCCACTACTGCTAGGATCCACCGTAGGACCTGAGGGTTGGGAAAAAGATAAAAACAACAGGGTCAGACATAAGTCTGAGCGAGTCCTATAACTTTAACAATACAATCGTTAAAGTAACCAGAGAAGACATAAACTGATATACGGTAACATATAGGGATGAATGGCTACCCTAAGCAGTCAACTAAACGAAGATAAAGGATAAAGACGCATCTACCCTCCCTAAGGTAAATTACTAAACTGCACCACACCAGTCGTTCCTAACTTAAAGGTTGATCCCACCCAAGGACTTATAAAATTTACTAATTAGTACCTGCGTACCCCTAGGTGACCAAGTAGGCGCCACGGGGCCCTACAATCCACTAGGTGTACACACTACTTCCCATTCGATCGGCTCCCTAACGTAGATACCCGTGCTGGCCCCACCGTGGGATGTATCATTCCCCAATGTGGCAACCTGATGAAACTAAAGGTGCACGGCTTATATCTACTCGATGCAACAACGGCTTACCTACCAGCCCGGGCCCACTCACGCATATGAAGCCCGTTGGACTTGCGTTGCCACCGCTAACCCGTTTGCCTCTTACAGTCAAGCCCAGTATGCGTGTCCCGTCCTCGACATGGGTCGAGCCCACAAAGATACGTATGGGTTACTGGTTGAAATGGGCCTCCACAAGCTACCCACCTAAGCTTGTCCCTTTTTCTAGTATATCCCACTTAACCCTTTAATCATGTTTTAATTACATGTTCTATTTTGGTTAAGTATTCTAATCGTATTTTCTATTGCCACCCAAGGCAACCACTAGATTTTCTCATGCCACCCGAGGCACCCACTTAACCCCTCATGTCCCTCTACATGCTAATGTGGTTAAGTGTTTCTTAATTAATTAATTAAGAACGTAACCTTTGTAAAGACCTCTCACATTAGACTGTCTTTTATGACCGCTGGTTAAGCCGGTTGGGTCCGGGCAGCCTTATGTCATAACAGAGTCTAACCTCGTGTCTTTACATTAATTACGTATTTAGTTTGTGCCTAAGACCTCTCACATTGGGCTAACATTTGTAGCAACTGGTTAAGCCGGTTGGGTCCGGGCAGTTTTACGCTACAACTGAGTCCAACCTCGTGTCTTAGTAAATTAATTACACCTAATTAATCACCCTCATAATTTTATATTAATTATCCCTAATTAATCAAGTTTTCTTAACATGGGTAGACCTAACTTAATAGGTAAATTCCCATGGGGTAGACCTAACTCAATAGGTAAATTCCCAACACATAGTATGGGTACACCTAACCAAATAGGCAAATTCCCATACTATGTTTATTTATTTTGTGTTATGCATAATTATATTAATTTCACACAATCTTATTAACTTATGCATTTAATTACCCCATCGTTCCCACGTAATTTCGTTCATGATATAACACATATAAAAGGTGTCAACTTGCATATGAATGAACATGTTTCAAAGGTGCCATCTTGCATATTAACAAACACATAACTTGCATATGAACTTGCATAACATGTCACATAACTTGCATATAATATGTCACATAACTTACATATTCATTTTGCATAACAAACTTGCATATTAGCTTATAGACTTGCATAATGTGTCATCATGAACTTGCATATTAATAAACATGTAACTTGCATATTTACATACATGTAACTCGCATATTAACAAACATGTAACTTGCATATAAAGAAACATGTAACTTGCATATTAACAAACATGTAACTTGCATATTAACAAACATGTAACTTGCATATTTACATACATGTAACTTGCATATTAACAAACATGTAACTTGCATATTAACAAACATGTAACTTGCATAGCATATTACCATGAACTTGCATAACATGCATATGATTACATAGCCCACAACTTGCATATTTAGCATCATGCAAACATAACATACATCATATTAAACTTGCATAAGCTTACATACTCAACATGCATAAACATAAGATTAATGCTAACATCATATCATATGATTCAAAGCTCATTAACCCACATACAAAACCATAAATCTCATCACATCTCATCTAATTAGTTTACCAAAAGATCATCAAAGTGATAGAAACTCACAACTAGCAACTTTGAACACCAAATGAAGAAGATTAAGATGCTAAGAAGGGATTAGAAGTTGATTAGAGAGTGATTAGTATGCAACCCTCTTCATAAAATTAGTGGAGGCCATGAGAGCTAGCATTTTGCCATAGTTTAGTCACTAGGTTTAATTATGAATGAATTAGGGTAGGTTAGGGTCTTATTTATAGATTAGGCAAGTGTTTTAGGCCATAGGATTAACCCTAGATTCAATCCAAGCCATCAAAGCATGTCTTGGGGAAGAAGTCAAGTGTAGGAACCATCTAGGGCCTTTAGATTAAAGATGGACCATGAGAACCATTCAAATGCAAAATCTGCACTTGAGCGAATCGGCCCACGGGTTGACAGCCAAACACCCTGGATTAACCCCTAGTCGACCCAGCGGGCTCGGGTCGACTTCAAAAATCGGCCGGTTCGGTTATTCCCCTCTCCCAATTCGCTGTTTTGAGCATTTTTGCATATTTATTTATTAAATTTTCAATTATATATATATATATATATATCAATATATATATATATATATATATATATATATATATATATATCTACACAACCCATTTCACTTAATTAAGTATACTTTAATTTGGGAATTTTCGTGGAACTTCGCGAGGCCATATCTTGGTCATACGGACTCCGATTTTCGAAAACTCGGACTCTATTTCGCGTATTTTTCCGAGACGAACACAATGGCATAGCCCGTTTCCCTTGATTCCCATTTTAGAATTAAATTCTGCCTCGATTTATGTTATTACAGGTTATTGAAAATACGGGTTGTTACACCTACTTTCTTGGATCGCCTGCCACGTACCCCTTCACGATCCGGTCAACCCAGAAGCTCTCCTACAACGATAAATACACCATTCGATGGCATTTTCAAGGACTTTTGGCCATTCTTCTTCACTGCTTCCACCATTACTGAGGTGCAAGGACTTTGCACTTTTCTACAGTCAAATTCTTCTCTTTTCTACACAATTAACACGTGGATAACGTGTTTAAACCCTTGTAATCTCAAATAACGCACGGATTGTGTGTCTGCATGTAACTGATTCTTGTAATCTGTCAATATAACAATAAGATTATAAAGTGGACGTAGGCTACATCTACAGCCGTACCACTATAAAAACCTCTTGTGTCTCCGCTTTATTTACTCTTTTCTGTATTCTGTGATCTATGATCTGCATTTGGGTGTTAGGCCCAATTTTTGATCTAACATTTTGGCGCGCCAGGAAGAGAGCACACGACAACTTCAACTTCTACATGGATTTTTTGGCTATTGGATAAATGGCAATCAAAAGGAAGAAGACAGGAACTTCCGCACACGGTGATGATGCTGGCGCTGAAGACACAAGGAACGTGGCAAGCCAGGAAGCATCCTCTCATGAAGATCCTTCTGCATATCTGACCAGAGACGAGATGGATGGCGTTCTCGCTGAATTGAGAGATCAGATGGGGCAACAAGATGATCTCCTCCAGAAACAACAGAAAATGATTAACCAATTCTTCACTCGGATGGATGGAAGGCCGAGCAACGCTCAAGTCACTGGAAACGAAGCCATTGAAGCGGATCGAGTATCACCCGGACTCGGGGGCAACCCCCCCGTTCAACAGCAGAACTCGTCTCGTGATACACCTCTAGACCACGGCCTGGATCGTGGTACACTACCAGGCTCACGAGCCGATCCAAACAACTCGCTCTCGCCTGTTCAACAACAGGCCACGGCTCTTGACGGGGCTCTAGAACCTGATCGTTTCGCCCCTCAGGCTCACGAAACAGCATCCACGAGACAGACTCACGCACTGCCTTCCACGATCCACGACCGAGTCGGGTCGCCCCCCTCGAACCGTGAACCGCGACCCGCGATCCGCACACAGCAGCTCACCAACAGCTTCAATCCTCTCCTGCATTCAACGCTGGGGACACCAGCTCTGATTTTGGTAGTTTGCAACAGCTTTTTCAAGGCAATCCACTCGCTGATCTGAATCAACGCCTCTCGAGAGGCTACACCTATCAGAATGATGTGGATGACTTCAATCACAACCCATTCACTCAGGAAATCAGGAATTCCCGCAATCCCCCGGATTTTAAACTCCCACAGCTGGAGCCATACAACTGCAGGACAGATCCTACCTTGCATCTCATGTGCTACAAACGACATATGGAAGTTCAATCGGCGTCGGAAAACGTCATGGCAAAGTGTTTTCCCCTCTTCTGACTGACATAACCGCTATGTGGATTCGGCAGCTGGAAACAGAATCGATCAGCAGTTGGAACATGTTGGTCGCACGCTTCATTGAACAATTTCGGGTTCACATTGCACGAACCAAGAACATCATATCTCTCACCATAATCAAGCAGAGGCCCAGAGAAGCTATGCGTTCATTCCTGGAAAGATTCAACGTTGCAGCAGCATCAGTTGATCGCCCTGAACCATCGATGGTACTGATGGCAGCAGTATCCGGCGTTCTAGATAACTCGGAGTTCAAAAAATCTTTGTACAAAGATCCACTGCGAAACCTCAGTGAATTCTACCTTGAAGAAGATAGATTCCTATGGGAAGAAGATGCAACTTCTGAGAAACGCACTCTCGATGTTAACATTCTCGGAGATGGAGAACCGCCCAATCCTGGAAAAGGCAATGGCAAGGGTAAAGGAAAGACCCCTGCTACAAATGATCGTAATACTCCACCCCGGAGAGGGTCCAGATACGACAAATACACTGAATTGAACGACACTCTGAGCAACATATACGTGGATACAGGAGGTTCCGCCTCATATCCAAGGCCTCCCAAGAGGGAGCCAATGCAAGCACAACGCAACTCCGGAAGACATTGCATATTTCATGACATGGACGGTCATAACACCGATGACTACAGACATATGCGAGAACTTATCGAGGATCGGGTCAGGCGAGGAGAAATACCCGAGTACGTCATTCAACCAACAGCGCCCACACCTGCGCTACCACCACCGACTCCCCGGAGAGGGAACGATCCCGGATCGAGCAATCGCGGGCTTATCATTAACTGAACCCACTCAGCGGATCACTTCAGTTTGCTGGAGTCCGGTGCATAGTTCATGTTTTTAGGTTTTTAGGCGACCTCTCGCCCTCATTTGTTTTCCCTGCATGTAACAAGAGCTGTCACATCAGCGCACACGCGCGGAACCGAATAATGCTTTTCCTTGGTCGTCTTACTTCGGTAAAGCCGTCTTGGAACTTTCATGTCATTTCCTTCGTCGTCTTACTCCGATAAGACCATCTTGGAACCCCTCTAACATCTCCTCGGATGGTTTACTCCGGTAAGGCCATCTAGGAAATATTCTTGCATTGTTTGTTTTATCTTATTGCAGGTACAAATTCCTGGTCTTCTTGAATTTATCTGGCCTTAATATGTTCCCGTGTGATCGTCGGTTTTCTGGCCTTAATACGATCCGGCGTGATCGTCGCATTCTGGACTTGGATTTCTCAGATTATCCAAAACACATCTTCCTTCAACCAGCAAGATATGTTCTGTGGGGCAAACATGTTGACACATTTTTTCGCAAAAGCTGTCACACATGGAATTCCTGAATTATAACATGCCCAAGCAGTGGAAAAAACGTCAGAAGACATTGAGAGATTTGGTTAAAATCGCATCCTCAACATAAACAGGCCCGAAACTCTTATCAGACGACCTCTTTCGGGCCTAAAAACAGTGATTACATAGCTAACTTTGTAACTTTTGTAGATCTCTGAGTTAACTTCAGTTTGAGCTTCAGTTTGGCTCAATCGGACTTATGGTTTGAAAGTTATGCCCATTTCCGTGAATGGGTGTAATCTAGCATCGAAGACTCAGAATTATCGCACCAGATCGCTCCCATCGGCTCGCCCACGATTGAATCGCCCCCTCGGATCGCACTCCTACATCACGATCTGATCCGTACTGCGTCACCTTCAGCGCCCGAGCACCACGACCGGATTTGCTCACCCTGTCTCCTCACGATCCGATCCCATGAAGACGAACCGACCTTCAGACCTGCTGATATGCGCACTGTTTTGACCTATTCTCAAGGCTATTTATGCTCCTACTTTCTTGGATCGCCTGCCACATACCCCATCATGATCCGGTCAACCCAGAAGCTCTCCTACAGTTATAAATACACCATTCGAAGGCATTTTCAAGGACTTTTGGCCATTCTTTTTCACTGCTTCCACCATTACTGAGGTGCAAGGACTTTGCACTTTCCTACAGTCAAATTCTTCTCTTTTATACACAATTAACACGTGGATCACGTGTATAAACCCTTGTAATCTCAATTAACACACGGATTGTGTGCCTGCATGTAACTGATTCTTGTAATCTGTCAGTATAACAATAAGATTATATAGTGGACGTAGGCTACATCTACAGCCGTACCACTATAAAAACCTCGTGTGTATCCTCTTTATTTACTCTTTTCTGCATTCTGTGATCTGTGATCTGCATTTGGGAGTTAGGCCCAATTTTTGATCTAACATTTTGGCGTGCCAGGAAGGGGGCACACGACAACTTCAACTTCTGCTTGGATATTTTGGCTATTGGATAAATGGCAATCAAAAGGAAGAAGACAGGAACTTCCGCACACGCTAATGATGCTGACGCTGAAGACACAAGGAACGAGGCAAGCCAGGAAGCTTCCTCTTATGAAGATCCTTCTGCATACCTGACCAGAGACGAGATGGATGGCGTTCTCGCTGAATTGAGAGATCAGATGGCATGACAAGATGATTTCCTCCAAAACCAACAGGAAATGATTAACAAATTCTTCGCTCGGATGGATGGACGGCCGAGCAATGCTCAAGTCACTGGATATGAAGCCATTGAAGCAGCTCGAGTATCACCCGGACTCGGGGGCAACCCCCCCGTTCAACAGCAGAACTCATCTCATAATACACCTCTGGACCGCGACCCGGATCATGGTACACTTGCAGGCTCACGAGCCGATCCCAACAACTCGCTCCCACTTGTTAAAAAACAGGCCACGGCTCGTGACGGGTCTCTTGAACCCGATCGTTTCGCCCCTCAGGCTCACGAACCGGCAACTACGAGCCAGACTCACGCACCGCCTTCCACGATCCACGACCGAGTCGGGTCGCCCCCTCGAACCGTGAACCGCGACCTGCGATCCGCACACAGCAGCTCACCAACAGCTTCCATCCTCTCCTGCATACAACACTGGGGGGCACCAGCTCTGATTTTGGTAGTTTGCAACAGCTTTTTGAAGGCAATCGACTCGCTGATCTGATTCAACGCCTCTCGAGAGGCCACACCTATCAGAATGACGTGGATGACGTCAATCACAACCCATTCACTTAGGAAATCAGGAATTCCCGCAATTCCCCAGATTTCAAACTCCCACAGCTGGAGCCATACAACGGCAGGACAGATCCTACCGTGCATCTCATGTGCTACAAACGACATATGGAAGTTCAATCGGCATCGGAAAACGTTATGGCAAAGTGTTTTCCCCTCTTCCTGACTGACATAGCCGCTATGTGGATTCGGCAGCTGGAAAAAGAATCGATCAGCAGTTGGAACATGTTGGTCGCACGCTTCATTGAACAATTTCGGGTTCACATTGCATGATCCAAGAATGTCATGTCTCTCACCACAATCAAGCAGAGGCCCAGTGAAGTTCTCCGTTCATTCCTGGAAAGATTCAACGTTGCAGCAGCATCAGTTGATCGCCCTGAACCGTCGATGGTACTGATGGCAGTAGTATCCGGCGTTCTAGATTACTCGAAGTTCAAGAAAATCTTTGAACAAAGATCCACCGCGAAACCTCGGCGAATTCTACCTTGAAGAAGATAGATTCCTACGGGAAGAAGATGCAACTTCTGAGAAACGCACTCTCGATGTCATCATGCTCGGAGATGGAGAACCGCCCAATCCTGGAAAAGGCAATGACAAGGGTAAAGGAAAGACCCCTGCTACAAATGATCGTAATGCTCCACCCCGGAGAGGGTCTAGATATGTCAAATACACTGAATTGAACGACACTCTGAGCAACATATATGTGGATACAGGAGGTGCCGCCTCATATCCAAGGCCTCCCAAGAGGGAGTCAATGCTAACACAACGCAACTTTGGAATACATTGCATTTTTCATGACATGGACGGTCATAACACCGATGACTGCAGACATTTGCGAGAACTTATCGAGGATCGGGTCAGGCGAGGAGAACTACCCGAGTACGTCATTCAACCAACAACGCCCACTCCTGCGCTACCACCACCGACTCCCCAGAGAGGGAACGATCCCGGATCGAGCAATCGCGGGCTTATCATTAACTGAACCCACTCAGCGGATCTCTTCAGTTTGCTGGACTCCGGTCCATAGTTCATGTTTTTATGTTTTTAGGCGACCTCTCGCCCTCCTTTGTTTGGCCTGCAT
The DNA here is from genome assembly GCA_030737875.1 of Allium sativum. Classification (NCBI taxonomy): domain Eukaryota; kingdom Viridiplantae; phylum Streptophyta; class Magnoliopsida; order Asparagales; family Amaryllidaceae; genus Allium; species Allium sativum. The sequence continues at coordinate 604,650,699 of CM060923.1, read as the reverse complement.
GTAATTAGAGCTGTCACATCAGCCCACAAGCGCGGAACCGAATTGTGGTCTCCAGTCGTGTCCGGCAAACGACCGCAGCATTTTCATGAATTCGTAATAAGCACTGAGCTCCGGCTCCCAACTGGATCCGTACAACACAAACATGAGCTCCGGCTCCCAACTGGATCCGTCCAGTATAAATAAATTCTCATGTGCTTTTCCTTGGTCGTATTACTCCACTAAGGCCGTCTTGGAATCTTATGTGCTTTTCCTTGGTCGTCTTACTCCGGTAAGGCCGTCTTGGAACTTTCATGGCATTTCCTTGGTCGTCTTACTCCGATAAGGCCGTCTTGGAAACCCTCTAACATCTCCTCTGATGGTTTACTCCGGTAAGGCCGTCTAGGAAATATTCTTGCATTATTTATTTTATCTTATTACAGGTACAAATTATTGATCTTCTTGGATTTCTCTGGCCTTAATACGATCCCGTGTGATCGTCAGTTTTCTGGCCTTAATACGATCCGGCGTGATCGTCGCATTCTGAACTTGGGTTTCTCAGATTATCCAGAACACATCTTCCTTTAGCCAGCAAGATATGTTCTACGGGGCAAACATGTTGACACATTTTTTGGCAAAAGCTGTCACACATGGAATTCCTGAATGATAACATGCCCAAGCGGTGGAAACAACGTCAGAAGACATTGATAGATTTGGTCAAAGTCGCATCCTCAACATAAACAGGCCCAAAACTCCTATCAAACGACCTCTTTTGGGCCCGAAAACAGCGATTACGGAGCTGAGCTCAAAAACTTTTGTAGATATCTGAGTTAGCTTCAGTTTGAGCTTCGGTTTGGCTCAATCGGACTTATGGTTTAAAAGTTATGCCCATTTCCGTGAATGGGTGTAATCTAGCATCGAAGACTCAGAACCACCGCACCGGATAGCTCCCATCGGCTCGCCCATGATTGGATCGCCCCCTCGGATCGCACTCCTGCATCATGATCCAATCCGTACTGCGTCACCTTCAGCGCCCGAGCACCATGACCGGATCGGGTCGCCCTGTCTCCTCATGATTCGATCCCATGAAGACGAACCGACCTTCAGACCTGCTGATACGCGCATTGTTTTGACCTGTTCTCAAGGCTATTTATGCTCCTACTTTCTTGGATCGCCTGCCACGTACCCCATCACGATCCGGTCAACCCAGAAGCTCTCCTACAGCTATAAATACACCATTCGAAGGCATTTTCAAGGACTTTTGGCCATTCTTCTTCACTGCTTCCACCGTTACTGAGGTGCAAGGACTTTGCACTTTCCTACAGTCAAATTCTTCTCTTTTCTACACAATTAACACGTGGATTACGTGTATAAACCCGTGTAATCTCAATTAACACACGGATTGTGTGCCTGCATGTAACTGATTGTTGTAATCTGTCAGTATAACAATAAGATTATAAAGTGGACGTAGGCTACATCTACAGTCGTACCACTATAAAAACATCGTGTGTCTCCTCTTTATTTACTCTTTTCTGCATTCTGTGATCTGTGATCTGCATTTGGGTGTTAGGCCCAATTTTTTATCTAACATTTTGGCCCGCCAGGAAGGGGGCACACGACAACTTCTACTTGGATATTTTGGCTATTGGATAAATGGCAATCAAAAGGAAGAAGACAGGAACTTCCGCACACGCTGATGATGATGACGCTGAAGACACAAGGAACGAGGCAAGCCAGGAAGCTTCCTCTCATGAAGATCCTTCTGCATACCTGACCAGAGACGAGATGGATGACGTTCTCACTGAATTGAGAGATCAGATGGCACGACAAGATGATTTCCTCCAGAAACAACAGGAAATGATTAACCAATTCTTCGCTCGGATGGATGGACGGCCGAGCAATGCTCAAGTCACTGGAAACGAAGCCATTGAAGAACTCGAGTATCACACGGACTCGCGGGCAACCCCCCCGTTCAACAGCAGAACTCGCCTCATGATAAACCTCTGGACCGCGACCCGGATCATGGTACACTACAAGGCTCTCGAGCCGATCCCAACAACTCGCTCCCGCCTGTTAAAAAACAAGCCACGGCTCGTGACGGGGCTCTAGAACCCGATCGTTTCGCCCCTCAGGCTCACGAACCGGCATTTACGAGACAGACTCACGCACCACCTTCCACGATCGACGACCGAGTCGGGTCGCCCCCCTCGAACCGTGAACCACGACCCGCGATCCGCTAACAGCAGCTCACCAACAGCTTCCATCCTCTCCTGCATTCAACGCTGGGGGTACCAGCTCTGATTTTGGTAGTTTGCAAAAGATTTTCCAAGGCAATCCACTCGCTGAACTGATTCAACGCCTCTCGAGAGGCCACACCTATCAGAATGACGTGGATGACGTCAATCACAACCCATTCACTCAGGAAATCAGAAATTCCCGCAATCCCCCAGATTTCAAACTCCCACAGCTGGAGCCACACAACGGCAGGACAGATCCTTCCATGCATCTCATGCGCTACAAACGACATATGGAAGTTCAATCGGCATCGAAAAACGTCATGGCAAAGTGTTTTCCCCTCTTCCTGACTGACATAGCCGCTATGTGGATTCGGCAGCTGGAAACAAAATCGATCAGCGGTTGGAACATGTTGGTCGCACGCTTCATTGAACAATTTCGGGTTCACATTGCATGACCCAAGAATGTCATGTCTCTCACCACAATCAAGCAGAGGCCCAGAGAAGCTCTCCATTCATTCCTGGAAAGATTCAACGTTGCAGCAGCATCAGTTGATCGCCCTGAACCATCGATGGTACTGATGGCAGTAGTATCCGGTGTTCTAGATAACTCGGTGTTCAAAAAATCTTTGAACAAAGATCCACCGCGAAACCTCGGCGAATTCTACCTTGAAGCAGATAGATTCCTACGGGAAGAAGATGCAACTTCTGAGAAACGCACTCTCGATGTCATCATGCTCGGAGATGGAGAACCGCCCAATCCTGGAAAAGGCAATGACAAGGGTAAAGGAAAGAACCCTGCTATAAATGATCGTAATGCTCCACCCCGGAGAGGGTCCAGATACGACAAATACACTGAATTGAACGATAGTCCGATCAACATATACATGGATACAGGAGGTGCCGCCTCATATCCATGGCCTCCTAAGAGGGAGCCAACGCTAGCACAACGCAACTCCGGAAGACATTGCATATTTCATGACATGGACGGTCATAACACCGATGACTGCAGACATTTGCGAGAACTTATCGAGGATCTGGTCAGGCGAGGAGAACTACCCGAGTGCGTCATTCAACCAACAGTGCCCACACCTGCGCTACCACCACCGACTCCCCGGAGAGGGAATGATCCTGGATCGAGCAATCGCGGGCTTATCATTAACTGAACCCACTCAGCGGATCTCTTCAGTTTTCTGGACTCCGGTCCATAGTTCATGTTTTTAGGTTTTTAGGCGACCTCTCACCCTCCTTTGTTTTCCCTGCATGTAATAAGAGCCATCACATCAGCCCACACGCGCGGAACCGAATTGCGGTCTCCAGTCGTGTCCGGCAAACGACCGCTGCATTTTTATGAATTTGTAATAAGCATTGAGTTCCGGCTCCCAACTGGATCCGTCCAGCACAAACATGAGCTCCGGCTCCCAACTGGATCCGTCCAGTATAAATAAATTCTCATGTGCGTTTCCTTGGTCGTCTTAATCCGGTAAGGCCGTCTTGGAACCTCATGTGCTTTTCCTTGGTCGTCTTACTCCGGTAAGGCCGTCTTGGAACTTTCATGGCATTTCCTTGGTCGTCTTACTCCGATAGGGCCGTCTTGGAACCCCTCTAACATCTCCTCGGATGGTTTACTCCGGTAAGGCCATCTAGGAAATATTCTTGCATTGTTTGTTTTATCTTATTGCAGGTACAATATCCTGGTCTTCTTGGATTTCTCTGGCCTTAATACGATCCCGTGTGATCGTCTGTTTTCTGGCTTTAATAAGATCCGGCATGATCGTCGCATTCTGGTCTTGGATTTATCTGATTATCCAGAACACATCTTCCTTCAACCAGCAAGATATGTTCTGGGGGGCAAACATGTTGACACATTTTTTGGCAAAAGCTATCACACATGCAATTCCTGAATGATAACATGCCCAAGCGGTGGAAAGAACGTCAGAAGACATTCGGAGATTTGGTCAAAATCGCATCCTCAACATAAACAGGCCCGAAACTCCTATCAGACGACCTATTTTGTGCCCTAAAACAGCGATTACAAAGCTAAGCTTAGTAACTTTTGTAGATCTCTGAGTTAGCTTCAGTTTGAGCTTCGGTTTGGCTCAATCGGACTTACGGTTTGAAAGTTATGCCCATTTCCGTGAATGGATGTAATCTAGCATCGAAGACTCAGAACCATCGCACCAGATCGCTCCCATCGGCTCGCCCACGTTTGGGTCGCCCCCTCGGATCGCACTCCTGCATCACGATCCGATCCGTACTGCGTCACCTTCAGCGCCCGAGCACCACGACCGGATCGGCTCGCCCTGTCTCCTCACGAACAGATCCCATGAAGACGAACCGACCTTCAGACCTGCTAATACGCGCACTGTTTTGACCTGTTCTCAAGGCTATTTATGCACCTACTTTCTTGGATCGCCTTCCACGTACCCCATCACGATCCGGTCAACCCAGAAGCTCTCCTACAGCTATAAATACACCATTCGAAGGCATTTTCAAGGACTTTTGGCCATTCTTCTTCACTGCTTCCACCATTACTGAGGTGCAAGGACTTTGCACTTTCCTACAGTCAAATTCTTCTCTTTTCTACACAATTAACACGTGGATTACGTGTATAAACCCTTGTAATCTCAATTAACACGCGGATTGTGTGCCTGCATATAACTGATTCTTGTAATCTGTCAGTATAACAATAAGATTATAAAGAGGATTTAGGCTACATCTACAGCCGTACCACTATAAAAACCTCGTGTGACTCCTCTTTATTTACTCTTTTCTGCATTCTGTGATCTGCATTTGGGTGTTAGGCCCAATTTTTGATCTAACATTTTGGTGTGCCAGGAAGGGGGCACACGACAACTTCCACTTCTGCTTGGATTTTTGGCTATTGGATAAATGGCAATCAAAAGGAAGAAGACAGGAACTTCCGCACACGTTGATGATGCTGACGCTGAAGACACAAGGAACGAGGCAAGCTAGGAAGCTTCCTCTCATGAAGATCCTTCTGCATACCTGACCAGAGACGAGATGGATGGCGTCCTCGCTGAATTGAGAGATCAGATGGCACGATAAGATGATCTCCTGCAGAAATAATAGGAAATGATTAACCAATTCTTCGCTCGGATGGATGGAATGACGAGCAACGCTCAAGTCACTGGAAACGAAGCCATTGAAGCGGCTTGAGTATCACCCGGACTCGGAGGCAACACCCTCGTTCAACAGCAGAACTCGTCTCGTGATACTCCTCTGGACCGCGGCCCGGATCGTGGTACACTACCAGGCTCACGAGTCGATCCCAACAACTCGCTCCCGCCTGTTCAACAATAGTCCACGACTCGTGACGAGGCTCTAGAACCCGATCGTTTCGCCCCCCAGGCACACGAACTGGCATCCAGGAGCCAGACTCACGCACCGCCTTCCAAGATCCGCGACCGAGTCGGGTCGCCTCCTCGAACCGTGAACCGCGACCCGCGATCCGCACACATCAGCTCACCAACAACTTCCATCCTCTCCTGCATTCAACGCTGGGGGCACCAGCTCTGATTTTGGTAGTTTGCAACAAATTTTTGAAGGCAATCGACTCACTGATCTGATTCAACGCCTCTCGAGAGGCCACTCCTATCAGAATGACTTGGACGACGTCAATCACAACCCATTCACTCAGGAAATCTGGAATTCCCGCAGTCCCCCGGATTTCAAACTCCCACAGCTGGAGACATTCAACGGCAGGACAGATCCTAGCTTGCGTCTCATGCGCTACAAACGACATATGGAAGTTCAATCTACGTCGGAAAACGTCATGGCAAAGTGTTTTACCCTCTTCCTGACTAACATAGCCGCTATGTGGATTCGGCAGTTGGAAACAGAATCGATCAGCAGTTGGAACATGTTGGTCGCACGCTTAATTGAACAATTTCAGGTTCACATTGCACGACACAAGAAAGTCATGTCTCTCACCACAATCAAGCAAAGGCCCAGAGAAGCTCTGTGTTCATTCCTGGACAACGTTGCAGCAGCATCAGTTGATCGCCCTGAACCGTCGATGGTACAGATGGCAGCAGCATCCGGCGTTCTAGATAACTCGGAGTTCAAAAAATCTTTATACAAAGATCCACTGCGAAACCTCAGCAAATTCTACCTTGAAGCCGATAGATTCCTGCAGGAAGAAGATGCAACTTCTGAGAAACGCACTCTCAATGTCAAAGTGCTCAGAGATGGAGAACCGCCCAAACCTGGAAAAGGAAATGACAAGGGTAAAGGAAAGACCCCTGCTACAAATGAACGTAATGCTCCACCCCGGAGAGGGTCCAGATACGACAAATACACTGAATTGAACGACACTCTGAGCAACGTATACGTGGATACAGGAGTTGCCGCCTCATATCCAAGGCCTCCCAGGAGGGAGCCAACATTAGCGCAATGCAACTCCGGAAGATATTGCATATTTCATGACATGGACGGTCATTACACCGATGACTGCAGACATTTGCGAGAACTTATCGAGGATCGGGTGAGCCGAGGAGAACTACTCGAGTACGTCATTCAACCAACACGCCCACACCTGCGCTACCACTACCAACTCCCCGATCGCGGGCATATCATTAACTGAACCCACTCAGCGGATCTCTTCAGTTTGCTGACTCCGGTCCATAGTTCATGTTTTTAGGTTTTTAAGCGACCTCTCTCCGTCCTTTGTTTTCCCTGCATGTAATAAGAGCCGTCACATCAGCCCACATGCGCGGAACCGAATTGTGGTCTCCAGTCGTGTTCTGCAAACGACGGCTGCATTTTCATGAATTAATAATAAGCATTGAGCTCCGACTCCCAATTGGATCCGTCCAACACAAACATGAGCTCCGGCTCCCAACTGGATCCGTCCAGTATAAATAAATTCTCATGTGCTTTTCCTCGGTTGTCTTACTTCGGCAAGGCCGTCTTGGAATCTCATGTTCTTTTCCTTGGTCGTCTTACTCCGGTAAGGCCGTTTTGGAACTTTCATGGCATTTCCTTGGTCGTCTTACTCCGATAAGGCCATATTGGAACCCCTCTAACATCTCCTCGGATGGTTTACTCCGGTAAGGCCATCTAGGAAATATTCTTGCATTGTTTGTTTTATCTTATTGCAGGTACAAATTACTGGTCTTCTTGGATTTCTCTGGCCTTAATAAGATCCCGTGTGATCGTCGGTTTTCTGGCCTTAATACAATACGGCGTGATCGTCGCATTCTGGACTTGGATTTCTCAGATTATCCAGGACGCATCTTCCTTCAACCAACAAGATATGTTCTGTGGGGCAAACATGTTGACACATTTTTTGGCAAAAGCTGTCACACATGGAATTCCTGAATGATAACATACCCAAGCGGTGGAAACAACGTCAGAAGACATTGAGAGATTTGGTCAAAATCGCATCTTCAACATAAACATGCCCGAAACTCCTATCAGACGGCCTATTTTGGGCCCGAAAACAGCGATTACAGAACTAGGCTTTATAACTTTCGTAGATCTCTGAGTTAGCTTCAGTTTGAGCTTCGGTTCGGCGCAATCGGACTTATGGTTTGAAAGTTATGCCCATTTCCGTTAATGGGTGTAATCTAGCATCGAAGACTCAGAACCATCGCACCGGATCGCTCCCATCGGCTCGCCCACGATTGGATCGCCCCCTCCGATCGCACTCCTGCATCACGATCCGATCCGTACTGCGTCACCTTCAGCGCCCGAGCACCACAACCGGATCGGCTCGCACTGTCTCCTCACTATCCGATCCCATGAACACAAACCGACCTTCAGACCTGCTGATACGCGCACTGTTTTGACCTATTCTCAAGGATATTTATGCTCCTACTTTTTTGGATCGTCTGCCACGTTCCCCATCACGATCCGGTCAACACAGAAGCTCTCCTACACCTATAAATACACCATTCGATGTCATTTTCAAGGACTTTTGGCCATTCTTCTTCACTGCTCCCACCATTACTGATGTGCAAAAACTTTGCACTTTCCTACAGTCAAATCATTCTCTTTTCTACACAATTGACATGTGGATTACATGTATAAACCCTTGTAATCTCAATTAACACACGGATTGTGTGCTTGCATGTAACTGATTCTTGTAATCTGTCAGTATAACAATGAGATTATAAAGTGGACGTAGGCTACATTTACAGCCGAACCACTATAAAAACCTCGTGTGTCTCCTCTTTATTTACTCTTTTCTGCATTCTGTGATCTCCATTTGGGTGTTAGGCCCAATTTTTGGTCTAACATTTTGGCGCGCCAGGAAGGGGGCACACGACTACTTCAACTTCTTCTTGGATTTTTTGTCTATTGGATAAATGGAAATCAAAAGGAAGAAGACAGGAACTTCCGCACATGCTGATGATGCTGACGCTGAAGACACAAGGAACGAGGCAAGCCAGAAAGCATCCTCTCATGAATATCCTTCTGCATACCCAAGCAGAGACGAGATGGATGGCGTTCTCGCTGAACTGAGAGATCAGATGGCACGACAAGATGATCTCTTCCAGAAACAACAGGAAATGATTAACCAATTCTTCGCTCGGATGGATGGAAGGCCGAGCAATGCTCAAGTCCCTGGAAATGAAGCCCTTGAAGCGGATAGAGTATCACCCGGACTCGGGGGCAACCCCCCCGTTCAACAGCAGAACTCGTCTCGTGATACACCTCTGAACCGCGACCCGGATCGTGGTACACTACCAGGCTCACGAGCCGATCCCAACAGGTCGCTCCCGCCTGTTCAACAACAGGCCATGGCTCGTGACGGGGCACTAGAACCCGATCGGTTCGCCCCCCAGGCTCACGAACAGACATCCACGAGGTAGACTCACGCACCGCCTTCCACGATCCACGACCGAGTTAGGTCGCCCCCCTTGAACCGTGAACCGCGACTCGCGATCCGCACATAGCAGCTCACCAACAGCTTCCATCCTCTCCTGCATTCAACGTTGGGGGCACCGGCTCTAATTTTGGTAGTTTGCAACAGCTTTTTGAAGGCAATCGACTCGCTGATCTGATTCAACGCCTCTCGAGAGGCCACACCTATCAGAATGATGTGGATGACGTCAATCACAACCCATTCACTCAGGAAATCAGGAATTCTCGCAATCCCCCGTATTTCAAACTCCCACAGCTGGAGCCATACAACGGCATGACAGATCCTATTGTGCATCTCATGCGCTACAAACGACATATGGAATTTCAATCGGCATCGGAAAATGTCATGGCAAAGTGTTTCTCCCACTTACTAACTGACATAGCCGCTATGTGGATTCGGCAGCTGGAAATAGAATCGATCAGCAGTTGGAACATGTTGGTCGCACGCTTCATTGAACAATTTCGGGTTCACATTGCACGACCCAAGAACGTCATATCTCTCACCACAATCAAGCAGAGGCCCAAAGAAGCACTACGTTCATTCCTGGAAATATTCAACGTTGCAGCAGCATCAGTTGATCGCCCTGAACCATCGATGGTACTGATGGCAGCAGTATCCGGCATTCTAGATAACTCGGAGTTCAAAAAATCTTTATACAAAGATCCACCGCGAAACATCAGCGAATTCAACCTTGAAGCAGATAGATTCCTGCGGGAAGAAGATGCAACTTCTGAGAAACGCACTCTCGATGTCAACATGCTCGGAGATGGAAAACCGCCCAATCCTGGAAAAGGCAATGACAAGGGTAAAGGAAAGACCCCTGCTACAAATGATCGTAACGCTCGACCCCGGAGAGGGTCCAGATACGGCAAATACACTGAATTGAACGACACTCTGAGCAACATATACGTGGATACAGGAGGTGCCGCCTCATACCCAAGGCCTCCCAAGAGGGAGCCAACGCTAGCACAATGCAACTCCGGAAGACATTGCATATTTCATGACATGGACGGTCATAACACCGATGACTGCAGACATTTGCGAGAACTTATTGAGGATCGGGTCAGGCGAGGAGAACTACCCGAGTACGTCATTCAACCAACAGCGCCCACACCTGCGCTACCACCACCGACTCCACGGAGAGGGAACGATCCCGGATCGAGCAATCGCGGGCTTATCATTAACTGAACCCACTCAGCGGATCTCATTAGTTTGCTGGACTTCGGTCCATAGTTTATGTTTTTAGGTTTTTAGGCGACCTCTCACCCTCCTTTGTTTTCCCTGCATGTAATAAGAGCCGTCACATCAGCCCACACGTGCGGAACCAAATTGTGGTCTCCAGTTGTGTCCGGCAAACGACCGCTGCATTTTCATGAATTAGTAATAAGCATTGTGCTCCGTCTCCCAACTGGATCCATCCAGCACAAACATGAGCTCCGGCTCCCAACAGGATTCATCCAGTATAAATAAATTCTCATGTGCTTTTCCCTGTTCGTCTTACTCCGGTAAGACCGTCTTGGAACCTCATGTGCTTTTCCTTGGTCGTCTTACTCCGGTAAGGCCGTCTAGGAACTTTCATGGCATTTCCTTGGTCGTCTTACTCCGATAAGGCCTTCTTGGAACCCCTCTAACATCTCCTCGGATGGTTTACTCCGGTAAGGCCATCTAGGAAATATTCTTGCATTGTTTGTTTTATCTTATTACAGGTACAAATTCCTGGTCTTCTTGGATTTCTCTGGCCTTGATACGATCCCGTGTGATTGTCGGTTTTCTGTCCTTAATACAATCCGGCGTGATCGTCGCATTCTGGACTTGGATTTATCAGATTATCCAGGATACATCTTCCTTCAACCAACAAGATATGTTCTGGGGGGCAAACATGTTGACACATTTTTTGGCAAAAGCTGTCACACATAGAATTCCTGAATGATAACACGCCCAAGCGGTGGAAACAACATCAGAAGACATTGAGAGATTTGGTCAAAATCGCATCCCCAACATAAACAAGCCTGAAAACAGCGATTACGGAGCTAAGCTCTGTAACTTTCATAGATCTCCGAGTTAGCTTCAGTTTGAGCTTCGGTTCGGCTCAATCGGACTTACGGTTTGAAAGTTATGCCCATTTCCGTGAATGGGTGTAATCTAGCATCGAAGACACAGAACCATCGCACCTGATCGCTCCCATCGGCTCGCCCACGATTGCATCGCCCCCTCGGATCGCAATCCTGCATCACGATCCGATCCGTACTGCGTCACCTTCAGCGCCCGAGCACCACAACCGGATCGGCTCGCCCTGTCTCCTCACGATCCGATCCCATGAACACGAACCGACCTTGAGACCTGTTGATACGCGCACTGTTTTGACCTATTCTCAAGGCTATTTATGCTCCTACTTTCTTGGATCGCCTGCCACGTACCCCATCACGATTCGGTCAGCCCAGAAGCACTCCTGCAGCTATAAATACATCATTCGAAGGCATTTTCAAGGACTTTTGGCCATTCTTCTTCACTGCTTCCACCATTACAGAGGTGCAAGGACTTTGCACTTTCCTACAGTCAAATTATTCTCTTTTCTACACAATTAACACGTGGATTACGTGTATATACCCTTGTAATCTCAATTAACACACGGATTGTGTGCCTGCATGTAACTGATTCTTGTAATCTGTCAGTATAACAATAAGATTATAAAGTGGACGTAGGCTACATCTACAGCCGAACCACTATAAAAACCTCATGTGTCTCCTCTTTATTTACTCTTTTATGCATTCTGTGATCTGCATTTGGGTGTTAGTCCCAATTTTTGGTCTAACATTTTGGCGTGCCAGGAAGGGGGCACACGACAACTTCAACTTCTGCTTGGATTTTTTTTCTATTGGATAAATGGAAATCAAAAGGAAGAAGATAGGAACTTCCACACACGCTGATGATGCTGACGCTGAAGACACAAGGAACGAGGCAAGCCAGAAAGCTTCCTCTCATGAATATCCTTCTGCATACCTGACCAGGTATGAGATGGATGGCGTTCTCGCTGAACTGAGAGATCAGATGGCACGGCAAGATGATCTCCTCCAGAAACAATAGGAAATGATTAACCAATTCTTCGCTCGGATGGATGGAAGGCCGAGCAACGCTCAAGTCACTGGAAACGAAGCCATTGAAGCGGCTCGAGTATCACCCGTACTCGGGGGCAACCCCCCCGTTCAAAAGCAGTACTCGTCTCGTGATACACCTGTGGACCGCGATCCGTATCGTTGTACACTACCAGGCTCACGAGACGATCCCAACAGCTCGCTCCCGCCTGTTCAACAACAGGCCACGGCTCGTGACGGGTCTCTAGAACCCGATCGGTTCGCCCCCCAGGCTCACGAACCGACATCCACGAGCTAGACTCACGCACCGCCTTCCACGATCCACGACCGAGTCGGGTCGCCCCCCTCGAACCGTGAACCGCGACCCTCGATCCGCACACAGCAGCTCACCAACAGCTTCCATCCTCTCCTGCATTCAACGCTGGGGGCACCATCTCTGATTTTGGTAGTTTGCAACAGCTTTTTGAAGGCAATCGACTCGCTAATCTGATTCAACGGCTCTCGAGAGGCCACACCTATCAGAATGACCTGGATGAAGTCAATCACAACCCATTCACTCAGAAAAGCAGGAATTCCTGCAATCCCTCGGATTTCAAACTCCCACACCTGGAGCCATACAACGGCAGGACAGATCCTACCGTGCATCTCATGCGCTACAAACACATATGGAAGTTCAATCGGCATCGGAAAATGTCATGGAAAAGTGTTTCCCCCTCTTCCTGACTGACATAGCCGCTATGTGGATTTGGCAGCTAGAAACAGAATCGATCAGCAGTTGGAACATGTTGGTCGCACGATTCATTGAACAATTTCGGGTTCACATTGCACGACCCAAGAACGTCATGTCTCTCACCACAATCAAGCAGAGGCCCAAAGAAGCACTGCGTTCATTCCTGGAAAGATTCAACATTGCACCAGCATCAGTTGATCGCCCTGAACCATCGATGGTACTGATGGCAGCAGTATCCAGCGTTCTAGATAACTCGGAATTCAAAAAATATTTATACAAAGATCCACCGCGAAACCTCAACGAATTCTACCTTGAAGCAGATAGATTCCTGCGGGAAGAAGATGCAACTTCTGAGAAACGCACTCTCGATGTCAACATGCTCGGAGATGGAAAACCGCCCAATCCTGAAAAAGGCAATGACAAGGGTAAAGGAAAGACCCCTGCTACAAATGATCGTAATGCTCCACCCCGGAGAGGGTCCAGATACAACAAATACACTGAATTGAAAGACACTCTGAGCAACATATACGTGGATACAGGAGGTGCCGCCTCATACCCAAGGCCTCCCAAGAGAGAGCCAACGCTAGCACAACGCAACTCCGGAAGACATTGCATATTTCATGACATGGATGGTCACAACACCGATGATTGCAGACATTTGCGAGAACTTATCGAGGATCGGGTCAGGCGAGGAGAACTACCCGAGTACGTCATTCAACCAACAGCGCCCACACCTGCGCTACCACCACCGACTCCGCGGAGAGGAAACGATCCCGGATCGAGCAATCGCGGGCTTATCATTAACTGAACCCACTCAGCGGATCTCATCAGTTTGCTGGACTTCGGTCCATAATTTTTGTTTTTTGGTTTTTAGGCGACCTCTCGCCCTCCTTTGTTTTCCCTGCATGTAATAAGAGCCGTCACATCAGCCCACGTGCGCGGAACCGAATTGTGGTCTCCAGTCGTGTCCGGCAAACGACCGCTGCATTTTCATGAATTAGTAATAAGCATTGAGCTCCGGCTCCCAACTGGATCCGTTCGGCACAAACATGAGCTCCGGCTCCTAACTGGATCCGTCCAGTATAAATAAATTCTCATGTGCTTTTCCTTGGTCGTCTCACTCCGGTAAGGCCGTCTCACTCCGGTAAGGCCGTCTTGGAACTTGCATGGCATTTCCTTGGTCGTCTTACTCCGGTAAGGCCGTCTTGGAACCCCTCTAACATCTCCACGGATGGTTTACTTCGGTAAGGACATCTAGGAAATATTCTTGCATTGTTTGTTTTATCTTATTGCAGGTACAAATTCCTGGTCTTCTTGGATTTCTCTGGCCTTAATACGATCCCGTGTGATCGTCGGTTTTCTGGCCTTAATACAATCCGGCGTGATCGTCGAATTCTGGACTTGGATTTCTCAGATTATCCAGGACACATCTTCCTTCAACCAGCAAGATATGTTCTTGTGGGCAAACATGTTGACACATTTTTTGGCAAAAGCTGTCACACATGAAATTCCTGAATGATAACATGCCCAGGCGGTGGAAACAACGTCAGAAGACATTTATATATTTGGTCAAAATCACATCCTCAACATAAACAGGCCCTAAACTCTTATCAGACGACCTATTTTGGGCCCAAAAACAGTGATTACGAAGCTAGGATCTATAACTTTCGTAGATCTCTGAGTTAGCTTCAGTTTGAGCTTCGGTTCGGCTCAATCGGACTTACGGTTTGAAAGTTATGCCCATTTCCGTGAATGGGTGTAATCTAGCATCGAAGACTGAGAACCATCGCACCGGATCGCTCCCATCGGCTCACCCACGATTGGATTGCCCTCTCGGATCGCACTCCTGCATCATGATCAGATCTGTACTGCGTCACCTTCAGCGCCCGAGCACCACGACCGGATCGGCTCGCCCTGTCTCCTCACGATCCGATCCCATGAACACGAACCGACCTTCAGACCTGCTGATACGCACACTGTTTTGACCAGTTCTCAAGGCTATTTATGCTCCTACTTTCTTGGATCGTCTGCCACGTACCCCATCACGATCCGGTCAACCCAGAAGCTCTCCTACAGCTATAAATACACCATTCGAAGGTATTTTCAAGGACTTTTGGACATTCTTCTTCACTGCTTCCACCATTACTGAGTTGCAAGGACTTTGCACTTTCCTACAGTCAATTTCTTCTCTTTTATACACAATTAACACGTGGATTACGTGTATAAACCCTTATAATCTCAATTAACACACGGATTGTGTGCCTGCATGTAACTGATTCTTGTAATCTGTCAGTATAACAATAAGATTATAAAGTGGACGTAGGCTACATCTACAGCTGAACCACTATACAAACCTCGTGTGTCTCCTCTTTATTTACTCTTTTCTGCATTCTGTGATCTACATTTGGGCGTTAGGCCCAAATTTTGGTCTAACATTTTGGCGCGCCAGGAAGGGGGCACACGGCAACTTCAACTTCTGCTTGGATTTTTTGGCTATTGGATAAATGGCAATCAAAAGGAAGAAGACAGGAACTTTCGCACACACTGATGATGCTGACGCTGATGACACAAGGAATAAGGCAAGCCAGGAAGCTTCCTCTCATGAATATCCTTCTGCATACCTGACCAGAGATGAGATGGATGGCGTTCTCGCTGAACTGAGAGATCAGATGGCACGACAAGATAATCTCCTCCAGAAACAACAGGAAATGATTAACCAATTCTTCGCTCGGATGGATGGAAGGCCGAGCAACGCTCAAGTCACTGGAAACGAAGCCATTGAAGCGGCTCGAATATCACCCAAACTCGGGGGCAACCCCCCGTTCAACAGGAGAACTCGTCTTGTGATACTCCTCTAAACCGCGACCCGGATCGTGGTGCACTACCAGGCTCACGAGCCGATCCCAACAGCTCGCTCCCGCCTGTTCAACAACAGACCACGGCTCGTGACGGGGCTCTAGAGCCCGATCAGTTCACCCCCCAGGCTAACGAACCGGCATCCACGAGCCAGACTCACGGACCGCCTTCCACAATCCACGACCGAGTCGGGTCGCCCCCTCGAACCGTGAACCGCGACCCGCGATCCGCACACAGCTGCTCACCAACAGCTTCCATCCTCTCCTGCATTCACCAGCTCTGATTTTGGTAGTTTGCAACAACTTTTTGAAGGCAATCGACTCGCTAATCTGATTCAACGCCTCTTGAGAGGCCACACCTATCAAAATGACGTGGATGATGTCAATCACAACCCATTCACTAAGGAAATCAAGAATTCCCGCAATCCCCCGGATTTTAAACTCCCACAGCTGGAGCCATACAACGGCAAGATAGATCCTACCGTGCATCTCATGTGCTACAAACGACATATTGAAGTTCAATCGGCATCGGAAAACGTCACGGCAAAGTGTTTTCCCCTCTTCCTGACTGACATAGCCGCTATGTGGATTCGGCAGCTGGAAACAGAATCAATCAGCAGTTGGAACATGTTGGTCGGACACTTCATTGAACAATTTCGGGTTCACATTGCACGACCCAAGAACGTCATGTATCTCACCACAATCAAGCAGAGGCCCAGAGAAGCACTGCGTTAATTCCTGGAAAGATTCAACTTTGCAGCAGCATCAGTTGATCGCCCTGAACCATCGATGGTACTGATGGCAGCAGTATCCGGCGTTCTAGAAAACTCGGAGTTCAAAAAATCTTTGTACAAAGATCCACCGCGAAACCTCAGCGAATTCTACCTTGAAGCAGATAGATTCCGGCGGGAAGAAGATGCAACTTCTGAGAAACGCACTCTCGATGTCAACATGCTCGGAGATGGAGAACCGCCCAATCCTGGAAAAGGAAATGACAAGGATAACGGAAAGACCCCTGCTACAAATGATCGTAATGCTCCACCCCGGAGAGGGTCCAGATACGACAAATACACTGAATTGAACGACACTCTGTGAAACATATACGTGGATACAGGAGGTGCCGCCTCATATCCAAGGCCTCCCAAGAGGGAGCCAACGCTAGCGAAACGCAACTCTGGAAGACATTGCATATTTCATGACATGGACGGTCATAACACCGATGACTGCAGACATTTGCCAGAACTTATCGAGGATCGGGTCAGGCGAGGAGAACTACCCGAGTACATCATTCAACCAATAGCGCCCACACCTGCGCTACCACCACCGACTCCGCGGTGAGGGAACGATCCCGGATCGAGCAATCGCGGGCTTATCATTAACTGAACCCACTCAGCGGATCTCTTCAATTTGCTGGACTCTGGTCCATAGTTCATGTTTTTAGGTTTTTAGGCGACCTCTCGCCCTCCTTTGTTTTCCCTGCATGTAATAAGAGCCGTCACATCAGCCCACACGTGCGGAACCGAATTGTGGTCTCCTGTCGTGTCCAGCAAACGACTGCTGCATTTTCATGAATTAGTAATAAGCATTGAGCTCCGGCTCCCAACTGGATCCGTTCAGCACAAACATAAGCCCCGGCTCCCAACTGGATCCGTCCAGTATAAATAAATTCTCATGTGCTTTTCCTTGGTCGTCTTACTCCGTTAAGGCCGTCTTGGAACCTCATGTGCTTTTCCTTGGTTGTCTTACTCCGATTAGGCCGTCTTGGGACTTTCATGGCATTTCATTGGTCGTCTTACTCCGATAAGGCAGTCTTGGAACCCCTCTAACATCTCCTCGGATGGTTTACTCCGGCAAGGCCGTCTAGGAAATATTCTTGCATTTTTTGTTTTATCTTATTGCAGGTACAAATTCTTGTTCTTCTTGGATTTCTCTGACCTTAATACGATCCCGTGTGATCGTCGGTTCTCTGGCCTTAATACGATCCGGCGTGATCATCGCATTCTGGACTTGGATTTCTCAGATTATCCAGAACACATCTTCCTTCAACCAGCAAGATATGTTTTGGGGGGCAAACATTTTGACACATTTTTTGCCAAAAGCTATCACACATGGAATTCCTAAATGATAACATGCCCAAGCGGTGGAAAGAACGTCAGAAGACATTGAGAGTTTTGGTCAAAGTCGCATCCTCAACATAAACAGGCCCGAAACTACTATCGGACGACCTATTTTGGGTCCGAAAACAGCGATTACAGAGCTAAGATCTGTAACTTTAGTAGATCTCTGAGTTAGCTTTAGTTTGGCTCAATCGGACTTACGGTTTAAAAGTTATGCCCATTTCCGTGAATGGGTGTAATCTAGCATCGAAGACTCAGAACCATCGCACCGGATCGCTCCCATCGGCTCGCCCACGATTGGATCGCCCCCTCGGATCGCACTCCTACATCACGATCCGATCCGTACTGCGTCACCTTTAGCGCCCGAGCACCACGACCGGATCGGCTCGCCCTGTCTCCTCACGATCTGATCCCATGAACACGTACCGACCTTCAGACCTGCTGATACATGCACTGTTTTGACCTGTTCTCAAGGCTATTTATGCTCCTACTTTTTTGGATCGCCTTCCACATACCCCATCACGATTCGGTCAACCCAGAAGCTCTCTACAGCTATAAATACACCATTCGAAGGCATTTTCAAGGACTTTTGACCATTCTTCTTCACTGCTTCCACCATTACTGAGGTGCAAGGAATTTGCACTTTCCTACAGTCAAATTCCTCTCTTTTCCACACAATTAACATGTGGATAATGTGTATAAACCCTTGTAATCTCAATTAACACACGGATTGTGTGGCTGCATGTAACTGATTCTTGTAATCTGTCAGTATAACAATAAGATTATAAAGTGGACGTAGGCTACATCTACAGCCGTACCACTATAAAAACCTCATGTGTCTCCTCTTTATTTACTCTTTTCTAAATTCTGTGATCTGCGATCTGCATTTGGGTGTTAGGCCCAATTTTTGATCTAACATTTTGGCATGCCAGGAAGGGGGCACACGACAACTTCAACTTCTGCTTGGATTTTTTGGCTATTGGATAAATGACAATCAAAAGGAATAAGACAGGAACTTCCGCACATGCTGATGATGCTGACGCTGAAGACACAAGGAACGAGGCAAGCCAGGTAGCTTCCTCTCATGAAGATCCTTCTACATACCCGACCAGAGACGAGATGGATGGCGTTCGCGCTGAATTGAGAGATCAGATGGCACGATAAGAAGATCTCCTCCAGAAACAACAGGAAATGATTAACCAATTCTTTGCTCGGAAGGATGGAAGGCCGAGCAACGCTCAAGACACTGGAAACGAAGCCATCGAAGCGGCTAAAGTATCACCCGGACTTGGGGGCAACCCCCCACCCGTTCAACAACAGAACTCGTCTCGTGATACATCTCTGGACCGCAACCCGGATCGTGGTACACTACCAGGCTCACGATCCGATCCCAACAACTCACTCCCGCCTATTCAACAACAGGCCACGGCTCGTGACGGGGCCCTAGAACCCGATCGTTTCGCCCCCCAGGCTCACGAACCGGCATCCACGAGCCAGACTCATGCACCGCCTTCCACGATCCACGACCGAGTCGGGTCGCCCCCCTCGAACCGTGAACCGCGACCCGCGATCCGCACACAGCAGCTCACCAACAGCTTCCATCCTCTCCTGCATTCAACGCTGGGGGCACCAGCTCTGATTTTGTATAGTTTGCAACAGTTTTTTGAAGGCAATCGACTCGCTGATCTGATTCAACGCCTCTCGAGAGGCCACACCTCTCAGAATGACGTGGATGATGTCAATCACAACCCATTCACTCAGGAAATCAGGAAATCCCGCAATCCCCCGGATTTCAAACTCCCACAGCTGGACCCATACAACGGCAGGACATATCCTACCGTGCATCTCATGCACTACAAACGACATATGGAAGTTCAATCGGCATCGGAAAACGTCATGACAAAGTGTTTTCCCCTCTTCTTGACTTACATAGCGGTTATGTGGATTCGGGGGCTGGAAATAGAATCGATCAGCATTTGGAACATGTTGGTCGCACGCTTCATTGAACAATTTCGGCTTCACATTGCATGACCCAAGAACGTCATGTCTCTCGCCACAATCAAGCAGAGGCCCAGAGAAGCTCTGCGTTCATTCCTGGAAAGATTCAACGTTGCAGCAGCATCAGTTGATCGCCCTGAACCGTTGATGATACTGATGGCAGCAGTATCCGGAATTCTAGATAACTCGGAGTTCAAAAAATCTTTGTACAAAGATCCGCCGTGAAACCTCAGCAAATTCTACCTTGAAGCAGATAGATTCCTGTGGGAAGAAGATGCAACTTCTGAGAAACACACTCTCGATGTCAACATGCTCGGAGATGGAGAACCGCCCAATCCTGGAAAAGGCAATGACAAGGGTAAAGGAAAGACCCCTGCTACAAATGATCGTAATGCTCCACCCCGGATATGGTCCATATACGACAAATACACTGAATTGAATGACATTCTGAGCAACATATACGTGGATACACGAGGTGCCGCCTCATATCCAAGGCCTCCCAAGAGGGAGCCAATGCTAGCACAACGCAACTCCGGAAGACATTTCATATTTCATGACATGGACGGTCATAACACCGATGACTGCAGACATTTGCGAGAACTTATCGAGGATCGGGTCAGGCGAGGAGAACTACCCGAGTACGTCATTCAACCAACAGCACCCACACCTGTGCTACCACCACCGACTCCGCGCAGTGTGAACGATCCCGGATCGAGCAATCAGGGCTTATCATTAACTGAACCCACTCAGCGGATCTCTTCAGTTTGCTGGACTCCGGTCCATAGTTCATGTTTTTAGGTTTTTAGGCGACCTCTCGCCCTCCTTTGTTTTCCCAGCGTGTAATAAGAGCCGTCGCATCAGCCCACACGCGCGGAACCGAATTGTGGTCTCCAGTCGTGTCCGGCAAACGACCGCTGCATTTTCATGCTTTAGTAATAAGCATTGAGCTCCGGCTCCCAACTGGATCCGTCCAACACAAACATGAGCTCCGGCTCCCAACTGGATCCGTCCATTATAAATAAATTCTCATGTGCTGTTCCTTGGTCGTCTTACTCCGATAAGGCCGTCTTGGAACCTCATGTGCTTTTCCTTAGTCGTCTTACTCCGGCAAGGCCGTCTTGGAACTTTCATGGCATTTCCTTGGTCGTCTTACTCCGATAAGGCCATCTTGTAACCTCTCTAACATCTCCTTGGATGGTTTACTCCGGTAAGGTCGTCTAGGAAATATTCTTGCATTATTTGTTTTATCTTATTGCAGGTACAAATTCCTAGTCTTCTTGAATTTCTCTGGCCTTAATACGATCCCATGTGATCGTCGGTTTTCTGGCCTTAATACGATTCGGCGTGATCGTCGCATTCTGGACTTGGATTTCTCAAATTATCCAGAACACATCTTCCTTCAACCAGCAAGATATGTTCCGGGGGGCAAACATGTTGACACCTTTTTTGGCAAAAGCTGTCACACATGGAATTCTCGAATGATAACATGCCTAAGCGGTGGAAACAACGTCAGAAGACATTGAGAGATTTGGTCAAAGTCGCATCCTCAACATAAACAGGCCCGAAACTCCTATCAGACGACCTCTTTTGGGCCTGAAAACAGAGATTACGGAGCTAAGCTCTAAATCTTTTGTAGATCTCCGAGTTAGCTTCAGTTTGAGCTTCGATTTGGCTCAGTCGGACTTACGGTTTGAAAGTTATGCCCATTTCCATGAATGGGTTTAATCTAGCATCGAAGACTCAGAACCATCGCACCGGATCGCTCCCATCGGCTCGCCCACGATTGGATCGCCCCCTCGGATCGCACACTGCATCATGATCCAATCCGTATTGCGTGACCTTCAGCGCCCAAGCACCACGACCAGATCGGCTCGCCCTGTCTCCTCACGATCTGATCCCATGAACATGAACCGACCTTCAGACCTGCTGATACGCGCACTGTTTTGAACAGTTCTCAAGGCTATTTATGCTTCTAATTTCTTGGATCGCCTGCCACGTACCCCATCACGATCCCGTCAACCTAGAAGCTCTCCTACAGCTATAAATACACCATTCGAAGGCAATTTCAAGGAATTTTGGCCATTCTTCTTCACTACTTCCACCATTACTGAGGTGCAAGGACTTTGCACTTTCCTACAGTCAAATTCTTCTCTTTTCTACACAATTAACATGTGGATTACGTGTATAAACCCTTGTAATCTCAATTAACACATGGATTGTGTGCCTGCATGTAACTGATTCTTGTAATCTGTCAGTATAACAATAAGATTATAAAGTGGACGTAGGCTACATCTACAGCCGTACCACTATAAAAACCTCGTGTGTCTCCTCTTTATTTACTCTTTTCTACATTCTGTGATCTGTGATCTGCATTTGGGTGTTAGGCCCAATTTTTGATCTAACATTTTGGCACGCCAGGAAGGGGGCACACGACAACTTCAACTTCTGCTTGGATTTTTTGGCTATTGGATAAATGACAATCAAAAGGAATAAGACAGGAACTTCCGCGCATGCTGATGATGCTGACGCTGAAGACACAAGGAACGAGGCAAGCCAGGTAGCTTCCTCTCATGAAGATCCTTCTGCATACCTGACCAGAGACGAGATGGATGGCGTTCGCGCTGAATTGAGAGATCAGATGGCACGACAAGATGATCTCCTCCAGAAACAACAGGAAATGATTAACCAATTCTTCTCTCGGATGGATGGAAGGCCGAACAACGCTCAAGTCACTGTAAACGAAGCCATTGAAGCGGCTCGAGTTTCACCCGGACTCGGGGGCAACCCCCCCTCCCGTTCAGTAGCAGAACTCGTCTAGTGATACACCTCTAGACCGCGACCCGAATCATGGTACACTACTAGGCTCACGAGCCGATCCCAACAACTCGCTCCCGCCTGTTCAACAACAGGCCACGGCTCGTGACGGGGCTCTAGAACCCGATCGTTTCGCCCCCCCAGGCTCACGAACCGGCATCCATGAGCCAGACTCACGCACCACCTTCCTCGATCCACGACTGAGTCGGGTCGCCCCCCTCGAACCGTGAACCGCGACCCGCACACAGCAGCTCACCAACAGCTTCCTTCCTCTCCTGCATTCAACGCTGGGGGCACCAACTCTGATTTTGGTAGTTTGCAACAGCTTTTTGAAGGCAATCGACTCGCTGATCTGATTCAATGCCTCTCGAGAGGCCACACCTATCAGAATGACGTGGATGACGTCAATCACAATCCATTCACTTAGGAGATCAAGAATTCCCGCAATCCCCCGGATCTCAAACTCCCCCAGTTGGAGCCATACAACGGCAGGACAGATCCTACCGTGCATCTCATGCGTTACAAAGGACATATGGAAGTTCAATCGGCATCGGAAAACGTCATGGCAAAGTGTTTTCCCCTCTTCCTGACTGACATAGCCGCTATGTGGATTCGGCAGCTGGAAACAGAATCGATCAGCAGTTGGAGCATGTTGGTCGAACGCTTCATTGAATAATTTCGGGTTCACATTGCACGAACCAATAACGTCATGTCTCTCACCACAATCAAGCAGAGGCCCAGAGAAGCTCTGCGTTCATTCCTGAAAAGATTCAACGTTGCAGCAGCATCAGTTGATCGCCCTGAACCATCGATGGTACTGATGGCAGGAGTATCCGGCGTTCTAGATAACTCGGAGTTCAAAAAATCTTTGTACAAAAATCCACCGCGAAACCTCAGCGAATTCTACCTTGAAGCAGATAGATTCCTGCGGGAAGAAGTTGCAACTTCCGAGAAACGCACTCTCGATGTCAACATGCCCGGAGATAGAGAACCGCCCATTCCTGGAAAAGGCAATGACAAGGGTAAAGGAAAGACCCCTGCTATAAATGATCGTAATGCTCTACCCTGGAGAGGGTCCAGATACGACAAATACACTGAATTGAACGACACTCTGAGCAACATATACGTGGATAGATGAGGTGCCGCCTCATATCAAAGGCCTCCCAAGAGGGAGCCAACGCTAGCACAACGCTACTCCGGAAGACATTGCATATTTCATGACTTGGACGGTCATAACATCGATGACTGCAGACATTTGCGAGAAATTATCGCGGATCGGGTCAAGCGAGGAGAACAACCCGAGTACGTCATTCAACGAACAGCGCCCACACCTGCGCTACCACCACCAGCTCCCCGGAGAGGGAACGATCTCGGATCGAGCAATCGCGAGATTATCATTAACTTACCCACTCAGCGGATCTCTTCAGTTTGCTGGACTCCGGTCCTTAGTTCATGTTTTTACGTTTTTAGGTGACCTCTCGCCCACCTTTGTTTTCCCTACATGTAATAAGAGCCGTCACATCAGCCCACACGCGCGGAACCGAATTGTGGTCTCCAGTCATGTCCGACTTGGATTTCTCAGATTATCCAGAACACATCTTCCTTCAACCAGCAAGATATGTTCTGGGGGGCAAACATGTTGACACATTTTTTGGCAAAAGCTGTCACACATGGAATTCCTGAATGATAACATGCCCAAGCGGTGGAAAGAATGTCAGAAGACATTGAGAGATTTGGTCAAAGTCGTATCCTCAACATAAACAGGCCCGAAACTCCTGTGAGACGACCTCTTTTGGGCCCAAAAACAGCGATTACAGAGCAACGCTCTGCAACTTTTGTAGATCTCTGAGTTAGCTTCAGTTTGAGCTTCGGTTTGGCTCAATCGGACTTACGGTTTGAAAGTTATGTCCATTTCCGTGAATGGGTGTAATCTAGCATCAAAGACTCCGAACCATCGCACCGGATCGCTCCCATCGGCTCGCCCACGATTGGATCGCCCCCTCGGATCGCACTCCTGCATCACGATCCGATCCGTACTGCGTCACCTTCAGCGCCCGAGCACCACGACCGGATCGGCTCGCCCTGTCTCCTCACGATCCGATCCCATGAACACGTACCGACCTTCAGACCTGCTGATACATGCACTGTTTTGACCTGTTCTCAAGGCTATTTATGCTCCTACTTTCTTGGATCGCCTTCCACATACCCCATCACGATTCGGTCAACCCAGAAGCTCTCTACAGCTATAAATACACCATTCGAAGGCATTTTCAAGTACTTTTGACCATTCTTCTTCACTGCTTCCACCATTACTGAGGTGCAAGGAATTTGCACTTATCTACAGTCAAATTCTTCTCTTTTCTACACAATTAACACGTGGATTACGTGTATAAACCCTTGTAATCTCAATTAACACACGGATTGTGTGCCTGCATGTAACTGATTCTTGTAATCTGTCAGTATAACAATAAGATTATAAAGTGGACGTAGGCTACATCTACAGACGTACCACTTTAAAAACCTCGTATGTCTCCTCTTTATTTACTCTTTTCTGCATTCTATGATCTGTGATCTGCATTTCGGTGTTAGGCCTAATTTTTGTTCTAACATTTTGGCACGCCAGGAAGGGGGCACACGACAACTTCAACTTCTGCTTGGATTTTTTGGCTATTGGATAAATGGAAATAAAAAGGAAGAGGACAGGAACTTCCGCACACGCTGATGATGCTGAAGACACAAGGAACAAGGCAAGCCAGGAAGCTTCCTCTCATGAAGATCCTTCTGCATACCTGACCAGAGACGAGATGGATGGCGTTCTCGCTGAATTGAGAGATCAGATGGCACGATAAGAAGATCTCCTCCAGAAACAACAGGAAATGATTAACCAATTCTTTGCTCGGATGGATGGAAGGCCGAGCAACGCTCAAGACACTGGAAACGAAGCCGTCGAAGCGGCTAGAGTATCACCCGGACTCGAGGGCAACCCCCCACCCGTTCAACAACAGAACTCGTCTCGTGATACTTCTCTGGACCGCGACCCGGATCGTGGTACACTACCAGGCTCACGATCCGATCCCAACAACTCACTCCCGCCTATTCAACAACAGGCCACGGCTCGTGACGGGGCTCTAGAACCCGATCGTTTCGCCCCCCAGGCTCACAAACCGGCATCCACGAGCCAGACTCATGCACCGCCTTCCACGATCCACGACCGAGTCGGGTCGCCCCCTCGAACCGTGAACCGCGACCCGCGATCCGCACACAGCAGCTCACCAACAGCTTCCATCCTCTCCTGCATTCAACGCTGGGGGCACCAGCTCTGATTTTGTATAGTTTGCAACAGTTTTTTGAAGGCAATCGACTCGCTGATCTGATTCAACGCCTCTCGAGAGGCCATACCTCTCAGAATGACGTGGATGATGTCAATCACAACCCATTCACTCAGGAAATCAGGAAATCCCAAATCCCCCGGATTTCAAACTCCCACAGCTGGAGCCATACAACGGCATGACATATCCTACCGTGCATCTCATGCACTACAAACGACATATGGAAGTTCAATCGGCATCGGAAAACGTCATGACAAAGTGTTTTACCCTCTTCTTGACTTACATAGCGGCTATGTGGATTCGGGGGCTGGAAACAGAATCGATCAGCATTTGGAACATGTTGGTCGCACGCTTCATTGAACAATTTCGGCTTCACATTGCATGACCCAAGAACGTCATGTCTCTCGCCACAATCAAGCACAGGCCCAGAGAAGCTCTGCGTTCATTCCTGGAAAGATTCAACGTTGCAGTAGCATCAGTTGATCGCCCTGAACCATCGATGGTACTGATGGCAGCAGTATCCGGCGTTCTAGATAACTCGGAGTTCAAAAAATCTTTGTACAAAGATCCGCCGTGAAACTTCAGCAAATTCTACCTGAAGCAGATAGATTCCTATGGGAAGAAGATGCAACTTCTGAGAAACACACTCTCGATGTCAACATGTTCGGAGATGGAGAACTGCCCAATCCTGGAAAAGGCAATGACAAGGGTAAAGGAAAGACCTCTGCTACAAATGATCGTAATGCTCTACCCCGGAGAGGGTCCATATACGACAAATACACTGAATTGAATGACATTCTGAGCAACATATACTTGGATACACGAGGTGCCGCCTCATATCCAAGGCCTCCCAAGTGGGAGCCAATGCTAGCACAACGCAACTCCGGAAGACATTTCATATTTCATGACATGGAAGGCCATAACACCGATGACTGCAGCCATTTGCGAGAACATATCGAGGATCGGGTCAGGCGAGGAGAACTACCCGAATACGTCATTCAACCAACAGCAGCCGCACCTGTGCTACCACCACCGACTCCGCGGAGTGTGAACGATCCCGGATCGAGCAATCGCGGGCTTATCATTAACTGAACCCACTCAGCGGATCTCTTCAGTTTGCTGGACTCCGGTCCATAGTTCATGTTTTTAGGCGACCTCTCGCCCTCCTTTATTTTCCCTGCGTGTAATAAGAGCCGTCGCATCAGCCCACACGCGCGGAACCGAATTGTGGTCTCCAATCGTGTCCGGCAAACGACCGCTGCATTTTCATGAATTAGTAATAAGCATTGAGCTCCGGCTCCCAACTGGATCCGTCCAGCACAAACATGAGCTCCGGCTCCCAACTGGATCCGTCCAGTATAAATAAATTCTCATGTGCTGTTCCTTGGTCGTCTTACTCCGATAAGGCCGTCTTGGAACCTCATGTGCTTTTCCTTAGTCGTCTTACTCCGGTAAGGCCGTCTTGGAACTTTCATGGCATTTCCTTGGTCGTCTAACTCCGATAAGGCCATCTTGTAACCCCTCTAACATCTCCTCGGATGGTTTACTCCGGTAAGGTCGTCTAGGAAATATTCTTGCATTATTTGTTTTATCTTATTGCAGGTACAAATTCCTGGTCTTCTTGAATTTCTCATGCCTTAATACGATCCCATGTGATCGTCGGTTTTCTGGCCTTAATACGATTCGGCGTGATCGTCGCATTCTGGACTTGGATTTCTCAAATTATCCAGAACACATCTTCCTTCAACCAGCAAGATTTGTTCCGGGAGGCAAACAGGTTGACACCTTTTTTGGAAAAATCTGTCACACATGGAATTCCTGAATGATAACATGCCTAAGCGGTGGAAACAACGTCAGAATACATTGAGAGATTTGGTCAAAGTCGCATCCTCAACATAAACAGGCCCGAAACTCCTATCAGACGACCTCTTTTGGGCCCGAAAACAGAGATTACGAAGCTAAGCTCTAAATCTTGTAACACCCCACACCCGCTATGGTCACTCACTAAGGGTTAAGTAAGTGCTTTGGGTGGCATGTAGAAATCTAGTGGGTGCCCTAAGTGGCAATTGAAATATGATTGATGACTTAACCAAAACTTAACATGTAAGTGGGCATGTCTATATAAGGGGTTAAGTGGGATGCACTAGATAAAAGTAGCAAGCTTAAGTAGTAGCTTGTGGGGGCCCATTTCAACCAATATCCCAAACGTATCTTTGTGGGCTCGACTCTAGTCGGGTGACGGGACACGCATATTGGGCTTGACTGTAAGAGGCCAAACCGGGTTAGCGGTGGCAACGCGGGACCAACGGGTTTCATATGCGTGTGTGGACCCGGGCTGGTTGGTAAGTCGTTGTTGCATCGTGTAGATATAAAGCCGTGCACTGTTGATATTATCTGGTAGCCACTTTAGGGGAATGATACACCCCAATCGTGGGACCAGCACGGGTATCTACGGTAGGGAGCCGATCGATGGGGAGTAGTGGGTACCCCTAATAAAGATAGGGGCAGACGGCACCTATGTAGGGGTACACGAAACTACTGGGTAAGAATTACTGAGTACACCTAGTGGAGATAGGGGCAGACGGCACCTATGTAGTGGCTAGGAGTACATGAAACTACTGGGGAAATTTTCTAAGTCCTTAGAAGGGATCAACCTTTAAGTAGGAACGACTGGTGTGGTGCAGTTAGTAATTATCCTTGGGTGGGTAGATGCGTCCTTACAGTTATCTTAGTTTATACTAAGTCTACCAAGCTGCTTAGTGTATCCATTCATCCCCAAATATTACCGTAAGTCAAGTTTATGTCTTCTCTGGTTACTTTAATGATTGTATTGTTAAAGTTATAGGACTCAATCAGACTTATGTCTGACCCCGTTGTTTTTATCTTTTTCCCAACCCTCAGGTCCTACGGTGGATCCTAGCGGTAGTAGAGCTTGATCGGATTGCTGTTCCAGTCTTTAGGAGCTTGGGTAGATGTAAAGCTCCAGTTATCCAGTTATCTTTTCTTTTGGTTCTGGCTATTGTATGAGAGAGTGGGATTATGTACTTCTTTATTTTGACGGATATTGTACTGGAATTTTATCGTGGTTTTATGATGTAACCAGACATGTTTATTTCCGCTGTTATGAGATGTTTTAAAGTTTCTAGTACTATTTATATCTGTCTTGTTGTAATTTTTCTGTTCTATATTCACTAAAATACTCCACCGATGCTATGGCATTCCCTTAGTGAGTGACCATAGCGGGTGTGGGGTGTTACACGTTGTATCAGAGCAAAGGTTACCAGAATAGATAAAAGTTTTAGAAAACTATTTTTCTAAAAACATTTTTGGAAGAAATATTTTCAAAAACATGTCTTTTAAGAGAAAAGTTTTTGAAAGAAAAGCATAATCCCCGATAGCCATATCTTTATCTTTCGAATTCTCCGTTTTGAATCTTTCCCTTTTTCGTCTCAGCATGGCTGAAGATCTTTATCTTCCGGATAGTGTAGCGGTACCAGTATGGTATAGGAGGTTGTTAGAGGCTAGGGCCGCCGCTGCAGGTCCAGCAAATGTTCCTCCTCCACCCGTTGCAATCGTTTCTCCTCGCGCGGATACTTTTGCTATGACTTGTAGGAAGTTTAAGGCTATGGGAGGAAAACCTTTTGTGGGAGCTAGGGATTGGCTTAATGAGACGGAAGAATTGATGGAAATCTTGGAAGTAGAAGAGGGAAAGAAAGTCAGGTTGGCCGCTTGGTTAATGGAAGGAGAGGCCTCGTTCTGGTGGGAGGTCACTAATGGAGAACGCCCGATTGACTCTTGGGTGGATTTCAGGCATAGGTTTGAGGCAAAGTTTCTCTCAAAAGCGGAAGAAAATATGCATGAGGAAGAGAAAGGTCCCAATGCGTGTAAAGCACACGAGAAGAAAGGAGATCAGAAGAGACCTCAACAGCAACAGCAAAACAAGGGTGGGAAAGGCAACGGTGGCAAGGGAAAGAAGAGGTGCTTCAATTGTGGGACACTAGGCCACCTAAACAAAGATTGTCGCAAGAAGACTAAGACTGGCTGCTTCCACTGTGGCGAAGTAGGGCATCTGATGAAAGACTGTCCAAAGAAGGAGCAAAGGACGGGGTCTACCTCAGGAGGACAGGTGCAAGCTCTTGTGGCACCAGGTCAGGCTAGGGGGCAAGTTCAGGCTCTCGCAATTCGGGAAAGAGGTAGAACTATTTCTATTGAAAGTCTAGTTTTTCTGATCGATTATCCTGTCCGTACTTTATTTGATTTTGACGTATTGAGTTCTTTTATCTCATCGTTAGTTGAGTCACTGCACATAAACACCAGTTTGGTTGATGATCCCTTAGTTGTTTCAAACCCAATTGGGGCTCCACGATGTGTTTGGGTTTGAAAGTTGCTATACTTAGCATTGAGTTTAGATGTGATGCTTGTTGGGCTTCACGGGCTATGGGTTAGTTTTGGGCACTGGCTGGTTATCCGGTAGGGGTGCCGTTCTTGATTTTGAAGAGAGAGTTGTTAGGCTTATGACCCGCTTGGGTAACACTCTCGAGACCTCTTGTAATCCCATAGAATCTGTTATGCTAAGTTATCTAGAATCGCTTGACACGTCGGTCTAGAGTTTGCGATCTGTTAGAGCAGTCCGGAAATACTCGGATGCGTGTGAGGAGGTGAAGGGCTTACCTCCGGAGCGGGAGATTGACTTCCGAAAATATCTGGTAGATAATGCCAACCCAGTATCTTGGCCAGTGTGCCACATGGCTCCTAGTGAGAGGAGGGAACTCCATAAGTAAGTAGGCGATTTGCTTGAGAAGGGGTTCATAAGACGAAGTATATCGGAGTGGGGCACTCCAGTAGTTGTTGCCACTAAGGCGGATGGGTCCCTCAGACTTTGTGTAGGCTAAAGAGAGCTAAATAAACTCACAAAGAAGAATAGACACCCATTATCGAGGATTGATGATCTCTTTGATCAGTTGGTTGGCGCTTCAGTGTTGTCGTGGTGGACTCAGCCACGGAGTTTCATCAGTTGAGAGTGGCTGAGGATAGTATAGAGAAGACTACCTTCAGGACTCCGGACGGTTTTTATGAGTGGCTGGTGATGCCATTTGGTTTGACGTACGCCCCCGCATATTTTGTTGGTTTGATGAGAAGGGTCTCCAAGGAGTACCTAAATAAGTTGTGATGGTCTTTGTGGATGACATCTTGGTCTTCTCTAGGAGCGGAATAAGTTTTCGTGTGTGCTCAATAGGATGAGCCAAGCCAGTTATGGGATAAACGGTGGTTTTGGAGCGAGACTGGCGAGGACATCCAGAGTTGGACAAGGGCTTAATTGTTTGGCCATTTTTACTAGTATCATCTCACGTAGGTCGCCTGAACTCGAAGGAGATATCCCTTGGGTGTTTGTCTGATATTGGTTTAGGCCTTTGGGGCTTGCGTTTGGGGGACATCGAGCTCGACTAGGGTGGTCTGCGTGAGAGATGGATAGTTGTGACGATTTTGCATGGGAGAATATCCTGATTTTCTCTAGGAGTGGAGAAGAACCTGCCCTATATCTTAGGGAAGTATTGGGGACTCTCCAGACGCATAGTCTTAAAAGTGGATGGGATTCTTAGCATCCTATGAGTTTGAGATAGCGTACAACCACGGTAAGGGTAATATGGTAGCGGACGCCTTAAGTAGAAAGGGTTGTCCTCGAGTTTGTGGTTCGTTGAACGACGGGGCTTAGAGTTTATTTCTATGTTTGACTTTAGACCTTCCGTTGACTTCGTACCCGGTTTGCTAGCCTCCTTGGAGGTTAGGCCTACTCTTTTGGGGCGGATTGGAGAAGCACAGAGGGACGACCCACAGTTGATTGAGTTGGTAGAGAAGCTCATAAGGGGGGAAGTCGTCCAGCCATTTGAGTAGGTACACCCTAGACGATAGGGGGTGCTTGCGTAGAGACGGTAGACTTTGTGTACCGCAAAACGAGGATTTGAGGAAGGTTAATTTTGATGATGCACACCGTTCTAGGATGACCATTCATCCCGGTGGGGACAAGATGTACCAAGACATGAAGCGAGTTTTCTTTTTGGTCGGTATGAAGAAAGACATGGCCAAGTATGTCGCTAGAGGCTTGGTGAAAGCGGAGCAAAAGAAACCAAGTGGGTTGCTGCACCCATTGGAAGTTCCGCTAAGGAAATGGGATAGTGTCTCAAAGGATTACCGAAATCAAGGAAGGGTAATACGGGGATTTGGGTTTGGTAGATAGACTTACTAAGTGTACCCATTTCATACTCGTGAAGAGCAGGAGGACTATTCCATGTCTAGCTTCAGTTTACATTCGAGAGATTATTAGATTACAGGATGTACCTTCCAGTATGGTGGGCGATCGAGATCCTATCTTTACTAGAGGGTTTTGGAAGAGTTTACAAGAGGCGGTAGGGACTCAGTTGTGTTTGAGTACCGCATATCATCCTCAGACGGACGGCCAGACCGAGAGGGTGAATCATATTTTAGAAGACCTTTTGAGGCTATGTATCTTGGATTTTGGAGGTACACGGGAGGAGCATCTTCCATTGGTGGAGTTACCCGACAGACTTAGTGGTGTACATGATGTATTCCATGGGAGGAAGTGCCTACATGAGACTGCAGAGGTGGTAGGGTCGAGTTTGCTTAGAGAAGTGGAAGTAGAGCGTGATGCGACGATTCGGCGAGCTCCTACTTGCATCCTTGGGTCAGAGATTTGGAAGTTGAGAAACAGAGAGGTTCAACTAGTCAAAGTACAAAGGGGAGATGAAGAGAGTGACGCTACCTGGGAGACGGAAGCGAAGATGCGCTCGAGGTACCCTTTTCTTTCGGAGGGTATGTCCTTTTTCTTCTCCTTCATCGCATATCTTGTGCTTATCTTATCCTTAGTATGTCCTCTCGATAGTACCTTTGACCTTCAGATAGGATAGTCCTGTGGTTGAAACATGTGTTTGAGACATGTTATGTATGATGGATGCAAGTGGATGCAAGTGTTTGCTAGTGGTTGCTCGTGGATGCATATACACACACTCTAGGCACTAGATCGGCTCAATCACTTCATATTGCATATTGCATAAAATTGTGTGTAGGAAGCTATATTATGGATGTATAATGATTGTGTTATCATATGGATGATGCATTTTGGTGAATGATTGTGCACTCATATAGATATTGTATGGGTCTATAGGGTCCTCTCGCATACATAATGGATGCATGGCACTATCATGGTTTGCATATGTTCATACCTTAGATAGGGAACATATACACACACTTTTTGCATATACGCATACATCATTAGAAATTGTTTTAAGGACAATGGATGCCCGTGTTTGATGATTTGAGTAGATGGTTGTTTGGATGGTAGGATATGCATTCTCCTGAGCTTAGAGATTTCGGGGACGAAATCCTTTAAGGAGGGGAGAATGTAACACCCCGAATTTTAGTTAATACTAAAATTCACTAATTATAGGATAAATAATCTCAGGTGTGGGAATTGGGGGTAACGGGCTGCGTCATTGCGTTCGTCTCGGAAAAATACGCGAAATAGAGTCCGAGTTTTCGAAAATCGGAGTCCGTATGGCCCAGTTAAGGCCCAATGAAGTTTGCAGAAAAATTAAAGCTTAAAACAGATTTAATAATTTAAAACCAGATTTTAAAATAGAGCAAGCGGGGCCAGGCGGGAAGATTCCCGCCCTACCCATGTCAACAGGGCTGTCGACAGGCCTGTCGACAGGGGTGTCGACTTGCCTGTCGACTTGCCTGTCGACAGGGGGGCGACGCCCAGTAAAACTGGGTGCACCAGTTTAGGTTCTTGGGCTGGCTTGGAGGGCTGGTTCTGGAAGCTTCTTGGATCTGACGGGTCTAAATCAATCTAGGGTTAATCTAAGGGTCTAAAATGCAACCTAATCCTATAAATAAGACCCTAACCCTATCCTAATTCATTCATAATTAGATCTTGTAACTAAACTATGGCAAAATGAAACTTGATCATGGCCACCACAAATCAATGAAGAGGAAAGCAAGCTAATCAACCTCTCTAATCAACCTCTAATCCATTCTAAGCATCTTAATCTTCTTCATTTGGAGTGCAAATTGCTAGTGGTGAGTTTCTATCACTTTAACATCAATTGTTAAAGTAAGTAGATTAGGTGTAATGAGACTTATGGTCTTGAATGCGGATTAGTGAGTTTGAATCATTTGTAATGATATGTTACTCTATGTTTTTCTATGTTTATGCATATTGAATAAGTTGGTTTATGCATATTTAATAAGTTGGCTTATGCATACTTGATAAGTGGATTTATGCATGATTAATAAGTTGGTTTATGCATGTTTAACAAGTGGGTTTATGCATGTTGAGTATGTAAGTTTATGCAAGTTTAGTATGATGTATGTTATGTTTACATGATGCTAAATATGCAAGTTGTGGACTATGTGATCATATACATGTTATACAAGTTCATGAAGATATGCTATGAAAGTTACATGTATGTTAATATGCAAGATATGCTATGCAAGTTACATGTTTGTTAATATGCAAGTTCATGATGACACATTATGCAAGTTTAAGAGTTAATATGCAAGTATGTGAAAGCTTATGCGAGTATATGAATGCTTATGCAAGATATGTATATGCTTAAATGACATGATATGCAAGTTATGCAAGTTTATGCAAGTATGTGAATGCTTATGCAAGTATGTGGATGCTTATGCAAGTATGTGAATGCTTATGCAAGTTATGTGTATGCGTAAATGCATGTTTAACATGTTATGCAAGTTATGAGAATGCCTATATGCAAGTTCAACATGTTATGCAAGATATGTGTATGATAATATGCAAGCTCATATGCAACATGTTATGCAAATCATGTGTATGATAATATGCAAGTTTGGGTTAAATGTAGTTGGGTTAATATATGCTCATATATGCAAGTTGACATCCTCTTAACCCATGACAAAGTTATATGCTAAACCCATGATATTTGTGATGATCTTCCCCTTATTT
Organism: Allium sativum; assembly: GCA_030737875.1. NCBI lineage: Eukaryota > Viridiplantae > Streptophyta > Magnoliopsida > Asparagales > Amaryllidaceae > Allium > Allium sativum. The sequence continues at coordinate 604,615,664 of CM060923.1, read as the reverse complement.
ATGTCATGAAAAGAGAACGATTTACGTGGGGAACGATGAGGTTGGTAAATATGTTAATAAAAATATGATTGGGTATGATTAAGCATACCATAAAAATAAATTACCATAAGTGGGAATTTACCTATTGAGTTAGGTCTACCCCATGGGAATTTACCTATTAAGTTAGGTCTACCCATGTTATGGAAAATTTGATATTAATTAGGGACAATTAATATGGGGGTGATTAATTAGGTGTAATTAATCAACTAAGACACGAGGTTGGACCCTTTTGTAGCGGAAGTCTGCCCGGAACCGACCGGCCATCCAGCGGCTACAAATGATTGGCCCAATGTGAGAGGTCTTAGTCATAAATTAAATACATGATTAAAGTAAAGACACGAGGTTAGACCCTTTTGATGACAGAAGTCTGCCCGGAACCAACCGGCATATCCAGCAGTCATAAAAGACGGTCTAATGTGAGAGGTCTTTATGAGGTCATGATCTTAATTAATGAATTAAGAAACACTTAACCATATTAGCATGTAGTGGGACATGAGGGGTTAAGTGGGTGCCTTGGGGTGGCATGATGAGACTAGTGGGTTGCCTTGGGTGGCAATAGAAAAATACGATTAGAATACTTAACCAAAGTAAAACATGTAAATAAAACATGATTAAAGGGTTAAGTAAGTGCCATGGGTGGCATGTGAAAATACGATTAGAATACTTAACCAAAGTGGAACATGTAATTAAAACATGGGTGAAGGGTTAAGTAAGTGCTTTGGGTGGCATGTAGAAATCTAGTGGGTGCCCTAAGTGGCAATTGAAATATGATTGATGACTTAACCAAAACTTAACATGTAAGTGGGCATGTCTATATAAGGGGTTAAGTGGGATGCACTAGATAAAAGTAGCAAGCTTAAGTAGTAGCTTGTGGGGGCCCATTTCAACCAATATCCCAAACGTATCTTTGTGGGCTCGACTCTAGTCGGGTGACGGGACACGCATATTGGGCTTGACTGTAAGAGGCCAAACCGGGTTAGCGGTGGCAACGCGGGACCAACGGGTTTCATATGCGTGTGTGGACCCGGGCTGGTTGGTAAGTCGTTGTTGCATCGTGTAGATATAAAGCCGTGCACTGTTGATATTATCTGGTAGCCACTTTAGGGGAATGATACACCCCAATCGTGGGATCAGCACGGGTATCTATGGTAGGGAGCCGATCGATGGGGAGTAGTGGGTACCCCTAATAAAGATAGGGGCAGACGGCACCTATGTAGGGGTACACGAAACTACTGGGTAAGAATTACTGAGTACACCTAGTGGAGATAGGGGCAGACGGCACCTATGTAGTGGGCTAGGAGTACATGAAACTACTGGGGAAATTTTCTAAGTCCTTGGAAGGGATCAACCTTTAAGTAGGAACGACTGGTGTGGTGCAGTTAGTAATTATCCTTGGGTGGGTAGATGCGTCCTTACGGTTATCTTAGTTTATCCTAAGTCTACCAAGCTGCTTAGTGTAGCCATTCATCCCCAGATATTACCGTAGGTCAAGTTTATGTCTTCTCTGGTTACTTTAATGATTGTATTGTTAAAGTTATAGGACTCACTCAGACTTATGTCTGACCCCGTTGTTTTTATCTTTTTCCCAACCCTCAGGTCCTACGGTGGATCCTAGCGGTAGTAGAGCTTGATCGGATTGCTGTTCCAGTCTTTAGGAGCTTGGGTAGATGTAAAGCTCCAGTTATCCAGTTATCTTTTCTTTTGGTTCTGGCTATTGTATGAGAGAGTGGGATTATGTACTTCTTTATTTTGACGGATATTGTACTGGAATTTTATCGTGGTTTTATGATGTAACCAGACATGTTTATTTCCGCTGTTATGAGATGTTTTAAAGTTTCTAGTACTATTTATATCTGTCTTGTTGTAATTTTTCTGTTCTATATTCACTAAAATACTCCACCGATGCTATGGCATTCCCTTAGTGAGTGACCATAGCGGGTGTGGGGTGTTACAAATCTTTTGTAGATCTCCGAGTTAGCTTCAGTTTGAGCTTCGGTTTGGCTCAGTCGGACTTACGGTTTGAAAGTTATGCCCATTTCCATGAATGGGTTTAATCTAGCATCGAAGACTCAGAACCATCGCACCGGATCGCTCCCATCGGCTCGCCCACGATTGGATCGCCCCCTCGGATCGCACACCTGCATCATGATCCAATCCGTATTGCGTGACCTTCAGCGCCCAAGCACGACGACCGGATCGGCTCGCCCTGTCTCCTCACGATCTGATCCCATGAACACGAACCGACCTTCAGACCTGCTGATACACGCACTGTTTTGAACAGTTCTCAAGGCTATTTATGCTTATACTTTCTTGGATCGCCTGCCACGTACCCCATCACGATCCCGTCAACCCAGAAGCTCTCCTACAGCTATAAATACACCATTCGAAGGCATTTTCAAGGAATTTTGGCCATTCTTCTTCACTACTTCCACCATTACTGAGGTGCAAGGACTTTGCACTTTCCTACAGTCAAATTCTTCTCTTTTCTACACAATTAACATGTGGATTACGTGTATAAACCCTTGTAATCTCAATTAACACATGGATTGTGTGCCTGCATGTAACTGATTCTTGTAATCTGTCAGTATAACAATAAGATTATAAAGTGGACGTAGGCTACATCTACAGCCTTACCACTATAAAAACCTCATGTGTCTCCTCTTTATTTACTCTTTTCTACATTCTGTGATCTGCGATCTGCATTTGGGTGTTAGGCCCAATTTTTGATCTAACATTTTGGCATGCCAGGAAGGGGGCACACGACAACTTCAACTTCTGCTTGGATTTTTTGGCTATTGGATAAATGACAATCAAAAGGAATAAGACAGGAACTTCCGCACATGCTGATGATGCTGACGCTGAAGACACAAGGAACGAGGCAAGCCAGGTAGCTTCCTCTCATGAAGATCCTTCTGCATACCCGACCAGAGACGAGATGGATGGCGTTCGCGCTGAATTGAGAGATCAGATGGCACGACAAGATGATCTCCTCCAGAAACAACAGGAAATGATTAACCAATTCTTCTCTCGGATGGATGGAAGGCCGAGCAACGCTCAAGTCACTATAAACGAAGCCATTGAAGCGACTCGAGTTTCACCCGGACTCGGGGGCAACCCCCCCTCCCGTTCAGTAGCAGAACTCGTCTAGTTATACACCTCTAGACCGCGACCCGAATCATGGTACACTACTAGGCTCACGAGCCGATCCCAACAACTCGCTCCCGCCTGTTCAACAACAGGCCACGGCTCGTGACGGGGCTCTAGAACCTGATCGTTTCGCCCCCCCTGGCTCACGAACCGGCATCCATGAGCCAGACTCACGCACCACCTTCCTCGATCCACGACTGAGTCGGGTCGCCCCCCTCGAACCGTGAACCGCGACCCGCACACAGCAGCTCACCAACAACTTCCATCCTCTCCTGCATTCAACGTTGGGGGCACCAGCTCTGATTTTGGTAGTTTGCAACAACTTTTTGAAGGCAATCGACTCGCTGATCTGATTCAATGCCTCTCGAGAGGCCACACCTATCAGAATGACGTGGATGACGTCAATCACAACCCATTCACTCAGGAGATCAAGAATTCCCGCAATCCCCCGGATCTCAAACTCCCACAGATGGAGCCATACAACGGCAGGACAGATCCTACCATGCATCTCATGCGCTACAAACGACATATGAAAGTTCAATCGGCATCGGAAAACGTCATGGCAAAGTGTTTTCCCCTCTTCCTGACTGACATAGCCGCTATGTGGATTCGGCAGCTGTCGATCAGCAGTTGGAACATGTTGGTCGAACGCTTCATTGAATAATTTCGGGTTCACATTGCACGAACTAATAATGTCATGTCTCTCACCACAATCAAGCAGAGGCCCAGAGAAGCTCTGCGTTCATTCCTGAAAAGATTCAACGTTGCAGCAGCATCAGTTGATCGCCCTGAACCATCAATGGTACTGATGGCAGGAGTATCCGGCGTTCTAGATAACTCGGAGTTCAAAAAATCTTTGTACAAAAATCCACCGCGAAACCTCAGTGAATTCTACCTTGAAGCAGATGGATTCCTGCGGGAAGAAGTTGCAACTTCCGAGAAACGCACTCTCGATGTCAACATGCCCGGAGATAGAGAATCGCCCATTCCTGGAAAAGGCAATGACAAGGGTAAAGGAAAGACCCCTGCTATAAATGATCGTAATGCTCCACCCCGGAGAGGGTCCAGATACGACAAATACACTGAATTGAACGACACTCTGAGCAACATATACTTGGATAGATGAGGTGCCGCCTCATATCAAAGGCCTCCCAAGAGGGAGCCAACGCTAGCACAACGCAACTCCGGAAGACATTGCATATTTCATGACTTGGACGGTCATAACACTGATGACTGCAGACATTTGCGAGAAATTATCGCGGATCGGGTCAGGCGAGGAGAACTACCAGAGTACGTCATTCAACCAACAGCGCCCACACCTGCGCTACCACCACCGGCTCCCCGGAGAGGGAACGATCTCGGATCGAGCAATCGTGGGCTTATCATTAACTTACCCACTCAGCGGATCTCTTCAGTTTGCTGGACTCCGGTCCTTAGTTCATGTTTTTACGTTTTTAGGTGACCTCTCGCCCACCTTTGTTTTCCCTACATGTAATAAGAGCCGTCACATCAGGCCACACGCGCGGAACCGAATTGTGGTCTCCAGTCATGTCCAGCATTTTCATGAATTAATAATAAGCATTGAGCTCCGGCTCCCAACTGGATCCGTCCAGCACAAACATGAGCTTCGGCTCCCAACTGGATCCGTCCAGTATAAATAAATTCTCAAGTGCTTTTCCTTGGTCGTCTTACTCCAGTAAGGCTGTCTTTGAACCTCATGTGCTTTTCCTTGGTTGTCTTACTCCGATAAGGCCGTCTTGAAACTTTCATGGCATTTCCTTGGTCGTCTTACTCCGATAAGGCCATCTTGGAACCCCTCTAACATCTCCTCGGATGGTTTACTTCGGTAAGGCCGTCTAGGAAATATTCTTCTATTGTTTGTTTTATCTTATTGCAGGTACAAATTCCTGATCTTCATGGATTTCTCTGGCCTTAATACGATCCCGTGTGATCTTCGGTTTTCTGGCCTTAATATGATCCAGCATGATCGTCGCATTTTGGACTTGGATTTCTCAGATTATCCAGAACACAACTTCCTTCAACCAGCAAGATATGTTCTGGGGGGGCAAACATGTTGACATATTTTTTGGCAAAAGCTGTCACACATGGAATTCCTGAATGATAACATGCCCAAGCGGTGGAAAGAATGTCAGAAGACATTGAGAGATTTGGTCAAAGTCATATCCTTAACATAAACAGGCCCGAAACTCCTGTGAGACGACCACTTTTGGGCCCAAAAACAACGATTACAAAGAAAAGCTCTGTAACTTTTGTAGATCTCTGAGTTAGCTTCAGTTTGAGCCTCGGTTTGGCTCAATCGGACTTACGGTTTGAAAGTTATGTCCATTTCCGTGAATGGGTGTAATCTAGCATCGAAGACTCCGAACCATCGCACCGGATCGCTCCCATCGGCTCGCCCAAGATTGGATCGCCCCCTCGGATCGCACTCCTGCATCACGATCCGATCCGTACTGCGTCACCTTCAGCGCCCGAGCACTACGACCGGATCGGCTCGCCCAGTCTCCTCACGATCCGATCCCAACAACACGTACCGACCTTCAGACCTGCTGATACATGCACTGTTTTGACCTGTTCTCAAGGCTATTTATGCTCCTACTTTCTTGGATCGCCTTCCACATACCCCATCACGATTCAGTCAACCCAGAAGCTCTCTACAGCTATAAATACACCATTCGAAGGCATTTTCAAGGACTTTTGACCATTCTTCTTCACTGCTTCCACCATTACTGAGGTGCAAGGAATTTGCACTTTCCTACAGTCAAATTCTTCTCTTTTCCACACAATTAACACGTGGATTACGTGTATAAACCCTTGTAATCTCAATTAACACACGGATTGTGTGCCTGCATGTAACTGATTCTTGTAATCTGTCAGTATAACAATAAGATTATAAAGTGGACGTAGGCTACATCTACAGCCGTACCACTATAAAAACCTCATGTGTCTCCTCTTTATTTACTCTTTTCTACATTCTGTGATCTGTGATCTGCATTTAGGTGTTAGGCCCAATTTTTGATCAAACATTTTGCGCGCCAGGAAGGGGGCACACGACAACTTCAACTTCTGCTTGGATTTTTTGGCTATTGGATGAATGGCAATCAAAAGGAAGAAGACAGGAACTTCCGCACACGCTAATGATGCTGACGCTGAAGACACAAGGAACGAGGCAAGCCAGGAAGCTTCCTCTTACGAAGATCCTTCTGCATACCTGACCAGAGACGAGATGGATGGCGTTCTCGCTGAATTGAGAGATCAGATGGCACGACAAGATGATCTCCTCCAGAAACAACAGGAAATGATTAACCAATTCTTCGCTCGGATGGATGGAAGGCCGAGCAACGCTCAAGTCATTGGAAACGAAGCCATTGAAGTGGCTCGAGTATCACCCGGACTCGAGGGAACCCCCCCCCCCCCCCGTTCAAAAGCAGAACTCGTCTCGTGATACACCTCTGGACCGCGACCCTGATCGTGGTACACTACCAGGCTCACGAGCCGATCCCAACAACTCGCTCCCGCCTGTTCAACAATAGGCCACGGCTCGTGACGGGGCTCTAGAACCTGATCGTTTCACCCCCCATGCTTACGAACTGGCACCCACGAGCCAGACTGATGCACCGCCTTCCACGATCCACGACCGAGTCGGGTCGCCCCCCTCGAACAGTGAACTGCGACACGCGATCCGCACACAGCAGCTCACCAACAACTTCCATCCCCTCCTGCATTCAACGCTTGGGTCACCAGCTCTGATTTTGGTAGTTTGCAACAGCTTTTTGAAGGCAATCGACCCGCTTATCTGATTTAACGCCTCTCGAGAGGCCACACCTATCAGAATGACGTGGATGACGTCAATCACAACCCATTCACTAAGGAAATCAGGAATTCCCGCAATCCCCCGGATTTCAAACTCCCACAGCTGGAGCCATACAACGGCAGGACAGATCCTACCGTACATCTCATGCGCTACAAACGATATATGGAAGTTCAATCAACATCGGAAAACGTCATGGCAAAGTGTTTCCCCCTCATCCTGACTGACATAGCCCCTATGTGGATTCAGCAGCTGAAAACAGAATCGATCAGCAGTTGGAACATGTTGGTCGCACGCTTCATTAAAAAATTTCGGGTTCACATTGCACGACCCAAGAACGTCATGTCTCTCACCACAATCAAGCAGAGGCCTAGAGAAGCTCTGTGGTCATTCCTGGAAAGATTCAACATTGCAGCAGCATCAGTTGATCGCCCTGAACCATCGATGGTACTGATGGCAGCAATATCCGACGTTCTAGATAATTCGTAGTTCAAAAAATCTTTGTACAAAGATCAACCGCGAAACCTCAGCGAATTCTACCTTGAAGCAGATAGATTCCTGCGGGAAGAAGATGCAACTTCCGAGAAACGCACTCTCGATGTCAACATGCTCGGAGATGGAGAACTGCCCAATCCAGGAAAAGGAAATGACAAGGGTAAAGGAAAGACCCCTCATACAAATGATTGTAATGCTCCACCCCGGAGAGGGTCCAGATACGACAAATACACTGAATTGAACGACACTCTGAGCAACATATACGTGGATACAGGAGGTGCCGCCTCATATCCAAGGCCTCCCAAGAGGGACCCAACGCTAGCACAACGCAACTCCGGAAGACATTGCGTATTTCAGGACATGGACGGTCATAACACCGATGACTGCAGACATTTGCGAGAACTTATCGAGGATCGGGTCAGGCGATGAGAACTACCCGAGTACGTCATTCAACCAACAATGCCCACACCTGCGCTACCACCACCGACTCCGCGGAGAGGGAACGATCCCGGATCGAGCAATCGCGGGCTTATCATTAACTGAACTCACTCAGCGGATCTCTTCAGTTTGTTGGACTCCGGTCCATAGTTCATGTTTTTAGGTTTTTAGGTGACCTCTCGCCCTCCTTTGTTTTCCCTGCATGTAATAAGAGCCGTCACATCAGCCCACACGCACGGAACCAAATTGTGGTCTCCAGTCGTGTCCAGCAAACGACCACTGCATTTTCATGAATTAGTAATAAGCATTGAGCTCCGGCTCCCAACTGGATCCGTCCAGCACAAACATGAGCTCCTGCTCCCAACTGGATCCGTCCAATATAAATAAATTCTCATCTGCTTTTCCTTGGTCGTCTTACTCCGGTAAGGCCGTCTTGGAACTTTCATGGCATTTCCTTGGTCGTCTTACTTCGATAAGGCCGTTTTGGAACCCCTCTAACATCTCTTCGGATGGTTTACTCCGGTAAGGCCGTCTAGGAAATATTCTAGCATTGTTTGTTTTATCTTATTGTACGTACAAATTCTTGGTATTCTTGGATTTCTCTGGCCTTAATACGATCCCGTTTGATCGTTGGTTTTCTGGCCTTAATACGATCCGGCGTGATCGTCGCATTCTGGACTTGGATTTCTCAGATAATCCAGAACACATATTCCTTCAACCAGCAAGATATTTTCTGTGGGGGCAAACATGTTGACACAGTTTTTGGCAAAAGCTGTCACACATGGAATTCCTGAATGATAACATGCCCAAGCGGTGGAAAGAACGTCAGAAGACATTGAGAGATTTGGTCAAAGTCGCAACCTCAACATAAACAGGCCCGAAACTCCTATCAGACGACCTCTTTTGGGCCCAAAAACAGTGTTTACAAAGTTGAGCTCTGTAACTTTTGTAGATCTCTGAGTTAGCTTCGGTTTGAGCTTCAGTTTGGCTCAATCGGACTTACGGTTTGAAAGTTATGCCCATTTCCGTGAATGGGTGTAACCTAGCATCGAAGACTCAGAACCATCGCACCGGATCGCTCCCATCGGCTCACCCACGATTGGATCGCCCCCTCGGATCGCACTCTTGCATCACGATCCGATCCGTACTGCGTCACCTTCAGCGCCCGAGCACCACGAACGGATCGGCTTGCCCTGTCTCCTCACGATCTGATCCCATGAACACGAACCGACCTTCAGACCTGCTGATACATGCACTGTTTTGACCTGTTCTCAAGGCTATTTATGCTCCTACTTTCTTGGATCGCCTGCCACGTACCCCATCACGATCCGGTCAACCCAGAGCTCTCTTACAGCTATAAATACACCATTCGAAGGCATTTTCAAGGACTTTTGGCCATTCTTCTTCACTGCTTCCACCATTGCTGAGGTGCAAGGACTTTGCACTTTCCTACAGTCAAATTCTTCTCTTTTCTACACAATTAACACGTGGATTACGTGTATAAACCCTTGTAATCTCAATTAACACACGGATTGTGTGCCTGCATGTAACTGATTCTTGCAATCTGTCAGTATAACAATAAGATTATAAAGTGGACGTAGGCTACATCTACAGCCGTACCACTATAAAAACCTCGTGTGTCTCCTCTTTATTTACTCTTTTCTGCATTCTGTGATCTGTGATCTGCATTTGGGTGTTAGGCCCAATTTTTGATCTAACATTTTGGCGTGCCAAGAAGGGGGCACACGACAACTTCAACTTCTGCTTGGATTTTTTGGCTATTGGATAAATGGCAATCAAAAGGAAGAAGACAGGAACTTACGCACACGCTGATGATGTTGACGCTGAAGACACAAGGAATAAGGCAAGCCAGGAAGCTTGCTCTCATGAAGATCCTTCTGCATACCTGACAGAGATGAGATGGATGGCGTTCTCGCTGAATTGAGAGATCAAATGGCATGACAAGATGATCTTGTAACACCCCACATCCATTAATGTCACTCACGAAGGGAATGCATTAACTTCCATGGAGATCATAAGTGAATATAGAACAGAAAAATTACAACAAGACAGATAGTAAATAGTACTTGGAAATCTAAAACTTCATTTTATTGCAGTGGAAATTAAACATGTTTTTACATCATAAACCATAGATCATAACCAAGTTCAATATCCATCTTCATAAAAACAAAATACATAATCCCATTACATAAATAGCCATTAAAAAGATAACATGCTGGACTTTACTTCAAAGGTCCAAGCTTTCCAAAGAGAGATGAAGCAATTCAATCAAACTCCACTAGAGCTGGGCCCAACCCGAGGACCTGGAGGGGGAAAAAGGATAGAAATAGAGGGGGTCAGATGTAAAGTCTGGCGAGTATGATAATTCTAACAATACTATTATCAAAATAACTAGACTAAGGCTTAAGCTGGAAGACAAGTAAATGTCTATGAACTCTTAGGAAGATAGAGATAGCGTTTAAGATAACGTCAAAGATAACGTTAAAGGCACACCTAATTACTAACGAATGATTACACTGCACCGCACATTACTACACTGCACCACACCAGTCACCCTATTGTTTGATCCCACTTACTTCAAACAGAAACTTTATAAATAGCCTTACGTACCCCTAGCTGACTACATAGGTGCCGTCTGCCCTATCTCCACTAGGTGTACCCCACTACCCACTTTCGATCAGCTCCCTACTCGTAGATACCAGTGCTGGCCCCACTGTGGGGTGTATCACTCCCCTAAAGTGGAAACCCAATACAACTTGAGAATGCATGGCTTATACCTACACGATGCAACAACGTCTTACTGTGACACCCCGTATTTTTCCATTTTAAATAGTAAGAAATTTACATACATATACGATGATACGCAAAGCATATAAACCAGTAAAGCATGAAGATAAAAGATATTCTGTTTATACTTCTAGAATTAAGGTAAACGGGATTCACCATTGCGTTCGTCTCGGAAAAATACGCGAAATAGAGTCCGAGTTTTCGAGAATCGGAGTCCGTATGACCCGTTAAAGGCCCAAAGAAGATTAGTGGAAATTTGAAATTCGGAAATAGGTTTGAAAACCAGATCTGGGGTTAGGCGGGAATTTTCCCCGCCTAGGCCATGTCGATAGGGATGTCGACAGGCCTGTCGACTTGGGCCCAGACCAAGTCGACAGCCCTGTCGACTTACCTGTCGACAGGGGGTGGCCGGGGCAATTTGCCTGGCGCACCAGTTTGTCTCACCTGGTCTTGTTCTTGGGCTGATTCTGGAAGCTTCCGAGATCTGATGGTCCTAATCTATCCTAGATCTAATCCTATGGCCTAAAACACTTCTAATATCTGTAAAAACACCTCTAAGCCCCCCCCTAAACCCTCATAAATCACTCTCTCCACGAAGTGCTGCCCAAATGCCAAGTGATCATGGCCTCCATTCCCTTTTCCTAAAGCCTAAGCACTCAAATCGGGTTCAAATCAAGTAGTGCAAGCTAGCTACACCAAATGGAAGGAAGATCAACGTTGCTATGCGAGTTCCATTACGATTCTTCAACAAAGGAGGCACCTTTCTTAGCCAAGATGATTCATGCTCCTTTCCCTAGGCCTAACTAAGTAAGTTCTAGCTACTTTTAGATGGAAACGGTAGTTTTGATAATGACATGGGATAAAATGAGGCTAAACATGATTATGCGAACCTATATGAACCTTACCTTGCCTCTTGTGTTCATGTTTATGATTTTAGGCCAAGTGAGTGACTTAATCATGCCTCTCATGCTATGCATAACCTAGTTTATCTTGCAAGTTTGGATCTTTAAGTATGAAATGCTAGCATGAACCTTTAGGAACCATTTTTACTTGTGGAACATTGGCTAAGATTAGATTTTGGGGGCTTATGCATGTTTATGAACCCAAACCCCTAATGTTAACATGCGAGTTTGTGGCCAAATCCTTTATGACATTATGCATACTTATGGCCAATGCCCTTTTCTTTTCATGTTATACATGCTTGTGGCCAAACCTTTATGAACCTATGCATGTTTTGAGCCAAACTCTCATGATACTATGCATGTTCGGGGTCATTGTGTAGCATAGTATCTCTACGATGTGACTCGTCCATTCTTGCGTTGGAACACGATTTGGGTTGAGGTTAGACAAGCGTGAATATAGCATGAAAAACTTAACTCGAAGTTGCATGAAAACATGATAGGCGAGCTAAACTTGACATGAACCATAGTTTGGGTAAATGGGTATAAACGTGATAACATGTAACGTTAAATATGACATGTGTTTATACTTGAAAACATAACTTGTAATGTAACATGGAAGTTGACATGTAAGTATGCATAAAAACATAAGCTTGGGAATTTACCTATTAAGTTAGGTCTACCCATTGGGAATTTACCTATTAAGTTAGGTCTACCCAATTGCTTGAAAACTTGACTATGAACATGATACTAGACTAAACATGAAAGTGGCCAACTCGAGGTTGGGTTGAGTTTGCAACGTAAAACTACCCGGAACCGACCGGCCTAACTAGTAGTTGCAAACAATAGGACTCAATGTGAGAAGTTGGTCATGTTGTGCTTGAACCCGAGGTTAGACCAAGTTGTGGTGTAAATCTACCCGGACCCTCCCGGCTTAACTAGTAACCATAACAAAGTCTAATGTGAGAGGTTGGGGTGCATTAAATAATTAATGCCACATAATAGGGTTAAGTTAATTTGATTAATGAGGCTTAACCAAATATGACATGGACAAATGGGTTAAGTAATTTGATTAGGCTAATGATACTTAACAAAACATGATGGGGTTGGGTAGGTTAAGTAACTTGATCTGCCTAACGACACTTGACCATTTTTATACGACTAGTGGACGGGATTAAGTTAACTAACACTTAATCAATCCAACATGATAACTTGATAAGGTTAAGTAAATCTTCTTAAGTAACACTTAACCCATTAGACAAACCCCAATTCAGAGGATTGGGTAAATGACCATAGTTAACAAGGATAAGGAAAAATAAGGCTAAGTGGTAAACCTTAGTTAAGGGAAACTAAGTAATAATCCTTAGTCAAGGAAATTTGGACCATTTCTTAGATAGATTAGTAACCCGATACGTTAGGTCAACGTTTAAGTATGCGTGTAGGAGCAGGCTATCTGATTTAGATAAAGGCTCCAACGAACTGGGTAACGAAGCAGCGGCTTCGGGGAACGTGAGGATATTCTTGGGATCCCTCTGTGAGCTGCCAGGTCATTATACTAGGCTCACGAGAGGTTGAGGTCTGCGGTAGAAGAACCAAGAATATGCCTTGGTTGCTATGCGAGCGACCTAAAGACTGGGGTGGATAGCAGTGAGTCGACGAATACACAAGGTGCCCGAGATAGCAAGTTCGTCGATCATCTACCATCTTGAGTCAAGCGTATACGTACGGAAAGGCAGGGAACACCCAACAGACCATAATTGCTATCTAATTATGGGTGAGGTAGGCCGTAGGATGTGGGCTGGCCGGAGTGTAGTTCTCATGCAAGATTTTCTCTTGTGTTGCCTTTCACTAGTTGAGGGAGGGGCCTCGTGGGACCATAGCCACGTGTAGAAAAGCAGACCTTAGTATCTGCATCGGCAGAGAAATCTAAAGCTCCCGACCGAGTCCTGTATTTCTTGGTTTGCCCTGTGATAGGACTCGGGTGGCACGATGTGTTACATGTGCGTACAGTAATAGAAAAACGATTCACGATGGATGCGTGGGAAAAAGGGCGCGGTTGAGGGTTAGCGTAATCCCTAGTGGCCTAGGTGGTTTAACCCAAACCGAAATACGAAAGCGCGCAATAGGTAAGCGTAATCCCTAGTGGTGCTAGGTGGCGTAAGTCCTAGTAGTTCAAACGATGATTCATATGGAAGAGCCTAGCTAGAACAAGGGTGACAGTCCAAACGATTTCAAGGACAATACGACATGAGAAAGCCCGTACGAGGTACGGCAAAGGACTGAACCTATATACATAGAAAGAAACATATGATTTGAGTAACCTATATATGCGATATATTAGGTTGACATGGACCATTACACGACTTTGAGTAAGGGACATTCCTGGTTAACACATAACAAGGCTGGGATACTAGTACGGAGGGTGCAGAGCAGATATATATGTTAGAACTAGGAAGAATATACATAATGGATACCGTGGGATGTTAGACGGGGCAGATACCATGGGATAATGTACTCGATAGAGGTCTGATGATGTGATACCTTGACTTATCATAACACCGTAGTTTGTCATGATACCTTAGTCCACCTGGCCACATTAGTCAACCGGCTACCCTGGTTTAGTTTATCTATCTTATAGTTATCCTTATGTTTACTTTCAGTTTATGCATGTCATGTTACCTTTACCTGTTTTTATACTGGAAGTAGATAGGACTTACTCAATCTTTTTGACTGACCCGTTTTGTTTCGCCTCTTTTCTTCCGTTCCCCCCCCCCAGGTTACAGGGAGGAAACAATGCTGTTTAGTTCGGATTTCTTCTGTTTGAAGGTCATCATGGATGGCTTGGACTCTCTTGGCTATGGCTACCTTACTGTTTTATTTGGGGAATAATTTATTAAAAAGTCTTTATGCTTCTTTACTACTGCAAGACAGGTTTTGATGTACTCTGATGTAAAAGGCTTTAGACCTTAATTATTGAATTTATGAAAGTTCGATTTTACTTCCGCTATTTTATATGTTCTGTCTTGTGATATTTCTGTGCATGTTTACCAATAATGCCCCTCTAAAGCTAGTGCATTCCTTTGCGAGTGACCATAGCGGAGGCGGGGTGTTACACTTACCTACCAGCCCGGGTCCACACACGCATACGAAACACGTTGGACTTGCGTTGCCACCGCTCCCCGTTTTGGCCTCTTACAGTCGAACCCAGCATGCGTGTCCCGTCCTCGACTTGGGTCGAGCCCACAAAGATACGTTTGGGATACTGGTCGAAATGGGCCCCCACAAGCTACCCACCTAAGCTTGTCACTAGTATATCCCACTTAACCCTCTTAGTCATGTTCATTTACATGTGTGTTTGGTTAAGTCTTACTAATCGTATTTCACATGCCACTAAGGGAACCCCCTAGATTCCTCATGCCACCCAAGGCACCTACTTAACCCCCATGTCCCACCTTACATGTTTATCTGGTTAAGCATTTCTTAATTCATTCCGGCCATAACCTCATAAAGACCTCTCACATTAGACTAGCATTTATGGCAGCTGGATTTGCCGGGCGGGTCCGGGCAGTCTTACACCATAAAAGAGTCTAACCTCGTGTCTTTACAACCGTTATGCTTTAGTTTAGGCCTAGGACCTCTCACATTGGGCTGACATTTGTGACCACTGGATTTGCCGGGCGGGTCCGGGCAGGTTTACGTCACAAACGAATCCAACCTCGTGTCCTAAGCATTGATTAACACTTAAAATCTTTTACCCCAGTTTTAATAATTCCCTATTCAAATTATTAGTTAAGTCAACTTTTAATGATGTCCATAATTGACTCAATTATGGCCATCCACTTATGGCATGCAAAATCATATCAATTGCACCCCAACTTTTTAATATTAAATCCTTAATATTAACCCTACCCCACATTTATACGTTCGCTTATTCAACGCATAATATAGGCTAGACTTGTATAGTCTAACACCTAGCACAAAGATAAATTATCACAACATATAGACAATTAAAATAAATCTAATCATAATAGGGTTGAAACTTGCATAAACTACACATGTTAAGGATCAAAAGGTGTCAACTTGTTAAATGTATCAATTTATATGATATGATCATAGCCCAAATCTATACATAAACTTGCATATGGGGTTTTTAGGCAACATAATGATGGTGTGAACTAGCATAGAATATCACATATGTCATAGCATAATTCTAGATGTCATAATAGATGTCTTGGTATATGTTCAAAACCTTTCTAATCAATCTAACTTGCATATGTGGCTTGTCATATAGATCAACATAACCCAAACATGATGATTTAATTAATATGAACTAACTAGCATAGATGGTAACATCATGGCCTTTTTAACATGTATGATTCATCACAACTTAGCATAGAAACTTTCAACATACATAACATCATCATAGCATGATTTACAACATATAAGATATCATCATCACATAAAATTGGATTTACAATATACATGATAGCAAAAGGGGTTTACAACAACATATATGATAATTCACATCATCTACTCATAATCCATTCATAACTCAACCTAATTAAAATGATAATAATCTTGTTAAGATCGTCATACTCACAATTTAGAGAAGAAAAGAGAGAGTTTTGCTTTGCTTTAGGGTTGAAAGAATTAGAATTGAATTTGCTTTTCTTCTTTCTTAGTTGGCGGTGACTCCATTGATTTCCATGGCGATGGTATGACGGTAACCATTCTATTTTAATTAGGTTTAGGGTTAGCATTAGGATGTATTTATAGGTGTAGGAAGTTATTAAGGACCATTAGATTAACCCTGAACCATGAAAACCAATCAAATGCAAAATCTGCATTTGAGCGAGTCGGCCCACGGATTGACAGCCAAACACCCTGGATTAACCCCTAGTCGACCCAGCATGGCTCGGGTCGACCTCAAAAATGGACCGGTTCGGTTATTCCCCCTCCCAATTCGCTGTTTTGAACTTTTTCGCATATTTATTTATTTAATTTTTAATTTATATATATATATATATATCAATATATATATATATTTCTCTACGCAACCCATTTCACTTAATTCTTTTCTAAAAATTAAGTATACTTTAATTTGTGAATTTTAATGTTATAAAATTACGGGGTGTTACATTCTCCCCTCCTTAAAGGATTTCGTCCCCGAAATCTCCAAGTCAAGAAGAATGTATATCTGACCATCTAATCGTCCATCTACTCAACCATCAAACACCAGCATCCATTGTCCTTAAAAGACTTCTAATGCTTTAATGTTTATATGCACAGTGTGTGTATATGTCCATATCTAATGCAAAATTAGGCGGTCTACTGATTCAGTCGACCTCCTTAGTGCATTTCATGATAGTGCCATGCATCCAATATGTATGTAAAAGATTCCTAATGATACATATTAATTCTATATGCGTGCACAAGCATCCACCCGAATGCAGCAACTATATGATAATACAACCATTATACATCCATTTTACTAAATACATCCATATATATATGCAATATGCAATATGAAGTGACTGAGCCGATCTGGTGCCTAATAGTGTGTGTATATGCATCCACGAGCAACCACTAGCAAACACTTGCATCCACTTTGCATCCACCATACATAACATGTCTCAAACACATGTTTCAACCATAGGATTATCCTAACTAAAGGTCAAAGATACTAGCGAGAGGACATACTAAAGATAAGATAAGCACAAGCTAAGCGATAAAGGAGAAATTAAAAGACATACCCTCGAAAAGAAAAGGGTACCGTGAACGCATCTTCTCTTCCGTCTCCCAAGTAGCGTTACTCTCATCGTCTCCCCATTGTACTTTGACTAGTCTGACCTCTCGATTTCTCAACTTCTTTATCTCCGACCCAAGAATGCATGTAGGAGCTCGTCGAATCGTCGCATCACGCTCTATTTCCACCTCTCTAAGCAAGCTCGGCTCCACTACCTCCGCGGTCCCGTGTAAGCACTTCCTCAAATGTGATACATGGAATACGTCGTGTACACCACTAGGTCTCTCAGGCAACCCCTCTTATCCGCATAAGATTTCTGCCTATCTTGCGCTGCCTTCATCCTTCTTCGAATCAAATCAATCTTCTACGAAATCTCTCTAATCATATCGGGCCCAAGTAATATCTTATCCGTAGATTCCCACCAACGTGTAGGTGAATGACAAGGTCTTCCATAAAGAGCTTCGAAAGGTGCCATGCCAATGCTAGACTGAAAGCTATTATTATATGCGAACTCCACCAATCGAAGATGCTCTTCCCATGTACCACCAAAGTCTAGGATACATAGCCTCAAAAGGTCCACTAGAATACGATTCACCCTCTCGGTTTGGTCGTCCGTCTGAGGATGATATGCGGTGCTCAAACATAACTGAGTCCCTACCGATTCTTGTAAGCTCCTCCAAAATTTGCTAGTGAAGATAGGATCGCGGTCGCTCACTATGCTAGAAGGAACACCGTGCAAACGAACTATCTCTCGAACGTATACAGAAGCTAACCATGGAGCAGTCCTCTTACTCTTCACGGGAATAAAATGGGCGCTCTTAGTAAGTCTATCTACTATAACCCAAATTCCCATATTACCCTTCCTCGATCGCGGTAATCCATCCACAAAATCCATCGAGATGCTTTCCCACTTCCATAGTGGAACCTCCAATGGGTGAAGCAACCCACCGGGTTTCTTTTGCTCTGCTTTTACTTGTTGGCACACCAAGCATCTAGCGACATACTCGGCCACGTCCCTCTTCATACCGGCCCAAAAGAAAACTCGCTTCATGTCTTTGTACATCTTGTCCCCGCCGGGATGAATGGTCATCTTCGAACGATGTGCTTCGTCAAGAACAGTCTTCCTTAGGTCATCGTCTTTTGGTACACATAGTCTACCGTCCCCACGTAACCAACCCTTATCATCTAGGGTATACCTACAGAGATGGTTTGATGACTCCCCTCATTTGAGCTTTTCTAATAACTCAACCAACTGCGGGTCGTCTCACTGTGCCTCGCCAATCCGTCCCAAAAGCGTAGGTCTGACCTCCAAGGATGCTAGCAAACCGAGTACGAAGTCAACCGAAGGTCTAAAGTCAAACATCGAAATGAATTCTAAACTTCGCCGCTCAACAAACAAAGGACTTAAGGATAATATTTTTCTACTTAAGGCGTCTGCCACCACTTTACTCTTGCCAGGTGTATAGGCTATTTCGAAGTTGTAGGACGCTAAGAACTCCATCCACCTTTGCTGCCTTAAGTTCAAGTCCTTTTGAGAGAATAGGTATTTTAAAGACTTGTGGTCAGTGAATAATTTGAATTTCTCGCCAAGAAGATAATGACGCCAAGACTTAAGCGCGAAAACAATAGCGTCCAATTCTAGGTCATGTGTAGGATAATTTTTCTCATGCGCTCTCAACTGCCTTCCACCATAGGCTATTACCCTACCCTCTTGCATTAAGACTACGCCTAGTCCTATCCTATAAGCATCAGTATAAACGGTAAATGGCTTACTCCCATCTGGCAATACTAAGACTGGGGCTGAAGTCAAAGCTCTCTTCAAACGTTGGAACGCATCATCACAATCTACGTCCCATGTGAAAACTAGGTTCTTCTTCGTCAAGCGTGTCAATGGAGTTGATATCTTTGCGAAGTCTTTGATAAACTTCCTATAGTAGCCAGCCAAACCCAAGAAACTTCTCACTTCGGTAGCATTTTTAGGGACCTTCCAATCTTGGATGGCCACCACCTTCGCGGGGTCCACGGCTATCCCTTCTTTGGAAACCACATGCCCCAAGAACCGAACTTCCTTCCTCCAGAAGTGACACTTAGAAAATTTAGCCTTAAGGCTATGCGCTCGTAGGGTCTCCAACACTTCCCTAAGATGTAGGGCATGCTTTTCTTCATCCTTAGAAAAGATTAAGATGTCATCTACAAAGACTACCACGAATTTGTTAAGGTACTCCCTAAACAACCTACTAATCAAATCAACAAAATATGCTGGGGCGTTTGTCAAACCGAAGGGCAACACTAGCCATTCATAGGAACCGTCCGAAGTCCTAAAGGCAGTCTTGTCTATGCTATCCTCAGCCACTCTCAACTGATGGAACCCAGTGGCTAAGTCCAACTGCGAAAACACTGAGGCGCCAACTAACTGATCGAAGAGATCGTCAATCCTCGGCAGTGGGTGTCTGTTCTTCTTAGTAAGTTTATTAAGTTCTCTATAGTCCACACACAGTCTAAGGGACCCATCCGCCTTCGTGGCAAATACTACTGGAGCACCCCACTCCGATATACTTCGTCTTATGAACCCCTTCTCAAGCAACTCCTTCACTTGCTTACCGAGTTCCCTCCTTTCACGTGGAGCCATGTGGCGTACTGGCAAAGATACCAGTTTCGCATTATCCACAAGATATATTCGAAAATCTATCTCCCGCTTCGGAGGCAAGCCCTTCACCTCCTCAAACACATCCGAATATTCTCGGACCGCTCTAACAGATCGTAGATTTTCCTCAGACACGTCAAGCGATTCTAGATAACTTAGCATAACCGAATTTATGGGATTACAGAAGATTTCGAGAGTGTTGCCAAGGCGAGTCACGAGACTAACTACTCTGCTTTCACAATCAAGAACGGCCCCATTTCTAGATAACCAATCCATTCCTAAAATTAGCCCATAGCCCGTGAATCCCAACACATAAGCATCACATCTAAATTCAACGCTAAGTATGGGAATTTTCAAATCCAAACACATCATGGACAAATAAGCTGAGCCCCCTATTGGATTCAAAACAACTAAGGGATCGTCTACTAAACTGGTGTTTAAGTGCAGTGATTCAACTAATGATGTAGAGATAAACGAATGTGATGCGCTCGAATCGAATAAGGTACGGACAGGATGATCAAACAGAAAAACTAAGCTTTCAACAGAAATGGTTCTACCTCGTTCTTGCAGTTGTGGGACCGCGAGAGCCTGAACTTGTTCCCTAGCCTTCCTTGGTGCCATAAGAGCCTGCACCTGTCCTCCCGAGGTAGCTCCTGCCCTCTGCCCCTTCTTTGGGCAGTCCTTCACTAAATGTCCCGCATCGCCACAATGAAAACAACCTGTCTTCTTTTTCTTTCGACAATCCTTGCTGAGATGGCCTGGGGTTCCATAGTTAAAGCACTTCTTCTTTCCCTTGCCATTATTGTCTTTTCCACCCTTCTTGTTTTGCTGTTGTGGTTTCTTCTGATCCCCCTTCTTCTCGGGTGCCTTATCATCTTTAGCGCTTTTCTCCTCATGCATGAGCGCCATTTCTACTAACTTCTCAAAGGTGGCCCCCATCGGGATGTGGGTCATAGCCAACCCTTGCAATGGTTCATTCAAGCCATTCACGAACCTTAGAGCCTTCATCTCCGACGTGTTTACTAAGTCCAAGCCAAACCTTGCTAACTGATTAAATTTATTGACATATTCTTTCACTGATGAGCTTCCTTGCTTCAATGTCAAGAACCTTTCCATATATAGATTTTCTTCTGCCCTTGAGAGAAACTTCGCCTCGAACCTATGTATGAAATCCGCCCAAAAGTCAACAGGACGCTCCCCATTAGTGACCTCCCACCAAAACGAGGCCTCTCCCTTCATCAACCAAGCTGCTAAACGAACTCTCCTCCCTTCTTCTACTTCAAAGATTTCTAGCAATTCTTCCACCTCCTTAAGCCAATCTCTAGCTTCCACAAACGTTTCTGACCCTTGAAATGGTTTTCCACCCATAGCCTTGAATTCCTTGCACGTCTTTGCAAAAGTATCTATGTGAGGAGGAGGAGGAGGAAGGGGTGCAACTGGTGGTGGAGGAACATTGGCTGGACCTGCAGCGGCCCTAGCCTCTAATAACCTCCTATACCATCCTGGTATCGTTACACCGTCGGGTAGATTAAAATCTTCAGCCATGCTGAAACGAAAAAGGAAAGATTCAGAATGGAAAATTCGAAAGATAATGATATGTGGCTATTGGGATTATATTTTTCTTAAAAACTTTTCTCTTTAAATTTCTCATTAAAACATGTTTTTGAAAACACTTCTTCCAAAAATAACTATTTTTCTAAAGTATTTTTATCTGTTCTGGTAACCTTAAGGTCTGATACCACATGTAACACCCCACGTCCATTAATGTCCCTCACGAAATGAATGCATTAACTTCCATGGAGGCTATAAGTGAATATAGAACAGAAAAATTACAACAAGACAGATAGTAAATAGTACTTGGAAATCTAAAACTTCATTTTATTGCAGTGGAAATTAAACATGTTTGTTACATCATAAAACCGTAGATCATAACCAAGTACAATATCCATCTTCATAAAAACAAAATCCATAATCCCATTACATAAATAGCCATTAAAAAGATAACAAGATGGACTTTACTTCAACGGTCCAAGCTTTCCAAAGAGAGATGAAGCAATTCAATCAAACTCCATTAGAGATGGGCCCAACCTGAGGACCTGGAGGGGGAAAAAGGATAGAAATAGAGGGGGTCAGACATAAAGTCTGGCGAGTATGATAATTCTAACAATACTATTATCAAAATAACTGGACTAAGGCATAAGCTGGAAGACAAGTAAATGTCTATGAACTCTTAGGAAGATAAAAATAGCGTTTAAGATAACGTTAAAGATAATGGTAAAGGCACACCTAATTACTAACGAATGATTACACTGCACCGCACATTACTACACTGCACCACACCGGTCACCCTATTGTTTGATCCCACTTGCTTCACACAGAAACTTCATAAATAGCCTTACGTACCCCTAGCTGACTACATAGGTGTCGTCTGCCCTATCTCCACTAGGTGTACCCTACTACCCACTTTCGATCGGCTCCCTACTCGTAGATACCCGTGCTGGCCCCACAGTGGGGGTGTATCACTCCCCTAAAGTGGCAACCCGATACAACTTGAGAATGCACGTCTTATACCTACACGATACAACAACGTCTTACCTACCAGCCCGGGTCCACACACACATACGAAACCCGTTGGACTTGCGTTGCCACCGCTCCCCGTTTTGGCCTCTAAAGTCGAACCCAGCATGCGTGTCCCGTCCTCGACTTGGGTTGAGCCCACAAAGATACGTTTGGGATACTGGTCGAAATGGGCCCCCACAAGCTACCCACCTAAGCTTGTCACTAGTATATCCCACTTAACCCTCTTAGTCATGTTCATTTACATGTGTGCTTGGTTAAGTCTTACTAATCGTATTTCACATGCCACTATGGGCACCCCCTAGATTCCTCATGCCACCCAAGGCACCTACTTAACCTCCATGTCCCACCTTACATGTTTATCTGGTTAAGTATTTCTTAATTCATTCAGGCCATAACCTCATAAAGACCTCTCACATTCGACTGGCATTTATGGCAGCTGGACTTGCCGGGCGGGTCCGGGCAGTCTTACACCATAAAAGAGTCTAACCTCTTGTCTTTACAACCGTTATGCTTTAGTTTAGGCCTAGGACCTCTCACATTGGGCTGACATTTGTGACCATTGGATTTGCCGGGCGGGTATGGGCAGGTTTACGTCACAAACGAGTCCAACCTCGTGTCCTAAGCATTGATTAACACTTAAAATCTTTTACCCCAGTTTTAATAATTCCCTATTCAAATTATTAATTAAGTCAATTTTTAATGATGTCCATAATTGACTCAATTATGGCCATCCACTTATGGCATGAAAAATCATATCAATTGCACCCCAACTTTTTAATATTAAATCCTTAATATTACCCCTACCCCACGTTTATACGTTCGCTTATTCAACGCATAATATAGGCTAGACTCGTATAGTCTAACACCTAGCACAAAGATAAATTATCACAACATATAGACAATTAAAATAAATCTAATCATAATAGTGGTGAAACTTGCATAAACTACACATGTTAAGGATCAAAAGGTGTCAACTTGTTAAATGTCTCAATTTATATGATATGATCATAGCCCAAATCTATACATAAACTTGCATATGGGGTTTTTAGGCAACATAATGATGGTGTGAACTAGCATAGGATATCACATATGTCATAGCATAATTCTAGATGTCATAATAGATGTCCTGTTATATGTTCATAACTTTTGTAATCAATCTAACTTGCATATGTGACTTGTCATATAGATCAACATTATCCAAACATGATGACTTAATTAATATGAACTAACTAGCATAGATGGTAACATCATGGCCTTTTTAACATGTATGATTCATCACAACTTATCATAGAAACTTTCAACATACATAACATCATCATAGCATGATTTACAACATATAAGATATCATCATCACATAACATTGGATTTACAATATACATGATAGCAAAAGGGGTTTACAACAACATATATGATAATTCACATCATCTACTCATAATCCATTCATAACTCAACCTAATTAAAATGATAATAATCTTGTTAAGATCATCATACTCACAATTTAGAGAAGAAAAGAGAGAGTTTTGCTTTGCTTTAGGGTTGAGAGAATTAGAATTGAATTTGCTTTTCTTCTTTCTTAGTTGGCAGCGGCTCCATTGATTTCCATGGCGATGGTATGACGGTAACCATTCTATTTTAATTAGGTTTAGGGTTAGCATTAGGATGTATTTATAGGTGTAGGAAGTTATTTAGGACCATTAGATTAACCCTGAACCATGAGAACCAATCAAATGCAAAATCTGCATTTGAGCGAATCGGCCCACGGGTTGACAGCCAAACACCCTAGATTAACCCCTAGTCGACCCAACATGGCTCGGGTCGACCTCAAAAATGGGCCGGTTCGGTTATTCCCCCTCCCAATTCGCTGTTTTGAACTTTTTCGCATATTTATTTATTTAATTTTTTATTTATATATATATATATCAATATATATATATTTCTCTGCGCAACCCATTTCACTTAATTCTTTTCTAAAAATTAAGTATACTTTAATTTGTGAATTTTAATGTTATAAAATTACGGGGTGTTACAGATCTCCTCCAGAAACAACAGGAAATGATTAACCAATTCTTCGCTCGGATGGATGGAAGGCCGAGCAACCCTCAAGTCACTGGAAATGAAGCCATTGAAGCGGCTCAAGTATCACCCGGACTCGGGGGCAACCCCCCCGTTCAACAGCAGAACTCGTCTCGTGATACACCTCTGGAACGCGATCCGGATTGTGGTACACTACCAGGCTCACGAGTCGATCCCAACAACTCGCTCCCGCCTGTTCAACAACAGGCCACGGCTCGTGACGGGGCTCTAGAACGCGATCATTTCGCCCCCCAGGCTCACGAACCGGCATCCACGAGCCAGACTCACGCACCGCCTTCCACGATCCATGACCGAGTTGGGTCTCCCCCCTCGAACCGTGAACTGCGACCCGTGATCCGCACACAGCAGCTCACCAACAGCTTCCATCCTCTCCTACATTCAATGCTGGGGGCACCAGCTCTGATTTTGGTAGTTTGCAATAGCTTTTTGAAGGCAATCGACTCGCTGATCTGATTCAACACCTCTCGAGATGCCACACCTATCAGAATGACGTGGATGACGTCAATCACAACCAATTCACTCAGGAAATCAGGAATTCCCGCAATCCCCCCGATTTCGAATTCCCACAGCTGGAGCCATACAATGGCAGGACATATCCTACCGTGCATTTCATGCGCTACAAACGACATATGGAAGTTCAATCGGCATCGGAAAACGTCATGAAAAAGTGTTTTCCCTTCTTCCTGACTGACATAGCCGCTATGTGGATTCGGCAGCTGGAAACAGAATCGATCAGTAGTTGGAACATGTTGGTCGCGCGCTTCATTGAACAATTTCGGGTTCACGTTGCAGGACCCAAGAACATCATGTCCCTCACCACAATCAAGCAGAGGCCCAGAGAAGCTCTACGTTCATTCCTGGAAAGATTCAACGTTGCAGCAGCATCAGTTGATCGCCCAGAACCATCGATGGTACTAATGGCAGCAGTATCTGGCGTTCTAGATTAACTCGGAGTTCAAAAATCTTTGTACAAAGATCCACCGCGAAAGCTCAGCGAATTCTACCTTGAAGCGGATAGATTCTTGCAGGAAGAAGATGCAACTTCTGAGAAACACACTCTCGATGTCAACATGCTCGGAGATGGAGAACCGCCCAATCTTAGAAAAGGCAATGACAAGGTTAATGGAAAGACCCCTGCTACAAATGATCGTAATGCTCCACCCCGGAGAGGGTCCAGATACGACAAATACACTGAATTGAACGACACTCTGAGCAACATATACGTGGATACAGGAGGTGCCGCCACATATCCAAGGCCTCCCAAGAGGAAGCCAATCCTAGCACAACGCAACTCCGGAAGACATTGCATATTTCATGACATGGACGGTCATAACACCGATGAATGCAGACATTTGCGAGAACTTATCGAGGATCGGGTCAGGCGAGGAGAACTACCCGAGTACGTCATTCAACCAACAGCGCCCACACCTGCGCTACCACCACCGACTCCCCGGAGAGGGAACGATCCCGGATCGAGCAATCGCGGGCTTATCATTAACTGAACCCACTCAGCGGATCTCTTCAGTTTGCTGGACTCCAGTCCATAGTTCATGTTTTTAGGTTTTTAGGCGACCTCTCGCCCTCCTCTGTTTTCCCTGCATGTAATAAGAGCCGTCACATAAGCCCACACGCGCGGAACCAAATTGTGGTCTCCAGTCGTGTCCAGTAAACGACTGCTGCATTTTCATGCATTTGTAATAAGCATTGAGCTCCGGCTCCCAACTGGATCCGTCCAGCACAAACATGAGCTCCGGCTCCCAACTGGATCCATCCAGTATAAATAAATTCTCATGTGCTTTTCCTTGGTCGTCTTACTCCAGTAAGGCCGTCTTGGAACCTCATGTGCTTTTCCTTGGTCGTCTTACTCCGGAAAGGCCGTCTTGGAACTTTCATGGCATTTCCTTAGTCGTCTTACTCCGATAAGGCCGTCTTGGAACTTTCATGGCATTTCCTTGGTCGTCTTACTCCGATAAGGCTGTCTTGGTACCCCTCTAACATCTCCTCGGATGGTTTACTCCTGTAAAGCCGTCTAGGAAATATTCTTGCATTGTTTGTTTTATATTAATGCAGGTACAAATTCCTGG
This sequence comes from Allium sativum, assembly GCA_030737875.1. Taxonomy (NCBI): domain Eukaryota; kingdom Viridiplantae; phylum Streptophyta; class Magnoliopsida; order Asparagales; family Amaryllidaceae; genus Allium; species Allium sativum. The sequence goes on along the minus strand of CM060923.1, from coordinate 604,588,861 downwards.
TCTTCTTGGATTTCTCTGGCCTTAATACGATCTCGTGTGATCATCGGTTTTCTGGTCTTAATACGATCCGGCGTGATCGTCGCATTCTGGACTTGGATTTCTCAGATTATCCAGAACACGTCTTCCTCCAACCAGCAAGATATGTTCTTGGGGGCAAACATGTTGACACATTTTTTGGTAAAAGCTGTCACACATGGAATTCCTGAATGATAACATGCCCAAGCGGTGGAAACAACGTCAGAAGACAATGACATATTTGGTCAAAGTTGCATCCTCAACATAAACATGCCTGAAACTCCTATCATACGACCTCTTTTGGGCCCGAAAACAGCGATTACAGAACTAGGCTCAGTAACTTTTGTAGATCTCTGAGTTAGCTTCAGATTGAGCTTTGGTTTGGCTCAATCGGACTTACGGTTTGAAAGTTATGCCCATTTCCGTGAATGAGTGTAATCTAGCATTGAAGACTCAGAATCATCGCATGGGATCGCTCCCATCGGCTCGCCAACGATTAGATCGCCCCCTCGGATCGCACTCCTGCATCACGATCTGATCCGTACTGCGTCACCTTCGGCGCCCGAGCACCACGACCGGATCGGCTCGCCCTGTCTCCTCACGATCTGATCCCATGAAGACGAACCAACCTACAGACCTGCTGATACGCGCACTGTTTTGACATGTTCTCAAGGCTATTTATGCTCCTACTTTCTTGGATCGCCTGGCACGTACCCCATCACGATCTGGTCAACCTAGAAGCTCTCCTACAACTATAAATACACCATTCGATGGCATTTTCAAGGACTTTTGGCCATTCTTCTTCACTGCTTCCACCATTACTGAGATGCAAGGAATTTGCACTTTCCTATACTCAAATTCTTCTCTTTTCTACATAATTAACATGTGGATTACGTGTATAAACCCTTGTAATCTCAATAAACACACGGATTATATGCCTGCATGTAACTGTTTTTTGTAATCTGTCAGTATAACAATAAGATTATAAAGTGGACGTAGGCTACATCTACAGCCGTACCACTATAAAAACCTCGTCTGTCTCGTCTTTATTTACTCTTTTCTGCATTCTATGATCTGTGATCTGCATTTGGGTGTTAGGCCCAATTTTTGATCTAACATTTTGGCGCGCCAGGAAGGGGGCACACGACAACTTCAACTTCCGCTTGGATTTTTTGGCTATTGGATAAATGGCAATCAAAAGGAAGACGACAGGAACTTCCGCACATGCTGATGATACTGACGCTGAAGACACAAGGAACAGGCAAGCCAGGAAGCTTCCTCTCATGAAGATCCTTCTACATACCTGACCAGAGATGAGATGGATGGCGTTCACGCTGAATTGGGAGATCAGATGGCACGACAAGATGATCTCCTCCAGAAACAACAGGAAATGATTAACCAATTCTTCGCTCGGATGGATGGAAGGCCGAGCAACGCTCAAGTCACTGGAAACGAAGCCATTAAAGCGGCTCGAGTATCAACCGGACTCGGGGGCAACCCCCCGTTCAATAGCAAAAATCGTCTCATGATACACCTCTGGACCGCGACCCGGATCGTGGTACACTACCAGGCTCACGAGCTGATCCCAACAACTCGCTCCCGCCTGTTCAACAATAGGCCACGGCTCGTGACGGGGCTCTAGAACCCGATTATTTCGCCCCCCTGCTCACGAACCGACATCCACGAGCCAGACTCACGCACCGCCTTCCACGATCCATGACCGAGTCGTGTCGCCCCCCTCGAACCGTGAACCACGACCCGCGATCCGCACACAGCAGCTCACCAACAGCTTCCATCCTCTCCTGCATTCAACGCTGTGGGCATCAACTCTGATTTTGGTAGTTTGCAACAACTTTTTGAAGGCAACTAACTCGCTGATCTGATTCAACGCCTCTCGAGAGGCCATACCTATCAGAATGACGTGGATGACGTCAATAACAACACATTCACTCAGGAAATCAGGATTTCCCGCAATCTCCCGGATTTCAAACTCCCACAACAGGAGCCATACAACGGTAGGACATATCCTACCATGCATCTCATGCACTACAAACGACATATGGAAGTTCAATCGGCATCGGAAAACGTCATGGCAAAGTGTTTTCCCCTCTTCCTGACTGACATAGCCGCTATGTGGATACGGCAGCTGGAAACAGAATCGATCAGCAGTTGGAACATGTTGGTCGCACGCTTCATTGAACAATTTCGAGTTCACATTGCACGACCCAAGAACGTCATGTCCCTCACCACATTCAAGCAGAGGCCCAGAGAAGCTCTGCGTTCATTCCTGGAAAGATTCAACGTCGCAGCAGCATCAGTTGATCGCCCTGAACCATCGATGGTACTGATGGCAGCAGTATCCGATGTTCAAGATAACTCGGAGTTCAAAAATTCTTTGTACAAAGATCCACCGCGAAACCTTAGCGAATTCTACCTTGAAGCAGATAGATTCCTGCGGGAAGAAGATGCAACTTCTAAGAAACGCACTCTCGATGTCAACATTCTCAGAGATGGAGAACCTACCAATCCTAGAAAAGGCAACGACAAGGGTAAAGGAAAGACCCCTGCTACAAATGATCGTAATGCTCTACCCCAGAGAGGGTCCAGATACGACCAATACACTAAATTGAACGACACTCTGAGCAACATATACGTGGATACAGGAGGTGCCGCCTCATATCCAAGGCCTCCCAAGAGGGAGCCAACGCTAGCACAACGCAACTCCGGAAGACATTGCATATTTCATGACATGGACGGTCATAACACCGATGACTGCAGACATTTGCGAGAACTTATCGAGGATCGGGTCAGGCGAGGATAACTACCCGAGTACGTCATTCAACCAACAGCGCCCACACCTGTGCTACCACCACCGACTCCCCGGAGAGGGAACGATCCCGGATCGAGCAATCGCGGGCTTATCATTAACTGAACCGACTCAGCGGATCTCTTCAGTTTGCTGCACTCCGGTCCATAGTTCATGTTTTTAGGTTTTTAGGCGACCTCTCGCCCTCCTCTGTTTTCCCTGCATGTAATAAGAGCCGTCACATAAGCCCACACGCGCGGAACCAAATTGTGGTCTCCAGTCTTGTCCAGTAAACGACTGCTGCATTTTCATGCATTTGTAATAAGCATTGAGCTCTGGCTCCCAACTGGATCTGTCCAGCACAAACATGAGCTCTGGCTCCCAACTGGATCCATCCAGTATAAATAAATTCTCATGTGCTTTTCCTTGGTCGTCTTACTCCAGTAAGGCCGTCTTGGAACCTCATGTGCTTTTCCTTGGTCGTCTTACTCCGGAAAGGCCGTCTTGGAACTTTCATGGCATTTCCTTCGTCGTCTTACTCCGATAAGGCCGTCTTGGAACCCCTCTAACATCTCCTCGGATGGTTTACTCCGGTAAGGCCGTCTAGGAAATATTCTTGCATTGTTTGTTTTATCTTATTACAGGTACAAATTCCTGGTCTTCTTGGATTTCTCTCGCCTTTATACGATCCCGTGTGATCGTCGGTTTTCTGGCCTTAATACGATCCGGCGTGATCGTCGCATTCTGGACTTGGATTTCTCAGATTATCCAGAACAAATCTTCCTTCAACCAGCAAGATATGTTTTGGGGGGCAAAAATGTTGACACATTTTTGGCAAAAGCTATAACACATGGAATTCCTGAATGATAACATGCCAAAGCGGTGGAAACAACGTCAGAAGACATTGAGAGATTTGGTCAAAGTCGCATCCTCAACATAAACAGGCCCGAAACTCCTATCAGACGACCTCTATTGCACCCAGAAACAGTGATTACAGAACTAAACACAATAACTTTTGTAGATCTATGAGTTAGCTTCAGTTTGAGCTTCGGTTTGGCTCAATCGGACATACGGTTTGAAAGTTATGCCCATTTCCGTGAATGGGTGTAATCTAGCATCGAAGACTCAGAACCATCACACCGGATCGCTCCCATCGGCTCGCCCACGATTGGATCGCCCCCTCGGATCGCTCTCCTGCATCACGATCCGATCCGTACCGCGTCACCTTCACCGCCCGAGCACCACGACCGGATCGGCTCACCCTGTCTCCTCACAATCTGATCCCATGAAGACGAACCGACCTACAGACCTGCTGATACGCGCACTGTTTTGACATGTTCTCAAGGCTATTTATGCTCCTACTTTCTTGGATCGCCTGCCACGCACCCCATCACGATCCGGTCAACCCAGAAGCTCTCCTACAAGTATAAATACACCATTCGAAGGCATTTTCAAGGACTTTTGGCCATTCTTCTTCACTGCTTCCTCCATTACTGAGGTGCAAGGACTTTGCACTTTCCTACAGTCAAATTCTTCTCTTTTCTACACAATTAACACGTGGATTACGTGTATAAACCCTTGTAATCTCAATTAACACATGGATTGTGTGCCTGCATGTAACTGATTCTTGTAATATGTCAGTATTACAATACGATTATAAAGTGGACGTAAGCTACATCTACAGCCGTACCACTATAAAAACCTCGTGTGTCTCCTCTTTATTTACTCTTTTCTGCATTTTGTGATCTGTGATCTACATTTGGGTGTTAGGCTCGATTTTTGATCTAACATTTTGGTGCGCTAGGAAGGGGGCACACAACAACTTCAACTTCTGCTTGGAATTTTTGGCTATTGGACAAATGGCAATCAAAATGAAGAAGACAGGAACTTCCGCACACGCTGATGATGCTGACGCTGAAGACACAAGGAACGAGGCAAGCCAGGAAGCTTCCTCTCATGAATATCCTTCTGCATACCTGACCAGAGACGAGATGGATGGCGTTTTCTCTGAATTGAGAGATCAGATGGCACGAAAAGAAGATCTTCTCCAGTAACAACAGGAAATGATTAACCAATTCTTTGCTTGGATGGATGGAAGGCCGAGCAACGCTCAAGTCAATGGAAATGAAGCCATTGAAGCGGCACGAGTATCACCCGGACTCAGGGGCAACCCCCCCGTTCAACAGCAGAATTCGTCTCGTGATACACCTCTGGACCGCGACCCAGATCGTGGTACACTACCAGGCTCACGAGCCGATCCCAACAACTCGCTCCCGCCTGTTCAACAACAGGCCACGACTCGTGGCGGGGCTCTAGAACCCGATCGTTTCGCCCCCCAGGCTCACGAACCAGCATCCACGAGCCAGACTCACGCAGCGCCTTCCACGATCCGCGACCAAGTCGGGTCGTCTCCCTTGAACCGTGAACCGCGATCCGCACACAGCAGCTCACCAACAGCTTCCATCCTCTCCTGCATTCAACGCTGGGGGCACCAGCTCTGATTTTGGTAGTTTGCAATAGCTTTTTGAAAGCAATCGACTTGCTGATCTGGTTCAATACCTCTCGAGAGGCCACACCTATCAGAATGACGTGGATGACGTCAATCACAACCCTTTCACTTAGGAAATCAGGAATTCCCGCAATCCCCCGTATTTCAAACTCCCACAGCTGGAGCCATACAATGGTAGGACAGATCCTACCGTGCATCTCATGCGCTAGAAATGACATATGGAAGTTCAATCGGCATCGGAAAACGTCCTGACAAAGTGTTTTCCCTCTTCCTGACTGAAATAGCCGCTATGTGGATTCGGCAGCTGGAAACAGAATCGATCAGCAGTTGGAACATGTTTGTCGTACGCTTCATTGAACAATTTCGGGTTCACTTTACACGACCCAAGAACGTCATGTCTCTCACTACAATCAAGCAGAGGCCCATAGAAGCTCTGCGTTCATTCCTGGAAAGATTCAACGTTGCAGCAGCATCAGTTGAACGTCCTGAACCATCGATGGTACTGATGGTAGTAGTATCCGGCGTTCTAGATAACTTGGAGTTCAAAAAATCTTTATACAAAGATCCACCGCGAAACCTCAGCGAATTCTACCTTGAAGCAGATATATTCCTACAGGAAGAAGATACAACTTCTGAGAAACGCACTCTAGATGTCACCATGCTCGGAGATTGAGAACCGCCCAATCCTAGAAAAGGCAACGACAAGGGTAAAGGAAAGACCCCTGCTACAAATGATCGTAATGCTCCACCCAGGAGAGGGTCCAGATACGACAAATACACTGAATTGAACGACACTCTGAGCAACATATACGTGGATACAGGAGGTGCCGCCTCATATCCAAGGCCTCCCAAGAGGGAGCCAACGCTAGCACAACGCAATTCCGGAAGACATTGCATATTTCATGACATGGACGGTCATAACACCGATGACTGCAGACATTTGCGAGAACTTATCGAGGATCGGGTCAGGCGAGGAGAACTACCCGAGTACATCATTCATCCAATAGCGCCCACACCTGCGCTATCACCACCGACTCGCCGTAGAGGGAACGATCCCGGATCGAACAATCGTGGGCTTATCATTAACTGAACCAACTCAGCGGATCTCTTCAGTTTGCTGGACTCCGGTCCATAGTTCATGTTTTTAGGTTTTTAGGCGACCTCTAGCCCTCCTTTGTTTTCCCTGCATGTAATAAGAGCCGTCACATCAGCCCACACGTGCTAAACCGAATTGTGGTCTCCAGTCGTGTCCGGCAAACGACCGCTTCATATTCATGAATTAGTAATAAGCATTGAGCTCCGGCTCCCAACTGGATCCGTCCAGCACAAACATGAGCTCCAGCTCACAACTGGATCCGTCCAGTATAAATAAATTCTCATGTGCTTTTCCTTGATCGTCTTACTCCGGTAAGGCCATCTTGGAACCTCATGTGCTTTTCCTTGGTCGTCTTACTCCAATAAGGCCGTCTTGGAACTTTCATGGCATTTCCTTGGTCGTCTTACTCCGATAAGGCCGTCTTGGAACCCCTCTAACATCTCCTCGGATGGTTTACTCTGGTAAGGCCATCCAGGAAATATTCTTGCAGTGTTTATTTTATCTTATTGCAGGTACAAATTCCTGGTCTTCATGAATTTCTATGGCCTTAATACGATCCCGTGTGATCGTCGGTTTTCTGGCCTTAATACGATCCGGCGTGATCGTCGCATTCTGGACTTGGATTTCTCAGATTATCCAGAACACATCTTCCTTCAACCAGCAAGATATGTTCTGGGGGGCAAACATGTTGATACATTTTTTGGCAAAAGCTATCACACATGGAGTTCCTGAATGATAACATTCCCAAGCGGTTGAAACAACGTCAGAAGACATTGAGAGATTTGGTCAAAGTCGCATCCTCAACATAAACAGGCCCGAAACTCCTATCAGACGACCTCTTTTACTCCCGAATATAGCAATTACGGAACTAAGGTCGGTAACTTTTGTAGATCTCTTTGTTAGCTTCATTTTGAGCTTCGGTTTGGCTCAATCGGACTTACGGTTTGAAAGTTATGCCCATTTCCGTGAATGGGTGTCATTTAGCATCGAAGACTCAGAACCATCGCACCGGATCGCTCCCATTGGCTCGCCCACGATTGGATCGCCCCCTCGGATCGCACTCCTGCATCACGATCCGATCCGTACTGCGTCACCTTCAGCGCCCGAGCACCACGACCCGATCGGCTCGCCCTGTCTCCTCACGATCCGATCCCATGATGACGAACCGACCTACAGACCTACTGATACGCGCACTGTTTTGACCTGTTCTCAATGCTATTTATGGTCCTACTTTCTTGGATCGCCTGCCACGTACCCCATCATGATCCGGTCAACCCAGAAGCTCTCCTACATCTATAAATACACCATTCGAAGGCATTTTCAAGGACTTTTGGCCATTCTACTTCACTGCTTCCACCATTACTGAGGTGCAAGGACTTTGCACTTTCCTACAGTCAAATTCTTTTCTTTTCTACCCAATTAACATGTGGATTACATGTATAAACCCTTGTAATCTCAATTAACTCATGGATTGTGCGCCTGCATGTAACTGATTCTTGTAATCTGTCATTATTACAATAAGATTATAAAGTGGACGTAGGCTACATCTACAGCCGTACAACTATAAAAACCTCGTGTGTCTCCTCTTTATTTACTCTCTTCTGCATTCTGTGATCTGTGATCTGCATTTGGGTGTTAGGCTCAATTTTTGATCTAACATTTTGGCGCGCTAGGAAGGGGGCATACGACAACTTCAACTTCTGCTTGGATTTTTTGGCTATTGGATAAATGGCAATCAAAAGGAAGAAGACAGGAACTTCCGCACACGCTGATAATGCTGACTCTTAAGACAGAAGGAACGAGGCAAGCCAGGAAGCTTCCTCTCATGAAGATCCTTCTGCATACCTGACCAGAGATGAGATGGATGGCGTTCTCGCTGAATTGAGAGATCAGATGGCACGGCAAGATGATCTCCTCCAGAAACAACAGGAAATGATTAAACAATTCTTTGCTCGGATGGATGGAAGGCCGAGCAACGCTCAAGTCACTTGAAACGAAGCCATTGAAGCGACTCGAGTATCACCCGGACTCGGGGGCAACCCCCCAGTTCAACAGCAGAATTCGCCTCGTGATACACCTCTGGACCGCGACCCGGATCGTGGTACACTACCAGGCTCACGAGCCGATCCCAACAACTCGCTCCCGCCTGTTCAACAATAGGCCACGGCTCGTGGCGGGGCTCTAGAACCCGATCGTTTCGCCCTCCAGGCTCACGAGCCAGACTCACGCACCGCCTTCCATGATCCGCGACTGAGTCGGGTCGCCCCCCTCGAACCGTGAACCGCGACCCGCGATCCACACACAGCAGCTCACCAACAGCTTCTATCCTCTCCTGCATTCAACGCTGGGGGCACCAGCTATGATTTTGGTAGTTTGCGACAGCTTTTTGAATGCAATCGACTTGCTGATCTGATTCAATGCCTCTCGAGAGGCCATACCTATCAGAATGACGTGGATGACGTCAATCACAACCCATTCACTCAGGAAATCAGGAATTCCCACAATCCCCCATATTTCAAACTCCCACAGCTGGAGCCATACAATGGTAGGACAGATCCTACGGTGCATCTCACGCGTTAGAAACGACATATGGAAGTTCAATCGGCATCGGAAAACGTCATGGCAAGGTGTTTTCCCCTCTTCCTGACTGACATAGCCGCTATGTGGATTCGGCAGCTTGAAACAGAATCGATCAGCAGTTGGAACATGTTGGTCGCACGCTTCATTGAACAATTTCGGGTTCACATTGCACGACCCCAGAACGTCATGTCTCTCACTACAATCAAGCAGAGGCCCAGAGATGCCCTTCGTTCATTCCTGGAAAGACTCAACGTTGCAGCAGCATCAGTTGATCGCCCTGAACCGTCGATGGTACTAATGGCAGTAGTATCTGGCGTTCTAGATAACTCGGACTTCAAAAAATCTTTGTACAAAGATCCATCGTGAAACCTCAGCGAATTCTACCTTGAAGCAGATAGATTCCTGCGGTAAGGAGATGCAACTTCTGAGAAATGCACTCTCGATGACAACATGCTCGGAGATGGAGAACCGCCCAATCCTGGAAAAGGCAATGACAATGGTAAAGGAAAGACCCCTGCTACAAATGATCGTAATGCTCCACCCCGGAGAGGGTCCAGATACGAGAAATACACTGAATTGAACGACACTCTGAGCAACATATACGTGGATACAGGAGGTGCCGCCTCATATCCAAGGCCTCCATAGAGGGGGCCAATGTTAGCACAATGCAACTCTGGAAGACATTGCATATTTCATGACATGGACGGTCATAACACCGACGACTGCAAACATTTGCGAGAACTTATCGAGGATCGGGTCAGGCGAGGAGAATTACCCGAGTACGTCATTCAACCAATAGCGCCTACACGTGCGCTACCACCACCGACTCTCCGGAGAGGTAACGATCCTGGATCGAGCAATCGCAGGCTTATCATTAACTGAACCCACTCAGCGGATCTCTTGAGTTTGCTAGACTCCGGTCCATAGTTCATGTTTTTAGGTTTTTAGGCGACCTCTCGCCCTCCTTTGTTTTCCCTGCACGTAATATGAGCCACCACATCAGCCCACACGCGTGGAACCGAATTGTTGTCTCCAGTCGTGTCTGACAAACGACCGCTGCATTTTCATGAATTAGTAATAAGCAATGAGCTCCGGCTCCCAACTGGATCCGTCCAGCACAAACATGAGCTCCGGCTCCCAACTGGATCCGTCCGGTATAAATAAATTCTCATGTGCTTTTCCATGATCGTCTTACTCCGGTAAGGCCGTGTTGGAACCTCATGTGCTTTTCCTTGGTCGTCTTACTCCGGTAAGGCCGTCTTGGAACTTTCATGGCATTTCCCTGGTCGTCCTACTCCGATAAGGCCGTCTTGGAACCCCTCTAACATCTCCTCGGATGGTTTACTCCGGTAAGGCCGTGTAGGAAATATTCTTGCATTGTTTATTTTATCTTATTGTAGGTACAAATTCTTGGTCTTCTTGGATTTCTCTGTCCTTAATACGATCCCGTGTGATCGTCGGTTTTCTGGCCTTAATACGATCCGGCGTGATCGTCGCATTCTGGACTTGGATTTCTCAGATTATCCAGAACACATCTTCCTTCAACCAACAAGATATGTTCTGGGGGGCAAACATGTTGAGACATTTTTTGGCAAAAGCTATCACACATGGAGTTCCTGAATGATAACATGCCCAAGCAGTGGAAAGAACGTTAGAAGACAACGAGAGATTTGGTCAAAATCGCATCCTCAACGTAAAATGGCCCGAAAACCCTATAAGACGACCTCTTTTTGGTCCGAAAACAGCAATTACGGAGCTGAGCTCGGTAACTTTTGTAGATCTCTGAGTTATCTTCAGTTTGGCTCAATCGGACTTACGGTTTGAAAGTTATGCCCATTTCCGTGAACAGGTGTAATCTCGCATCGAAGACTCAGAACCATCGCACCAGATCGCTCCCATTGGCTCGCCCACGATTGGATCGCCCCCTCGGATCGCACTCCTGCATCACGATCCGATCCGTACTGCGTCACCTTTAGCGCCCGAGCACCACGACCGGATCGGCTCGCCCTGTCTCCTCATGATCTGATCCCATGAACACGAACCAACCTTCAGACCTGCTGATACGCGCACAGTTTTGACCTGTTCTCAAGGCTATTTATGCTCCTACTTTCTTGGATCGCCTGCCACGTACCCCATCACGATCCGGTCAACCCAGATGCTCTCTTACAGCTATAAATACACCATTCGAAGGCATTTTCAAGGACTTTTGGCCATTCTTCTTCACTACTTCGACCATTACTGAGGTGGAAGGACTTTGCACTTTCCTACAGTCAAATTCTTCTCTTTTCTACACAATTAACACGTGGATTACGTGTATAAACCCTTGTAATCTCAATTAACACACGGATTGTGTGCCTGCATGTAACAGATTCTTGTAATCTGTCAGTATAACAATAAGATTATAAAGTGGACGTAGGCTACATCTACAGTCGTACCACTATAAAAACCTCGTGTGTCTCCTCTTTATTTACTTTTTTCAGCATTCTGTGATCTGTGATCTGCATTTGGGTGTTAGGCTTAATTTTTGATCTAACATTTTGGCGCGCCACGAAGGGGGCACACGACAACTTCAACTTCTGCTTGGATTGGCTATTTGATAAATGGCAATCAAAATGAAGAAGACATGAACTTCCGCACATGCTGATGATGCTGACACTGAAGACACAAGGAACGAGGCATGCCAGGAAGCTTCCTCTCATGCAGATCCTTCTGCAGACCTGACCAGAGACGAGATGGATGGCATTCTCGCTGAATTGAGAGATCAGATGGCACGACAAGAAGATCTCCTCCAGAAACAACAAGAAATGTTTAACCAATTTTTTGCTCGGATGGATGGAAGGCCGAGCAACGCTCAAGACACCGGAAACAAAGCCATTGAAGCGGCTCGAGTATTACCCGGACTCGGGGGCAACCCCCCGTTCAACAGCAGAATTCGTCTCGTGATACACCTCTGGACCGCGACCCGGATCGTGGTACACAACCAGGCTCACGAGCCGATCCCAACAACTCGCTCTTGCCTGTTCAACAACAGGCCACGGCTCGTGACGGGGCTCTAGAACCCGATCGTTTCGCCCCCCAGGCTCACGAACCGTCATCTACGAGCCAAACTCACGCACCGCCTTCCACGATCCACGACTGAGTCGGGTCGCCCCCCTTGAACCGTGAACCGCGATCCGCACACAACATCTCACCAACAGCTTCCATCCTCTCCTGCATTCAACGATGGGGCACCAGCTCTGATTTTGGTAGTTTGCAACAGCTTTTTGAAGGCAATCGACTCCTTGATCTGATTCAACGCCTCTCGGGAGGCCACACCTATCAAAATGACGTGGATGACGTCAATCACAACCCATTCACTCAGGAAATCAGGAATTCCCGCAATCCCCCGGATTTCAAACTCCCGCAGCTGGAGCCATACAATGACAGGACAAATCCTACCGTGCATCTCATGCGCTAGAAACGACATATGGAAGTTCAATCGGCATCGGAAAACGTCATGGCAAAGTGTTTTCCCTTCTTCCTGACTGACATAGCCGCTATGTGGATTCGGCAGCTGGAAACAGAATCGATCAGCAGTTGGAACATGTTGGTCGCAAGCTTCATTGAACAATTTCGGGTTCACATTGCACGACCCAAGAACGTCATGTCTCTCACCACAATCAAGCAGAGGCCCAGAGAATCTCTGCGTTCATTCCTGGAAAGATTCAACGTTGCAGCAACATCAGTTGATCGCCCTGAACAATCGATGGTACTGATGGCAGCAGTATCCGACGTTCTAGATAAATCGGAGTTCAAAAAATCTTTGTACAAAGATCCACCGCGAAACCTCAGCGAATTCTAACTTGAAGCAGATAGATTCCTGCGGGAAGAAGATGCAACTTCTGAGAAACGCACTCTCGATGTCAACATGCTCGGAGATGGAGAACTGCCCAATCCTGGAAAAGGCAATGACAAGGGTAAAGGAAAGACCCCTGCTACAAATGATCGTAATGCTCCACCCCGGAGAGGGTCCAGATACGACAAATACACTGAATTGAACGACACTCTGAGCAGCGTATACGTGGATACAGGAGGTGCCGCCTTATATCCAAGGCCTCCCAAGAGGGAGCCAACGCTAGCACAACGCAACTCCGGAAGACATTGCATATTTCATGACATGGACGGTCATAACACCGATGACTGTAGACATTTTCGAAAACTTATTGAGAATCGGGTCAGGCGAGGAGAACTACCCGAGTACGTCATTCAACCAACAGCGCCCACACCTGCGCTACCACCACCGACTCCCCGGAGAGGGAACGAACTCGGGTCGAGCAATCACGGGCTTATCATTAACTGAACCCACTCAGCGGATCTCTTCAGTTTGCTGGACTCCGTTCCATAGTTCATGTTTTTAGGTTTTTAGGCGACCTTTCGCCCTCCTTTGTTTTCCCTGCATGTAATAAGAGCCATCACATCAGCCCACACGCGCGGAACCGAATTGTTGTCTCCAATCGTGTCCGGCAAACGACCGCTACATTTTCATGAATTAGTAATAAGCATTGGCTCCGGCTCCCAACTGGATCCGTCCAGCACAAACATGAGCTTCGGCTCCCAACTAGATCCGTCCAATATAAATAAATTCTCATATGGTTTTCCTTGGTCGTCTTACTCCTGTAAGGCCGTCTTGGAACCTCATGTGCTTTTCCTTGGTCGTCTTACTCCGGTAAGGCCATCTTGGAACTTTCATGGCATTTCCTTGGTCGTCTTACTCCGATAAGGCCATCTTGGAACCCCTCTAACATCTCCTCGGATGGTTTACTCCGTTAAGGCCGTGTAGGAAATATACTTGCATTGTTTATTTTATCTTATTGTAGGTACAAATTCCTGGTCTTCTTGGATTTCTCTGGCCTTAATACGATCCCGTGTGATCGTCGGTTTTCTGGCCTTAATACGATCCGGTGTGATCGTCGCATTCTGGACTTGGATTTCTCAGATTATCCAGAACACATCTTCCTACAACCAGCAAGATATGTTCTGAGGGGCAAACATGTTGACACAATTTTTTGCAAAAGCTATCACACATGGAGTTCCTGAATGATAACATGCCCAAGCGGTGGAAAAAACGTCAGAAGACATTGAGAAATTTGGTCAAAATCGCATCCTCAACGTAAACAGGCTTGAAACTCCTATCAGACAACCTCTTTTGGGTTCTAAAATAGCGATTACGGAGTTGAGCTTAGTAACTTTTGTAGATCTCTGAGTTATCTTCAGTTTGAGCTTCGGTTTGGCTCAATCGGACTTACGGTTTGAAAGTTATGCCCATTTCCGTGAATGGGTGTAATCTAGCATCGAAGACTCAAAACCATCGCACCGGATCGCTCCAATCGGCTCACCCACGATTGTATCGCCCCCTCGGATCGCACTCCTGCATCACGATCCGATCCTTACCGCGTCACCTTCAGCGCCCGAGCACCACGACCGGATCGGCTCGCCCTTTCTCCTCACGATCTGATCCCATGAACACGAACCGAACTTCTGACCTGCTGATACGCGCACTGTTTTGACCTGTTCTCAAGGCTATTTATGCTCCTACTTTCTTGGATCGCCTGCCACGTACCGCATCACGATCCGGTCAACCCAGAAACTCTCCTACATCTATAAATACACCATTCGAAGGCATTTTCAAGGACTTTTGGTCATTCTTCTTCACTGCTTCCACCATTACTGAGGTGCAAGGATTTTGCACTTTCCTACAGTCAAATTCTTCTCTTTATAAACAATTAACACGTGGATTACGTGTATAAACCCTTGTAATCTCAATTAACACACGGATTGTGTGCCTGCATGTAACAGATTCTTGTAATCTGTCAGTATAACAATAAGATTATAAAGTGGACGTTGGCTACATCTACAGCCGTACCACTATAAAAACCTCGTGTGTCTCCTCTTTGTTTACTATTTTCTGCATTCTGTGATCTGTGATCTGCATTTGGGTGTTAGGCCCAATTTTTGATCTAACATTTTGGCGTGCCAGGAAGGGGGCACACGACAACTTCAACTTCTGCTTGGATTTTTTGGCTATTGGATAAATGGCAATCAAAAGGAAGAAGACAGGAACTTCCGCACACGCTGATGATGCTGACGCTGAAGACACAAGGAACGAGGCAAGCCAGGAAGTTTCCTCTCATGAAGATCCTTGTTCATACCTGACCAGAGACGAGATGGATGGCGTTCTCGCTGAATTGAGAGATCAGATGGCACGACAAGTAGAAACAACAGGAAATGATTAACGAATTCTTTGCTCGGATGGATGGAAGGCCGAGCAACGCTCAAGACACTGGAAACGAAGCAATTGAAGCGGCTCGAGTATCACCCGAACTCGGGGGCAACCCCCCCATTCAACAGCAGAATTCGTCTCGTGATACACCTCTGGACCACGACCCAGATCGTGGTACACTACCGGGCTCACGAGCCGATCCCAACAACTCGCTCCCGCCTATTCAACAACAGGCCACGGCTCGTGACGGGGCTCTAGAACCCGATCGTTTCGCCCCCCAGACTCACGAACCGTCATCTGCGAGCCAGACTCACACACCGCCTTCCACGATCCACGACCGAGTCAGGTCGCCCCCCTCGAACCGTGAACCGCGACCCGCGATCTGCACACAGCAGCTCACCAACAGCTTCCATCCTCTCTTGCATTCAATGCTGGGGGCACCATCTCTGATTTTGGTAGTTTGCAACAGCTTTTTGAAGGCAATCGACTCCCTGATCTGATTCAACGCCTCTCGAGAGGCCACACCTATCAGAATGACGTGGACGACGTCAATCACAACCCATTTACTCAAGAAATTAGGAATTCCCACAATCCCCCGGATTTCAAACTCCCACAGGTGGAGCCATACTACGACAGGACAAATCCTACCGTGCATCTCATGCGCTAGAAACGACATATGGAAGTTCAATCGGCATCGTAAAACGTCATGGCAAAGTGTTTTCCCCTCTTCCTGACTGACATAGCCGCTATGTGGATTTGGCAACTGGTAACAAAATCGATCATCAATTGGAACATGTTGGTCGCGCGCTTCATTGAACAATTTCGGGTTCACATTGCACGACCCAAGAACGTCATGTCTCTCACCACAATCAAGCAGAGGCCCAGAGAAGCTCTGCGTTCATTCCTGGAAAGATTCAACGTTTCAGCAGCATCAGTTGATCGCCCTGAACCATCGATGGTATTGATGGCAGCAGTATCCGGCGTTCTAGATAACTCGGAGTTCAAAAAATCTTTGTACAAAGATCCACCGCGAAACTTCAGCGAATTCTACCTTGAAGGAGATAGATTCCTGTGGGAAGAAGATGCAACTTCTGAGAAACGCACTGTCGATGTCAACATGCTCGGAGATGGAGAACCGCTCAATCCTGGAAAAGGCAATGACAAGGGTAAAGGAAAGACCCCTTCTACAAATGATCGTAATGCTCCACCCCGGAGAGGGTCCAGATACGACAAATACACTGAATTGAATGACACTCTGAGCAACATATACGTGGATACAGGAGGTGCCGCCTCATATCCAAGGCCTCCCAAGAGGGAGCCAACGCTAGCACAATGCAACTCAGGAAGACATTGCATATTTCATGACATGGACGGTTATAACACCGATGACTGCAGACATTTGCGAGAACTTATCGAGGATCGGGTCAGGCGAGGAGAACTACCCGAGTACGTCATTCAACCAACAGCGCTCACACCTGCGCTACCACCAACGACTCCTCGGAGAGGGAACGATCCCGGATCGAACAATCGCGGGCTTATCATTAACTGAACCCACACAGCGGATCTCTTTAGTTTGCTGGGCTCCGGTCCATAGTTCATGTTTTTAGGTTTTTAGGCGACCTCTCGCCCTCCTTTGTTTTCCCTGCATGTAATAAGAGCCGTCACATCAGCCCACACGCGCGGAACCGAATTGTTGTCTCCAGTCGTGTCCGGCAAACGACCGCTACATTTTCATGAATTAGTAATAAGCATTGGCTCCGGCTCCCAACCGGATCCGTCCAGCACAAACATGAGCTTCGGCTCCCAACTAGATCCGTCCAATATAAATAAATTCTCATGTGGTTTTCCTTGGTCGTCTTACTCCTGTAAGGCCGTCTTGGAACCTCATGTGCTTTTCCTTGGTCGTCTTACTCCGGTAAGGCCATCTTGGAACTTTCATGGCATTTCCTTGGTCGTCTTACTCCGATAAGGCCGTCTTGGAACCCCTCTAACATCTCCTCGGATGGTTTACTCCGTTAAGGCCGTGTAGGAAATATTCTTGCATTGTTTATTTTATCTTATTGCAGGTACAAATTCCTGGTCTTCTTGGATTTCTCTGGCCTTAATACGATCCCGTGTGATCGTCGGTTTTCTGGCCTTAATACGATCCGGCGTGATCGTCGTATTCTAGACTTGGATTTCTCAGATTATCCAGAACACATCTTCCTACAACCAGCAAGATATGTTCTGGGGGGCAAACATGTTGACACATTTTTTTGCAAAAGCTATCACACATGGAGTTCCTGAATGATAACATGCCCAAGCGGTGGAAAGAACGTCAGAAGACATTGAGAAATTTGGTCAAAATCGCATCCTCAACATAAACAGGCCCGAAACTCCTATCAGACGACCACTTTTGGATCCTAAAATAGCAGTTATGGAGTTGAGCTCAGTAAATTTTGAAGATCTCTGAGTTATCTTCAGTTTGAGCTTCGGTTTGGCTCAATCGGACTTACGGTTTGAAAGTTATGCCCATTTCCGTGAATGGGTGTAATCTAGCATCGAAGACTCAAAACCATCGCACCGGATCGCTCCCATCGGCTCACCCACGATTGGATCGCCCCCTCGGATTGCACTCCTGCATCACGATCCGATCCTTACCGCGTCACCTTCAGCGCCCGAGCACCACGACCGGATCGGCTCGCCCTTTCTCCTCACCATCTGATCCCATGAACACGAACCGAACTTCTGACCTTCTGATACGCGCACTGTTTTGACCAGTTCTCAAGGGTATTTATGCTCCTACTTTCTTGGATCGCCTGCCATGTACCGCATCACGATCCGGTCAACCCAGAAGCTCTCCTACATCTATAAATACACCATTCGAAGGCATTTTCAAGGACTTTTGGTCATTCTTCTTCACTGCTTCCACCATTACTGAGGTGCAAGGATTTTGCACTTTCCTACAGTCAAATTCTTCTCTTTCTAAACAATTAACACGTGGATTACGTGTATAAACCCTTGTAATCTCAATTATCACATGGATTGTGTGCCTGCATGTAACAGATTCTTGTAATCTGTCAGTATAACGATAAGATTATAAAGTGGACGTTGGCTACATCTACAGCCGTACCACTATAAAAACCTCGTGTGTCTCCTCTTTGTTTTCTCTTTTCTGCATTCTGTGATCTGTGATCTGCATTTGGGTGTTAGGCCCAATTTTTGATCTAGCATTTTGGCGTGCCAGGAAGGGGGCACACGACAACTTCAACTTCTGCTTGGATTTTTTGGCTATTGGATAAATGGCAATCAAAAGGAAGAAGACAGGAACTTCCGCACACGCTGATGATGCTGACGCTGAAGACACAAGGAACGAGGCAAGCCAGGAAGTTTCCTCTCATGAAGATCCTTCTGCATACCTGACCAGAGACGAGATGGATGGCGTTCTCGCTGAATTGAGAGATCAGATGGCACGACAAGTAGAAACAACAGGAAATGATTAACCAATTCTTTGCTCGGATGGATGGAAGGCCGAGCAACGCTCAAGACACTGGAAACGAAGCAATTGAAGCGGCTCGATTATCACTCGGACTCGGGGGCAACCCCCCCATTCAACAGCAGAATTCGTCTCGTGATACACCTCTGGACCACGACCCGGATCGTGGTACACTACCGGGATCACGAGCCGATCCCAACAACTCGCTCCCGCCTATTCAACAACAGGCCACGGCTCGTGACGGGGCTCTAGAACCCGATCGTTTCGCCCCCCAGGCTCACGAACCGTCATCTGCGAGCCAGACTCACACACCGCCTTCCACGATCCACGACCGAGTCAGGTCGCCCCCCTCAAAACGTGAACCGCGACCCGCGATATGCACACAGCAGCTCACCAACAGCTTCCATCCTCTCTTGCATTCAATGCTGGGGGCACCAGCTCTGATTTTGGTAGTTTGCAACAGCTTTTTGAAGGCAATCGACTCCCTGATCTGATTCAACGCCTCTCGAGAGGCCACACCTATCAGAATGACGTGGACGATGTCAATCACAACCCGTTTACTCAAGAAATCAGGAATTCCCACAATCCCCCGGATTTCAAACTCCCACAGGTGGAGCCATACTACGGCAGGACAAATCCTACCGTGCATCTCATGCGCTAGAAACGACATATGGAAGTTCAATCGGCATCGTAATACGTCATGGCAAAGTGTTTTCCCCTCTTCCTGACTGACATAGCCGCTATGTGGATTTTGCAACTGGAAACAGAATCGATCAGCAGTTGGAACATGTTGGTCGCGCACTTCATTGAACAATTTCGGGTCCACATTGCACGACCCAAGAACGTCATGTCTCTCACCACAATCAAGCAGAGGCCCAGAGAAGCTCTGCGTTCATTCCTGGAAAGATTCAACGTTTCAGCAGCATCAGTTGATCGCCCTGAACCATCGTTGGTATTGATGGCAGCAGTATCCGGCGTTCTAGATAACTCGGAGTTCAAAAAATCTTTGTACAAAGATCCACCGCGAAACTTCAGCGAATTCTACCTTGAAGGAGATAGATTCCTACGGGAAGAAGATGCAACTTCTGAGAAACGCACTCTCGGTGTCAACATGCTCGGAGATGGAGAACCGCTCAATCCGGGAAAAGGCAATGACAAGGGTAAAGGAAAGACCCCTTCTACAAATGATCGTAATGCTCCACCCCGGAGAGGGTCCAGATACGACAAATACACTGAATTGAACGACACTCTGAGCAACATATACGTGGATACAGGAGGTGCCGCTTCATATCCAAGGCCTCCCAAGAGGGAGCCAACGCTAGCACAATGCAACTCAGGAAGACACTGCATATTTCATGACATGGACGGTTATAACACCGATGACTGCAGACATTTGCGAGAACTTATCGAGGATCGGGTCAGGCGAGGAGAACTACCCGAGTACGTCATTCAACCAACAGCGCTCACACCTGCGCTACCACCACCGACTCCTCGGAGAGGGAACGATCCTGGATCGAACAATCGCGGGCTTATCATTAACTGAACCCACTCAGCGGATCTCTTCAGTTTGCTGGGCTCCGGTCCATAGTTCATGTTTTTAGGTTTTTAGGCGACCTCTCGCCCTCCTATGTTTTCCTTGCATGTAATAAGAGACGTCACATCATCCCACATGCGCGAAACCGAATTGTGGTCTCCAGTCGTGTCCGGCAAACGACCGCTGCATTTTCATGAATTAGTAACCAGCATTGAGCTCCGGCTCCCAACTGGATCCGTCCAGCACAAACATGAGCTCTGGCTCCCAACTGGATCCGTCCAGTATAAATAAATTATCATGTGCTTTTCCTTGGTCTTACTCCGGTAAGGCCATCTTGGAACCTCATGTGCTTTTCCTTGGCCGTCTTACTCCGGTAAGGCCGTCTTGGAACTTTCATGGCATTTCCTTGGTCGTCTTACTCCGATAAGGCCGTCTTGGAACCCCTCCAACATCTCCTTGGATGGTTTATGTTGGCTAGCTTTTTGACCAAGCCACCGAGGTTCACTCACAAGAAGAAAGTATGAAACTGCGTTCCTAAAGTCCATGAAGGATCAGATCACACCAGAGGGTCGCCCCTCACGGATTGCCCCCCATTGGATCGCCCCCATTGCATCAGCGATCCGACTACTTCTACACGACTCGATCCGTACATACCCTACTACCCAGCACTGACCGATCCGATCCCCCGATGCACAGCGAAGCCTCTGACCTGTACGAGCTAGTCTTCGGCGATCCGAGATGCACGGATCTAGCGACACGTGTCCCCAACTGTCACTTTGACCAATTCCTCCTCCTTGCTCGATCCGATATTTAAGGGGATCGCGACACCTGTCCACAACGGCTAATTTGACTAATTCTTCATCAAGCTGCGATACGATCCGATATTCTCGGGATCTGTGCCACGTGTGACCGTGATCCGCCTGACAAAATCAGCTATAAATAGCCCAGAGTTTGGCATTTTTCAGGATCTTTTGGCCTATTGAGCACTGATTCCGCCATTACTGTCATACCACTATTTCTTGTCAGTTTTATTACGAGATTACTGAGGGAAATTACAATTGCAAAAGTGAGTTTGAGAGAAATCATTGATTGAACTAGCATTCAAAGTATAATCGATAACGTATAAAGTGGACATAGGCTCGTTAACGCCGAACCACTGTAAATTCTGTGTGTTTTCTGCTTTTACTTCATTCTCCAGTTATAATTCTTTACGAATCAGAACAATTTGGGTGTTGGGTCCAAATTTTGATCTAACATTTTGGTGCTTTCACTGAGAAAACAGTCCCAAAACTTCGCTGTTCAGATTTTTTAAGATTCCTGCGACGTTTGATATCATGGCTGGAAAGAAGTCTAAGAAAGCGCGGGCTTCGCAGGCGAATGAAGTCGCGAATGAAATGGTTGGCGAAAGTGCACACGAGCAGGTCGTTGAGGGGGTCACGGGTCACGACGACAGGGGGGCGACCCGAGCCAATCTAGGTGCCACGATCCGACTTGAGGGTGGCGCTGCGAACTGCGAAGCTGAAGGGGTTGTTACTCGATCCCGTGATAACGCCCCGAATCCTCCGCATACCGTGACCACGAACCGATCCCGGGGGCGCTGCGAGCCACCAACCTCGATCCACAGCGATCCAAATTGATGACCAGACTACAACTCGACCTGGAAAGGAGCCTATGGCTCGCTTCTACCATCCTGGCCCCTCCGCTCGACCTGGCTCAAGCTCTTTGCGCATAAGGGAAGACGATGATGATCAATATGACCCTTCTGCTCCCGTTACTGAGGGGATCTCTCTTGCTTTTCCGAAATGTGGGAGAGGCTGTTTGATGAATTGGCTGCTCAAAGGCAGGAGAGCTCCATTCTGCGACAGAACTTGACCGCTATGGATAGAAGGCTTAATGATCTCGTATGGCAAAGGACGCCCCCTGTTCGTCCGCTCACCCCAGAATACTCTTCTTCGTTAGAGGAATCGCCGAGACCTCCGCGGCGACCATATGAGAGGCCTGAAAACATAGAGCAGCTTCGATTTGGAACCCTGCCATCACGGGAAGAAGAGGCACTGGGGGCAGGGCCCTCAAACCGCAATATGAGTGATCGTGCCGCGACTCCCAGAACTCGAGGCGTGGACAGCCCTGTTCAGAATAGACTAGCTCAGCCACGTCGCCGTACAAATGCTCATGGTAACAGGGGGTAGCGAAGCCCAATCCGAGCCCCGGATTTCGTGACCGCTCCTGGAAGAGAGATTAGAGAACCCCACCAAGCAAGAAGCGCTGACCCCGAGCCTCCACTGACCAGTGCAAATGTTGCAGCCATGATCCATCAAATTCTGGCAGATAGCCGTGGATGACGGAATGAAGATTGGGGAATTGACCGCAGTCACACTCCTTTCACTAATGAAATTTTAGATGCAAAGTTCCCGAGGCGCTTCAACATGCCGCAGATGAATCGTTACGCGGGCAGATCTGATCCCGTCCAGCATTTGATGAGATATTCTTGGTCAATGACCGCTGCCGCAGCTTCTGACGCTGTCAAGTGCAAAGCATTTCCCATATTCTTGGAGGACTTAGCATTATTATGGTTTATTCGCTTACCAGCAAGATCAATTTACAACTTCAGGGAGTTGAGTGAAAGGTTTGTGGAACAGTTCCGCATCTATGCACAAAAGACGCAGAGTGTGATTGACTTGTTCCTTGTCAAGCAACGACTAGGCGAGAGTTTGAGGGTGTATCTAGACCATTTCAACCTGGCCGCTACTGAAGTTAAAGATCCCCATGAGCCAACTGTTGTGGCAGCCCTAATTGATGGGGTAGATAAAGACACTGAATTTGGGAGATACCTGGCCGGCAAGCCACCTCATACTAGAGAATTATTCTACGAAAAAGCTAACATGCACTTACGTCGGGAGGAAGTATATGCTAACCAAAAGGCAAAAACGGCCGATAAAGAGGAAATCCAGAGCAATGTCGCCATTAAACAGATAGGAGACAACTCGGGGAAGGTCGAGTTTAATGTCGAAAATCGGAATCAGGGTGGTCGTCAGTCAGGAAACAATGATAATAACAGTAATGGCAACAACTGGAAGAGGAATCGAGGGAACGACTCCCAAAGAAGGACTCCTCCCAGGTCTTTTGAGAGTTATACGCCAATAAACGATACTTTGGAAAATATCTTCATGGATTCGTACAACGTCCTCCAAAATAAAAGGCCTCCTCCCAGAGAGTCGATGGAGAAAGAGCGTGAAACGGGGAAGTTTTGTCTCTTTCATTAGATTCATGGCCATTCGACAAATGAATGCCGTCACCTAAGAGATGTAGTCGAGAGGCTTCTCCGATAAGGAAAATTGGATGAATACAGAGTGACGCCCAGAGATAGGGGGCAAGCCGTACAGACCCCAAATCAGAACCAGAATCAACCTGCTGTCAGGCCAACTGCCCAGCAAAAGGGAATGGACCTTGTTATCAATACCATAATCGGAGGGCTTTATCTCGCCGGACACGGTTCCAAGGCATTGGATCAGTATGTCAATGCAGCCAAGCAACACTTCGAGGTAGGGGAGTGTAGCAACCCCGAGGATAACGTCCCGGTAAAGCAACAAAAGATGATGTCCGATGATGTCGTTTTCCGCGAACGAGAAAGCATTGGAGTCCATGCTCCGACTGAAGATCCATTTGTAATCACAGTACCTATTGGCCCAGCCACTGTTCATAAAGTTTTGGTGGACAACGGGAGTTCCGTCAATATTCTTTTCAAAAGGACATTCGACCAAATGAACCTCGAGATAAAAGACTTGAAGCCCTGTCAGGGATGGATCCGTGGATTTAACGGAGCCTCCACCGCTCCAATGGGTTATGTAGAGCTACCAGTTACGCTTGGGGAAGGAGACCGCCAGAGAGTGAGAATCCTTCCCTTCGTGGTTTTGGATATTGAATCACCCTATAATGCTTTCTTGGGCCGACCGGCCCTCGCAAAGTTTAGAGCCTGTATAGCCCCCGGTGCTTGTTATTGAAGTTTCCTACCGAAGCTGGTATTGGTGTTGTTAGAGGAGATCAGGTTGCCGCACGAGCATGTTATATTGCAGAGCTAAAGCTACTCCGCAACGGAGGGGACATAGAAACCAAGGGCGCTTCTCAACCCACAAGGGCGGAGACCTTATTGCAATTAAAGAGGATAACCGTAGGAGAGTCGCTGTAACAACCCTGAATTTTGGGGCCAATTTAAAATTTTAAATTTAGTAATTTTAAGGAGTTTTGATATTTAAAATAATCTATTTTAAAAAAAAATTGATCACAAATTTGATTCAAATCGAAGTTAGAATGAATAATTTAATTTTAATTATAAAAGGAGTAGAAATAGCGTTGAAGTTTGAAAAGTCAAACTTGAACTTTGACTGACCGTACAAGATGCAAAATTTAACGGATTTTAGTGAAACCAAAAATATTAGAATCTATTTAAAAATATCTTTCTAACGAATCCGAAAAATCGAAATTTCATCGCGGGAATCAAAAGTTATGCCCAGTTTAAAATTTAGAAAGGTCGCTATGAAATATATAAAGGTCAAAAATGCTACTTTTCACATACGAAGGAATTTGGACTCGAAACCACTTCCATTTGAATTCAGAATGACGTTTCTGCATTGAAAAACAGTAAACACTTATATATTTCGAGTTTCAGAAATTATTTGTTTAAAAATGTATTTTTAATATTAAATATATTGGCCTTAAAAAAATAGCCATTTTTCAAACAGTCTCAGAATTCGACGAAAATAATTTTGTTGGGTTCGTATCGTCAAAATAAAGCTAATAATGATTTTTCGGTAATTTTTAGAATTAATATATAATTATAAATGATTTTTCAGTGTAAACGGATAATTTTTGACTTTAAAAATTCATTAAAAATTCATACGAGCTCAGAATTGAATGAAATTAATTTTTCTAGGTCCGCAGCGTCAAAACATAGCTAAATATATTTTTTGGGAATTTTTGAAGTTAATTTGTGGCCCCGGCATATTTAAATGTACGGTGGAAGTTAAAATATTAATTTAATATTGTAATTTTAATAAAACATCCAACAGAATTCGAAATTGGGCCACGAGACCTGTCCCATCGCATTAAGAAGGCATCAAAACCTTGAGTTTGACAGTCGTTGGGCCTAATTCTGAGTTCGGAGCTAATCGGGCCGTAACGGGCTAATTAAATTAATATAATATTATAAATATATACCTAAACTAAACCCTAAACCCTAGAATTATGTCCAGCCGCCGGCCAACTGTTCATGGCTGAAAACAAACCAATTTGATTCGCTAATTTCTTTTGATCTACTCCGAATTAGACCACCACCCATATACCAAATCGAAGTGCTTGCCTTCCTCTACATTTCTATACGGTTAGATCTACCCTGGTGGCACACAAACCGAGACACACACACCCAAACCCGCCGCCTATTTAGCCCGCCGCACCCCCCTTGGCCCCACCGCACTCCACCCCAACCTAGGCGCAAGATCCCCTCCCTCCCCTCTTCGATTTGACACCCTCCGATCGACTGCTAGTTGCACCAATTTCGAGATAAAGGCAGACCTAAATTCGAACGAAATGGGTTCAATTATAACACAAAGAAGCGGCCTTGTTACAGTATGAGGAAGAAAGGTATTAGATGGGTAATTTGTAATTAATTATTTAATTAAAGTGATTAATGATTGAAATGGTATAACTTCCTCAAATCAAAACAAAATTGAACGGTTTCAGGTGCGTTGGAATCGTATTTCTGCGATCTACGTGATGGACTGACGTGAATTGATTTAGAGCTCGGTTAGATTTTGGCGAATTGGAAAGCTTTGGGTGAGAATTCTATTTTAAAATAAAATTATTTATCTATTTATTAATTCACTACAAAAATTTTATTCATATAATTTATAATTCAGTTGTATGTGATGTGGATTGATTTATTTGTTTGTGATGATACGTGGAATGAAATTGGATTGGTTAGAAATTGTTTAATCATGTATTAGTTAGATTTGTTTACAATAAAAATTCTCTTTTAATTTTGAACATTTTGATCAATGAAACTATCACATAAAATTATCATTTTTATGTTAAAGTTAGAATTGACACTTATGTCAAATTTAGAATGGTTACTTTGCTAAATTTAGTATTGGCAAACAAAATTCACATTTTGTTAAGAGAATTTATATCATAACAAAATCATTATTTTGTTTATATTAAGAAGGTCATAACAAAACCATTATTTTGTTTATATTAAAAAGGTTATAGTAAAATTCATATTTTGTTACATAAGAATGATCAACAAAATCAACATATTTTGTTAATGAAGTTATGTTGGACTAAATCAACATTTATGTCACTTGGAAATAAATAAAATAAAATGTATATTTGTATACATTTAAAAGGAAGGAAACAAAATAATCATATTTTGTTTCATTTGAGAGAACAAAACTTTTGTTAATTTGATTAAAGAGAACAAAACATCACTTTTGTTAATTTGATCCAAAGGTAAAGAATCAACATTTTTGTTGATTTGATTATAAAGTAAAGAATTAACATTTTGTGTTAATTAGATTTTATGTTCAACAAAATCAACATATTTTGTTAATGAAATTATAAAGACAAACTTACATTTTTGTTAATGTAAAGAGTATGATAAAATCCATTTTTTTTGTATGACAAATTCCTTTTTGTTAATGTAAAGAGTATGATAAAATCCATTATTTTTGTATGACAAATTCCTTTTTGTTAATGTAAAGAGTATGACAAATTCATTTTTGTTAAGGTAAAGAATAGCGACAAATTCCTTTTTATATGTAAAGAGAGAGATGAAATAAACTCGTGTACATATAAATTCCCTTTTACATGTAATGAGAGAAATGAAGTAAACTGGTTTACGTATAAATTCATTTTATATGTCGTTAGTCATGAAATAATTATGTTAATGTACAAACTCATTTTTATATGTCACTTACAATGAAAGCTTTGTTAATATATAGAATTCCCTTTTATATGTTACTAGGAATGGAAAATATGTTAAGACATAACATTTACTTTTTTTTTATATATCATTAGAAGTAATAGAAAAATGTGAATATATAAGAATGGCAAATTACCTTTATATGAAGAGTGTAAAGGAAGAATATAAGAATGGAAAAAGATTCATTTTGACGAATATATGAAGGTGACAAAAACACCCATTAGAGTGATGTTACATTTTATTAGGGAATGTAGGTTAAAATAAATTGAACATAACGGTATTTTAATGTGAAGTTGAAACAGGGAAATATATGAAATGAAACATATATTTATTTGTTAATAGTGCATACACTGCATATGAAATATAACATATATTTATTTGTTAATGGTGTATACACTGCATATGAAATATAACATATATTTATTTGTTAATGGTGCATACACTGCATATGAAATATAATATATATTTATTTGTTAATGGTGCATACACTGCATATGAAATATAACATATATTTATTTGTTAATGTTGCATACACTGCATATGAAATATAACATATATTTATTTGTTAATGGTCCATACACTGCATATGAAATATAACATATACTTATTTGTTAATGTTGCATACACTGCAAATATGAAATATAACATATATTTATTTGTTAATGGTGCATACACTGCATATGAAATATAACATATATTTATTTGTTAATGTTGCATACACTGCATATGAAATATAACATATATTTATTTGTTAATGTTGCATACACTGCATATGAAATATAACATATATTTATTTGTTAATGGTGCATACACTGCATATGAAATACAACATATATTTATTTGTTAATGTTGCATACACTGCATATGAAATATAACATATATTTATTTGTTAATGGTGCATACACTGCATATGAAATATAACATATATTTATTTGTTAATGGTGCATACACTGCATATGAAATATAACATATATTTATTTGTTAATGTTGCATACACTGCATATGAAATGAAGTGCATAGCTAAAATCAAACTTTTGCATATAAAGAGAAGTATTTTAAATGTCATACAGGAAAGAACAAAAATTCATATTTCTGTTCAAAAAGAAAGTAAAGAACAAATTTTACATTTGTGTTTAATGTAAAATCTAAAATCAAAAAGGTTACATTTTGTCAAATGAAATTAAAAAGGAGAAAAGTTACATTTCTGTTTTAATAGAATTAAAGGAACAAGAAAATTTACATTTTAAGGAAATGGATTTTCATATAAAAAGAGATAAAGTTAGGAATTTACATTTTTATTATGTAAAACAAAAATATGAACTTGCATTGTAAAGAGAATTTGCATTTTTATATGTAAACAAAAGTAAGAATGTGCATTGATAATAAAGAATACATTTTTGTTATGTAACTTAGAATGAGAACTTGCATTGCAAATAAAAATTACATTTTTATTTGAACTAAAGATATAATATTTGCTTTGCAAATAAAAATTACTTTTTTTTTATTTTGAAACTATGATATGCAATTGGCATCGAAAATAAAAATTATATTTTTATTTGTAACTATGGTATGAAATTTGGCAAGCGAACAAAATTTTACATTTTCATATGTAACTATAAGTGTGAATTTGCGATGTAAATTAGAATTACATTTTATTATGTCATTAAAATATGATATTACATTGTAAATTAAAAGTACATTTTTATGATGTCACCTAAGAATAGAATTTACATTGCCAGGTCAAGATCATTTTGGTTTTGCATTGAAAGAGATAGGAATTATTATTTTTGTTTGGCATTTAAAAGAATAGCAAAGATATTATTTTTGTTATATTGAAATTAAGCAAACAAAAATATATTCATTTGTATAGAAATGAAGTGGACACCAAAATATGCATGGTTATTGTAATGGAAATGAAACACAAAAATACTTATTTTTGGTTGTAATTGGAATGATACACAAAACATACATTTTGTGTATAGTATATTTTTGGAAATTGAAAAATAAAAGAAAACATTGTTGCGTGTGATGATATATATATCAATATTGGATATAAATAAGAAGATTTGTTGTTAGCAAAATATAGTAAAATGAAATGGACGAGGAATTATATTTATATAAATTATATATATATATATATAAATTAAAGGTACTTGAATCGAGCATGGTAGTTCACATTTTAGAATCGTATTTTTAATTGATTATACCGTATGATCCGACCAACGGATTTTCCCAAAACTGAAACCGGTAGGTTCGCCTTGGGAAGATCTTTCTAATGATATGAAGTATATTAAAAATCCAACGGTTAGATTTAGAGAAACGTGTAAAACAAATTTGGGTGAAAACAGCGCCAAAGTCGCCTGTTGACATGAGACGTCGTTAAATAGAATTTAATTAAAAATAAAGATTGATCGTTATAAATTAATTTTAACGATATTAAATTGCTTTCAAATTTATATATACGAGAATTATTTGGAAAGTCCAAGTTTACTCTCATTCTAAATAATGATACGACGTTCGAACAGTTGAAGACTGTGATCGAAGACCGACGATCTTCACATCGAATGGGTGTGTTGCTATTGAGACCCATGATGGGAGTAGCTACCTTGAAGGGGCGACAGTAGTAGCCGTCCGGACGTAGTGTTGATTGCACGGGTTGGCTTTCGCTCAAACCCAGAGCATAAGCGCGTAAATGGATTGTATGTCTGACATTGTATTCCTTTATACTGTATTCGTTGATCTCTGCTAAACATATATCTGTTTGGTGTTTTACACCCTTCTCTGAGACGTATGAGCTCAGGGGTTATATGTTGGTAGAAATCAATGGTATGGTATGGATTGACGATGTGGCATGCTAAGATGCATATGATCAAGGCTTTGTTGAAAAGCAGGCCTTGTGGGATGATCAAAGCATAGCCTGTTTAGGCATAGCTTTGTGTATAGCGTGACTTCACGAGCCTCACACACCGGCGGAGTCTAAAACGGGAGAAGAGAACGCAGGGAGAGCAGCACGTTTCTTTCTAGCTAGAGTGGTGTCAGTGACCTACCAGCTCTGACATTTTACTTATGTGGATGATGGAATGAGGCGCCTCGGATAGGTCCTATAGGACCGGGGAACGTGTACTTAGGAATTGCCAATCCTCTAAGCTGTATTTGAGGACCGGCCCTGCCATTTCCAAGGGTTAACTGCGGGTAATCCTGAGGCATCAGCTAGAGTGTCTCGAATCGGTAAGGAGCTCCTCCCTAGCCTTGACTCAGATGGAAATCCAAATTCCAAATACGACCCTTGCGGTTTTGATTGTATTACTAGTATGGAGGCATAGCATATGGTACCTATGCTTCCTAGGATTGATACATTTACTTTGAAATGTTTTAAAACATATACACACTAATAATAATATCGTTTTTATCGTATCAAGCATGTTTGACCATTATAAGGTAAAACCCTATCCTCCGGTTTGCGTTGCATTGTGTGATGGGACTTGGGTCTTATGATGGTTTCATTTTTCTACAAAACATTGTGTTGTTTTGACATTTTACTTAAATTATGCACGACAATCCATTGGAATAAAGTTCCGCTTTAGCGGCGTGGTCCTTGGATTTGCCTCATTACTATTAGTTATATTAGTTAAGAATTCTCACACCAGTCCCACGACTGACCCGTTGTTTGTTTCCACTTTTGCAAACTCAGGTGCCCTCTTTTCCACACCGGCAGTCGAGTAGCTTTTTCAGATATTTATCTCTTTAGCAGGATCCTGGATTGAAGCTCAAAGCTGTGTCCAGAGCATAGAAAAGTCTTCCGCTGTCTTAGTTATTTTATTTCCGCTACACTGTATTAAAGTAATGTAAAATTATCTTCCGCTGCAAATTTATTTAATGTACTCTGATATATATTCTGTACTCTGATGTAACATTTATTATGATGTTATAAAAATCTGCTGTTATTATTCTGATGTTGTTGTATGCCCAAAGTTAAAGTATTCGTGGATTTCCGACCTTTGGGTCAGACTTGTGTGGTTTATGGTTGATCCAAAGAGCGGGAATTTACGGGTCTTTACAGTTGGTATCAGAGCTTTGGTTAGCTCAAATCTTTGGGATACAACTCATTAGAACTGAACAAAAGACTCATCAGAGATTGGATTAGTAATATCCAATAAGACTACTCATTAGAGATAGGATCAGCAGTATCCTAGAATGAGGAAACTCATTAGAGATGGGGTTAGTAATGCCCTAGAACGAGTTTAGAGTAGCAAGACTATAATATACGTATTTGTGATTAATTATACTCTATTTTGGAAAATATGATTTTGAATATATAAAAAGTTATATATTTGAAAGTTAATCAACTAATGAAATTATTTAAACCAATGGAGAAAATATATATATATTAGTTATTTAATTAATCAACTTTTAACTTCGTTCCTTTTCGAGGACGAAAAGATTTTAAGTGGGGGAGACTGTAACAACCCTGAATTTTGGGGCCAATTTAAAATTTTAAATTTAGTAATTTTAATGAGTTTTGATATTTAATATAATCTATTTTAAAAAAAATAATGATCACAAATTTGATTCAAATCGAAGTTAGAATGAATAATTTAATTTTAATTATAAAAGGAGTAGAAATAGCGTTGTAGTTTGAAAAGTCAAACTTGAAATTTGACTGACCGTACAGGATGCAAAATTTAACGGATTTTAGTGAAACCAAAAATATTAGAATCTATTTAAAAATATCTTTCTAACGAATCCGAAAAATCGAAATTTCATAGCGGGAATCAAAAGTTATGCACAGTTTAAAATTTAGAAAGGTCGCTATGAAATATATAAAGGTCAAAAATGCTACTTTTCACATACGAAGGAATTTAGACTCGAAACCACTTCCATTTGAATTCAGAATGACGTTTCTGCATTGAAAAATAGTAAACACTTATATATTTCGAGTTTCAGAAATTATTTGTTTAAAAATGTATTTTTAATATTAAATATATTGGCCTTAAAAAAATAGCCATTTTTCAAACAGTCTCAGCGACGAAAATAATTTTGTTGGGTTCGTATCGTCAAAATAAAGCTAAAAATGATTTTTCGGTAATTTTTAGAATTAATATATAATTATAAATGATTTTTCAGTGTAAATAGACAATTTTTGACTTTAAAAATTCATTAAAAATTCATACGAGCTCAGAATTGAATGAAATTAATTTTTCTAGGTCCGCAGCGTCAAAACATAGCTAAATATATTTTTCGGGAATTTTTGAAGTTAATTTGTGGCCCCGGCATATTTAAATGTATGGTGGAAGTTAAAATATTAATTTAATATTGTAATTTTAATAAAACACTCAACAGATTTCGAAATTGGGCCACGAGATCTGTCCCATCACATTCAGAAGGCATCAAAACATTAAGTTTGACAGTCGTTGGTCCTAATTCTGAGTTCGGAGCTAATCGGGCCGTAACGGGCTAATTAAATTAATATAATATTATAAATATATACCTAAACTAATCCCTAAACCCTAGAATTATGTCCAGCCGCTGGCCAACTGTTCATGGCTGAAAACACACCAATTTGATTCGCTAATTTCTTCTCATCTACTCCGAATTAGACCACCACCCATATACCAAATCGAAGTGCTCGCCTTCCTCTACATTTCTATACGGTTAGATCTACCCTAGTGGCACACAAACCGAGACACACACACCCAAACCCGCCGCACCCCCCTTGGCCCCACCGCACTCTACCCCAACCTAGGCGCAAGATCCCCTCCCTCCCCTCTTCGATTTGACACCCTCCGATCGACTGCTAGTTGCACCAATTTCGAGATAAAGGCAGACCTAAATTCGAACGAAATGGGTTCAATAATAACATAAAGAAGCGGCCTTGTTACAGTATGATGAAGAAAGGTATTAGATGGGTAATTTGTAATTAATTATTTAATTAAAGTGATTAATGATTGAAATGGTATAACTTCCTCAAATCAAAACAAAATTGAACGGTTTCAGGTGCGTTGGAATCGTATTTCTGCGATCTACGTGATGGACTGACGTGAATTGATTTAGAGCTCGGTTAGATTTTGGCGAATTGGAAAGCTTTGGGTGAGAATTCTATTTTAAAATAAAATTATTTATCTATTTATTAATTCACTACAAAAATTTTATTCATATTATTTATAATTCAGTTGTATGTGATGTGGATTGATTTATTTGTTTGTGATGATACGTGGAATGAAATTGGATTGGTTAGAAATTGTTTAATCTTGTATTAGTTAGATTTGTTTACAATAAAAATTCCCTTTTAATTGTGAACATTTTGATCAATGAAACTATCACATAAAATTATCATTTTTATGTTAAAGTTAGAATTGACACTTATGTTAAATTTAGAATGGTTACTTTGCTAAATTTAGTATTGGAAAACAAAATTCACATTTTGTTAAGAGAATTTATATCATAACAAAATCATTATTTTGTTTATATTAAGAAGGTCATAACAAAACCATTATTTTGTTTATATTAAAAAGGTTATAGTAAAATTCATATTTTGTTACATAAGAATGATCAACAAAATCAACATATTTTGTTAATGAAGTTATGTTGGACTAAATCAACATTTATGTCACTTGGAAATAAATAAAATAAAATGTATATTTGTATACATTTAAAAGGAAGGAAACAAAATAATCATATTTTGTTTCATTTGAGAGAACAAAACTTTTGTTAATTTGATTAAAGAGAACAAAACATCACTTTTGTTAATTTGATCCAAAGGTAAAGAATCAACATTTTTGTTGATTTGATTATAAAGTAAAGAATTAACATTTTGTGTTAATTAGATTTCATGTTCAACAAAATCAACATATTTTGTTAATGAAATTATAAAGACAAACTTACATTTTTGTTAATGTAAAGAGTATGATAAAATCCATTTTTTTTGTATGACAAATTCCTTTTTGTTAATTTAAAGAGTATGATAAAATCCATTTTTTTTGTATGACAAATTCCTTTTTGTCAATGTAAAGAGTATGACAAATTCATTTTTGTTAAGGTAAAGAATAGTGACAAATTCCTTTTTATATGTAAAGAGAGAGATGAAATAAACTCGTGTACATATTAATTCCCTTTTACATGTAATGAGAGAAATGAAGTAAACAGGTTTATGTATAAATTCATTTTATATGTCGTTAGTAATGAAATAATTATGTTAATGTATAAACTCATTTTTATATGTCACTTACAATGAAAGCTTTGTTAATATATAGAATTCCCTTTTATATGTTACTAGGAATGAAAAATATGTTAAGACATAATATTTACTTTTTTTTATATATCATTAGAAGTAATAGAAAAATGTGAATATATAAGAATGACAAATTACCTTTATATGAAGAGTGTAAAGGAAGAATATAAGAATGGCAAAAGATTCATTTTGACGAATATATGAAGGCGACAAAAACACCCATTAGAGTGAAGTTACATTTTATTAGGGAATGTAGGTTAAAATAAAATGAACATAACGGTATTTTAATGTGAAGTTGAAACAGGGAAATATATGAAATGAAACATATATTTATTTGTTAATGGTGCATACACTGCATATGAAATATAACATATATTTATTTGTTAATGGTGCATACACTGCATATGAAATATAACATATATTTATTTGTTAATGGTGCATACACTGTATATGAAATATAACATGTATTTATTTGTTAATGGTGCATACACTGCATATGAAATATAACATATATTTATTTGTTAATGTTGCATACACTGCATATGAAATATAACATATATTTATTTGTTAATGGTGCATACACTGCATATGAAATATAACATATATTTATTTGTTAATGTTGCATACACTGCATATGAAATATAACATATTTTTATTTGTTAATGGTGCATACACTGCATATGAAATATAACATATATTTATTTGTTAATGTTGCATACACTGCATATGAAATATAACATATATTTATTTGTTAATGTTGCATACACTGCATATGAAATATAACATATATTTATTTGTTAATGTTGCATACACTGCATATGAAATATAACATATATTTATTTGTTAATGGTGCATACACTGCATATGAAATATAACATATATTTATTTGTTAATGGTGCATACACTGCATATGAAATATAACATATATTTATTTGTTAATGGTGCATACACTGCATATGAAATATAACATATATTTATTTGTTAATGGTGCATACACTGCGTATGAAATATAACATATATTTATTTGTTAATGTTGCATACACTGCATATGAAATGAAGTGTATAGCTAAAATCATACTTTTGCATATAAAGAGAAGTATTTTAAATGTCATGTAGGAAAGAACAAAAATTCATATTTCTGTTCAAAAAGAAAGTAAAGAACAAATTTTACATTTGTGTTTAATGTAAATCCAAAATCAAAAGGTTACATTTTGTCAAATGAAATTAAAAAGGGGAAAAGTTACATTTCTGTTTTAATAGAATTAAAGAAACAAGAAAATTTACATTTTAAGGAAATGGATTTTCATATAAAAAGAGATAAAGTTAGGAATTTACATTTTTATTATGTAAAACAAAAATATGAACTTGCATTGTAAAGAGAATTTGCATTTTTATATGTAAACAAAAGTAAGAAAGTGCATTGATAATAAAGATTACATTTTTGTTATGTAACTTAGAATGAGAACTTGCATTGCAAATAAAAATTACATTTTTATTTGAACTAAAGATATAATATTTGCTTTGCAAATAAAAATTACTTTTTTTTATTTTGAAACTATGATATGCAATTGGCATCGAAAATAAAAATTATATTTTTATTTGTAACTATGGTATGAAATTTGGCAAGCGAACAAAATTTTACATTTTCATATGTAACTATAAGTGAGAATTTGCGATGTAAATTAGAATTACATTTTATTATGTCATTAAAATATGATATTACATTGTAAATTAAAAGTACATTTTTATGATGTCACCTAAGAATAGAATTTACATTGCCATTATAATGGTCAAGATCATTTTGGTTTTGCATTGAAAGAGATAGGAATTATTATTTTTGTTTAGCATTTAAAAGAATAGCAAAGATATTATTTTTGTTATATTGAAATTAAGCAAACAAAAATATATTCATTTGTATAGAAATGAAGTGGACACCAAAATATGCATGGTTATTGTAATGGAAATGAAACACAAAAATACTTATTTTTGGTTGTAATTGGAATGATACACAAAACATACATTTTGTGTATAGTATATTTTTGGAAATTGAAAAATAAAAGTAAACATTGTTGCGTGTGATGATATATATATCAATATTGGATATAAATACGAAGATTTGTTGTTAGCAAAATATAGTAAAATGAAATGGACGAGGAATTATATTTATATAAATTATATATATATATATATATATATAAATTAAAGGTACTTGAATCGAGCATGGTAGTTCACATTTTAGAATCGTATTTTTAATTGATTATACCGTATGATCCGACCGACGGATTTTCCCAAAACTGAAACCGGTAGGTTCGCCTTGGGAAGATCTTTCTAATGATATGAAGTATATTAAAAATCAAACGGTTAGATTTAGAGAAACGTGTAAAACAAGTTTGGGTGAAAACAGCGCCAAAGTCGCCTGTTGACATGAGACGTCGTTAAATAGAATTTAATTAAAAATAAAGATTGATCGTTATAAATTAATTTTAACGATATGAAATTGCTTTCAAATTTATATATACGAGAATTATTTGGAAAGTCCGAGTTTACTCTCATTCTAAATAATGATACGACGTTCGAAGAGTTGAAGACGGTGATCGAAGACCGACGATCTTCACATCGAATGGGTGTGTTGCTATTGAGACCAATGATGGGAGTAGCTACCTTGAAGGGGCGACAGTAGTAGCCGTCCGGACGTAGTGTTGATTGCACGGGTTTGGCTTTCGCTCAAACCCAGAGCATAAGCGCGTAAATGGATTGTATGTCTGACATTGTATTCCTTTATACTGTATTCGTTGATCTCTGCTAAACATATATCTGTTTGGTGTTTTACACCTTTCTCTGAGACGTATGAGCTCAGGGGTTATATGTTGGTAGAAATCAATGGTATGGTACGGATTGACGATGTGGCATGCTAAGATGCATATGATCAAGGCTTTGTTGAAAAGCAGGCCTTGTGGGATGATCAAAGCATAGCCTGTTTAGGCATAGCTTTGTGTATAGCGTGACTTCACGAGCCTCACACATAGGCGGAGTCTAAAACGGGAGAAGGGAACGCAGGGAGAGCAGCACGTTTCTTTCTAGCTAGAGTGGTGTCAGTGACCTACCAGCCCTGACATTTTACTTATGTGGATGATGGAATGAGGCGCCTCGGATAGGTCCTATAGGACCGGGGAACGTGTGCTTAGGAATTGCCAATCCTCTAAGATGTATTTGAGGACCGACCCTGCCATTTCCAAGGGTTAACTAGGGGTAATCCTGAGGCATCAGATAGAGTGTCTCGAATCGGTAAGGAGCTCCTCCCTAGCCTTGACTCGGATGGAAATCCAAATTCCAAATACGACCCTTGCGGTTTTGATTGTATTACTAGTATGGAGGCATAGCATATGGTACCTATGCTTCCTAGGATTGATACATTTACTTTGAAATGTTTTAAAACATATACACACTAATAATAATATCGTTTTTATCGTATCAAGCATGTTTGACCATTATAAGGTAAAACCCTATCCTCTGGTTTGCGTTGCATTGTGTGATGGGACTTGGGTCTTATGATGGTTTCATTTTTCTACAAAACATTGCGTTGTTTTGACGATTTACTTAAATTATGCACGGCAATCCATTGGAATAATGTTCCGCTTTAGCGGCGTGGTCCTTGGATTTGCCTTATTACTATTAGTTATGTTAGTTAAGAATTCTCACACCAGTCCCACGACTGACCCGTTGTTTGTTTCCACTTTTGCAAACTCGGGTGCCCTCTTTTCCACACGGGCAGTCGAGTAGCTTTTTGCAGATATTTATCTCTTTAGCAGGATCCTGGATTGAAGCTCAAAGCTGTGTCCAGAGCATAGAAAAGTCTTCCGCTGTCTTAGTTATTTTATTTCCGCTGCACTGTATTAAAGTAATGTAAAATTATCTTCCGCTGTAAATTTATTTAATGTACTCTGATATATATTATGTACTCTGATGTAACATTTATTATGATGTTATAAAAATCTGCTGTTATTATTCTGATGTTGTTGTATTCCCAAAGTTAAAGTATTCGTGGATTTCCGACCTTTGGGTCAGACTTGTGTGGTTTATGGTTGATCCAAAGAGCGGGAATTTACGGGTCTTTACAGTCGCCCAGAGAGTTACCTGAGGATATAAATCCCAGAGAGGACAAAGAACCTGGGGGCAGAATGGCGACTCCCAACGAGACAACTGTGGATGTACCGATCGATGATAGTGACCCAGAGAAGGTCCTTAAGATTGGATCCCAGTTAAATTCGAATTTAGCTAAAGAACCGACAAATTTCTTAAAAAATAATTTGGATGTATTTGGTTGGACCCACGCAGACATGTGCGGTATATCTCCATCAATCATGAGTCATTCATTAAGCATTAACCCTAAGCATCCTCCTGTAAAACAAAAGAGGCGAATGCTGGGCCCATAGAGGTCCGCTGCCTTGAAAGAAGAAGTCGGAAAGCTAAAAAGTAATGGATTTATCAAAGACTCAATCTATCCAGATTGGATTTCAAATCCAGTCCTGATAAAGAAGGCCAATGGGAAGTGGCGAACGTGTATCGATTTCTCGGATTTGAATAAAGCCTATCCAAAAGACAGTTTTCCGTTACCCCGGATCGATCAGTTGGTGGACTCAACGGCGGGCCATGAACTTCTCTCCTTTATGGATGCTTATTCAGGATATAACCAGATTCCAATGCACGTCCCAGATCAAGAACACACTAGCTTTATTACGGATTTGGGGTTATACTGCTATGTGGTAATGCCCTTTGGCTTGAAGAACGCAGGCGCTACATATCAACGGTTAGTGAACAGAATGTTCTATAACCAGATTGGAAAAACAATGGAAGTATACGTTGACGACATGTTGGTTAAGTCCAAGCAATCCTCTAATCACACTACGGACTTAGCAGAGATGTTTGGCATTCTTCGAAAGTACGGGATGAAACCCAACCCAACAAAATGTTCATTCGGGGTCGCCTCCGGAAAATTCTTGGGATTCATCGTCAGTTCTCGTGGAATTGAGATTAATCCAGAGCAGATCGCAGCAATCAGGGACATTCAGGAACCTAGGCAGATTAAAGATGACCAAAGCCTTGCAGGGAAAGTAGCCGCACTAAGCAGATTTATCTCCAGGGCTACGGACAAATGCATCCCATTCTTCGAATTGATAAAGCGAGGAAAACTCCACTTCAAATGGACGCCCGACTGTGTGGAAGCGTTTCAGAACCTACTGAGACAACTGGAGAAACCTCCGATATTATCTAAGCCGTTCGATCATGAGGACTTATTCATGTACTTGGCAGTGTCGTCCCACGCGATCAGCTCAGCATTGGTAAGAGAAGAAGATAAAGTTCAAAGACCAGTGTATTACGTGAGCAAAAAATTGACAGCAGCAGAGCGTAATTATCCAAGGATAGAAAAATTGGCGTACAGTTTGCTGATTGCCTCTAGAAAGCTTCGACATTATTTCCAGGCTCATCCCATTACCGTATACACTGATCATCCACTCAAGCAAGTTCTACAAAGACCAGAAGCATCTGGAAGGCTACTCAAGTGGAACATTGAGTTGAGTCAATTTGATCTGAACTTTCAGCCCCGGCGGTCAATACGGGGGCAAGTGATAGCTGACTTCATAGCAGAGTTTACTGTCCCGGAGGAAGATATAGCAAATGAAGAAGTTGACCCCTCAAAATTACTTCTCGACCCCAGTGTCTGGAGATTGTATACCGATGGAGCTAGGAATGACAAGAGATCCGGTGCTGGAGTAGTGCTTGAAACTCCTGAGAAACGACTGATATCCTATGCTATCCGAATGGAGTTTCACGCTACTAACAATAACTCCGAATATGAAGCCCTGATAGCCGGCCTAAGGATTGCAAAGGAGTTGGAAATCACAAAGCTGGACATCTTTTGCGACTCCAAGTTAGTTGTGAACCAGGTGACTGGAAAATTCCAAGCCAAAAGTACAAGATTGATTTTATACTTGAAGAAAGTGAAGGAGTTGCTGAACGACTTCGAGCACCACAGCATATCTCATATTCCGCGATCAGAGAATCAACAGGCGGATAAGTTGGCAAAGATGGCTAGTTCCGACGATCCTGATGAGACCGGGCTAGCCCCAGTCGAAGTACTTCGGTCTCCTTGTATAGATCAGATGGAAATTGATTCGGTACTAGAGATGGAACCAGAAAGGGAGTCATGGATGACCCCTCTGAAGAATTTCTTGATGAATGGAACACTTCCGACCAAGAAAAGCGAGAGGCGTAAAGTAATTCGTAAAGCTGCCCGATACGTTCTACAAGGCGGAGTTCTTTACAGACAGGGATTTTCAATGCCTCTTCTCCGGTGTATAGCTCATGACGACATCAAGTGTGTGCTGCAGGAGGTACATGAAGGTGAATGCGGTGATCACACTGGAGGGCAAACATTGGCGAAAAAGGTGTTGCGGCATGGTTATTTATGGCCTACCATAAACAAGGATGTGGCGAAATACGCACGACGGTGTGATGCATGCCAGAGGTTTTCAAAGATACCTAGAGCACCTCCTAATCAGTTAAAAACAATGATGAGCCCATGGCCTTTTGGTATGTGGGGAATTGATATCATCGGAAGTCCCCCCATAGCTAGGTGCGGAGCAAAGTTCACTATTGTAGCCGTAGATTATTTCACTAAGTGGGTCGAGGCTGAGCCACTGACTATAATCACAACCAAACGAGTGATCAATTTTGTCGTTAGAAACATCATCTGTCGATTTGGGATTCCAAAGATTGTTATAACGGATAACGGAACTCAGTTCGATAGCACTGAATTCAGGGACTTCTGCCAGAAATACCACATTGAGAAACGGTACACCTCTGTGGCGCACCCGGAATCGAACGGACAAGTCGAAGCGGCGAATAAAGTGATTAAGTCCATTCTGAAAAGAAGACTTAAACGGGCCAGAGCCATGTGGGCTGATGAATTACCCTTAGCACTATGGGCCTACAGGACAACGTATAAATCGGCAACATGACATACCCCGTTCTCCCTTGCTTTTGGAGCAGATGCAGTCATACCGGTTGAGATAAAACTACCTTCTCACCGAGTGACTTATTACGATCCGATGACCAATAATGAATTGCTCCTTGAATCCCTGGATATGATCGAAGAAAAGAGGGACGAAGAAGACCTGCGTGCCTTGAGATGCAAACAACAGGTCGCCCAATACTACAACAAAAAGGTTCGAGCCCGAACCTTGGAACCCGGAGACTTGGTTCTAAAGCGTGTCTTTCCAGCCCCAACTCATATGGGTGCGAAGTGGGAAGGACCGTACTCCGTTCTGTGCAAGCTTGATAATGGAACCTTCAAGATAGCAACCGTAGATGGAAAGGAAATCCCCAGAGTGTGGAATGCCCAACATTTACGGTCATACCTAACGTAAAGATGTCATATCTGTTCTTTTTCTTTGTCAAGAACCATGTACAAGGCACGACTTGCCTAGAATAGTCCAATTTCTTAAAGAAAAAAATTATAAAGTGGACGTAGGTCATGATTCGACCGAACCACTATAAAAATATTGTGTGTCGTTTACCTTTATTGCACTATTATTTATCTGCCTCTCTATTTTTATGGAAATTGCTGTGAGTCTTGCAACGATCACAGAAGCGTATAACTATAGGTGCCTTTCATCAGAGTGGAATGCAATCACCAGTCAAAACTCTAAGGGTGCGATAAAGTAAATCTTATCATTGATAGCGCTCTAACTCTCCAGAGCCGAGAGAGAGCATAACGGACATGAAGCTGATGTCCGTTAGTCGTGGCGGTGTACCATGATCGAAACCGCCTTGACGGAACTCTAACTCTCCAGAGCAGAGAGAGTATAAAAGCGTCTCCGATTGAGCGCTGAGAAAGAGCTCCTTCCCCGCTGAAGGATCGGGGAGCGATTGTACTGCTGAGCTCGAACCCTAACTCTCAAGAGCAGAGAGAGTGTAAAAGCATCTCCGATTGAGCGCTGAGAAAGAGCTCCTTCCCCGTTGAAGGATCGGGGAGCGATTGAACTGCTGAGCTCGAGCTCTAACTCTCCAGAGCAGAGAGAGAGTATAAAAGCGTCTCCGATTGAGCGCTGAGAAAGAACTCCTTCCTCGCTAAAGGAACGGGGAGCGACTGAACTACTGAATTCAAACTCTAACCTCGGCGGCCGCCAGGAGAGTATAAAAGAGCCTATGATTAAGCACTGAAAGGTGCCGGAAATTCAGCACCACAAGGACAGTTATCTTATTAAATTTTATAAGTCCCCCATATTCAGAAATAGGGGGCAACATGCGAACAATGCTAATCAATCTTTAATAAGCCCTAGTTAAGCGCTACGTTAACGATTGATTGGGGGCCATATACATATACACATGAACCTTGATGCATCACGAAATTTTTAAAATTTTTCTTTCTGTTGCTTGACTGATTTGTAGTTACAATCAGATATTCTATCACTAAGCATGAAAAATTTATTGAATGCAGGTACACGATGATGCAAAAAGAGATAAACTTTCATTTATAAACTGCAAGCCTACAAAGTGAAAAACAACCTAAAAAACAAAATGAGGGCCAGTCTCATAATTACATTTCCTGGCCAGTGGGAAGCCTAAAGACAAAATATAGACAAGCGACAGTATCCTATTTACGCTTGGACTTTTTCTCCTGTTTCTGCTTCTCCAGCTTCGCCTTGTCAGTTTCGGATTGATCACCCTTCTTTCTTTTCCTTTTGTCTATAAGAGAAACGTCCGACTCATCAGTAGACTCCTCCTCCACCTCCTTTCTCTTTCTTTTATCAGTGAGGGAAGCTGGGAAATCATCAGGGTTCGCAAAATGAAGTTGTTTGCTGATGGATTTGGGCTGGAGTTTCAAAACCATCCCAGTTTTGGGATTAAACTCCGAGATAGGGGCTATGTTCAAAGGCTCTTGTCCCACCTTCTTTAAAGCCAGCTGCTTTTCCTGCCTAGCTTTTCTGTAAGCCAAAGTTTCGTCGTCATCGTCTTCGGCTTCTTTGGTGCTAATGATATCCTCCTCATCCTCAACATGGCGCCCATCCATATCTTTCCAGGCCTCGATGGTTTCATCATCCTTGGGAGCATCAGAAC
Organism: Allium sativum; assembly: GCA_030737875.1. Taxonomy (NCBI): domain Eukaryota; kingdom Viridiplantae; phylum Streptophyta; class Magnoliopsida; order Asparagales; family Amaryllidaceae; genus Allium; species Allium sativum. The sequence goes on along the minus strand of CM060923.1, from coordinate 604,545,266 downwards.
TGGGTGTTAGGACGCCCTTCTCTGCTGTTGTACCCTCGGCCTGCTTCGATATATCAACACCGGCGCTAGGTGAGACGACAATCTTCTCCGCCGTTTTCCTCTTCTCGACATCCTTGTCGACGGGCTCGCCACCTGTATTATGGGGAACACATGTTATTAATCCGATTGGTTGCTCTACCAGACGATGACAACTCACAATTGCTTTGACAAATTGTGGGGAAAAAAGGGAGATACCTTTCGCTGATCCTCCATCTAGGTTAGCTGTAGAAGCTCCAACAACCACAGGAGTTAGGCCCAAAGGAATTAATGGATCATCAGGATGGTATTCCTCAACTCCGGAGGTCTTGGGCTCTACAGCTGAGCTCGAACCTTCATCAACCTTGTTTTTGCCCTTAGCCAAGGCCCTCTCCTTCTCCATTTCTTCTTGAATTAGACGACGGCCTTCTGCCAGATCCTCGGGCTCGTTATCCCTCAGGATGGTCTTCATCAGCTCATCTTCGTCAATCTCTTCAACTCCTAATCTCTGCTTCTCACCCTCAACGATGGCATCCCATAAGTTGGCTAAAGTAACGTGGTGGTCCGGGATACACGAGATGTTACGGGTTTTGAGGACATGGCCAAGGAAGTCAAAAATCATCTCTTCGAACCCTTCGATATCCTTTTCTCTCTCGAGGAGCTTGTTGTTAGAAGCAATAGCCATTTCAATGGCACTTTCAACATTCTTTTCGGCGAGAGCCGCGCGCCTCTCTGCATTCGCGACTTGATCATTTAAAATCACCTTTTTCGCTTCAGCCAAAGCTAGACTTTCTCTTAAACTTGCTCTTTCTTCCTCCCAAGCAGCTCTCTCAGCTTCAAAATGGCCTTGCGCCGTCTTCAACTCAATGTTGGCCATTTTAAGATCTTCTACCTCCTTCTTTAAGGCCATTTTCTCTTGACTATTTGAGTCAAGTTCAGAATGAAAGCATTTCTTAGCATTCTCCAATTCGGTCTTATAATTTTCATCATCTCTCCGCGCTAAGGCAAGTTGGGATTGAGCATCTTCCAAGTCCTTCTCCATCTTTGTCCTAGCCCTTTCATTGTTATCAATCTTCACCTTGGATCGATGTGCTTCCATCTCAAGCGTTCGGATGACTTCTGAAAGATTAACGGCATGTTTCTTCATTGCTTCATAATGCCTGGCTACATGACGAATATGCTCGATAACTTCAGTATCCCAGTTCCTAGGGACGGGCTCCAAGGCTGGAACAAACATCATCCTTTCGAAGAAGATGTTGGGGAATTGTTCTCGCAACTTTTCCAGCTTAGCTTGAGTCTCGGGACCATGGATGTTATCCCGTGACCCGGGGGCAACCAACTCTTGCTGGCTGGAAGGGACAATGTCACTTCTCTCCTTTTCAGAATCCTTTATTGGATCCTTGCTTTTATCCTTGGGCTCGTAGTGTCTTTTTGACGACCTGCTGTGAGAGGGTGCACTCTTCGGAGGAGTTAACTCTTTAGGAAGTTGTTTTCCCCCTGTAGGTGGTACCGAATAACTGGGAAGCTTGCCAGAAGTCGATTTTGGTGGAGACCGGGATTGCGAAGAAGTAGGCTTGTGAGAAAGGCCGCGAGAGCGCTCGGGATTCGGATGAAGACTAGGTGTGCCTTCACGAAGAGAGCGATAAGAATAAGACCGCCTACGAGACAACTTTCCTGCAAAGGAGAAAAGAGCATATTAAAACCTTGGATACTGTTGATATAAAAGTGTGGGGTCAGGCAGTGCGTGTGATATGTGCATCCCATATAATTCCCCATAACAGACCCAAGCCTGAAGTGAGGCTCATCTGAGTAGTTTCTTGTCCTCCAATTGGAACGGTGGTCTCCTCAGAAGCAGGGAAAAATGGCTCCCCTTCAAAGTCCCCCTCTGTGTATGCATCATCGGGTAAAGGAATTTTGCTCATCTCTTTAAATAGCCGTTCTTCTGTCAAATCATCGGGAGCAGCAGGTTCGGTCGGAAGAGAAGTCCTTGAGGGGAAACCCCCCAGAGAAACTGGGATTTCCTTGGACTTGTCATCACGGGCCTCATCTCCTCTGTATATGTTCAGGTCCTCGTCGTCCTAGATGATTTTCGTGGAAGGACTCTTACGGAATTTAGTTGTTTCTGCTTCCCGTGATGTTCCCTCTCCTTCCGTTGGGGGCACGTATTTGTAAGGTTTGCCGCCTGCACCAAGTCCAAACCTTATATCCAGAAGGTGATGCTTATGAAGATTATCGTCAGTAACGCACTTTTGATCCTTAGAAAATCGGATCTGCTTTGTAGAAGAATAGACAATCGATTATTGTATACCAAGCCTTCCGTCTTGGGAAAGACGTGATCTGCTTAAAATAAAAAAGAAGGGGGGATGTTAATGCTTCGATTTCTAAAGCAAGATATTCAGTCAAAAGATTAAAGTTTACTTGATTTAAGACATCTTCTTGAGCACCCAGCCTGTCTCTTTATATAGAAGCAATCAGACTTGGGATCCCCTATATTGCTGTATCCTTCATATAGAACCTTCCTATTCGCTGCCGATTCGAAGAAAGAGAAATTTGGGGTTGCCGAGGAGCGATGCTTGAAAAGATAAAAGAATTTTAAATCTTTAAATGTGAGCTTGGTATGCAGGATCTCCGCGTATGCGATATATAGAGTGTATAGAGCCGCGTAGGCGTTAGGATGAAGCTGCATCGGAGCGATACCCAATCGTTTTATGGTCTCAATCACGATTGGAGGAAACGGAGGAATAGCTCCTACCCAGCACATAAGCCGGCTGACTGTCATATATCCTTCCGGAGCTAGGTGAGGTCTATCTTCGTTACCGGGTGTCCTCACATAATCCCAGGGGATCCCATGTCTCAGACAAATTCTTTTAAGCTTTATGTCGTCGAGTTTGGAGGCTAAAGAATCATTAAATTTCTCTATCCCAAGTGCGTCAGGAATCTCGTCGGGAGCCCGCCCGTCTACTTCAAATTCCTCATCAAGTGAGGTACTTTCATATGGATCCGATTCCGTTGCCTCATACTCGGATCCATAATCCTCGCAGCCTGGGTTAATTGGAGGGACCTCAGGGTTATGCTGCTCAGACACCTCGGGATCCGTCTCTGTGTTTGATCTTGAAGGGGAGTGATTATCTGACATTACTTTTTAGGTGAGCAAACATGAGAAATAAGATTAAAACTACCCATCCCCCCTGTGTGTGCAAGTGCCAGTGTGTGCTTGTGCGTGCATTAAAGAAAGGTACAAAGGTCAACAAAATCATCGAGACATTGGTCGTTGTTCAATTGGTAGATTATGCATTTGTTCAATCCGGAATGTTCGTCTCAAGGGCTCTAACCTAACTGTTCATCGATTTGTTAGAGTTGCATCATATTATTTAGTCAGCGTGTGCATCAGATCGTTCGTCAGTCGGATCGCATGACAGGCTCGAATCGCGACATATGGACAGATCGTGGTGAAGGACTCGGTACGCGGAAGGGTACTAGATCATGGAAAGGCTTCAAATCGTGAAGCGCACCAATACATCCAGACGGATCACGATGGTATCTTGGCGATCCGCATCGCCCCCCATTCTCCACGACCCGAAGCTACAGTATCACCACGATCTGACACTCGCGTCTAGTTCCACACGAACTGTAGCCTTGCCGTTTCCGCGATCCGACCCACTAGCCAAATCAACATTCCAGTTCCGTTCCCTCTCCCCTCGCCTCACCATCGCTTCGAACTCGGGCCTCGCCCACGAACCGACCTGGTCATCCCTTCCTTCTTCTTCCTCAACTCTCCTCTTCACCCTTAAATCCATGGAATCGAACCAGGCACATTTGCGTTTACTATCACCAAATCCTACAAACTCCGTTGTCTCCACTCTCTAAACCAGTGCGAACACAATAGAAACTAAAGAAAAGCTGTTTAATTACCTTCTTAAAGTTTGAAATCGGTTGGAAATTTGGAAATCAAAGTTAGGGTTTTCTCTCAAGAAAATTGGCGGCGGCTGCGAAAGAAGAAAGAAGAGGAGAAGAATGAGGGTGAGGATCGATTTATATAGGCAAAGGGGCGACCGTTAGTCTCCCCCTTTTTGTCTTATTCGATCCGTGAAAATAGGCGGGCCGCGAACCAAAAGCCCACCACGTCTCGAAGAGAATCCCGTCTCGTTCCGTGAAGAGGCCCAAATGCTCACCAAAGGACGAGGCGAACGACTTGCTAACGGACCGTGACTCGCACATGCGATCCGAACCGATAAATGACCGACAGCAATGAAAATTCAGAAATGACCATAGAAAATTCAAAAATGCACCTGGTAGATTCGATGATGAAGACTCTGAAAGATCCCAGAAAAGAATTGTCCAATAAACAGGGAAACTATTAAAGATTTATCCGATATTTAAAGTGAGCAAAGAGACAACTTTCCGTAAATGATATGACCTTTCGAATAGACACTACCACTGATTTGCATCTCTTTATGAAAAGACGTTTCTATAGTTTCGAAGCATGTTCCATCATCGATAAAACAAACTTCGAGGGGCAAAATGTTGGCTAGCTTTTTGACCAAGCCACCGAGGTTCACTCACAAGAAGAAAGTATGAAACTGCGTTCCTAAAGTCCATGAATGATCGGATCGCACCAGAGGGTCGCCCCTCATGGATCGCCCCCCATCGGATCGCCCCCATTGCATCAGCGATCCGACTACTTCCGCACGACTCGATCCATACATACACTACTATCCAGCACAGACCGATCCGATCCCCCGATGCACAGCGAAGCCTCTGACCTGTTCAAGCACGAGCTAGTCTTCGGTGATCCGAGATGCACGGATCCAGCGACACGTGTCCCCAACAGTCACTTTGACCAATTCCTCCTCCTTGCTCGATCCGATATTTAAGGGGATCGCGACACCTATCCACAACGGCTAATTTGACTAATTCTTCATCAAGCTGCGATACGATCCGATATTCTCGGGATCTGTGCCACGTGTGACCGCGATCCGCTGACAAAATCAGCTATAAATAGCCCAGAGCTTGGCATTTTTCAGGATCTTTTGGCCGTATTGAGCACTGATTCCGCCATTACTGTCATACCACTATTTCTTGTCAGTTTTATTACGAGATTACTGAGGGAAATTACAATTGTAAAAGTGAGTTTGAGAGAAATCATTGATTGTACTATCATTCAAAGTATAATCGATAACGTATAAAGTGGACGTAGGCTCGTTAATGCCGAACCACTCCAAATTCTGTGTGTTTTCTAATTTTTCTTCATTCTCCAGTTATAATTCTTTACGAATCAGAACAATTTGGGTGTTGGGTCCAAATTTTGATCTAATAGTTTACTCCGGTAAGGCCGTCTAGGAAATATTCTTGCATTGTTTATTTTATCTTATTGCAGGTACAAATTCCTGGTCTTCTTGGATTTCTCTTGCCTTAATACGATCCCGTGTGATCTTCGGTTTTCTGGCCGTAATACGATCCGGCGTGATCGTCGCATTCTGGACTTGGATTTCTCAGATTATCCAGAACACATCTTCCTTCAACCAGCGAGATATGTTCTGGAGGCAAACATGTTGACACATTTTTTGGCAAAAGCTATCACACATGGAATTCCTGAATGATAACATGCCCAAGCCGTGGAAACAACGTCAAAAGACATTGAGATATTTGCTCAAAATCGCATCCTCAACATAAACAGGCCCAAAACTCCTATCGGACGACCTCTTTTGGGCCCAAAAACAGCGATTACGGAGCTGATCTTAGTTACTTTTGTAGATCTCTGAGTTAGCTTCAGTTTGAGCTTCGATTTGGCTCAATCGGACTTACGGTTTGAATGTTATGCCCATTTCCGTAAATGGGTGTAATCTAGCATCGAAGACTCAGAACCATTGCACCGGATCGCTCCCATCGGCTCGCCCACGATTGGATCGCCCCCTCGGATCGCACTCTTGCATCACGATCCGATCCGTACTGCCTCACCTTCAACGCTCGAGCACCACAACCGGATCGGCTCGCCCTATCTCCTCACGATCCGATCCCATGAACACGAACCGACCTTCAGACCTGCTGATACCCGCACTGTTTTGACCTGTTCTCAAGGCTGTTTATGCTCATACTTTCTTGGATCGCCTACCACATACCCCATCACCATCCCGTCAACCCAGAAGCTCTCCTACAGCTATAAATACACCATTCTAAGGCATTTTCAAGGACTTTTGGCCATTCTTCATCACTGCTTACACCATTACTAAGGTGCAAGGACTTTGCACTTTCCTACAGTCAAATTCTTCTCTTTTCTACACAATTGACATGTGGATTACGTGTATAAACCCTTGTAACCTCAATTAACACCTGGATTGTGTGCCTGCATGTAACTGATTCTTGTAATCTGTCAGTATAACAATAAGATTATAAAGTGGACGTAGGCTACATCTACAGCTGTACCACTATAAAAACCTCGTGTGTCTCCTCTTTATTTACTCTTTTCTGCATTCTGTGATCTGTGATCTGCATTTGGGTGTTAGACCCAATTTTTGATCTAACATTTTGGCGCGCCAGGAGGGGGGCACACGACAACTTCAACTTCTACTTGGATTTTTTGGCTATTGGATAAATGGCAATCAAAAGGAAGAAGACAGGAACTTCCGCACACACTGATGACGCTAATGCTGAAGACACAAGGAATGAGGCAAGCCAGAAAGATTCCTCTCATGAAGATCCTTCTACATACCTGACCAGAGACGAGATGGATGGAGTTCTCGCTGAATTGAGAGATCAGATGGCACGACAAGATGATCTCCTCCAGAATCAACAGGAAATGATTAACCAATTCTTTGCTCGGATGGAAGGCCGAGCAACGCTCAAGTCACTAGAAATGAAGCCATTGAAGCGGCTCGAGTATCACCTGGACTCGGGGGAAACCCCCCCGTTCAACAGCAGAATTCGTCTCGTGATACACCTCTGGACCGCGACCCGGATCGTGGTACACTACCAGGATCACTAGCCGATCCCAACAACTCGCTCCCGCCTATTCAACAACAGGCCGCAGCCTGTGACGGGGCTGTAGAACCCGATCGTTTCGCCCCCCAGGCTCACGAACTGGCATCCACGAGCCAGACTCACGCACCGCCTTCCACGATCCACGAACGAGTCTGGTCGCCCCCCTCGAACTGTGAACCGCGACCCGCGATCCGTACACAACAACTCACCAACAGCTTACATCCTCTCCTGCATTCAACGCTGGGGGCACTAGCTCTGATTTTGGTAGTTTGCAACAGCTTTTTGAAGGCAATCGACTCGCTGATCTGATTCAACGCCTCTCGAGAGGCCACACCTATCAGAATGACGTGGATGACGTCAATCAAAACCCATTCACTCAAGTAATCAGGAATTCCCACAATCCCCTGGATTTCAAACTCCCACAGCTGGAGCCATACAACGACAGGACAAATCCTACCGTGCATCTCATGCGCTACAAACGACATATGGAAGTTCAATCGGCATTGGAAAACGTCATGGCAAAGTGTTTTCCCCTCTTCCTGACTGACATAGCCGCTATGTGGATTCGGCAGCTAGAAACAGAATCGATCAGCAGTTGGAACATGTTGGTCGCACACTTCATTGAACAATTTCGGGTTCACATTGCACGACCCAAGAACGTCATGTCTCTCACCACAATCAAGCAGAGGCCCAGAGAAGCTCTGTGTTCATTCCTGGAAAGATTCAACGTTGCAGCAGCATCAGTTGATCGCCCTAAACCATCGATGGTACTGATGGCAGCAATATCCGGCGTTCTAGACAACTCGGAGTTCAAAAAATCTTTGTACAAAAATCCACCACGAAACCTCAGCGAATTCTACCTTAAAGCAGATAGATTCCTACGGGAAGAAGATGCAACTTTTGAGAAACGCACTCTCGATGTCAACAAGCTCGGAGATGGATAACCGCCCAATCCTGGAAAAGGCAATGACAAGGGTAAAGGAAAGACCCCTGCTACAAATGACAATAATGCTCCACCCCGGAAAGGGTCCAGATACGATAAATACACTGAATTGAACGACACACTGAGCAACATATACGTGGATACAGGAGGTGCTGCCTCATATCCAAGGCCTCCTAAGAGGGAGCCAACGCTAGCACAACGCAACTCCGGAAGACATTGCATATTTCATGACATGGATGGTCATAACACCGATGACTGCAGACATTTGCGAAACCTTATCGAGGATCGTGTCAGGCGACGAGAACTACCCGAGTACGTCATTCAACCAACAGCACCCACACCTGCGCTACCACCACCGACTCCCCGGAGGGGGAACTATCGCCGATCGAGCAATCGCGGGCTTATCATTAACTGAACCCACTCAGCGGATCTCTTCAGTTTGCTGGACTCTGGTCCATAGTTCATGTTTTTAGGGTTTTAGGCGACCACTCGCCATCCTTTGTTTTCCCTGCATGTAATAAGGGCCGTCACATCATCCCACATGCGCAGAACCGAATTGTGGTCTCCAGTCGTGTCGGGCAAACGACCGCTGCATTTTCATGAATTAGTAATAAGCATTGAGCTCCGGCTCCCAACTGGATCCGTCCAGCACAAACATGAGCTCCGACTCCCAACTGGATCCGTCCAGCACAAACATGAGCTCCGACTCCCAACTGGATCCGTCGAGTATAAATAAATTCTCATGTGCTTTTCCTTGGTCGTCTTAATCCGGTAAGGCCGTCTTGGAACCACATGTGCTTTTCCTTGGTCGTCTTACTCCGGTAAAGCCGTCTTGGAACTTTCATGTCATTTCCTTCGTCGTCTTACTCCGATAAGGCCGTCTTGGAACCCCTCTAACATCTCCTCGGATGGTTTACTCCGGTAAGGCCATCTAGGAAATATTCTTGCATTGTTTGTTTTATCTTATTGCAGGTTCAAATTCCTGGTCTTCTTGGATTTCTCTGGCCTTAATATGATCCCGTGTGATCGTCGGATTTCTGGCCTTAATACGATTCGGCGTGATCGTCGCATTCTGGACTTGGATTTCTCAGATTGTCCAAAACACATCTTCCTTCAACCAGCAAGTTATGTTCTGGGGGGCAAACATGTTGACACATTTTTTCGCAAAAGCTGTCACACATGGAATTCCTGAATGATAACATGCCCAAACGGTGGAAAAAACGTCAGAAGACATTGAGAGATTTGGTCAAAATTGCATCCTCAACATAAACAGGCCCGAACCTCTTATCAGATGACCTCTTTTGGGCCTGAAAACAGTGATTACGTAGCTAAGCTTTGTAACTTTTGTAGATCTCTGAGTTAGCTTCAGTTTGAGCATCGGTTTGGCTCAATCGGACTTACGGTTTGAAAGTTATGCCCATTTCCGTGAATGGGTGAAATGTAGCATCGAAGACTCAAAACCATCGCACCGGATCGCTCCCATCGGCTCGCCTACGATTGGATCGCCCCCTCGGATCGCACTCCTGCATCACGATCTGATCCGTACTGCGTCACCTTCAGCGCCCGAGAACCACGACCGGATCGGCTCGCCCTATTTCCTCACGATCCGATCCCATGAACACAAACCGACCTTCAGACCTGCTGATACGCGCACTGTTTTGACCTGTTCTCAAGGCTGTTTATGCTCCTACTTTCTTGGATCGCCTGCCACGCACCCCTTCACGATCCGGTCAACCCAGAAGCTCTCCTACAACGATAAATACACCATTCGATGGCATTTTCAAGGACTTTTGGCCATTCTTCTTCACTGCTTCCACCATTACTGAGGTGCAAGGACTTTGCACTTATCTACAGTCAAATTCTTCTCTTTTCTACACAATTAACATGTGGATAACGTGTTTAAACCCTTGTAATCTCAAATAACACACGGATTGTGTGTCTGCATGTAACTGATTCTTGTAATCTGTCAATATAACAATAAGATTATAAAGTGGACGTAGGCTACATCTACAGCCGTACCACTATAAAAACCTCTTGTGTCTCCTCTTTATTTACTCTTTTCTGTATTCTGTGATCTATGATCTGCATTTGGGTGTTAGGCCCAATTTTTGATCTAACATTTTGGCGCGCCAGGAAGAGAGCACACGACAACTTCAACTTCTGCATGGATTTTTTGGCTATTGGATAAATGGCAATCAAAAGGAAGAAGACAGGAACTTCCGCACACGCTGATGATGCTGGCGCTGAAGACACAAGGAACGAGGCAAGCCAGGAAGCATCCTCTCATGAAGATCCTTCTGCATATCTGACCAGAGACGAGATGGATGGCGTTCTCGCTGAATTGAGAGATCAGATGGCGCAACAAGATGATCTCCTCCAGAAACAACAGAAAATGATTAACCAATTCTTCACTCGGATGGATGGAAGGCCGAGCAACGCTCAAGTCACTGGAAACGAAGCCATTGAAGCGGATCGAGTATCACCCGGACTCGGGGGCAACCCCCCCGTTCAACAGCAGAACTCGTCTCGTGATACACCTCTAGACCACGGCCTGGATCGTGGTACACTACCAGGCTCACGAGCCGATCCAAACAACTCGCTCTCGCCTGTTCAACAACAGGCCACGGCTCTTGACGGGGCTCTAGAACCTGATCGTTTCGCCCCTCAGGCTCACCAACCAGCATCCACGAGACAGACTCACGCACTGCCTTCCACGATCCACGACCGAGTCGGGTCGCCCCCCTCGAACCGTGAACCGCGACCCGCGATCCGCACACAGCAGCTCACCAACAGCTTCAATCCTCTCCTGCATTCAACGCTGGGGACACCAGCTCTGATTTTGGTAGTTTGCAACAGCTTTTTCAAGGCAATCCACTCGCTGATCTGAATCAACGCCTCTCGAGAGGCTACACCTATCAGAATGACGTGGATGACTTCAATCACAACCCATTCACTCAGGAAATCAGGAATTCCCGCAATCCCCCGGATTTTAAACTCCCACAGCTGGAGCCATACAACTGCAGGACAGATCCTACCTTGCATCTCATGCGCTACAAACGACATATGGAAGTTCAATCGGCGTCGGAAAACGTCATGGCAAAGTGTTTTCCCCTCTTCTGACTGACATAACCGCTATGTGGATTCGGCAGCTGGAAACAGAATCGATCAGCAGTTGGAACATGTTGGTCGCACGCTTCATTGAACAATTTCGGGTTCACATTGCACGAACCAAGAACATCATGTCTCTCACCATAATCAAGCAGAGGCCCAGAGAAGCTCTGCGTTCATTCCTGGAAAGATTCAACGTTGCAGCAGCATCAGTTGATCGCCCTGAACCATCGATGGTACTGATGGCAGCAGTATCCGGCGTTCTAGATAACTCGGAGTTCAAAAAATCTTTGTACAAAGATCCACTGCGAAACCTCAGTGAATTCTACCTTGAAGAAGATAGATTCCTATGGGAAGAAGATGCAACTTCTGAGAAACGCACTCTCGATGTCAACATTCTCGGAGATGGAGAACCGCCCAATCCTGGAAAAGGCAATGGCAAGGGTAAAGGAAAGACCCCTGCTACAAATGATCGTAATACTCCACCCCGGAGAGGGTCCAGATACGACAAATACACTGAATTGAACGACACTCTGAGCAACATATACGTGGATACAGGAGGTGCCGCCTCATATCCAAGGCCTCCCAAGAGGGAGCCAACGCAAGCACAACGCAACTCCGGAAGACATTGCATATTTCATGACATGGACGGTCATAACACCGATGACTGCAGACATATGCGAGAACTTATCGAGGATCGGGTCAGGCGAGGAGAAATACCCGAGTACGTCATTCAACCAACAGCGCCCACACCTGCGCTACCACCACCGACTCCCCGGAGAGGGAACGATCCCGGATCGAGAAATCGCGGGATTATCATTAACTGAACCCACTCAGCGGATCACTTCAGTTTGCTGGAGTCCGGTGCATAGTTCATGTTTTTAGGTTTTTAGGCGACCTCTCGCCCTCATTTGTTTTCCCTGCATGTAACAAGAGCTGTCACATCAGCGCACACGCGCGGAACCGAATAATGCTTTTCCTTGGTCGTCTTACTTCGGTAAAGCCGTCTTGGAACTTTCATGTCATTTCCTTCGTCGTCTTACTCCGATAAGACCGTCTTGGAACCCCTCTAACATCTCCTCGGATGGTTTACTCCGCTAAGGCCATCTAGGAAATATTCTTGCATTGTTTGTTTTATCTTATTGCAGGTACAAATTCCTGGTCTTCTTGAATTTATCTGGCCTTAATATGATCCCGTGTGATCGTCGGTTTTCTGGCCTTAATACGATCCGGCGTGATCGTCGCATTCTGGACTTGGATTTCTCAGATTATCCAAAACACATCTTCCTTCAACCAGCAAGATATGTTCTGTGGGGCAAACATGTTGACACATTTTTTCGCAAAAGCTGTCACACATGGAATTCCTGAATTATAACATGCCCAAGCGGTGGAAAAAATGTCCGAAGACATTGAGAGATTTGGTTAAAATCGCATCCTCAACATAAACAGGCCCGAAACTCTTATCAGACGACCTCTTTCGGGCCTAAAAACAGTGATTACATAGCTAACTTTGTAACTTTTGTAGATCTCTGAGTTAACTTCAGTTTGAGCTTCAGTTTGGCTCAATCGGACTTATGGTTTGAAAGTTATGCCCATTTCCGTTAATGGGTGTAATCTAGCATCGAAGACTCAGAATTATCGCACCGGATCGCTCCCATCGGCTCGCCCACGATTGGATCGCCCCCTCGGATCGCACTCCTACATCACGATCTGATCCGTACTGCGTCACCTTCAGCGCCCGAGCACCACGACCGGATTTGCTCGCCCTGTCTCCTCACGATCCGATCCCATGAAGACGAACCGACCTTCAGACCTACTGATATGCGCACTGTTTTGACCTATTCTCAAGGCTATTTATGCTCCTACTTTCTTGGATCGCCTGCCACATACCCCATCATGATCCGGTCAACCCAGAAGCTCTCCTACAGCTATAAATACACCATTCGAAGGCATTTTCAAGGACTTTTGGCCATTCTTTTTCACTGCTTCCACCATTACTGAGGTGCAAGGACTTTGCACTTTCCTACAGTCAAATTCTTCTCTTTTATACACAATTAACACGTGGATCACGTGTATAAACCCTTGTAATCTCAATTAACACACGGATTGTGTGCCTGCATGTAACTGATTCTTGTAATCTGTCAGTATAACAATAAGACTATATACTGGACGTAGGCTACATCTACAGCCGTACCACTATAAAAACCTCGTGTGTACCCTCTTTATTTACTCTTTTCTGCATTCTGTGATCTGTGATCTGCATTTGGGAGTTAGGCCCAATTTTTGATCTAACATTTTGGCGTGCCAGGAAGGGGGCACACGACAACTTCAACTTCTGCTTGGATATTTTGGCTATTGGATAAATGGCAATCAAAAGGAAGAAGACAGGAACTTCCGCACACGCTGATGATGCTGACGCTGAAGACACAAGGAACGAGGCAAGCCAGGAAGCTTCCTCTCATGAAGATCCTTCTGCATACCTGACCAGAGACGAGATGGATGGCGTTCTCGCTGAATTGAGAGATCAGATGGCATGACAAGATGATTTCCTCCAAAACCAACAGGAAATGATTAACTAATTCTTCGCTCGGATGGATGGACGGCCGAGCAATGCTCAAGTCACTGGATATGAAGCCATTGAAGCAGCTCGAGTATCACCCGGACTCGGGGGCAACCCCCCCGTTCAACAGCAGAACTCATCTCATGATACACCTCTGGACCGCGACCCGGATCATGGTACACTTGCAGGATCACGAGCCGATCCCAACAACTCGCTCCCACTTGTTAAAAAACAGGCCACGGCTCGTGACGGGTCTCTTGAACCCGATCGTTTCGCCCCTCAGGCTCACGAACCGGAATCTACGAGCCAGACTCACGCACCGCCTTCCACGATCCACGACCGAGTCGGGTCGCCCCCTCGAACCGTGAACCGCGACCTGCGATCCGCACACAGCAGCTCACCAACAGCTTCCATCCTCTCCTGCATACAACACTGGGGGGCACCAGCTCTGATTTTGGTAGTTTGCAACAGCTTTTTGAAGGCAATCGACTCGCTGATCTGATTCAACGCCTCTCGAGAGGACACACCTATCAGAATGACGTGGATGACGTCAATCACAACCCATTCACTTAGGAAATCAGGAATTCCCGCAATCCCCCAGATTTCAAACTCCCACAGCTGGAGCCATACAACGGCAGGACAGATCCTACCGTGCATCTCATGCGCTACAAACGACATATGGAAGTTCAATCGGCATCGGAAAACGTTATGGCAAAGTGTTTTCCCCTCTTCCTGACTGACATAGCCGCTATGTGGATTCGGCAGCTGGAAAAAGAATCGATCAGCAGTTGGAACATGTTGGTCGCACGCTTCATTGAACAATTTCGGGTTCACATTGCATGATCCAAGAATGTCATGTCTCTCACCACAATCAAGCAGAGGCCCAGAGAAGTTCTCCGTTCATTCCTGGAAAGATTCAACGTTGCAGCAGCATCAGTTGATCGCCCTGAACCGTCGATGGTACTGATGGCAGTAGTATCCGGCGTTCTAGATAACTCGAAGTTCAAAAAAATCTTTGAACAAAGATCCACCGCGAAACCTCGGCGAATTCTACCTTGAAGAAGATAGATTCCTACGGGAAGAAGATGCAACTTCTGAGAAACGCACTCTCGATGTCATCATGCTCGGAGATGGAGAACCGCCCAATCCTGGAAAAGGCAATGACAAGGGTAAAGGAAAGACCCCAGCTACAAATGATCGTAATGCTCCACCCCGGAGAGGGTCTAGATATGTCAAATACACTGAATTGAACGACACTCTGAGCAACATATATGTGGATACAGGAGGTGCCGCCTCATATCCAAGGCCTCCCAAGAGGGAGTCAATGCTAACACAACGCAACTTTGGAATACATTGCATTTTTCATGACATGGACGGTCATAACACCGATGACTGCAGACATTTGCGAGAACTTATCGAGGATCGGGTCAGGCGAGGAGAACTACCCGAGTACGTCATTCAACCAACAACGCCCACTCCTGCGCTACCACCACCGACTCCCCAGAGAGGGAACGATCCCGGATCGAGCAATCGCGGGCTTATCATTAACTGAACCCACTCAGCGGATCTCTTCAGTTTGCTGGACTCCGGTCCATAGTTCATGTTTTTATGTTTTTAGGCGACCTCTCGCCCTCCTTTGTTTTGCCTGCATGTAATTAGAGCTGTCACATCAGCCCACACGCGCGGAACCGAATTGTGGTCTCCAGTCGTGTCCGGCAAACGACCGCAGCATTTTCATGAATTCGTAATAAGCACTGAGCTCCGGCTCCCAACTGGATCCGTACAACACAAACATGAGCTCCGGCTCCCAACTGGATCCGTCCAGTATAAATAAATTCTCATGTGCTTTTCCTTGGTCGTATTACTCCAGTAAGGCCGTCTTGGAATCTCATGTGCTTTTCCTTGGTCGTCTTACTCCGGTAAGGCCGTCTTGGAACTTTAATGGCATTTCCTTGGTCGTCTTACTCCGATAAGGCCGTCTTGGAAACCCTCTAACATCTCCTCTGATGGTTTACTCCGGTAAGGCCGTCTAGGAAATATTCTTGCATTATTTATTTTATCTTATTACAGGTACAAATTATTGATCTTCTTGGATTTCTCTGGCCTTAATACGATCCCGTGTGATCGTCAGTTTTCTGGCCTTAATACGATCCGGCGTGATCGTCGCATTCTGAACTTGGGTTTCTCAGATTATCCAGAACACATCTTCCTTTAGCCAGCAAGATATGTTCTACGGGGCAAACATGTTGACACATTTTTTGGCAAAAGCTGTCACACATGGAATTCCTGAATGATAACATGCCCAAGCGGTGGAAACAACGTCAGAAGACATTGATAGATTTGGTCAAAGTCGCATCCTCAACATAAACAGGCCCAAAACTCCTATCAAACGACCTCTTTTGGGCCCGAAAACCGCGATTACGGAGCTGAGCTCAAAAACTTTTGTAGATCTCTGAGTTAGCTTCAGTTTGAGCTTCGGTTTGGCTCAATCGGACTTACGGTTTAAAAGTTATGCCCATTTCCGTGAATGGGTGTAATCTAGCATCGAAGACTCATAACCACCGCACCGGATAGCTCCCATCGGCTCGCCCACGATTGGATCGCCCCCTCGGATCGCACTCCTGCATCATGATCCAATCCGTACTGCGTCACCTTCAGCGCCCGAGCACCATGACCGGATCGGGTCGCCCTGTCTCCTCATGATTCGATCCCATGAAGACGAACCGACCTTCAGACCTGCTGATACGCGCATTGTTTTGACCTATTCTCAAGGCTATTTCTGCTCCTACTTTCTTGGATCGCCTGCCACGTACCCCATCACGATCCGGTCAACACAGAAGCTCTCCTACAGCTATAAATACACCATTCGAAGGCATTTTCAAGGACTTTTGGCCATTCTTCTTCACTGCTTCCACCGTTACTGAGGTGCAAGGACTTTGCACTTTCCTACAGTCAAATTCTTCTCTTTTCTACAAAATTAACACGTGGATTACGTGTATAAACCCGTGTAATCTCAATTAACACACGGATTGTGTGCCTGCATGTAACTGATTGTTGTAATCTGTCAGTATAACAATAAGATTATATAGTGGACGTAGGCTACATCTACAGTCGTACCACTATAAAAACCTCGTGTGTCTCCTCTTTATTTACTCTTTTCTGCATTCTGTGATCTGTGATCTGCATTTGGGTGTTAGGCCCAATTTTTTATCTAACATTTTGGCCCGCCAGGAAGGGGGCACACGACAACTTCTACTTGGATATTTTGGCTATTGGATAAATGGCAATCAAAAGGAAGAAGACAGGAACTTCCGCACACGCTGATGATGATGACGCTGAAGACACAAGGAACGAGGCAAGCCAGGAAGCTTCCTCTCATGAAGATCCTTCTGCATACCTGACCAGAGACGAGATGGATGACGTTCTCGCTGAATTGAGAGATCAGATATCACGACAAGATGATTTCCTCCAGAAACAACAGGAAATGATTAACCAATTCTTCGCTCGGATGGATGGACGGCCGAGCATTGCTCAAGTCACTGGAAACGAAGCCATTGAAGAACTCGAGTATCACACGGACTCGCGGGCAACCCCCCCGTTCAACAGCAGAACTCGTCTCATGATACACCTCTGGACCGCGACCCGGATCATGGTACACTACAAGGCTCTCGAGCCGATCCCAACAACTCGCTCCCGCCTGTTAAAAAACAGGCCACGGCTCGTGACGGGGCTCTAGAACCCGATCGTTTCGCCCCTCAGGCTCACGAACCGGCATTTACGAGACAGACTCACGCACCACCTTCCACGATCGACGACCGAGTCGGGTCGCCCCCCTCGAACCATGAACCACGACCCGCGATCCGCTCACAGCAGCTCACCAACAGCTTCCATCCTCTCCTGCATTCAACGCTGGGGGTACCAGCTCTGATTTTGGTAGTTTGCAACAGATTTTCCAAGGCAATCCACTCGCTGAACTGATTCAACGCCTCTCGAGAGGCCATACCTATCAGAATGATGTGGATGACGTCAATCACAACCCATTCACTCAGGAAATCAGAAATTCCCGCAATCCCCCAGATTTCAAACTCCCACAGCTGGAGCCATACAACGGCAGGACAGATCCTACCGTGCATCTCATGCGCTACAAACGACATATGGAAGTTCAATCGGCATCGAAAAACATCATGGCAAAGTGTTTTCCCCTCTTCCGGACTGACATAGCCGCTATGTGGATTCGGCAGCTGGAAACAAAATCGATCAGCAGTTGGAACATGTTGGTCGCACGCTTCATTGAACAATTTCGGGTTCACATTGCATGACCCAAGAATGTCATGTCTCTCACCACAATCAAGCAGAGGCCCAGAGAAGCTCTCCATTCATTCCTGGAAAGATTCAACGTTGCAGCAGCATCAGTTGATCGCCCTGAACCATCGATGGTACTAATGGCAGTAGTATCCGGTGTTCTAGATAACTCGGAGTTCAAAAAATCTTTGAACAAAGATCCACCGCGAAACCTCGGCGAATTCTACCTTGAAGCAGATAGATTCCTACGGGAAGAAGATGCAACTTCTGAGAAACGCACTCTCGATGTCATCATGCTCGGAGATGGAGAACCGCCCAATCCTGGAAAAGGCAATGACAAGGGTAAAGGAAAGAACCCTGCTATAAATGATCGTAATGCTCCACCCCGGAGAGGGTCCAGATACGACAAATACACTGAATTGAACGATAGTCCGATCAACATATACATGGATACAGGAGGTGCCGCCTCATATCCATGGCCTCCTAAGAGGGAGCCAACGCTAGCACAACGCAACTCCGGAAGACATTGCATATTTCATGACATGGACGGTCATAACACCGATGACTGCAGACATTTGCGAGAACTTATCGAGGATCTGGTCAGGCGAGGAGAACTACCCGAGTGCGTCATTCAACCAACAGTGCCCACACCTGCGCTACCACCACCGACTCCACGGAGAGGGAACGATCCTGGATCGAGCAATCGCGGGCTTATCATTAACTGAACCCACTCAGCGGATCTCTTCAGTTTTCTGGACTCCGGTCCATAGTTCATGTTTTTAGGTTTTTAGGCGACCTCTCACCCTCCTTTGTATTCCCTGCATGTAATAAGAGCCATCACATCAGCCCACACGCGCGGAACCGAATTGCGGTCTCCAGTCATGTCCGGCAAACGACCGCTGCATTTTCATGAATTTGTAATAAGCATTGAGTTCCGGCTCCCAACTGGATCCGTCCAGCACAAACATGAGCTCCGGCTCCCAACTGGATCCGTCCAGTATAAATAAATTCTCATGTGCGTTTCCTTGGTCGTCTTAATCCGGTAAGGCCGTCTTGGAACCTCATGTGCTTTTCCTTGGTCGTCTTACTCCGGTAAGGCCGTCTTGGAACTTTCATGGCATTTCCTTGGTCGTCTTACTCCGATAGGGCCGTCTTGGAACCCCTCTAACATCTCCTCGGATGGTTTACTCCGGTAAGGCCATCTAGGAAATATTCTTGCATTGTTTGTTTTATCTTATTGCAGGTACAATATCCTGGTCTTCTTGGATTTCTCTGGCCTTAATACGATCCCGTGTGATCGTCTGTTTTCTGGCTTTAATAAGATCCGGCGTGATCGTCGCATTCTGGACTTGGATTTATCAGATTATCCAGAACACATCTTCCTTCAACCAGCAAGATATGTTCTGGGGGGCAAACATGTTGACACATTTTTTGGCAAAAGCTATCACACATGGAATTCCTGAATGATAACATGCCCAAGCGGTGGAAAGAACGTCAGAAGACATTCGGAGATTTGGTCAAAATCGCATCCTCAACATAAACAGGCCCGAAACTCCTATCAGACGACCTATTTTGTGCCCGAAAACAGCGATTACGAAGCTAAACTTAGTAACTTTTGTAGATCTCCGAGTTAGCTTCAGTTTGAGCTTCGGTTTGGCTCAATCGGACTTACGGTTTGAAAGTTATGCCCATTTCCGTGAATGGATGTAATCTAGCATCGAAGACTCAGAACCATCGCACCAGATCGCTCCCATCGGCTCACCCACGTTTGGGTCGCCCCCTCGGATCGCACTCCTGCATCACGATCCGATCCGTACTGCGTCACCTTCAGCGCCCGAGCACCACGACCGGATCGGCTCGCCCTGTCTCCTCACGAACCGACCTTCAGACCTGCTGATACGCGCACTGTTTTGACCTGTTCTCAAGGCTATTTATGCTCCTACTTTCTTGGATCGCCTGCCACGTACCCCATCACGATCCGGTCAACCCAGAAGCTCTCCTACAGCTATAAATACACCATTCGAAGGCATTTTCATGGACTTTTGGTCATTCTTCTTCACTGCTTCCACCATTACTGAGGTGCAAGGACTTTGCACTTTCCTACAGTCAAATTCTTCTCTTTTCTACACAATTAACACGTGGATTACGTGTATAAACCCTTGTAATCTCAATTAACACACGGATTGTGTGCCTGTATATAACTGATTCTTGTAATCTGTCAGTATAACAATAAGATTATAAAGTGGACTTAGGCTACATCTACAGCCGTACCACTATAAAAACCTCGTGTGACTCCTCTTTATTTACTCTTTTCTGCATTCTGTGATTTGCATTTGGGTGTTAGGCCCAATTTTTGATCTAACATTTTGGTGTGCCAGGAAGGGGGCACACGACAACTTCCACTTCTGCTTGGATTTTTGGCTATTGGATAAATGGCAATCAAAAGGAAGAAGACAGGAACTTCCGCACACGCTGATGATGCTGACGCTGAAGACACAAGGAACGAGGCAAGCTAGGAAGCTTCCTCTCATGAAGATCCTTCTGCATACCTGACCAGAGACGAGATGGATGGCGTCCTCGCTGAATTGAGAGATCAGATGGCACGATAAGATGATCTCCTCCAGAAATAATAGGAAATGATTAACCAATTCTTCGCTCGGATGGATGGAAGGACGAGCAACGCTCAAGTCACTGGAAACGAAGCCATTGAAGCGGCTTGAGTATCACCCGGACTCGGAGGCAACACCCCCGTTCTACAGCAGAACTCGTCTCGTGATACTCCTCTGGACCGCGGCCCGGATCGTGGTACACTACCAGGCTCACGAGTCGATCCCAACAACTCGCTCCCGCCTGTTCAACAATAGGCCACGACTCGTGACGAGGCTCTAGAACCCGATCGTTTCGCCCCCCAGGCACACGAACTGGCATCCACGAGCCAGACTCACGCACCGCCTTCCAAGATCCGCGACCGAGTCGGGTCGCCTCCTCGAACCGTGAACCGCGACCCGCGATCCGCACACATCAGCTCACCAACAACTTCCATCCTCTCCTGCATTCAACGCTGGGGGCACCAGCTCTGATTTTGGTAGTTTGCAACAACTTTTTGAAGGCAGTCGACTCACTGATCTGATTCAACGCCTCTCGAGAGGCCACACCTATCAGAATGACTTGGACGACGTCAATCACAACCCATTCACTCAGGAAATCTGGAATTCCCGCAGTCCCCCGGATTTCAAACTCCCACAGCTGGAGATATTCAACGGCAGGACAGATCCTAGCATGCGTCTCATGCGCTACAAACGACACATGGAAGTTCAATCTACGTCGGAAAACGTCATGGCAAAGTGTTTTACCCCTCTTCCGGACTAACATAGCCGCTATGTGGATTCGGCAGTTGGAAACAGAATCGATCAGCAGTTGGAACATGTTGGTCGCACGCTTAATTGAACAATTTCAGGTTCACATTGCACGACCCAAGAAAGTCATGTCTCTCACCACAATCAAGCAAAGGCCCAGAGAAGCTCTGTGTTCATTCCTGGACAACGTTGCAGCAGCATTAGTTGATCGCCCTGAACCGTCGATGGTACAGATGGCAGCAGCATCCGGCGTTCTAGATAACTCGAAGTTCAAAAAATCTTTATACAAAGATCCACTGCGAAACCTCAGCAAATTCTACCTTGAAGCCGATAGATTCCTGCAGGAAGAAGATGCAACTTCTGAGAAACGCACTCTCAATGTCAAAGTGCTCAGAGATGGAGAACCGCCCAAACCTGGAAAAGGCAATGACAAGGGTAAAGGAAAGACCCCTGCTACAAATGAACGTAATGCTCCACCCCGGAGAGGGTCCAGATACGACAAATACACTGAATTGAACGACACTCTGAGCAATGTATACGTGGATACAGGAGGTGCCGCCTCATATCCAAGGCCTCCCAGGAGGGAGCCAACATTAGCGCAATGCAACTCCGGAAGATATTGCATATTTCATGACATGGACGGTCATAACACCGATGACTGCAGACATTTGCGAGAACTTATCGAGGATCGGGTGAGCCGAGGAGAACTACTCGAGTACGTCATTCAACCAACACGCCCACACCTGCGCTACCACTACCAACTCCCCGATCGCGGGCATATCATTAACTGAACCCACTCAGCGGATCTCTTCAGTTTGCTGACTCCGGTCCATAGTTCATGTTTTTAGGTTTTTAAGTGACCTCTCTCCGTCCTTTGTTTTCCCTGCATGTAATAAGAGCCGTCACATCAGCCCACATGCGCGGAACCGAATTGTGGTCTCCAGTCGTGTTCTGCAAAAGACGGCTGCATTTTCATGAATTAATAATAAGCATTGAGCTCCGGCTCCCAACTGGATCCATCCAACACAAACATGAGCTCCGGCTCCCAACTGGATCCGTCCAGTATAAATAAATTCTCATGTGCTTTTCCTTGGTTGTCTTACTTCGGCAAGGCCGTCTTGGAATCTCATGTTCTTTTCCTTGGTCGTCTTACTCCGGTAAGGCCGTTTTTGAACTTTCATGGCATTTCCTTGGTCGTCTTACTCCGATAAGGCCGTGTTGGAACCCCTCTAACATCTCCTCGGATGGTTTACTCCAGTAAGGCAGTCTAGGAAATATTCTTGCATTGTTTGTTTTATCTTATTGCAGGTACAATTTCCTGGTCTTCTTGGATTTCTCTGGCCTTAATACTATCCCGTGTGATCGTCGGTTTTCTGGCCTTAATACGATCCGACGTGATCGTCGCATTCTGGACTTGGATTTCTCAGATTACCCAGAACACATCTTCCTTCAACCAGCAAGATATGTTCTGGGGCACAAATATGTTGACACATTTTTTGGCAAAAGCTATCACACATGGAATTCCTGAATGATAACATACCCAAGCGGTGGAATGAACCCCAGAAGACATTGAGAGATTTAGTCAAAATCGCATCCTCAACATAAACAGGCCCGAAACTCCTATCAAACGACCTCTTTTGGGACCGAAAACTGCGATTACAAAGCTAATCTCAATAACTTTTGTAGATCTCTGAGTTAGCTTCAGTTTGAGCTTCGGTTTGGCTCAATCGGACTTACGGTTTGAAAGTTATGCCCATTTCCATGAATGGGTGTAATCTAGTATCGAAGACTCAGAACCATCGCACCGGATCACTCCCATCGGCTCGCCCATGATTGGATCGCCCGCTAGGATCGCACTCCTGCATCACGATCCGATTCGTACTGTGTCACCTTCAGCGCCCGAGCACCATGACCGGATCGGCTCGCCCTGTCTCCTCACGATCAGATCCCACGAACACGAACCGACCTTCAAACCTGCTGATACGCACACTATTTTGACCTGTTCTCAAGGCTATTTATGCTCCTGCTTTCTTGGATCGCCTGCCACGTACCCCATTACGATCCGGTCAACCCAGAAGCTTTCCTACAGCTATAAATACACCATTCGAAGGCATTTTCAAGGTCTTTTGGACATTCTTCTTCACTGCTTCCACCATTACCGAGGTGCAAGGACTTTGCACTTTCCTACAGTCAAATTCTTCTCTTTTCTACACAATTAACACGTGGATTACGTGTATAAACCCTTGTAATCTCAATTAACACACGGATTGTGTGCCTGTATGTAACTGATTCTTGTAATCTGTCAGTATAACAATAAGATTATAAAGTGGACGTAGGCTACATCTACAGTCGTACCACTATAAAAACCTCGTGTGTCTCCTCTTTATTTACTCTTTTCTGCACTCTGTGATCTGTGATCTGCATTTGGGTGTAAGGCCCAATTTTTGATCTAACATTTTGGCGCGCCAAGAAGAGGGCACGCGACAACTTCAACTTCTGCTTGGATTTTTTGGCAATTGGATAAATGGCAATCAAAAGGAAGAAGACAAAAACTTCCGCACACGCTGATGATGATGACGCTGAAGACACAAGGAACGAGGCAAGCCCGGAAGCTTCCTCTCATGAAGATCCTTCTGTATACCTGACCAGAGACGAGATGGACGGTGTTTTTGCTGAATTGAGAGATCAGATGGCATGACAAGATGATCTCCTCCAAAACAAAAGGAAATGTTTAACAAATTCTTCGCTCGGATGGTTGAAAGGCCGAGCAACGCTTACGTCACTGGAAACGAAACCATTGAAGCGGCTCGAGTATCACCCGAACTCGGGGGCAACCCCCCGTTCAACATCAGAACTCGTCTCGTGATACACCTCTGGACCGCGACCCGGATCGTGGTACACTACCAGGCTCACGAGCCGATCCCAACAACTCGCACCTGCCTGTTCAACAACAGGCCACGGCTCGTGACGTGGCTCTAGAACCTGATGGTTTCGCACCCTAGGCTCACGAACCGGCATCAACGAGCCAGACTCACGCACCGCCTTCCACGATCCACGACCGAGTCGGGTCGCCCACTCGAACCGTGAATCGCGACCCGCGATCTGCTTACAGCAGCTCACAAACAGCTTCCATCCTCTCCAGCATTCAACGCTAGGGGCACCAGCTCTGATTTTGGTAGTTTGCAACAGTTTTTTGAGGGAAATCGACTCGCTGATCTGATTCAACGCTTCTCGAGAGGCCACACATATCAGAATGACATGGATGACGCCAATCACAACCCATTCACTCAGGAAATCTGGAATTCCCGCAATCCCCCGGATTTCAAACTCCCACAGCTGGAGCCATACAACGACAGGACAGATCCAACCATGCATCTCATGCGCTACAAACAACATATGGAAGTTCAATTTGCATCGGAAAACGTCATGGCAAAGTGTTATCCCCTATTCGTGACTGACATAGCCGCTATGTAGATTCGGCAGCTAGAAACAGAATCGATCAGCAGTTGGAACATGTTGGTCGCACGCTTCATTGAACAATTTCGGGTTCACATTGCACGACCCAAGAACGTCATGTCCCTCACCTCAATCAAGCAGAGGCCCAGAGAAGCTCTGCGTTCATTCCTGGAAAGATTCAATGTTGCAGCAGCATCAGTTGATCGCCCTGAACCGTCGATGGTACTGATGGCAGCAGTATCCAGCATTCTAGATAACTAATAGTTCAAAAAATCTTTATACAAAGATACACTGCGAAACCTCAGCGAATTCTACCTTGAAGCAGATAGATTCCTACGGGAAGAAGATGCAACTTCTGAGAAACGCACTCTCGATGTCAACTTGCTCGGAGATGGAGAACCGCCCAATCCTGGAAAAGGCAATGACAAGGGTAAAGGAAAGGCCCCTGCTACAAATGATCGTAATGCTCCACCCCGGAGAGGGCCCAGATACGACAAATACACTTAATTGAATGACACTCTGAGCAACATATACGTGGATACAGGAGGTGCCGCCACATATCCCAGGCCTCCCAAGAGGGAGCCACGCTAGCACAACGCAACTGCAGAAGACATTGCATATTTCATGACATGGACGGTCATAACACTGATGACTGCAGACATTTGCGAGAACTTATCGAGGATCGGCTCAGGCGAGGAGAACTACCCGAGTACGTCATTCAACCAACAGCACCCACACCTGCGCTACCACCACTGACTCTCCGGAGAGGGAACGATCCCGGATCGAGTAATCGCGTGCTTATCATTAACTGAAACCCTCACCGGATCTCTTAAGTTTGCTGGACTCCGGTCCATAGTTCATGTTTTTAGGTTTTTAGGCGACCTCTCGCCCTCCTTTGTTTTCCCTGCATGTAATAAGAGCCGTCACATCAGCCCACACGGGCGGAACCAAATTGTGGTCTCCAGTCGTGTCCGGCAAACGACTGCTGCATTTTCATGAATTAGTAATAAGCATTGAGCTCCGGCTACCAACTGGATCCGTCCAGCACAAACATAAGCTCCGGCTCCCAACAGGATCCTTCCCGTATAAATAAATTCTCAAGTGCTTTTCCTTGGTCATCCTATTCCATTAAGGCCATCTTGGAACCTCATGTGCTTTTCCTTGGTCGTCTTACTCCGGTAAAGTCGTCTTGGAACTTTCAGGGCATTTCCTTGGTCGTCTTACTCCGATAAGGCCGACTTGGAACCCCTCTAACATCTACTCGGATGGTTTACTCCGGTAAGGCCGTCTAGGAAATATTCGTGCATTGTTTGTTTTATCTTATTGCAGTTTTAAATTCCTGGTCTTCTTGGATTTCTCTGGCCTTAATACGATCCCGTGTGATCGTCGATTTTCTGGCCTTAATACGATCCGGCGTGATCGTCGCATTCTGGACTTGGATTTCTCAGATTATCCAGAACACATCTTCCTTCAACCAGCAAGATATGTTCTGGGAGGCAAACATGTTGACACATTTTTTGGCAAAAGCTGTCACACATGGAATTCCTGAATGATAACATGCCCAAGCGGTGGAAACAACGTCAGAAGACATTGAGAGATTTGGTCAAAGTCGCATCCTCAACATAAACAGGCCCAAAATTCCTATCAGATGACCTCTTTTCGGCCCGAAAACAGCGATTATAAATCTGAGGTCCATAACTTTTGTAGATCTCTGAGTTAGCTTCAGTTTGAGCTTCGGTTTGGCTCTATCGGACTTACGGTTTGAAAGTTATGCCCATTTCCGTGAATGGGTGTAATCTAGCGTCGAAGACTCAGAACCATCGCACCGGATCTCTCCCATCGGCTTGCCCACGATTGGATCGCCCCCTCGGATCGCACTCCTGCATCCCGATACGATCCGTACTGCGTCACCTTCAGCGCCCGAGCACCACGACCGGATCGACTCGCCCTGTCTCCTCACGATCCGATCCCATGTACATGAACCGACCTTCAGACCTGCTGATACGCGCACAGTTTTGACCTGTTCTCAAGGCTATTTATGCTCCTACATTCTTGGATCGCCTGCCACGTACCCCATCACGATCCGGTCAACCCAGAAGCTCTCCGACAGCTATAAATACACCATTCGATGGCATTTTCAAGGACTTTTGGCCATTCTACTTCACTGCTTCCACCATTACAGAGGTGCAAGGACTTTGCACTTTCCTACAGTCAAATTCTTCTTTTTTCTACACAATTAACATGTGGATTACGTGTATAAACCATTGTAATCTCAATTAACACACGGATTTGTGCCTGCATGTGACTGATTCTTGTAATTTGTCAGTATAACAATAGGATTATAAAGTGGACGTAGGCTACATCTACAGCCGTACCACTATTAAAACCTCATGTGTCTCCTCTTTATTTACTCTTTTCTGCATTCTGTGATCTGTGATCTGCATTTGGGTGTTAGGCCCAATTTTTGATCTAACATTTTGGCGCGCCAGGAAGGGGGCACACGACAACTTCAACTTCTGCTTGGATTTTTTGGCTATTGGAGAAATGGAAATCAAAAGGAAGAAGACAGGAACTTCCGCACACGCTGATGATGCTGACGCTGAAGACACAAGGAACGAGGCAAGCCAGGAAGCTTCCTCTCATGAAGATCCTTCTCCATACCTGACCAGAGGCAAGAAGGATGGCGTTCTTGCTGAATTGAGAGATCAGATGGCACGACAAGATGATCTCCTCCAGAAACAATAGGAAATGATTAACCAGTTCTTCGATCGCATGGATGGAAGGACGAGCAACGCTCAAGTGACTGGAAACGTAGCCATTGAAGCGGCTCGAGTATCACCCGGACTCAGGGGCCACCCCCCCGTTCAACAGCAGAACTCGTCTCATGATACACCTCTGGACCGCGACCCGGATCGTGGTACACTACCAGGCTCACGAGCCGATCCCAAAAATTCGCTCCCGCCTGTTCAACAACAGGCCACGACTCGTGACGGGGCTCTAGAACCCGATCATTTAGCGCCCTAGGCTCACGAACCTGCATCCACGAGCCAGACTCACGCACCGCCTTCCACGATCCATGACTGAGTCGGGTCGCCCCCCTCGAACCATGAACCGTGACCCGCGATCCGCACACAGCAGCTTGCCAACAGCTTCCATCCTCTCATGCATTCAACGCTGGGGGCACCAGCTCTGATTTTGGTAGTTTGCAACAGCTTTTTAAAGGCAATCGACTCGCTGATCTGATTCAACGCCTCTCGAGAGGCCACAACTATCAGAAAAACGTGGATGACGTCAATCACAACCCATTCACTCAGGAAATCAGGAATTCCCGCAATCCCCATGATTTCAAACTCCCACAGCTGGAGCCATACAACGGCATGACAGATCCTACCGTGCATCTCATGCGCTACTAACGACATACGGAAGTTCAATCGGCTTCAGAAAATGACATGGCAAAGTGTTTTCCCCTCTTCCTGACTGACATAGCCGCTATGCGGATTCGCCAGCTGGAAACAGAATCGATCAGCAGTTGGAACATGTTGGTCGCACGCTTCATTGAACAATTTCGGGTTCACATTGCACGACCCAAGAACGTCATGTCTCTCACCACAATCAAGCAGAGGCCCAGAGAAGCTCTGCGTTCATTCCTGGAAAGATTCAACGTTGCAGCAACATCAGTTGATCGCCCTGAACCATCGATGGTACTGATGGCAGCAGTATCCGGCGTTCTAGATAACTCGGAGTTCAAAAAATCTTTGTACAAAGATCCACCGCGAAACCTCAGCGAATTCTACCTTGAAGCAGATAGATTCCTGCAGGAAGAAGATGCAACTTCTGAGAAATGCACTCTCGATGTCAACATGCTTGGAGATTGAGAACTGCCCAATCCTAGAAAAGGCAATGACAAGGGTAAAGGAAAGGCCCCTGCTACAAATGATCGTTAAGCTCCACCCCGGAGAGGGTCCAGATACGACAAATACACTGAATTGAACGACACTCTGAGCAACATATACGTGGATACATGAGGTACCGCCTCATATCCAAGGCCTCCCAAGAGGGAGCCAACGCTAGCACAACGCAACTCCGGAAGACATTGCATATTTCATGACATGGACGGTCATAACACCGATGACTACAGACATTTGCGAGAACTTATCGAGGATCGGTTCAGGCGAGGAGAACTACCAGAGTACGTCATTCAACCAACAGCGCCGACACCTGTACTACCACCACCGACTCCCCCGAGAGGGAACGATCCCGGATCGAGCAATCGAAGGCTTATCATTAACTGAACCCACTTATTGCATCTCTTCTGTTTGTTGGACTCCGGTCCATAGTAATTGAGCTCTGTCTCCCAACTGGATCCATCCAGCACAAACATGAGCTCCGGCTCCCAACTGGATCCGTCAAGTATAAATAAATTCTCATGTGCTTTTCCTTGGTCGTCTTACTCCGGTAAGGCCACCTTAGAACCTCATGTGCTTTTCCTTGGTGGTCTTACTCCGGTAAGGCCGTCTTGGAACTTTCATGGCATTTCCTTGGTCGTCTTACTCCGATAAGGCCATCTTGGAACCCCTCTAACATCTCCTCGGATGGTTTACTCCGGTAAGGCCTTCTAGACAATATTCTTGCATTGTTTGTTTTATCTTATTGCAGGAAAAAATTCATGGTCTTCTTGGATTTCTCTGGCCTTAATACGATCCCGTGCGATCGTCGGATTTCTGGCCTTAATACGATCCGGCGTGATTATCGCATTCTGGACTTGATTTCTCATATTATCCAGAACACATCTTCCTTCAACCAGCAAGATATGTTCTGGGGGGCAAAAATGTTGACACATTATTTGGCAAAAGCTGTCACAGATGGAATTTCTGAATGATAACATGCCCAAGCGGTGGAAACAACGTTAGAAGACATTGAGAGATTTGGTCAAAGTCGCATCCTCAGCATAAACAGGCCCGAAACTCTTATCAGACGACCTCTTTTGGCCTCGAAAACAATGGTTATGGATTCAAGCCCTGTAACTTTTGTAGATCTGTGAGTTAGCTTCAGTTTGAGCTTCGGTTTGGCTCAATCCGACTTACGGTTTGAATGTTATGCCCATTTCCGTGAATGGGTGTAATCTAGCATCGAAGACTCAGAACCATCGCACCGGATCGCTCCCATTGGCTCGCCCACGATTGGATCGCCCCCTTGGATCGCAATCCTGCATCACGATCCGATCCGTACTGCGTCACCTTCAGCACCCGAGCACCACGACCTGATCGGCTCGCCCTGTCTCCTCACGATCCGATCCCATGAACACGAACCGACCTTCAGACCTGCTGATACGCACACTGTTTTGACCTGTTCTCAAGGCTATTTATGCTCCTACTTTCTTGGATCGCCCTCCACGTACCCCATCACGTTCCGGTCTACCCAAAAGCCCTCTTACAGCTATAAATACACCATTCGAAGGCATTTTCAAGGACTTTTGGCCATTCTTCTTCACTGCTTCCACCATACTGAGGTGCAAGGACTTTGCACTTTCCTACAGTCAAATTCTTCTCTTTTCTACACAATTAACACGTGGATACGTGTATAAACCTTTGTAATCTCAATTAACACACGAATTGTGTGCCTGCATGTAACTGATTCTTGTAATCTGTCAGTATAACAATAAGATTATAAAATGGGCGTAGGCTACTTCTATAGCCGTACCACTATAAAAACCTCGTGTGTCTCCTCTTTATTTACTCTTTTCTGCATTCTGTGATCTGTGATCCGCATTTGGGTGTTAGGCCCAATTTTTGATCTAACATTTTGGCACGCCAGGAAGGGGGCACACGATAACTTCAACTTCTGCTTAGATTTCTTGGCTACTGGATAAATGGCAATCAAAAAGAAGAAGATAGGAACTTCCACACACGCTGAAGACACAAGGAACGAGCCAATCCAGGAAGCTTCCTCTCATGAAGATCCTTCTGCATACCTGACCAGAGACGAGATGGATGGCGTTCTCGCTGAATTGAGAGATCAGATGGCACGACAATATGATCTCCTCTAGAAACAATAGGAAATGATTAAACAATTCTTCGCTTGGATGGATGGAAGGCCGAGCAACGCTCAAGTCACTGGAAACGAAGCCATTGAATCGGCTCGAGTATCACCCGGACTCGGGGGCAACCCCCCCTTTCAACATCAGAACTCATCTCTTGGTACACCTATGGACCGCGACCCGGATCGTGGTGCACTACCAGGCTCACGAGCCGATCCCAACAACTCGCTCCCGCCTATTCAACAATAGGCCACGGCTCGTTACGGGGCTCTAGAACCCGATCGTTTCGCCCCCAGGCTGACGAACCGGCATCCACGAGCCAGACTCACACACCGCCTTCCACGATCCACGACCGAGTCGGGTCGCTCCCTCGAACCGTGAACCGCGACCCGCGATCCACACACATCAGCTCACCAACAGCTTCCATCCTCTCTTGCATTCAACGCTGGGGGCACCAGCTCTAATTTTTGTAGTTTGCAACAACATTTTGAAGGCAATAGACTCGCTGATCTGATTCAACGCCTCTCGAGTGCCCACATCTATCAAAATGACGTGGATGACTTCAATCACAACCCATTAACTCAGGAAATCAGGAATTCCCGCAATCCCCCGGATTTCAAACTCCCACAGCTGGAGCCATACAACGGCAGGACAGATCCTACCGTGCATCTCATGCGCTACAAACGACATATGGAAGTTCAATCGACATCGAAAAACGTCATGGAAATGTGTTTTACCCTCTTCCTGACTGAAATAACCGCTATGTGGATTCGGTAGCTGGAAACAAAATCGATCAGCAGTTGAAACATGTTGGTCGCACGATTTATTGAACAATTTCGGGTTCACATTGCATGACCCAAGAACGTCATGTCTCTCACTACAATCAAGCAGAGGCCCAGAGAAGCTCTGTGTTCATTCCAGGAAAGATTCAACGTTGTAGCAGCATTAGTTGATCGCCCTAAGCCATCGATGGTACTGATGGCAGCGGTATCCGGCGTTCTAGTTAACTCGGAGTTCAAAAAATCTTTGTACAAAGTTCCACCGCGGAACCCCAGCGAATTCTACCTTGAAGCAGATAGATTCCTGCGGGAAGAAGATGCAACTTCTGAGAAACGCACTCTCGATGTCAGCATGCTCGGAGTTAAAGAACCGCCCAATCCTGGAAAAGGCAATGACAAGGGTAAAGGAAAGACCCATGCTACAAATGATCGTAATGCTCCACCCCGGAGAGGGTCTAGATACGACAAATACACTGAATTGAACGACACTCTGAGCAACATATACATGGATACAGGAGGTGCCGCCTCATATCCAAGGCCTCCCAAGAGGGAACCAACGCTAGCACAACGCAACTCCGGAAGACATTGCATATTTCATGACATGGACGGTCATAACACCGATGACTGCAGACATTTGCGAGAACTTATCGAGGATCGGGTCAGGCTAGGAGAACTACCCGAGCACGTCATTCAACCAACAGCGCCCACACCTGCGCTACCACCACTGACTCCCTAGATAGGGAACGATCCCGGATCGAGCAATCGCGGGCTTATCATTAACTGAACCCACTCCGCGGATCTCTTCAGATTGCTGGACTCCGGTCCATAGTTCATGTTTTTAGGTTTTTAGGCGACCTCTCGACCTCCTTTGTTTTCCCGGCATGTAATAAGAGCCGTTACATCAGCCCACACGCACGGAACCGAATTGTGGTCTCCAGTCGTGTCCGGCAAATGACCGCTGCATTTTCATGAATTAGTAATAAGCATTGAGCTCCGGCTCGCAACTGGATCCTTCCAGCACAAACAAGAGCTCCGGCTCCCAACTGGATCCGTCCAGTATAACTAAATTCTCATGTGCTTTTCCTTGGTCGTCTTACTCCGGTAAGGCCATCTTGGAACCTCATGTTTTTTTCCTTGGTCGTCTTACTCCAGTAAGGCCGTCTTGGAACTTTCATGGCATTTCCTCGGATGGTTTACTCCGGTAAGGCCGTCTAGGAAATATTCTTGCATTATTTGTTTTATCTTATTGCAAGTACAAATTCCTGGTCTTCTCTGGCCTTGATACGATCCCGTGTGATCGTCGGTTTTCTGGCCTTAATACGATCCGGCGTGATTGTCGTATTCTGGACTTGGATTTCGCAGATTATCCAGAACACATCTTCCTTCAACCAGAAAGATATGTTCTGGGAGGCAAACATGTTGACACATTTTTTGGCAAAATCTGTCACACATGGAATTCTTCAATGATAACATGCCCAAGCGGTGGAAACAACGTCAGAAGACATTGAGAGATTTGGTCAAAGTCGCATCCTCAACATAAGCATCCCCGAAACTCCTATTAGACGACCTCTTTTGGGCCCGCAAACAACGATTACGGATATGAGCTCAATTACTTTTGTAGATCTCTGAGTTAGCTTCCGTTTGAGCTTCGGTTTGGCTCAATCGGACTTACGGTTTGAAAGTTATGCCCATTTCCGTGAATGGGTGTAATCTAGCATCGAAGACTCAGAACCATCGCACCGGATCGCTCCCATCGGCTCGTCCACGATTGGATTGTCCGCTCGGATCACACTCCTGCATCATGATCCGGTCCGTACTGCGTCACCTTCAACGCCCGAGCACCACGACCGGATCGGCTCGCCCTATCTCCTCACGATCCGATCCCATGAACACGAACCGACCTTCAGACCTGCTGATACGCGCACTGTTTTGACCTGTTATCTAGGCTATTTATGCTCCTACTTTCTTGGATCGCCTGCCACGTACCCCATCACAATCTGGTCAACCCAGAAGCTCTCCTACAGCTATAAATACACCATTCGAAAGCATTTTCAAGTACTTTTGGCCATTCTTCTTCACTGCTTCCACCATTACTGTAGTGCAACGACTTTGCACTTTCCTACAGTTAAATTCTTCTCTTTTCTACACAATTAACACGTGGATTACCTGTATAAACCCTTGTAATCTCAATTAACACACGGATTGTGTGCCTGCATGTGACTGATTCTTGTAATCTGTCAGTATAACAATAAGATTATAAAGTGAACGTAG
Source organism: Allium sativum (assembly GCA_030737875.1). Classification (NCBI taxonomy): domain Eukaryota; kingdom Viridiplantae; phylum Streptophyta; class Magnoliopsida; order Asparagales; family Amaryllidaceae; genus Allium; species Allium sativum. The sequence continues at coordinate 604,511,461 of CM060923.1, read as the reverse complement.
GCTACATCTACAGTCGTACCACTATTAAAACCTCGTGTGTCTCCTCTTTATTTACTCTTTTCTGCATTCTGTGATCTGTGATCTTCATTTGGGTGTTAGGCCCAATTTTTGATCTAACATTTTGGCGCGCCAGGAAGGGGGCACACGACAACTTCAACTTCTGCTTGGATTTTTTGGCTATTAGATAAATGGCAATCAAAAGGAAGAAGACAGGAACTTCCGCATATGCTGATGATGCTGACGCTGAAGACACAAGGAACGAGGCAAGCCAGGAAGCTTCCTCTCATGAAGATCCTTCTGCATACCTGACCAGAGACGAGAAGGATGGCGTTCTCGCTGAATTGAGAGATCAGATGGCACGACAAGATGATCTCCTCTAGAAACAACAAGAAATGATTAACCAATTCTTCGCTCGGATGGATGGAAGGCTGAGCAACGCTCAAGTGACTGGAAACGAAGCCATTGAACTAGCTTGAGTATCACCCGGACTCGGGGGCCACCCCCATGTTCAACAGCAGAACTCGTCTCGTGATACACCTCTGGACCGCGACTCGGATCGTGGTACACTACCAGTGTAACAATCCGAATTTTAATAACATGTTAATACAAGAAGCAAGGCAGAATTAAATTATAATATCTGAATCAAGGGAAACGGGCTGTGCCATTGCGTTCGTCTTGGAAAAATACGCAAAATAGAGTCCAAGTTTTCGAGAATCGGAGTCCGTATGACCAAGTTATGGCCCATCAAAGTTTTCAGAAAATTTCAAGTTCAAAACAGTTTAAAACTAGAGCCAAATTCGAATTCAAACACACGGGGGCAGGGCGGAAAAATTCCCGCCCAGGTCAAGTCGACAGGGGTGTCGACTGCACAGTCGACACCACCACCCCCGTGTCGACTGCCTAGTCGACATGGGTGTCGACCTGGTGGTCCGGCCAAGATGGCCTGGGTGCACCTGCTTGGTCTTATGCTCTGTTCTGATGGCCTGTGACGAATTTTGATGGTTCTGGTCTATCCTAGGGTTAATCCTATGGCCTAAATGAGATCCTATATCTATAAATACAACCTAAGGCCTAACCTAATTCATAACAAATCATTCTTACACCTAAATGCTACTGGAATCTCTCTTGAGCCATGGCCGCCGTCTCCAAATTAAAGCTTAAGCGTTCAAACTCAAATCAAATCAAAGATCAATGCTTCTACAATAAATTCAAGAGGATAGATCAATGACACTGCAACTTTCTACGACAAATTCACTTCCTAATTCATTAGCCTGTTCTATGTAAGTGCTAGTTATTTTCGGATCTAAATATTTAATTTTAATATGGGCATGAAATAAAGTGGAATTGAATCTAAGTATGTTTATCGATTCAGATCTACTCCTATTGCTTTTTGAATCTTTAGTTTTGAGACTTGTCTACCTTTATTCTCATGACAAGTTTGTGATTTATTCAGCAGTTTTCTTGATTCGTAATGATGTTATCATCAAGTTCTAATCTTTATGCTTATCATGATGTTGTTTTTCTCTCTGATCTATTTATTATGCAAATTTCTACCTCCTCCTATTTGTTTTATTTGATGAACCTTGGTCAACTTCGGACCTTGGCCTAAAATCACGATTCGCATACGAAATGTATACGGGGGAAAATGGGATTATTGCCTATATGGATATGATTAATAATTGGCAACATGAAATTGGATATTATCATGTAGTTTGCAAGTTCGGGGTAGATCTGTAAAGTTTGGTATAATCTTGTTATGATAAAATTTGAATAAATATTATATACATAGAATTCGACACCAATTGGATCTATGTAAATTAAATCAAAAGATTGGGCTTATGTTAATTAGGCATATGTAAATTTGGGAATTTGAGCATGAAAGCGGTTGTAAACTTTATAATTGGGATAACATGTATTATGAACTTGGGAAACTGGCATGTATTGAAACAAAAAGATTATATCTTGGGATAACTACATCATGAATCATCGGATTTGGGTATGAAACTTGATACATGTAATTTTGGCTAGATCTTGACATATGTAAAAAAGGCATGAAACTTGGTATATATGTAAACTGACTAGAATTGGGTACATATATTAGTTGGTATGTAATAGCCTTAAAAGAGGGATAAATATAAATTGAGATAAGTTGCCTTTAATGGCCTAAGATAAATTGTGGTAAAATTGGTATGATTTTGCATACCATTAATTGATGCACATAATTGAGTCAATTATGGACATCGTTAAATTAGGAATTAATTGATAATTTGAATAGGGGAAATAAATTCAAATTGGGGTAAAAGATTATAAGTGATAATCAATGCTTAGGATACGAGGTTTGACTCATTTGTGACGTAAACCTGCCCGGAACCACCCGGCGAATCCTGTAGACACAAATGTCAGCCCAATGTGAGAGGTCCTAGGCCCAAATTAAAAGCGTAACAGTTGTAAAGACACGAGGTTAGACTCTTTTATGGTGTAAGACTGCCCGGACCGGCCCGGCAAATCCAGTTGCCATAAATGTCAGTCTAAAGTGAGAGGTCTTTATAAGGTTACGGCCTTAATGAATTAAGAAATACTTAACCAGATAAACATGTGGTGGGACATGGGGGTTAAGTGGGTGACACGTGGGTGACATGTGGAAATACGAACTGTAATACTTAACCAACGTAACATGGTAATTAGACCAGTGGGTAGGGTTAAGTAAATAAGAACACTTAACCAATATGATATAAATGGATGGGTTAAGTAATATGATTAGGTTAATCTGGACACTTAACCAATTTTAATATGTTGACTACGGGAGTGGGTAAGGTTAAGCAAATGTTTAACCATTATAACATGATTAAACTGGACTAGAGAGTGAGGTTAAGTTAATGAGAACACTTAACTAATACAATGGGCTTATTAGACAAGTGGTTGCGGTTAAGTAGTAACACTTAACCAACATAACAAGACAAGCGGGTGGGTCAAGTTAACTTGAATAAGTTGATAACACTTAACCATTATAATATGACTAGTGAATGGGGTTAAGTTAACATGCGCTTAACCAATCTGATGTGATGCGTGGTAGGGTTAAGTAACACATGGGGTTAAGTTAACAAGAAAATTCTTAACCAATGTAACCAGATAGACGAACGGGGTTAAGTTAATAAACCACACTTAACCAATCAAACATAATAAGCGAGAAAGGTTAAGTTAGCTAAGGTAAACACTTAACCATGGTAACATAACGAGTAGAAGGGTTAAGTACATATCGGGTTGGTGGGTAATATTAGTAAATATAGGCCCACATACACTTAACCATTAAATACACATGCTTGAATCAGTAGCGGGGTAAAGTACACATCAGGGTTGGTGGGTAATATCAGGGAATATAGGCCCACAGACTTAACCATTAGAAAAACCTAGTAACGGGGACCCATTTCAGCAGTAACCCACATTAGGTATCAACGGAACCCTGAGCTAGGCAGGGTGGGGCACGATTACTGGTCTGATTATAAGAGGTCAAATTAGCGGCTGTTGGTGTAGCAGTGCAGGTTCTAACAGAGTGCGGGCGTGCACACACTTCGGCGCAGAAAATTTAGCCACTGGGCATTAGTAGGTATAAAGCTGTGCATCTTGATTGTGTCAGGGTTGCCACCATGGGACTTGATACACCCCATGGTGGGACCAGCACAGGTATCAACAAGTACGGGGCCGTGTGACACAAACGAGAACTAGGTCAAGTAGGGAGCCGATCGATAAGGTAGTAAGGGTGCATCGAATATATACATGGCCATTGGGGTGATCGAGGTGGAATCCTCATAAACGATGTAAACCTGAAGGCTACCATAATTGCGGGGATTGGGATCATGTTGTAATTATTATATAACACGGGCTACTAGTTGGGACACTAGTAGGGGTACGGATCCTTGTTACATAGGACACTTGTTGGGACACTAGTTGGAATACAGATCATTCCTTGTAAGACACTTATGAGGACGCTAGTTAGGTGGTGCAGAGCAAATAGATATCGTTTTAATGGTAAAGCTTAGAAACCTTGCGATGTTATTCTTGATAGAAACCATGCGGTGGGATACTTGATAGGAATTATGGGACGTTATACTTGTTTCATCGTGCCCGAACTTTATCTTGTTACCTTAGTTTATCTTGTTATCATAGTTTATCTTGTTATCTTAGTTTATCTTGCCTACCTTGTCATCATGCTTATGTTTACTTTCATTTTATTCATGCCATGTTATCTTTATCTATTTTTGTGCTGAAAGTCACTAGGACTTACTCAGTCTTTATGATTGACCCGTTTTGTTTCGCCTCTTTTTCTTCTGTCCCCCCCCCCCCCCCCCCAAGTTCACAGGGTGGGAATACAGCTTAGTTCGGATCTTACCAAGCTCCAAGGCTCTTTCATGTATGGCTTGGATTTCTCTTGGCTATGGCTTGCTTTGCTTTATTGGGGAATACTGCAATTTGTTTTTATGCTTCTTTATTTTTGAGCAAGACAGATATTTTAACTATGAAATTGGGTATTGGGAGTTGATGGGCTTTTTTTGTAAACATTTATATTTAATAAATGATTTGAAGTACTTCCAATTTATTTTCCGCTGTTTTATATATGTCTGTCTTGTAATATTTCTGTTCCAGTACCCATAATACTCCATTGAAGTTAAGGCATTCCCTTTGTGAGTGACCTTAACGGATGTGGGGTGTTACATTTGGTATCAGAGCAGAAGGTTACCAGACTGGGCAAAAGTTATCAAAAACCTTCTGAAATTATTTTCAAAACACTTACAACGAAGCAAATTTTCAAGAAAATTTTGTTTTAATTAAAAGGCATATTCTCCAAAGCCATATGCACTATCTTTTGATTCTCTCTTGAAATCTCTTCTCCCTCTTTTCACCATAGTTTCGTAGGCATCCAACACATGTCGGAGGGCAAAGGAGTGCCCAACCTCCGTCTGTAGCCGTGGTAGTTCCATCTGCGTCTAATCTTATTTCAAGTTGGGTAGAGTGTCGTGTGTTGGAGGTAGCTTCGAGAAACTTGTCAACAACCTATACAAGGACAGTAAGAACAAGAAACTAGTTGTTATAGCTTAATCCACGAAGGAGGAAAAAGGTGAGAGGAAAGAGGCCAAAGTGAGAGAATAGTAAAACCCATGATAAGAGAGAGTATCTTTAGTGAGATGGGACATGTAGTTAAGTATTATAGGACAAGGGCAAGGGACAAGATCGTCGAGAGGGCAATTGAATGCTCTCACCACTAGCGTACCTAAGAGAGTGGTTGCGTTCCTGTTAAAGGTTTAGCTTTTCTTTTCTATCATCCCACTAGAACTTTGTTTTTGTACATCGCATCCTTTTAATTCTGCTTCGAAAGTTGAGTCTCTGCACCTTAGTACTAGCATCGTAGAGGATTCCATTTTTTTCTTTTTTTTCTCAAATCCTGTTGGGGAAATTAGCTCATTTATTCATGACTTGTTTGGATTTGAGAATGTCTATGCTAAGTGTTGAGTCTAGAAGTAATGTTTATGTTTTGGGATATGGGTTGATTCTAGCGATGGAGTGGTTATCCAGTAAGGGTGACCTTCTCGTTTTTGAAAAGAGGGTAGTTAGACTCTTGACTTGCCTCGGTAATACCCTCGAAGTCGCATGTAACCTTTTGGGTTCTATCATGATTAGTTTCCTAGAATCTCTTGACACATTTATTGGTAATTTGTAATCCGATCGAGTAGTGTTCGCCACTAAGGCGGATGGGTCATTTCGTTTATGCATGAGTTATGGATAATCACCTTAGTAAGTACATTTGGCAACATGGTTGGCATTTATTTCCAAGAGATAGTTCTTCTGCGTGGAATACCTGATAGTAAGTGGACGAGATCCAAGATTCACTAGTGAATTTTGGAGAGCTTGCATGAAACCATGAGTATGCAGTTATGTTTGAGCCGAGTATACTAGGAGGAGAATAAGTGAAAGTGGAACGAGAGGCAAAAGTGAAATGGATTCCAACCCATATTTTGGAAACAAGAATTAAGAAGCTACGAAATTGTGAAGTTAAAGGCGGTCAAAGCACAATGGAGTTAAGCTCAAAGAAATGCGACTTAGAAGATTGAAGACTATATTCGCGCATCATATCTCTTTTTAAGAGTATATCCATGATCTCTCTTTTCCTATAGAGCTTACTCACATGCTATCTTTTGTGTATATCCTCTCGGTCCTATTCTCAATCCTATTTCTATTGCGAACCCCATAGGGAGTATGACTCATCTGTTAGTAACACATGTTGGGGCTTGAGGGTGCTCGTTGGGTTGACTAAACTTTTTGAGTTTTATAGGATACGGGTTGGTCTTAGGAAGGGATTTCCTTGTGACCTAATAGGAGTCCATCATGCTTAGTTTCCTAGAATCATATATATTGGTTGGGTTAACTAATTCTTTGGGTGTCAGTCTGATGTTGATTTCGGTCTTCGGGGCTGATGCTTAGGGAGTTCTTCTCCTAATCAGGATATATGTGGCGTAGATTTCCAGTTTTGACATTGCCAAATGGGCACAAAGTTTTTACTTGCTTCTATCACTAGACTATATCTTTAGATAGGAACAATTGGGTGTAAACATGTGTTTGAGACATGTTATGATTGATAGTTGCTAGTGGTTGCTAGTGGTTGCTTGTGGATGCATTTACACACATTAGGCACTAGATCGGCTCAATCACCTTTCATATTGCATATGCACGAGTGTTTACACTTGTTTGTGGATGAAATTGAATGTGTTATCATGCGGATGTTGCATATGGATGGATGTTTGTGCACACATATAGTCTTTATGTGACTAGTACTATTTGCATACATGTTGGACTCATGGCACTAAACATATTTTGCATCTAGAAGATCAATCAGCCCTGATCATTTGCATTAGATAAGGAACATATACACACACTTTTTGCGTATGTTCATATAGCATTAGAAATCTTTTAAGGACAATGGTTGCCTGTGGATGGTGCTTTGAGTAGATGGATGATTGGATGGTAGGACACATCCTCCCTAACTTAGAGATTTCGGGGACGAAATCCTTAAAGGAGGAGAGAATGTAACAACCCGAATTTTAATAACACGTTAAGACAAGAATCAAGGCAGAATTAAATTATAAAATCTGAATCAAGGTAAAAGGGATATGCCATTGCGTTCGTCTCGGAAAAATACGCGAAATAGAGTCCAAGTTTTCGAGAATCGGAGTCCGTATGACCAAGTTATGGCCCGCCAAAGTTTTCAGAAAATTTCAAGTTCAAAACAGTTTAAAACTAGAGCCAAATTCGAATTCAAACACACGGGGGCAGGGCGGGAAAATTCCCGCCCAGGTCAAGTCGACAGGGGTGTCGACTGCATAGTCGACACCCCCCATGTCGACTGCCCAGTCGACATGTGTGTCGACCTGGTGGTCCGGCCAAGATGGTCTGGGTGCACCTGCCTGGTCTTGTGCTCCGTTCTGTTGTCCTATGACGAATTTTGACGGTTCTGATCTATCCTAGGGTTAATCATTCGGCCGAAATGAGTTCCTACACCTATAAATACAACCTAAGGCCTAACCTAATTCATAACAAATCATTCTTACAACTAAATGCTGCTGGAATCTCTCTTGAGCCATGGCCGCCGTCTCCAAATTAAAGCTTAAGCGTTCAAAATCAAATCAAAGATCAATGCTTCTACAACAAATTCAAGATGATATATCAATGACACTGCAACTTTCTACGACAAATTCACTCCCTAATTCATTAGCCGTTCTCTGTAAGTGCTAGTTATTTTCGTATCTAAATATTATTTTTAATATGGTCATGAAATAAAGTGGAATTGAATCTAAGTATGTTTATCGATTCAGATCTACTCCTGCTGCTTTTTGAATCTTTAGTTTTGAGACTTGTCTACCTTTATTCTCATGACAAGTTTGTGGTTTATTCAGCAGTTTTCTTGATTCGTAATGATGTTATCATCAAGTTCTAATCTTTATGCTTATCATGATGTTGTTTTTCTCTCTGATCTATTTATTATGCAAATTTCTACCTCCCCTTATTTGTTTTCTTTTGATGAACCTTGGTCAACTTCAGACCTTGGCCTAAAATCGCGATTCGCATACGAAATGTACACGGGGGAAATATGGGATTATTTCCTATAGGGATATGATTAATAATTGGCAACATGAAATTGCATATTATCATGTAGTTTGCAAGTTTGGGGGTAGATCTGTAAAGTTTGGTATAATCTTGTTATGATAAAATTTGCATAAATATTATATACATGGAATTCGACACCAATTGGATCTATGTAAATTAAATCAAAAGATTGGGCTTATGTTAATTAGGCATATGTAAATTTGGGAATTTGAGCATGAAAGCGATTGTAAACTTTATAATTGGCATAACATGTATTATGAACTTGGGCAACTGGCATGTATTGAAACAAAAAGATTATAGCTTGGGATAACTACATCATGAATCATCGGATTTGGGTATGAAACTTGATACATTTAATTTTGGCTAGATCTTGACATATGTAAAAAAGGCATGAAACTTTGTATATATGTAAACTGACTAGAATTGGGTACATATATTAGTTGGTATGTAATAGCCTTAAAAGAGGGATAAATATAAATTGAGATAAGTTGCCTTTAATGGCCTAAGATAAATTGTGGTAAAATTGGTATGATTTTGCATACCATTAATTGATGGACATAATTGAGTTAATTATGGACATCGTTAAATTAGGAATTAATTAATAATTTGAATAGGGGAAATAAATTCAAATTGGGGTAAATGATTATAAGTGATAATCAATGCTTAGGACACGAGGTTGGACTCATTTGTGACGTAAACCTGCCCAGAACCGCCCGGCGAATCCAGTAGTCACAAATGTCAGCCCAATGTGAGAGGTCCTAGGCCCAAATTAAAAGCGTTATAGTTGTAAATACAAGAGGTTAGACTCTTTTATGGTGTAAGACTGCCCGGACCCGCCCGACAAGTCCAGCTGCCATAAATGTCAGTCTAATGTGAGATGTCTTTATAAGGTTACGACCTTAATGAATTAAGAAATACTTAACCAGATAAACATGTGGTGGGACATCGGGGTTAAGTGGGTGACATGTGGGTGACATGTGGAAATACGAACAGTAATACTTAACCAACGTAACATGGTAATTTGACCAGTGGGTAGGGTTAAGTAAATAAGAACACTTAACAAATATGATATAAATGGGTGGGTTAAGTAATATGATTAGGTTAATATGGACACTTAACCAATTTTAATATGTTGACTACGGGAGTGGGTAAGGTTAAGCAAATGTTTAACCATTATAACATGATTAAACTGGACTAGAGAGTGAGGTTAAGTTAATGAGAACACTTAACTAATACAATGGGTTAATTAGACAAGTGGTTACGGTTAAGTAGTAACACTTAACCAACATAACAGGACAAGCGGGTGGGTCAAGTTAACTTGAATAAGTTGATAACACTTAACCATTATAATATGACTAGTGGATGGGGTTAAGTTAACATGCACTTAACCAATCTGATGTGATGCGTGGTAGGGTTAAGTAACACATGGGGTTAAGTTAACAAGAAAATTCTTAACCAATGTAACCAGATAGACGAACGGGGTTAAGTTAATAACCACACTTAACCAATCAAACATAATAAGCGAGAAAGGTTAAGTTAGCTAAGGTAAACACTTAACCATGGTAACATAACGAGTAGAAGGGTTAAGTACATATCGGGTTGGTGGGTAATATTAGTAAATATAGGCCCACATACACTTAACCATTAAATACACATGCTTGAATCAGTAGCGGGGTAAAGTACACATCAGGGTTGGTGGGTAATATCAGGGAATATAGGCCCACAGACTTAACCATTAGAAAAACCTAGTAACGGGGACCCATTTCAGCAGTAACCCACATTAGGTATCAACGGAACCCTGAGATAGGCAGGGTGGGGCACGATCACTGGGCTGATTATAAGAGGTCAAATTAGCGGCGGTTGGTGCAGCAGTGCAGGTTCTAACGGAGTGCGGGCATGCACACACTTCGACGCAGAAAATTTAGCCACTGGGAATCAGTAGGTATAAAGCTGTGCATCTTGATTGTGTCAGGGTTGCCACCATGGGACTTGATACACCCCATGGTGGGACCAACACAGGTATTTACAAGTACGGGGCCGCGTGACACAAACGAGAAATAGGTCAAGTAGGGAGCCGATCGATAAGGTAGTAAGGGTACATCGAATATATACATGGCCATTGGGGTGATCGAGGTGGAATCCTCATAATCGATGTACACCTGAAGGCTACCATAATTGCGGGGATTGGGATCACATTGTAATTATTATATAACACGGGCTACTAGTTGGGACACTAGTAGGGGGTACGGAACCTTGTTACACAGGACACTAGTTGGGACACTAGTAGGAATATGGATCATTCCATGTAAGACACTTATGAGGATGCTAGTTAGGTGGTGCAGAGCAAATAGATATCGTTTTAATGGTAAAGCTTAGAAACCTTGCGATGTTATTCTTGATAGAAACCATGCGGTGGGATACTTGATAGCAATTATGGGACGTTATACTTGTTTCATCGTGCCGGAAGTTTATCTTGTTACCTTAGTTTATCTTGTTATCATAGTTTATCTTGTTATCTTAGTTTATCTTGCCTACCTTGTCATCATTCTTATGCTTACTTTCAGTTTATTCATGCCATGTTATCTTTATCTATTTTTATGCTGAAAGTCACTAGGACTTACTCAGTCTTTATGACTGACCCATTTTGTTTTGCCTCTTTTTCTTTCGTTCCCCCCCCTCCAAGGTTCACAGGGCGGGAATACAACTTAGTTTGGATCTTACCAAGCTCCAACGCTCTTTCATGTATGGCTTGGATTTCTCTTGGCTATGGCTTGCTTTGCTTTATTGGAGAATACTGCAGTTTGTTTTTATGCTTCTTTGTTTTTGAGCAAGACAGATATTTTAACTATGAAATTGGGCATTGGGAGTTGATGGGCTTTTCTTGTAAACATTTATATTTAATAAATGATTTGTAGTACTTCCACTTTATTTTCCGCTGTTTTATATATGTCTGTCTTGTAATATTTCTGTTCTAGTACTCATAATAATCCATTGAAGTTAAGGCATTCCCTTTGTGAGTGACCTTAACGGATGTGGGGTGTTACAAACAGGCTCACGAGCCGATCCCAACAACTCGCTCCCGTCTGTTCAACAACAGGCCACGGTTCGTGACGGGGCTCTAGAACCCGATCGTTTCGCGCCCTAGGCTCACGAACCGGCATCCTCGAGCCAGACTCACGCACCACCTTCCATGATCCACGACTGAGTCGGGTCAACCCATCGAACTATGAACCGCGACCCGCGATCCGCACACAGCAGCTCGCCAACAGCTTCCATCCTCTCCTGCATTCAACACTGGGGGAACCAGCTCTGATTTTGGTAGTTTGCAACCGCTTTTTGAAGGCAATCGACTCGCTGATCTGATTCAATGCCTCTTGAGAGGCCACACCTATCAGAAAGACGTGGATGACGTCAATCACGACCCATTCACTCAGGAAATCAGGAATTCCCGCGATCCCCCGGATTTCAAACTCCCACAGCTGGAGCCATACAACGGCAGGACAGATCCTACCGTGCATCTCATGCGCTACAAACGACATATGGAAGTTCAATCGGCATCGAAAAACGTCATGGCAAAGTGTTTTCCCCTCTTCCTGACTGACATAGCCGCTATGAGGATTCGGCAGCTGGAAACAGAATCGATTAGCAGTTGGAACATGTTGGTCGCACGCTTCATTGAACAATTTCGGGTTCACATTGCATGACCCAAGAACTTCATGTCTCTCACCACAATCAAGCAGAGGCCCAGAGAAGCTCTGCTTTCATTCCTGGAAAGATTCAACGTTGCAGCAGCATCAGTTGATCGCCCTGAACCATCGATGGTACTGATGGCAGTAGTATCCGGCGTTCTAGATAACTCGGAGTTCAAAAAATCTTTGTACAAAGATCCACCGCGAAACCTCATCGAATTCTACCTTGAAGCAGATAGATTCCTGCAGGAAGAAGATGCAACTTCTGAGAAACGCACTCTCGATGTCAACATGCTCAGAGATTGAGAACTGCCCAATCCTGGAAAAGGCAATGACAAGTGTAAAGGAAAGGCCCCTGCTACAAATGATCGTTATGCTCCACCCCGGAGAGTGTCCAGATACGACAAATACACTGAATTGAACGACATTCTGAGCAACATATACATGGATATAGGAGGTGCCGCCTCATATCCAAGGCCTCCCAAGAGGGAGCCAATGCTAGCACAACGCAATTCCGGAAGACATTGCATACTTCATGACATGGACGGTCATAACACCGATGACTATAGACATTTGCGAGAACTTATCGAGGATTGGGTCAGGCGAGGAGAACTACCCGAGTATGTCATTCAACCAACAGCGCCCACACCTGCGCTACCACCACCGACTCCCCAGAGAGGGAACGATCCTGGATCGAGCAATCGCGGGCTTATCATTAACTGAACCCACTTAGCGGATCTCTTCAGTTTGCTAGACTCCGGCCCATAGTTCATGTTTTTAGGTTTTTAGGCGACCTCTTGCCCTTCTTTGTTTTCCCTGCCTGTAATAAGAGCCGTCAAATCAGCCCATACGCGCGGAACCGAATTGTGGTCTCCAGTCATGTCCGGTAAACGATCGCTGCATTTTCATGAATTAGTAATAAGCATTGAGCTCGGGCTCCCAACTAGATCCGTGCATGAGCTCAGGCTCCCAACTGGATCCGTCCAGTATAAATAAATTCTCATGTGCTTTTCCTTGGTCGTCTTACTCCGGTAAGGCCGTCTTGGAACCTCATGTGCTTTTCCATGGTCGTCTTACTCCAGTAAGGCCGTCTTGGAACTTTCATGGCATTTCCTTGGTCGTCTTACTCCGATAAGGCCCTCTTGGAACCCCTCTAACATCTCCTTGGATGGTTTACTCCAGTAAGGCCGTCTAGGAAATATTCTTGCATTGTTTGTTTTATCTTATTGCAGGTACAATTTCCTGGTCTTCTTCGATTTCTCTGGCCTTAATACGATCCCGTGTGATCGTCGATTTTCTGGCCTTAATACGATCCGGCGTGATCGTCGCATTCTGGACTTGGATTTCTCAGATTATCCAGAACACATCTTCCTTCAACCAACAAGATATGTTCTAGGGGGCAAACATGTTGACACATTTTTTAACAAAAGCTGTCACACATGGAATTCCTGAATGATAACATGTCCAAGCGATGGAAACAACGTCAAAAGACATTGAGAGATTTGGTCAAAGTCGCATCCACAACATAAACAGGCCCGAAACTCCTATCAGACTACCTCATTTGGGCCCGATAACAGTGATTACAGATCTGAGCTCTGTAACTTTTGTAGACCTCTGAGTTAGCTTCAGTTTGAGCTTTGGTTTGGCTCAATCAGACTTACGGTTTGAAAGTTATGCCCATTTCCGTGAATGGGTGTAATCTAGCATCGAAGACTCAGAATCATCGCACCGGATCGCTCCCATCGGCTCGCCCACGATTGGATCGCACTCCTGCATCACGATCCAATCCATACTTCGTCACCTTCAGCGCCTGAGCACCACGACCGGATCGGCTCGCCCTGTCTCCTCACGATCCCATCCCATGTACACGAACTGACCTTCAGACCTGTTGATACGCGCACTGTTTTGACCTGTTCTCAAGGCTATTTATGCTCCTACTTTCTTGGATCGCCTGCCACATACCCCATCACGATCCGGTCAACCCAGAAGCTCTCCTGCAGCTATAAATACACCATTCGAAGGCATTTCCAAGGGCTTTTGGCCATTCTTCTTCACTGCTTCCACCATTACTTAGGTGCAAGGACTTTGCACTTTCCTACAGTCAAATTCTTCTCTTTTCTACACAATTAACATGTGGATTATGTGTATAAACCCTTGTAAACTCTATTAACACACGGATTGTGTGTCTGCATGTAACTGATTCTTGTAATCTGTCAGTATAACAATAAGATTATAAAGTGGACGTAGGCTACATCTACAGCCGTACCACTATAAAAACCTCGTGTGTCTCCTCTTTATTTACTATTTTCTGCATTCTGTGATCTGTGATCTGCATTTGGGTGTTAAGCCCAATTTTCGATCTAACATTTTGGCGCGCCAGGAAGGGGGCACACGACAACTTCAACTTCTGCTTGTATTTTTTGGCTATTGGATAAATGGCAATCAAAATGAAGAAGACAGGAACTTCCGCACACGCTGATGATGCTGACGCTGAAGACACAAGGAATGAGGCAAGCCAGTAAGCTTCCTCTCATGAAGATCCTTTTGCATACCTGACTAGAGACGGGAAGGATGGCGTTCTTGCTGAATTGAGAGATCAGATGGCACGACAAGATGATCTCCTCTATAAACGACAGGAAATGATTAACCAATTCTTCGCTCGGATGGATGGAAGGCCGAGCAACGCTCATGTCACTGGAAACGAAGCCATTGAAGAGGCTCGAGTATCACCCGGACTCAGGGGCAACCCCCCGTTCAACAGCAGAACTCGTCTCGTGATACACCTCTAGTCCATGACCCGGATCGTGGTACACTACCAGGCTCACGAGCCGATCCCAACAAATCGCTTCCGCCTGTTCAACAACAGGCCACGGCTCGTGATGGGGCTCTGGAACCCGATCGTTTCGCCCCCTAGGCTCACGAACCGGCATCCACGAGCCAGACTCACGCACCGCCTTCCACGATCCACGACCGAGTCATGCCGCCCCACTCGAACCGTGAACCGCGACCCGCGATCCGCACACAACAGCTCACCAACAACTTCCATCCTCTCCTGCATTCAACGCCGGGGGCACCAGCTCTGATTTTGGTAGTTTGCAACAGCTATTTGAAGGCAATCGACTCGCTGATCTGATTCAACGCCTCTCGAGAGGCCACACCTATCAGAATGACATGGTTGACGTCAATCACAACCCATTCACTCAGGAAATCAGGAATTCCTGCAATCCCCCGGATTTCAAACTCCCATTGCTGGAGCCATACAACGGCAGGACAGATACTACCGTGCATCTCATGCGCTACAAACGACATATGGAAGTTCAATCGGCCTCGGAAAACGTCATGGCAAAGTGTTTTCCCCACTTCCTGACTGACATAGCCGCTATGTGGATTCGTTAGCGGGAAACAGAATCGATCAGCAGTTGGAACATGTTGGTCGCACGATTCATTGAACAATTTCGGGTTCACATTACACGACCCTAGAACGTCATGTCTCTCACCACAATCAAGCAGAGGCCCAGAGAAGCTCTGCGTTCATTCCTGGAAAGATTCAATGTTGCAACAGCATCAGTTGATTGTCCTGAACCATCGATGGTACTGATGGCTGCAGTATCCGGCGTTCTAGATAACTCGGAGTACAAAAAATATTTGTACAAAGATCCACCACGAAACCTCAACGAATTCTACCTTGAAGCAGATAGATTCCTACGGGAAGAAGATGCAACTTCTGAGAAGCGCACTCTCGATATCAACATGCTCGGAGATGGAGAACCACCCAATCCTGGAAAAGGCAATGACAAGGGTAAAGGAAAGGCCCCTGCTACAAATGATCGTAATGCTCCACGCCGGAGAGGGTCCAGATACTACAAATACACTGAATTGAACGACACTCTGAGCAACATATCCATGGATACAGGAGGTGTCGCCTCATATCCAAGGCCTCCCAAGAGGGAGCCAATGCTAGCACAATGCAACTCCGGAAGAAATTACATATTTCATGACATGGACGGTCATAACACCGATGACTGCAGACATTTGCGAGAACTTATCGAGGATCGGGTCTGGCGAGGAGAACTAACCGAGTACGTCATTCAACCAACAGCGCCCACACCTGCGCTACCACCACCGACCCGCCGGAGAGGGAACGATCCCAGATCGAGCAATCGCGGGCTTAGGCGACCTCTCGCCCTCCTTTGTTTTCCCTGCATGTAATAAGAGCCGTCACATCAGCCCACACGCGTGGAACCGAATTGTGGTCTCCGGTCGTGTCCGGCAAACAACCGGTGCATTTTCCTGAATTAGCAATAAGCATTGTGGTCCTGCTCCCAACTGGATCCGTCCAGCAAAAACATGATCTCCGGCTCCCAACTGGATCCGTCCAGTATAAATAAATTAGCATGTGCTTTTCATTGGTCGTCTTACTCCGGTAAGGCCGTCTTGGAACCTCATGTGCTTTTCCTTGGTCGTCTTACTCCGGTAAGGCCGTCTTGGAACTTTCATGGCATTTCCTTGGTCGTCTTACTCCGATAAGGCCGTCTTGGAACCCCTCTAACATCTCCTCGGATGGTTTACTCTGGTAAGGCCGTCTAGGAAATATTCTTGCATTGTTTATTTTATCTTATTGCAGGTACAAATTCCTGGTCTTCTCGGATTTCTCTGGCCTTAATACGAACCCATGTGATCGTCGATTTTCTGGCCTTAATACGATCCGGCGTGATCGTCGCATTCTGGACTTGGATTTCTCAGATTATCCAGAACACATCTTCCTTCAACCAGCAAGATATGTTCTGGGCGACAAACATGTTGACACATTTTTTGGAAAAAGCTGTCACACATGGAATTCCTGAATGATAACATGCCCAAGCGGTGGAAAAAACGTCTGAAGACATTGAGAGATTTGGTCAAAGTCGCATCCTCAACATAAACAGGCCCTAAACTCCTATCAGATGACCACTTTTGGGCCCGAAAATAGCGACTACGGAGCTGATCTCAGTTTCTTTTGTAGATCTCTGAGTTAGCTTCAGTTTGAGATTCGGTTAGGCTCAATCAGACTTACGGTTTGAAAGTTATGCCCATTTTCGTGAATGGTTGTAATCTAGCATCGAAGACGCTGAACCATAACACCGGATCGCTCCCATCGGCTCGCCCACGATTGAATCGCCCCCTCGGATCGCACTCCTGCATCACGATCCTATCCGTACTGCGTCACCTTCAGCGCCCGAGCACCACGATCGGATCGGCTCGTCCTGTCTCCTCACGATATAATCCCATGAACACGAACCGACCTTTAGACCTGCTGATACGCGCACTGTTTTAACCTGTTCTCAAGGCTATTTATGCTCCTACTTTCTTGGATCACCTGACACGTACCCCATCACGATCCGGTCAACCCAGAAGCTCTCCTACAGCTATAAATACACCATTCGAAGGCATTTTCAAGGACTTTTGGCCATTCTTCTTCACTGCTTCTACCATTACTGAGGTACAAGGAATTTGCACTTTCCTACAGTCAAATTCTTCTCTTTTCTACACAATTAACACGTGGATTACGTGTATAAACCCTTGTAATCTCAATTAACACACGGATTGTGTACCTGCATGCAACTGATTCTTGTAATCTGTCAGTATAACAATAAGATTATAAAGTGGACGTAGGCTACATCTACAGCCGTACCACTATAAAAACCTTGTATGACTCCTCTTTATTTACTCTTTTCTGCATTCTGCGATCTGTGATCTGCATTTGGGTGTTAGGCCCAATTTTTGATCAAACATTTAGGCGCGCCAGGAAGGGGGCATACGACAACTTCAACTTCTGCTTGGTTGTTTTGGCTATTGGATAAATGGAAATCAAAAGGAAGAAGACAAGAACTTCCGCCCACGCTGATGATGCTGACGCTGAAGACACTAGGAACGAGGCAAGCCAGGAAGCTTCCTCTCATGAAGATCCTTCTGCATATGTGACCAGAGACGAGATGGATGGCGTTCTCGCTGAATTGAGAGATCAGACGGCACGACAAGACGATCTCCTCCAGAAACAACCGGAAATGATTAACCACTTCTTCGCTCGGATGGATGGAAGGCCGAGCAACACTCAAGTCACTGGAAACGAAGCCATTGAAGAGGCTCGAGTATCACCCGGACTCGGGGGCAACCCCCCCGTTCAACAGCAGTACTCGTCTCATGATACACCTCTGGACCGCGACCTGGATCGTGGTACACTACCAGGCTCACGAGCCGATCCTGACAACTCGCTCCCGCCTGTTCAACAACAGGCCACGGCTCGCGACGGGGCTCAAGAACCCGATCGTTTCGCCTCCTAGGCTCACGAACTAGCATCCACGAGCCAGACTCACGCACTGCCTTCCACGATCCGCGACCGAGTCGGGTCGCCCCCTTGAACCGTGAACCGCGACCCGCGATCTGCACACAGCAGCTCACCAACATCTTCCATCCTCTCCTGCATTCAATGCTGGGGGTACCAGCTCTGATTTTGGTAGTTTGCAACAGCTTTTTGAAGGCAATCGACTCGCTGATCTGATTCAATGCCTCTCGAGAGGCCACACCTATCAGAATGACGTAGATGGCGTCAATCACAACCCATTCACTCAGGAAATCAAGAATTCCCACAATCCCCCGGATTTCAAACTCCCACAGATGGAGCCATACAACGGCAGGACAGATCCTACCATGCATCTCATGTGCTACAAAACGACATATGGAATTTCAATCGGCATCGGAAAACGTCATGGCAAAGTGTTTTCCCCTCTTCCTGATTGACATAGCTGCTATGTGGATTCGACAGCTGGAAAGAGAATCGATCAGCAGTTGGAACATGTTGGTCGCATGCTTCATTGAACAATTTCGGATTCACATTGCACGACCCAAGAACGTCATGTCTTTCACCACAATCAAGCAGAGGCCCAGAGAAGCTCGGCATTCATTCCTGGAAAGATTCAACATTGCAGCAGCAACAGTTGATCACCCTGAACCATCGATGGTACTGATGGCAGCGGTATCTGGCGTTCTAGATAACTCGGAGTTCAAAAAATCTTTGTACAAAGATCCACCGCGAAACCTCAACAAATTCTACCTTGAAGTAGATAGATTCCTTCGGGAAGAAGATGCAACTTCTGAGAAACGCACTCTCGATGTCAACATGCTCAGAGATGGAGAACCGCCCAATCCTGGAAAAGGCAATGGCAAGGGTAAAGGAAAGACCCCTACTACAAATGATCGTAATGCTCCACCCCGAAGAGGTTCCAGATATGACAAATACACTTAATTGAACGACACTCTGAGCAACATATACGTGGATACAGGAGGTGTCGCCTCATATCCAAGGCCTCCCAAGAGGGAGCCAACGCTAGAACAATGCAACTCCGGGAGACATTGCATATTTCATGACATGGACGGTCATAACACCGATGACTGCAGACATTTGCGAGAACTTATCGAGGATCGGGTCAGACGAGGAGAACTACCCCAGTACGCCATTCAACCAACAGCGCCCACACCTGCACTACCACCACCGACTCCCCGGAGAGGGAACGATCCCGGATCGAGCAATCACGGACTTATCATTAACTGAACCCACTCAGCGGATCTCTTCAGTTTGCTGGACTCCGGTCCATAGTTCATGTTTTTAGGTTTTTAGGCGACCTCTCGCCCTCCTTTGTTTTCCCTGCATGTAATAAGAGCCATCACATAAGCCCACACGCGCGGAACCGAATTGTGGTCTCCAGTCGTGTCCGGCAAACGACCGCTGCATTTTCATGAATTAGTAATAAGCATTGAGCTCCGGCTCCCAACTGGATCCGTCCAGCACAAACATGAGCTCCGGCTCCCAACTGGATCTGTCCAGTATAAATAAATTCTCATGTGCTTTTCCTTGGTCGTCTTACTCCGGTAAGGCCTTCTTGGAACCTCATGTGCTTTTCCTTGGTCGTCTTACTCCGGTAAGGCCGTCTTTGAACTTTCATGGCATTTCCTTGGTCATATTACTCCGATAAGGCCGTCTTGGAACCCCTCTAACATCTCCTTGGATGGTTTACTCCGGTAAGGCCGTCTAGGAAATATTCTTGCATTGTTTATTTTACCTTATTGCAGTACAAATTCCTGGTCTTCTTGGATTTCTCTGGCCTTAATACGATCCCGTGCGATCGTCGGTTTTCTGGCCTTAATACGATCCGGCGTGATCGTCGCATTCTGGACTTGGATTTCTCAGATTATCCAGAACACATCTTCCTTCAACCAGCAACATATATTCTGGGGGGCAAACATGTTGACACATTTTTTGGATAAAGCTGTCACACATGGAAATCCTGAATGATAACATGCCCAAACGGTGGAAACAACTTCAGAAGACATTGAGAGATTTTGTCAAAGTCGCATCCTCAACATAAACAGGCCCGAAACTCCTATTAGACTACCTCTTTTGGGCCCTAAAACAGCGATTACAGAGCTGGGCTCGGTTAATTTTGTAGATCTCTGAGTTAGCTTCAGTTTGAGCTTCGGTTTTGCTCAATCGGACTTACGGTTTGAAAGTTATGCCCATTTCCGTGAATGAGTGTAATCTAGCATCGAAGACTCAGAACCATCGCATCGGATCGCTCCCATCGCCTCGCCCACGATTGGATTGCCCCCTTGGATCGCACTCCTGCATCACGATCTGATCTGTACTGCGTCACATTCAGCGCCCGAGCGCCACGACCGGATCGGCTTGCCCTGTCTCCTCACGATCCGATCCCATGAACACGAACCGACCTTCAGACCTGCTGATACGCACACCATTTTGACCAGTTCTCAAGGCTATTTATGCTACTACTTTCTTGGATCGCCTGCCATGTACCCCATCACGATCCGGTCAACCAAGAAGCTTTCCTACAGCTATAAATACACCATTCGAAGGCATTTTCAAGGACTTTTGGCCATTCTTCTTCACTGCTTCCACCATTACTGAGGTGCAAGGACTTTGCACTTTCCTACAGTCAAATTCTTCTCTTTTCTACACAATTAACATGTGGATTACGTGTATAAACCCTTGTAATCTCAATTAACACACGGATTGTGTGCCTGCATGTAACTGATTCTTGTAATCTGTCAGTATAACAATAAGATTATAAAGTGGACGTAGGCTACATCTACAGCCGTACCACTATAAAAACCTCGTGTGTCTCCTCTTTATTTACCCTTTTCTGCATTCTGTGATCTGTGATGTACATTTGGGTGTTAGGCCCAATTTTTTATCAAACATTTAGGCGCGCCAGAAAGGGGGCACACGACAACTTCAACTTCTGCTTGTATTTTTTGGCTATTGGATAAATGGCTATCAAAAGGAAGAAGACAGGAGCTGAAGACACAAGGAACGAGGCAAGGCAGGAAGCTTCTTCTCATGAAGATCCTTCTGAATACCTGACCGGAGACGAGATGGATGGCGTTCTCGCTGAATTGAGAGATCAGATGGCACGACAAGACGATCTCCTCCAGAAACAACCGAAAATGATTAACCACTTCTTCGCTTGGATGGATGGAAGGCCGGGCAACGCTCAAGTCACTGGAAACGAAGCCATTGAAGCGGCTCGAGTATCACCCGGACTCGGGGGCAACCCCCCCGTTCAACAGTAGAACTCGTCTCGTGATACACCTCTGGACAACGACCCAGATCATGGTACACTACCGGGCTCATGAGCCGATCCCAACAACTTGCTCCCGCGTGTTCAACAACAGGCCACGACTCGTGATGGGGCTTTAGAACCCGATCGTTTCTCCCCCAGGCTCACGAACTGGCATTCACGAGCCAGACTCACGCACCGTCTTCCACGATCCATGACCGTGTCGGGTCGCCCCCTCGAACCGTGAACCGCGACCCGCGATCCGCACACAGCAGCTCACCAAAGCTTCCATGCTCTCATGCATTCAACGCTGGGGGCACCAGCTCTGATTTTGGTAGTTTGCAACAGCTTTTTGAAGGCAATCGAATCGCTGATCTGATTCAACGCCTCTCAAGAGGCCACACCTATCAGAATGACGTGGATGACGTCAATCACAACCCATTCACTCAGGAAATTAGGAATTCCCGCAATCCCCCGGATTTCAAACTCCCACAGCTGGAGCCATACAACGGCTGGACAGATCCTACCGTGCTTCTCATGCGCTACAAATGACATATGGAAGTTCAATCGGCATCAGAAAACGTCATGGCAAAGTGTTTTCCCCTCTTCCTGATTGACATAGCCGCTATGTGGATTCGGCAGCTGGAAACAGAATCGATCAGCAGCTGGAACATGTTGGTCGCACGCTTCATTGAACAATTTCGGGTTCACATTGCACGACCCAAGAACGTCATGTCTCTCACCACAATCAAGCATAGGCCCAGAGATGATCGGCGTTCATTCCTGGAAAGATTCAACGTTGCAGTAGCATTAGTTGATCACCCTGAACCATCGATGGTACTGATGGCAGCAGTATCCGGCGTTCAAGATAACTCGGAGTTCAAAAAATCTTTGTACAAAGATCCACCGCAAAACCTCAGCGAATTCTACCTTGAAGCAGATAGATTCCTGCGGGAAGAAGATGCAACTTATGAGAAACACACTCTCGATGTCAACATGCTCGGAGATGGAGAACCGCCCAATCCTGGAAATGGCAATGACAAGGGTAAAGGAAAGACCCCTGCTACAAATGATCGTAATGCTCCACCCCGAAGAGGGTCCAGATATGACAAATACACTGAATTGAACGACAATCTGAGCAACATATACGTGGATACAGGAGGTGCCGCCTCATATCCAAGGCCTCCCAAGAGGGAGCGAACGCTAGCACAACGCAACTCCGGAAGACATTGCATATTTCATGACATGGACGGTCATAACACCGATGACTGCAGACATTTGCGAGGCCTTATCGAGTACGTCATTCAACCAACAGCGTCCAGACCTGTACTACCACCACCGACTCCCCAGAGAGGGAACGATCCCGAATCGAGCAATCGCGGGTTTATCATTAACTTAACCCACTCAGCGGATCTCTTCAATTTGTTGGACTCCGGTCCATAGTTCATGCTTTTAGGTTTTTAGGCGACCTCTCGCCCTCCTTTGTTTTCCCTGCATGTAATTAGAGCCATCACATCAGCCCACATGCGCAGAACCGAATTGTGGTCTCCAGTCGTGTCCGGCAAAAGACCGCTGCATTTTCATGAATTAGTAATAAGCATTGAGCTCCGGCTCCCAACTGGATCCGTCCAGCACAAACATGAGCTCTGGCTTCCAACTAGAACCGTCCAGTATAAATAAATTCTCATGTGCTTTTCCTTGGTCGTCTTACTCCGGTAAGGCCATCTTGGAACCTCATGTGCTTTTCCTTGGTCGTCTTACTCCAGTAAGGCCGTCTTGGAACTTTCATGGCATTTCCTTGGTCGTCTTACTCCGATAAGGCCCTCTTGGAACCCCTCTAACATCTCCTAGGATGGTTTACTCCGGTAAGGCCGTCTAGGAAATATTCTTGCATTGTTTATTTTATCTTATTGCAGGTACAAATTCCTGGTCTTCTTGTATTTCTCTAGCCTTAATACGATCCCGTGTGATCGTCTGTTTTCTGGCCTTAATATGATCCGGCGTGATCGTCGCATTCTGGACTTGGAATTCTCAGATTATCCAGAACACATCTTCCTTCAACCAGCAAGATAAGTTCTAGGGGCCAAACATTTTTACACATTTTTTGCCAAAAGCTGTCATACATGGAATTCCTGAATGATAACATGCCCAAGCGGTGGAAACAATGTCAGAAGACATTGAGAGATTTGGTCAAAGTCGCGTCCTCAACATAAATAGGCCCAAAACTCCTATCAGACGACCTCTTTTGGGCCCAAAAATAGCGATTACTGAGCTATGCTCGGTAACTTTTGTAGATCTCTGAGTTAGCTTCAATTTGAGATTCGGTTTGGCTCAATCGGACTTATGGTTTGAAAGTTATGCCCATTTCCGTGAATGGGTGTAATCTAGCATCGAAGACTCAGAACCATCGCCCCGGATCGCTCCCATCGACTTGCCCACGATTGGATCGCCCGCTCGGATCACACTGCTGCATCACAATCCGATCCGTACTACGTCACCTTGAGCGCCCGAGCACCACGACCAGATCGTCTTACCCTGTCTCCTCACGATCTGATCCCATGAACACGAACCGACCTTCAGACCTGCTGATACGCGCACTATTTTGACCTGTTCTCTAGGCTATTTATGTTCCTACTTTCTTGGATCGCCTGCCACATACCCCATCACGATCTGGTCAACCCAGAAGCTCTCCTACAGCTATGAATACACCATTCGAAGGCATTTTCAAGGACTTTTGGCCATTCTTCTTCACTACTTCCACCATTACTGAGGTGCAAGGACTTTGCACTTTTCTACAGTCAAATTCTTCTCTTTTCTACACAATTAACATGTGGCTTACGTGTATAAACCCTTGTAATCTCAATTAACACACGGATTGTGTGCCTGCATGTACTGCTTCTTGTAATATGTCAGTATAACAATAAGATTATAAAGTGGACGTAGGCTACATCTACAGCCGTACCACTATAAAAACCTCGTGTGTCTCCTCTTTATTTATTCTTTTCTGCATTCTGTGATCTGTGATCTGCATTTGGGTGTTAGGCCCAATTTTTGATCTAACATTTTGGCGCGCCGGGAAGGGGGCACACGACAACATCAACTTCTGCTTGGATTTTTTGGCTATTGGATAAATGGCAATCAAAAGGAAGAAGACAGGAACTTACGCACACGCTGATGATGCTGATGCAGAAGACATAAGGAACGAGGCAAGCCAGGAAGCTTCCTCTCATGAAGATCCTTCTGCATACCTGACTAGAGACGAGATGGATGGCGTTCTCGCTGAACTGAGAGATCAGATGGATGATTAACCAATTCTTCGCTCGGATGGATGGAAGGCCGAGCAACGCTCAAGTCACTGGAAACGATGCCATTAAAGCAGCTCGAGTATCACCCGGACTCGGGGGCAACCCCCCTAGTTCAACAACAGAACTCGTCTCGTGATACACCTCTGGACCGCGACCCGGATCGTTGTACACTACCAGACTTATTAGCCGATCCCAACAACTCGCTCCCGCCTGTTCAACAACGGGCCATGGCTCGTGACGGGGCTCTAGAACCCGATCGTTTCGCCCACCAGGCTCATGAACCGGCAACCACGAGCCAGACTCACGCACCGCCTTCCACGATCCATGACCGAGTCGGGTCGGCCCCCTCGAATCGTGAACCGCGACCCGCGATCCGCACACAGCAGCTCACCAACAGCTTCCATCCTCTCCTGCATTCAACGCTGGGGGCACCAGCTCTGATTTTGGTAGTTTTCGACAGCTTTTTGAAGGCGATCGAATCGCTGATCTGATTCAACGCCTCTCGAGAGGCCACACCTATCAGAATGACGTGGATGACGTCAATCACAACCCATTCACTCAGGAAATCAGGAATTCCCGCAATCCCCCGATTTCAAACTCCCATAGCTGGAGCCATACAACGGCAGGACAGATCCTACCGTGCATCTCATGCGCTACAAACGACATATGGAACTTCAATCGACATCGGAAAACATCATGGCAAAGTGTTTTCCCCTCTTCCTGACTGACATAGCCACTATGTGGATTCGGCAGCTGGAAACAGAATTGATCAGCAGTTGGAACATGTTGGTCGCACGCTTCATTGAACAATTTCGGGTTCACATTGCACGACTTAAGAACATCATGTCTCTCACCACAATCAAGCAGAGGCCTAGAGAAGCTCTGCGTTCATTCCTGGAAAGATTCAACGTTGCAGCAGCATCAGTTGATCGCCCTGAACCATCGATGGTACTGATGGCAGTAGTATCCGGCGTTCTTGATAACTCGGAGTTCAAAAAATCTTTGTACAAAGATCCACCGCAAAACCTCAGCGAATTATACCTTGAAGCAGATAGATTCCTACGGGAAGAAGATGCAACTTCTGAGAAATGCACTCTCGATGTCAACATGCTCGGAGATGGAGAACCGCTCAATCCTGGAAAAGGCAATGAAAAGGGTAAAGGAAAGACCCCTACTACAAATGATCATAATGCTCCACCCCGGAGAGGGTCCAGATATGACAAATACACTGAATTGAACGACACTCTGAGCAACATATACGTGGATACAGGAGGTGCCGCCTTATATCCAAGGCCTCCCAGGAGGGAGCCAACGCAAGCACAATGCAACTCCGGAAGACATTGAATATTTCATGACATGGATGGTCATAACACCGATGACTGCAGACATTTGCGAGAACTAATCGATGATCGGGTCAGGCGAGGAGAACTACCCGAGTACGTCATTCAACCAACAAGACCCACACTTGCGCTACCACCACCGACTCCCCGGAGAGGGAACGATCCCGGATCGAGCAATCGCAGGCTTATCATTAACTAAACCCACTCAGCGGATCTCTTAAGTTTGCTGGACTTCAGTCCATAGTTCATGTTTTTAGGTTTTTAGGTGACCTCTCGCCCTCCTTTGTTTTCCCTGCATTTAATAAGAGCCGTAACATCAGCCCACACACGCGGAACCGAATTGTGGTCTCCTATCGTGTCCGGCAAACGACCGCTACATTTTCATGAATTAGTAATAAGAATTGAGCTCCGGCTCCCAACTGGATCCGTCCAGCACAAACATGAGCTCCGGCTCCCAACTGGATCCGTCCAGTATAAATAAATTCTCGTGTGCTTTTCCTTCGTCGTCTTACTCCAATAAGGCCGTCTTGGAACCTCATGTGGTTTTCCTTGGTCGTCTAACTCCAGTAAGGCCATCTTGGAACAATCATGGCATTTCCTTGGTCGTCTTACTCCGATAATGCCGTCTTGGAACCCCTCTAACATCTCCTCGGATGGTTTACTCCGGTAATCCGTCTAGGAAATATTCTTGCATTGTTTGTTTTTTCTTATTGCAGGGACAAATTCCTGGTCTTCTTGGATTTCTCTGGCCTTAATACGATCCGGCGTGATCGTCGCATTCTGGACTTGGATTTCTCAGATTATCCAGAACACATATTCCTTCAACCAGCAAGAATTGTTCTGAGGGGCTAACATGTTGACACATTTTTTGGAAAAAGCTGTCACACATGGAATTCCTGAATGATAACATGCCCAAGCGGTGGAAACAACGTCAGAAGACATTGAGAGATTTGGTCAAAGTCACATCCTCAACATAAACAGGCCCGAAACTCCTATCAGACGACCTCTTTAGGGCCTGAAAGCAGCGATTACGGAGCTAAGCTTTGTAACTTTTGTAGATCTCTGAGTTAGCTTTAGTTTGAGCTTTGGTTTGGCTTAATCGGACTGACGGTTTGAAAGTTATGCCCATTTCCGTGAATTGGTGTAATCTGGCATCGAAGACTCAGAACCATCACACCGGATCGCTCCCATCGGCTCGCCCACGATTGGATTGCCCCTTCGGATAACACTTCTGCATCACGATCCGATCCGTACTGCGTCAACTTCAGCGCCCGAGCACCACGACCAGATCGGCTCACCCTGTCTCCTCACGATCCGATCCCATGAACACGAACCGACCTTCAGACCTGCTGGTACATGCACTGTTTTGACCTGTTCTCAAGGCTATTTATGCTCCTACTTTCTTGGATCGCCTGCCACGTACCCCATCACGATTCGGCCAACCCAGAAGCTCTCCTATAGCTATAAATACACCATTCGAAGGCATTTTCAAGGACTTTTGGCCATTCTTCATCACTGCTATAACACCCTACCTCCGACAGGGTCACTCACAAAAGAATGCACTAGGTTTGGAGGGGCATTATTTGTAAACATGCACAGAAATATTACAAGACAGAACATATAAAACAGCGAAAGTAAAACAAATTTTCATTTCTTTATAAACAGTAAAGCCTTTTTACAACAGATTACATAGAAACCTGTCTTACAATAGTAAAGAAGCAATAAACCTTTTCATAAATTATTCCCCAAGTAAAGCAGTAAGGCAGCCATAGCCCATGGAAGTTCAAGCCATACATGATGACCTTCAAGCAGAAGAGGTCCGAACTAACAACAGTATTTCCTCCCTGAAAACCTAGGGGGGGGGGAACGGAAGACAAAGAGGCGAAAGAAAACGGGGTCAGTCATAAAGACTGGTAAGTCCTTTCTACTTCCAGCATAAAAAAGGTAAAGGTAATATGACATGCATAAACTGAAAATAAACATAAGGATGACGACAAGATAGATAAACTAAACCAAGATAACAGGGTGAACTACGGTATCAAGATAAACTAAGGTATCATGATAAACTACGGTGTCAAGGTAAATCAAAGTATCACATCGTCAGGTTTCTATCAAGTACAATATCCCAAGGTATCTATCATGTATATTTGCTCTGCACCTCCTGTACTAGTATACCAACTCGTGTCATGAGTTAACTATAAAATGTCCCTTGACCTAAGTCATGAAATGGTCCATGTCAACCTAATATATCACGTACATAGGTTTTTCTAACTCGTATGTTTCTTTCCATGTATATGTTCATTCCTTTGCCGTAGGCCGTACGGGCTTTCCCATGTAAATCTATACCACCTCCACGTAGTACCATTTTATCCTTGAAGTTGTTTTGGACTGCTACCCTTGATCTGGTTACGTTTTCTTATCATGAACTATCGCGTGTTCACCTAGGATTTATGCCACCTAGGACCGCTAGGGATTATGCTACCTAATGAACGTTTTCGTATCTCGGTTTGGGTTTTAGCCACCCAGGGCTACTAGGGATTATGCTACCCGTCAACCGCGCCATTTTTCCCACGTAAGCACCTTGAATCGTTTTTCCATGTCTAACTGCACATGTATCTCAATGTGCCATCTGAGTCCCGTGCCAGGGCAAATCAAGAAATAGGAGACTCGGTCGGGAGCTTTAAGTCGTCTGCCGAATGCAGATATCAAGGTCTGTTTTTGTATCCGTGGCTATGGTCCCACGTGACCCCTCCCTCAACTACTGAAAGGCAATCCAAGAAAAATCATGCACGAGAACTATACTCCGGCCCCCTATGCCCCACTTACCTATTGGCCAACCTCACCCATAACTCGATAGCAAGTATATGGCCTGTTGGGAGTTCTCTACCTTTCCGTATACGTACACGATTGACTAAATATGGTAGGTAGTCGACGATGCGCTATCCAGGGCAAAAATCAAGTATCGTTGACTCCACGCTAATCCATCCCCATCTTTAGGTTGCTCGCACATCAACCAAGGCATACTCTTGGTTCTTCTACCGTAGACCTTTACCTCTGTGAGCCCAGGCGGATCATCTGCAACCTCACAGAGGGATACCAAGAGTAACCTCACGTCCCCCGAAGCTACTGCTTCGTCACCCAGTTCATTGGAGCCTTTATCTAAGTCAGATAATTTGCTCCTCCTCGTGTGTTTAAGCGATGACCTACCGTATCGGGTTACTCATCTATCTGTGAACTGGTCCAAATCCCTTGACTAAGAATTATTACTTAGTTATCCTAAACTAAGGTTTATCACTAAGTTCCCTTTCCCGTTATCTTTGTTAACTACGATTTTCCACCTAGTCCCCTGAACTAGGGTTTTGTCTAATGGGTTAAGTGTTGTCATTCCAGTTCATGACTTAACCGACCTACGAATCATGTCAAGATTGGCCAAATATTTAAGCTCAAGACTTAGCCCTACAAGTTGATTAAGTATACTAAGAAACTCATGACTTAACCCTATTCAATTATCAAGTCAGATTGGTTAAGTATTAATTTGTCTTGCCCCTATCAGAATATCGTGTTAGATTGGTTAAGCATAAATTATCTTAACCACATCAGATTATAGATTCAGATTGGTTAAGCATTGGTTAGCTTAACCCCATCCAATAATCGTATTACAATGGTTAAGTATATTTAAACGGTCTTGTGACTTAACCCTATCAAGTTCTCATATTAGATTGGTTTAGTATAGGTTACTTAACCACATCAAATCATCATGTATAATTGGTTAAGTATAAGTTACTTAACCTCATTGAATTATCATGTTAAATTGGTTAAGTATTGGTTACTTAACCTCATTGAATTACCGTGTTTAGATTAGTTAAGTCTAGGTTAACTTAACTCCATATAATTACCGTGTTTAGATTAGTTAAGTGTAGGTTACTTAACCCCATCTAATTACCGAGTCGGATTAGTTAAGTATGGATTAGCTTAACCCCATCCCCTAACTGTGTTTCTCGGTTAAGTGTCATTAAGAAATCAAGTCCGGTTTCACTTAACCTACCCATACATGTCATATCGGTTAAGTGTCATTAGTCAGATTTACTTAACCTTATCATGTGGTATCAATTGAATTAATGCAATCTCAACCTCTCACATTAGACGTTGTTGTGGTTACTGGTTACGCCGGCGGGTCCGGGCAGATTTACACCACAACCTAGTCTAACCTCGGGTTTCAAGCGCGATATGACCAACTACCCACATTGGGTCCTATTGTTTGTAGCCCCTGGATTTGCCGGGCGAGTCCGGGCAGATTTACGCTACAAACTCAACCCAACCTCGAGTTGGCCACTTCCATGTTTTTCTACACGTCATGTTCATGTCAAGTTTAGACCCCTTTTTAAGTCTATGTTTTCATGTAACCCCATGTCAGGTTTTCGTGTCCTATTCACGTTTAATATCACTACATGTTCCATGTAATTCCATGTCAAGTTCATAGCCCATTTTCAAGTTTGCCTAAACTACCCAAAACGTGTCCCCAACGCACATGAAAGCGAATCAATATATTTGGAATAATATGACAAAGATGGGTACAAGATGGAAAATATGAATCACAAGTTAAACATGGTGAAAATTGAGGCAAAGGTGTTCACATAACTAGCATATCGCATATTGGCCTCAAAACATGCACGATGTCATTAAGGGATTGGCCACAAACATGCACGGTATCATAAGGGGTTTGGCCTCAAACATGCATAATATCATAAGGGGTTTGGCCTCACATAAACACGAAATCATAAGGGGTTTTGGGTTCTTTTACATGCATAAGCCCCAAGTCAAATTCATGCACATGTTTCACAAGTCAAAATGGTTCCAAGTGTTCATGCCAATATCCCACAAATAAAGGTTCAATCTTGCATGGCAAACTAAGTCCAATGCAACATGAGTAACTTGATTTAGTCGCTAAACATAGCCTAAAGTCATAGGTTCAAGCAAAAGAGGCATGACAAGGTTCATATAAGCTAGCATACTTATGTTCATCACATTTCATTCCATGTCACATTAGAACTATCGTTTAGATATACAAGTAGCTAGAACTTACATAGCAAGGCTTAGAGACTTAGGAGCATGAATCGTCATAGGATTTGCGTAGCAATGTTGATCTACTTCCACGATTTGATGTAGAAAGCTTGCACCTTTTGATTTGAACCCGATTTGAATGCATAAGCCCTTGGAGTTGGAGATGGAGGCCATGATCAAGATAGATTTTGGCAGCACTTAGTTGCTAGAATGATTTTTAGTGATTTTGGTTAGGTCCTAGGGTGTTTTTATAGAGATTAGGAGTAGTTTAGGCCCTTAGATTAACCCTAGCATAGATCTAAACCCTCAAAACCCATCACAGGCCAATAGACCAGACCCAAATGAGCAACCAGGTGCACCAGGTCGTCCAGACCCAACATGGGTTTTTGGGCCAGGTCGACACCCGTGTCGACTGGGCAGTCGACCTGCCCCCGGGCGTGTCGACTCCCTAGTCGACACCCCAGTCGACCTGGGGCTTGGGCGGGAATTTTTCCCGCCCAGTCTGTTTGGCTCCAGATTTGAATTTCGAACTGTTTTTGAACTTGAATTTTTCTGAAAACTTTGATGGGCCGTAACTGGGTCATACGGACTCCGATTTTCGAAAACTCGGACTCTATTTCGCGTATTTTTCCGAGACGAACGCAATGGCGCAACCCGTTTCTGCTAATTTAGAATTTATGATTTAACTCTGCCTGTATTCTTGCCCTAACACGTTATTAAAATTCGGGTCGTTACATTCTCCCCTCTTTTAATGATTTCGTCCCCGAAATCTCCAAGTTAGGAAGAACGTATCCTACCATCCATCATCCATCTACCCAAAACATCATCCACAGGCAACCTTGGTCCATAAAAGACTCCTAATGCTTAATTAACACATGCAGAAAGTGTGTGTATATGTTCCTTAGCTAATGCTAATGATCAAGCCAGAATGATCTTTCTAATGCAAAATATGTTTGGCGCCATGAGTCCAACATGTATGCAAATAGTCCTAGTCATATAAATACTATATGTGTGCACAACCATTCATCCACATGCAACATACACATGATAACATATTCAATTTCACCCATAAACAAGTATAAATACTCGTGCATACGCAACATGAAATGTGACTGAGTCGATCTAGTATCTATAGTGTATTCGCGCATCCACGAGCAACCACTTGCAACCATTTGCAACCATATCAATCATAACTTGTTTCAAATACATGTTTACATCCATAGGGTTCTACCTAAGGTTCCCAAGATAGGATCGAGGAGATAAACAAGATAAACTCCTTACGGGGTTTGCAACGGAAACAGGATCGAGAGAATATCCACCAAGCGATAGCATGCAAGCAGGCTCTACAGGAGAACCAGGGATCAACGATATACTCTTAAAAATAGATATGATGCGCGCGTTTAAGCCGCATTTCCTTGAGCTTAATTCCAGTGTGCCTTGACCACCTTTGACTTCATGATTTTCGTAGCTCCTTGATTCCTATTTCCAAGGTATGAGTTGGAACTCATTTCACTGTCGCCTCTCGTTTCACATTCACTTATTCTTTCCCTAGTATTCTCGGCTCAAACATATCTGCGTACACATGCAAGCTCTCCAAAATTCACTAGTGAATTCTGGATCTCGTTTATCGATGCCAATCCATGTTACCACGTGCACTTATTAGGGTGATTCCTATAACCCATGCTTAAGCGGAATGAACCATCCGCCTTATTGGCGAACGTTACTCGATCGAATCAGAGATTTCCGATAAATGCATCAAGAGATTCTAGGTAACTAACCATGACAAAACACAAAAGGTTATATGAGACTTCGAGGGTATTACCAAGGCAAGTTAAGAGTTTAACTACCCTCCTTTCAAAACCGATAATGGCATCCCTTACTAGATAACCACTTCATCCCTAGAATCCATCTATAGCTCAACAAAAGAAGCATTGATTCTAATCTCAACACTTGGCATTTACACTCTCTATTCCAAACAAGTCATGAATAAATGGACCGATCCTCCAACAGGATTTGAGACAAAAATGGGATCCTCTACCACGCTAGTACTAAGGCGCATGGACTCAACTATCGAAGTAGACTTAAATGATGCGATGATCAAGACAAAGTCTAGACGGGATGATAGAAAAGAAAGGCTAAACCTTCAACAGAAACGATACCATCCCTCTTAGGTACGCTAGAAATGAGAGCATACAATTGCCCTCTCGATGATCTTGTCCTCGTCCCATAACACTTAACTATGCGTCCCGTTTTACCATGCCAAAGATACTCTCTCGTCATGGGTTTTATTGTTCATCTTTTTCCCTCCTTTGTGGATTAAGCCATATCAACAAGTTGCTTATCTTTAAGCTCGTGTCCTCTATCCTTGCTCTTATTATCCTTCCTTGTAGCACGGCAACAGGTCTCTCGAGGACTCCCTCCATCGTATGGAAAACTCTTACTTAGCTAGACAAGGATTAGTCGCAGTTAAAACTACTGTGACTACGGATGGAGGAAGGAAAGGAAAAGAGACTCGATCAAGGAAACAAAGGATAGTGCTAATGGCTTTTGGGGAATAGCCTTTAAAAACTTTTCTGGAAAAATGCTTCTTTGTAAACGGTTTCTCAAATAGTTTTCAGAAGGTTTTAAAAACTTTTGCCCAGTCTGGTAACCTTCTGCTCTGATACCAAATGTAACACTCCACCTCCGCCAAGGTCACAAACAAAGGAATGCACTAGGTTTGGAGGGGCATTATTGGTAAACATGCACAGAAATATTACAAGACAGAACATACAAAACAGCGGAAGTAAAAAAAATTTCATTTCTTTATAAACAGTAAAGCCGTTTTACAACAAATTACATAGAAACCTGTCTTGCAATAGTAAAGAAGCAATAAACCTTTTCATAAATTATTCCCCAAGTAAAGTAGCAAAGCAACCATAGCCCATGGAAGTTCAAGCCATACATGATGACCTTCAAGCAGAAGAGGTCCGAACTAACAACAGTATTTCCTCCCTGAAAACCTGGGGGGGGGGGGGGAACGGAAGACAAAGAGGCGAAAGAAAACGGGGTCATTCATAAAGACTGGTAAGTCCTATCTACTTCCAACATAAAAACAAGTAAAGTTAACATGACATGCATAAACTAAAAATAAACATAAGGATGACGACAAGATAGATAAACTAAACCAAGATAACAGGGTGAACTACGGTATCAAGATAAACTAAGGTATCATGAAAAACTACGGTGTCAAGGTAAATCAAAGTATCACATCGTCAGGTTTCTATCAAGTACAATTTCCCAAGGTATCTATCATGTATATTTGCTCTGCACCTCATGTACTAGTATCCTAACCCGTGTCATGAGTTAACTATAAAATGTCCCTTGACCAAAGTCATGAAATGGTCCATGTCAACCTAATATATCGCGTACATAGGTTTTCCTAACTCGTATGTTTCTTTCCATGTATAAGTTCAGTCCTTTGCCGTAGATTGTACGGGCTTTCCCATGTAAATCTATACCACCTCCACGTAGTACCATTTTATCCTTGAAGTTGTTTTGGACTGCTACCCTTGATCTGGTTGTGTTTTCTTACCATGAACTATCGCGTGTTCACCTAAGATTTATGCCACCTAGGACCGCTAGGGGTTATGCTACCTAATGAACGTTTTCGTATCTCAGTTTGGGTTTTAGCCACCTAGGGCTACTAGGGATTATGCTACCCGTCAACCGCGACCTTTTTCCCACGTAAGCACCGCGAATCGTTTTTCCATGTCTAACTGCACATGTATCTCAATGAGCCATCCGAGTCCCGTGCCAGGGCAAATCAAGAAATACGAGACTCGGTCGGGAGCTTTAAGTCGTCTGTCGAATGTAGATATCAAGGTCTGTTTTTGTATCCGTGGCTATGGTCCCATGTGACCCCTCCCTCAACTACTTAAAGGCAATCCAAGAAATATCATGCACGAGAACTATACTCCGGGCCCCTATGCCCCACTTACCTATTGGCCAACCTCACCCATAACTCGATAGCAAGTATATTGTCTGTTGGGAGTTCTCTGCCTTTCCGTATATGTACACGATTGACTAAAGATGGTAGGTAGTCGACGACGCGCTATCCAGGGCAAAAATCAAGTATCATCGACTCCACGCTAATCCATCCCCGTCTTTAGGTTGCTCGCACAGCAACCAAGGCATACTCTTGGTTCTTCTACCTCAGACCTTAACCTCTGTTAGCCCAGGCGGATCATCTACGACCTCACAGAGGGATACCAAGAGTACCCTCACGTCCCCCGAAGCTACTGCATCGTCACCCAGTTCGTTGGAGCCTTTGTCAAAGTCAGATAATTTGCTCCTCCCCGTGTGTTTAAGCGATGAACTACCATATCGGGTTACTCATCTATCTGTGAACTGGTCCAAATCCCTTGACTAAGAATTATTACTTAGTTATCCTAAACTAAGGTTTATCACTTAGTTCGCTTTCCCGTTATCCTTGTTAACTACGATTTTCCACCTAGTCCCCTGAAATAGGGTTTTGTCTAATGGGTTAAGTGTTGTCATTCCAGTTCATGACTTAACCCGCCTACGAATCATGTCAAGATTGGCTAAGTATTTAAGCTCAAGACTTTGCCCTACAAGTTGGTTAAGTATACCAAGAAGCTCATGACTTAACCCTATTCAATTATCAAGTCAGATTGGTTAAGTATTAATTTGTCTTGCCCTTATCAGATTATCGTGTTAGATTGGTTAAACATAGATTATCTTAACCCCATCAGATTATCGAGTCAGATTGGTTAAGCATGGGTTAGCTTAACCCCATCCACTAATCGTATTACAATGGTTAAGTATATTTAAATGGTCTTGTAACTTAACCATATCAAGTTCTCATATTAGATTGGTTAAGTATAGGTTACTTAACCTCGTCAAATCATCATGTATAATTGGTTAAGTATAAGTTAGTTAACCTCATTGAATTATCATGTTAAATTGGTTAAGTATTGGTTACTTAACCTCATTGAATTACCGTGTTTAGATTAGTTAAGTCTAGGTTAACTTAACTCCATCTAATTACCGCGTTTAGATTAGTTAAGTGTAGGTTACTTAACCCCATCTAATTACCGAGTCGGATTAGTTAAGTATGGATTAGCTTAACCCTATCCCCTAACTGCATTTTTCGGTTAAGTGTCATTAAGAAATCAAGTCCAGTTTCACTTAACCTACCCATTCATGTCATATCGGTTAAGTGTCATTAGTCAGATTTACTTAACCTTATCATGTGGTATCAATTGAATTAATGCACTCTCAACCTCTCACATTAGACGTTGTTGTGGTTACTGGTTACGCCGGGCGGGTCCGGGCAGATTTACACCACAACCTAGTCTAACCTCGGGTTTCAAGCGCGATATGACCAACTACCCACATTGGGTCCTATTGTTTGTAGCAACTGGATTTGCCGGGCGGGTCCGGGCAGATTTATGCTACAAACTCAACCCAACCTCGAGTTGGCCACTTCCATGTTTTTCTATGCGTCATGTTCATGTCAAGTTTAGACCCCTTTTTAACTCTATGTTTTCATGTAACCCCATGTCAGGTTTTCGTGTCCTATTCAAGTTTTATATCATTACATGTTCCATGTAGTTCCATGTCAAGTTCATAGCCCATTTTCAAGTTTGCCTAAACTACCCAAAACGTGTCCCCAACGCACTTGAAAGCGAATCAACATATTTGAAATAATATGACAAAGATGGGTACAAGATGGCAAAGATGAATCAAAAGTTAAACATGGTGAAAATTGAGGCAAAGGTGTTCACATAGCTAGCATATCGCATATTGGCCTCAAAACATGCACGATGTCATAAAGGGATTGGCCACAAACATGCACGGTATCATAAGGGGTTTGGCCTCAAACATGCATAATATCATAAGGCGTTTGGCCTCACATAAACATGAAATCAAAAGGGGTTTTGGGTTCTTTTACATGCATAAGCCCCAAGTCAAATTCATGCACATATTTCACAAGTCAAAATGGTTCCAAGTGTTCATGCCAACATCCCACAAATAAAGGTTCAAACTTGCATGGCAAACTAAGTCCAATGCAACATGAGTAACTTGATTTAGTCACTAAACATAGCCTAAAGTCATAGGTTCAAGCAAAAGAGGAATGACAAGGTTCATATAGGCTAGCATACTTATGTTCATCGCATTTTATTCCATGTCACATTAGAACTATCGTTTAGATCTACAAGTAGCTAGAACTTACATAGCGAGGCTTAGAGACTTAGGAGCATGAATCGTCATAGGATTTGCGTAGTAATGTTGATCTACTTCCAAGATTTGATGTAGAAAGCTTGCACTTTTTGATTTGAAACCGATTTGAATGCATAAGCCCTTGGAGTTGGAGATGGAGGCCATGATCAAGATAGATTTTGGCAGCACTTAGTTGCTAGAATGATTTTTAGTGATTTTGGTTAGGTCCTAGGGTGTTTTTATAGAGATTAGGAGTAGTTTAGGCCCTTAGTTTAACCCTAGTATAGATCTGAACCCTCAAAACCCGTCACAGGCCAATAGACCAGACCCAAATGAGCAACCAGGTGCACCAGGTCGTTCAGACCCAACATGGGTTTTTGGGCCAGGTCTACACCCGTGTCGACTGGGCAGTCGACCTGCCCCGGGGCGTGTCGAATCCCTAGTCGACAACCCAGTCGACCTGGGGCTTGGGCGGGAATTTTTCCCGCCCAGTCTGTTTGGATCCAGATTTAAATTCAAACTGTTTTTGAACTTGAATTTTTCTGAAAACTTTGGCGGGCCATAACTGGGTCATACAGACTCCGATTTTCGAAAACTCGGACTCTATTTCGCGTATTTTTCCGAGTCGAACGCAATGGCGCAACTCGTTTCTCCTGATTCGGATTTTATGATTTAACTCTGCCTTGATTCTTGCCCTAACACGTTATTAAAATTCGGGTTGTTACAACTGCTTCCACCATTACTGAGGTGCAGGGACTTTGCACTTTCCTACTGTCAAATTCTTCTCTTTTCTACACAATTGACACGTGGATTATGTTTATAAACCCTTGTAATCTCAATTAACACACGGATTGTGTGCCTGCATGTAACTGATTCTTGTAATCTGTCAGTATGACAGTCAGATTATAAAGTGGATGTGGGCTACATCTACAGCCGTACCACTATAAAAACCTTGTGTGTCTCCTCTTTATTTACTCTTTTCTGCATTTTGTGATCTGTGATCTGCATTTGGGTTTATGCCCAATTTTTTATCTAAAATTTTGGCGCGCTAGGAAGGGGGCACACGAAAACTTCAACTTCTGCTTGGATTTTTTGGCTATTGGATAAATGGAAATCAAAAGGAAGAAGACAGGAACTTCCGCACACGCTGATGATGCTGACGCTGAAGACACAGGGAACGAGGCAAGCCAGGAAGCTTCCTCTAATGAAGATCCTTCTGCATACCTGACCAGAGACGAGATGGATGGCGTTCTCGCTGAACTGGGAGATCAGATGGCACGACAAGATGATCTCATCCAGAAACAACAGGAAATGATTAACCAATTCTTCGCTCGGATGGATGGAAGGCCGAGCAACGCTTAAGTCACTGGAAACGAAGCCATTGAAGCGGCTCGAATATCACCCGGACTCGGGGGCAACCACACCCCCCCGTTCAACAACAGAACTCGTCTCGTGATACACCTCTGGACCGCGACCCGGATCGTGGTACACTATCAAGCTCACGAGCCGATCCCAACAACTCGCTCCCGACTGTTCAACAACAGGCCACAACTCGTGACGGGGCTCTAGAACCCGATCGTTTCGCCCCCCAGGCTCACGAACCGGCATCCACGAGCTGGAATCACGCACCGCCTTCCACGATCCACGACCGAGTCGGGTCGCCCCCTCGAACCGTGAACCGCGACCCGCGATCCGCACACAGCAGCTCACCAACAGCTTCCATCCTCTCCTGCATACAACACTAGGGGCACCAGCTCTGATTTTGGTAGTTTGCAACTGCTTTTTGAAGGCAATCGACTCGCTGATCTGATTCAACGCCTCTCGAGAGGTCACACCTATCAGAATGATGTGGATGACGTCAATCACAACCCATTCACTCAAGAAATCAGGAATTCCCGCAATCCCTCGGATTTCAAACTCCCACAGCTGGAGCCATACAACGGAAGGACAGATCCAACCGTGCATCTCATGCGCTACAAACGACATATGGAAGTTCAATCGGCATCGTAAAACGTCCTGGCAAAGTGTTTTCCCCTCTTCCTGACTAACATAGCCGCTATGTGGATTCATCAGCTGGAAACAGAATCGATCTGCAGTTGGAACATGTTGGTCGCACGCTTCATTGAACAATTTCGGGTTCACATTGCACGACCCAAGAACGTCATGTCTCTCACCACAATCAAGCAGAGACCCAGAGAAGCTCTGCGTTCATTCCTCGAAATATTAAACATTGTAGCAGCATCAGTTGATCGCCCTGAACCATCGATGGTACTGATGGCAGCAGTGTCCGGCGTTCTAGATAACTCAGAGTTTAAAAAATCTTTGTGCAAAGATCCACCGCGAAACCTCAGCGAATTCTACCTTGAAGCAGATAGATTCCTGCGGCAAGAAGATGCAACTTCTGAGAAATGCACTCTCGATGTCAACATTCTCGGAGATGGAGAACCGCCCAATCCTGGAAAAGGCAGTGACAAGGGTAAAGGAAAGACCCATGCTACAAATGATCGTAATGCTCCACCCCGGAGAGGGTCCAGATACAACAAATACAATGAATTGAACGACAATCTGAGCAACATATATGTGGATACAGGAAGTGCCGCCTCATATCAAAGGCCTCCCAAGAGGGAGGCAACGCTAGCACAACGCAACTCCGGAAGACATTGCATATTTCATGACATGGACGGTCATAACACCGATGACTGCAGACATTTGCGAGAACTTATCGAGGATCGGGTCAGGCGAGGAGAACTACCCGAGTACGTCATTCAACCAACAGAGCCCACACCTGCGCTACCACCACCGACTTCCCGGAGAGGGAACGATCCCGGATCGAGCAATCGCGGGCTTATCATTAACTGAACCCACTCAGCGGATCTCTTCAGTTTGCTGAACTCCGGTCCATAGTTCATGTTTTTAGATTTTTAGGCGACCTCTCGCCCTCCTTTGTTTTCCCTGCATGTAATAAGATCCATCACATCATCCCACACGCGCGGAACCGAATTGTGGTCTCCAGTCGTGTCCGGCAAACGACCGCAACATTTTCATGAACTAGTAATAAGCATTGAGCTCCGGCTTCCAACTGGATCCGTCCAGCACAAACATGAGCTCCGTCTCCCAACTTGATCCGTCCAGTATAAATAAATTCTCATGTGCTTTTCCTTGGTCGTCTTACTCCGGTAAAGCCGTCTTGGAACCTCATGTGCTTTTCCTTGGTCGTCTTACTCCGGTAAGGCCGTCTTGGAACTTTCATGGCATTTCCTTGGTCGTCTTACTCCGATAAGGCCATCTTGGAACCCCTCTAACATCTCCTCGGATGGTTTACTCCGGTAAGGCCGTCTAGGAAATATTCTTACATTGTTTGTTTTATCTTATTGCAGGTACAAATTCCTGGTCTTCTTGGATTTCTCTGGCCTTAATAGGATCCCGTGTGATCGTCGGTTTACTGGCCTTAATACAATCCGGCATGATCGTCGCATTCTGGACTTGGATTTCTCAGATTATCCAGAACACATCTTCATTCAACCAGCAAGATATGTTCTAGGGGCAAACATGTTGACACATTTTTTGGCAAAAGCTGTCACACATGGAATTCCCGAATGATAACATGCCCAAGCGGTGGAAACAACATCAGAAGACATTAAGAGATTTGGTCAAAGTCGCATCCTCAACATAAAAAGGCCCGAAACTCCTATCAGACGACCTCTTTTGGGCCCAAAAACAGCGATTACGGTTTGGCTCAATTGGACTTACGGTTTGAAAGTTATGCCCATTTCCGTGAATGGGTGTAATCTAGCATCGAAGACTCAGAACCATCGCACCGGATCGCTCACATCGGCTCGCCCACGATTGGATCGCCCACTCGGATCGCACTCCTGCATCACGATCTGATCCGTACTGCGTCACCTTCGGCGCTCGAGCACCACGACCGGATCCGCTCGCCTGTCTCCTCATGATCTGATCCCATGAACACGAACCGACCTGCTGATACGCGCACTGTTTTGACCTGTTCTCAAGGCTATTTATGCTCCTACTTTCTTGGATTTCCTGCCACGTACCCCATCATGATCCGGTCAACCAAGAAGCTCTCCTACAGCTATAAATACCCCATTCGAAGGCATTTTCAAGGACTTTTGGCCATTCTTCTTCACTGCTTCCACCATGACTGAGGTGCATGGACTTTGCACTTTCCTACTGTCAAATTCTTCTCTTTTCTACACAATTAACACGTGGATTACGTGTGTAAACCCTTGTAATCTCAATTAACACACGAAATGTGTGCCTGCATGTAACTGATTCTTGTAATCTGTCAGTATAACAATAAGATTATAAAGTGGACATAGGCTACATCTACAGTCGAACCACTATAAAAACCTCGTGTGTCTCCTCTTTATTTACTCTTTTCTGCATTCTGTGATCTGCATTTGGGTGTTAGGCCCAATTTTTGATCTAACATTTTTGCGCGCCAGGAAGGGAGCACACGACAACTTCAACTTCTGCTTGGATTTTTTGGCTATTGGATAAATGGCAATCAAAAGGAAGAAGACAAGAACTTCCGCACACGCTGATGATGCTGACGCTGAAGACACAAGGAACGAGGCAAGCCAGGAAGCTTCCTCTCATGAAGATCCTTCTGCATACCTGACACGAGACGAGATGGATGGCGTTCTCGCTGAACTGGGAAATCAGATGGCACGACATGATGATCTCCTCCATAAACAACAGGAAATGATTAACCAATTCTTCGCTCGGATGGATGGAAGGTTGAGCAACGCTCAAGTCACTGGAAACGAAGCAATTGAAGTGGCTCGAGTATCACCCGGACTCGGGGGCAAGCCCCCGCCGGTTTAACAGCAGAACTCGTCTCGTGATACACCACTAGACCACGACCCGGATCGTGGTACACTACCAGGCTCACGAGCCAATCCCAACAACTCGCTCCCGCCTGTTCAACAACAGGCCATGGCTCATGACGGGGCTCTAAAACCCGATCATTTCGCCCCTCAGGCTCACGAACCGGCATCCACGAGCCAGACACACGCACCGCCTTCCACGATCCATGAGCGAGTCGGGTCGCCCCCTCGAACCGTTAACCGTGACCCGCGATCCGCACACAGCAGCTCAACAACAGCTTCCATCCTCTCCTGCATACAACGCTGGGGGCACCAGCTCTGATTTTGGTAGTTTGCAACAACATTTTGAAGGCAATCGACTTGCTGATCTGATTCAACGCCTCTCGAGCATCCACACCTATCAGAATGACGTGGATGACGTCAATCATAACCCATTCACTCAGGAAATCAGGAATGCCCACAATCCCCCGGATTTCAAACTCCCATAGCTGGAGCCATACAACGGCAGGACAGATCCTACCGTGCATCTCATGCGCTACAAACGACATATGGAAGTTCAATCGGCAACGGAAAACGTCATGGCAAAGTGTTTTCCCCTCTTCCTGAAAGACATAACCGCTATGTGGATTCGGCAGCTGGAAACAGAATCGATCAGCAGTTGGAACATG
The DNA here is from genome assembly GCA_030737875.1 of Allium sativum. Classification (NCBI taxonomy): domain Eukaryota; kingdom Viridiplantae; phylum Streptophyta; class Magnoliopsida; order Asparagales; family Amaryllidaceae; genus Allium; species Allium sativum. Next base: position 604,468,558 of record CM060923.1, on the reverse strand, counting down.
TTGGTCGCACGCTTCATTGAACAATTTCGGGTTCACATTGCACGACCCAAGAACGTCATGTCTCTCACCACAATCAAGCAGAGGCCCAGAGAAGCTCAGCGTTCATTCTTGGAAAGATTCAACATTGCAGCAGCATCAGTTGATCGCCTTGAACCATCGATGGTACTGATGGCAGCATTATCCGGCGTTCTAGATAACTCGGAGTTCAAAAAATCTTTGTACAAAGATCCACCGCGAAACCTCAGCGAATTCTACCTTGAAGCAGATAGATTCCTACGGGAAGAAGATGCAACTTATGAGAAGCGCACTCTCGATGTTAACATGCTCGGAGATGGAGAACCGCCCAATCTTGGAAAAGGCAATGACAAGGGTAAAGGAAAGATCCCTGCTACAAATGATCGTAATGCTCCACCCCGAAGAGGGTCCAGATACGACAAATACACTGAATTGAACGACACTCTGAGCAACATATACGTGGATACAGGATGTGCCGCCTCATATCCAAGGCCTCCCAAGAGGGAGCCAACGTTTGCATAACGCAACTCCGGAAGACATTGCATATTTCATGACATGGACAGTCATAACACCGACGACTGCAGACATTTGCGAGAACTTATCGAGAATCGGGTCAGGTGAGGAGAACTACCCGAGTACGTCATTCAACCAACAGAGCCCACACCTGCTCTACCACCACCGACTCCCCGAAGAGGGAACGATCCCGGATCGAGCAATCGTGGGCTTATCATTAACTGAACCCACTCAGCGGATCTCTTCAGTTTGCTGGACTCCGGTCCATAGTTCATGTTTTAAGGTTTTTAGGCGACCTCTCGCCTTCCTTTATTTTCCTTGCATGTAATAAGAGCCGTCACATCAGCCCACACCCGCGGAACCGAATTGTGGTCCCTAGTCGTGTCCGGAAAACGACCGCGGCATTTTCATGAATTAGTAATAAGCATTGAGCTCCGGCTCCCAACTGGATCCGTCCAGCACAAACACGAGCTCCGGCTCCCAACTGGATCCGTCCAGTATATATAAATCCTCATGTGCTTTTCCTTGGTCATCTTACTCCATTAAGGCCGTCTTGGAACCTCATGTGCTTTTCCTTGGTCGTCTTACGCCGGTAAGGCCGTCTTAGAACTTTCATGGCATTTCCTTGGTCGTCTTACTCCGATAAGGCTGACTTGGAACCCCTCTAACATCTCCTCGGATGGTTTACTCTGGTAAGGCCATCTAGGAAATATTCTTGCATTGTTTGTTTTATCTTATTGCAGGTACAAACTCCTGGTCTTCTTGGATTTCTCTGGCATTAATATGATCCCGTGTGATCGTCGGTTTTCTGGCCTTAATACGATCCTGCGTGATCGTCGCATTCTAGACTTGGATTTCTCAGATTATCCAGAACACATCTTCCTTCAACCAGCAAGATATGTTCTGGGGGGCAAACATGTTGACATATTTTTTGGCAAAAGCTCTCACACATGGAATTCCTGAGTGATAACATGCCCAAGCTGTGGAAACAACGTCAGAAGACATTGAGAGATTTGGTCAAAGTCGCATCCTCAACATAAACAGGCCCGAAACTCCTATCAGACGACCTCTTTTGGGCCCGAATACAGCGATTACAAAGCTAAGCTCAGTAACTTTTGTAGACCTCTGAGTTAGCTTCAGTTTGAGCTTCGGTTTGGCTCAATCGGACTTACGGTTTGAAAGTTATGCCCATTTCCGTGAATGGGTGTAATCTAGCATCGAAGACTCAGAACCATCACCCCGGATCGCTCACATCAGCTCGCCCATGATTGGATCGCCCCCTCGGATTGCACTCCTGCATCACGATCTGATCCGTACTGCGTCACCTTCAGCGCCCGAGCACCACGACCGGATCGGCTCGCCCTGTCTCCTCACGATCTGATCCCATGAACACGAACCAACCTTCAGACCTGCTGATACGCGCACTGTTTTGACCTGTTCTCAAGGCTATTTATGCTCCTTCTTTCTTGGATCGCCTGCCACGTACCCCATCACGATCCGGTCAACCCAGAAGCTCTCCTACAGCTATAAATACACAATTCGAAGGCATTTTCAAGGACTTTTGGCCATTCTTCTTCACTACTTCCACCATTACTGAGGTGCGAGGACTTTACACTTTCCTACAGTCAAATTCTTCTCTTTTCTACACAATTAACACGTGGATTACGTGTATAAACCCTTGTAATCCCAATTAACTCACGGATTGTGTGCCTGCATGTAACTGATTCTTGTAATCTGTCAGTATAACAATAAGATTATAAAGTGGACGTAGGCTACATCTACAGCCGTACCACTATAAAAATCTCGTGTGTCTCCTCTTTATTTACTCTTTTCTGCATTTTGTTATATGTGATCTGCATTTGGGTGTTAGGCCCAATTTTTGATCTAACATTTTGGCGCGCCAGGAAGGGGGCACACGAAAACTTCAACTTCTGCTTGGATTTTTTGGCTATTGGATAAATGGCAATCAAAAGGAAGAAGACGGGAGCTTCTGCACACGCTGATGATGCTGACGCTGAAGACACAAGGAACGAGGCAAGCCAGAAAGCTTCCTCTCATGAATATCCTTCTGCATACCTGACCAGAGACGAGATGGATGGCGTTCTCACTGAACTGAGAGATCAGATGGCACGACAAGATGATCTCCTCCAGAAACAACAGGAAATGATTAACCAATTCTTCGCTCGAATGGATGGAAGGCCGAGCAACGCTCAAGTCACTGGAAACGAAGCCATTGAAGCGGATCGAGTATCACCCGGACTCGGGGGCAACCCCCCTCCCCCGTTCAATAACAGAACTCGTCTCGTGATACACCTCTGGACCACGACCTGGATCGTGGTACACTACCAGGCTCACGAGCCGATCCCAACAACTCGCTCCCGCATGTTCAACAACAGGCCACGACTCGTGACGGGGCTCTAGAACCCGATCGTGTCGCCCCCTAGGCTCACGAACCGGCATCCACTAGCCAGACTCACGCACCGCCTTCCACGATCCACGACCGAGTCGGGTCGCCCCCTTCGAACCGTGAACCGCGACCTGCGATCTGCACACAGCAGCTCATCAACAGCTTCCATCCTCTCCTGCATTCAACGCTGGGGGCACCAGCTCTGATTTTGGTAGTTTGCCACAGCTTTTTGAAGGCAATCGACACGCTGATCTGATTCAACGCCTCTCGAGAGGCCACACCTATCAGAATGATATGGATGACGTCAATCACAACCCATTCACTCAGGAAATCAGGAATTCCCGCAATCCCCCGGATTTCAAACTCCCACAGCTGGATCCATACAACGGCAGGACAGAACCTACCGTGCATCTCATGCGCTACAAACGACATAAGGAAGTTCAATCGGAATCGGAAAACGTCACGGCAAACTGTTTTCCCCTATTCCTGACTGACATAGCCGCTATGTGGATTCTGCAGCTGGAAATAGAATCGATCAGCAGCTGGAACATGTTGGTCGCACGCTTCATTGAACAATTTCGGGTTCACATTGCACGACCCAAGAATGTCATGTCTCTCACCACACTCAAGAAGAGGCCCAGAGAAGCTCTGCGTTCAATCCTGGAAAGATTCAACATTGCAGCAGCATCAGTTGATCGCCCTGAACCATCGATGGTGCTGGTGGCAACAGTACCCGGCGTCCTAGATAACTCGGAGTTCAAAAAATCTTTGTACAAAGATCCACTACAAAACCTCAGCGAATTCTACCTTGAAGCAGATAGATTCCTACGGGAAGAAGATGCAACTTCTGAGAAACGCACTCTCGATCTCAACATGCTTGGAGATGGAGAACCGCCGAATCTTGGAAAAGGCAATGACAAGGGTAAAGGAAAGACCCCTGCTACAAATGATCGTAATGCTCCACCCCGGAGAGGGTCCAGATATGACAAATACAATGAATTGAACGACACTCTAAGCAAAATATACGTGGATACAGGAAGTGCCGCCTCATATCCAAGGCCTCCCAAGAGGGAGCCAACGCTAGCACAACGCAACTCCGGAAGACAATGCATATTTCATGACATGGACGGTCATAACACCGATGACTGCAGACATTTGTGAGAACTTATCAAGGATCGGGTCAGGCGAGGAGAACTACCCGAGTACGTCATTCAACTAACAGCGCCCACACATGCGCTACCACCACTGACTCCCCAAAGAGGGAACGATCCCGGATCGAGCAATCGCGGGCTTATCATTAACTAAACCAACTCAGCGGATCTCTTCAATTTGATGGACTCCGGTCCATAGTTCATGTTTGTAGGTTTTTAGGCGACCTTTCGCCCTCCTTTGTTTTCTTTGCATGTAATAAGAGCCGTCACATCATCCCACATGCGCGGATCCGAATTGTGGTCTCCAGTCGTGTCCGACAAATGACCGCTGCATTTTCATGAATTAGTAATAAGCATTGAGCTCCGGCTCCCAACTGGATATGTCCAGCACAAACATGAGCTCCGGCTCCCAACTGGATCCGTCCAGTATAAATAAATTCTCATGTGCTTTTCCTTGGTCGTCTTACTCCGGTAAGGCCGTCTTGGAACTTTATGTGCTTTTCCTTGGTCGTCTTACTCCGGTAAGGCCGTCTTGGAATTTTCATGGCATTTACTTGGTCGTCTTACTCGGATAAGGCCCTCTTGGAACCGCTCTAACATCTCCTCGGATGGTTTACCCCGGTAAGGCCGTCTAGGAAATATTCTTGCATTGTTTGTTTTATCTTATTGCAGGTACAAATTCCTGGTCTTCTTGGATTTCTCTGGCCTTAATACGATCCCGTGTGATCGTCGGTTTTCTGGCCTTAATACGATCCGGCGTGATCGTCGCATTCTGGACTTGGATTTCTCAGATTATCCAGAACACATCTTCCTTCAACCAGCAAGATATGTTTTGGGGGGCAAACATGTTGACACATTTTTTGGCAAAAGCTGTCACACATGGAATTCCTGAATGATAACACGCCCAAGCCGTGGAAACAACGTCAGAAGACATTAAGAGATTTGGTCAAAGTCGCATCCTCAACATAAACAGGCCCGAAACTCCTATCAGACGACATCTTTTGGGCCTGAAAACAGCGATTACAGAGTTGTGCTTGATAAACTTTGTAGATCTCTGAGTTAGCTTCAGTTTGAGCTTCGGTTTGGCTCAATCGGACTTACGGTTTGAAAGTTATGCCCATTTCCGTGAATGGGTGTAATCTAGCATCGAATACTCAGAACCATCGCATCGGATCGCTCCCATCGGCTTGCCCACGATTGAATCGCCCCCTCGGATCGCACTCCTGCATCACGATCCGATTCGTACTGCGTCACCTTCAGCGCCCGAGCATCACAACCGGATCGGCTCGCCCTGTCTCCTCACGATCCGATCCCATGAACACGAACCAACCTTTAGACCTGCTGATACGCGCACTGTTTTGACCTGTTCTCAAGGCTATTTACGCTCCTACTTTCTTGGATCGCCTGCCATGTACCCCATCACGATCAAGTCAACCCAGAAGCTCTCCTACAGCTATAAATACACCATTCGAAGGCATTTTCAAGGACTTTTGGCCATTATTCTTCACTGCTTCCACCATTACTGAGGTGCAAGGACTTTGCACTTTCCTACAGTCAAATTCTTCTCTTTTCTACACAATTAACACATGGATTACGTGTATAAACCCTAGTAATCTCAATTAACACACGGATTGTGTGCCTGCATGTAACTGATTCTTGTAATCTGTCAGTATAACAATAAGATTATAAAGTGGACGTAGGCTACATCTACAGCCGTACCACTATAAATACCTCGTGTGTCTCCTCGTTATTTACTATTTTCTGCATTCTGTGATCTGTGATCTGCATTTGGGTGTTAGGCCCAATTTTTGATCTAATATTTTGGCGTGCCAGGAAGGGGGCACCCGACAACTTCAACTTCTGCTTGGATTTTTTGGCTATTAGATAAATGGCAATCAAAAGGAAGAAGACAGGAACTTCCGCACATGCAGATGATGCTGACGCTGAAGACACAAGGAACGAGGCAAGCCAAGAAGCTTCCTCTCATGAAGATCCTTCTGCATACCTGAGCAGACATGAGATGGATGGCATTCTTGCTGAAATGAGAGATCGGATGGCACGACAAGATGATCTCCTCTATAAACAACAGGAAATGATTAACCAATTCTTCGCTCGGATGGATGGAAGGCCGAGCAACGCTCAAGTCATTGGAAACGAAGCCATTGAAGCGGCTCGAGTATCACCTGTACTCGGGGGCAACCCCCCCGTTCAACAGCAGAACTCGTCTCGTGATACACCTCTGGACCGCGACCCGGATCGTGGTACACAACCAGGCTCACGAGCCGATCCCAACAACTCGCTCCCTCCTATCCAACAACAGGCCACGGCTCGTGGCGTGGCTCTAGAACCCGATCGTTTCGCCCCCCAGGCTCACGAACCAGCATCCACGAGCTAGACTCACGCACCGCCTTCCACGATCCACGACCGAGTCGGGTCGCCCCCCTCGAACCGTGAACCGCGACCCGCGATCCGCACACAACAACTCACCAACAACTTCCATCCTCTCCTGCATTCAACGCTGGGGGCACCAGCTCTGATTTTGGTAGTTTGCAACAGCTTTTTGAAGGCAATCGACTCGCTGATCTGATTCAACGCCTCTCGAGAGGCCACACCTATCAGAATGACGTGGATGACATCAATCACAACCCATTCACTCAGGAAATCAGGAATTCCCGCAATCCACCGGATTTCAAACTCCCACAGCTGGAGCCATACTACGGCAGGAAAGATCCTACCGTGCATCTCATGCACTACAAATGACATATGGAAGTTCAATCGGCATCGGAAAACGTCATGGAAAAGTGTTTTCCCCTCTTCCTGACTGACATAGCTGCTATGTGGATTCGGCAGCCGGAAACAGAATCGATCAGTAGTTGGAACATGCTGGTCGCACGCTTCATTGGACAATTTCGGGTTCACATTGCACGATTCAAGAACGTCATGTCTCTCACCACAATCAAGCAGAGGCCCAGAGAAGCTCTGCGTTCATTCCTGGAAAGATTCAACGTTGCAGCAACATCAGTTGATCGCCCTGAACCATCGATGGTACTGATGGCAGCAATATCCGACGTTCTATATAACTTGGAGTTCAAAAAAATCTTTGTACAAAGATCCACTGCGAAACCTCAACGAATTCTACCTTGAAGCAGATAGATTCCTGTGGGAAGAAGATGCAACTTCTGAGAAACGCACTCTCGATGTCAACATGCTTGGAGATGGAGAACCGCCCAATCCTGGAAAAGACAATGACAAGGGTAAAGGTAAGACCCCTGCTACAAATGATCGTAATGCTCCACCCCGGAGAGGGTCCAGATACGAAAAATACACTGAATTGAACGACACTCGGAGCAACATATACGTGGATACAGGAGGTGCCTCCTCATATCCAAGGCCTCCCAAGAGGGAGCCAACACTAGCACAACATAACTCCGGAAGACATTGTATATTTCATGACATGGACGGTCATAACACCGATGACTGTAGACATTTGCGAGAACTTATCAAGGATCGGGTCAGGCGAGGAGAACTACCCGAGTACGTCATTCAACCAACAACGCCCACACCTGCGCTACCACCACCGACTCCCCGGAGAGGGAACGATCCAGGATCGAGCAATTACGGGCTTATCATTAACTGAACTCACTCAGCGGATCTCTTCAGTTTGCTGGACTCCGGTCCATAGTTCATGTTTTTAGGTTTTTAGGCGACCTCTCGCCCTCCTTTGTTTTCCCTGCATGTAATAAGAGCCGTCACATCAGCCCACACGCGCGGAACCGAATTGTGGTCTCCAGTCGTGTCCGGCAAACGACCGCTGCATTTTCATGAATTTGTAATAAGCATTGAGCTCCAGCTCCAAACTGGATCCATCTAGCACAAACATGAGCTTCGGCTCCCAACTGGATCCGTCCAGTATAAATAAATTCTCATGTGCTTTTCCTTGGTCGTCTTAATCCGGTAAGGTCGTCTTGGAACCTCATGTGCTTTTCTTTGGTCGTCTTAATCCTATAAGGCTATCTTGGAACTTTAATGGCATTTCCTTGGTCGTCTTACTCCGATAAGGCCGTCTTGGAACACCTCTAACATCTCCTCGGATGGTTTACTCCGGCAAGACCATCTAGGAAATATTCTTGCATTGTTTGTTTTGTCTTATTGCAAGTACAAATTCCTGGTCTTCTTGAATTTCTCTGGCCTTAATACGATTCCGTGTGATCGTCGGTTTTCTGGCCTTAATACGATCCGGCGTGATCGTCGCATTCTGGACTTGGATTTCTCAGATTATCCATAACACATCTTCCTTCAACCAGCAAGATATGTTTTGGGGGGTAAACATGTTGAGACATTTTTTGGCAAAAGCTGTCACACATGGAATTCCTGAATGATAACATGCCCAAGCGGTGGAAACAATGTCAGAAGACATTGAGAGATTTGGTCAAAGTCGCATCCTCAACATAAACATGCCCGAAACTCCTGTCAGACAACATATTTTGGGCCCAAAAACAGCGATTATGGAGCCGAGCTCAGTAACTTTTATAGATCTCTGAGTTAGCTTCAGTTTGAGCTTCGGTTTAGCTCAATTGGACTTTCGGTTTGAAAGTTAAGCCCATTTCCGTGAATGGGTGTAATCTAGCATCAAAGACTCAGAACAATCGCACCGGATTGCTCCCATCGGCTCGGCCACGATTGGATCGCCCCACGGATCGCACTCCTACGTCACGATCCAATCCGTACTGCATCACCTTCAGCGCCCGAGCACCACGACTGGATTGGCTCGCCCTGTCTCCTCACGATCTGATCCCATGAACACGAACCGACCTTCAGACCTGCTGATATGCGCACTGTTTTGGCATGTTCTCTAGGCTATTTATGCTCCTACTTTCTAGGATCGCCTGCCACGTAACCCATCACGATCCGGTCAACCCAGAAGCTCTCCTACATCTATAAATACACCATTCGAAGGCATTTTCAAGGACTTTTGGCCATTCTTCTTCACTGCTTCCACCATTATTGAGGTGCAAGGACATTGCACTTTCCTACAGTCAAATTCTTCTCTTTTCTACACAATTAACACGTGGATTACACGTATAAACCCTTATAATCTCAATTGAAACACGGATTGTGTGCCTACACATAACTGATTCTTGTAATCTGTCAGTATGACAATAAGATTATAAAGTGGACGTAGGTTACATTTTCAGCCGAACCACTATAAAAACCTCGTGTGTCTCCTCTTTATTTATCTTTTCTGCATTCTGTGATCTACATTTGGGTGTTAGGCCCAATTTTTGGTCTAACATTTTGGCACGCCAGGAAGGGGGCACACGACAACTTCAATTTCTACTTGGATTTTTTGGCTATTGGATAAATGGCTATCGAAAGGAAGAAGACAGGAACTTCCGCACACGCTGATGATGCTGACGCTGAAGACACAAGGAAGGGGGTAAGCCAGGAAGCTTCCTCTCGTGAAGATCCTTCTGCATACCTGACCAGAGACGAGATGGATGGCATTCTCACTGAACTGAGAGATCAGATGGCACAGCAAGATGATCTCCTCCAGAAACAACAGGAAATGATTAACCAATTCTTCACTCGGATGGAAGGCCGAGCAATGCTCAAGTCACAGGAAACGAAGCCATTGAAGGGCTCGAGTATCACCCGGACTCGGGGGCAACCCCCCCGTTCAATAGCAGAACTCGTCTAGTGATACACCTCTGGACCGCGACCCGGATCGTGGTACACTACCAGGCTCACGAGCCGATCCCAACAACTCGCTCCCGCCTGTTCAACAACAGGCCACAGCTCGTGTCGGGGCTCTAGAACCTGATCAGTTCGCCCCCAGGCTCACGAACCGGCATCCACAAGCCAGACTCACGCACCGCCTTCCATGATCCACGACCGATTCGGGTCGCCCCCCTCGAACCGTGAACCGCGTCCCGCGATCTGCACACAGCAGCTCACCAACAGCTTCCATCCTCTCCTGCATTCAACGCTGGGGGCACCACCTCTGATTTTGGTAGTTTGCAATAGCTTTTTGAAGGCAATCGACTCGCTGATCTAATTCGATGCCTCTCGAGAGGCCACAACTACCAGAATGACGTAGATGACGTCAATTACGACATATTCACTCAGGAAATCAGGAATTCCCGCATTTCCCCGGATTTCAAACTCCCACAGCTAGAGCCATACAACGGCAGGACAGATCCTACCGTGCATCTCATGCGCTACAAACGACATATAGAAATTCAATCGGCATTGGAAAACATCATGGCAAAGTGTTTTCCCCTCTTTCTTACTGACATAGCCGCTACGTGCTTTCGGTAGCTAGAAATAGAATCGTTCAGCAGTTGGAACATGTTGGTCGCATGCTTCAGTGAACAATTTCGGGTTCACATTGCACGACCCAAGAACGTCGTGTCTCTAACCACAATCAAGCAGAGTCCCAGAGAATCTCTGAGTTCATTCCTGGAAAGATTCAACGTTGTAGCAGCATCAGTTGATTGCCCTGAACCATCGATGGTACTGATGGCAGCAGTATCCGGCGTTCTAGATAACTCGGAGTTCAAAAAATCTTTGTACAAAGATCCACCGCGAAACCTCAGTGAATTCTACCTTGAAGCAGATAGATTCATGCAGGAAGAAGATGCAACTTCTGAGAAACGCACTCTTGATGTCAACATGCTCGGAGATGGAGAACCGCCCAATCCTGGAAAAGGCAATGACAAGGGTAAAGGAAAGAACCCTGCTACAAATGATCGTAATGCTCCACCCCGGAGAGGGTCCAGATATGACAAATACACTGAATTGAACGACACTCTGAGCAACATATACGTGGATAAAGGAGGTGCCGCCTCATATCCAAGGCCTCCCAAGAGGGAGTCAACGCTAGCACAACGCAACTCCGGAAGACATTGCATATTTCATGACATGGACGGTCATAACACCAATGACTGCAGACATTTGAGAGACCTTATCGAGGATCGGGTCAGGCGAGGAGAACTACCCGAGTACGTCATTCAACCAACAGCGCCCACACCTGTGCTACCACCACTGACTCCCCGGAGAGGGAACGATCCCGGATCGAGCAATCGCGGGCTTATCATTAACTGAACCCACTCAGCGGATCTCTTCAGTTTGCTGGACTCCGGTCCATAGTTCATGTTTTTAGGTTTTAGGCGACCTCTCGCCCTCCTTTGTTTTCCCTGCATGTAATAAGAGCCATCACATCAGCATACACGCGCGCAATCGAATTGTGGTCTCCAGTCGTGTCTGCCAAACGACTGCTACATTTTCATGAATTAGTAATAAGCATTGAGCTCCGGCTCCCAACTGGATCCGTCCAGCACAAACATGAGCTCCGGCTCCCTACTGGATCCGTCCAGTATAAATAAATTCTCATGTGCTTTTCCTTGGTCGTCTTACTCCGGTAAGGCTGTCTTGGAACTTTCATGGCATTTCCTTGGTCGTCTTACTCCGATAAGGCCGTCTCGGAACCCCTCTAACATCTCCTCGGATGGTTTACTCCGGTAAGGCCATCTGGGAAATATTCTTCCATTGTTTGTTTTATCTTATTGCAGGTACAAATTCCTGGTCTTCTTGGATTTCTCTGGCCCGAAACTCCTATCAGACGACCTCTTTTTGGCCCGAAAACAGCGATTATGGAGCTATGCTCTGTAAATTTCGTAGATCTCTGAGTTAGCTTCAGTTTGAGCTTAGGTTTGGCTCAATCGTACTTACGGTTCGAAAGTTATGCCCATTTTCGTGAATGGGTGTAATCTAGCATCGAAGACTCAGAACCATCGCAGCGGATAGCTCCCATCAGCTCGCCCACGATTGGATCGCCCCCTCGGATCGCACTCCTGCATCACGATCCAGTCCGTACTGTGTCACCTTCAGCGCTCGAGCACCACGACCGGATCGGCAAGCCCTGTCTCCTTACGATCCGATCCCATGAACACGAACCGACCTTCAGACTTGCTGATACGCGCACTGTTTTGACATGTTCTCAAGGCTATTTATGCTTCTACTTTCTTGGATCGCCTTCCACGTTCGCCATCATGATCTGGTCAACCCAGAAGCTCTCCTACAACTATAAATACACCATTCGAAGGCATTTCCAAGGACTTTTGGCCATTCTTCTTCACTGCTTCTACCATTACTGAGGTTCAAGGACTTTGCACTTTCCTACAATCAAATTATTCTCTTTTCTACACAATTAACACGTGGATTACGTGTATAAACCCTTGTAATCTCAATTAACACACGGACAGTGTGCCTGCATGTAACCGATTCTTGTAATCTGTCAGTATAACATTAAGATTGTAAAGTGGACGTAGGCTACATCTACAGCCGAACCACTATAAAAACCTTGTGTGTCTTCTCATTGTTTACTCTTTTCTGCATTCTGTGATCTGGGATCTGCATTTGGGTGTTAGGCCCAATTTTTGGTCTAACATTTTGGCGCGCCAGGAAGGGGGCACACGACAACTTCAACTTTTGCTTGGATTTTTTGGCTATTGGATAAATGGCAATCAAAAGGAAGAAGACAGGAACTTCCGCACACGCTGATGTTGCTGACGCTGAAGACACGCGGAACGAGGAAAGCCAGGAAGCTTCCTCTCATGAAGATCCTTCTGCATACCTGACCAGAGACGAGATGGATGGCGTTCTCGCTGAACTGGGAGATCAGATGGCACGGCAAAATGATCTCCTCCAGAAACAACAGGAAATGATTAACCAATTCTTCGCTCGGATGGATGGAAGGCCGAGCAATGCTCAAGTCACTGGAAACGAAGCCATTGAAGAGGCTCGAGTATCACCAAGACTCGGGGGCAAACCCCCCGTTCAACAGCAGAACTCGTCTCGTGATACACCTCTGGACCGCGACCCGGATCGTGGTACACTGCCAGGCTCACGAGCCGATCCCAACAACTCGCTCCCTCCTGTTCAACAACAGGCCATGGCTCGTGACGGGGCTCTATAACCCGATTGGTTCGCCCCCTAGGCTCACGAACCGGCATCCACGAGCCAGACTCACACACCGCATTCCACGATCCACGACCGAGTCGGGTCGCCCCCTTCGACCGTGAACCGCGACCCGCGATCCGCACACAGCAGCTCACCAAAAGCTTCCATCCTTTCTTGCATTCAACGCTGGGGACACCAGCTCTGATTTTGGTAGTTTGGAACAACTTTTTGAAGCCAATCGACTCGCTGATCTGATTCAACGCCCTGTCGAGAGGCCACACCTATCAGAATGATGTGGATGACGTCAATCACGACCCATTCACTCAGGAAATCAGGAGTTCCCGCAATCCCCCAGATTTCAAACTCCCACAGCTGGGGCCATACCACGGCATGACAGATCATACCGTGCGTCTCATGCGCTACAAACGACATATAGAAGTTCAATCTGCGTCGGAAAACGTCATGGCGAAGTGTTTTCCCCTCTTCCTGACTTACATAGCCGCTACGTGGATTCGACAGTTGGAAACAGAATCGATCAACAGTTGGAACATGTTGGTCGCACGCTTCCGTGAACAATTTCGGTTTCACATTACACGACCCAATAACGTCATGTCTCTCACCACAATCAAGCAGAGGCCCAGAGAATCTCTGCGTTCATTCCTGGAAAGTTTCAGCGTTGCAGTGCATCAGTTGATCGCCCCTGAACCATCGATGGTACTGATGGCAGCAGTATCCAGCGTTCTAGATAACTCGGAGTTCAAAAAATCTTTGTACAAAGATCCACCACGAAACCTCAGCGAATTCTACCTTGAAGCAGATAGATTCATGCAGGAAGAAGATGCAACTTCTGAGAAACGCACTCTCGATGTCAACAAGCTCGGAGATGGAGAACCGCCAAATCCTGGAAAAGGCAATGACAAGGGTAAAGGAAAGACCCCTGCTACAAATGATCGTAATGCTCCACCCCGGAGAGGGTCCAGATACGACAAATACACTGAATTGAACGACACTCTGAGCAACATTTACGTGGATAAAGGAGGTGCCGCCTCATATCCAAGGCCTCCCAAGAGGGAGCCAACGCTAGCTCAACGCAACTCCGAAGACATTGCTTATTTCATGACATGGACGGTCATTACACCGATGACTGCAGACATTTGCGAGACCTTATCGAGGATCGGGTCAAGCGAGGAGAACTACCCGAGTGCGTCATTCAACCAACAACGCCCACACCTGCGCTGCCACCACCGACTCCCCGGAGAGCGAACGATCCCGGATCGAGCAATCGCGGGCTTATCATTAACTGAACCCACTCAGTGGATCTCTTAAGTTTGTTGGATTCTGGTCCATAGTTCATGTTTTTAGGTTTTTAGGCGACCTCTCGCCCTCCCTTGTTTTCCCTGCATGTAATAAGAGCCGTCACATCAGCCCACACGCGCGCAGCCGAATTGTGGTCTCCAGTCGTGTCCGGCAAACGACCGCTGCATTTTCATGAATTAGTAATAAGCATTGAGCTCCGGCTCCCTACTGGATCCGTCCAGTATAAATAAATTCTCATGTGCTTTTCCTTGGTCGTCTTACTCCGATAAGGCCGTCTTGGAACCTCATGAGCTTTTTCCTTGGGCGTCTTACTCCGGTAAGACCGTCTTGGAACTTTCATGGCATTTCCTTGGTCGTCTTACTCCGATAAGGCCGTCTTGGAACCCCTCTAACATCTCCTCGGATAGTTTACTCCGGTAAGGCCATTTGGGAAATATTCTTGCATTGTTTGTTTTATCTTATAGCAGGTACAAATTCCTGGTCTTCTTGGATTTCTCTGGCCTTAATACGATCACGTGTGATTGAAGGTTTTCTGGCCTTAATACGATCTGGCGTGATCGTTGCATTCTGGACTTGGATTTCTAAGATTATCCATAACACATCTTCCTTCAACCAGCAAGATATGTTCTGGGGGGCAAACATGTTGACACATTTTTTGGCAAAAGCTGTCACATATAGAATTCCTGAATGATAACATGCCTAAGCGGTGGAAACAACGTCAGAAGACATTGAGCTTCGGTTTGAGCTTCAGTTTGAGATATGCTCAGTAACTTTCGTAGATCTCTGAGTTAGCTTCAGTTTGAGCTTCGGTTGGCTCAATCGGACTTACGGTTTGAAAGTTATGCCCATTTCCGTGAATGGGTGTAATCTAGCATCGAAGACTAAGAACCATCGCACCAGATCGCTCCCATCGGCTCGCCCACGATTTGATCGCCCCCTCGGATCGGACTCCTGCATCACGATCCGATCCGTACTGCGTCATCTTCAGCGCCCGAGCACCACGACCGGATCGGCTCGCCCTGTCTCCTCACGATCCGATCCCAAGAACACGAACCGACCTTCAGACCTGCTGATACACGCACTGTTTTGACATGTTCTCAAGGCTATTTATGCCCCTACTATCTTGGATCGCCTGCCACGTACCCCATCACGATCCGGTCAACCCAGAAGCTCTCCTACAGCTATAAATACACCATTCGAAGGCATTTTCAAGGACTTTTGGCCATTCTTCTTCACTGCTTCCACCATTACTGAGGTGCAAGGACTTTGCACTTTCCTACAGTCAAATTATTCGCTTTTCTACACAATTAACACGTGGATTACGTGTATAAACCCTTATAATCTCAATTAACACATAGACTGTGTGCCTGCATTTAACTGATTCTTGTAATCTGTCAGTATAACAATAAGATTATAAAGTGGACGTAGGCTACATCTACAGCCGAACCACTATAAAAACCTCGTGTGTCTCCTCTTTATTTACTCTTTTCTGCATTCTGTGATCTGTGATCTGCATTTGGGTGTTGGGCCCAATTTTTGATCTAACATTTTGGCACGCCAGGAAGGGGGCACATGACAACTTCAACTTCTGCTTGGATTTTTTGGCTATTGGATAAATGGCAACCAAAAGGAAGAAGACAGGAACTTCCGCACATGCTGATGATGCCGACGCTGAAGACACAAGGAACGAGGCAAGCCAGGAAGCTTCCTCTAATGAATATCCTTCTTCATACCTGACCAGAGACGAGATGGATGGCGTTCTCGCTGAACTGAGAGATCAGATGGCACAGCAAGATGATCTCCTCCAGAAACAATAGGAAATGATTAACCAATTCTTCGCTCGGATGGATGGAAGGTCGAGCAATGATCAAGTCACTGGAAACGAAGCCATTGAAGCGGGTCGAGTATCACCCGGACTCGGGAGCAACCCCCCCGTTCAATAGCAGAACTCGTCTTGTGATACACCTCTGGACCGCGACCCGGATCGTGTACACTTCCAGGCTCACGAGCCGATCCCAACAACTCGCTCCCGCCTGTTCAACAACAGGCCATGGCTCGTGACGGGGCTCTAGAACCCGATCGGTTCGCCCCCCAAGCTCACGAACCGGCATCCACGAGCCAGACTCACGCACCGCCTTCCACGATCCACGATCGAGTCGGGTCGCCCCTTCGAACCGTGAAACGCGACCCGCGATCCGCACACAACAACTCACCAACAGCTTCCATCCTCTCCAGCATTCAACGTTGGGGGCACCAGCTCTGATTTTGGTAGTTTGCAACAGCTTTGAAGGTAATCGACTCGTCAATCTGATTCAACGCCTCTCGTGAGGCCACACTTATCAGAATGACGTGGATGACGTCAATCACGACCCATTCACTTAGGAAATCAGGAATTCCCGCAATCCCCCGGATTTCAAACTCCCACACCTGGAGCCATACAACAGCAGGATAGATCCTACCGTGCATCTCATGCGCTACAAACGACATATGGAAGTTCAATCAGCATCGGAAAACATCATGGCAAAGTGTTTTCCCCTCTTCCTGACTGACATAGCCGCTACATGGATTCGGTAGCTGGAAACAGAATCGATCAGCAGTTGAAACATGTCGGTCGCACGCTTCAGTGAACAATTTTGGGTTCACATTGCACGACCCAAGAACGTCATGTCTCTCACCACAATCAAGCAGAGGCCCAGAGAATCTCTACGTTCATTCCTGGAAAGATTTAGCGTTGCAACAGCATCAGTTGATCGCCCTGAACCATCGATGGTACTGATGGCAGTAGTATCCGGCGTTCTAGATAACTCGGAGTTCAAAAAATCTTTGTACAAAGATCCACCGCGAAACCACAACGAATTCTTCCTTGAAGAAGATAGATTCATGCGGGAAGAAGATGCAACTTCTGAGAAACGCACTCTCGATGTCAACAAGCTCGGAGATGGAGAATCGCCAAATCCTTGAAAAGGCAATGACAAGGGTAAAGGAAAGACCCCTGCTACAAATGATCGTAATGCTCCACCCCGGAGAGGGTCCAGATACGACAAATACACTAAATTGAACGACACTCTGAGCAACATATATGCGGATAAAGGAGGTGCCGCCTCATATCCAAGGCCTCCCAAGACGGAGCCAACGCTAGCACAACGCAACTCCGGAAGACATTGCATATTTCATGACATGGACGTTCATAACACCGATGACTGCAGACATTTGCGAGACCTTATCGAGGATCGGGTCAGGCGAGGAGAACTACCCGAGTACGTCATTCAACCAACAATGTCCACACCTGCGCTACCACCACCGACTCCCCGCAGAGCGAACGATCCCGGATCGAGCAATCGCGGGCTTATCATTAACTGAACCCACTCAGTGGATCTCTTCAGTTTGCTGGACTCTGGTCCATAGTTCATGTTTTTAGGTTTTTTGCTGACCTCTCACCCTCCTTTGTTTTCCCTGCATGTAATAAGAGCTGTCACATCAGCCCACATGCGCGCAACCGAATTGTGTTCTCCAGTCGTGTCCGGCAAACGACCGTTGCATTTTCATGAATTAGTAATAAGCATTGAGCTTCGGCTCCCAACTGGATCCGTCCAGCACAAACATGAGCTCCGGCTCCCTACTGGATCCGTCCAGTATAAATAAATTCTCACGTGATTTTCCTTGGTTGTCTTACTCCGATAAGGCCTCTTGGAACCTCATGTGCTTTTCCTTGGTCGTCTTACTCTGGTAAGGCCGTCTTGGAACTTTCACGGCATTTCCTTGGTCATCTTACTCCGATAAGGCCGTTTTGGAACCCCTCTAACATCTCCTCGGATGGTTTACTCCGGTAAGGCCATTTGGGAAATATTCTTGCATTGTTTGTTTTATCTTATTGTAGGTACAAATTCCTGGTATTCTTGGATTTCTCTGGCATTAATACGATCCCGTGTGATCGACGGTTTTCTGGCCTTAATACGATCCGGCGTGATCGTCGCATTCTGGACTTGGATTTCTCAGATTATCCAGAACACATCTTCCTTCAACCAGCAAGATATGTTCTGGGGGGCAAACATGTTGACACATTTTTTGGCAAAAGCTGTCACACATGGAATTCCTGAATGATAACATGCCCAAGCGGTGGAAACAACGTCAGAAGACATTGAGAGATTTGGTAAAAATCGCATCCTCAACATAAACAGGCCCGAAACTCCTATCAGACGACCTCTTTTGGGCCCAAAAACAGTGATTACGGAGATATGCACAGTAACTTTCATAGATCTCTGAGTTAGCTTCAGTTTGAGCTTCGCTTTTGCTCAATCGGACTTACGGTTTGGAAGTTATGCCCATTTCCGTGAATGGGTGTAATGTAGCATCGAAGACTAAGAACCATCGCACCGGATCGCTCCCATCGGCTCGCCCATGATTGGATCGCCACCACGGATTGCACTCCTGCATCACGATCCGATCCATACTGCGTCACCTTCAGCGCCCGAGCACCATGACCGGATCGGCTCGCCCTGTCTCCTCACGATCCGATCCCATGAACACGAACCGACCATCAGACCTGTTGATACGCGCACTGTTTTTGACATGTTCTCAAGGCTATTTATGCTCCTACTTTGTTGGATCGCCTGCCACGTACCCCATTACGATCTGGTCAACCCAGAAGCTCTTCTACAGCTATAAATACACCATTCGAAGGCTTTTTCAAGGACTTTTGGCCATTCTTCTTCACTGCTTCCACCATTACTGAGGTGCAAGGACTTTGCACTTTCCTACAGTCAAATTCTTCTCTTTTCTACACAATTAACACGTGTATTACGTGTATAAACCCTTGTAATCTCAATTAACACACGGACTGTGTGCCTGCATGTAACTGATTCTTGTAATCTATCAGTATAACAATAAGATTGTAAAGTGGATGTAGGCTACATCTACAACCGAACCACTATAAAAACCTCGTGTGTCTCCTCTTTATTTACTCTTTTCTGCATTATATGATCTGTGATCTGCATTTGGGTGTTAGGCCCAATTTTTGGTCTAACATTTTGGCGCGCCTGGAAGGGGGCACACGAAAACTTCAACTACTGCTTGGATTTTTTGGCTATTGGATAAATGGAAATCAAAAGGAAGAAGACAGGAACTTCCGCACACGCTGATGATGCTGACGCTGAAGACACAAGGAACGAGGCAAGCCAGGAAGCTTCCTCTCATGAAGATCCTTCTACATACCTGATCAGAGACGAGATGGATGGCGTTCTCGCTGAACTGAGAGATCAGATGGCACGACAAGATGATCTCCTCCAAGAACAACAGGAAATGATTAACCAATCCTTCGCTCGTATGGATGGAAGGTCGAGCAATGCTCAAGTCACTGGAAACGAAGCAATTGAAGTGGCTCGAGTATCACCCGGACTCGGGGGCGACCCCCATGTTCAACAGCAGAACTCGTCTCGTGATACACCTCTGGACCGCGACCCGGATCGTCGTACACTGCCAGGCTCACGAGCCGATCCCAACAACTCCCTCGCGCCTGTTCAACAACAGGCCACGGCTCGTGACGGGGCTCTATAACCCGATCGGTTCGCCCCCCAGGCTCACGAACCGGCATCCACGAGCCAGACTCACGCACCGCCTTCCACGGTCCACGACCGAGTCGGGTCGCCCCACTCGAATCATGAACCGCGACCCGCGATCTGCACACAGCAGCTCACCAACAGCTTCCATCCTCTCCTGCATTCAATTTTGGGGGCACCAGCTCTGATTTGGTAGTTTGCAACAGCTTTTTGAAGGCAATCGACTCGCTGATCTGATTCAATGCCTCTTGAGAGGCCACAACTATCAGAATGACGTGAATGACGCCAATCATGACCCATTCAATCAGGAATTCCCGCAATCCCCCGGATTTCAAACTCCCACAGCTGGAGCTATAAAATGGTAGGATAGATCCTACCGTGCATCTCATGCGCTACAAACGACATATGGAAGTTCAATCGGCATCGGAAAACGTCATGGCAAAGTGTTTTCCCCTCTTCCTGACTGACATAGCCGCTACGTGGATTCGGCAGCTGGAAACAGAATCGATCAGCAGTTGGAACATGTTGGTCGCACGCTTCAGTGAACAATTTAGGGTTCACATTGCACGACCCAAGAACGTCATGTCTCTCACCACAATCAAGCAGAGGCCCAGAGAATCTATGCGTTCATTCCTGGAAAGATTCAGCGTTGCAGCAACATCAGTTGATCGCCCTGATCCATCGATGGAACTGATGGCAGTAGTATCCGACGTTCTAGATAAATCGGAGTTCAAAAATTCTTTGTACAAAGACCCACCGCGAAACCTCAGCGAATTCTACCTTGAAGCAGATAGATTCATGCAGGAAGAAGATGCAACTTCTGAGAAACGCACTCTCGATGTCAACATGCTCGGAGATAGAGAACCGCTCAATCCTGGAAAAGGCAATGACAAGGGTAAAGGAAAGACACCTGCTACAAATGATCGTAATGCTCCACCCCGGAGAATGTCTAGATACGACAAATACACTGAATTGAACGACACTCTGAGCAACATATACGTGGATAAAGGAGGTGCCGCCTCATATTCAAGGCCTCCTAAGAGGGAGCCAACGCTAGCACAACGCAACTCCGGAAGACATTGCATATTTCAAGACATTGAAGGTCATAACACCGATGACCGCAGACATTTGCGAGACCTTATCGAGGATCGGGTCAGGCGAGGAGAACTACCTGAGTACGTCATTCAACCAACAGCGCCCACAACCGCGCTACTACCACCGACACCCCGGAGAGGGAACGATCCCGGATCGAGCAATCGCGGGCTTATCATTAACTGAACCCACTCAGCGGATCTCTTCAGTTTGCTGGACTCTGGTCCATAGTTCATATTTTTAGGTTTTTAGGCGACCTCTCGCCCTCCTTTGTTTTCCCTGCATGTAATAAGAGCCGTCACATCAGCCCACACGCACACAGCCGAATTGTGGTCTCCATTCGTGTCCAGCAAACGACCGCTGCATTTTCATGAATTAGTAATAAGCATTGAGCTCTGGCTCCCAACTGGAACTGTCCAGCACAAAAATGAGCTCCGGCTCCCTACTGGATCCGTCTGTATAAATAAATTCTCATGTGCTTTTCCTTGGTCGTCTTACTCCGGTAAGGCCGTCTTGGAACCTCATGTGCTTTTCCTTGGTCGTCTTACTCCGGTAAGGCCGTCTTGGAACTTCCATGGCATTTCCTTGGTCGTCTTACTCCGATAAGGCCGTCTTAGAACCCCTCTAACATCTCCTCGGATGGTTTACTCTGGTAATGCCATTTGGGAAATATTCTTGCATTGTTTGTTTTATCTTATTGCAGGTACAAATTCTTGGTCTTCATGGATTTCTTTGGCCTTAATACGATCCCGTGTGATTGACAGTTTTCTGGCTTTAATGCGATCCGGCGTGATCGTCGCATTCTGGACTTGGATTTCTCAGATTATCCAGAACACATCTTCCTTCAACCAGCAAGATATGTTCTGGGGGGCCAACATGTTGACACATTTTTTGGCAAAAGCTATCACACATGGAATTCCTGAATGATAACATGCCCAAGCGGTGGAAACAACGTCAGAAGACATTGAGAGATTTGGTCAAAATCGCATCCTCAACATAAACAGGCCCGAAACTCCTATCAAACGACCTCTTTTGGGCCCAAAAACAGCGATTACAAAGATATGCTCAGTAGCTTTCGTAGATCTCTGAGTTAGCTTCAGTTTGAGCTTCGGATTGGCTCAATCGGACTTACGGTTTGAAAGTTATGCTATTTCCGTCAATGGGTGTAATGTAGCATCGAAGACTAAGAACCATCGCGCTGGAACGCTCCCATCGGCTCGCCCACGATTGGATTGCCCCCTCGGATTGCACTCCTGCATCACGATCCGATCCGCACTGCGTCACCTTCAGCGCCCGAGCACCACGACCGGATCAGCTCGCCCTATCTCCTCACGATCCGATCCCATGAACACGAACCGACCTTCAGACCTGCTGATACGCGCATTGTCTTGACATGTTCTCAAGACTATTTATGCCACTACTTTCTTGGATTGCCTGCCATGTACCCCATCACGATCCAGTCAACCCAGAAGCTCTCCTACAACTATAAATACAACATTCGAAGGCATTTTCAAGGACTTTTGGCCATTCTTCTTCACTGCTTCCACCATTACTGAGGTGCAAGGACTTTGCACTTTCCTATAGTCAAATTCTTCTCTTTTCTACACAATTAACACGTGGATTACGTGTATAAACCCTTGTAATCTCAATTAACACACGGACTGTGTGCCTGCATGTAACTGATTCTTGTAATCTGTCAGTATAACAATAAGATTATAAAGTGGACGTAGGCTACATCTACAGCCGAACCACTATAAAAACCTCGTGTGTCTCCTCTTTATTTACTCTTTTCTGCATTCTGTGATCTGCATTTGGTTGTTAGGCCCAATTTTTGGTCTAACATTTTGGCGTGCCAGGAAAGGGCACACGACAACATCAACTTCTGCTTGGATTTTTTGGTTATTGGATAAATGGCAATCAAAAGGAAGAAGACGGGAACTTCCGCACACGCTGATGATGCTGACGCTGAAGACACAAGGAACGAGGCAAGCCAGGAAGCTTCCTCTTATGAATATCCTTCTGCATACCTGACCAGAGACGAAATGGATGGCGTTCTCGCTGAACTGAGAGATCAGATGGCACGGCAAGATGATCTCCTCCAAAAACAACAGGAAATGATTAACCAATTCTTCGCTCGGATGGATGGAAGGTCGAGCAATGCTCAAGTCACTGGAAACGAAGCCATTGAAGCCGCTCGAGTATCACCCGGACTCGGGAGCAACCCCCCCTCCCCCCCGTTCAACAGCAGAACTCGTATCGTGATACACTACTGGACCACGACCCGGATCGCGGTGCACTACCAGGCTCACGAGCCGATCCCAACAACTCGCTCCCGCCTGTTCAACAACAGGCCACGGCTCATGACGGGGCTCTAGAACCCGATCGGTTCGCCCCCCAGGCTCACGAACCAGCATCCACGAGCCAGACTCACGCACCGCCTTCCACGATCCACGATCGAGTCGGGTCGCCCAATCGAACCGTTAACCGCGACCCGCGATCGGCACACAGCAGCTCACCAACAGCTTCCATCCCCTCCTGGATTTCAACGCTGGGGGCACCAACTCTGATTTTGGTAGTTTGCAACAGCTCTTTGAAGGCAATCGACTCCCTGATCTGATTCAACGCCTCTCGAGATGCCACACCTAACAGAATGACGTGGATGACGTCAATCACGACCCATTAACTCAGGAAATCAGGAATTCCCGCAATCCCCCGGATTTCAAACTCCCATAGCTGGAGCCATAAAACGGCAGGACAGATCCTACCGTGCGTCTCATGCACTACAAACGACATATGGAAGTTCAATCGGCATCGGAAAATGTCATGGAAAAGTGTTTTCCCCTCTTCCTGACTGACATAGCCGCTATGTGGATTCGGCAGCTGGAAACAGAATCGATTAGCAGTTGGAACATGTTGGTCGCACGCTTCAGTGAAAAATTTCGGGTTCACATTGCACGACCCAAGAACGTCATGTCTCTCACCACAATCAAGCAGAGGCCCAGAGAATATATGCGATCATTCCTGGAAAGATTCAACGTTGCAGCAGCATCAGTTGATCGCCCTGAACAGTCGATGGTACTGATGGCAGCAGTATCCGGCATTCTATATAACTCGGAGTTTAAAAAATCTTTGTACAAAGATCCACCGCGAAACCTCAGCGAATTCTACCTTGAAGCAGATAGATTCCTGCGGGAAGAAGATGCGACTTCTGAGAAACGCACCCTCGATGTCAACATGCTCAGAGATGGAGAACCGCTCAATCCTGGAAAAGGCAATGACAAGGGTAAAGGAAAGACCCCTGCTACAAATGATCGTAATGCTCCACCCTAGAGAGGGTCCAGATACGATAAATACACTGAATTGAACGACACACTGTGCAACATATACGTCAGAAGACATTGAGAGATTTGGTCAAAATCGCATCCTCAACATAAACAGGCCCGAAACTCCTATCAGACGACCTCTTTTGGGCCTGAAAACAGCGATTACGTAGAAAAGCTCAATAACTTTCGTAGATCTCTGAGTTAGCTTTAGTTTGAGCTTCGGTTTGGCTCAATCGGACCTACGGTTTGAAAGTTATGCCCATTTTCGTGAATGGGTGTAATCTAGCATCGAAGACTAAGAACCATCGCACCGGATCGCTCCCATCGCCCACGATTGGATCGTCCCCTCGGATAGCACTCCTGCATCACGATCGGATCCGTACTGCGTCACCTTCAGCGCCTGAGCACCACGACCGGATCGGCTCGCCCTGTCTCCTTACGATCTGATCCCATGAACACGAACCGACCTTCAGACCTACTGATACGCGCACTGTTTTGACATGTTCTCAAGGCTATTTATGCCCCTACTTTCTTGGATCGCCTGCCACGTACCCCGTCACGATCTGGTCAACCCAGAAGCACTCCTACAGCTATAAATACACCATTCGAAGGCATTTTCAAGGAATTTCTGCCATTCTTCGTCACTGCTTCCACCATTACTTAGGTGCAAGGACTTTGCACTTTCCTACAGTCAAATTCTTCTCTTTTATACACAATTAACACGTGGATTACGTGTATAAACCCTTGTAATCTCAATTAACACACGGATTGTGTGCCTGCATGTAACTGATTCTTGTAATCTGTCAGTATAACATTAAGATTATAAAGTGGACGTAGGCTACATCTACAGCCGAACCACTATAAAAATCTCGTGTGTCTCCTCTTTATTTACTCTTTTCTACATTTTGTGATCTGTGATCTGCTCTTGGGTGTTAGGCCCAATTTTTGGTCTAACATTTGGGCGCGCCAGGAAGGGGGCACACGACAACTTCAACTTCTGCTTGGATTTTTTGGCTATTGGATAAATGACAATCAAAAGGAAGAAGACAGGAACTTCCGCACATGCTGATGATGCTAACGCTGAAGACACAAGGAACGAGGAAAGCCAGGAAGCTTCCTCTCATGAATATCCTTCTGCATACCTGACCAGAGACGAGATGGATGGCGTTCTCGTTGAACTGAGAGATCAGATGGCGCGCCAAGATGTCTCCTCCAGAAACAACAGGAAATGATTAACTAATTCTTCGCTCGGATGGATGGAAGGTCGAGCAATGCTCAAGTCACTGGAAACGAAGCCATTGAAGCGGCTCGAGTATCACCCGGACTCGGGGGTAACCCCCCCGTTCAACAGCAAAACTCGTCTCATGATACACCTCTGGACCGGGACCCGGATCGTGGTACACTACCAGGCTCACGAGCCGATCACAACAACTCGCTCCCGCCTGTTCAACAACAGGCCACGGCTCGTGACGGGGCTCTAGAACCTGATTGGTTCGCCCCCTGGCTCACGAACCGACATCCACGAGCCAGACTCACGCACCGCCTTCCACGATCCACGACAGAGTCGGGTCGCCCCCTCGAACCGTGAACCGCGACCCGCGATCCGCACACAGCAGCTCACCAACAACATCCATCCTCTCCTGCATTCAGCGCTGGGGGCACCAGCTATGATTTTGGTAGTTTGCAATAGCTTTTTGAAGGCAATTGACTCGTTGATATGATTCAACGCCTCTCGAGAGGCCACACCTATCAGAATGATGTGGATGACGTCAATCATGACCCATTCACTCAGGAAATCAGGAATTCCCGCAATCCCTCGGATTTCAAACTCCCACACCTGGAGCCATACAACGGCAGGACAGATCCTACCGTGCATCTCATGCGCTACAAACGACATATGGAAGTTCAATCGGCATCGGAAAATGTCATGGAAAAGTGTGTTCCCCTCTTCCTGACTGACATAGCCGCTATGTGGATTCGGCAGCTAGAAACAGAATCGATCAGCAGTTGGAACATGTTGGTCGCAGCTTCAGTGAACAATTTCGGGTTCACATTGCACGACCCAAGAACGTCATGTCTCTCACCACAATCAAGCAGATGCCCAGAGAATCTCTGCGTTCATTCCTGGAAAGATTCAACGTTGTAGCAGCATCAGTTGATCGCCCTGAACTGTCATTGGTACTGATGGCAGCAGTACCTGGCGTTCTAGATAACTCGGAGTTCAAAAAATATTTGTACAAAGATCAACCGCGAAACCTCAGCGAATTCTACCTTGAAGCAGATAGATTCTTGCGGGAAGAAGATGCAACTTCTGAGAAATGCACTCTCGATGTCAACATGCTCGGAGATGGAGAACCGCCCAATCCTGGAAAAGGCAATGACAAGGGTAAAAGAAAAGACACCTGCTACAAATGATCGTAATGCTCCACCCCGGAGATGGCCCAGATACGACAAATACACTGAATTGAACGACACTCTGAGCAACATATACGTGGATACAGGAGGTGCCGCCTCATATCCAAGGCTTCCCAAGAGGGAGCCAATGCTAGCACAACGCAACTCCGGAAGACATTGCATATTTCATGACATGGACGGTCATAACACTGATGACTGCAGAAATTTGCGAGACCTTATCGAGGATCTGGTCAGGCGAGGAGAACTACCCGAGTACGTCATTCAACCAACAGCGCCGACACCTGCGCTACCACCACCGACTCCACGGAGAGGGAACGATCCCGGATCGAGCAATTACGGGCTTATCATTAACTGAACCCACTCAGCGGATCTCTTCAGTTTGTTGGACTCCGGTCTATAGTTCATGTTTTTAGGTTTTTAGGCGACCTCTCGCCCTCCTTTGTTTTCCCTGCATGTTATAAGAGCCTTCACATTAGCCCACATGCGCGGAACCGAATTGTGATCTCCAGTTGTGTTTGGCGAACGACCGCTGCATTTTCATGAATTAGTAATAAGCATTGAGCTCCAGCTCCCAACCGGATCCGTCCAGCACAAACATGAGCTCCGGCTCCCAACTGGATCCGTCCACTATAGATAAATTCTCATGTTCTTTTCCTTGGTCGTCTTACTCCGGTAAGGCCGTCTTGGAACCTCATGTGCTTTTCCTTGGTCGTCTTACTCCGGTAAGGCCGTCTTGGAACTTTCATGGCATTTCCTTGGTCGTCTTACTCCGACAAGGCCGTCTTGGAACCCCTCTAACATCTCCTCCGATGGTTTACTCCGGTAAGGCCATCTAGGAAATATTCTTGCACTGTTTGTTTTATCTTATTGCAAGTACAAATTCCTGGTCTTCTTGGATTTCTCTGGGCTTATTACGATCCCGTGTGATCGACGGTTTTATGGCCTTAATACGATCCGGCGTGATCGTCACATTCTAGACTTGGATTTCCCAGATTATTCGGAACACATCTTCCTTCAACCAGCAAGATATGTTCTGGGGGGCAAACATGTTGACACATTTTTTGGCAAAAGCTGTCACACATGGAATTCCTGAATGATAACATGCCCAAGCGGTGAAAGCAAAGTCAGAAGAAATTGAGAGATTTGGTCAAAATCGCATCCTCAACATAAATAGGCCCGAAACTCCTATCAGACGACCTCTTTTGGGCCTGAAAACAGTTATTACAGAGCTATGCTCAGTAACTTTCATAGATCTCTGAGTTAGCTTTAGTTTGAGCTTCAGTTTGGCTCAATCGGACTTACGGTTTGAATGTTATGCCCATTTCCGTGAATGGGTGTAATCTAGCATCGAAGATTAAGAACCATCGCACCGGATCGCTCCCATCGGCTCGCCCATGATTGGATCGCCCCCTTGGATCGCACTCCTGCATCATGATCCGATCCGTACTGTGTCATCTTCAGCGTCCAAGCACCACGACCAGATCGGCTCGCCCTGTCTCCTCGCGATACGATCCCATGAACACGAACCGACCTTCAGACCTGTTGATACGCGCACTGTTTTGACATGTTCTCAAGGCTATTTATGCCCCTACTTTATTGGATCGCCTGACACGTACACCATCACGATCCAGTGAACCGAGAAGCTCTCCTACGTCTATAAATACACCATTCGAAGGCATTTTCAAGAGCTTTTGGCCATTCTTCTTCACTGCTTCCACCATTACTGAGGTGCAAGGACTTTGCACTTTCCTACAGTCAAATTCTTCTCTTTTCTACACAATTAACACGTGGATTACGTGTATAAACCCTTGTAATCTCAATTAACACACGGATTGTGTGCCTGCTTGTAACTGATTCTTGTAATCTGTCGGTATAACAATAAGATTATAAAGTGGACGTAGGCTACATCTACAGCCGAACAACTATAAAAACCTCGTGTGTCTCCTCTTTATTTACTCTTTTCTGCATTCTGTGATCTGTGATCTGCATTTGGGTGTTAGGCCCAATTTTTGGTCTAACATTTTGGCGCGCCAGGAAGGGGGCACACGGCTACTTCAACTTCTGCTTGGATTTTTTGGCTGTTAGATAAATGGCAATCAGAAGGAAGAAGACAACAACTTCCGCACATGCTGATGCTGCTGACGCTAAAGACACAAGGAACGAGGCAAGTCACGAAGCTTCCTCTCATGAATATCCTTCTACATACCTGATCAGAGACGAGATGGATGGCGTTCTCCCTGAACTGAGAGATCAGATGGCACGGCAAGATGATCTCCTCTAGAAACAACAGGAAATGATTAACCAATTCTTCGCTCGGATGGATGGAAGGTCGAGCAATGCTCAATTCACTGGAAACGAAGCCATTGAAGCGGCTCGAGTATCACCCAGACTCGGGGGCAACCCCCCCGTTCAACAGCAGAACTTGTCTCGTTAGACACCTCTTGACCGCGACTCGGATCATGGTACACTACCAGGCTGGCGAGCCGATCCCAACAACTCGCTCCCGTCTGTTCAACAACAGGCCACGACTCGTGACGGGGCTCTAGAACCCGATCGGTTCGCCCCTCGGCTCACGAACCGGCATCCCCGAGCCAGACTCATGCACCGCCTTCAACGATCCACGACAGAGTTGGGTCGTCCCCTCAAACCGTGAACCGCGACCCGCGATCCGCACACAACAGCTCACCAGCAGCTTCCATCCTCTTCTGCATTCAACACTGGGGGCACCAGCTCTGATTTTGGTAGATTGCAATAGCTTTTTGAAGGCAATCGACTTGCTGATCTGATTCAACGCCTCTCGAAAGGCCACACCTATCAGAATGACGTGGACGACGTCAATCACGACCCATTCACTCTGGAAACCAGGAATTCCCGCAATCCCCCGGATTTCAAACTCCCACAGTTGGAGCCATACAACGGCAGGACAGGTCCTACCGTGCATCTCATGCACTACAAACAACATATGGAAGTTCAATCGGCATCGGAAAACGTCACGGCAAAGTGTTTTCCCCCCTTCCTGACTGACATAGCTGCGATGTGGGTTCGGTAGCTGGAAACATAATCGATCAACAGTTGGAACAAGTTGGTCGCACGCTTCAGTGAACAATTTCGGGTTCACATTGCATGACCCAAGAACGTCATGTCTCTCACCACAATCAAGCAGAGGCCCAGAGAATATCTGCGTTCATTCCTGTAAAGATTCAACGTTGTAGCAGCATCAGTTGATCGCCCTGAACCATCGATGAAACTGATGGCAGCAGTATCCGGCGTTCTAGATAACTCGGAGTTCAAAAAATCTTTGTACAAAAATCGACCACGAAACCTCACCGAATTCTACCTTAAAGCAGATAGATTCCTGCGGGAAGAAGATGCAACTTCTGAGAAACGCACTCTCAATGTCAACATGCTCAGAGATGGAGAACCGCAAAATCCCGGAAAAGGCAATGACAAGGGTAAAGGAAAGACCCCTGCTACAAATGATCGTAATGCTCCACCTCGGAGAGGGTCCAGATACGACAAATACACTGAATTGAACGACACTTGAGCAACATATACGTGGATACAGGAGGTGCCGCCTCATATCCAAGGCCTCCAAAGAGGGAGCCAACGCTGGCACAATGCAACTCCGGAAGACATTGCATATTTCGTGATATGGGCGGTCATAACACCGATGACTACAGACATTTGCGAGACCTTATCGAGGATCGGGTCAGGCGAGGAGAACTACCCGAGTATGTCATACAACCAACAGCGCACACACCTGCGCTACCACCACCGACTCCCCGGAGAGGGAACGATCCCGGATCGAGCAATCGCGGGCTTATCATTAACTGAACCCACTGAGTGGATCTCTTCAGTTTGTTGGACTCTAGTCCATAGTTCATGTTTTTTGGTTTTTAGGCGACCTCTCGCCCTCCTTTGTTTTCCCTGCATGTAATAAGAGCCATCACATCAGCCCACACGCGCGGAACCGAATTGTGGTCTCCAGTCGTGTCCGGCAAACGACCGCAGGGTTTTCATGAATTAGTAATAAGCATTGAGCTCCGGCTCCCAACTGGATCCGTCCAGCACAAACATGAGCTCCGGCTCCCAACTAGATCCATCCAGTATAAACAAATTCTCATGTGATTTTCCTTGGTCGTCTTACTCTTGTAATGCCGTCTTGGAACCTCATGTGCTTTTTCTTGGTCGTCTTACTCCGGTAAGGCCGTCTTGGTACTTTCATGGCATTTCCTTGGTCATCTTACTCCGAAAAGGCCGTCTTGGAACCCCTCTAACATCTCCTCGGATGGTTTACTCCGGTAAGGCTATCTAGGAAATATTCTTGCATTGTTTGTTTTATCTTATTGCAAGTACAAATTCTTGGTCTTCTTGGATTTCTCCGGCCTTAATACGATCCCGTATGATCGTCGGTTTTCTAGCCTTAATACGATCCGGCGTGATCGTCGCATTCTGGACTTGGATTTCTCAGATTATCCAGAACACATCTTCCTTCAATCAGCAAGATATGTTCTAGGGGGCAAACATGTTGACACATTTTTTGGCAAAATCTGTCACACATGGAATTCCTGAATGAAAACATGCCCAAGCGGTGGAAACAACGCCCGAAGACATTGAGAGATTTGGTCAAAATCGCATCCTCAACATAAACAAGCCTGAAACTCTTATCAGATGACCTCTTATAGACCCGAAAACAGCGATTACGGAGATATGCTCGGTAACTTTCGTATATCTCTGAGTTAGCTTCAGTTTGAGCTTCGGTTTGGCTCAATCGGACTTACGGTTTGAAAGTTATGCCCATTTTCGTGAATGGGTGTAATCTTGCATCGAAGACTCAGAACCATCGCACCGGATCGCTCCCATCGGCTCGCCCACGATAGGATCACCCCCTCGGATCACACACCTGCATCACGATCCGATCCATACCGCGTCACCTTCAGCGCCCGAGCATCATGACCGGATCGGCTCGCCCTGTCTCCTCACGATCCGATCCCATGAACACGAACCGACCATCAGACCTGCTGATACGCGCACAGTTTTTGACGTGTTCTCAAAGCTTTTTATGCTCCTACTTTATTGGATCGCCTGCCACGTACCCCATCACGATCCGGTCAACCCAGAAGCTCTCCTACAGCTATAAATACACCATTCGAAGGCATTTTCAAGGACTTTTGGCCATTCTTCTTCACTGCTTCCACCATTACTGATGTGCAAGGACTTTGCACTTTCCTACAGTCAAATTATTCTCTTTTCTACACAATTGACATGTGGATTACGTGTATAAACCCTTGAAATCTCAATAAACACAC
Source organism: Allium sativum (assembly GCA_030737875.1). Lineage (NCBI taxonomy): Eukaryota > Viridiplantae > Streptophyta > Magnoliopsida > Asparagales > Amaryllidaceae > Allium > Allium sativum. Next base: position 604,436,500 of record CM060923.1, on the reverse strand, counting down.
GGATTGTGCGCCTACATGTAACCGATTCTTGTAATCTGTCAGTATAACAATAAGATTTTAAAGTGGACGTAGGCTACATCTACAGCCGAACCACTATAAAAACCTCGTGTGTCTCCTCTTTATTTACTCTTTTCTGCATTCTGTGATCTGTGATCTGCATTTGGGTTTTAGGCCCAATTTTTGGTCTAACATTTTGGCGCGCCAGGAAGGGGGCACACTACAACTTCAACTTCTGCTTGGATTTTTTGGCTATTGGATAAATGGCAATCAAAAGGAAGAAGACAGGAACTTCCGCACACGCTGATGATGTTGACGCTGAAGACACAAGGAACGAGGCAAGCCTGGAAGCTTCCTCTCATGAATATCCTTCTACATACCTGACCAGAGACGAGATTGATGGCGTTCTCGCTGAACTGAGAGATCAGATGGCACGGCAAGATGATCTCCTCCAGAAACAACAGGAAATGATTAACCAGTTCTTTGCTCGGATGGATGGAAGGTCGAGCAATGCTTAAGTCACTGGAAACGAAGCCATTGAAACGGCTCGAGTATCACTCGGACCCGGGGGCAACCCTCCCGTTCGACAACATAACTCGTCTCGTGATACACCTCTGGACCGTTACCCGGATCGTGGTAAACTACCAGGCTCACGAGCCGATCCCAACAACTTGCTCCCGCCTGTTCAACAACAGGCCACGGCTCGTGACGGGGCTCTAGATCCCGATCGGTTCGCCCCCCAGGCTCACGAACCGGCATCCACGAGCCAGACTCACGCACCGCCTTCCACGATCCACGACCGAGTCGGGTCGCCCCCTCGAACCGTGAACCGCGACCCGCGATCCGCGCATAGCAGCTCACCAACAGCTTCCATCCTCTCTTGCATTCAACGCTGGGGGCACCAGCTCTGATTTTGGTAGTTTGCAACAGCTTTTTGAAGGCAATCGACTCACTGATCTGATTCAATGCCTCTCGAGAGGCCACACCTATCATAATGACGTGGATGACGTCAATCACGACCCATTCACTCAGGAAATCAGGAATTCCCGCAATCCCCCGGATTTCAAACTCCCACAGCTGGAGCCATACAACGGCAGGACAGATCCTACCGTGCATCTCATGCGCTACAAACGGCATATGCAAGTACAATCGGCATCGGAAAACGTCATGGCAAAGTGTTTTCCCCTCTTCCTGAGTGACATAGCCGCTATGTGGAATCGGCAGCTGGAAACAGAATCGATCAGCAGTTGGAACATGTTGGTCGCACGCTTCAGTGAACAATTTCAGGTTCACATTGCACGACCCAAGAACGTCATGTCTCTCACCACAATCAAGAAGAGGCCCAGAGAATCTCTGAGTTCATTCCTGGAAAGATTCAACGTTGCAGCAGCATCGGTTGATCGCCCTGAACCATCGATGGTACTGATGGCAGCAATATCTGGTTTTCCAGATAACTCGGAGTTCAAAAAATCTTTGTACAAAGATCCACCGCGAAACGTCGGCGAATTCTACCTTGAAGCAGATAGATTCCTGCGGGAAGAAGATGCAACTTCTGAGAAACGCACTTTTGATGTCAACATGCTCGGAGATGTAGAACCGCCCAATCCTGGAAAAGGCAATGACAAGGGTAAAGGAAAGACCCCTACTACAAATTGTCGTAATGCTCCACCCCGGAGAGGGTCTAGATAAGACAAATACACTGAATTGAACGACACTCTGAGCAACATATACGTGGATACAGGAGGTGCCGCCTCATATCCAAGGCCTCCCAAGAGGGAGCCAACGCTAGCACAACGCAACTCCGGAAGACATTGCATATTTCATGACATGGACGGTCATAACACCGATGACTGCATACATCTGCGAGACCTTATCGAGGATCAGGTCAGGCGAGGAGAAATACCCGAGTACGTCATTCAACCAACAGCGCCCACACCTACGCTACCACCACCGACTCCCTGGAGAGGGAACGATCCCGGATCGAGCAATCGCGGGCTTATCATTAACTGAACCCACTCAGCGAATCTCCTCAGTTTGCTGGACTCCAGTCCATAGTTCATGTTTTTAGGTTTTTAGGCGACCTCTCGCCCTCCTTTATTTTCCTTGCATGCAATAAGAGCCTTCACATCAACCCACATGCGCAGAACCAAATTGTGGTCTACAGTCGTGTCCGGCAAACGACCGCTGCATTTTCATGAATTAGTAATAAGCATTGAGCTCCGGCTCCCAACTGGATCCGTCCAGCACAAACATGAGCTCCGGCTCCCAACTGGATCCGTCTAGTATAAATAAATTCTCATGTGCTTTTCCTTGGTCTTCTTACTCCGGTAAGGCCGTCTTCGAACCTCATGTGCTTTTCCTTGGTCGTCTTACTCCGGTAAGGCCGTCTTGGAACTTTCATGGCATTTCCTTGGTCGTCTTACTCCGATAAGGCCGTCTTGGAACCTCTCTAACATCTCCTCGGATGGTTTACTCTGGTAAGGCCATCTAGGAAATATTATTGCATTGTTTGTTTTATCTTATTGCAGGTACAAATTCCTGGTCTTCTTGGATTTCTCTGGCCTTAATATGATCCCATGTGATCGTCGGTTTTCTGGCCTTAATACGATCCGGCGTGATCGTCGCATTCTGGATTTGGATTTCTCAGATTATACAGAACAAATCTTCCGTCAACCAGCAAGATATGTTCTAGGAGACAAACATGTTGACACATTTTTTGGCAAAAGCTGTCACACATGAAATTCCTGAATGATAACATGTTTAAGCGGTGGAAACAACGCCAGAAGACATTGAGAGATTTGGTCAAAATCGCATCCTCAACATAAACAGGCCCGAAACTCCTATCAGACGACCTCTTTTGGGCCGGAAACAACGATTATAGAGCCCTGCTTCGTACCTTTCGTAGATCTCTGAGTTAGCTTCAGTTTGAGCATCGGTTTGGCTTAATTGGACTTATGGTTTGAATGTTATGCCAATTTCCGTGAATGGGTGTAATCTAGCATCGAAGACTCAGAACCATCGCGCCGGATCGCTCCCATCGGCTCACCCCCTCGGATCGCACTCCTGTATCATGATCCGATCCGTACTGCGTCACCTTCAGCGCCCGAGCACCACGACTGGATCGGCTCGCCCTGTCTCCTCACGATCTGATCCCATGAACACGAACCGACCATCAGACCTACTGATACGCGCACTGTTTTGACCTGTTTTGAATGCTATTTATGCTCCTACTTTCTTGGATCACCTGCCACGTACCCCATCACGATCCGGTCAACCCAGAAGCTCTCCTACAGCTATAAATACACCATTCGAAGGCATTTTCAAGGACTTTTGGCCATTCTTCTTCACTGCTTCCACCATTACTGAGGTGCAAGGACTTTGCACTTTCCTACAGTCAAATTCTTCTCTTTTCTACACAATTAACATGTGGATTACATGTATAAACCCTTGTAATCTCAATTAACACACGGATTGTGCGCCTGTGTGTAACTGATTCTTGTAATCTGTCAGTATAACAATAAGATTATAAAGTGGACGTAGGCTACATCTACAGCCGAACAACTATAAAAATGTAACAACCCGAATTTTATAACATGTTAAAACAAGAAATAATGGTAGAATTAAATATTAAAATCTAAATCAAGGGAATCAGGTTGTGCCATTGCGTTCGTATCGGAAAAATACGCGAAATAGAGTCCAAGTTTTCGAGAATCGGAGTCCGTATGACCAAGTTATGGCCCGTCAAAGTTTTCAGAAAATTTCAAGTTCAAAACAGTTTAAAACTAGAGCCAAATTCGAATTCAAACACATAGGGGGCAGGGCGGGAAAATTCTCGCCCAGGTCAAGTCGACAGAGGTGTCGACTTCACAGTCGACACCACCCCCCCATGTCGACTGGGCAGTCGACATGGGTGTCGACTTGCCTGGTCAAGCCTAGTTGGCCTGGGTGCACCTGCTTGGCCTTGTGCTCTATTCTGATGGCCTGTGACCGATTTTGAGGGTCCAGATCTGTTCTAGGCTTTATCTTAGGGCCTAAACTACTCTTAACTTCTGTAAAATGATCCTAAGACCTAGCCTAAACCACCACAAATCATTCTAACAACGAAGTGCTGCCAAATTGTCTCTTGATCATGGCCTCCATCCCCAACTTCAAAGGCTTGAGCTTTCAAACTAGATCCATGACAAAGGAGCAAGCTTTCTACATCAAATCAACGAAGTAGAGCACCATCTCAACACCATTCTATGACGATTCTTGCTCTTAATCATCTAGCCACGATTTGTAAGTTCTAGATGCTTTTAGATTGAAACAATAACATGAATATGACATGTGATAAAGTTGGAATTGGATTTATGCATGATATTCAGTCCATGTTCTTTCTTGTTCATTTTTGTTCTTAACCTTTGGGGTTGTTGCTATAGCATTAATTTGAACCTATGCATGTTGCAAATCATTCTTTCATGTCCTTAGAATGCATGTAACGATGTTTTTCTCTCGGATCTTGTTTTATGCAAAGTTTCTACCGTCCCCTATTTATTTATTTTTGATGAACCTTGGTCAATTTCGGACCTAGGCCTAAACTACGATTTACATGCGATTTGTATACGCGAAATTTGGGGTTGTGCCAATGTAATTTGCAAGTTTGGGCATACTTGAATTGGCATATGAATTAAATCACGAGTCTTGGGGGCTATGTAAAGTAAATCAAGGGATTGTGCTTATGTAAATTAGGCATAAGTGGAGTTGGGAACATGAACCATGATGTGGGTTATTTGTGCATGAATGCGACAAAATGTAATGTTGGCTAGAACTTGATTTGGGCAAATTGGCATAAACTTGACATACATGCAAATAGGTGGGGTTTGGACACATGGGAAGTGGCTAGAATTGGGTACATATTTTCATGGGCATGTAAGGTGGAACTTGGGCATATGCTTAGTGATATGTAGAGTGGGGATTTTGAATTAGATGACATATATGTAATTATCAATCTAACGGATGTCTTCGACACGAGGTTAGACTTGAGTTGTGGTGTAATTCTGCCCGGAACCGCCCGACATATCCAGTGACCACAACAATAATAGTCTAATGTGAAAGGTCGTAGGCAAAGATTAGACTGTGGTAATGCATGAACCCGAGGTTGGAATGGATTTGCGGTGCAATTCTGCCCGGAACCGCCCAGCATATCCAGTGACCGCAAATAAGTCCAATGTGAGAGGTTGATGCATTAGTAAATAATAAAACCAATATGACATGGACGGGTGGGTTAAGTAACTTGAATTAGACTAATGACACTTAACCAATATGACATGGACGGGTGGGTTAAGTAACTTGATTAGACTAATGACACTTAACCAATATGACATGGACGGGTGGGTTAAGTAACTTGATTAGACTAATGACACTTAACCAATATGACATGGACGGGAGGGTTAAGTAACTTGATTAGACTAATGAAACTTAACCAATATGACATGGACAGGTGGGTTAAGTAACTTGAATTAGACAAATGACACTTAACCAATATAACGCGGATGGGTGGGTTAATTAAGACCGGACTTGATTTCTAGATGACACTTAACCATATAACACGATTAGAGGATGGGTTAGTTTAACCTGAATGGGTCGATAACACCCGACTAGTACAACGCGAGGCATGGTAAGGTTAAGTAAACTAAAAAGGGGAAACACTTAACCGTTATAATTTGATTAGGGGATGGGGTTAAGTCATGAATCGCTTGAATATACTTAACCAATCCAACACGATAACTTGATGAGGTTAAGTCATGAATCGCTTGAATATACTTAACCAATCCAACACGATAACTTGATGAGGTTAAGTCATGAATCGCTTGAATATACTTAACCAATCTAACATGATAACTTGATGAGGTTAAGTCATGAGTCACTTTAATATACTTAACCAATCTAACACGGTAATTTGATGGGGTTAAGCTTGAATATACTTAACCAATCTAACACGGTAATTTGATGGGGTTAAGCTTGAATATACTTAACCAATCTAACACGGTAATTTGATGGGGTTAAGCTTGAATATACTTAACCAATCTAACACGGTAATTTGATGGGGTTAAGCCAAAATATACTTAACCAATTTGACACGATGATTTGGATAGGGTTAAGTCATGAACCGCTGGAATACGCTTAACCAACTTGGCACGTGATTCGTAGGGCTAAGTCATGAACTTGAATTGAAACACTTAGCCAACTTGACATGACATGAAGACGAGTTAAGTCACGAACTGGAATGACCACACTTAACCAACTTGACATGCTAGACTGATAGGGGTTGAGTCTTGAATTTAGATGAAAACACTTAACCTGCTAGACGGAAACCCTAGTTACACGGTCCATTTCAGCAGTAACCCTCTTGGATGTATCACGATACCCTAGGGACTAGGCTAGGGTGGGGCACGATTACTGGGTTGATTGTAAGCGACCAAAACGACGGCTGAGTTTGGTGCGCCATTGTAGGTTCAAGCGGACTATGGTCGTGCACGTAGTCCGGAGTTGAAAAAGCAGGCATGGGCACTTGAAGATTTACACTGTGCGTGCTTGGAATGGTGTCAGTGGTTGACACCCTGGGACTTGATACACCCTAGGGTGGACCTAGCACATGGTAGCTACATTCGTGATTGGGCCGTTTGACACCGACCCACGACGAGCTAGGTCTTGTAGGGAGTCGATCGACTAAAGCGTGACGTAGGGCGTTGTTCGATAGGTAGCGTAATCCTTAGTGGTCTTAGGTAGCATAAACCCTAGTCGAAAACGTCCATTAGGTAGCGTAATCCCTAGTGGTCCTAGGTGGCATAAACCCTAATTAAATCTAGAAATTGTCCAATAGGTAGCATAATCCCTAGTGGTCCTAGGTGGCGTAAATCCTAGTTGAACACGCAATAATTCATGACAAGGGAATCGGGCCAGAACAAGGATGGCAGTCCGAGCGATTTCAAGGATGATGACACTACGTCGTAGTAGTATAGAATAATGTTATGGAACCCGTACGATGTACGGCAAGGGTCTATACATATACATGGAAGGGATGATACGAGTTAGGATGCTAGTACGATTGGTGCAGAGGACGTTAGACATGCGATGATATTCCGAGTTTACCTTGGTTATCCTGTTACCTTGGTTATCTTGTTACTTGAGTTTATCATGTTATCTTAGTTTGATCTGTTTACCTTGTCATCATGCTTATATTTACTTTCGGTTTAAACATGTCATGTTACTCTTACATGTTTTTAGGCTGAAAGTCACTAGGACTTACTCAGTCTTTATGACTGACCCTGTTTTGTTTCGCCTCTTTTTCTTTCGTCCCCCCCCCCCAGGTTTACAGGGAGGAAATGTTGCTACTTAGTGCGGATCTTTCTGCTTCAAGATTATCATCTATGGCTTGGACTTTCCTTGGCTATGGCTATTTTACTGCTTTACTTGGGGAATAATTTATTACTATGGTTTTATGCTTCTTTATTATTGCAAGACAGGTTTCGATGTAAGTAACTTAATGGCACTTTGATGTAAAAGGTTTTAAGTAATGAAATCATGTTTTCTTCCACTGTTTTTATATGTTCTGTCTTGTAATATTTATGTGCATGTTTACTTAGATAATACTCCACCAAAGCTAGTGCATTCCCTTTGTGAGTGACCCTAGCGGAGGTGGGGTGTTACGTTTGTTATCAGAGCAGAAGGTTACCAGACTGGGCAAAAGTTTTAAAACCTTCTGAAAACTATTTTCAAAGCCATTTTACAAAGAAGCATTTTTCAAGAAAAGCTTTAAAGAAAAAGGCTATTCCCCAAAAAGCCATTAGCATTATCCTTCGTTCCCTTGATTGAATCTCTCTTTCTTTTCTTTCCTCCTCCTGTAATCACAGTAGTTTTATCTGTGACTAATCCTTTTCTTGCTATGTAAATGTTTTCCGTGCAATGGAGGAAGTTCTCAAGAGACCCGTTACCATGTTATACAAGAAGGGATAGGAGTGGATAAGGCGAATAAGACTCAGCACAAGATGGTAGTTAAGTATTATCGGACAAGGACATGGGCAAAGAACAAGATCGTCGAGAGGGCAATTGTATACTCTCACCTAAGAGGGATGGTAACGTTTCCGTTAAAGGTTTTCCTTTCTATCGTCCCGTTAGGACTTTGTTTGGTACATCGCATCCTTTTAAATCTTGCTTCGATAGTTGAATCTCTGCACCTTAGTACTAGCACAATAGAGGGTCCCGCTTTTGTCTCAAATCTTGTTGGGGGATCGTCCCATTTATTCATGACTTGTTTGGATTTGAGGACATCTATGACTTTTGCGAATAGTGCTTATGCTTTTATGCTATGGGTTGGTTCTAGGAAAGGAGTGGTTATCCAGTAAGGGTGCCATTCTCGGTTCTGAAAGGAGGGTAGTTAGACTCTTGACTTGCCTCGGTAATACCCTCGAAGTCTCGTGTAACCTTTAGGGTTCTGTCATCATTGGTTATCTAGAATCTCTTGATGCATTTGTTGGTAATCCGTTCGAGTGGAGTTCTCCACTAAGGCGGATGGTTCATTTCGCTTGTGCATGAGTTATGGAAATTACTCTAGTAAGTACACTTAGTAACATGGTTGGAATCTATTTGTTTCCAAGAGATAAATTCTTCTGCGTGGAATGCCGTAGAGCAAGTAAACGAGATCCATGATTTACTAGTGAATTTTGGAGAGCTTGCATGAAAACAAAGAGTACACGGATATGGTTGAGCCAAGTATACTAGAGGAGAATAAGAAAAAGTGGAACGAGAGGCGACAATGAAATGAGTTCCAGCTCATATATGGAAATAGGATTTAAGAGGCCACGAAATCATGAGGTTAAAGATGGTCAAAGCACAATGGAATTAAGCTCAAGGAAATGCGACTTAGAAGATTGAAGACAAGATACGCGCACCATATCTCTTTTTAAGAGTATATCCTTGATCCCTATTTTTATGTAGAGCTTACTCGCATGCTATCTTTTATGCATATCCTCTCGGCCCTATTCTCGATCTTATTTCTGTTGCAAACTCCATAGGGGGTATGATTCATCGGTTACTAATACCTATCAGGGTTTGAAGGTGTCTGTTAGGTTGACTAAACCTTTTGGGATTTATAGGACATGGGTTGGTTTTAGGTAGGGATTCCCTTGTGACCTAAAAGGAGTCCATCATGCTTAGTTTCCTCGAAACGTATATTGGTTTGACTGAGTACTTCTTTGGGTGTCAGCCTGATGGTGATTTCGGTCTCCGGGGCCGGTGCTTAGGGAGTTCTTCTCCTAATCAGTATATATGTGACGTAGATTTCCAGTTTTGACATTGCCTAATGGGCACAGAGTTTTTACTTGCTTCTATCTTTCGATCCTATCTTGAGAACCTTAGGTAGAACCCTATGGATGTAAACATGTGTTTGAGACATGTTATGATTGATGGTTGCAAGTGGCTGCAAGTGGTTGCTAGTGGTTGCTCGTGGATGCATTTACACATTAGGCACTAGATCGGCTCAGTCACCTTTCATATTGCATATGCATGAGTGTTTATACTCATTTATGGATGAAATTGAATTTGGTATCATGTGGATGATTGCATATGGATGAATGTTTGTGCACACATATAGTGCTTACGTGACTAGGATTATTTGCATACATGTTGGATTCATGGCACTAAACATAATTTGCATTTATAAGATCTATCAGGCCTGATCATTTGCATTAGATAAGGAACATATACACACACTTTCTGCATATGTTCATACAGCATTAGAAATCTTTTAAGGACAATGGTTGCATGTGGATGATGCTTTGAGTAGATGGATGATTGGATGGTAGGACACATCCTCCCTAACTTAGAGATTTCGGGGACGAAATCCTTTAAGGTGGGGATAATGTAACAACCCGAATTTTATAACATGTTAAAACAAGAAATCATGGCAGAATTAAATATTCTGAATCAAGGGAAACGGGCTGTGCCATTGCGTTCGTCTCGGAAAAATACGCGAAATAGAGTCCAAGTTTTCGAGAATCGGAGTCCGTATGACCAAGTTATGGCCCGTCAAAGTTTTAAGAAAATTTCAAGTTCAAAACAGTTTAAAACTAGAGCCAAATTCGAATTCAAACACATAGGGGGCGAGATAATTCTCGCCCAGGTCAAGTCGACAGGGGTGTCGAATGCATAGTCGACACCCCCCCCCCCCCATGTCGATTGGGCAGTCGACATGGGTGTCGACTTGCCTGGTCAAGCCTAGTTGGCCTGGGTGCACCTGCTTGGCCTTGTGCTCTGTTCTGATGGTCTGTGACGGATTTTGAGGGTTCAGATCTGTTCTAGTGTTTATCTAAGGGCCTAAACTTCTCCTAACTTCTATAAAAAGACCCTAAGACCTAGCCTAAACCACCACAAATCATTCTAAAAATGAAGTGCTGCCAAAATGTCTCTTGATCATGGCCTCCATCCCCAACTTCAAAAGCTTGAGCTTTCATACTAGATCCATGACAAAGAAGCAAGCTTTCTACATCAAATCAAGGAAGTAGAGCACCATCTCAACACCATTCTATGACGATTCTTGCTCTTAATCCTCTAGCCACGATTTGTAAGTTCTAGATGCTTTTAGATTGAAACGATAACATGAATATGACATGTGATAAAGTTGGAATTGGATCTATGCATGATATTCAATCCATGTTCTTTCTTGTTCATTTTTTATCTTGACCTTTGGGGATGTTGCTATTGCATTAATTTGAACCTATGCATGTTGCAAATCACTCTTTCATGTCCTTAGCAAGCATGCAACGATGTTTTTCTCTCGGATCTTGTTTTATGCAAAGTTTCTACCTTCCCCTATTTATTTTCTTTTGATTAACCTTGGTCGATTTTGGACCTAGGCCTAAACTACGATTTACGTGCGATTTGTATACGGGGAAATTTGGTGTAGTGCCAATGTAATTTGCAAGTTTGGGCATACTTGAATTGGCATATGAATTAAATCACGAGTCTTGGGGGCTATGTAAAGTAAATCAAGGGATTGGTCTTATGTAAATTAGGCATAAGTGGAGTTGGAAACATGAACCATGATGTGGCTTATTTGGGCATGAATGCGACAAAATGTAATTTTGGCTAGAACTTAATTTGGGCAAATTGGCATAAACTTGACATACATGCAAATAGGCGGGGTTTGGACACATGGGAAGTGGCTAGATTTGGGTACGTATTTTCATGGGCATGTAAGGTGGAACTTGGGCATATGCTTAGTGATATGTAAAGTGGGTATTTTGACTTAGATGACATATATGTAATTATCAATCTAACGGATGTCTTCGACATGAGGTTACACTTGAGTTGTGGTGTAATTCTGCCCGGAACCGCCCGGCATACACAGTGACCACAAAAATAATAGTCTAATGTGAGAGGTCGTAGGCAAAGATTAGATTGTGGTAATGCATGAACCCGAGGTTGGAATGGATTTGCGGTGTAATTCTGCCCGGAACCGCTCGGCATATCCAGTGACCGTAAATAAGTCCAATGTGAGAGGTTGATGCATTAATAAATAATAAAACCAATATGACATGGACGGGTGGGTTAAGTAACTTGAATTAGACTAATGACACTTAACCAATATGACATGGACGGGTGGGTTAAGTAACTTGATTAGACTAATGACACTTAACCAATATGACATGGATGGGTGGGTTAAGTAACTTGATTAGACTAATGACACTTAACCAATATGACATGGACGGGAGGGTTAAGTAACTTGATTAGACTAATGACACTTAACCAATATGACATGGACGGGTGGGTTAAGTAACTTGAATTAGACTAATGACACTTAACCAATATAACGTGGATGGGTGGGTTAAGTAAGACCGGACTTGATTTCTAGATGACACTTAACCATATAACACGATTAGAGGATAGGTTAGTTTAACCTGAATGGGTCGATAACACCCGACTAGTACAACGCGAGGCATGGTAAGGTTAAGTAAACTAAAAAGGGGAAACACTTAACCGTTATAATTTGATTAAGGAATGGGGTTAAGTCATGAATCACTTGAATATACTTAACCAATCCAACACGATAACTTGATGAGGTTAAGTCATCAATCGCTTGAATATACTTAACCAATCCAACACGATAACTTGATGAGGTTAAGTCATGAATCGCTTGAATATAGTTAAGCAATCTAACATTATAACTTGATGAGGTTAAGTCATGAGTCACTTGAATATACTTAACCAATCTAACACGGTAATTTGATGGGGTTAAGCTTGAATATAGTTAACCAATCTAACACGGTAATTTGATGGGGTTAAGCCTAAATATACTTAACCAATTTGACACGATGATTTGGATAGGGTTAAGTCATGAACCGCTGGAATATGCTTAACCAACTTGGCACGTGATTCGTAGGGCTAAGTCATGAACTTGAATTACAACACTGAGCCAACTTGACATGACATGAAGACGGGTTAAGTCACGAACTGGAATGACCAAACTTAACCAACTTGACATGCTAGACTGATAGGGGTTGAGTCTTGAATTTAGATGAAAACACTTAACCTGCTAGACGGAAACCCTAGTTACGCGGTCCTTTTCAGCAGTAACCCTCTTGGATATATCACGATACCCTAGGGACTAAGCTAGGGTGGGGCACGATTACTGGGCTGATTGTAAGCGACCAAAACGACGGCTGAGTTTGGTGCGCCATTGTAGGTTCAGGCGGACTATGGTCGTGCACGTAGTCCGGAGTTGAAAAATCAGGCATGGGCACCAGTAGTTTTACACTGTGCGTGCTTGGAATGGTGTTAGTGGTTGACACCCTAGGACTTGATACACCCTAGGGTGGACCTAGCACAGGGTAGCTGCATTCGTGATTGGGCCGTATTACACCGACACATGACGAGCTAGGTCTTTTAGGGAGCCGATCGACTAAAGCGTGACGTAAGGCGTTGTTCGATAGGTAGCGTAATCCCTATTGGTCTTAGGTGGCATAAACCCTAGTCGAAAACGTCCATTAGGTAGCGTAATCCCCAGTAGTCCTAGGTGGCATAAACCCTAATCAAATCTAGAAATTGTCCAATAGGTAGCATAATCCCTAGTGTTACTAGGTGGCGTAAATCCTAGTTGAACACGCAATAATTCATGACAAGGGAATCGGGCCAGAACAAGGATGGCAGTCCGGGCGATTTCAAGGACGGTGACACTACGTCGTTGTATTATAGAATAATGTGATGGAACCCGTACAATGTACGGCAAGGGTCTATACATATACATGGAAGGGATGATACGAGTTAGGATGCTAGTACGGTTGGTGCAGAGGACGTTAGACATGCGATGCTATTCCGAGTTTACCTTGGTTATCGTGTTACCTTGGTTATTTTGTTACTTGAGTTTATCCTGTTATCTTAGTTTGACCTGTTTACATTGTCATCATGCTTATATTTACTTTCGGTTTATATATGTCATGTTACTCTTACCTGTTTTTAGGCTGAAAGTCACTAGGACTTACTAAGTCTTTATGACTGACCCTGTTTTGTGTCGCCTCTTTTTCTTCCGTTCCCCCCCAGGTTTATAGGGAGGAAATGTTGCTACTTAGTGCAGATCTTTCTGCTTCAAGATTATCATCTATGGCTTGGACTTTCCTTGGCTATGGCTATTTTACTGCTTTACTTGGGGAATAATTTATGACTATGGTTTTATGCTTCTTTATTATTGCAAGACAGGTTTCGATGTAAGTAACTTAATGTCACTTTGATGTAAAAGGTTTTAAGTAATGAAATCATGTTTTCTTCCGCTGTTTTTATATGTTCTATCTTGTAATATTTCTGTGCATGTTTACCTAGATAATACTCCACAAAAGCTAGTGCATTCCCTTTGTGAGTGACCCTAGCGGAGGAGGGGTGTTACAAAAAATCTCGTGTGTCTCCTCTTTATTTACTCTTTTCTACATTCTATGACCTGTGATCTGCATTTGCGTGTTAGGCCCATTTTTTGATCTAACATTTTGGCGCGCCAGGAAGGGGGCACACGACAACTTCTGCTTGGATTTTTTGGCTATTGGATAAATGGCAATCAAAAGGGAGAAGACAAGAACTTCCGTACATGCTGATGATGCGGACGCTGAAGACATAAGGAACGAGGCAAGCCAGGAAGCTTCCTCTCATGAATATCCTTTGGCATACCTGACCAGAGACGAGATGGATGGCGTTCTCGCTGAACTAAGAGATCAGATGGCATGGCAAGATGATCTCCTCTAGAAACAACAGGAAATGATTAATCAATTCTTCGCTCGGATGGATGGAAGGTCGAGCAATGCTCAAGTCGCTGGAAACGAAGCCATTGAAGCGGCTCGAGTATCACCCGGACTCGGGGGCAACCCCCCGTTCAACAGAAGAACTCGTCTCGTGATACACCTCTGGACTGCGACCCGGATCGTGGTACACTACCATGCTCACGAGCCGATCCCAACAACTCGCTCCCGCCTGTTCAACATCTGGCCACGGCTCGTGACGGGGCTCTAGAACCTGATCGGTTCGCCCCCCAGGCTCACGAACCGGCATCCACGAGCCAGACTCACGCACCGCCTTCCATGATCCACGACAGAGTCGGGTCGTCCCCTCGAACCGTGAACCGCGACCCATGAGCCGCACACAGCAGCTCACCAACAGCTTCCATCCTCTCCTGCATTCAACACTGGGGGCACCAGCTCTGATTTTGGTAGTTTGCAACAGCTTTTTGAAGGCAATTGACTCGCTGATCTGATTCAACGCCTCTCGAGAGGCCACATCTATCAGAATGATGTGGATGACGTCAATCACGATCCATTCACTCAGGAAATCAGGAATTCCCGCAATCCCTCTGATTTCAAACTCCCACAGCTGGAGCCATACAACTGCAGGACAGATCCTACCGTGCATCTCATGCTCTACAATGACATATGGAAGTTCAATTGGCATCGGAAAACGTCATGGAAAAGTGTTTTCCCCTCTTCCTGAATGACATAGCCGCTATGTGGATTCGGCAGCTGGAAACAGAATCGATCAGTAGTTAGAACATGTTGGTCGCACGCTTCAATGAACAATTTCGGGTTCACATTGCATGACCCAAGAACGTCATGTCTCTCACCACAATCAAGCAGAGGCCCAGAGAATCTCTGCGTTCATTCCTGGAAAGATTCAACGTTTAAGCAGCATCAGTTGATCGCCCAGAACCATCGATGGTACTGATGGAAGCAGTATCCGGCGTTCTAGATAACTCGGAGTTCAAAAAATCTTTATACAAAGACCCACCACGAAACCTCAGCGAATTCTACCTTGAAGCAGATAGATTCCTGCGGGAAGAAGATGCAACTTCTGCGAAACGCACTCTCGATGTCAACATGCTCGGAGATGGAGAACCGCCCAATCCTGGAAAAGGCAATTACAAGGGTAAAGGAAAGACCCCTGCTACAAATGGTCGTAATGATCCAATCCGGAGAGGGTCCAGATACGACAAATACACAGAATTGAACGACACTCTGAGCAACATATACGCGGATACAGGAGGTGCCGCCTCATATCCAAGGCCTCCAAAGAGGGAGCCAACGCTAGCACAACGCAACTCCGGAAGACATTGCATATTTCATGACATGGACGGTCATAACACGGATGACTGCAGACATTTGCGAGACCTTATCGAGGATCGGGTCAAGCGAGGGGAACTACCCAAGTACGTCATTCAACCAACAGCGCCCACACCTGCGCTACCACCACCGACTCCCCGGAGAGGGAACGATCCCGGATCGAGCAATCGCAGGCTTATCATTAACTGAACCCACTCAGCGGATCTGTTCAGTTTACTGGACTCCGGTCTATAGTTCATGTTTTTAGGTTTTTAGGCGACCTCTCGCCCTCCTTTGTTTTCCCTGCATGTAATAAGAGCCTTCACATCAGCCCACATGAGCGGAACCGAATTGTGGTTTCCAGTCGTGTCCGACAAACTACCGTTGCATTTTCATGAATTAGTAATAAGCATTGAGCTCCGGCTCCCAACTGGATCCGTCCAGCACAAACATGAGCTCCGGCTCCCAACTGGATCCGTCCAGTATAAATAAATTATCATGTGCTTTTTCTTGGTCGTCTTACTTCGGTAAGGGTGCCTTGGAAACTCATGTGCTTTTCCTTGGTCGTCTTACTCCGATAAGACCGTCTTGGAACTTTCATGGCATTTCCTTGGTCGTCTTACTCCGATAAGGCCGGCTTGGAACCCCTCTAACATCTCCTCAGATGGTTTAATCCGGTAAGGCCATCTAGGAAATATTCTTGCATTGTTTGTTTTATCTTATTGCAGGTACAAATTCCTGGTCTTCTTGGATTTCTCTGGCCTTAATATGATCCCGTGTGATCGTCAGTTTTCTGGCCTTAATACGATCCGGCGTGATCGTCGCATTCTGGATTTGGATTTCCAAGATTATCCAGAACACATCTTCCTTCTACCAGCAAGATATGTTCTAGGGGGCAAACATGTTGACACATTTTTTGGCAAAAGCTGTCACACATGAAATTCCTGAATGATAACATGCCCAAACGGTGGAAACAACGTCAGAAGACATTGAGAGATTTGGTCAAAATCGCATCCTCAACATAAACAGGCCCGAAACTCCAATCAGACGACCTCTTTTGGGCCCGAAAACAGCGATTACGGAGCTATGCTCCGTAACATTCGTAGATCTTTGAGTTAGCTTCAGTTTGAGCTTCGGTTTGGCACAATCGGACTTACATTTTGAATGTTATGCCAATTTCCGTGAATGGGTGTAATCTAGCACCGAAGACTCAGGACCATCGCACCGGATCGCTCCCATCGGCTCGCCCACGATTGGATCGCCCCCTCGGATCGCACTCCTGCATCACATCTGATCCGTACTGCGTCACCTTCAGCGCCCGAGCACCACGACCGGATCAGCTCGCCCTGTCTCCTCACGATCAGATCCCATGAACACGAACCAACCTTCAGACCTACTGATACGTGCACTGTTTTGACCTGTTCTCAAGGCTATTTATGCTCCTACTATCTTGGATCACCTACCACGTACCCCATCACGATCTGGTCAACCCATAAGCTCTCCTACAGCTATAAATACACCATTCGAAGGCATTTTCAAGGACTTTTGGCCATTCTTCTTCACTGCTTCCACCATTACTGAGGTGCAAGGACTTTGCACTTTCCTACAGTCAAATTCTTCTCTTTTCTACACAATTAACACTTGGATTACGTGTATAAACCCTTGTAATCTCAATTAACACACGGATTGTGCGCCTGCATGTAACCGGTTCTTGTAATCTGTCAGCGTAACAATAAGATTATAAAGTGGACGTAGGCTACATCTACAGTCGAACCACTATAAAAACCTCGTGTGTCTCCTCTTTATTTACTCTTTTCTGCATTCTGTGACCTGTGATCTGCATTTGGGTGTTAGGCCCAATTTTTGATCTAACATTTTGGCGCGCCAGGAAGGGGGCACACGACAACTTCAACTTCTGCTTGGATTTTTTGGCTATTGGATAAATGGCAATCAAAAGGGAGAAGATAGGAACTTCCTTACACGCTGATGATGCTGACGCTGAAGACACAAGGAACGAGGCAAGCCAGGAAGCTTCCTCTCATGGATATCCTTCTACATACCTGACCAGAGACGAGATGGATGGCGTTCTCTCTGAACTGAGAGATCAGATGGCACAGTAAGATGATATCCTCCAGAAACAACAGGATGTGATTAATCAATTCTTCGCTTGGATGGATGGAAGGTCGAGCAATGCTCAAGTCACTGGAAACGAAGCCATTGAAGCGGCTCGAGTATCACCCGGACTCGGGGGCAACCCCCCCCCCCCGTTCAACAGAAGACTTCGTCTCGTGATACACCTCTGGACCGCGACCCAGATCGTGGTACACAACCAGGCTTACGAGCCGATCCCAACAACTCGCTCCCGCTTGTTCAACAACTGGCCACGGCTGGTGACGGGGATCTAGAACCCGATCAGTTCTCCCTCCAGGCTCACGAACCGACATCCATGAGCCAGACTCATGCACCGCCTTCCACGATCCACGACCGAGTCGGGTCGCCCCCTCGAACCGAGAACCGCGACCCGCGAGCCGCACACAGCAGCTCACCAACTGCTTCCATCCTCTCTTGCATTCAACACTGTGGGCACCAGCTCTGATTTTGGTAGTTTGCAACAGATTTTTTAAGGAAATCGACTCGCTGATTTGATTCAATGACTCTCGAGAGGCCACACCTATCAGAATGACATGGATGACGTCAATCACGACCCATTCACTCAGAAAATCAAGAATTCCCGCAATCCCCCGGATTTCAAACTCCCACAGCTGGAGCCATACAACGGCAGGACAGATCCTACCGCGCATCTCATGCGCTACAAACGACATATGGAAGTTCAATCGACATCGGAAAACGTCATGGCAAAGTGTTTTCCCCGCTTCCAGAATGACATAGCCGCTATGTGGATTCGGCAGCTGGAAATAGAATGGATCAGCAGTTGGAACATGTTGGTCGCACGCTTAAGTGAACAATTTCGGGTTCACGTTGCACGACCCAAGAACGTCATGTCTCTTACCACAATCAAGCAGAGGCCCAGAGAATCTCAGCGTTCATTCCTGGAAAGATTAAACGTTGCAGCAGCATCAGTTGATCGCCCTGAACCACCGATGGTACTGATGGCAGCAGTATCCGGCGTTCTAGATAACTCGGAGTTCAAAAAATCTTTGTGCAAAGATCCACCGCAAAACCTCACCGAATTCTACCTTGAAGCAGATCGATTCCTGCGGGAAGAAGATGCAACTTCTGAGAAACGCACTCTCGGTGTCAACATGCTCGGAGAAGGAGAATTGCACCCCTGAGAGGAAAGACCCCTGCTACAAATGGTCGTAATGCTCCACCCCGTAGAGGGTCCAGATACGACAAATACACTAAATTGAACGACACTCCGAGCAACATATATGTGGATACAGGAAGTGCCGCCTCATATCCAAGGCCTCCCAAGAGGGAGCCAATGCTAGCACAACGCAACTCGGGAAGACATTGCATATTTCATGACATGGACGGTCATAACACCGATGACTGCAGACATTTGCGAGACCTTATCAAGGATCGGGTCAGGCGAGGAGAACTACCCGAGTACGTCATTCAACCAACAGCGCCCACACCTGCGCTACCACCACCGACTCCCCGGAGAGGGAACGATCCCAGATCGAGCAATCGTTGGCTTATCATTAGCTGAACCCACTCAGCGGATCTCTTCAGTTTGCTGGACTCCGGTCCATAGTTCATGTTTTTAGGTTTTTAGGCGACCTCTCGCCCTCCTTTGTTTTCCCTGCATGTAATAAGAGCCTTCACATCAGCCCACACGCGCGGAACCGAATTGTGGTCTCCAATCGTGTCCAGTAAACGAACGCTGCATTTTCATGAATTAGTAATAAGCATTGAGCTCCGGCTCCCAACTGGATCCGTCCAGCACAAACATGAGCTCCGGCTCCCAACTGGATCCGTCCAGTATAAATAAATTCTCATGTGCTTTTCCTTGGTCGTCTTACTCCGGTAAGGCCGTCTTGGAACCTCATGTGCTTTTCCTTGGTCGTCTTACTCCGTTAAGGACGTCTTGGAACTTTCATGGCATTTCCTTGGTCGTCTTACTCCGATAATGCCGTCTTGGAACCCCTCTGACATCTCCTCGGATGGTTTACCCCGGTAAGGCCATCTAGGAAATATTCTTGCATTGTTTGTTTTATCCTATTACAGGTACAAATTCCTGGTCTTCTTGGATTTCTCTGGCCTTAATAGGATCGCGTGTGATCGTCGGTTTTCTAGCCTTAATACGATCCGGCGTGATCATCGCATTCTGGATTTGGATTTTTCAGATTATCCAGAACACATCTTCCTTCTACCAGCAAGATATGTTCTAGGGGGCAAACATGTTGTCACATTTTTTGGCAAAAGCTGTCACACATGGAATTCCTGAATGATAACATGCCCAAGCAGTGGAAATAACGTCAGAAGACATTGAGAGATTTGGTCAAAATCGCATCCTCAACATAAACAGGCCCGAAACACCTATCAGACGACCTCTTTTGGGCCCGAAAACCGCGATTATGGAGCAAAGCTCCGTAACTTTTGTACATCTCTGAGTTAGCTTCAGTTTGAGCTTCGGTTTGGCTCAATCGGATTTACGGTATGAATGTTATGCCAATTTCCGTATATGGGTGTAATCTAGCATCGAAGACTCAGAACCATCGCACGTGATCGCTCCCATTGGCTCGCCCACGATTGGATCGCCCCCTCGGATCGCACTCCTGCATCACGATCCGATCCATACTACGTCACCTTCAGCGCCCGAGCACCATGTCCGGATCGGCTTGCCCTGTCTCCTCACGATCCGATCCCATGAACACTAACCGACCTTCAGACCTACTGATACACGCACTGTTTTGACCTGTTCTCAAGGCTATTTATGCTCCTACATTCTTGGATCGCCTGCCACGTACCCCATCACGATCCGGTCAACCCAGAAGCTCTCCTACAACTATAAATACACCATTCGAGGGCATTTTCAAGGACTTTTGGTCATTCTTCTTCGCTGCTTCCCCCATTACTAAGGTGCAAGGACTTTGCACTTTCCTACAGTCAAATTCTTCTCTTTTCTACACAATTAACACGTGGATTGCGTGTATAAACCCTTGTAATCTCAATTAACAGACGGATTGTGTGTCTGCATGTAACTGATTCTTGTAATCTCTCAGTATAACAATAAGATTATAAAGTGGAGGAAGGCTACATCTACAGCCGAACCACTATAAAAACCTCGTGTGTCTCCTCTTTATTTACTCTTTTCTGCATTTTGTGACCTATGATCTGCACTTGGGTGTTAGGCCCAATTTTTGGTCTAACATTTTGGCGCGCCAGGAAGGGGGCAGACGACAACTTCTACTTCTGCTTTGATTTTTTGGCTATTGGATAAATGGCAATCAAAGGGAGAAGACAGGAACTTCCGTACACGCTGAAGACACAAGGAAAGAGGCAAGCCAGGAAGCTTCCTCTCATGAATATCCTTCTCCATACCTGACTAGAGACGAGATGGATGGTGTTCTCGCTGAACTGAGAGATCAGATAGCGTGGCAAGATGATCTCCTCCGGAAACAACAGGAAATGATTAACTAATTCTTCGCTCGGATGGATGGAAAGTCGAGAAATGCTCAAGTCATTGGAAACGAAGCCATTGAAGCGGCTCAAGTATCACCCGGACTCGGGGGTAACCCCCCCATTCAACAGTAGAATTCGTCTCGTGATACACCTCTAGACCGCGACCCGGATCGTGGTACACTACCAGGCTCACGAGCCGATCCCAACGACTCGCTCCCGCCTGTTCAACAACAGGCCACATCTCGTGACGGGGCCCTATAACCCAATCGGTTCGCCCCCCAGGCTCACGAACCGGCATCCACGAGCCAGACTCACGCACCGCCTTCCACGATCCACAACCGAGTCGGGTCGCCCCCTCGAACCGTGAACCGCGACCCGCGATCCGCACACAGCAGCTCAGCAACAACTTCAATCCTCTCCTGCATTCACCACTGGGGCACCAGCTCTGATTTTGGTAGTTTGCAACAGCTTTTTGAAGGCAATCGACTCGCTGATCTGATTCAACGCCTCTCGAGAGGCCACACCTATCACAATGATGTGGATGACGTCAATCACGACCCATTCACTCAGGAAATCAGGAATTCCCGTAATCCCCTGAATTTCAAACTCCCACAGCTAGAGCCATACAACGGCAGGACAGATCCTACTGTGCATCTCATGCGATACAAACGACATATGGAAGTTCAATAGGCATCGGAAAATGTCATGGCAAAGTGTTTTCCCCTCTTCCTGAATGACATAGCCGCTATGTTGGTTCGGCAGCTGGAAACAGAATCGATCAGCAGTTGGAACATGTTGGTCGTACGCTTCAGTGAACAATTTCCGGTTCACATTGCACGACCCAAGAACGTCATGTCTCTCACCACAATCAAGCAGAGGCCCAGAGAATCTCTGCGTTCATTCCTGGAAAGATTCAACGTTGCAGCAGCATCAGTTGATCACCCTGAACCATCGATGGTACTGATGGCAGCAGTATCCGGCGTTCTAGATAACTCGGAGTTCAAAAAATCTTTGTACAAAGATCCACCGCGAAACCTCAGCGAATTCTACCTTGAAGCAGATAGATTCCTGCGGGAAGAAGATGCAACTTCTGAGAAATGCACTCTCAATGTCAACATGCTCGGAGATGGAGAACCGCCCAATCCTGGAAAAGGCAATGACAAGAGTAGAGGAAAGACCCCTGCTACAAATGGTCGTAATACTCCACCCCGGAGAGGGTCCAGATACGACAAATACACTGAATTGAACGACACTCTGAGCAACACATACGTGGATACAGGAGGTACCGCCTCATATCCAAGGCCTCCCAAGAGGGACCCAATGCTAGCACAGCACAACTCCAGAAGGCATTGCATATTTCATGACATGGACGGTCATAACACTGATGACTGCAGACATTTGCGAGACCTTATCGAGGATCGGGTCAGGCGAGGAGAACTACCCGAGTACGTCATTCAACCAACAGCGCCCACACCTGCGCTACCACCACCGACTGCACGGAGAGGGAACGATCCCGGATCGAGCAATCACTGGCTTATCATTAACTGAACCCACTCAGCGGATCTCTTCAGTTTGTTGGACTCCGGTCTATAGTTCATGTTTTTAGGTTTTTAGGCGACCTCTCGCCCTCCTTTATTTTCCCTGCATGTAATAAGAGCCTTCACATTAGCCCACATGCGCGGAACCGAATTGTGATCTCCAGTTGTGTCCGGCAAACGACCGCTGCATTTTCATGAATTAGTAATAAGCATTGAGCTCTGGCTACCAACTGGATCCGTCCAGCACAAACATGAGCTCCGACTCCCAACTGGATCCGTCCAGTATAAATAAATTCTCATGTGCTTTTCCTTGGTCGTCTTACTCCGTAAGGCCGTCTTGGAACCTCACGTGCTTTTCCTTGGTCGTCTTACTCCGGTAAGGCCGTCTTGGAACTTTCATGGCATTTCCTTGGTCGTCTTACTCCGATAATGCCGTCTTGGAACCCCTCTAACATCTCCTCGGATGGTTTACTCCGGTAAGGCCATCTAGGAAATATTCTTGCATTGTTTGTTTTATCTTATTGCAGGTACAAATTCCTGATATTCTTGGATTTCTCTGGCCTTAATACGATCCCGTGTGATCGACAGTTTTCTGGCTTTAATGCGATCCGGCGTGATCGTCGCATTCTGGACTTGGATTTCTCAGATTATCCAGAACACATCTTCCTTCAACCAGCAAGATATGTTCTAGGGGGCAAACATGTTGACACATTTTTTGGCAAAAGCTGTCACACATGGAATTCCTGAATGATAACATGCCCAAGTGGTGGAAACAACGTCAGAAGACATTGAGAGATTTGGTCAAAATCGCATCCTCAACATAAACAGGCCTGAAACTCCTATCATACGACCTCTTTTGATCCCGAAAACAGCGATTACGGAGCAAAGCTCCATAACTTTTGTAGATCTCTAAGTTAGCTTCAGTTTGAGCTTCGGTTTGGCTCAATCGGACTTACAGTTTGAATGTTATGCCAATTTCCGTGAATGGGTGTAATCTAGCATCGAAGACTCAGAACCATCGCACCGGATCGCTCCCATCGGCTTGCCCACGATTGGATCGCCCCCTTGGATCGCACTCCTACATCAGGATCCGATCCGTACTGCGTCACCTTCAGCGCCCGAGCACCACGACCGGATCGGCTCGCCCTGTCTCCTCACGATTTTATCCCATGAACATGAACTGACCTTCAGACCTGCAGATACGCGCACTGTTTTGACCTGTTCTCAAGGCTATTTATGCTCCTACTTTCTTGGATCGCCTGCCACGTACCCTATCACGATCTGGTCAACCCAGAAGCTCTCCTACAGCTATAAATACACCATTCGAAGACATTTTCACGGACTTTTGGCCATTCTTCTTCACTGCTTCCACCATTACTGAGGTGCAAGGACTTTGCACTTTCCTACAATCAAATTCTTCTCTTTTCTACACAATTAACACGTGGATTACGTGTATAAACCCTTGTAATCCAAATTAACACACGGATTGTGTGCCTGCATGTAACTAATTCTTGTAATATGTCAGTATAACAATAAGATTATAAAGTGGACGTAGGCTACGTCTACAGCCGAACCACTATAAAAACCTCGTGTATCTCCTCTTTATTTACTCTTTTCTGCATTCTGTGACCTGTGATCTGCATTTAGGTGTTAGGCCGAATTTTTGGTCTAACATTTTGGCGTGCCAGGAAGGGGGCACACGACAACTTCAACTTCTGCTTGGATTTTTTGGCTATTGGATAAATGGCAATCAAAAGGGAGAAGACAGGAACTTCCATACACGCTGATGATGCTGACGCTGAAGACACAAGGAAAGAGGCAAGCCAGGAAGCTTCCTGTCATGAATATCCTTCTGCATACCAGACCAGTGATGAGATGGATGACGTTCTCGCTGAACTGAGAGATCAGATGGCACGACAAGATGATCTCCTCCAGAAACAACAGGAAATGATTAACCAATTCTTCGCTCGGATGGATGGAAAGTCAATAAATGCTCAAGTCACTAGAAACGAAGCCATTGAAGTGGCTTTAGTATCACCCGGACTCGGGGGCAACCCCCCCGTTCAACAGCAGAACTCGTCTCGTGATACACCTCTGGACCGCGACCCTGATCGTGGTACACTACCAGGCTCACGAGCCGATCCCAACAACTCGCTCCCGCCTGTTTGACAACAGGCCAAGGCTCGTGACGGGGCTCTAGAACCCGATCGGTTCGCCCCCCTGGCTCACGAACCGGCATCCACGAGCCAGACTCACGCACCGCTTTCCACGATCCACGACCGAGTCGGGTCGCCCCCCTCGATCCGTGAACCGCGACCGGCGATCCGCACACAACAGCTCACCAACAACTTCCATCCTCTCATGCATTCAACGCTGCGGGCAGCAGCTCTGATTTTGGTAGTTTGGAACAGCTTTTTGAAGGCAATCGACTCGTTGATCTGATTCAATGCCTCTCGAGAGGCCACACCTATCAGAATGATGTGGATGACGTCAATCACGACCCATTCACTCAAGAAATCAGGAATTCCCGCAATACCTCGGATTTCAAACTCCCACAGCTGGTGCCATACAACGGCAGGACAGATCCTACCGTGCATCTCATGCGCTACAAACGACATATGGATGTTCAATCGGCATCAGAAAACATCATGGCAAAGTGTTTTCCCCTCTTCCTGACTGACATAGCCGGTATGTGGATTCAACAGCTGGAAACATAATCGATCAGTAGTTGGAACATGTTGGCCGCATGCTTCGGTGAACAATTTCGGGTTCACATTGCACGACCCAAGAACGTCATGTCTCTCACCACAATCAAGCAGAGGCCCAGAGAATCTCTGCGTTCATTCCTGGAAAGATTCAACGTTGCAGCAGAATCAGTTGATCGCCCAAAACCATCGATGGTACTGATGGCAACAGTATCCGGTGTACTAGATAACTCTGAGTTCAAAAAATCTTTGTACAACGATCCACCGCGAAACCTCAGCGAATTCTACCTTGAAGAAGATAGATTCCTACGGGAAGAAGATACAACTTCTGAGAAACGCCCTCTCGATGTCAACATGCTCGGAGATGGAGAACCGCCCAATCACGGAAAAGGCAATGACAAGGGTAAAGGAAAGACCCCTGCTACAAATGATCGTAATGCTCCACCCCAGAGAGGGTCCAGATACGAAAAATACACTGAATTGAACGACATTCTGAGCAACATATACATGGATACAGGAGGTGCCGCCTCATATCCAAGGCCTCCCAAGAGGGAGCCAACGCTAGCACAACGCAACTCCGGAAGACATTGCATATTTCATGACATGGACGGTCATAACACCGATGACTGCAGACATTTGCGAGACCTTATCGAGGATCGAGTCAGGCGAGGAGAACTACCCGAGTACGTCATTCAACCAACAGTACCCACACCTGTGCTACCACCACCATCTCCCCAGAGAGGGAACGATCCCGGATCAAGCAATCGCGGGCTTATCATTAACTGAAACCACTTAGCGGATCTCTTCGGTTTGCTGGACTCCGGTCCATAGTAAATGTTTTTAGCTTTTTAGGCGACCTCTCGCCCTCCTTTGTTTTCCCTGCATGTAATAAGAGCCATCACATCATCCCACACGCGCGGAACCGAATTGTGGTCTCCAGTCGTGTCCGGCAAACGACCGCTGCATTTTCATGAATTAGTCATAAGCATTGAGCTCCGGATCCCAACTGGATCCTTCCAGCACAAACATGAGCTCCGGCTCCCTACCGGATCCGTCCCGTATAAATAAATTCTCATGTGCTTTTCCTTGGTCGTCTTACTCCGGTAAGGCCGTCTTGGAACCTCATGTGTTTTTCCTTGGTCATCTTACTCCGGTAAGGCCGTCTTGGAACTTTCATGGCATTTCCTTGGTCGTCTTACTTCGATTAGGCCGTCTAGGAACCCCTCTAACATCTCCTCGGATGGTTTACTTTGGTAAGGCCATCTGGGAAATATTCTTGCATTGTTTGTTTTATCTTATTGCAGGTACAAATTACTGGTATTCTTGGATTTCTCTGGCCTTAATACGATCCCGTGTGATCGTCGATTTTCTGGCCTTAATACGATCCGGCGTGATCGTCGCATTCTGGACTTGGATTTCTCAGATTATCCAAAACACATCTTCCTTCAACCAGCAAGATATGTTCTAGGGGAAAACATGTTGACACATTTTTTGGCAAAAGCAGTCACACATGGAATTCCTGAATGTTAACGTGCCCAAGCGGTGGAAACAACGTCAGATGTCATTGAGAGATTTGGTCAAAATCGCATCCTCAACATAAACATGCCCGAAACTCCTATCAGACGACCTCTTTTGGGCCCGAAAACAGCGATTACGGTGCTAAGCTCTAAAACTTTTGTAGATCTCTGAGTTAGTTTCAGTTTGAGCTACGGTTTGGCTCAATCGGACTTACGGTTTGAAAGTTATGCCAATTTCCGTGAATGGGTGTAATCTAGCATCGAAAACTCAGAACCATCGCACCGGATCGCTCCCATCGGCTCGCCCACGATTGGATCGCCCCCTCGAATCGCACTCCTGCATCACGATCCGATCCGTACTGCATCACCTTCAGCGCCCGAGCAGCACGACCGGATCGGCTCGCCCTGTCTCCTCACGATCCGATCCCATGAACACGAACCGACCTTCAGACCTGCTGATACGCGCACTGTTTTTACATGTTCTCAAGGCTATTTATGCACCTACTTTCTTGGATCGCCTGCCATGTATCCCATCATGATCCGGTCAACCCAGAAGCTCTCCTATAGCTATAAATACACCATTCGAAGGCATTTTCAAGGACTTTTGGCCATTCTTCTTCACTGCTTCCACCATTACTGAGGTGCAAGGACTTTGCACTTTCCTAAATTCAAATTCTACTCTTTTCTACGCAATTAACACGTGGATTACGTGTATAAACCCTTGTAATCTCAATTAACACACGGATTGTGTGCCTACATGTAACTGATTCTTGTAATCTCTCAGTATAACAATAAGATTATAAAGGGGACGTAGGCTACATCTACAGCAGAACCACTATAAAAACCTCGTGTGTCTCCTCTTTACTTACTCTTTTCTGCATTCTGTGATCTGTGATCTGCATTTGAGTGTTAGGCCCAATTTTTGGTCTAACATTTTGGTGCGCCAGGAAGGGGGCACAAGACAACTTCAACTTCTTCTTGGATTTTTTGGCTATTGGATAAATGGCAATCAAAAGGAAGAAGACAGGAACTTCCGCACACGCTGATGATGCTGACGCTGAAGACACAAGGAAAGAGGCAAGCCAGAAATCTTCCTCTCAAGAAGATCCTTCTGCATACCTGACCAGAGACGAGAAGGATGGCGTTCTCGCTTAACTGAGAGATCAGATGGCACGACAAGATGATCTCCTCCAGAAACAACAGGAAATGATTAAACAATTCTTCGCTCGGATGGATGGAAGGCCGAGCAATGCTCAAGTCACTGGAAACAAAGCCAATGAAGCAGCTCGAGAATCACCCGGAGTCGGGGGCAACCCCCCGTTCAACAGTAGAACTCGTCTCATGATACACCTCTGGACCGCGACCCAGATCGTGGTACACTACCAGGCTCACGAGCCGATCCCAACAACTCGCTCCCATCTGTTCAACAACAGGCCACGACTCGTGACAGGGCTCTAGAACCCTATCGGTTCGTCCCCCAGGCTCACGAACCGGCAACCACGAGCCAGACTCACGCACCGCCTTCCACGATCCACGACCGAGTCGGGTCGCCCCCTCGAACCATGAACCGCGACCCGCGATCCATACATAGCAGCTCACCAACAACTTCCATCCAATCCTACATTCAATGCTGGGTTCACCGGCTCTGATTTTGGTAGTTTGCAAAAACTTTTTGAAGGCAATCGACTCGCTGATCTGATTCAACGCCTCTCAAGAGGCCACACCTATCAGAATGACGTGGATGAAGTCAATCACAACCCATTCACTCAGAAAATCAGGAATTCCAGCTATCCCCCGGATTTCAAACTCCCACAGCTAGAGCCATATAACGGCAGGACAGATCCTACCGTGCATCTCATGCGCTACAAACGACATATGGAAGTTCAATCGGCATCGGAAAACATCATGGCAAAGTGTTTTCCCCTCTTCCCGACTGACATAGCCGCTATGTGGATTTGGCATCTGGAAACAGAATCGATCAGCAGTTGGAACATGTTGGTCGCACGCTTCATTGAACAATTTCGGGTTCACATTGCACGACTCAAGAACGTCATGTCTCTCACCACAATCAAGCAGAAGCCCAGAGAAGCTCTGCGTTCATTCCTGGAAAGATTCAGCGTTGCAGCAGCATCAGTTGATCGCCCTGAACCATCGATGGTACTGATGGCAGCAGTATCCGGTGTTTTAGATAATTCAGAGTTCAAAAAATCTTTGTACAAAGATCCACCGCGAAACCTCAGCAAATTCTACCTTGAAGCAGATAGATTCCTACGGGAAGAAGGTGCAACTTCTGAGAAACGCACTCTCGATGTCAACATGCTCGGAGATGGAGAACCGCCCAATCCTGGAAATGGCAATGACAAGGGTAAAGGAAAGAACCCTGCTACAAATGATCGTAATGCTCCACCCCAGAGAGGGTTAAGATACGACAAATACACTGAATTGAACGACACTCTGAGCAACATACATATGGATACAGGAGGTGCCGCCTCATATCCAAGGCCACCCAAGAGGAAGCCAACGCTAGCACAACGCAACTCCGGAAGACATTGCATATTTCATGACATGGACGGTCATAACACCGATGACTGCATACATTTGCGAGACCTTATCGAGGATAGGGTCAGGCGAGGAGAACTACCCGAGTAGTCATTCAACCAGCAGCGCCCACACTTGCGCTACCACCACCGACTCCCCGGAGAGGGAACGATCCCGGATCGAGCAATCGCGGGCTTATCATTAACTGAACCCACACTGCGGATCTCTTCAGTTTGCTGGACTTCGGTCCATAGTTTATGTTTTTAGGTTTTTAGGCGACCTCTCGCCCTCCTTTTTTTCCTTGCATCTAATAAGAGCCGTCACATCAGCCCACACGTGCAGAACTGAATTGTGGTCTCCAGTCATGTCCGGCAAATGACCGCTGCATTTTCATGAATTAGTAATAAGCATTGAGCTCTGGCTCCCAACTAGACCCGTCAGCACAAACATGAGCTCCGGCTCCCAACTGGATCCGTCCAGTATAAATAAATTCTCATGTGCTTTTCCTTGGTCATCTTACTCCGGTAAGGCCGACTTAGAACCTCATGTGCATTTCCTTGGTCGTCTTACTCCGGTAACGCCGTCTTGGAATTTTTATGGCATTTCCTTGGTTGTCTTACTCCGATAAGGCCGTTTTGGAACCCCTCTAACATCTCCTCGGATGGTTTACTCCGGTAAGGCCATCTAGGTTATATTCTTGCATTGTTTATTTTATCTTATTACAGGTACAAATTCCTGGTCTTCTTGGATTTCTCTGGCCTTAATACGATCCCGTGTGATCGTCGGTTTTCTGGCCTTAATATGATCCGGCGTGATCGTCGCATTCTGGACTTAGATTTCTTAGATTATCCAGAACATATCTTCCTTCAACCAGCAAGATATGTTCTGGGGGGAAAACTTGTTGATACATTTTTTGGTAAAAGCTGTCACACCTGGAATTCCTGAATGATAACATGCCCAAGCGGCGGAAACAACGTCAGAAGACATTGAGAGATTTGGTCAAAATCGCATCCTCAACATAAACAGGCCCGAAACCCCTATTAGACGACCTCTTTTGGGCTCAAAAATAGAGATTATAGAGCTAAGCTTGGTAGCTTTCGTAGATCTCTGAGTTAGCTTCAGTTTGAGCTTCGGTTTGGATCAATCGGACTTACGGTTTGAAAGTAATGCCCATTTCCGTGAATGGGTGTAATCTAGCGTCGAAGACTCAGAACCATCGCACCGGATCGCTCCCATCGGCTCGGCCACGATTGGATCGCCCCTTCGAATCGCACTCCTGCATGACGATCCGATCCGTACTACGTTACCTTCAGCGTCCGAGCACCACGACCGGATCAGCTCGCCCTGTCTCCTCACGATCCGATCCCATGAACACGAACCGACCTTCTGACCTGCTGATACGCGCACTGTTTTGACATGTTCTCAAGGCTATTTATGCTCCTACTTTCTTGGATCACCTGCCACGTACCCCATCACTATCCGGTCAGCCCAGAAGCTCTCCTACAGCTATAAATACACCATTCGAAGGCATTTTCAAGGACTTTTGGCCATTCTTCTTCACTGCTTCCACCATTACTGAGGTGCAAGGACTTTGCACTTTCCTACAGTCAAATTCTTCTCTTTTCTACATAATTAACACGTGCATTACGTGTATAAACCCTTGTAATCTCAATTAACACACGGATTGTGTGCCTTCATGTAACTGATTCTTGTAATCTGTCAGTATAACAATAAGAATATAAAGTGAACGTAGGCTACATCTACAGCCGAACCACTATAAAAACCTCGTGTGTCTCCTCTTCATTTACTCTTTTCTGCATTCTGTGATCTGCGATCTGCATTTGGGTGTTAGGCCCAATTTTTGGTCTAACATTTTGGCGCGCCAGGAGGGGGGCACATGACAACTTCAACTTCTGCTTGGATTTTTTGGCTATTGGATAAATGACAATCAAAAGGAAGAAGACAGGAACTTCCGCATACGCTGATGATGCTGACGCTGAAGACACAAGGAACGAGGCAAGCCAGGAAGCTTCCTCTCATTAAGATCCTTCTTCATACCTGACCAGAGACGAGATGGATGGTGTTCTCGCTTAACTGAGAGATCAGATGGCACGACAAGATGATCTCCTCCAGAAACAACAGGAAATGATTAACCAATTCTTCGCTCGGATAGATGGAAAGCCGAGCAATGCTCAAGTCACTGGAAACGAAGCCATTAAAGCGGCTCGAGTATCATCCGGACTCGGGGGCAACCTCCCCGTTCAACAACAGAACTCGTTTCATGATACACTTCTGGACCGCGACCCGGATCGTGGTACACTACCAGGCTCACGAGCTGATCCCAACAACTCGCTCCCGCCTGTTCAACAACAGGCCACGGCTCGTGACGGGCTCTAGAGCCTGATCGGTTCGCCCCCCAGGCTCACGAACCGGTATCCATGAGCCAGACTCACGCACCGCCTTCCACGATCCACCACCGAGTCGGGTTTCCCCCCTCGAACCGTGAACCGCGACCCGCGATCCGCATACAACAGCTCACCAACAGCTTCCATCCTCTCCTGCATTCGACGCTGGGGGCACCAACTCTGATTTTGGTAGTTTGCAACTGCTTTTTGAAAGAAATCGACTCGCTGATCTGATTCAACGCCTCTCAAGAGGCCACACCTTTCAAAATGACGTGGATGACGTCAATCACAACTCATTCACTCAGGAAATTAGGAATTCCTGCAATCCCCCGGATCGGATCATCCGTATAGGATAAAAAAAGAAACTCCAGATATTTGCTATCTTTCTCTTTGAATGAGATCTCAATTCCAGCTACGGTTTCATTAGCTATCTTACAACTAGAATCCCTCTTTTTTCCGATCCGGTTCCTCCACCACTGCGAACCCCGGTTCGATTCAGGCATGATACACTTTTTATTTATTGGGAGAACCCAGCAATTGCTGTTTGTTCTCCTAATTGATTGCAATTAAACTCGGCTCAATCCTTTTTTTTAGGAAAAGGATTGGGCCGAATAAAAAAATAAGTATCCTATACTATCTATTTGTATAGATCTTTCATATGTACAGATCTTACCTATATAAACAAAATCTAAATACAACTCCCACAGCTGGAGCCATACAATGGCCGGACAGATTCTACCGTGCATCTCATGCGCTACAAACGACATATGGAAGTTCAATCGGCATCGGAAAACATCATGGCAAAGTGTTTTCCCCTCTTCCTGACTGACATAGCCACTATGTGGATTCGGCATCTGGAAACAGAATCGATCAGCAGTTGGAACATGTTGGTCGCACGCTTCATTGAACAATTTCGGGTTCAGATTGCACGACCCAAGAACATCATGTCTCTCACCACAATCAAGCAGTGGCCCGGAGAATCTCTGTGTTCATTCCTGGAAAGATTCAACATTACAGCAGCAGTAGTTGATCACCCTGAACCATCGATGGTACTGATGGCAGCAGTATCCGGCGTTCTAGATAACTCGAAGTTCAAAAAATCTTTGTACAAAGATCCACCACGAAACCTCTGCGAATTCTACCTTGAAGCAGATAGATTCCTGCGGGAAGAAGATGCAACTTCTGAGAAATGCACTCTCGATGTCCACATGCTCGGAGATGGAGAACCGCCCAATCCTGGAAAAGGCAATGACAAGGGTAAAGGAAAGACCACTGCTACAAATGGTCGTAATACTCCACCCCGGAGAGGGTCCAGATACGACAAATACACTGAATTGAACGACACTCTGAGCAACATATACATGGATACAGGAGGTACCGCCTCATATCCAAGGCCTCCCAAGAGGGAGCCAATGCTAGCACGATGCAACTCCAGAAGATATTGCATATTTCATGACATGGACGGTCATAACACCGATGACTGCAGACATTTGCGAGACCTTATCGAGGATCGGGTCAGCCGAGGAGAACTACCCAAGTACGTCATTCAACCAACAACGCCCACACCTGCGCTACCACCACTGACTTCCCGGAGAGGGAACGATCCCGGATCGAGCAATCGCAGGCTTATCTTTAACTGAACCCACTCAGCGGATCTCGTCAGTTTGCTGGACTCCGGTCCATAGATCATGTTTTTGGGTTTTTAGGCGACCTCTCGCCCTCCTTTGTTTTCCCTGCATGTAATAAAAGCCGTCACATCAGCCCACACGCGCGGAACCGAATTGTGGTCTCCAGTCGTGTCTGGCAAACGACCGCTGCATTTTCATGAATTAGTAATAAGCATTGAGCTCCGGCTCCCAGCTAGATCCGTCCAGCATAAACATGAGCTCCGGCTCCCAACTGGATCCGTCCAGTATAAATAAATTCTCATGTGCTTTTCCTTGGTCATCTTACACCGGTAAGGCCGTCTTGGAACCTCATGTTCTTTTCCTTGGTCGTCTTGCTCTGGTAAGGCCGTCTTGGAACTTTCATGGCATTTCCTTGGCCGTCTTACTCCGATAAGGCCGTCTTGGAACCCCTCTAACATCTCCTCGGATGGTTTACTCCGGTAAGGCCATCTAGGAAATTTTCTTGCATTATTTGTTTTATCTTATTGCAGGTACAAATTCCTGGTCTTCTTGCATTTCTCTGGCCTTAATACGATCCCGTGCGATCGTCGGTTTTCTGGCCTTAATACGATCCGGCGTGATCGTCGCGTTCTAGACTTGGATTTCTCAGATTATCCAAAACACATCTTCCTTCAACCAGCAAGATATGTTTTGGGGGGCAAACACGTTGACACATTTTTTGGTAAAATCTGTCACACATGGAATTCCTGAATGATAACATGCCCAAGCGGTGGAAACAACGTCAGAAGACATTGAGAGATTTGGTCAAAATCGCATCCTCAACATAAATAGGCCCGAAACTCCTATTAGACGACCACTTTTGGGCCCGAAAACAGCGATTACGGAGCTTAGCTCTGTAACTTTCGTAGATCTATGAGTTAGCTTCAGTTTGAGCTTCGGTTTGGCTCAATCGGACTTACGGTTTGAAAGTTATGCCCATTTCCATGAATGGGTGCAATCTAGCATCGAAGACTCAGAACCATCGCACTGGATCGCTCCCATCGGCTCGCCCACGATTGGATCGCCCCCTCGGATCGCACTCCTGCATCACGATCTGATCTGTACTGCGTCACCTTCAGCGCCCGAGCACCACGACCGGATCGGCTCACCCTGTCTCCTCACGATCCGATCCCTTGAACATGAACTGACCTATAGACCTACAGATACGCGCACTGTTTTGACCTGTTCTCAAGGCTATTTATGCTCCTACTTTCTTGGATCGCCTGCCACGTACCCTATCACGATCCGGTAAACCCAGAAGCTCTCCTTCAGCTATAAGTACACCATTCGAAGGCATTTTCAAGGACTTTTGCCCATTCTTCTTCACTGCTTCCACCATTAATGAGGTGCAAGGACTTTGCACTTTCCTACAGTCAAATTCTTCTCATTTCTACACAATTAACCATGGATTACGTGTATAAACCCTTGTAATCTCAATTAACACACGGATTGTGTGCCTACATGTAACTGATTCTTGTAATCTGTCAGTATAACAATAAGATTATAAAGTGGACGTAGGCTACATCTACAGCCGAACCACAATAAAAACCTCGTGTGTCTCCTCTTTATTTACTCTTTTCTGCATTCTGTGATCTGCATTCGGGTGTTAGGCCCAATTTTTGGTCTAACATTTTGCCATGCCAGGAAGGGGGCACACGACAACTTCAACTTCTGCTTGGATTTTTTGGCTATTGGATAAATGGCAATCAAAAGGAAGTTGACAGGAACTTCCGCATACGCTGGTGATGCTGACGCTGAAGACACAAGGAACGAGGCAAGCAGGAAGCTTCCTCTCATGAAGATCCTTCTGCATACCTGACTAGAGACGAGATGGATGGCGTTCTCGCTGAACTGAGAGATCAGATGGCACGGCAAGATGATCTCCTCCTGAAACAATAGGAAATGATTAACCAATTCTTCGCTCGGATGGAAGGCCGAGCAATGCTCAAGTCACTGGAAACGAAGCCATTGAAGCGGCTCGAGTATCACCCGAACTCAGGGGCAACCCCCCCGTTCAATAGTAGAACTCGTCTCGTGATACACCTCTGGACCTCTACCCGGATCGTGGTACCCTACCAGGCTCACGAGCCGATCCCAACAACTCGCTCCCGCCTGTTCAACAACTTGCCACGGCTCGTGACGGGGCTCTAGAACCCGATCGGTTCGCCCCGCAGGCTCACGAACCGGCATCCACGAGCCAGACTCACGCACCGCCTACCATGATCAACGATAGAGTCGAGTCGCCACCCTCGAACCGTGAACCGCGAACCGCGATCCGCACACAGCAGCTTACCAACAACTTCCATCCTCTCCTGCATTCAACGCCGGGGGCCCCAGCTCTGATTTTGGTAGTTTGCAACAGCTTTTTAAAGGCAATCGACTCGTTGATCTGATTCAACGCCTCTCGAGAGGCCACACCAATCTAAATGACGTGGATGACTTCAATCACGACTGATTCACTCCGGAAATCAGGAATTCCAGCAATCCCCCGGATTTCAAACTCCCAGAGCTGGAGCCATACAACGGCAGGACAGATCCTACCATGCATCTCATGCGCTACAAACGACATATGGAAGTTCAATCGGCATCGGAAAACGTCATGGCAAGGTGTTTTCCCCTCTTCCTGACTGACATAGTCGTTATGTGGATTTGGCATCTAGAAACAGAATCGATCAGCAGTTGGAACATGTTGGTCGCACGCTTCATTGAACAATTTCGGGTTCACATTGCAGACCCATGAACATAATGACTCTCACCAAAAACAAGCAGAGGCCCAGAGAAGCTTTGCGTTCATTCCTGGAAAGATTCAACGTTGCAGCCGCATTAGTTGATCGCCCTGAACCATCGATGGTACTGATGGCAGCAGTGTCCGAAGTTCTAGATAACTCGGAGTTCAAAAAAACTTTGTACAAAGATCCGCCGCGAAACCTCAGCGAATTCTACCTTGAAGCAGATAGATTCCTGGGAGAAGAAGCTTATGAGAAACGCACTCTCGATGTCAACATGCTCGGAGATGGAGAATCGCCCAATCCTGGAAAAGGCAATGACAAGGGTAAAGGAAAGACCCCTGCTACAAATGATCGTAATGCTCCACCCCGGAGAGGGTCCAGATACGACAAATACACTGAATTGAACGACACTCTGAGCAACATATACGTGGATACAGGAGGTGCCGCCTCATATCCAAGGCCTCCCACGAGGGAGCCAACGCTAGCACAACGCAACTCCGGAAGACATTGCATATTTCATGAAATGGACGGTCATAACACCGATGACTACGGACATTTGCGAGACCTTATCGAGGATCGGGTCAGGCGAGGAGAACTACCTGAGTACATCATTCAACCAACAGTGCCCACACCTACGCTACCACCACCGACTCCCCGGAGAGGGAACGATCCCGGATCGAGTAATCGCGGGCTTATCATTAACTGAACTCACTCAGCGGATCTCTTCAGTTTGCTGGACTCCGGTCCATAGTTCATGTTTTTAGGTTTTTAGGCGACCTCTCGCCCTCCTTTGTTTTCCCTGCATGTAATAAGAGCCGTCACATCAGCCCACAAGTGCGGAACCGAATTGTGGTCTCCAGTCGTGGCCGGCAAACGACCGCTGCATTTTCATGAATTAGTAATAAGCATTGAGCTCCGGCTTCCAACTGGATCCGTCCAGCACAATCATGAGCTCCGGCTCCTAACTGGATCCGTCCAGTATAAATAAATTCTTATGGGCTTTTCCTTGGTTGTCTTACTCCAGTTAGGTCGTCTTGGAACCTCATGTGCTTTTCCTTGGTCGTCTTACTCCGGTAAGGCCGTCAATTTCATGGCATTTCCTTGGTCATCTTACTCCGATAAGGCCATCTTGGAACCCCTCTAACATCTCTTCGGATGGCTTACTCCGGTAAGGCCATCTAGGAAATATTCTTGCATTGTTTGTTTTATCTTATTGCAGGTACAAATTCCTGGTCTTCTTGGATTTCTCTGGCCTTAATACGATCCTGTGTGATGGTCGGTTTTCTGGCCTTAATACGATCCGGCGTGATCGTCGCGTTCTGGACTTGGATTTCTCAGATTATCCGGAACATATCTTCCTTCAACCAGCATGATATGTTCTGCAGGGCAAACATGTTGACAAATTTTTTGGCAAAAGCTGTCACACATGGAATTCCTGAATGATATCATGCCCAAGCGGTGGAAACAACATCAGAAGACATTGAGAGATTTGGTCAAATTCGCATCCTCAAAATAAACAGGCCCGAAACTCCTATCAGACGACCTCTTTTGGGCCCAAAAACAGCGACTATGTAGTTAAGCTCTGTAACTTTCATAGATCTATGAGTTAGCTTCAGTTTGAGCTTCGGTTTGGCTCAATCGGTCTTACGGTTTGAAAGTTATTGCCATTTCCGTGAATGGGTGTAATCTAGCATCAAAGACTCAGAACCATCGCACCGGATCGCTCCCATCGGCTTGCCCACGATTGGATCGCCCCCTCGGATTGCACTCCTGCATCACGATCTGATTCGTACTGCGTCACCTTCAGCTCCCGAGCACCACGACCGAATCTGCTCGCCCTGTCTCCTCACAATCCGATCCCATGAACATGAACCGACCTTCAGACCTGCTGATACGCGCACTGTTTTAACCTGTTATCAAGGCTATATATGCTCCTACTTTCTTGGATCGCCTGCCACGTACCCCATCACGATCCAGTCAACCCAGAAGCTCTCCTACATCTATAAATACAGCATTCGAAGGCATTTTCGAGGACTTTTGGCAATTCTTCTTCACTGCTTCCACCATTACTGAGTTGCAAGGACTTTGCACTTTTCTACAGTCAAATTCTTCTCTTTTCTTCACAATTAACACGTGGATTACGTGTATAAACCCTTGTAATCTCAATTAATACTGTACCTGCATGTAACTGATTCTTGTAATCTGTCAGTATAACAATAAGATTATAAAATGGACGTAGGCTACATCTACACCCGAACCACTATAAAAACCTCGTGTGTCTCCTCTTTATTTACTCTTTTCTGCATTCTGTGATCTGTGATCTCCATTTGGGTGTTAGGCCCAATTTTTGGTCTAACATTTTGGCGTGCCAGGAAGGGGGCACACGACAACTTCAACTTCTGCTTGGATTTTTTGGCCATTGGATAAACGGCAATCAAAAGGAAGAAGACAGGAACTTCCGCACATGCTGATGATGCTGACACTGAAGACACGAGGAACGAGGCAAGCCAGGAAGCTTCCTCTCACGAAGATCCTTTTGCATACCTCACCAGAGACGATATGGATGGCATTCTCGCTGAACTGAGAGATCAAATGGCACGGCAAGATGATCTCCTCCAGAAACAACTGGAAATGATTAACCAATTCTTCGCTCGGATGGATGGAAGGCCGAGCAATGCTTAAGTCACTGGAAACGAAGCCATTGAAGCGGCTCGAGTGTCACCCGGACTCGGGGCCAACCCCCCCGTTCAACAGTAGAACTCGTCTCGTGATACACCTATGGACCTCGACCTGGATCGTGGTAAACTACCAGGCTCACGAGCCGATCCCAACAACTCGCTCCCGCCTGTTCAACAACAGGCCACGGCTCGTGACGGGGCTCTAGAACCCGATCGGTTCGCCCCCTAGGCTCACGAACCGGCATCCACGAGCCAGACTCATCCACCGCCTTCCACGATCCACGACCGAGACGGATCGCCCCCTCGAACCGTGAACCGCAACCCGTGATCCGCACACAACAGCTCACCAACAGCTTCCATCCTCTCATGCATTCAACACTGGGGGCACCAACTCTGATTTTGGTAGTTTGCAACAACTTTTTAAAGGCAATTGACTCGCTGATCTGATTCAACGCCTCTCGAGAGGCCACATCTATCCGAATGACGTGGATGACGTCAATCACGACCCATTCACTTAGGAAATTAGCAATTCCCGCAATCCCCCGGATTTCAAACTCCCACAGCTGGAGCCATACAACGGTAGGACATATCCTACCGTGCATCTCATGCGCTACAACTGACATATGGAAGTTCAATCGGCATCGGAAAACGTCATGGCAAAGTGTTTTCCCCTCTTCCTGACTGACATAGCCGCTATGTGGATTCGGCATCTGGAAACAGAATCGATCAGCAGTTGGAACATGTTGGTCGCACGCTTCATTGAACAATTTCGGGTTCACATTGCACGAGCCAAGAACGTCATGTCTCTCACAACAATCAAGTAGAGGCCCAGAGAAGCTCTGCGTTCATTCTTGGAAAGATTCAATGTTGCAGCAGCATCAGTTGATCGCCCTGAACCATCGATGGTACTAATGGCTGCAGTATCCGGCGTTCTAGATAACTCGGAGTTCAAAAAATCTTTGTACAAAGATCCACCGCGAAACCTCAGCGAATTCAACCTTGAAGCAGATAGATTCCTGCGGGAAGAAGATGCAACTTCTGAGAAACGCACTCTCGATGTCAACATGCTCGGAGTTGGAGAACCGCCCAATCCTGGAAAAGGCAATGACAAGGGTAAAGGAAAGACCCCTGCTACAAATGATCGTAATGCTCCACCCCGGAGAGGGTCCAGATACGATAAATACACTAAATTGAACGACACTCTGAGCAACATATACGTGGATACAGTAGGTGCCGCCTCATATCCAAGGCCTCCGAAGAGGGAGCCAACGCTAGCACAACGCAACTCCGGAAGACATTGCATATTTCATGACTTGGATGGTCATAACTCCGATGACTGCAGACATTTGCGAGACCTTATCGAGGGTCGGGTCAGGCGAGGAGAACTACCCGAGTACGTCATTCAACCAACAGCTCCCACACCTGCGCTACCACCACCGACTCCCCGGAGAGGGAACAATCCCGGATTGAGCAATCGCGAGCTTATCATTAACTGAACCCACTCAGCGGATCTCTTCGGTTTCCTGGACTCCAGTCCATAGTTCATGTTTTTAGGTTTTTAGGCGACCTTTCGCCCTCCTTTGTTTTCCCTACATGTAATAAGAGCCGTCACATCCGCCCACACGCGCGGAACCGAATTGTGGTCTCCAGTCGTGGCCGGCAAACGACCGCTGCATTTTCATGAATTAGTAATAAGCATTGAGCTCCGGCTCCCAACTGGATCCGTCCAGCACAAACATGAGGTCTGGCTCCCAACTGGATCCGTCCAGTATAAATAAATTCTCATGTGCTTTTCCTTGGTCGTCTTACTCCAGTAAGGCCGTCTCGGAACGTCATGTGCTTTTCCTTGGTCGTCTTACTCTGGTAAGGCCATCTTGGAACTTTCATGGCATTTCCTTGGTCGTCTTACTCCGATAAGGCCGTCTTGGAACCCCTCTAACATCTCCTCGGATGGTTTACTCCGGTAAGGCCATCTAGGAAATATTCTTGCATTGTTTGTTTTATCTTATTGCAGGTACAAATTCCTGGTCTTCGTGGATTTCTCTGGCCTTAATGCGATCCCCTGTGATCATCGATTTTCTGGCCTTAATACGATCCGGCGTGATCGTCGCGTTCTGGACTTGGATTTCTCAGATTATCCAGAACACATCTTCATTCAACCAGCAAAATATGTTCTGGGGGGCAAACATGTTGACAAATTTTTTGGCAAAAGCTGTCACACATGGAATTCCTGAATGATAACATGCCCAAGCGGTGGAAACAACGTCAGAAGACATTGAGAGATTTGATCAAAATCGCATCCTCAACATAAATAGGCCCGAAACTCCTATCAAACGACCTCTTTTGGGCCCGAAAACAGTGATTACAAAGCTAAGATCTGTAATTTTCATAGATCTATGAGGTAGCTTCAGTTTGAGCTTCGGTTTGGCTCAATCGGACTTACGCTTTGAAAGTTATGCCCATTTCCGTGAATGGGTGTAATCTAGCATCGAAGACTCAGTACCATCGCACCGGATCACTCCCATCGGCTTGCCCACGATTGGATCGCCCCCTCGGATCACACTCCTGCATCACGATCCGATCCGTACTGCGTCACCTTCAGCGCCGGAGTACCACGACCGGATCGGCTCGCCCTGTCTCCTCACGATCCGATCCCATGAACATGAACCAACCTTCAGACCAGCTGATACGTGCACTGTTTTGACCGGTTATCAAGGCTATTTATGCTCCTACTTTCTTGGATTGCCTGCCACATACCCCATCACGATCCGGTCAACCCATAAGCTCTCCTACATCTATAAATACACCATTCGAAGGCATTTTCAAGGACTTTTGGCCATTCTTCTTCACTGCTTCCGCCATTACTGGGTTGCAAGTACTTTGCACTTTCCTACAGTCAAATTCTTCTCTTTTCTACACAATTAACACGTGGATTACATGTATAAACCCTTGTAATCTCAATTAACACACAGATTGTGTGCCTGCATGTAACTGATTCTTGTAATCTGTCAGTATAACAATAAGATTATAAAGTAGACGTTGGCTACATCTACAGATGAACCACTATAAAAACATCGTGTGTCTCCCCCTTATTTACTCTTTTCTGCATTCTGTGATCTGTGATCAGCATTTGGGTCTTAGGCCCAATTTTTGGTCTAACATTTTGGCGCGCCAGGAAGGGGGCACACGACAACTTCAACTTCTGCTTGGATTTTTCGGCTATTGGATAAATGGCAATCAAAAGGAAGAAGATAGGAACTTCTGCACACGCTGATGATGCTGACGCTGAAGACACAAGGAACGAGGCTAGCCAGGAAGCTTCCTCTCATGAAGATCCTTCTACATACCTGACCAGAGACGAGATGGATGGCGTTCTCGCTGAACTGAGAGATCAGATGGCACGGCAAGATGATCTCCTCAAGAAACAACAGGAAATGATTAACCAATTCTTCGCTTGGATGTATGGAAGGCCGAGAAATGCTCAAGTCATTGGAAACGAATCCATTGAAGCGGCTCGAGTATCAACCGGACTCATGGGCAACCCCCCCCCCCCCCCCGTTCAACACTAGAACTCGTCTCGTGATACACCTCTGGACCTCGACCCGGATCGTGGTACACTACCAGGCTCACGAGCCGATCCCAACAACTCGCTCGAACCGGCATCCACGAGCCAGACTCACGCACCGCCTTCCGCGATCCACGATAGAGTCTGGTTTCCCCCTCGAACCGTGAACCGCGACCCGTGATCCGCACACAGTAGCTCACCAACAGCTTCCATCCTCTCCTGCATTCAACGCTGGGGGCACGAACTCTGATTTTGGTAGTTTGCAACAGCTTTTTGAAGGCAATCGACTCGCTGATCTGATTCAACGCCTCTCTAGAGGCCACACCTCTCAGAATAACGTGGATGACGTCAATCACGACCCATTCACTCAGGAAATCAGGAATTCCCGCAATCCCCCGGATTTCAAACTCCCACAGCTGGAGCCATACAACGGCAGGACAGATCCTACCGTGCATCTCACGCACTGCAAACGACATATGGAAGTTCAATCGGCATCGGAAAACGTCATGGCAAAGTGTTTTCCCCTCTTCCTGACCTATATAGCCGCTATGTGGATTCGGCATCTGGAAACAGAATCGATCAGCAGTTGGAACATGTTGGTCGCACGCTTCATTGAACAATTTCGGGTTCACATTGCATGACCCAAGAACGTCATGTATCTCACCACAATCAAGAAGAGGCCCAGAAAAGCTCTGCGTTCATTCCTGGAAAGATTCAACGTTGCAGCAGCATCAGTTGAAAGCCCTGAACCATCGATGGTACTGATGGCAGCAGTATCCGTCTTTCTAGAAAACTCGGAGTTCAAAAAATCTTTGTACAAAGATCCACCGCGAAACATCTGTGAATTCTACCTTGAAGCAGATAGATTCCTGCGAGAAGAAGATGCAACTTCTGAGAAATGCACTCTCGATGTCAACATGCTCGGAGATGGAGAAGCGCCCAATCCTGGAAAAGGCA
Organism: Allium sativum; assembly: GCA_030737875.1. Lineage (NCBI taxonomy): Eukaryota > Viridiplantae > Streptophyta > Magnoliopsida > Asparagales > Amaryllidaceae > Allium > Allium sativum. The sequence goes on along the minus strand of CM060923.1, from coordinate 604,393,007 downwards.
ATGACAAGGGTAAAGGAAAGACCACTGCTACAAATGATCGTAATGCTCCACCCCGGGGAGGGTCCAGATACGACAAATACACTGAATTGAACGGCACTCTGAGCAACATATACGTGGATACAGGAGGTGCCACCTCATATCCAAGGATCCCAAGAGGGAGCCAACGCTAGCACAACGCAACTCCGGAAGACATTGCATGTTTCATGACATGGACGGTCATAACGCCGATGACTGCAGACATTTGCGAGACCATATCGAGGATCGGGTCAGGCGAGGAGAACTACCCGAGTACGTCATTCAAACAACAACGCCCACACCTGCGCTACCACCATGGACTCCTCGGAGAGGGTATGATCCTAGATCGAGCAATCGCGGGCTTATCATTAACTGAACCCACTCAGTGGATCTCTTCAGTTTGCTGGACTCCGGTCCATAGTTCATGTTTTTAGGTTTTTAGGCGACCTCTCGCCCTCCTTTGTTTTCCCTGCATGTAATAAGAGCCATCACATTAGCTCACACGTGCGGAACCAAATTGTGGTCTCCAGTCGTGTCCGGCAAACGACCGCTGCATTTTCATGAATTAGTAATAAGCATTGAGCTCCGGCTCCCAACTGGATCCGTCCAGCACAAACATGAGCAACGGCTCTCAACTGGATCCGTCCAGTATAAATAAATTCTCATGTGCTTTTCCTTGGTTGTCTTACTCCGGTAAGGCCGTCTTGGAACCTCATGTGCTTTTCCTTGGTCGTCTTACTCCGGTAAGGCCGTCTTGGAACTTTCATGGCATTTCGTTGGTCGTCTTACTCCGATAAGCCCGTCTTGGAACCCCTCTAACATCTCCTCGGATGGTTTATTCCGGTAAGTAGATTTAGGAAATATTCTTGCATTGTTTGTTTTGTCTTATTGCAGGTACAAATTCCTGGTCTTCTTGGATTTATCTGGCCTTAATACGATCTCGTGTGATCGTCGGTTATCTGGCTTTAATACGATCCGGCGTGATCGTCCCATTCTGGACTTGGATTTCTCAGATTATCCAGAACACATCTTCCTTTAACCAACAAGATATATTCTGGGGGGCAAACATGTTGACACATTTTTCGGCAAAAGCTGTCACACCTGGAATTCCTGAATGATAACATGCCCAAGCGGTGAAAACAACGTCAGAAGACATTGAGAAATTTGGTGAAAATGCCCATTTCCGTGAATGGGTTTAATCTAGCATCGAAAACTCAGAACCATCGCATCGGATCGCTCCCATCGGCTCGCCCACGATTGGATCGCCCCCTCGGATCGCACTCCTACATCACGATCCGATCCGTACTGCGTCACCTTCAGCGCCCGAGCACCACGAACGGATCGGCTCGCCCTGTCTCCTCACGATCCGATCCCATGAACATGAACCGCCCTTTAGCCTGCTGATACGCGCACTGTTTTGACCTGTTCTCAAGGCTATTTATGCTCCTACTTTCTTGGATCGCCTGCCACGTATCCCGTCACGATCAGGTCAACCCAGAAGCTCTCCTACGGCTATAAATACACCATTCGAAGGCATTTTCAAGGACTTTTGGCCATTCTTCTTCACTGCTTCCAACATTATTGAGGTGAAAGGACTTTGCACTTTCCTACAATCAAATTCTCCTCTTTTCTACACAATTAACACGTGGATTACGTGTATAAACCCTTGTAATCTCAATTAACACACGGATTGTGTGTCTGCATGTAACTGATTCTTGTAATCTGTCAGTATAAAAATAAGATTATAAAGTGGACGTAGGCTACATCTACAGCCGAACCACTATAAAAACCTCGTGTGTCTCCTCTTTATTTACTCTTTTCTGCATTTTGCGATCTGTGATCTGCATTTGGGTGTTAGGCCCAATTTTTGGTCTAACATTTTGGCGCGCCAGAAAGGGGGCATACGACAACTTCAACTTCTGCTTGGATTTTTTGGCTATTGGATAAATGGCAATCAAAAGGAAGAAGACGGGAACTTCCGCACACGCTGATGATGCTGACGCTGAAGACACAAGAAACGAGGCAAGCCAGAAAGCTTCCTCTCATGAAGATCCTTCTACATACCTGACCAGAGACGAGATGGATGGCGTTCTCGCTGAACTGAGAGATCAGATGGCACGGCAAGATGATCTCCTCCAGAAACAACAGGAAATGATTAACCAATTCTTTGCTCGGATGGATGGAAGGCCGAGCAATGCTCAAGTCACTGTAAACGAAGCCATTGAAGCGGCTCGAGTATCACCTGGACTCGGAGGCAACCCCCCCGTTCGACAGCAGAACTCGTCTCGTGATACACCTCTGGACCACGATCCGAATCGTGGTACACTACCAGGCTCACGAGCTGATCCCAACAACTCGCTCCCGCCTGTTCAACAACAGTCCACGGCTCGTGACGGGGCTCTAGAACCCGATCGGTTCACCCCCCAGGCTCACGAACCGACATCCAGGAGCCAGACTCACGCACCGCCTTCCACGATCCACGACCAAGTCGGGTCGCCCCCCTCGAACCGTGAACCGCGACCCGCGATCCGCACACAGCAGCTCACCAACAGCTTCCATCCTCTCCTGCATTCAACGCTATGGGCACCAGCTCTGATTTTGGTAGTTTGCAATAGCTTTTTGAAGGCAATCGACTCGCTGATCTGATTCAACACCTCTCGAGAAGCCACACCTATCAGAATGATGTGGATGACGTAAATCACGACCGATTCACTCAAGAAATCAGGAATTCCAGTAATCCCCCAGATTTCAAACTCCCACAGTTGGAGCCATACAACGGCAGGACAGATCCTACTGTACATCTCATGCGCTACAAACAACATATTGAAGTTCAATCGTCGTCAGAAAACATCATGGCAAAGTGTTTTCCCCTCTTCCTGACTGATATAGCCGCTATGTGGATTCGGCATCTGGAAACAGAATCGATCAGCAGTTGGAACATGTTGGTCGCACGCTTCATTGAACAATTTCGGGTTCACATTGCACGACCCAAGAACGCCATGTCTCTCACTACAATCAAGCAGATGCCCAGAGAAGCTATACGTTCATTCCTGGAAAGATTCAACGTTGCAGCAGCATCAATTGATCGCCCGGAAACATCGATGGTATTGATGGCAGCAGTATCCGGCGTTCTAGAAAACTCGGAGTTCAAAAAATCTTTGTACAAAGATCCAACGCGAAACCTCAGCGAATTCTACCTTGAAGAATATAGATTCCAACGGGGAGAAGATGCAACATCTGAGAAACGCACTCTCGATGTCAACATGCTCGGAGATGGAGAACAGCCCAATCCTGGAAAAGGCAACGACAAGTGTAAAGGAAAGACCCCTGCTACAAATGATCGTAATGCTCCACTCCAGAGAGGGTCCAGATACGACAAATACACTGAATTGAACGACCCTCTGAGCAACATATACGTGGATACAGGAGGTGCCGCCTCATATCTAAGGCCTCCTAAGAGGGAGCCAACGCTAGCACAACGCAACTCCGGAAGACATTGCATATTTCATGACATGGATGGTCATAAAACCGATGACTGCAGACATTTGCGAGACCTTATCGAGGATCGGGTCAGGCGAGGAGAACTACCCGAGTACGTCATTCAACCAACAGCACCCACACCTACGCTACCACCACCGACTCCCAGGCGAGGGAACGATCCTGGATCGAGCAGTCGCGGGCTTATCATTAACTGCACCCACTCAGCGGATCTCTTCAGTTTGCTGGGCTCCGGTCCATAGTTCATGTTTTTATGTTTTTAGGCGACATCTCACCCTCCTTTGTTTTCCCTGCATGTAATAAGAGCCGTCACATCAGCCCACACGCGCGGAACCTAATTGTGGTCTCCAGTCGTGTCCGGCAAACGGCTGCTGCATTTTCATGAATTAGTAATAAGCATTGTGCTTCGGCTCCCAATTGGATCCGTCCAGCACAAACATGAGCTCCGGCTCCCAACTGGATCCGTTCAGTATAAATAAATTCTCATGTGCTTTTCCTTGGTCGTTTTACTCCGGTAAGGCCGTCTTAGAACCTCATGTGCTTTTCCTTGGTCGTCTTACTCCGGTAAGGCCGTCATGGAACTTTCATGGCATTTCTTTGGTCGTCTCACTCCGATAAGGCCGTCTTGGAACCCCTCTAACATCTACTCGGATGGTTTACTCTGGTAAGGCCATCTAGGAAATATTATTGCATTGTTTTTTTAATCTTATTGCAGGTACAAATTCATGGTCTTCTTGGATTTCTCTGTCCTTAATACGATACCGTGTGATCGTCGGTTTTTTGGCCTTAATACGATCCGGCGTGATCGTCGCATTCTGGACTTGGATTTCTCAGATTATCCAGAACACATCTTCCTTCAACCAGCAAGATATGTTCTAGGGGGTTAACATGTTGACACATTTTTTGGCAAATGTTGTCACACATGGAATTCCTGAATGATAACATGCCCAAGCAGTGGAAACAACGTCAGAAGACATTGAGAGATTTGGTCAAAATCGCATCCTCAACATAAACAGGCCCGAAACTCCTATCAAACAACCACTTTTGGGCCCGAAAACAGTGATTATGGAGAAAAGCTCGGTAACTTTCATAGATCTCTGAGTTAGCTTCAGTTTGAGCTTCAGTTTGGCTCAATCGGACTTACGGTTTGAAAGTTATGCCCATTTCCGTGAATGGGTGTAATCTAGCATCGAAGACTCAGAACCATCACAACGGATCACTCCCATTGGCTCGCCCACGAATGGATCGCCCCCTCGGATCGCACTCCTGCATCACGATCCGATCCGTACTGCGTCACCTTCAGCGCCCGAGCACCACGACCGGATCGGCTTGCCCTGTCTCCTCACGATCCGATCCCATGAACATGAACCGACCTTCAGACCTGCTGATACGTGCATTGTTTTGACCTATTCTCAAGGCTATTTATGCTACTACTTTGTTGGATCGCCTGCCATGTACCCCATCACGATCCGGTCAACCCAGAAGCTCTCCTACAGCTACAAATACACCATTCGAAGGAACTTTCAAGGACTTTCGGCCATTCTTCTTCACTGCTTCCACCATTACTGAGGTGCAAGGACTTTGCACTTTCCTACAGTCAAATTCTTCTCTTTTCCACACAATTAATACGTGGATTACATGTATAAACCCTTGTAATCTCAATTATCACACGGATTGTGTGCCTGCATGTAACTGATTCTTGTAATCTGTCAGTATAAGAATAAGATTATAAAGTGGACGTAGGCTACATCTACAGCCGAACCACTATAAAAACCTCGTGTCTCTCCTCTTTATTTACTCTTTTCGGCATTCTGTGATCTGTGATCTGCATTTGGGTGTTAGGCCAAATTTTTGGTCTAACATTTTGGCGTACCAGGAACGGGGCACACGACAACTTCAACTTCTGCTTGGATTTTTTGGCTATTGGATAAATGGCAATCAAAAGGAAGAAGACAGGAACTTCCGCACACGCTGATGATGCTGACGCTAAAGACACAAGGAACGAGGCAAGCCAGGAAGCTTCCTCTTATGAAGATCCTTCTACATACCTGACCAGAGACGATATGGATGGCGTTCTCGCTGAACTGAGAGATCAGATGGCATGGCAAGATGATCTCCTCCAGAATCAACATGAAATGATTAACCAATTCTTCGCTCGGATGGATGGAAGGCCGAGCAACGCTCAAGTCACTGGAAACGAAGCCATTGAAGCAACTCAAATATCACCCGAACTCGGGGGAAACCCCCCTGTTCAACAGCAGAACTCGTCTCGTGATACACCTCTGTACCGTGACCCGGATCGTGGTACACTACCAGGCTCATGATCCGATCCCAACAACTCGCTCCCGCCTCTTGAACAACAAGCCACGGCTCGTGATGGGGCTCTAGAACCCGATCGGTTCGCCCCCCAGGCTCACGAACCGGCATCCACGAGCCAGACTCACGCACCGCCTTCCACGTTCCACGACCACGTCGGCTCCCCCCCTCGAACCCAGAACCGCGACCCACGATCCACACACAGCAGCTCACCAACAGTTTCCATCCTCTCCTGCATTCAACGTTGGGGGCATCAACTTTCATTTTGGTAGTTTGCAACAGCTTTTTGAAGGCAATCGACTTGCTGATCTGATTCAACGCCACTCGAGAGGCCACACCTTTCAAAGTGACGTGGATGACATCAATCACAACTCATTCACTCAGGAAATCAGGAATTCTCGCAATCCCCCGGATTTCAAACTCCCACAGCTGGAGCCATACAACCGCAGGACAGATCCTACCGTGCATCTCATGCGCTACAAACGACATATGGAAGTTCAATCGGCAACGGAAAACATCATGGCAAAGTGTTTTCCCCTCTTCCTGACTGACATAGCCACTATGTGGATTCGGCAGCTGGAAACAGAATCGATCAACAGTTGGAACATGTTGGTCGCACGCTTCATTGAACAATTTCGGGTTCACATTGCACCACCTAAGAAAGTCATGTCTCTCACCACAATCAAGCAGAGGCCCAAAGAAGCTCTGCGTTCATTCCTGGAAAGATTCAACGTTGCAGCAACATCAGTTGAACGCCCTGAACCATCGACGGTACTGATGGCAGCAGTATCCGGCGTTCTAGATAACTCGGAGTTCAAAAAATCTTTGTACAGAGATCCACCGCGAAACCTAAGCGAATTCTACCTTGAAGCAGATAGATTCCTGCGGGAAGAAGGTGAAACTTCTGAGAAACACACACTCGATGTCAACATGCTCGGAGATGGAGAACCGTCCAATCCTGGAAAAGGCAATGACAAGGGTAAAGGAAAGACCCCTGCTACAAATGATCGTAATGCTCCACCCCGGAGAGGGTCCAGATACGACAAATACACTGAATTGAATGACACTCTGTGCAAAATATACGTGGATACAGGAGGTGCCGCCTCATATCCAAGGCCTCCCAAGAGGGAGCCAATGCTAGCACAACGCAACTCCAGAAGACATTGCATATTTCATGACATGGACGGTCATAACACCGATGACTGCAGACATTTGCGAGACCTTATCGAGGATCGTGTCAGGCGAGGAGAACTACCCAAGTACGTCATTCAACCAACAGCGCCCACACCTGCGCTACCACCACCGACTGCCCGGAGAGGGAACGATCCCTGATCGACCAATCGCGGGTTTATCATTGACTGAACCCACTCAGTGGATCTCTTCAGTTTGCTGGACTCTGGTCCATAGTTCATGTTTTTAGGCGACCTATCGCCATCCTTTGTTTTCCCTGCATGTAATAAGAGCCATCACATCAGCCCACACGCGTGGAACCGAATTGTTGTCTCTAGTCGTGTCCGGCAAACGACCGCTGCATTTTCATGAATTAGTGATAAGCATTGAGCTCCGGCTCCCAACTGGATCCGTCCAGCACAAACATGAGGTTTGGCTCCCAACTGGATCCGTCCTGTATAAATAAATTCTCATGTGCTTTTCCTTGGTCGGCTTACTCCGGTAAGGCCGTCTTGGAACCTCATGTGTTTTTCCTTGGTCGTCTTACTCCGGTAAGGCCGTCTTGGAACTTTCATGGCATTTCCTTGGTCGTCTTACTCCGATAATGCCATTTTGGAACCCCTCTAACATCTCCTCCGATGGTTTACTCCGGTAAGGCCATCTAGGAAATAATCTTTCATTGTTTGTTTTATCTTATTGCAGGTACAAATTCCTGGTCTTCTTGGATTTTTCTGGCCTTAATACGATCTCATGTGATCATCGGTTTTCTGGCCTTAATACGATCCGGCGTGATCGTCGCATTCTGGACTTGGATTTCTCAGATTATCCAGAACACATCTTCCTTCAACTAGCAAGATATGTTCTAGGGGGCAAACATGTTGACACATTTTTTGCAAAAGTTGTCACACATGGAATTCCTGAATGATAACATGCGCAAGCGGTGGAAACAACGTCATAAACATTGAGAGATTTGATCAAAATCGCATCCTCAACATAAACAGGCCCGAAACTCCTATCAGATGACCTCTTTTGGGCCCGAAAACAGCGATTATAGAGCTATGCTTTGTATCTTTTGTAGATCTCTGAGTTTGCTTCAGTTTGAGCTTCGATTTGGCTCAATCGGACTTACGGTTTGAAAGTTATGCACATTTCCGTGAATGAGTGTAATCTAGCATCGAAGACTCAGAACCATCGCACCGGATCGCTCCCATCGGCTCGCCCACGATTGGATCGCCCCCTCGGATCACACTCTTGCATCACGATCCGATCCGTACTGCGTCACCTTCAACGCCCGAGCACCACGACCGAATCGGCTCGCCCGGTCTCCCCACGATCCGATCCCATGAACATGAACCGACCTTCAGACCTGCTGATACACGCACTGTTTTGACCTGTTCTCAAGGCTATTTATGCTCCTACTTTCTTGGATCGCCTGCCACGTACCGCATCACGATCCGGTCAACCCAGAAGCTCTCCTCCAGCTATAAATACACCATTCGATGGCATTTTCATGGACTTTTGGCCATTCTTCATCACTGCTTCCACCATTACTGAGGTGCAAGGACTTTGCACTTTCCTACAGTCTAATTCTTCTCTTTTCTACACAATTAACACGTGGATTATGTGTATAAACCCTTGTAATCTCAATTAACACATGGATTGTGTGCCTGCATGTAACTGATTCTTCTAATCTGTCAGTATAACAATAAGATTATAAAGTGGACGTAGGCTACATCTACAGCCGAACCACTATAAAAACCTCGTGTGTCTCCTCTTTATTTACTCTTTTCTGCATTATGTGATCTATGATCTGCATTAGGGTGTTAGCCCCAATTTTTGGTCTAACATTTTGGCACGCCAGGAAGGGGGCACACGACAACTTCAACTTCTGCTTGGATTTTTTGGCTATTGGATAAATGGCAATCAAAAGCAAGAAGACAGGAACTTCCGCACACGCTGATGATGCTGGCGCTGAAGACGTAAGGAACAAGGCAAGCTAGGAAGCTTCCTCTCATGAAGATCCTTCAACGCCTCTCGAGAGGCCACACCTATCAGAATGACGTGGATGACGTCAATCATGACCCATTCACTCAAGAAATCAGGAATTCCCGTAATCCCCCGGATTTCAAACTCCCACAGCTGGAGCCGTACAACGGCAGGATAGATCTTACCGTGCGTCTCATGCACTGCAAACAACATATGGAAGTTCAATCGGCATCTGAAAACGTCATGGCAAAGTGTTTTCCCCTCTTCCTGACTGACATAGCCGCTATATGGATTCAGCAGTTGGAAACATAATCGATCAGCAATTGGAACATGTTGGTCGCACGCTTCATTGAACAATTTCGGGTTCACATTGCACGACCCAAGAACGTCATGTCTCTCACCACAATCAAGCAGAGGCCCAGAGAAGCTCTGCGTTCATTCCCGGAAAGATTCAACGTTGCAGCAGCATCAGTTGATCGCCATGAACCGTCGATGGTACTGATGGCAGCAGTATCCGGCGTTCTAGATAACTCGGAGTTCAAAAAATCTTTGTACAGAGATCCACCGCGAAACCTCAGCGAATTCTCTCTTGAAGCAGATAGATTCCTGCGGGAAGAAGATGCAACTTATGAGAAACGCACTCTTGATGTCTACATGCTCGGAGATGGAGAACCGCCCAATCCTGGAAAAGGCAATGACAAGGGTAAAGGAAGGACCCCTGCTACAAATGATCGTAATGCTCCACCCCGGAGATGGTCCAGATACGACAAATACACTGAATTGAACGACACTCTGAGCAACATATACGTGGATACAGGAGGTGCCGCCTCATATCCAAGGCCTCCCAAGAGTGAACCAACGCTTGCACAACGCAACTCCGGAAGACATTGCATATTTCATGACATGGACGGTCATAACACCGATGACTGCAGACATTTACGAGACCTTATCGAGGATCGGGTCAGGCGAGGAGAACTACCCGAGTACGTCATTCAATCAACAGCGCCCACACCTGCACTAGCACCACCGACTCCCCGGAGAGGGAACGATCCCGGATCGAGCAATCGCGGGCTTATCATTAACTGAACCCACTCAGCGGATCTCTTCAGTTTCCTGGACTCCGGTCCATAGTTCATGTTTTTAGGTTTTTAGGCGACATCTCGCCCTCCTTTTTTTCCCTGCATGTAATAAGAGCCGTCAAATCAGCCCACATGCGCGGATCCGAATTGTGGTATCCAGTCGTGTCCGCCAAACGACCGCTGCATTTTCATGAATTAATAATAAGCATTGAGCTCCGGCTCCCAACTGGATCCGTCCAGCACAAACATGGGCTCCGGCTCCCAACTGGATCCGTCCTGTATAAATAAATTATCATGTGCTTTTCCTTGGACGTCTTACTCCGGTAAGGCCGTCTTGGAAACTCATGTGCTTTTCCTTGGTCGTCTTACACCGGTAAGGCCGTCTTGGAACTTTCATGGCATTTCCTTGGCCGTCTTACTCCGATAAGGCCGTCTTGGAACCCCTCTAACATCTCCTCGGATGGTTTACTCCGGTAAGGCCATCTTTAATATTCTTGCATGACTTGTTTTATCTTATTGCAGGTACAAATTCCTGGTCTTCTTGGATTTCTCTGGCATTTATACGATCCCGTGTGATTGTCGGTTTTCTGGCCTTACTACGATCCGGCGTGATCGTCGCATTCTGGACTTGGATTTCTCAGATTATCCAGAACACATCTTCCTTCAACCAGCAAGATATGTTCTGAGGTGCAAACATGTTGACACATTTTTTGGCAAAAGCTATCACACATGGAATTCCTGAATGATAACATGCCCAAGCGGTGGAAACAACGTCAGAAGACATTGAGAGATTTGGTCAAAGTCGCATCCTCAACATAAACAGGCTCGAAACTCCTATCAGACGACCTCTTTTGGGCCCGAAAACAGCGATTATGGATCCAAGCTCCTTATCTTTTGTAGATCTCTGAGTTAGCTTCAGTTTAAGCTTCGGTTTGGCTCAATCGGACTTACGGTTTGAAAGTTATGCCCATTTCCGTGAATGGGTGTAATCTAGCATCGAAGACTCAGAACCATCGCACCAGATCGCTCCCATCGGCTCGCCCACGATAGGATCGCCCCCTCGGATCGCACTCACGATCCGATCCGTATTGTTTCACCTTCAGCGCCCGAGCACCACGACCGGATCGTCTCGCCCTGCCTCCTCACGATCCGATCCCATGAACACGAACCGACCTTCAGACCTCCTAATACGCACACTATTTTGACCGGTTCTGAAGGCTATTTATGCTCCTACTTTCTTGGATCGCCTGCCACGTACCCCATCACGATCCGGTCAACCCAGAAGCTCTCTTACAGCTATAAATACACCAATCGAAGGCATTTTCAAGGACTTTTGGCCATTCTTCTTCACTACTTCCACCATTACTGAGGTGCAAGGACTTTGGACTTTCCTACAGTCAAATTCTTCTCTTTTCTACACAATTAACACGTGGATTACGTGTATAAACCCTTGTAATCTCAATTAACACACGGATTGTGTGCCTGCATGTAACTGATTCTTGTAATCTATCGGTATAACAATAAGATTATAAAGTGGACGTAGGCTACATCTGCAACCGAACCACTATAAAACCTCGTGTGTCTCCTCTTTATTTACTCTTTTCTGCAATCTGTGATCTATGATCTGCATTTGGGTGTTAGGCCCAATTTTTGGTCTAACATTTTGGCGCGCCAAGAAGGGGGCACACGACAACTTCAACTTCTGCTTGGATTTTTTGGCTATTGGATAAATGGCAATCAAAAGGAAGAAGATAGGAACTTCCGCACACGCTGATGATGCTGACGCTGAAGACTCAAGGAACGAGGCAAGCCAGGAAGCTTCCTCTCATGAAGATCCTTCTGCATGCCTGACCAGAGACGAGATGGATGGCGCTCTCGCTAAACTGAGGGATCAGATGGCACGGAAAGATGATCTCCTCCAAATACAACAGGAAATGATTAACCAATTCTTCGCTCGGATGGATGGAAGGCCGAGCAACACTCAAGTCACTGGAAATGAAGCCATTGAAGCGGCTCGATTATCACCCGGACTCGGGGGCAACCCCCCCCCGTTCAACAGCAGAACTCGTCTCGCGATAGACCTCTGGACCGCGACCCGGATCGTGGTACACTACCAGGCTCACGAGCCGATCCCAACAACTCGCTCCCGCCTGTTCAACAATAGGCCACGGCTCGTGACGGGGCTCTAGAACCCGATCGGTTCGCCCCCGGGCTCATGAACCGGCATCCATGAGCCAGACTCACGCACCGCCTTCCACGATCCACGACCGAGTCGGGTCGCTCCCCTCGAACCGTGAACCACGACCCGCGATCCGCACACAGCAGCTCACCAACAGCTTCCATCCTCTCCTGCATTCAACGTTGGGGGCACCAGCTCTGATTTTGGTAGTTTGCAACAGCTTTTGGAAGGCAATCAACTCGCTGATTTGATTCAACGCCTCTCGAGAGGCAACACCTATCAGAATGACGTGGATGACGTCAATCACAACCCATTCACTTAGGAAATCATGAATTCCCACAATCCCCCGGATTTCAAACTCCCACAGCTAGAGCCATACAACGGCATGACAGATCCTACTGTGCATCTCATGTGCTACAAACGACATATGGAAGTTCAATCGGCATCGGAAAACGTCATGGCAAAGTGTTTTCCCCTCTTCCTGACTGACATAACCGCTATGTGGATTCGGTAGTTGGAAACAGAATCGATCAGCAGTTGGAACATGTTGGTCGCACGCTTCATTGAACAATTTCGGGTTCACATTGCACGACCCAAGAAAATCATGTCTCTCACCACAATCGAGTAGAGGCCCATAGAAGCTCTGCTTTCATTCCTGGAAAGATTCAACGTTGCAGCAGCATCAGTTGATCACCCTGAACAATCGATGGTACTGATGGCAGCAATATCCGGCGTTCTAGATAACCCAGAGTTCAAAAAATCTTTGTACAGAGATCCATCATGAAACCTCAGCGAATTCTACCTTGAAGCAGATAGATTCCTGCGGGAAGAAGATGCAACTTCTAAGAAATGCACTCTCGATGTCAACATGCTCGGAGATGGAGAACCGCCCAATCCTGGAAAAGGCAATGACAAGGGTAAAGGAAAGACCCCTGCTACAAATGATCGTAATGATCCACCCCGGAGAGGGTCCACATACGACAAATACACTGAATTGAACGACACTCTGAGCAACATATACGTGGATAAAGGAGGTGCCGCCTCATATCCAAGGCCTCCCAAGAGGGAGCCAACGCTAGCACAATGCAACTCCGGAAGACATTGCATATTTCATGACATGGACGGTCATAACACCGATGACTGCAAACATTTGCGAGACCTTATCGAGGATCGGGTCAAGCGAGGAGAACTACCCGAGTACGCCATTCAACCAACAACGCCCACAACTGAGCTACCACCACCGACTCCCCGGAGAGGGAACGAACCGGATCGAGCAATCGCGGGCTTATCATTTACTGAACCCACTCAGCAGATCTCTTCAGTTTGCTGGACTCCGGTCCATATTTCATGTTTTTAGGTTTTTAGGCGACCTCTCGCCCTCCTTTGTTTTCCCTGCAGGTAGTAAGAGTCGTCACATCAGCCCACACGCGCGAAACCGAATTGTGGTCTCCGGTCGTGTCCGGCAAACGACCTCTGCATTTTCATGAATTAGTAATTAGCATTGAGCTCCGGCTCCCAACTGGATCCGTCCAGTACAAACATGAGCTCCGGCTCCCAACTGGATCCTTCTAGTGTAAATAAATTCTCCTGTGCTTTTCATTGGTCGTCTTACTCCGGTAAGGCCGTCTTGGAACCTCATATGCTTTTCCTTGGTCGTCTTATTTCGGTAAAGTCATCTTGGAACTTTCATGGCATTTCCTTGGTCGTCTTACTCCGATAAGGCCTTCTTGGAATCCCTCTAACATCTCCTCGGATGGTTTACTCCGGTAAGGCCATCTGGGAAATATTCTTGCATTATTTGTTTTATCTTATTATAGGTACGTATTCCTGGTCTTCTTGGATTTCTCTGGCCTTAATATGATCCAGTGTGATCGTCAGTTTTCTGGCCTTAATACAATCCGGCGTGATCGTCACATTCTAGACTTGGATTTCTCAGATTATCCAGAACACGTCTTCCTTCAACCAGCAAGATATGTTCTGGGGGCAAACATGTTGACACATTTTTTGGCAAAAGCTGTCACACATGGAATTCTTGAATGATAACATGCCCAAGCGGTGGAAACAACATCAGAAGACATTGAGAGATTTGGTCAAAATCGCATCCTCAACATAAACATGCCCAAAACTCCCATCAAACGACCTCTTTTGGGCCCGAAAACAGCGGTTACGAGGCAAAGCTTGGTAAATTTTGTAAATCTCTGAGTTAGCTTCAGTTTGAGCTTCGGTTTGGCTCAATCGGACTTACGGTTTGAAAGTTATGCCCATTTCCATGAATGGGTGTAATCTAGCATCGAAGACTCAGAACCATCGCACCGGATCGCTCCCATCGGCTCAACCACAATTGGATCGCCCCCTCGGATCGCACTCCTACATCACGATCCGATCCGTACTGCGTCACCTTTAGCGCCCGAGCACCACGACCGGATCGGCTTGCCCTGTCTCCTCACGATCCGATCCCATGAACACGAACTGACCTTCAGACTTGCTGATACACGCACTGTTTTGACCTGTTCTCAAGGCTATTTATGCTCCTACTTTCTTGGATCGCCTGCCACGTACCCCATCATGATCCGGTCAACCCATAAGCTCTCCTACAGCTATAAATACACCATTCGAAGGCATTTTCAAGGTCTTTTGGCCATTCTTCTTCATTGCTTCCACCATTACTGAGGTGCAAGGACTTTGCACTTTCCTACAGTCAAATTCTTCTCTTTTCTACACAATTAACACGTGGATTACGTGTATAAACCCTTGTAATCTCAATTAACACACGGATTGTGTGCCTGCATGTAACTGATTCTTGTAATCTGTCAGTATAACAATAAGATTATAAAGTGGACGTAGGCTACATCTACAGCCGAGCCACTATAAAAACCTCGTGTGTTTCCTCTTTATTTACTCTTTTCTGAATTATGTGGTCTGTGATCTGCATTTGGGTGTTAGGCCCAATTTTTGGTCTAACATTTTGGCACGCCAGGATGGGGGCACACGACAACTTCAACTTCTGCTTGGATTTTTTAGCTATTGGATAAATGGCAAATAGAAGGAAGAAGACAGGAACTTCCGCACACGCTGATGATGCTGACGTTGAAGACACAAGGAACGAGGCAAGCCAGGAAGCTTCCTCTCATGAAGATCCTTCTGCATACCTGACCAGAGACGAGATGGATGGCGCTCTCGCTGAACTGAGAGATCAGACGGCACGGAAAGATGATCTCCTCCAGAAACAACAGGAAATGATTAAAACGCTCGGATGGATGGAAGCCCGAGCAACGTTCAAGTCACTGGAAATGAAGCAATTGAAGCGGCTCGAGTATCACCAGGACTTGGGGGCAACCCCCCCCCCCCCCCCCCGTTCAACAGCAGAACTCGTCTCGTGGTACACCTCTGGACCGCGACCCGAATCGTGGTACACTACCAGGCTCAAGAGCCGATCCCAACAACTCGCTCCCGCCTGTTCAAATACAGGCCACGGCTCGTGACGGGGCTCTAGAACCCGATTGGTTCGCCCCCCAGGCTCACGAAATGGCATCCACGAGCCAGACTCACGCACCGCCTTCCATGATCCACGACCGAGTCGGGTCGCCCCCCTCGAAAAGTGAACCACGACCCGCGATCCGCACACAGCAGCTCACCAACAGCTTCCATCCTCTCCTGCATTCAACGCTGGGGGCACCAGCTCTGATTTTGGTATTTTGCAACAGCTTTTTGAAGGCAATCGACTCGCTGATCTGATTCAACACCTCTCGAGAGACAACACTTATCAGAATGATGTGGATGACGTCAATCACAATCCATTCACTCAGGAAATCAGGAATTCCCGCAATCCCCCGGATTTCAAACTCCCACAGCTGGAGCCATACAACGGAAGGACAGATCCTACCGTGCATCTCATGCGCTACAAACGACATATGGAAGTTCAATCGGCATCGGAAAACATCTTGGCAAAGTGTTTTCCCCTCTTCCTGACTAACATAGCCACTATGTGGATTCAACAGCTGGAAACAGAATCGATCAGCAGTTGGAACATGTTGGTCGCACGCTTCATTGAACAATTTCGGGTTCACATTGCACGACCCAAGAACGTCATGTCTCTGACCACTATCAAGCAGAGGCCCAAAGAAGCTCTACGTTCATTCCTGGAAAGAATCAACGTTGCAGCAGTATCAGTTGATCACCCTGAACCATCAATTGTACTGATGGCAACAAGTATCCGGCGTTCTAGATAACTCAGAGTTCAAAAAAATTTGTACAGAGATCCACCGTGAAACCTCAGCGAATTATTCCTTGAAGCAGATAGATTCCTGCAGGAAGAAGATGCAACTTCCGAGAAACGCACTCTCGATGTCAACATGCTCGGAGATGGAGAACCGCCCAATCCTGGAAAAGGCAATGACAAGGGTAAAGGAAAGACCCCTGCTACAAATGAACGCAATGCTCAACCCCGGAGAGGGTCCAGATACAACAAATACACGGAATTGAACGACACTCTGAGCAACATATACGTGGATACAAGAGATGCCGCCTCATATCCAAGGCCTCCCAAGAGGGAGCCAATGCTAGCACAACGCAACTCCGGAAGACATTGCATATTTCATGACATGGACGGTCATAACACCGATGACTGCAGACATTTGCAAGACCTTATCGAGGATCGGGTCAGGCGAGGAGAACTACCCGAGTACGTCATTCAACCAACAACGCCCACACCTGCGCTACCACCACTGACTCCCCAGAGAGGGAATGACCCAGATCGAGTAATCGCGGGCTTATCATTAACTGAACCACTCAGCCGATCTCTTCAGTTTGCTGGACTCTGGTCCATAGTTCATGTTTTTAGATTTTTAGGCGACCTCTCGCCCTCCTTTGTTTTCCCTACATGTAATAAGAGTCATCACATCAGCCCACAAGCACGGAACCGAATTGTGGTCTACTGCCATGTCCGGCAAACGAATGCTGCATTTTCATGAATTAGTAATAAGTATTGAGCTCCGGCTCCCAACTGGATCCGTCTAGTACAAACATGAGCCCCGGCTCCGAGCTGGATCCGTCCAATATAAAAAAATTCTCATGTGCTTTTCCTTGGTCTTCTTACTCAAGTAAGGCCGTCTTGGAACCTCATGTGCCTTTCCTTGGTCGTCTTACTCCGATAAGGCCGTCTTGGAACTTTCATGGCATTTCCTTGGTCGTCTTACTCCGATAAGGCCGTCTTGGAACCCCTCTAACATCTCCTCGGATGGTTTACTCCGGTAAGGCCATCTAGGAAATTTTATTGCATTGTTTGTTTTATCTTGTTGCAGGCACATATTCCTGGTCTTCTTGGATTTCTCTGGCCTTAATACGATCCCGTGTGATCGTCGGTTTTCGGGCCTTAATACGATCCGGCCTATTTTGGGCCCGAAAACAGCGATTACGAAGCTAAGCTCTACACCTTTTGTAGATCTCTGAGTTAGCTTCAGTTTGAGCTTCGGTTTGGCTCAATCGGACTTACGGTTTGAAAGTTATGCTCATTTCCGTGAATGGGTGTAATCTAGCATCGAAGACTCAGAACCATCGCACCGGATCGCTCCCATCGACTCGCCCACGATTGGATCGCCCCTCGGATCGCACTCCTGCATCACGATCTGATCTGTACTGCGTCACCTTCAGCGCCCGAGCACCATGACCGGATCGGCTCGCCCTGTCTCCTCACGATCCGATCCCATGAACACAAACCGACCATCAGACGTGCTGATACATGCACTGTTTTGACCTGTTCTCAAGGTTATTTATGCTCCTACTTTCTTGGATCGCCTGCCACGTACCCCACCACGATACGGTCAACCCAGAAACTCTCCTACAGCTATAAGTACACCATTCGAAGGCCTTTTCAAGGTCTTTTGGCCATTCTTCTTCACTGCTTCCACCATTACTGTGGTGCAAGGACTTTGCACTTTCCTACAGTCAAATTCTTCTCTTTTCTACATAATTAACACGTGGATTACGAGTATAAACCCTTGTAATCTCAATTAACACACGGATTATGTGCCTGCATGTAACTGATTCTTGTAATCTGTTAGTATAACAATAAGATTATAAAGTGGACGTAGGCTACATCTACAGCCGAACCACTATAAAAACCTCGTGTGTCTCCTCTTTATTTACTCTTTTCTGCATTCTGTGATCTTTGATCTGCATTTGGGTGTTAGGCCCAATTTTTGGTCCAACATTTTGGCATGCCAGGAAGGGGGCACACGACAACTTCAACTTCTGCTTGGATTTTTTGGCTATTGGATAAATGGCGATGAAAAGGAAGAAGACAGGAACTTCCGCACACGCTGATGACGCTGACGTTGAAGACACAAGGAACGAGGTAAGCCAGGAAGCTTCCTCTCATGAAGATCCTTCTGCATACCTGACCAGAGACGAGATGGATGGCGCTCTCGCTGAACTGAGAGATCAGATGGCACGACATGATGATCTCCTCCAGAAACAGCAGGAAATGATTAACCAATTCTTCGCTTGGATGGATGGAAGGTCGAGCAACGCTCAAGTCACTGGAAATGAAGCCATTGAAGCGGCTCGAGTATAACCCGGACTCGGGGGCAACCCCCCCTCGTTCAACAGCAGAACTTGTCTCGTGATACACCTTTGGACCGCGACCCGGATCGTGGTACACTAACAGGCTCACGAGCCGATCCCAACAACTCGATCCCGCCTATTCAACAACAGGCTACGGCTCGTGACGGGGCTCTAGAACCCGATCTGTTCACCCCCCAGGCTCACGAACCGACATCCACGAGCCAGACTCACGCACCGCCTTCCACTATCCACGACCGAGTCGTGTCGGCCCCCTCGAACCATGAACCATGGCCCGCGATCCGCACACAGCAGCTCACCAACAGCTTCCATCCTCTCCTGCATTCAACGCTGGGGGCACCATCTCTGATTTTGGTAGTTTGCAACAGCTTTTTGAAGGCAATCGACTCGCTGATATGATTCAACGCCTCTCGAGAGGCAACACCTATCAGAATGACGTGGATGACGTCAATCACATCCCATTCACTCAGGAAATCAGGAATTCCCGCAATCCCCCAGATTTCAAACTACCATAGCTGGAGCCATACAACGGCAGGACAGATCCTACTGTGCATCTCATGCACTACAAACGACATATAGAAGTTCAATCGGCATCGGAAAACGTCATGGAAAAGTGTTTTCCCCTCTTCCTGACTGTCATAGCCATTATGTGGATTCGGCAGCTGGAAACAGAATCGATCAGCAGTTGGAACATGTTGGTCGCACGTCATTCTGAAAGTTTTAAAAAACTTTTGAAGATTTTTGGAAAATTATATTATTTTAAATAAATTGGTTTTAAAACCAATTGGGTTAGTTTGATAATAAAACGAGTTTTAATTAAATATTTTTGTAAAGGTAATGGGCTATATCGTTGATTCTACCTTAGTAATTTCGGGGACGAAATTCTTTTAAGGGGGAAGGAATGTAACATCCCGTATTTTCTAGCCAATTATTTGAATTATTTAAAAATATTGATTTGAATTTAAATAAATTGAATTTAGCCATATTATTTTAAATATATTATTTATATAAATAATAGAATAATATATTAATTCCAAAACGGTTTGAAAATGTCGTATTTGCAATATAATGCGAACGGGAAGTTTAAAATAGTTTAATATTATTTATATTAAAATTATATTAATATATTAGTTTATTTAACGATGGTTGAACGTATAATTTATAATTTAATTATAAAATGAACTGCAGTGGTGCGACAGTTCGTAATATTGCGTTTTGAACATAATCAGTAGATTCCAGCTATCGTGCTATTCTGGATTAATTTAGAACTATCAAGAATTTTATTTAATTTTAAATGATTGTTTAAAATTAAATGAAACATCCTGAACCATCAATCAAAACAAAAATGGTGGGTTAACTCTCACACTTTTCTGGATGGCTATTATGTGATAAATCCATATAAATTAAAAAAAAATTGGTTGATTGGTTGCCTTGATTGCTTATGGTTGATTTTATGGTTGCTGTTAGTTATTGTTGATGGCAAAAAATGTCGTAAACACAAAAGATTGCCAATTACTAGGTATTATAAATACGGTCGCATAGACAAGAACATAAAATAGAACATAAGCAGTAAATAACACAAGTGATTTATGGTGGTTCGACCTCAGTGAGGGCCTACTTCCACATTGAAGAGTTTTTGGAATTGTATCGATTACTTGAAAGATTACAAGGCTGAGACCCTGTCATTACATTTGTTGACTATGCTACATGAAGTTACAATAGCCATATTTGCAAGAAATATTAAAATGGACAGTTTTTTCCTTCTTCTTCCTCAAAGAGGAGATGCCATTAATGAAGCTCTATGGAGGTCTCAAAGCTCAAGAATCTCTTCCCTTTGAAGTGTGAGGCCATGGGGTATTTATAGGAAGCGGTTAGGTAGGGGTAGGTAGGAAAAGGTAGAAATGGGGACCATCAATAGAAAATTCGCGCCTGCAGCCCTCGGCCTTGGAAAATTCCCACCTGGGGCAAGGTGCGAAATTTCACACCTATCAGGTACAAAATTTCACACTCGGCTAGGTGCGAAATGTGCCGGTGGGTGCCATTGGTCGAGGATTTTTGGCTCTTTCGGGGCGTTGACATTGCGAGGTCCTTGTTGGCGTGATCCCTCTTCAGCCTCCCTCCTGCGTTCCCCGTGTTTCACCCTTGGCACTAACTTCATGCGATGAGTTGAATCGAGCATGTCTTGAGTACTTTTGGTAACCGGACCAAAAGGTCAGTTAATATTTTCAACCCAAAGTACGTCTTGTCTTGACATGATGTTCTTTGTATTGTTTTGAGATGATATTTGTTTGCGGATTTATCCTGCAAGCTATAGGAAAAAACATGTTAGTCAGAAGGGTCGCTCATTGTGGAGTCGTGAGCGAGCCGCTGTTGGTTTGTTGTCGCACTCGCGCTGCTAAGTATTAGCATGTTGTCGTTGTCGTGCATTGGCGGTGGTAGGTACTCATGGGGATACGCATGCGCGGTGGTTGAGAGGAATATTTTATTTATTATTATTCGAGGCATGAACTTCCAAACCACCGGGGTTCGAAATTTCGAACCGTGTAGGTTCGCTTTTTCGAATGCTAGACGTTCGAAATTTCGAGCTCGTAGGTTCGAAATTTGAGCCTGGTCTCGGAATGCAAGCCGAATTTTTCCCTTTTTATTATAAATAGTCCCCTCCCCACTCATTTTTCTTCCTTCTTCTATTTTCTTCTTTGGTTGTCACTATTCTGAAAGCTTTGTTGCTTGACTTTTTTGACTAGATTTTTAGGTAATGGACTTGGTTGAACTAGGGAAGGAAGGATGGGGGTCGAAGTACGATGGTCATAGGAGGCTCGAGATTTGGAGTCTAGTAGGAGAGGTTTGAAAATTCGAACCTGGTGGGGCTCTAATTTTGGTACCTTATAGGGTTCAAAATTTCGAGCAGTGGGCTCAGATTTTCAATTCCCCGAGCCGAAGATTTCTCGAATATTGGGGCACAAGATTCTGAGCCCTAGGCTTCGAAATTTCGAACCCTGAGGGCTCGAATTTTCGAACAAGAGCGGATCGAATTTTTGAACCGCCGTGGTTCGGATTTTCGAGCCCTGAGGGGTTAGCATTTTCGAGCCACCTAGGATCGAATTTTTGAAACTAAGCGGTTCGGATTTTCAAACCCTAAGGAGTTTGAATTTTCGAGCCACCTAGGTTCGAATTTTCGATCCTAAGTGGTTCGAATCTTAGAGCCCTGGGATGAGTTTGATTGTGTTGCTTGGGCTGGGTGTTCGGTTTTGCCGCTTCGAGCTTCTATTTCCTGACTGCCTATCCTTGGACTTATATATTGCTTGTTTGACTGTATGAACATATCAAGGCGTATATCGATAACTTGTTCGGAGCGGGACTCGAATCTTTCACATAGGATAGAGCATATGTCTGGACTGTGACCGAAATACTAGGATCTTTAAAGTTTCTATGTACATTCTGATTTTTGCATGAAACTGCACACACTCGTTAATTTTCACCAACGCGAGGGTTACTGGCTATTTCACTATGATGTCTAATACTAGTGTATTAAAGTATAGCGAGCCATGCAAAAAAAATCGAGGACCGGGAAACATCTGGAAGCCAAGGCTTCGCCGCTATCGTCCCACACTTCTGATTCTACGAACAACGAAAGCTTTGGAAGCAGCGGGCTTGAGACTACCGAAGAGTCAGTTCCTTCCCATTCGGGGAGATCGCCTGAGGTGTTGGAGCACGGGGAGCACGTTCAGAGGCTACATTTTCCAGTCGTACATGCTGAGATGGAAAATTTGGATATTATGAGTGGTGGTGAGCCGCCTGCCCCAGTATCTCCAGATATGCTACCTGACGTAGTTATTTTGGACAATCCATTGGACTCTGTGCCATCGTGTTTGGGTGCAACGACAATTAGAAAGTTGGCATTGCGGTTTAGCATCCCAGAGGGAGATGGTCATGCCACTAGAATGAGTGGAAGGGCCCATGCATCACTGGAGGCTTTCACTGCTTGGAATCGACATACATGCTTTGCGGGGTGCATGCCCCTGGCTAATGAATTCATTCGAGAAAAGTTATTCCACTTCCGCCTCGCACCTTCATAGTTGCTCCCGAATGCTTACTTTTCGCTCTTGGGTACTTGCATTCTTTTCCAAGAGTTCCTAAACCTGGAGCCCACCGGAGAGGATATTCAGTATCTCTTTCATTTTAGGTTATCAAATGGTGGATCGTCCTCCTAGTGGTTCTTGGAAGCATCTCCCGCTACTAGATTCTTTGTTGGAATGTGGCCCAGGCCGTCTGTGATCAAGCACGATTGGTTCTTCGTTCGCTGCCCTCCCGAATTTGCGAGGAGGTGGATAGAAGGAAGTGAGTGCCTTTGATCTTAGTCTCTTCTCTACACGTTTCCGAGTTCTGTGAATTATTATTTTTTATTTTGGAAGGGAATCCCGAACACCTACTGGAGACGAGTATCGGCAACGTCTCGATGCTCTACGAGCTATTCCTGAAGGCTCCCGTAAGACGGAAAGTGTGGTAGTACAGGACCACCTTCGGCGTGTTGGGTTGCTTCTGGCCAATAGGCCATTATCAGGTCTAACGTGGCTTGTGGTGTATTAACAAAGAAAGTGACGGAAGGCCCTGCCACTTCTGTTCTATAGAGGAAGATAGCTCGTACTGGGCTTGGAACAAAAAAGGCCGTTAATTTCCAAGAAGATGTTAGCGATAACAAGGCTGGTGGTGCGGAGGCGGTCGTTGGGGACGAGGGGCTTTCTGACACTTCTGTCACGCCCTCGATGGGAGTGATGGGGGAAGAAATATTGGCTATTCCTCACTCTCCTGTGGCTTCTCTAGAAGCTACCACCTCCCTCGAAAAAGTGGATTAGTTTGTTGGTCTGGATACATTTCCTATGGACTTGTCTTTGTGGTCGAGCGTAGCTAGTATGGAGGATCTAGCTCATGCCGCAGAGGGGCTAATTCCCTCAATTGGGGAACAGTCTGGTATGTTGAGAGATCACTTAGGGCATACACTTGTACACACCAGATTGCATAGAAGATTGCTTGTGCAAGCTGCTTAACTGATTCTGCTTCACTTCTTTGACAGGTGACATGGCCGGAGGAAGTTGAGGACATGGTCGTGGAGACGACCATTGCCCCCAAGAGTGCTATTATCAGTTCCTTTAGGAGGGGGCCACCATATATGACAATTTTCCACCCTCACAGGGTCGCGGCAGCGGAAGTCATCACCATGATAGGACTCAATCTTCCACGACTCATCCCCCTCCTCCTCCGATTTGGGTGCCCAAAAGAGATTCATGGCTTGATCTAGGAGGGTCGAGTCATACGTTGTCAACAACTCCGTCCATTACTACCCCGCCGGCTTCCGTTCAGACTACGATGGGGAAAGGGCCTCCGCTCGTCCAACCGAGGTCGGATAAGGCGACCGTCGTAGAAATGCAAGATTTGATGGAATCTAGAGTTCGGGAGATGACCATTGAGGAGAAGATGGAATTTGTGAAACACCACTTCCCTCGGTTATACCTTGACAAGTTACGGTTTGTCCTTGAGCTTCGTTCTGCTCCCGATAGGGAATCCGAAGAGGTATGAGAGCATGTGAAGGCCGCGTAACATCTGGCCAATGTGCTTACCAAGTACTCCCATCACCTGTCGGATCTGATTAGGAAGAAGAATTAAGAACTCGTTAGTTGGCGATCGGTTATTGACACTGGGCAGACCTCCATTGCTAATTTGAATGCGGAAAAAGGAAGGTTTCCTTATCCGTTCTAAGAAGTATTTGCCTCTTATATCTCTACATTGCTAACTTGTGGGGCACGCTATTTTCAGCTGGAAGGAAGCATCGGTATGAGGCGCTTAAGGGGGAGACCGACCATACTTGCTCTGTTCTGAAGGAATCCATAGCTGACTTAACCGCTCAGAATACCACCTTAAATAAGGAAAAGGTTGAGGTAGACAAGGTCTGCGCCGAATTGAGAAGAGATAATACACAAGTCCTGCAGGTTCTGGAGGACAACAAAACTTTGAGAGCGAAGAATGCCCGCTTAACGAGGGAGCGTGAGGTGGCAAAGAAAGCGAAGGAGGATGCAGAAGCCAGTAACTGGGATGTTAGGTACCGCCGAGGGATTGAAAGCTGAGCATCGGAGAGAGGTGGAGCGCTTAAGGGGCAAGCTAGTGGATGCGGAATTTCGGGCACAATCGTCCGTGGAGGATGATATTAATAACATACTTGTTAAGGTTCTGAAATTCTGTGGACTTTCCTGGATGGATGACTATTCCCGTGAACTAGCTCGAACCTGGGATAGGCTGGTTCCGTATGAAGCATTCTTGCACGAGGCGGATGTTGGGTCCTTGAATGAGCGACAACTTATGATTGACCTTTTGACCGAAGAGGAGCGCGAGAAGCTAGAGGAAGGTAGAAGGGTGTTGTTGGAGGACGCGAAGAGGGAAAGGTTGTAGATGCTTACTGTTGAAAAAGAGATGTTTGCCATGACTGAGAGTGTCGTGATAGTGGAAACTTTTGCAGAAGGGAGCTCCTATAATCCGCCAGTCCCTGGATTGGTTATAGCGAGTGATACGACAGGTTTGACTCGGGTTTCAACCAAGCATGATCTAGAGCCAAGAGGTACTGAATGTACATTGCCTATTGCGTCGGGTGCCCTTTCCGCTCTCCCTACGCCATCCTTGACCGGAGGTAAATTCCCTTTTCGATGCATCCCAGAGGATGATGTGGTTACCGAATTTGCGGACTAAGAGATTGTGTTTTCATTATGCAGTCCCTTCTGGATTGATAAGGAATTGGACCCTGCCCCCGCGATTCCCGAAGTGACTGAGTCTGGGCTAGGACTTGAGGGAATTCAATATAGAAAGAGAGGAGATCATCTTGACACCCTCTCGGGGATAAAGGTAACTCCCAGCCTCTACGAAAGCCTTGTTGATGAAGGAGAGGAGGTAGATGGGCGGAGTGCGACTACCCAAGGTCTGGTGGGGGGCCGATGTGTCCTCGATGGCCGCAATGGTGAATGCGCAAAAAGCTAAGATGGTGGCCAAAAACGAGGAGGTGGTGGAAAAGTGGAGGCATGATGAAGCTACAAGGCAGTAGGTCATAGCCAAGACCAGTGAGGACACTGTAAAGACGGTTGCCGCGACTGTTTCTCAGAGGAAGGAAGATGATGAATCGGAGAAGAAGAGGGCGGCGGGAGAGGCTCAGAAGAAGCAAGAGGATGAGGAGGCTCAGCGAAGGGCCATTGAAACTCGCGAGAAAACCAGGGCCAGTGATCCAGAGCACAAGTTCCAAAAGCTAATCGAGCGGCTAGCTGCTAGAGGGGCCAAGGAGAAAGCTAGTCAGGAAGGGAAAACGACCTCGGAGGCGAGCGTCGCGGTGATAGGTCTTAATGCCGAAGCTGATGTCACTGAGATTTCTAGCGGCGATGGGGCGGACGACAGCCGTCTTTCAGCTTCTCACAAGTCGACCACCTCCCAAAGGAGCCGAAGCGGAAAAGGCGGGTCTGGCAAGAAAAGGCCCAGCTCCAAGGATGAACCGTCGAGTGTTGAATATACAAAGAATAAACACAAAGACAAAAATAAGAAGCATGGTTAGCATTGGTTGCTTAAGTGTAAGTTTAGTGCTTATTTTGGTAGTGTAGGCTGATGGTTTACGCGAGTTCGCCCTCTCTTTTGATTTTTCAAGTCATGGTGTGGTTCTCATGTACACCCTGTCATTAGAAAGAAAGATATTATCTATGTAATTGGTTGTAATGTGTGTGTGTGTTGTAATGAAATATGAATTAGTAAAGATCGCATTTCATGTTAAATATTCGGATGTTCTTCCCATGTTTTCGGGAGTCCCATACTTGCATAGGCCTACTTATCGTTACACTTAACAAAAAAGCGATTGTAAGTGTTGTGCCCTGGATCGATGGTTCTAGGGAGGAGTGAAAGGGGGCAGGCTTCTAGTAAGCTTACCTCGGCCCAGGAAACCCGTAGTTTGCGATGCCAGGCTAAGTGCCCTGCTGTATTCGGGTTGCCCGGGGTTAATCCCAAGTGTAGCGAAGGCATATGACATCGCGTTATGCGGTCCGTCCAGTGTAGGCTCTCCCGTCGTTCATTGGGTTGAGGCGAGCCTGTAGGCTTCATTGTTCGCCTGGGAAGAGAAGCCCGAATCATCATCTCATAGGGTCCGATTGTGTCCATGTGCTACCCCTTAGCCTTGAGAGCTTCGGGAAAGTAACGATTTTAGGGTTGTTCTCGGTGCTGCGCCAAGATTCGACCATCACCCGTAGTTCAGTGGTAGTTTGTATCGCCCCATCTAGCTTTGGATGGCCCCAAGTCGCGTGGGACTTGGGCGAACGATTATCCTTGGCCTCGACCTTGGGCCGAGGCTGGAGTTAGCAGTTATTTAGACTCGTTCGTGCCGCGGGCCGGCGACTCGAGTAGCTTTGCCGAATCCCGGGCTCTGGGTGTCGATCATTGCCAATGTGATTAGGCCGCAAGGTTGGCTCACGGTTGAGACGGCGGTGTCGGCCCTCATACTTAGGGCTGGTACGGTGGTCGGTTGTTTACAAAAGCTAGCTGTCAGGATTAGTCAAACATGTCACATGAGGAGTAAACACAGAGTAAAGAGACAGGAAGCTGAACATCATTTCCACTAATAGATTTTGGAATGAACAACCTTTACAGTGCCTTGAATTGCTACAAAACAACGCTGGAAAGCGTATACAACCATGTTCTAAATTATGTGACATAGCGGCGAAGATGTTCACTATTCCAAGCCCTTGGTAGTTCAGCTCCGTCTATGGTCACAAGCTTGAATGTTCCACCGCGGAGCCTTCGTAGTATAGAGTATGAGGCCTCCCAATGAGGAGCAAGGCCTGTTGGCGAAGGGAAGGCCTGTTTTAGGACAAGGTCGCCGATGTTGAGGTCCTTGCGACGGATTCGAGAGTTAAAATACCAGGGGACACTTTGTTGTTGGGCAGCATCTCGGAGATCGGCTTTGTTCCTTTTTTCTTCGAGCAGGTCGAGCGATCCCAAAAGTAAATCTTGGTTCATCTTTGGATCAAAATAGGTGACTTGGTGAAATTGAAGCTCAAGCTCGATGGGGATGACGACTTCGGACCCGTAGGCGAGGGTGAAGGGAGTGTGCCCAGTTGTTGTCTTACGGGTTGTTCGGTAGGCCTATAGGGCTAATGGAAGTTTGTCTACCCGCATGCCCCTGCCCTTCTCCAGGCGCTTCTTGATGATGGACTTGATTACTTTATTGACCGCCTCGACTTGCCTGTTAGCCTAGGGGGTGCAATGGCTGATAACCTTTTTTCGATGTCCTGCCGCTGACAAAAGGATTTGAACTCTACACTATCGAACTGAGTGCCATTATTTGAAATAACGGCCTGAGGGACCCTGTATTAGGTGATGATGTTGTGTAACACGAAGTTGATCATTTTCTTGGTAGTGATTGTGGCGAGGGCTTCGGCCTCTGCCCATTTGGTAAAATAATCGACAGCGACAACGGCGTATCGTGCCCCGGCTCTGGCCATAGGAAGAGTCCTAATGATGTCGATTCCCTAGATGGAAAATGGCCATGGGTTGGTGATATGTGTTAGTTCTGGTGGCGGGGCTCTTGGGATCTTTGAGAAGCGTTGGCACTTGTCGCACTTGCGAGCATAATTGGTGGCGTCCTGGTCGAGTGTGGGCCAGTAGTAGCCATGTCAGAGTATCTTCCTGGCCAGGGTTTTCCCCCTGGTGTGGTCAACACATTCTCCTTCATATATGCTAATTAGAATCTTGATGGCGTCATCATGGTCTGCACATCTAAGTAAGGGGACAGAGGAGCCTCTTCGATAGGGTACCCTATCTATAAGGAGGTAACGGGTTGATTGGCGGGTGAGCGCTCGCCTTTCTTTATGGCTTTCCGGGGGGGATCCCCTACTACAAGTAGTTTTTGATCGGCGTCATCCATGATTTTGGCTTGGGTTCGATGCTCATGGCCATACTGGTTTGTGTTGGCTTGGTACTAGGGTAGTTGAGCACCTCGACGGGGGCGAATCGTAACAGCCGCGTATCTTCGAAACTTGCTAATCTAGCTATTGAGTCGACCTTTTCATTTTGCTCTTGCGGAATGTGAATGATAATGAAATGGTCAAAATGAGTGAGTAGTTCATGGACTTGAGCTAGGTATAGAGCAAGTCGTTCCCCTTTATTTTGGTACTCTTCCTTCTCCTGGCGCACGATGAGCTGTGATTCGGAGAAAATCTGAATAATCTTCATCTTGAGTTAGATCGTGATCCTTAGTCTGGCTATCAGCGCCTCATATTCTGCCTCGTTGTTGGTGGCAGGGAAATTTATCTTTAGTACATAGTGTATCGAGCGTCCCTCGGGAGTGATGAGTACGGTGTCGGATCCCGAACACTTGTTGTTGGAAGACCCGTCCACAAATAACTTCCATTTACTATCGAGGGCCTCAACGTTCTCTGTAGAAGTCTCTTCAAGAGCCGTGAATTCTACTATAAAGTCGGTGAGAGCTTGTCCGAGGATGGCTCAACAGGGAATGAATGTTATCTCGAACTGACTTAATTCCATACTCCACTTTAGCAGTCGATCGGATGCCTCGGGTCGTTGTAGAACTGGACGAAGTGGCTGGCCGGTGAAGACCTTTATGGGATGAGCCTGGAAATATTGCTGAAGCTTCCAGGAGGAGACCAGTAGGCAGAACTCCAGCTTTTCTAGATTTGGGTAGTTCTTTTCTGCCCTCGTCAATTGATTGCTTATGTAGTAGACAGGTCGTTGAACGCGACCTTCAAGCTGTATTAATGTCGAGCTGACTGCCTGCACAGAAACAGCTAAGTAAACGTATAAGTCTTCATGGTCTACAGGATTAGATAGGATGGGTGGTCGCTCTAAGTGATCTAATAGTTCCTTGAATGCGGAAACACACTCAGGGATCCACTTGAAGTTGCATCTCCTCTTTCGAAGCAAATCGAAGAAAGGAATGCACTTGTCGTTGGCCTTTGAGATGAATCGACTTAAAGCGGTGACCTTTCCATTTAAAATTTGAACATCCTTAATATTTACAGGGATTTGGATGTCTTAAATGGCTTGGATTTTCTTGGGATTAGCTTCGATGGCCCGAGTGTTGACGATGAAACCCAGAAACTTGCCTGAGGTGACGCCAAAGGAACATTACAGAGGGTTGCGTTTCATTTCATATCGACGGAGGACATAGAACATTTTGGAAAGGTCGTGGACGTGGTCTCTAGACAGTTTTGATTTATCTAGCATGTCATCCACGTACACATCCATGGATTTCCCGATTTTATTTTTTAATAGTCGATTAACCATCCGCTGATAGGTGGCGCTAGCATTCTTGAGGCCAAAGGGCATGACGTGATAGCAGTAAAGACCAAGGTCGGTTATGAAGGAGGTATTGTGCTGGTCGTTGAGATTCATCAGGATCTGGTTGTAACCGGAGCAGGCGTCCATGAAGGATAGCAATTGGTATCCAGCGGTTGAGTCAACTAGCCGATCGATCTTTGGGAGCGGGGAACTGTCCTTAGGACATGCTTTGTTTAAATCAGAGAAGTCGATACACGTTCGCCATTAAGCATTGGCCTTTTTGGCCAGGACTAGATTGGAGAACCACTCAGGGTAGTCGTCCTCTCGGATGAAGTTATTATTTAGCAGGCGATCTACCTCTTCTTCCGGTTCCTTGGATCTGTCGGGTCCTATGAAGCGGCGCTTTTGTTTGACTGGAGGCATCGTAGGGTCTATGCATAAAGAATGACAGGGGATTGCTAGGTCTATGCCTTTCATGTCAGAATGAGTCCATGCAAATGCATCCAGATTAGCCTATAAGAAATCCACAAGATCGTCTTTGACCGCTGGGTGAAGGTGTGACCCTATCTTTAATATTCGCGACATATCGTCGAGACTGACAGGAACATCTACTATGGGCGCGACCAAAGTAGGTCTCTCGCACTCGGGCTCTTTGTCTTTCTTTGGATCGAGGTCATCGGAAAGACGGGAGTGCGCCTGAGCCAAGGCCCAGACGCCGCTGATTGATATGCGGAGGCGGTTTTGGCACAAATGGCTACGGGTGCTTCTTTGCCCTTGTCCTTATTGCACGCGTTCTTCCATTCTATTGCATAACATTCTCTAGCATTGACTTGGTTGCCTCTGACCATTCTGGTCCCGTTTTCTGTTGGAAACTTCATTAGGAGGGACCATGGCGATAGGCAAACACGAAATTTTGTGAGAAAAGGTCGTCCTAGGAAAATGTTATATGGCGAGATGATGTCGATAACCACGTAGGTGGGGACTCGGACTCAGCTCCGATCCCTCGTACTGAGTTCGACGGGTAGGTCGATGACTCCTACCAGATAGCTGGATGCCCCATTAAAGCCGTGGATCATGGAATGGCATGTTTGATATCTCTTGCTTCTAACTTCATCTGGTCATAGGCGGCTTTGAAAATAATGTTGACCGAGCTTCCCGAATCGAACAATAATTTTCTAATAGTTGCAGCGCCAATTTGGGTCGTGATAACTAAAAGATCGATGTTCGGGATTTCAATTCCTGTGGACTCCCTTCCATTGAAGATAATGTCGTCCGCATTGTTTTCCGGAGCTTGGCCGGGACAGACTTGTCGGGAGCAGAGCAAACCTCGTAGGTTGCATGTTTAATGGAGCCCACATATTCCACCTTTTCGAAGCTGTCATGCGTAGGGTCAGGCCCACCGCATATAGTATCGATCACAATTCCTTGCCTCCCGTTAGGCGGTCCCGGGGCTGTCTTGGCGGTCGTTTGAGTAGTTGGGCTGGAGGATTTGGATTGGTTTCGGGGGGGAAGGGCTCTTGAATGTATTGTTCGAGTTTCTTTTCGCGGATAAGCTTTTCAATCGCATCCCTGAACTGAAGGCATTCATACGTGTTATGCCCATAAATATCATGATACCGACAGTATCTCCCCGAGTTCTTCCCAGAATTGGTTGACTCCCTAATGCAGGGTTTCCTGTACGGCAAAGTGTTACAGGTTTCTAAGTAGATATTTTCCGGATCTTCATTAAGAGGAGTGTGTGTCTCTTAAGCTTGGTAAGGGACAGGCTTCCTTTGCTCTATCTGGACCTGATTGTTGCCTCGGCTACCTTGCCCCCCCAGTGTTTGGTTGTCTGGGGGATCCTTCCCCTTGTTCGGATTGGAGGGTCCTTCCGCTTCTCGCCCACGAGGACGGTTATTAGCGATGTTCGATCGAGGGATATTGGGGCGAGTGGTCTCAGTGATGCGATTCTGTCTTGCTTTTTCTTGGCATAAGAACTGCCCCGCTTTCTCATAAAAGACATCGATGCTCTTTGGTTGCTTTTGGTCGATCCATGACCCAAATTCAGAAGTTGGAAGGACAACTTTAGATAGTTGGAAGAGTATGGTACGCGGATCCAGATCCTTGACCTCGGCGAGGGTGTTGATGAACATGGAAAGATAGTTTTTGAGTGACTCCGTGGGTCCTTTGTATAGGTTGGACAGGGTGAGGGCGGTCTTCGGAGTCAGGTTGTGCATCCTAAATTGCTTAACTAAATGTGTCGCCAATTGGCCTAAGTTGTTGATGGAATTAAGCGGAAGGCGAGAGAACCATAATAGAGCGGTCCCTGATAGGAAGACTAGAAAGTATTTGCATTTAACTGGATCGTCGCCTCTTCTCGAGTCCATTTGCCATTCATAATGGTTTTGGAAAGCACAAGGATCAGTGGTGTCGTCGTAGAGCGGCATCTACGACATGCTGAAGCATTGCGGCTATTCAGATTTGTTAACTCTTCGAGTGGAAAGGTTGCGCCTGAAGTGCACTTCCCATGAGTCATGCACATTCCCTCGCATCTCCCGCATGATCCTTCAGACAATGTCGTGAAGATAGGCCAGATGAGGGTCCGCCATCGGGACCCATGGGTTTTGGCGAGGTTCCAGAGTTCTAGCGCGAGGTCGTCTTCTATGGTGGGTGTACGAATCGTCTTCTTCCATGTCCTTGACATCTATAACGGGATCCTAGTGTGTATGATGATGTGGAGCAAGGTTACGCGGATCCAATTCCGGAAAGGCACGGGCCGCCAAAATAGTAGGTTCATTGTCTCAACGGGCGGCCATTAAGTCTTGTCGAGGAGAAGATTGGTTAGTAGGAGCGGGTCCTTCATTGATGACTAAGCGAGGGGTCCCGATATTGGGCGCCCACACTATAGATAACCGTGGTCCGGTCGCTGTTTCCATTGGCATACCGATTGCCATTACCGTTATCGAGGGCGTTTATTCGGAAGGCGGCGATGTTAATGAGACTTAACCTCCTTCATTGATGCGGACCCCTCAACTCAGAAGAGGAAGTTTCCAATGTTGGTGGTCGAGGTTGGGCATTGTTTCGAGCGAGTTGTAGTCGAGCGACGACGCGCTGACTTTCTTGGAGTTGCCGCATAAGGTCGATGTTATTCCATAGCGCTTGATTAAGCTCGGCAGCTGTATTTTCATATCTTTCATTAAGCGTGCAGATTTGCTCGTGGTTTACGGGCGCTCCGGGGTCCGCAACTAGAGGTTCACTTTCATTAGTGGCCGGGATGTACTCCGGTTGAGGTTGATGAGATGTACTGACCTCGGCAGCAGCTAAGGAGCTGATCATTGTGTTCTTAGATTTTTTACTATCATAAGCGGACTTGATGGTAGGTTAAGCAAGGAACCTTAAGCTCATTGAAGTCGAGAGGGCAATGTGCGAGAAAGACGCAATATCTGAGTTTTCTCAGTGAAAGCACCAAATGTTGATGGCAAAAAATGTCATAAACACCAAAGATTCCAAATTACTAGGAATTATAAATATGGTCGCA
Source organism: Allium sativum (assembly GCA_030737875.1). Lineage (NCBI taxonomy): Eukaryota > Viridiplantae > Streptophyta > Magnoliopsida > Asparagales > Amaryllidaceae > Allium > Allium sativum. The sequence continues at coordinate 604,359,358 of CM060923.1, read as the reverse complement.
TAGCCAAAAACATAAAATAGAACATAAGCAGTAAATAACACAGGAGATTTATAGTGGTTTGGCCTCAGTGAGGGCCTACGTCCACTTTGAAGAGTTGTTGGAATTTTATTGATCACTTGAAAGATTACAAGGCTGAGACACTCTCATTACATTTGTTGACTACGGTACATGAAGTTACAATAGTCATATTTGCAAGAAATAGTAAAATGGATAGTTTTTCCCTTCTTCTTCCTCAAAGAGGAGATGGAATTAATGAATCTCTATGGAGGTCTCAGAGCTCAAGAATCTCTCCCCTTTAAAGTGTGATGCCATGGGATATTTAGACAAAGTGGTTAGGTAGGCGTTAGGTAGGAGTAGGTAGAAATGGGGAGCATCTATAGAAAATTCACGCTTGCAGTCCTCGGCCTCAGAAAATTCGCACCTGGGCCAAGGTATGAAATTTCACACCTGCTACGTGTGAAATTTTTGCACCTGCAGGGTGCGAAATTTCGCACCCGCCTGGTGCGAAATTTCGCACTGGCCTGGTACGAAATTTCTTACCTGTTAGGTGCGAAATTTCGCACCTATAGGGTGCGAAATTTTGCACCTGCAGGGTGCAAAATTTCATGCCTGTAGGGTGCAAAATTTCGCCCTCGTCTAGGTAAGAAATGTGTTTGGTGGGCGCCGTTGGTCGAGGACTGTTTGCTCTTCTGGGGCGTTGATGTGGCGAGGTCCTTGTTGGCTTGATTCCTCTTCAACCTTCCTCCTGTGTTCCCTGAGTTTCACCCTTGCCCCTGATTTCATGCGATGAATCAAATCGAGCATGCCTTGAGTACTTTTGGTAAACGGACCAAAAGGCCTGTTAATAACTATGTTATCATCGTTAATTTATTTACTTAAAATTTTATGCCATCATGAAATGTTATAATAATCCGTGATGCAGGGAAGAACAGTTTGGAGGGATCCGACCGGATTCCTCAAATATCATGTGTGTTGTTTATTTTTATATTGCTTACACATGAACCGATTAAACCCCAAATGACATTGAAACCGGTCTGAATGTTGATGGTTGAACGGATGTGATCAATGTTTTAATTTTAATCAATCGATCAGTATCGATTAAGTGGTTGGTAGTGATGGCCTAAATCTACTATTTTATGACGTTGTTTTGCTGATAGGCAAATTAACGGAGTTTAAATTTATTTTATAAATAAATTGAAGATTTCATGTTTATTTTATATGAGTCGATTAAAGCAAAGTTTTATAAATATATTTACATTAAAATCATTTTTACAAAGGTGATTATTAAAAGTTCATATAACGAATTCTTACGTAGTTTTATGAACAGAAGTCAGGAGCTATCAAACGGATTAGTGAAATTGAATAATTGTTTTTATAAAAAAAATTAGGTGATGTTTTTAAATTAATTAAATTATTAATTAATGTAAGAGGGAAAAATCAATAGAAATAAGTTAACAGCTTAACTGATGATTACGATTGGCAAAGTCAGCTAAATTGAAATCAACGATTGTGTTATTGAATCCAATCAATAGTTTTCCGAATATTCCGATGTTGTTAAAAGTTGATTAATCTCTGATTAACTATATTTTTAAATTATTATCAAATGGTTAGTGTTAAATAAGTTAATTATTATTTAATTGCCTTTTTAAAAAATGATTTAATTATCCTGTCTTTATTAAATAATGAAGTCAACAATTTTTACTATAATTAATAATGAAGTAATTGATAAATGATTAATTATTGAAATAAACTACCTTTATACGGTTGATAATGAAATTAATTATTATATTAATAATTAAAGCTAGTGTTCCAATTATTGACATTCCTTTCCAAAATGAAATCGAGTTATGATGAGATTTTAATTAAGTAAAGGTTAAAAAAGGATTTTATTACAAATCCCAGAACTTTATAAACACAAGTTTATAAAGGACTCTCTTGCTAGGGTGATATTAAATATAAGCTTTGAACATAATTAAAGCGACGATTTTAGTTGGAATTCAATTAAGAGGTGATCAATTAGCACTAAGTTTTGATTTAAGAACAATAAGAGTTTTATAAAAGGATTATAATCTGAGCTTATAGACGAAGTTTGTAAAAGTGGTTTATAAGTAAATGTGGGGATTTCGACAAGGTTTTATTAAGTAAAAATGGAGGCGGTTATAAACGGGACGATTAAATGGATTCGTGCAAAAGGATATTGGATAGTTAAATAACATAAGTAAAGAGATTAGGACAAAACTACCAATGTAAGAAATGTTTTATAAAAATCATATTGAATTTGATTGGAAGATAAGATTGGAAAGCTTACTCGATGAGGAAGAAGGAATTAACTGGTATAGTAGGTTTTGGAAATAAAAGAAAATGGGGGTATAAAGCCATATTAAATGGAAATGGGAATAATGAATTAGAATTGGGTATTGCAAACTTGTATTATCTTAAGATAAGAACAGTGTCGATCAAGATCAGAGAGATAATTAGAATACCCCAACTTGAATGGCTTCACTATTATCGGAAGATAATATTAGTTTGTAATGGATAGGAAAGTGATTATTGAGTTATTTTCGATTAATAAAATTTATCATTTTTTGAATAACCTTTTAAAATGGATTAACTACGCTAGTTTTAGTTAATCAGAAAGATAACTACTTTTATTTAACAACAACTAAAGCGAGTACTTTGCAACTTGAATTCTTTCCTTAAGCGAAATAAATTTATGGGATGGATCAGTACGGAAAGGATTTGAAGTTTAATTCAAATCATATAAACAAGGTGTGAATAGGGATTTACCTAAGATGATGATTTTAAAAATAAGCGTTCATCTGGGAACTGAATTATGTGAAATGTTTTAATTGAAATAAGGGAAAGATTTTTGTAATTAATCATATGCCATTTGATTAAATAGAAATATAATGATATGCCCAAAGATAAAGGAAATGGAAAGTGAGTTGATAAAGCTATAGAGATATTTTCATATATAAAGGAATACAAAAAGGATTTTAAGAATATATGTATGATGTTCCAAGATAAAGGAAAATACAAGATGTTTTGTTAAATATAGTAATATTCTCTAACAAAGGAAATAAAAAGAGAAGCTGGTAAATATGTTGTTCTAAAGCAAGTAGCGATTAATGCTTTCAAGTAACAAAACCAGAAGAGATTCATTGAGATTAAATTTATGGAATCGATTATAATAAATTGATGAAATGGTTTAATGAAATATTTCATATAAAGGACCTGAGCTGCCAATTCACCTGGATATACTGTTATGATTTGATAGTTAAATAACCGACTATCAAAATCTGGTATTTTAATTATTGTTGGTATGAAAAGACCGGGATCAAATTTATATTCAAAAAACCCTTATGACCAGCAAATGCGTGACGTAAATGATGGTCGTGGTGGAGCAGTGAAGATCATTGATCTTTATGAGCGGAAGAACTATTCGTTAAATTTTTCTGGCTAGCTACCAGAGTTACGATGACTTGTGATTCTGTCGTGTTTGGAATCTCTTCGGGTTGCAAGGACTTCTCGCTACTGATCTATAGGGTGATACCTAGGATGCTGTAGGAGAGTGCCTTCGGTTCATCCTGTTCCTGGATGACTTGTACGAATGAATGTCTGACAGAGTATTTCATTAAGAATCATGTACGTTGATTTTTACAAATATACCAAGTTTGGTGGCGAAGAGATTCTCTTGCTTGACACCCAGAGTGTATTTTTGGATGTCAATTAGTGATTTGGCAGATTTGATGATGTGGCATTCAAAGTGAATGGAGATGTGCTATTGTAAAAAGGTAACGTTACCGCGAGCCTCATCAACCGGGAATGGCACAAAATCGGGTAGGCAACATGGATATATGAGTCGCACCCATTAAAATGGTATGTCATTACCTAATCTAGAGAAATCAAATGCCTTTGGTTGTTCCTTTTATCTTTATATGTATGCAATCGGTTCGGTTGGCTGGCCCCCAACCGTGGAAATGATATATTCAGTACTCTCAAGCGAACTGAGTGGTCGTTCATGTGTAGCCGGGTTGCAAGACGTTCTTGTTGAACCCCAATGTATTCATCTTTGGGAGTAAATTGTCGAAAGGTGGTCCCATACCTTCCCAGGAAATCCATTCTCCAATAAGAGCCCATGGTTTGATTTGTATACTATACATGTAGAGTGTGAGATGCAAGCGTTCTGCTAGATTATTATTTATTTGTGGTTTGATAGTCATTATTATAGTACCAGATAAGGTATTAATTTCAAAAATGTTTTGGGTTATAATAAGGTAAAAACCGTCCATGTTTATGTGTGGGCTGGTCTTACTATTATGCTTTGATTTCAAAAAGGATTTTTCAAAGTTAAAAAAATTGTTTGTGCTGTGAATTTATCATTGAAAGTATTCCAGACTGATCCGGGTGAATTTTGCTTTGCTTCGAATATGCTTGGGTCAGATCGAATATATTTACCGGTAAGGTTTTGCTTGGAGTTCCTGGAGCGGGAAGTAAAGGCTTCACCGTTAGTTATACAAAGTTTATATTCGCTATGATTGATGTATGTTGTACTCTGGTAAATGTTATGTATATATATATACACAGTTCTTTTATAAAGAGATTTGTTATATTATATTTATTTGTTCGCTGTGAGATTCTGATATGTTCTTCATTTTCTCCTATTTTGATATTTCTTCCTTTCTATTTCTTATCCTTTAACTTCTTTTTATTAACAGTCTGGAGTTCGATACTTGGATTTTTGACAAGTAATATGGGATTTTGTATTATTGTTGAAAATTTGAGCATCGAATTTTTTTTTTTTTTTGGGACCATTACAGGGGTAGTTCACATTGATGTCCACTTCCTCTAGAAGCTTGTAAGGGCTTAACTAGGGACAGGTTGATAATTGAAAGGATGTGTGGCCATTGCATGCTCAGCAACCGTCTAAGGAAAGTCATAAGCGGCATAGGTGTCCTACTGGGTAATATCAGTTAAGTAGTAATATTCGCAGTACTACTTCTCATATCACAAATTAGAGAATTGACTTAAGAATGTTGATGTACCAGAATGGGGTTTGAAAGAGCTAGGGGTCTGCCTCAGGGTTATAAGAGATTGTAAGAATGCACCTTTAATATGGCCATAAGTGATCGAGAATGCTACCTTGTTGGGTCTTTACCCTAAAAACGCTAATGGGCGATTGACCTGGATATCCTCCCCATTGGTTGGATATTTGGTGTTTGTTTTGTTCTGTGTAGGCATACCTTGACATATGTAACATGCTAAATATAAGGTATGGACATTATGTAACACTATATTTTTGTCACACAGAACGTTATGTTCTAACCCCCTCTCGTTAACATCCAATAGGTCAGTAGATAGGGTAAAGGCTTGGATGAAGTCATGTTTGAAGCTGATGGAGAAGACGAAGTTATTATGATATTATCAGTAATTGTTTCTTTGCTTTTGTTGGAATCTTATGAAAATGAACCGTTTGATGTACCTATTGAATAAACGTGACTGCGACTGTGTATATCTGTGGTTTTGAAGTAAATGGTACATCTTAATTTTGGTATTATATTTTCTCTTTCCACTGTGTGAGATTTCCATTCGAAGTTTACGTTATTATCATCTGTGCAAATGTAATTCTTACAAGAACAAATGACCCATTTAGGATGGCCCTATGTTTCGATGGGCCGTTTCTAGGTAGAAATTTAGGCCCATTCCGGGTGGGATGTTATATTTGGTATCAGAGCATAAGTTACCCGATTATAAGTGGAATATATGTATGAGAGAAATATTTGTTATTTGAAAAAGATTTTTCAAACTATATATATATAATATATATTTTCCCCAACAAGCATACACATTTATACTAGGCACCTTTATCGTTTCTTCCTTTTTCAGCTTAATTGCTATCTCATGGGTATCCGCTAAGGGATTCTTTCTTTTCTTTTCAGATAGTAGAATGGCTCAAAATCAAAATGAGCATTGTAACCAGGCAAGGCCCATATACTTGCCTGAATGGTTCCAGGAGTACTCCGTACTGTAGAACAGGTCCCTCTAGCTAATCCTGCAGCGGCGGCTCACACAGCTCCTACTGCTGATGTGGCCTTTGATTTTTCTCGCTTGTGTAAGACCTTTGCGAATTTTGGACGGAAACCATTTTCTGGAAAGGGAGGCTTTGCTAGTGCCCAATCTTAGATTATGGATTGTGAAAGAATCTTTGAGGCTACAGCTTGACCTGACGTAGCCCTGAATAGTGGAAATTAATATCAGTGGAGAACAAGGGTCAGATCTTCACATGGGCCGAATTCAAGACCCATTTTAAAGCAAATTTTTTTCTAAGTGCAGAAATGACTATTCAGCTAGAAAGCGCCAACAAAAATAAGGAGAAGGAATGATGGAAAAACAAGAAGAAGAACTTTAAAAAGGACGCAAAGACTTGTACAAGGTGCAACCGCAAGGGCCATCAGGCCAAGGATTATAGGACCTCGCTAGCAAAAAAGGAGTTTAAGGGAAGATGTTACAACTTCCATGAAGTAGGACACATTTCCGAAGACTGCCAAAGGCCCAAAGTTGCTACGAGTGGCTAAAACAATCCAATTGAAGCAACCCCAATTCAAAGCCGACCCCCAAGAGACCAAGGGTAGTCCGCACTTGGTACAATCTCTATTTTAGGAAATTCAACATGCACCTTGTTTGATTGTAAAGCGACCCATTCTTTATCTCCAAGCTATTAGTAAATTTGTTAAACCTTTCCATATCTATCTCGGATAGTCAAATAGTGGTGGCCAACCCTATTAGAGTATCCAAGTATCTTGAGCTGTTGTGTAAAGACCTAGTATTAGGGGTTGACAATGTCGAGTTCCATTGTGAAGCATATGCACTGGATTTTATAGGGTATGACCTTATCTTAGGTATGGACTGGCTATCGTTTTATGGGGTCATTCTAGATTGTGATAAGAGACTAGTTCGTATTAGGATCCGAGGAGGACGTAACCTGAACATTTCTTATGATGTTAGAAACAAGGATAAAGCCCTATTGTATTTCTTGTCTCCTAGTTCTAAAGTATCATCTTCAATGCCTATAGTTTGTGAGTTCTTGGATGTCTTCGAGGAAGTTAGAGGACTTCCACTCCACAGAGAAATCTCTTTTCATATTTACCTAATGAAGGATGCTTGACTTGTAGCACTTCGTTTGACGCATATGGCACCCAAGGAAAGAAGGGAGTTAGATAAACGAATTTCAGAGTTATTACAAAAAGTTTTTATTCATCGAAGTACCTCATAATGGGGTGGACCTATGGTATTTGCCACCAAAGAAGATGGTCTTTGAGACTTTGTGTGGAATATAGGGAACTTAATAAATTGACCAAAAAGAATAGGTACCCTATACCAAGAATTGATGAACTTTTTTACCACTTGGGAGGAGCCCAAGTATTTTCCCAACTAGACCTTACTACTATATTTTACAAGCTAAGAATAGCGGAAGACAACAAGGACAAAACTGCGTTTAGGACGCCAGACAGACTGTTCAAAGGGGAAGTTATGCCCTTCGGATTAACGAATGCACCCGCTTTCTTCGTAGAACTCATGAGTAGAGTGTTTAGGGGCATTCTAAATAAAATTGTGGTAGTCCTCATAGATGATATCCTTATATTTTCGAAGGATCGTGAAGAGCTTGAAAACCACTTGATACAAGTGTTAAGGATATTAAAAAAGAACCAACTGAAAGAAAAAATTCTCGAAGTTCCATTTCTAGAGGGAAGAAGTAAGATTTTTGGGACATATCATGTCGAGTATAGGCTTGGTAGTAGACCCCGCAAAGATCAAGGTAATCGAGGAATGGAGGATACCTCAAAATGCTAAAGAGGTAAGAAGTTTCCTTGGATTGGCTAGATATTATAAGAAATTCATTAAAGAGTTTACAAAGATTGCTACTCCATTAGCCCAATTAACGAGAAATAATTTGTTATTCACTTGGAGTAATAAAAGTGACACAGCCTTTAAGAAATTAAAGGAAGCATTAACTAGCGCACTAGTCCTAATTATACTCGATGGTTCAAAATCATTTACGGTTTACACTGACTGATGTGGGACCGGTTTAGGAGCAGTCCTTATGCAAGAAGGAAGAGTAGTTGCCTATGCTAGTAGACAACCCAAGGATCCAGAGAAAAGAAATCCAGTGCATGACCTTGAGTTAGCCGCAGTAGTGTTTGCCCTTAAGATGTGGAGGAATTATATCTTCGAGGAGAATTTTGAATTATTTACCAACCATAAATCCCTTAATTATTTATTTTCTCAACGTTAATTAAACTTGAGACATCAAAGATGGATGGAACGGATGCTTTAAGTAGGAAACAAGAGGCATTGGTTAATGCGATGATAGAACGGAAACAATTAGAATTCCTCGCAAAATTTAATTTGCAACCCTTACCAACCACTTCCAATGGTTTTCTTGGGGCTATGGTAATTAGACCTAACTTAAGAGAAATAATCCAATGTGCACAAGACATTGATGAAAAATTTAAAGGAATAAATGAGAAAGTGGTAAAGAGAGAGACATTTTATCATTTGGTTAGGTAGTCGATCCATGATGATGGGAGTTTATTTTAGGAGGATGACTTTACGTCCCTAAGGATGAAGGGTTAAGGAAAGAAATTCTAGAGGAGTTCCATAGATCGAGACTGACCATACACACCAATGGTGATAAAAGGTACAAGTATATGAAGAGGAATCTCCATTGGGAAGGAATAAAAAGAGATGTAGTTGAGTTCATGGCCAAATGTTTGACATGCCAAAAAGTCAAGACGGAGCAAGGGAAGCCCGGAGGACTATTATTACCTTTAGAGGTCCGCACATGGAAGTTGGAGCATATTTCCATGGACTTTATAGATTGACTTCCTAGAAGCCAAAAAGGGAATGAGGCTATTTGGGTTATGTTAGATCATTTAACCAAAAGCGCCCATTTCATACCAGTCAAGAAGACAAGGATTATAGCCTCGTTAGCCCAATCATATGTTAAAGAGATAGTCAGACTTCATGGTATTCATTCAAGTATCGTGAGTGATAGATATCCTTTGTTCACAAGCGAATTTTGGAGAAGCCTACAAGCAACATTGGAGAAAACCCTTAACTTAAGCACAGCTTATCATATGCAGACCGATAGATAGATAGAAAGAGTAAACAGAATCTTAGAAGACTTTCTCAGTGCTTGTATTATCAACTTTGGAGGAGTTTAGTAGCATCACCTACCGCTTGTGGAGTTTACGTATAATAATAGTTTTCAAGCGACGATTGGTATGGCCCGTTTTGAAGTGCTATACGGGAGACCATGCAAATCACCAACTTGTTGGTGGGAAACCACCGACAAGGTTATACATGGACAAGACTTTGTCTGTGAATCCACATAGTAGATATATTTGGTTAGGCAAAGAATGAAGACAGCCCAAGACCGTCAGAAATCATATGTGGATAAACGTAGAAGGGAACTAGAATATAGTGGTTGAGACTTAATATTCTTGAAAGTATCCCCTATTAAGAAAACCGTTCGGATTCGAAAAACTGGGAAGTTGGCTTGCATATTTATTAGGCCATTTAGTTTCATCGAGAAGATAGGATCTTTGGCCAATCGAGTGGATCTCCCAGAGCGTCCATTAGGAATCCATAATGTTTTTCATGTATCTCGTCTAAGGAAATGCCTCCATGATTCTTCTATCATACTCGATCTTGACGACATTGGGGACATAGAGAAACTTGAGTTAGAGTCCAGGGTGCCCCATGCCACTGCATTGATTATAGAGCACAGAATCAAGAGACTCTACATTGTCCAAGTACAATGAATAATTCACCCTGTGGAAAGCACATGGGAGACTGAGGATAAGATGAGAAAAACTCACCCAGAATTTTTCATGGGTAACTTTTCCTCAAGTTAACGTTTATGGATGCATTGTGATTGCTAGATTGGATGTTAGGAATAGTTGCAACACCGTTGCACGGTGCACTTATATAGAAATATATGCATATCTAGGTTGTTTGCATAAATACTACATCACTTATTACCCCTACATGCTCGGGTACAGCTCACTTTAGTGGGTCTGCAGTTCATAATCACTATGAGTCATGGATGCTTACGGATGAATTATAAATAACATGGGTGTACAACATGGATGTTTCGAGCAAGTTGTATTTTTCGCCGCTTAAACAGATTTTGGGATGAAATCTATTTTAAGAGGGATGAATGTAACACCCCGTGAAATTCGTAAATACTAATAAATAATTAAAAATAACGAATTAAATGATATGGTTGAAAAATGAAATTTGGCAACTTTAGGAATTTGGATACGAAACTCTTTTATTTGGATTCATGGCAAAATTCTGAGTCATTTTCATATATAATATGCGGAAAACGGTTAACGTATGAAGAAGTTATGGACAGATGAATTTGGATAGTGTACGCCGAAAATAAATAAATATAATTATGTGAATATTATATATATTATCCATATAATAATTTAATATAAAATAGGGAAATTCAAACTTTCAATTTTGAGATAAGATCTAGGGGACAGCGTATGTTGGATATATGGAAAATAATGAAGCAAATTAAGAATGTAATTAATAAAGTAAACAGCTCAGCAACGCAGCAAAACTGGGAGTTCTAGCCCAAAGGGGTCAACCGCTCTCCCTTAATGAGGGTTGACCGCTAGCAGTCGATCGCTAGCGGTCGACCGCTAAGCGGTTGGGAATCCCAATTTTTCCTACGTGGATAAGGCCTAAGGGCTTTTTAAGAGGTTATATTTATATGTAAGGCCTGGATTAAATTTTATAAATCCGACGGCTCATAATCACACTATAGCTCTTCTTCCATACTGCTAATTCCATAGAAAAACAAAGAGAATAGGGTGAAGGTTTCTTCTACTTCACTTACTCCATTCTATATCTCTTTATTTCAATCTATCTAAGTTCAAGATTTTGGAATTTAGGATAAACATATATATATATAAGACACTAATTGTATGTTTCTTATATGTACATTGTTATTAGATCAATCAGTGCCCGCTTGAACGTTAAGAACCGTTGCAAATCCAGAAATTCTACTACATCTCCGCCTAATTTGTGACTGGAATCTAGTTTTTTTCTTAAAGGCATATTCATGTTTCTAAGTGCACCATATGAATTGTTATGCCTATGAAGATTTGGATATGCGACAATATGAACATGAAAATCCCCAAATCTTCTATTTTATAATTACGTAGGAAATTGTCATGTTGAATTGGTATTATGGAATTATGATTTTTGTATTGGATTAAAGGTAAATATGAGTGTTTTAATATTGTTTATATTTTACGCAATTCACCGTTACTATCATTTGATTTTGCCTAAAAATATTTGGGTTTGAATTGCTTCATAGTTGAACTAGGTTTGGATCCTATTTTGGGTGTAAGCGCATTCATAAATTGGAAAGTCAAATGTAAACATTTTGGGGTGTATAACAGCACAAAAAAAGTGAATTGGTTAAAATATGGAATGTAAACATACATGTGTGAATGCATGAAATAATCTACTTTTAATTTAATTTTGAAATCATTTTAACATGCCTAGGATGCAAGTTTAAATTTTTATGTATATATGTTTTTCCATTCACTGCTATTTGTTATGTTATCATATTGTTATTATGCCTATGTTGTAGAGGTAAAAGTATGGAAAACCCAATTTGCACGCCTTAATTTAGATAAGATGATAGTTGCCACCTTGTTAGAACATTTCCTCGTTCGTACGAATGTTACGTTAATTAGTCACTATTATTATATTACTTATATTTACATAGTCAACGTAGTGAATGTTATCTTAGCGTAATAAATGCGATTAGGTTAGAATTTGAAATGTCCCCTTAACAAATATACAAATATATTTGTTCGTTTGTGTGTGCGTATAATTAGAATGCCTTAAATATATATAAATAAATGACACATATACACGAGATTAATTGCCATTTGTGGTAGAAGTCGACCCGGAACCGACCGACAAATCCATCAACCACAAGTGGGCCCAACTAACGTGAGATGTCTTGGTGCCATGGGCCATTCATAAACTTATTACACTAGACACGAGGTTAAACTGACTTGTAGTAGAAGCGTGCCCGGAACCGACCGCATATCCAGCATCTACAGGTATATGGTTTAATGAGAGAGGTCTAGTGTGTATATATAAAAGTATATATATATATATATATATAAATTTTATGTGTGACAACAATTAGGTTCACCACACCTTTAGAAGGTCTTAAATAGCTGGCTCACATTTTTGTCTAGTTTGGCCCTTAATTAGTTAGGGCTAGGATCCGTCCAAAGGTTTATTCCTTGGAGAGGAACCCAAGTCATAGAACCCACCCTTATTAGTATTAAGGTAGGTTTTTGAGTCCTCCTTCTTTAAAAGTGGTTAGGCATAAAAGGGTAACAGAGTAGGGTAGTTCACCGGGATGTCTGATTCCTCTAGAAGCTTGTAATGGCTTAACTAGGGATAGGTTGGTAATTGAAAGGATGTGTGGACATTGCATTCTCCCCAACTGTCCAAGGAAAGTCATAAGCAGCATAAGTGTCCTACCGGGTAATATCTGTTAAGTAGTAATGTTTGCAGTACTACTTCTCGTATTAAAAATGAGAGAATAGACTTAAGAACTTTAATGTACTAGGACTTGGTCTGAAAGAGCTAGGGGTCCACCTTAGGGTTATAAGAGATCGTAAGAATCCATCGTTAATATGTCCATAAGTGATCGAGAATGCTACGTCGTTGGGTCTCTACCCTAAAAACACTAATGGGCGATTGACTTGTTTATCCACCACATTGGTTGGAAATTTGATGTTTGTTGTATTCTACGTAGGCAACCTAGACATATGCAACCTACTAAAAATATAGGGTATAAACATCAAGTATTACTATATTTCAGTCACACAGAACTTTATGTTCTGACCCCCTCTCCTTAACATCCAATAGGTCAGTAAATGGGGTAAAGCCATGGATGATGTCATGACTGAAGCCGATAGAGAAGACGAAGTTATTATGATATTATTAGCAGTTATTGCTTTGCTTCATTTGAAATCTTATGAAAATGAACTATTTTATGTACCTATTGAATAAATGTAATTGTGACTGTGCATTTCTGTTGTTTTGAAATAAATGGTACATCTTATTTTTGGTATTATATTTTCTCTTTCCACTGTTTGAGATTTCCATTAGGAGTATATGTCATTATCATATGTGCAAATGTAATCCTTACAGCAACAAACGACCCATTTAGGGTGGATCTAAGTTTCGATGGGCCATTTCCGGTTAAATTTCAGCCCATTCCGAGCGGGTGTGTAATGCCCTTCATTTTTTATTAATAAAATAAAATAAAATTCGAAGAGCTTGCAAAATTTGGACATGGGATTAGCGTCATTTTTTGCTCAATTTAGACCTATGGAATGTAGAAAACTGATTTAAGATGAAAGAGATACCTTCAAATGAAATATTGTAACAAGCATGAAAAGAAGGTAAAAGAAATAGAACAATGACCCCCATTGTTTTTAGTCTTGTTAACAAAAGCCTATGTAGTCCAGTTTGTAAGAGCACGTGACTTTCAAGAGAGTGGCGCGAGTTCGATTCCCGTCGATGCCATATTTTTGTTTTAGGGGAATGGCTAAAATAATACATGTTCTAAGAAGAAAATAGGTATATATGCAGATATAAGGGAAATTATACATATAAGGAAGAACAAATATATACCTATATATGGATATGTAAGTATATGCATATATATATATACACAAGAGAGAAGTTAAAAATAAGACTGCAAATCAAAGAAGGTATAATAGGCATATAAATCAAACATTTAAAATTAAAAATGTTAACAAATAAATAGTTGTGCCCAAAATAGCTTGCTCGACCCAAATTGGTTGACCAACACCTGGTTGTGTTGACCTATGGGTCGACCCTTGGATCGACCCACCCCTGATCCGAGAAGGTTATTTGTTGAATTTGGACTGTTTTTCAACCATGTCCGTTGCTGGCTCAGCGCTATGTGTACAATAACATCTTGAACACTTATAAATAGGCTATCATAGCAGAGCCCAAATCTCATATTTTCTGAGAGGATGTCTAGACTCTGCCATTCTTCTTCCTCATCAAATCTCTTAGAAAATAGAATAATTTGTCTAAGGATCTAATTCATGGTCTGGAGGAAAAGAATGTAAATCTGCAAATGGGTGTTTAGAATTCTGATCGAGGAGTGGTAAATTCTTGGATATGGCCAATTTAAATTTCTCCTCTTTCTTCCCTTTCTCTTTTAGTCTGAGAATTGTGAATCCATGGTTACTTATATTCTAGATCCAGTTATGAGAACCACATAATGCTAGGTCTGGATCAGATTCATGAATTGGAAAGCAATTAGGTGAGTGGATTTAAGTTATTCCTTTTGGATAATGGTATATTTATCGTTTGGCATTCCCCGTTAATATTTATAATAAATCTACTGAAATGTTTAACCTGCTGTAATTTGCTGAACTGTAAACCTGCTAAAATCTGTTGAAATTAGTACTGTGGATTATGATTGGAAATTTGAGGTTGTATGTAGATGTAAATCTGTAGGATTAATTAAAGAACAAGGGGAACATGTTAATGAAATTGCGAGTAAACCTATTAAATCCGAGGTGTTAAGTAAACGTGTTGAATATGTGGGGTTAAGTAAATCTGTTTAATTTGTTAGGGTTATATGAACCTGTTAACCAGTAATACCTAGCCTGTTTAATTTGTTGGGGTAATATAAAAGCCTATTTCCATTAATCACATGTCTGAATTTGGAATTTCTATGAACACTGTAATTATGAAATTTACAAAGAACATTTGTTAAAAATATTACTATGCCAAAAGACTATAAATAAGAATTACATTAAAATTTTGAAGAAAGAATATGCCTAAATTTACAATAAATAGAAAAGTGTAACCTCACTTAGACACGAGGTTAAATTCAACGTGTGGTAGAAGTCTGCCCAGAATCGCCCGGCAAATCCAGCATCCACAAATGGTTAATTTGATGTGAGAGGATTGGTGCGTAAACTTACAGATAATGGTGCTAAGACACGAGGTTAAGTACAACTTGTGGTAGAAGTCTGCCCGGAACCACCGGCAAATCCAGCATCCCTAAGTGGTCGGCTTAATGTGAGAGGTCTGGTGCGTAAGCATATATATGGATATATGTATATAACAGGACATAAATAAATGGCATTGATTGTAATTAATGGAAATGAAGGAAAGTTACAACTGTAAAAGAATTGGTATGAATGGGGAATGATAATAACCTATTATGAATAAACCTGAATGAAGAAAAAAAGATTATAGGTAGGCTTGTCCTAGGGATAAGTGAAAATTATAACTTAGGTTATAATAGTCGATGGGCGGGAATGAGATAACTATGTAATGAGATAAGTTGTACTTAATTATATATTGAGCAATCTGTAAATCTGGAAACCTGAAACCTGCTGTTTGTAATAAGTCGAGAAAAAGAGGAAAACCTATGAAATGCAATAATTTGTAATTACATAATCTGAAAACCTAAAATCTAAACCTTGTTGATAAGAAATACATGTTATTTGTAAACTTGAAATCTGAAATCTACTGATAAGTATAACATGTTGAAGGCTTATTAATGAACTTAAATGGGTTAAGTTATGTAATCAAAATTAGTAAGCAAGAGGAACTTGGTAACTTGAATAATAAGTTAGTATGATTTGAAATGACAAAGTTAGCTGGAAATCTAATGCGGTAGAGCAAGTGCGTAATTAAACTATTAGACATAGGGTCTAATAACACATTAACATATGGCGCTTGGACCAGTCAGTATGTAGGTGAATACCCAACTGGATGGATCATTGTGGTGCCATGGGGTATAAGAGGAGTGCATGTCCATCTGATTATTCTGCTTGTTCTATCTGTTGTTTTGCTGAGATTCTCTTGGCTCTTAAGGAATGGAAGTGGAAGCACATAGCTTCCTGGGACGTGGAGCGTACTCCTGGTAGTTCTGTGCAGTGGCAGCGTTTAGACTGCGCTCGTAAAGGTTAGATCTACGTGTTACTACTCGGTGATTATACATTGATTGCCACGATAGTGGGCAGTTAGAAGGCTATAGGGTGGCTTAGGTGGTTTGACAAACCTGATGCCTTGTGACAAGGTGGATTACGACCATCTTATCTATTTGCCTTAGGAGGGTCTAACATTCTGATTGACTGTAATTTTCGGGTACTGGTCATCAATAGTCATCTTGATGCGGAAAGGTGGAGAGCTAAACCAAAAGACCATTCACATTTTACTATTGAGACTTTGGTTGTGGGACATGCCAATTTGGATGTAGATTGTTTGTTAGGGGCACGTCACTAGCCCTCATATCTATTTTCCTTTCACTAGTTAAGGGAGGGGTCCGGTCGGACCATAACCACTGTGAAAATGTAGACCATAATATCTGTGTATACAGATATCTGAAAAGACTCCCGATCGAGTTCCGTGTATATGATATAGTCATGTTACGGAACACAGTACATGGTAGACAATACGTGCATATACATGCATACCGTTTTCGGATGGTGTATCTTCGAGGTGGAGGCATTGAGAACGATTAACAATATGTACATGATAAAGTCTGGATACATGCATTTCTTCTTCTGGTGGTGTATCACAGGCTCTATGGCATTTCTCTATAATGGAGTCTGATTCTATCAAAGGTAGCAGTCCGTACGCTTACGTAGCATGGAGATGGTGGTTTTATGCGAAATGTAACGTTGTTATACAGAGATATGTTCGTCCTTTCGTCGTAGGATGAGTACTGCGTATATTTCTATTGAGTTACGACGAAGACAGTGTGAGTGTGGTACCATGGTGTTTACCTTAATATTTTGGGTAGCTACACATACATTGTTTTAGGTTAATCTACTGGGAAGTAGGTGGGTATGACGTGTGTGTAAGCCTTGAGTGTTGTTAACCTAAGTAACCTCATAAATAAGAAAATGTAACTGAACGGTATACGTTGGTTTATCCAAAATGTGTAGTTTAAATCTAGTCATCAGAACTTGTGTTCTGACCCCCTCCTCATAACGTACTCGCAGGTTATATTTGTCGCAGAGATATGATAGCTTTGGATACTGGTTAGGCAGTATTATTATCTGGTTAATCCTATATTTTGATTATTTTATTCCATTCCGTTCTGAGATGTTTTCTAACCTCTGATATGTTTATTATCTCTTTCTTTTCTGTAGGATACCAGACAAACCAACACGGGTTTCGATAGATTATAAATTGCAAAAGAATTTGGTCCATCAGAATTCGAGTTATTACATCTGGTATTAGAGCTTAGGTTGAGGATTCCTGTATAGATAGTGAGTGAGCATATTTGTTTTAAATATAAATATAATATTTATATACCTAAATCCGTAAAGGAACTCACTACATAGAAAGAGAATAAATTGGTAAAAATTGGGATTCTGTTTTGTACACTAAAGGAACAAATATTGAAATCTGAGGCCCTTAGGTAATTTGGGTGGGAAGTGTACAATATTCTTTGAATGGAAAAAAGTGAATCGCATGTGTTAGTATTTCAGGTTAGTGGGTTTGGCAGTAAAACTTATAAATTTGAAAAGTTTTAAAAGTGAAAAATGGATTAGGAATATATACAGTTCAGAGAATTGACTTTGTGGGAGTGTCTAGGGTGTTAGGGACTGCGGAAAGGATCGTTATGGCAAAGCAAACACTAGAGGGGGGTGAATTGTGTTTGTAAGAACTTTAAACAAAACTTAAATCAAAATAGAATTGTGTAGTAAATCAAAAAACACAAACACAATCACAGACACCAATTCAAACATAAATGCAAAATAAAAAAAATAAAGGAAAATACAGAAAAGGAAAGAACACACCAGATTTTATACTGGTTCAGACCACTCCTACGTCCAGTCCCACACAACGCTGGATTATGCAGAGTTTTATTACTATTTTCAAATAGCCAAATGTAACACCCCATTATTTTAAAACATGACATAAGGGAAAATTAAACAATAATTAATTTTTAAAAGAAGAATTAAGTAAAATGGGCTATGCCATTGCATTCGTCTCAGAATTCTGCTTGAGATAGAGTCCGAGTTTGCGTAAAACGGATATAGGGTGAAGAAATTATGGACGATGGAAGTTTGGAAGAACAATCAGGAAATGGGCCAGAACAACTAGCGCACTTGTGAAGTGCGCCAGAACAAAAATGCATTGGCGAACCTAGGAAGTGCGACCAGGCCGAGCCCAGATCTGCAGAATTCTGGAGGGTTCCATGATGTTGTGTCTTTTTAAACTGGGTGGTTCTGATGGTCTCTAATCTAATCTAAAGGTCCTAATTCACCTAACACATCTATAAATAAACACCTAAACCTAACCCTAATCTCATTGTTTTCATCCGTGGCGCCTCCATGCTGCTATAATCTAAATTTAAACAAGCCTTTCTTCTCCACCAAGTCAAATTGGAAGATCAGATCTACAAATCAAAATAGGGGTATTCTAAGATCAAGATCTGCTACAACAAAGCCTAATTCTCTTCTTTTAAATCCTATCGCTATGAGTTTATGTCACTTTCACATATAATTAAATTAAAAAGTAATTGTGGTATGATTGTAAATTTCATCTGATGTATATGCCTGTAAATAAGATGAATCATATCAAGTTCTGTAATTTGTTATCCTTCAGATTCAAACCCAATTGCTATTATCATATGCCTATGTGATCTATTTTGTCGTAATTCATTTCACATGCCTATTTATATATTTATGCCAATTTTGATATTTTGATTCTCTCCTCTTCTTCTTTTCCTTTTCCTTTTTGATATTAGGCTAACTTCAAGCCTAAGTATATTGCGTTGAGATTTACATACGAATAACAATGGAAGGATTGGGAAAAGTTTGAAAAATGTGCAATAAAATGAGATTTGGCATAAATTGTTGATGGCAGTGGAATTTGGTTTGGGCATAATTTGGCATAACTTGTATACATGAGATTATAGGCATAATTTGGGTTAAAATTATAAACATAAATTAGATTGGAAATTATGGGTGATTGAAATATATTATAATCCAAGATTTGAAATTGGGACTTGAATCAAGAAAGTGATAATAAACGCTTAAGACATGAGGTTAGATTCGGATTGCGGTATAAGCCTGACCGGAACCGCCCAGCATATCCAGCAACCGCTAATGGTAATCTAATGTGAGACGTAAAATGAAGAAATTAGATGCGTAATAATGCAAAGACACGAGGTTAGACTCGGATTGCGGTATAAGCCTACCCGAAACCGCCCGGCATATCCAGCAACTGCAAAACGGTAATCTAATATGGGAGGTCTTACAAGATTATGGTTATAATGAATTAACGAACATTTAACCAAGATAAGACATGTGGTAAGGCATGAGAATAATAAAGGTTTAAGTGGGTAAAATGGGTAGCATGTGAAATATAATAAAAGCACTTAACCAAGATGAGACATGTGATTAGACATGGAGATAAAGAGGGGTTAAGTGGGAATTCCTAGTAGGGACCAAGCTTAGGAGGGAAGCTTGTGTCAAATATGTGGACCATTTTCAACTAGTAACCCATTTTAGTATCTGTAACAACCCGTATTTCGATAACACGTTAAAACAAGAAATCAAGGCAGAATTTAATTATAAAACCTGAATCAGGATAAACGGGTTGCGCCATTGCGTTCGTCTCGGAAAAATACGCGAAATAGAGTCCGAAATTTCGTAAATCGGAGTTCGTATGACTGAGATATGGCCTCGCAAAGTTTCACGAAAATTCAAATCCGAAAACAGATTTGAAATTCAGCCCAATTAAGACACCACTCCATTTTTAGGCCTGGTTAAGACACCACTCCATTTTTTAGACTTGACTTCTTCCCCAAGACATGCTTTGATGGCTTGGATTGAATCTAGGTTTAATCCTATGGCCTAAAACACTTGCCTAATCTATAAATAAGACCCTAACCTATCCTAAATCCTCATTATTCATTCATGCAACTAAACTATGGCAAAATTTTACCTCTCATGGCCTCCACTCTCTTCATAAAATTTCTAAATGGTTTCTATGAGAGATTTTCCATGCATACAAGTGTTTTCAAGCTTGTATGAGTGTCATTAGCTTGCATTCAAGTCAAGTTTCTGTCTTTGCATCATAAAGCAAGGGTTTTGACCATTTTGGCTCAAGGGTTTTTATGTTAGAGCTTGCATTTTGGGTCTATTTGATTGCATAAGGGCTTTGTCATATCTTTTGTGCCTTCACAGCAATGTAAGCCCTTTCCCTACTCTTAGATATTAACTATGAAGTTAAATGTTCATGTTGCAAGTTTGGGTTTGATCATTGAGTATGATACATGCTATCATGTCATGCAAGTTTATGAAGTCATTATCTTGATCTTGTGGGCTAAAAGCTACAACCTTTATGTTGAAATGTTGCATTATGCAACATGAGAACCCTCATAACCTTTATGTCAACTTGCATATGAAGTCATAACCCTTATATGATGATATATGCAAGTTACTAGTCATCATTCCATGTCTTTTGTCACCATGATTCGCTTATGTGCCGAGTTTGGGTTTATGCATGTTTTTGAGGCTTAAGAATGTAACATGCAAGTTAATGAACACATTTGTGCCTCATTTGCCACCATGATTAACTTGTGGCTTAATATCCATTTTTTTCATGCCTTTGCCAAGTCTCTTCTTTTAATCCATTACGTTGTTGCGAACATATATGCGAGTTTAAAAGCGTTGGGTTATGTTATGGGTAATTTCTAGTGACATGAAAATATAACTTGAAAATATGACTTGAAATATAACATGGAAGTTGACATGTAAGTATGCATAAAAACATAAGCTTGGGAATTTCCCTATTAAGTTAGGTCTACCCTTTGGGAATTTACCTATTAAGTTAGGTCTACCCAAATGCTTGAAAACTTGTAACATGTTTTGGAAACACGATGGACATGACACTTAGATAATATAAGTGTGGCCAACTCGAGGTTGGGTTGAGTTTGCAACGTAAAACTACCCGGAACCGACCGGCCTAACTAGTAGTTGCAAACAATAGGACCCAGTGTGAGAAGTTGGTCATGTTGTGCTTGAACCCGAGGTTAGACCAAGTTGTGGTGTAAAGCTACTCGGAACCGACCGGCTTAACTAGTAACCACAACAAAGTCTAATGTGAGAGGTTGAGGTGCATTAAGTAATTAATGCCACATGATAGGGTTAAGTTAATTTGATTAATGACTCTTAATCAAATATGACATGGACAAATGGGTTAAGTAATTTGATTAGGCTAATGATACTTAACAAAACATGACAAGGTTGGGTAGGTTAAGTAATTTGATTTGCCTAATGACACTTAACCATTTTTATACGACTAGTGGACGGGGTTAATTTAACCAACACTTAATCAATCCAACCCGATAACTTGGTAAGGTTAAGTAAGTTTTCTTAATGGCGCTTAACCGAAAATTACAGCTAATGGATGGGGTTAAGATTGGACTCAACTAGTCTAAACACGGAAATCGTATGGGGTTAAGTTAGCCTAAACTTAATTAATCCCACTTGGTAGTTTAATGGGGTTAATTTAAACACTTAACTAATCTAACATGATGATTTGATGTGGTTAAGTGACCTATACTTAACCAATTTAACTCGTGAATTTATTGAGGTTAAGTTAACCAATATTTAACCAATCCAACGTGATAACATGAAAAGGCTAAGTCACGAATCGTTTGAATACACTTGACCAATTTGGCTCAGTAATTTGATAGGGTCAAGTTGATACATACTTAACCAACGTGAACATGGTTTGTAAGGTTAAGTCTTGGACATGGATACTTAGCCAATTTTGACATGATTTGTAGACGGGTTAAGTCATGAACTTAAGTGACACTTAATCCATTATGTAAACCCTAGTTCTGAGGATTAGGTGGATAACCGTAGTTAACAAGGATAACGGGAATAAGGCTAAGTGGTAAACCTTAGTTGAGGAATAACTAAGTAATGATTCTTAGTCAAGGAAATTTAGACCAGTTCATAGATAGATGAGTAACCTGATACGGTAGGTAATCGTTTAAGTATACGAGTAGGAGCAAGTATCTGATTTGGATAAAGGCTCCAGCGAACTGGGTAACGAAGCAGCGGCTTCGGGGAACGTGAGGGTATTCTTGGTATCCCTCTATGAGCTGCCAGGTGATTATACTAGGCTCATGAGAGGTTAAGGTCTGCGTTAGAAGAACCAAGAGTATGCCTTGGTTGCTATACGAGCGACCTAAAGACGGGGATGGATAGGGGATAGTCGACGATACACGGTCGTACCCTAGATAGCATTTCGTCAGGCTACCTACCATCTTTGGTCAAGCGTGTACGTACGGAAAGGCAGAGAACACCCAATAGACCATAATTGCTATCTAATTATGGTTGCGGTAAGGCTTGGATGTGGGTTGGCCAGTGTTGTGTTCTCATACAGGATTTATCCTGTCTTGTCTTTCACTAGTTGAGGGAGTGGTCTCGTGGGACCATAGCCACGTATAGGAAAAAACATACCTTAGCGTCTGCATCGGCAGATAAATGGAATGCTCCCGACCAAGTACTGTATTTCCTGGTCTGCCCTGTGACAGGACTCGGATGGCACGATGTGATACATGTGCATACATTCATGGAAAAACGATTCACGATATATGCGTGGGAAAAAGGGCGCGGTTGGCGGTTAGCGTAATCCCTAGTGGCCCTAGGTGGGTGAACCCAAACCGAGATACGAAAACGTGCAATAAATAAGCATAATCCCTAGTAGCCCTAGGTAGCATAAGTCCTAGTTGTACAAACGATAATTCATGTTGGAAGACCCTGGCTAGGTTTAGGGTAACAGTCCAAACCGATCTTAAGGATCATGGAACTATGTTAAAGTAATATAGAATCTCATGGGAAAGCCCGTATGGTCTACGGCAAGGGACTGAACATTTACATGGAATAAAACATACAAGTTGAGTAACCTATATATGCGATATATTAGGTTGACATGGACCATTACACGACTTTTGAGTGAGGGTCATTCTTAGTAAACACATGACACGGTGGGGATACTAGTACGGTAGGTGCAGAGCTAAAATACAGGATAGATATCACGGGGCGTTATACGTGACAGATATCTTGGGGATATTATACTTGATAGAAACCTGACGATGTTATACCTTGTTTTATCTTGACATCGTAATTTATCATGACACCTTAGTTTATCTGAGTTCAGTAGTTCATCCTGTTATTTTGATTTAGCTTATCTATCTTGTTATCATGCTTATGTTCGTCTCAGTTTCTCATGTCAGTTAACTTTACTAGTTTTTATGCTAATAGTAGATAGGGCTTACTCAGTCTTTTTGACTGACCCGTTTTGTTTCGCCTCTTTTCTTCCATTCCCCCCCCCCTCCCCGGTTACAGGGAGGAAATACTATTGTTTAGTTCGGACTTCTTCTGCTTGGAGGTCATCATGGATGGCTTGGACTTTTCTTGGCTAATGGCTACTTTACTGTTTTTATTTGGGGAATAATTTATGAAAATGTCTTTATGCTTCTTTACTATTGCAAGACAGGTTTTGATGTACTCTGATGAAAAAGGCTTTAGACCTTATTTATTCATGTTATGAAAGTTTGATTTTACTTCCGCTATTTTATATGTTCTATCTTGTGATATTTCTGTGCATGTTTACCAATAATGCCCCTCTAAAGCTAGTGCATTCCTTTTGCGAGTGACCCTAGCGGAGGCGGGGTGTTACATTTGGTATCAGAGCAGAAGGTTACCAGACTGGGCAAAAGTTTTTTAAAACCTTCTGAAAACTATTTGAAAACCGTTTACAAAGAAGCATTTTTCAAGAAAATTTTCTTTTAAAAGAAAAAGGCTATTCCCCAAAGGCCATTAGCATTATCCTCGTTTCCTTAATTGAATCTCTTTTCCTTCCTTTCCTCCATCTGTAGTCACAGAGGTTTTAACTGCGACTAGTCTTTTCTATCTACAAAAGTGCTTTCCATGCGATGGAGGTGGTTCTCGAGAGACCAGTGGCCGCGTTATAAGGAAGGATAGTGAGAAAAAGGATAAAGGATACGAGCTTAAGGATGAGCAACTCGTTGGTTTGGCTTGGTCCTCAAAGGAGGGAGAAAGATGAACAATGAAACCCATGACGAGAGAGTGCCTTTGGCATGGTAAAACGGGGCGGATAGTTAAGTATTATGGGACAAGGACAAGATCATCGGGAAGGTAATAGTATGCTCTTATTTCTAGGATACCTCGGAAGGAGGATAACGATCTTGTTAAAGGTTTAGCTCTTCTTCTTAATCATCCCGTTAGGACTTCGTTTTTCATATCATTTAAGTCTGCTTCGATATTTGAGTCTCTGCACCTTAAGTACTAGCGTAATAGAGGATCCCATTTTTGTCTCAAAGTCCTATTGGAGAATCAGTCCATTTATACATGACCTGTTTGGATTTGAGGATGTTTATGCCAAGTGTTGAGTTTGGAAATAATGCTTATGTTTATAAGCTATGGATGGATTCTAGGGATGAAGTGGTTATCCAGTAGGGGGTGCCACTCTCGGTTTTGATAGGAGGGTAGTTAGACCTTTTGACTAGCCTTGGTAATGTCCTTGAAGTATCGTGTAACCTTTTTGAGGTTATGTCATGACTAGTTACTTAGAAACCCTTGATGCCTTTATTGGAAATTTGAAGCCCGATCGAGTGGTGTGCGCCGATAAGACGAATGGTTTACTTCATTTATGCATGGGTTATAGAGATCACCCTAGTAAGTGCGCTTGATAACCTGGTTAACATCTGTTTACTTTCAAGAGAAAGTTCTTCTACATGGAATACCTTATAGTATATAAACGAGATCCAAGATTCACTAGTGAATTTTGGAAAGCTTGCATGAGATCATGAGTACGCAGTCATGTTTGCGTCAAGTATTCTAGGAAAAGGATAAGTGCAAGTGGAACGAGAGGCGACGAAGAAATGAGTTCCAGCTCATGTTATGGAAACAGGAAATAAGAAGCTACGAAATCGCGAAGTTAAAAGACGGTCAAGGCACAATGGAATTAAGCTCGAGGAAATACGACTTTGATGGTCAAAGACTAGATACGCGCATGATATCTCTTTTTGGGAGTATATCCTTGATCCCTGTTTTCTGTAGAGCTTACTTGTAGGCTATCTTTTGTGGACATCTTCTTGGTCCTATTTTCTATTACAAACCCCGTAAGGAGTTTGTCTTGTTTATCTTCTCGGCCCTGTTTCAGGGAATCCTAGGTAGAACCCTATGGATGTAAACATGTATTTGAAACATCTTATGATTGATATGGTTGCAAGTGGTTGCAAGTGGTTGCTCGTGGATGCGCGAATACACATTAGATACTAGCTCGACTCGGTCACATTTCATATTGCATATGCACGAGTATTTATACTTGTTTATGGATGAAATTGAATGTGTTATCATGTGATTGTTGCATATGAATGAATGATTGTGCACGCATATAGTATCTATATGACTAGGATTATTTGCATACATGTTGGATTCATGGCACTATACATATTTTGCATTAGAAAGATCATTCAGGCTTGATCATTAGCATTAGCTAAGGAACATATACACACACTTTCTGCATGTGTTCATATGGCATTAGAAATCGTATAAGGACAATGGTTGCCTATGGATGATGTTTTGAGTAGATGGATGATGGATGGTAGGATATGTTCTTCCTAATTTGGAGATTTCGGGGACGAAATCCTAAAAAGGAGGGGAGAATGTAACAACCCGTATTTCGATAACACGTTAAAACAAGAAATCAAGGCAGAATTTAATTATAAAACCTGAATCAGGATAAACGGGTTGCGCCATTGTGTTCGTCTCGGAAAAATACACGAAATAGAGTCCGAAATTTCGTAAATCGGAGTTCGTATGACTGAGATATGGCCTCGCAAAGTTTCACGAAAATTCAAATCCGAAAACAGATTTGAAATTCAGCCCAATTAAGACACCACTCCATTTTTAGGCCTGGTTAAGACACCACTCCATTTTTTAGACTTGACTTCTTCCCCAAGACATGCTTTGATGGCTTGGATTGAATCTAGGTTTAATCCTATGGCCCAAAACACTTGCCTAATCTATAAATAAGACCCTAACCTATCCTAAGTCCTCATTATTCATTCATGCAACTAAACTATGGCAAAATTTTACCTCTCATGGCCTCCACTCTCTTCATAAAATTTCTAAATGGTTTCTATGAGAGATTTTCCATGCATACAAGTGTTTTCAAGCCTGTATGAGTGTCCTTAGCTTGCATTCAAGTCAAGTTTCTATCTTTGCATCATAAAGCAAGGGTTTTGATCATTTTGGCTCAAGGGTTTTTATGTTAGAGCTTGCATTTTGGGTCTATTTGATTGCATAAGGGCTTTGTCATATCTTTTGTGCCTTCATAGCAATGTAAGCCTTTCCCTACTCTTAGATATTAACTATGAAGTTAAATGTTCATGTTGCAAGTTTGGGTTTGATCATTGAGTATGATACATGCTATCATGTCATGCAAGTTTATGAAGTCATTATCTTGATCTTGTGGGCTAAAAGCTACAACCTTTATGTTGAAATGTTGCATTATGCAACATGAGAACCCTCATAACCTTTATGTCAACTTGCATATGAAGTCATAACCCTTATATGATGATATATGCGAGTTACTAGTCATCATTCCATGTCTTTTGTCACCATGATTCGCTTATGTGCCAAGTTTGGGTTTATGCATGTTTTTGAGGCTTAAGAATGTAACATGCAAGTTAATGAACACATTTGTGCCTCATTTGCCACCATGATTAACTTGTGGCTTAATATCCATTTTTTCATGCCTTTGCCAAGTCTCTTCTTTTAATCCATTATGTTGTTGCGAACGTATATGCGAGTTTAAAAGCGTTGGGTTATGTTATGGGTAATTTCTAGTGACATGAAAATATAACTTGAAAATATGACTTGAAATATAACATGGAAGTTGACATGTAAGTATGCATAAAAACATAAGCTTGGGAATTTACCTATTAAGTTAGGTCTACCCTTTGAGAATTTACCTATTAAGTTAGGTCTACCCAAATGCTTGAAAACTTGTAACATGTTTTGGAAACATGATGGACATGACACTTAGATAATATAAGTGTGGCCAACTCGAGGTTGGGTTGAGTTTGCAACGTAAAACTACCCGGAACCGACCGGCCTAACTAGTAGTTGCAAACAATAGGACCCAATGTGAGAAGTTGGTCATGTTGTGCTTGAACCCGAGGTTAGACCAAGTTGTGGTGTAAAGCTACCCGGAACCGACCGGCTTAACTAGTAACCACAACAAAGTCTAATGTGAGAGGTTGAGGTGCATTAAGTAATTAATGCCACATGATAAGGTTAAGTTAATTTGATTAATGACTCTTAATCAAATTTGACATGGACAAATGGGTTAAGTAATTTGATTAGGCTAATGATACTTAACAAAACATGACAAGGTTGGGTAGGTTAAGTAATTTGATTTGCCTAATGACACTTAACCATTTTTATACGACTAGTGGACAGGATTTAGTTAACCAACACTTAATCAATCCAACCCGATAACTTGGAAAGGTTAAGTAAGTTTTCTTAATGGCGCTTAACCGAAAAATACAGTTAATGGATGGGGTTAAGATTAGACTCAACTAGTCTAAACACGGAAATCGGATGGGGTTAAGTTAGCCTAAACTTAATTAATCCCACTTGGTAGTTTAATGGGGTTAAGTTAAACACTTAACTAATCTAACATGATGACTTGATGTGGTTAAGTGACCTATACTTAACCAATCTAACTCGTGAATTTATTGAGGTTAAGTTAACCAATATTTAACCAATCCAACGTGATAACATGAAAAGGCTAAGTCACGAATCGTTTGAATACACTTGACCAATTTGGCTCAGTAATTTGATAGGGTCAAGTTGATACATACTTAACCAACGTGAACATGGTTTGTAGGGTTAAGTCTTGGACTTGGATACGTAGCCAATTTTGACATGATTTGTAGACGGGTTAAGTCATGAACTTAAGTGACACTTAATCCATTATGTAAACCCTAGTTCTGAGGATTAGGTGGATAACCGTTGTTAACAAGGATAACGGGAATAAGGCTAAGTGGTAAACCTTAGTTGAGGAATAACTAAGTAATGATTCTTAGTCAAGGAAATTTAGACCAGTTCATAGATAGATGAGTAACCTGATACGGTAGGTCATCGTTTAAGTATACGAGTAGGAGCAAGTATCTGATTTGGATAAAGGCTCCAGCGAACTGGGTAACGAAGCAGCGGCTTCGGGGAACGTGAGGGTATTCTTGGTATCCCTCTATGAGCTGCCAGGTGATTATACTAGGCTCATGAGAGGTTAAGGTCTGCGTTAGAAGAACCAAGAGCATGCCTTGGTTGCTATACGAGCGACCTAAAGACGGGGATGGATAGGGGATAGTCGACGATACACGGTCGTACCCTAGATAGCATTTCGTCAGGCTACCTACCATCTTTGGTCAAGCGTGTACGTACGGAAAGGCAGAGAATACCCAATAGACCATGATTGCTATCTAATTATGGTTGTGGTAAGGCTTGGATGTGGGTTGGCCAGTGTTGTGTTCTCATACAGGATTTATCCTGTCTTGTCTTTCACTAGTTGAGGGAGTGGTCTCGTGGGACCATAGCCACGTATAGGAAAAAACAGACCTTAGCATCTGCATCGGCAGATAAATGGAAAGCTCCCGACCGAGTCCTGTATTTCCTGGTCTGCCCTGTGACAGGACTCGGATGGCACGATGTGATACATGTGCATACAGTCATGGAAAAACGATTCACGATATATGCATGGGAAAAAGGGCGCGGTTGGCGGTTAGCGTAATCCCTAGTGGCCCTAGGTGGTTGAACCCAAACCGAGATACGAAAACGTGCAATAGGTAAGCATAATCCCTAGTAGCCCTAGGTAGCATAAGTCCTAGTTGTACAAACGATAATTCATGTTGGAAGACCCTGGCTAGGTTTAGGGTAACAGTCCAAACCGATCTTAAGGATCATGGAACTAAGTTAAAGTAATATAGAATCTCATGGGAAAGCCCGTATGGTCTACGGCAAGGGACTGAACATTTACATGGAATAAAACATACAAGTTGAGTAACCTATATATGCGATATATTAGGTTGACATGGACCATTACACGACTTTTGAGTGAGGGTCATTCTTGGTTAACACATGACACGGTGGGGATACTAGTACGGTAGGTGCAGAGCTAAAATACAGGATAGATATCACGGGGCGTTATACGTGACATATATCTTGGGGATATTATACTTGATAGAAACCTGACGATGTTATATCTTGTTTTATCTTGACATCGTAATTTATCATGACACCTTAGTTTATCTGAGTTCAGCAGTTCATCCTGTTATTTTGATTTATCTTATCTATCTTGTTATCATGCTTATGTTCATCTCAGTTTCTCATGTCAGTTAACTTTACTAGTTTTTATGCTAATAGTAGATAGGGCTTACTCAGTCTTTTTGACTGACCCGTTTTGTTTCGCCTCTTTTCTTCCGTTCCCCCCCCCCCCTCCAGGTTACAGGGAGGAAATACTGTTGTTTAGTTCGGACTTCTTCTGCTTGAAGGTCATCATGGATGGCTTGGACTTTTCTTGGCTAATGGCTACTTTACTGTTTTTACTTGGGGAATAATTTATGAAAATGTCTTTATGCTTCTTTACTATTGCAAGATAGGTTTTGATGTACTCTGATGAAAAAAGCTTTAGACCTTATTTATTCATGTTATCAAAGTTTGATTTTACTTCCGCTATTTTATATGTTCTGTCTTGTGATATTTCTGTGCATGTTTACCAATAATGCCCCTCTAAAGCTAGTGCATTCCTTTTGCGAGTGGCCCTAGCGGAGGCGGGGTGTTACAGTATCTATATGAGCTCGAAATAGGTCGAGGACACGAACACGCTTACTAGGGTTAATTGTAAGATGTCAATAAAGATTTAGCGATGGTAGTGCAAGTCTAACGGAGTCATGTGTGTGCGTGGGTCCAGGCTGGTAGGTAAAATGTTGTTGCATCGTGTAGGTATAAGCTTTGCATTTCAGTAGTATCGGGGTTACCACCTTAAGGAGTAATACACCCTATTGTGGGACCAATACAAGTATCTACGACTTAAGGAGCCGATCCAATGGGGAGGGTAGTGGGTATGACTAGTGGTGGTAGGAGCAAGTGGGAACCTACGAGAGCAGCTAGGAGTACACGAAGCTACCATTATTATGATCAGTAGGGAGGGATCATCTTTTAGTATGTAACTAGTATCTATCATGCTTACTTTGTTTACCTTGTCATATCTGCTTATGTTACAGTCGTCTCTTATATCCAGTTTATGTTCTTATCCTGTTACTTTACTAATTATATTGTTAAAGTCACTAGACACGCCAGACCTATGCCTGACCCTTTTTGTTTCGCCTCTTTTCTTTCTTTCACCCTAAGGTCCTGCAACACCCC
Source organism: Allium sativum (assembly GCA_030737875.1). Classification (NCBI taxonomy): domain Eukaryota; kingdom Viridiplantae; phylum Streptophyta; class Magnoliopsida; order Asparagales; family Amaryllidaceae; genus Allium; species Allium sativum. The sequence goes on along the minus strand of CM060923.1, from coordinate 604,328,750 downwards.
ATAATTTTAAAACATGACATAAGAGATAATTAAGGAATAATTAATTTTTAAAAGAGGAATTAGGTGAAATGGGTTATGCCATTGCGATCATCTCGGAATTCTGCTTGAGATAGAGTCCGAGTTTGCATAAAACGGATACCGTATAAGGAAGTTATGGACGATAGAAGTTGGGCAGAATAATCAGAAAACAGGCTAGGATAACTGGTGCACTTGTGAAGTGCGCCAGAACAAAAATGCACTTGTGCACTTGGGAAGTGCGCCCATGCCGAGGCAAAATCTGCAAAGAATTCTGGAGAGTTCTCTAATGACGTGTCCTTCGGGGATTGGCTGGATGATGTGTCTTTTGAGCCGTGTGGTTTTGATGATCTCTAAGCTATTCTAAATGCCCTAATTCACCTAATACATCTATAAAAACACACCTAGATCTAACCCTAATTTCATTACACTAATCCATTGTGCCTCTGTGTTGCCCTAATCTAAATTAAAACTAGTCTCCCTTCTCCTCTCCAAAGCAAATCAGAATTAGAGTATTCAAATTGGAAGATAAGAATCAAATTCTGCATCAACGGTTTAGTTAATCAAATTCAGAATTCAGAACTATTCTCTTCCTAAATCCAATCTCAATGAGTCCGTTGATTATTTTTAGATTTAAATAATACAAAAATAATTCTGACATGTTGTAAATTGGAGTTGGAAATTAAACATGATAATAAAATCTAATCTCATCAGTTCTATCTTAGCCTATGTATCAGATTCATGATTCTTATATGCCCATGTTGATATTATCATCAGTTTTATCCATTTTATCATATCTTTATGATCATTTCATCCTTATGACTATTTTGTTGTTATTATTATGCCTGTTTTGTATTTCTTCCCTTCCTCCTTCCCTTTTTATTTTTATAGCAAGGTTACTTTCGAGCCTAGGCAAAATCTCGTATAAATGAACGTATGGATGGTAATTTAGGGAACGTTGGGAAATATGGCATAATATATGTTGGGTTGATTTGGGCATGATTAATGTTAAATTTTGGGCATGATATGAAATTGGTGATTTTGGTTAATTGGCATAATTACCTGAAATTGGCATAAACTGCAAATAAATAAATTGGCTAAGATATGCATGCTGAGATACGAGGTTAGACTTTGTTTGCGATAGAAGCCTACCAGGAACCAATCGGCCTAACCAGCAACTGCAAATGGCCAGTCTAATGTGAGAGGTCGTAGGCATAATTAAAAGATGCCTAGACACGAGGTTAGGTCTGGCTTGTGGTAGAAGTCTGCCCGGAACCGCCCGGCACATCCAGCAGCCACAAGCCATCGACTTAATGTGAGAGGTCTGTGCATTAATAAATAATTAATTCTGAACAAAGTTGAATATTATACCTAAAACATGTTAGGTGGGTGGGGTTAAGTTAACCTATGAGAGATGACAACTTAACCAATATTGCATGAATAAAGTGGATAGGGTTAAGGCAAGCTTAACCAATAATACATATTGATTTGATAAGTGGATGGGGTTAAGTCAACTGGGCGGATAGACAAAACTTAACCAATATAGGTTGTGTTAGACAAACCTTGGGGAAAAAGCTAGTAGCCGTAGGGAGCCTCTTCAGACAGTAACCCACTCAGAGGTATCGGGAACCCTGAGCTAGGCAGGGTTGGGGCACGCTTACTAGGATGGTTATAAGCGGTCAAATAAGAGCGAGGGTATAGCAGTGTAGGTTCCGTCGGGTCCGTTAAGCGTGCGCAAATTGTTCCTGGCACTGGAAGATTTAGACACTGTACATCTGTAGGTATAAAGCTGTGCAACCACGGTTGCCACTTAGGGAGTGATACACCCTAAGCTAGGACCCGCATAGGTATCTACATGTTAGGGAGCCGATCGATTAGGGGTAGTATGGGGAAATCTAGTATCTATTATGGGCAAGTAGGCTTTCAAGGATTGCATGAGGCAGATACCTCTTACTAGATGTTACACCCGAAGGCTACCAATTGCGGGGTTGGGATCATTTCATTAAGAATTACTAGTAGGTGGTGCAGAGAATTAAATTAAGTAAGAAATCTGGGAAGCGCACTAGACATTCCTTTATATTCATCCTGTTATCCAGCTTTACCTTATGTCATGGTTATACTTCCCGTCCTATTTATTCCTGTCATATTTCTTTACTTGTTTTCTTACTAAAAGTAACTGGACTCGCCAGGCTTTACATTTGACCTTTTTGTTTTCCCTGCTTTATATTCCATTCCCCCCAAGTTCTCAGGGAGGAAACATTGAAACTTGACTCGGATTTCTTTCTTCTGGAAGTGTTGAAAGTAATGCTCAGCTTTATCTATTTTTCATTATGGCTATTTGGAGTGGGATTATTGGTTTACTTTTATGTACTCTGATAATAATTTTGTACAAGATGGATATTTGTGTACTTGACTCTAGTATGTGGTTTTGATGTTGTACCACAAACATGTTTTGCTTTTCCGCTGCAATGAATAAATTTCGAATTTTCCTAAGTACAATTTAATATATTTTCTTGTGATATTCTGTTCTATACTCTTATAATACTCCAAGAAAGTTAATGCATTCCCTTAGTGAGTGCCATTAAAGGACGTGGGGTGTTACAAGTGGTATCAAAGCTAAAAGTTACAAGAACAGATAAAAGATTTTGAAAACTGTTTTCAAAAGCATTTTTCTAAGATGTATTTTCATAAACATGTTTTAAAGAGGATATTTTCAAGAGAAAGGTCTATTATGAAAAACATAATCTCCAAAAGCCATATATCAATCTTTCGATTCTCTGTTTTAAATTCCATTTTCCTTTCAGCATGTCTGGGGAACCCCTTATACCTGAGGGTGTACCGATACCAGGCTAGTTCAGAAGGTATCTGGAGGCTAGGGCTACTGCCGTAGGCCTAGCCAACGTTCCTCCTCCCCCAGCTACAGCTCCTCCTCCTCCTCACCATGTAGACGCTTTTTCTAAGATATGCAAAGACTTCCGTGTGATGGGCGGAAAACCATTTCATGGGACTGAGACATTTGTTGAGGCTCGGAATTGGTTCAATGAAGTGGAGGACTTGTTTGGTATCTTTGAGATAGACGATGGAAGGAAAGTTCAGCTAGCTGCTTGGTTGATGAAGGACGAAGCTTCCTTTTGGTGGGAAGTAACTGATGGAGGGCTTCCAGTGGAGACGTAGTTTTACTTTAGACGAAGGTTCAAGATGAAATTTCTTTCACAAGCGGAGGAGAGTTTATACATGGGGAGGTTCATGGCTTTGAAACAAGCGAATTTATGTGTGAAGGAGTACGTCGACAAGTTTAACCAGTTAGCAAGATTTGGTATGGAATTAGCTAATACACCACCTAAGAAGGCTTTGAGATTTGCCAAGGGTCTGAATGAACCATTACACGGGATGGCTATGTCCCACATTTCTATGGGGGATACTTTCAAGAAACTTGTTGACATGGCGCTGATGAGTGAAGAGGAGAATGGTGCTGAGGTAGATAAGGCACATGACAAGAAAGTGGATCCTAAGAAGAGGGGGAAACCCCGAGATAAAAGGAAGTGCCATTTCTGTGGTATACCTTGTCTTACATTTAATGATTGTACAAAGAAGATGGTGAAAAAGACTGGTTGCTTCCATTGTGGTGAGGCAGGGCATATGATTAAGGACTGCCCAAGGAGGCTAGGATAAGGGCAAGGACATAGGACAGTATCTACTTCTGGAGGGCAGGTTCATGCTCTCATGGCAGCTACGCAAGAGAAAGGTAGAAACATTTCTATTGAAAGTTTGATTTTCCTTTTCGATCATCCTTTACATACTTTGTTTGATTCTGGCACTTCACATTCGTTTATATTTGCTTCTGTTGTTGAGTCTCCACACCTAGACACTAGTATAGTAGTGGATCCCATTGTTTTCTCAAATCCTATTGGGGGTACGGCTCATCTTTCAATATTATGTCGGGATTTGAGAATATATGTGTACGGCGTTGAGTTCAAATGCAATGCCTATGTGCTTGGTTTCACGGGTTATGGGTTGATTCTAGGAATGGATTGGCTAACCCGGTATGGTTCCATTCTCGATTACGAAAAGAGGGTAGTTAGACTTTTGACTAGTTTGGGTAATACTCTCGATGTCTCATGTGACCCTAAGGGTTATGATATGCTTAGCTACCGAGAATTTCCTGACACATCTATTGATGATTTTCCATCTGTTCGAGTACTCCGTGATCATGCAGATTTCTTTGAGGAGGCTAGGGGCTTACCTCCAAAGCACAAGATAAATTTCCGTATATACTTGGTGGACAATGCAAAGCCAGTTGCATTGCCTGTGCGCCACATGGCTCCAAGAGAAAGGAGGGAGCTTAGTAAACGATTGAAAGAGTTGCTTGAGAAAGGGTTCATAAGAAGAAGTATCTCTATGTTGGGTGCTCCAATTGTTTATACCACGAAGGCTGATTGTTCGCTTAGATTGTGCGTGGACTATAGGGAGCTGAATAAGCTCACGAAGAAGAACAGGAACCCATTGCCGAGGATAGATGATTTTTTCGATCAATTGGTTGGTGCTTAAGTTTTCTCGTAGTTGGTCTTAGCTACAGGATTTCATCAATTAATTGTAGCTGAGGATAGTACAGATAAGATTGCTTTTAGGACTTCCGATGGTTTCCTCGAATGGCTCGTCATGCTTTTTGGTTTGGCGAATGCAACTACATATTTCGTAGACTTGATGAGTAGGGTATTTAGGGAGTTTCTAAACAAGTTCGTGGTAGTCTTTATGGATGATATTTTGATATTCTCTAAAAGCGAGCAAGAACATGCCCTACATCTTACGGAAGTCTTAGAGACCATTCAATCACATCAACTCAAAGCTAAGTTCTCCAAATGTCAATTTTGGAGGAAGGAAGTGAGGTTCTTAGGGCATGTGGTCTCCAAGGAAGGGATAACTGTGGATCCCGCGAAGGTGGTAGTAATCCAAGATTGGGAGGTTCCAAAGAATGCAACAGAAGTGAGAAGTTTTCTTGATTTGTCGGGCTAGTATAGAAAGTTCATCAAGGACTTTGCCAAAATATCAGCCCCACTTAAACGGTTGACAAATTTTTTTTACCTTTTCTTGGGATGTTGACTGTGACGATGCTTTCCAATGTTTAAAGAGGGCATTGACGACAGCTCCAGTTTTAGTTTTGCCTAATGGGAGTAAACCGTTCACAGTGTATACTGATGCTTGCGGGACAGGGCTTGGCGCAGTTTTGATGCAAGAGGGAAGGATGATATGCTATGGTGGAAGGCAGTTAAAGGCCCATGAGAAGAATTACCCTACCCACGACTTAGAATTGGCTGCCATAGTTTTTGTGCTCAAGTCATGGCGCCATTACTTGCATGGTGAGAGGTTTGAATTGTATACAAATCATAAGTCACAAAAGTACTTATTCTCCCAAAAAGATTTAAACTTAAGGCAATAAAGGTGGATGGATTTCTTAGCATCCTACGAATTTGAGATTGTATATACCACTGGCAAGGGTAACGTTGTAGCTGATGGCTTAAGTAGAAAGAAGTTGACTTTGAGTCCTTTTTTTGTTGAGTAGCAGAGTTTAAACTATATCTCTACCTTTAACTTTAGACCCTCTATTGATTATGTACCCAGTTTGTTGGCATCGTTAGAGGTACAACCTACGCTTTTGGGATAGATAGGTGCGACACGACGAGATTACCCACAGTTGGTAGAGATAGTAGACAAAATCGTAAGAGGGGAGTCTTCAAGCCATCTTAGTAGGTATACTATCGATGACAAAGGTTGGTTGCATAGAGATGGAACACTTTGCGTATCACGAGACGAGGGTTCGAGGAAGACAATCCTTGAAGAAGCACATCGTTCTAAGCTGACTATACATCCTGGTGGTGACAAGATGTATAGGGACATGAAGCGAGTTTTCTTTTGGGCCGGAATGAAGAAGGATGTGGCTGAGTTCATTTCTAGATGCTTAATGTGCCAACAAGTCAAGGATGAACAAAAGAAGCCTGGTGGTTTGCTTCACCCTTTAGAGATTCCACAGTGGAAATTGGAAAGTGTTTCCATGGATTTCATCGATGGGTTGCTGCAGTCAAGAAAGGGTAATACGGGGATTTGGGTAGTAGTAGATAGACTTACCAAGAGCGCCCATTTCATCCCCGTTAAGAGTAGAAGAACAGCGAGGTGGTTGGCATCTGTTTATCTCCAGAGGTAGTTCGTCTGCAAGGCATACCTTATAGTATTGTGAGCGATCGGGATCCCATTTTCACTATTGAGTTTTGGAAGAGCTTCCAAGAAGCGGTTGGAATGCAATTGTGTTTGAGTACCGCTTATCACCCTCAGACGGACAGACAAACAGAAAGAGTGAATCGGATTCTAGAAGATCTTTTGAGGTTATGCATCTTGGACTTTGGAGGGACATGGGAGGAACATCTTCCATTAGTAGAGTTTGCCTACAATAACAGCTATCAGACTAGTATTGGCATGGCATCTTTTGAATCTCTATATGGACGACCTTGTCGATCACTTACTTGTTGGTGGGAGTCTATGGATAAGATTTTGCTTGGGCCCGAGATGATTAGGGAAACTTCGGAGAAGATACACTTGATTCGAAGATGCGTGTAGATGGCACAAGACCGAAAAAAAGTCATATGCTGATAAGAGAAGGACCGATCTTGAGTTCAATATTAGAGACATGGTCTTTACTAAAGTATCACCACTGAGGAATGTAGTTCGTTTTGGTTCCGTAGTGAAATTAGTACCAAGGTTCGTAGGGTCATTCCCTATTACACGCCGAACTGAACAGATGGCCTACAGAGTGAAGTTGTTCGAGAAGCTCTGTGGTGGTCATGACCTATTTCATGTTTCGCATTTGCGGATGTGTTTACATGACATCGCGAATGTAGAAGAGTCGAGTATGCTTAGAGAAGTGGAAATCGAGCGAGATGCCACAATTAGACAAGCTTCTACATGAATCCTTGGATCAGAGGTCAAGAAATTACGCAACCGAGAGGTCAAGTTGGTTAAAGTCTAGTGGGGAGATGATCAAGGAGACGCGACTTGGGAGACTGAAGATAAGATACGCATGTCGTACCCTTTCCTTTTTGAGGGTATGTTCATTACTTATCCGTTTTCTACCATTTTGTTTATACTTGTTCTATTGCTTAGTGTATCCTCTCGATTATATCTTCGATCTTTAGTAGAAAACCCTATGGTTTTAAACATGTGTTCGAGACATGTTATGTTTGATGGATGCAAGTGGATGTAAGTGTTTGCTTGTGGTTGCTGGTGGATGCATTTACACGCACATTAAGCACTAGATCATCTCAATCACTTTCATATTGCATATGAATGAGTGTGCATATTTAAATAAATGGATGCATATTGAATGTGTTATCATATGGATGCTGCATTTGAATGAATGGTTGTGCCATAAAAATGATATGTATCATTAGGATTCTTTTTCATACATAATGGATGCATGGCACTATCACGTTTTGTATTAAGGAGGTCAACTCAATCAGTAGACCGCCTGATCTTTGCATTAGATAAAGAACATATACACACAATTTTACATATGTTCATATAGCATTAGAAATCTTTTAAGGCCAATGGATGCTTGTGGATGATGGATGAGTAGATGGATGATTGGATGGTAGGATACATTCTTCTTAACACAAAGATATCGAGGACGAAATCCTTTAAGGAGGGGAGAATGTAACACCCCGTAATTTAAAACATGACATAAGAGATAATTGAAGAATAATTAATTTTTAAAAGAAGAACTAGGTGAAACGAGTTACACCATTGCGTTCGTCTCGGACTTCTGCTTGAGATAGAGTCCAAGTTTGCGTAAAACGGATAACGTATGAGAAAGTTATGAAAGATAGAAGTTGGGCAGAAAAATCAGAAAACAGGCTGGGATAACTAGCGCACTTGTGAAGTGCACCAAAAAAAAGGCATTGGCACACTTGGGAAGTCCACTCATGCCGAGGAAAAATCTACACAGAATTCTGCAGAGTTCTCTGATGATGTGTGCTTAAGGGATTGGCTAGATGACATGTCTTTTGAGCTATGTGATTCTGATGATCTCTAAGCAAATCTAAAGGCCCTAATTCACCTAATGCATCTATAAAAACACACATTGACCTGACCCTAATTTCATTACACTAGTCCATGGAGCCTCCATACTGCCCTCATCTAAATTAAAACTAGCGTTTCTTCTCTTCTTTAAAGTAAATCAGAATTAGAGTATTCAAATTGGAAGATAAGAATCAAATTCTACAACAAGGGTTTAGCTAATCAAATTCATAATTCAGAACTATTCTCTTCCTAAGTCCAATGTCTGTGAGTCCATTGACTAGTTTTAGATATAAATAATACAAAAGCAATTCTGACATGTTGTAAATTGGAGTTGGAAATTAAACATGATAATAAGATCTAATCTCATCAGTTTTATCTTAGCCTATATATCAGATTCATGATTCTTATATGCCTATGTTGATATTATCATCAGTTTTATCAGTTTTATAACATCTTTATGATCAATTCATCCTTATGCCTATTTTGCTGTTATTATTATGCCTGTTCTGCATCTCTTCCCTTCCTCCTTCCCTTTTTATTTTTATAGCCAGGCTACTTTCGAGCCTAGAACAAATCTCGTAAAGATGAACGTTTGAATGGTAATCTAGGGAACATTGGGAAATATGGCATAATATATATTGGGTTGATTTGAGCATGATTATTGTTAAATTTTGGGCATGATACGAAATTGGGGATTTTGGGTAATTGGCATAATTAACCTGAAATTGGCGTAAACTACAAATAAATAAATTGGCAAAGATAAGCATGCTGAGACACAAGGTTAGACTCCTTTTGCGTTAGAAGCCTAATGTAACACCCCGAAAATTCTATAACTATGAAATTAGCAAATTAAAGTATAATTAATCTGAAATCAAAGAACTAAGGGAAACGGGATACGCCATTGCGTTCGTCTCGGAAAAATACGCGAAATAGAGTCCGAGTTTTCGAAAAACGGAGTCCGTATGAAGAAGATATGGCCTTCGGAAGTTTTGAATTAAATTTAAAATCCAAACAGAATTAAATAATTAAATATTCCGAAGTGGGGCCCATTGGGCCAGGGTGGAAAGACACCCGCCTGGGCCACCCAGGTCGACTGGGCTGTCGACCTGGGCTACCCATAACGACAGGGCTGTCGACAGCCCTGTCGACAGGGGTATCGACCTGGTCGAGCCCAGTCAACCTGGCTGGCCAGGTCGGTGTGTGGTCGAATTTCTGTGGTTTGCTTTGTCATTAGGGCTAGGTGGCGGGTTTTTATTGGTCTCTCTTCCTAATGAATGGCTACGATCTAACCTAGCAACATCAAGGGTCCTAATCAATTCCTAACCTCTATATAAACAACCCTAGACTAAACCCTAATCTATTCATTCAAATTAAGAACATAGCCGCCATGTTGCTGAGGAACGACTAAGAGTAGCCGCCAACTAGAGAGGGAATTAGGAAGAAAGTTCTAAAGCCAAAAGCAAATTCAAGCAACCTAAAGCCAATCAATTCAACAAGGGAATCATATCTCTTAATTAGAGAATTCACCGCAACCATTGTAAGTAGAGTATTACTTTGGTATAAATAAACAACTGTGTTGATGTGTATGCTTGAATTGTGGCAATGGAAGTAATTCATATTTGTGCAAAATTATGTTATTCATTATAAAGAACTACATGCGGTAGTTCTATGCAAATATACGTTTGGAATATTGCGCAAATTATGTAGTCTATGTTGAAGCTACATATATATAGTTGAGTGAAATTTATGCAAGTTTGGGCTTTGGTATTATGCCATCATGATGTATATTTTTGGTGCATAAATCATTTTGCAAGTAATTGAGACAAGTTTGGTTGTTATAGTTCATATGAAACTATGTTGGAATTTTGACACTATAATCCATGTATTAAGTCATGCTTTTGCAAAACTTATGAATATGGCTAGGCTATGAATTATATTTGGCATAATTGAAATCTATGATTAAGTCTATCTTGTTTAAAAGAATTATATGATGACATATGTGAGACATGGCTAGGTTAGACTCAAAAATCCCTTTTTGCAAGTTTAAAGCAAACACCATGACTAGGAATATTTATGCATAAGTATATTTATACCATCGTTATATGATTAGACTTAAACCATGATTAAGTTGAACTATGCTTTTGTGTTAGTAACAAAGTATCCCCTTTGTAAACATGTAGAAACCTTATGAACATGACTTGTTTATGTTTATGCCATGAACAAAGTTAACTTTACTTATGCCATGCTTATGTTTGACATTATGCCATGTTTATGTTAGAAGTATTTATGCCATGCTTATGTTTGACATTATGCTATGCTTATGCTAGGAATATTTATGACATGCTTATGTTTGACATTATGCCTAGATAAGAATATAGGTTCATGTTGTAGTTAAACCTATGCAAGTTCACATGCTTTGATTCATGTCACCTATGTTACCACTATGCAAGTACACCAATTTCTATTTTGTGTTTCCAACGTCGTATTGCAAGTTCATGCGCTCACCTTCCCCTCTTTGTGTATACGCCATAAGCCTCCCCTTTTCGCATGGCTAAATTGGGCTTTAAAAGGCTAAGCCCAATATATATGAACGGACTTGTAAAACGGGGGAAAATAACGTTGGGTTAAAATTAATTAATGAATGAAAATATAAAATAGAAGGGCCCAAGTTCAAGTATGGGTTGGGCCCATGATTGGTGTAACCTTTACACCATTAACTTAATAATGGGCCGCAAATATTTCCATATAAGAAATAAAGAGGAATGACAAAATATGTAAATGTAGAACATACGATGTGTTTAACCCGAGGTTGGATTGAGTTGTGATGTAAACCTGCCCGGAACCGCCCGGCTGTCCAGTAGTCACAACAATACCTATCCAATGTGGGAGGTTAAACATGGAGCCCAGCAAGGACCCGAGGTTAGACTGAGTTGTGGCGTAAGACTGCCCGGAACCAACCGGCAACAGGCAGCCACAACAATACCTGTCTAATGTGAGAGGTCAGGGCCTTAATAAGACAATTAAGGCTGAGTCAGGATTGTTAGGATTAAGTGAACTAAAGACTTAATCAAAATGGAACATGCTAAACTAAACGGACTGGTGGGGGTTAGGTTAGCAACACTTAACCAACTTAGCATGTTGGCTAGAGATAGAAAACCTAGTAACGGGTGACCCTTTTCAGCAGTAACCCTAGAAGGTGTATCAGGATACCCTGAAACTAGGCAGGGTGGGGCACGATTACTGGGCTGATTGTAAGAGGTCAAAGCGACGGCGGTGGTGTAGCAGTGTAGGTTCTAACGGAGTGCGGGCGTGCACACACTCCGGCGCAGAAAAATAAGGCACTGGACACCAGTAGCATACCTGTGCACTCTAAGGTTGTGTCGGGTTGCCACTATGGGACTTGATACACCCCATGGTGGGACCAGCATAGGTAACTACAGACATCGGGGGGGCCGTAAGACACATGTAATTATGCGAGTAGGAGCCGATCATCATAGAATGGATCACATCACCCTGACTGTGGGGTGCAGGTTGGAAACTAGTTTATATGGGTTCAGAGATTAACATGGGGTACGATAGTATATTCGACCCTAGACAACTTAACCAAGTTATAATGCATGCCCACTTCTTGTTTATACTTATCATACCCAGTTCTTTATTCATAGACAAAATAGTACTAGACTTACTCAGGCTTTATGTCTGACTCTATTTTTCTTTCGTCTTCTCTCTTCCGTTTCCCCCCCAGGTCCTCAGGGAGGGAACACAGCAGCTTGATCAGCCTCAACATCCAGCTTGAAGAAGAGAAATTTATTGCTTGGACTTTCCTGTTTTGAACTATGGCTTTGGACAATCCACTATGGGGCTTTTGCAGTTTATCTATGTTTTATTTATGCTTCTTTAAATAATGTACTCAAGACAGATTATGAAAGTGTTATGTTATGTTTTTGGAAAGGATGTTGTTGCAACACGTATTTGACTCTTTATTGAAATAAAGTTTGTTGTTCTTCCGCTGTTTACAAATATGTGTTCTTATATCTGTCATGTATATCTGTGACTTGTACTTATAAACCTCCACCAAAATTAGGGCATTCCCCTTGAGAGTGACCCTATCGGAGGTGGGGTGTTTCACTTGGTATCAGAGCATAGGTTTACCAGATAAGATAAAAAGTTTTGAAAAATTGTTTTCAAAAAGGAAATTTAAAGAAGCATTTTTAAAAGAAAAATATTATTTTATTTTAAAAAGGCAAAAGTCCACTCTCCAAAGCCATAGGAACTATCTCTTATCCTTCGTTTTGAATCTATCCTTTTTGTTTCAGCATGTCCCAAGATCTTAACTTGCCTGAAGGGGTGCCAATACCTGGTTGGTTTAGACGGTTCTTAGAAGCAAGGGCCACTCAGCCAGGTCCTACCATTCCTCCTCCTCCAGCGGAAGGGAATCATCCAGCTGCGGCAGCACCTTTTCCTCCACCTCCTCCACGGGGAAACACGTTCGCTAAGATATGTAAAGATTTTAAAGCTATGGGAGGAAGGGATTTCCATGGAACTGAGTCCTTCGTAGCAGCTAGGAATTGGCTGAAAGAAACGGAGGACCTATTCATCATCTTTGAGGTAGAGGATAGACAAAAAGTACAACTGGCGGTGTGGCTATTGAAGGGCGAGGCTTCCTACTGGTGGGAAGTCACTAATGCTGAAAGACCAGTGGAGACATGGGAGGACTTTAGGGAAAGGTTTGAGACCAAATTTCTCTCAGATGCGGAAAGGAGTTTGCGGTTGGAAAAATTCTTATTTCTTAAGCAAGGGGACAAGACTGTCAGAGAGTATGTGAATCAGTTTGATGAGCTGGCTAGGTTTGGGCTTGACCTAGTCAACACCCCGCATAAGACGGCTCTCCGTTTCGTCAAAGGGTTAAATGAGCCATTACACAGTTTGGCCATGACCCATATACCCATGGGAGCCACGTATGAAAGACTGGTGCAAATGGCATTGCTGAATGAAGAGGGTAAGGGCAAGAAGGAGACAAAGGCAGAAAGCTCTCAAGGGAAGAAAGAGGGTTTGCAGCCCAAGAAGACAGACTTTAAGAAAGGCGGAAAAGGCAACAAAGAGAAGAGGAAGTGCAATTTCTGTGGCAAAGTGGGGCACTTAGTAAAGGACTGCCGGAAAAAGAAGGCCAAGGAAAATGGTGGGTGCTTTTCATGCGGTCAGACAGGCCACAGGGCTAAGGACTGCCCAAGGAAACGAGGACAGGGGCAGGGCGCTGGATCCACCCCAGGGGCACAAGTCCATGTGCTAGAAGCACCACCATTGCAACAGCGAGGTATAAATACTTCTGTAGAAAGCGTAATTTATCTTTTTGATCACCCCGTTCGCACTTTGTTTGATTCTGGCGCATCACACTCCTTTATCTCGTCTGCTTTAGTAGAATCTCTGCACCTAAAAACTAGTATGGTAGAGGACCCCTTAATTGTTTCAAACCCAATTGGGGGCCCAACTCATTTGTCTATGATCTGTTTGGATTTGAAAATTTCTATTCTAAATGTTGAATTTCAATGTAGTGCCTTTGTTTTGGGCTTTTCGGGGTATGGTTTGATTTTGGGTATGGATTGGCTATCCCTTAATGGGGCCATCCTTGATTGTGAAAAAAGGGTTGTTAGGCTCCTAACCCAGCTCGGTAATACTTTGGAAATTTCTTGTAATCCCTCGTATGCGGTTATGCTTAGTTATCTTGAATCGCTAGATGCCTCTGTTGAAAACTTACAATCAATTAGAGTGGTCCAGGAATATCCGGATGTCTTCGAAGAGGTGGAGGGCTTGCCTCCGAAGAGGGAAATAGACTTCCGCATATATCTTGTAGATAATGCAAAGCCCGTTGCGTTGCCCGTTAGACATATGGCTCCACGAGAAAGGAAAGAGCTCAGTAAACAGATTAAAGAGCTTCTAGAAAAGGGGTTCATTAGGAGGAGCATTTCAGAATGGGGCGCTCCGGTGGTGTTCGCTACAAAGGCGGATGGTTCACTCCGTCTATGTGTTGACTATAGGGAGCTCAACAAGCTAACGAAAAAGAATAGGCACCCTCTTCCTAGAATTGACGATTTATTTGACCAGCTTGTAGGAGCATCTGTTTTCTCCCAACTCGATTTAGCAACCGGTTTTCATCAGCTAAGGGTGGCTGAAGATAGCATCGATAAAACGGCGTTCAGAACCCCAGACGGTTTCTTTGAATGGCTTGTCATGCCTTTCGGCTTGACAAATGCACCTGCTTACTTCGTGGACCTGATGAGTAGGGTATTTAGAGATTTCCTCAACAAATTCGTAGTGGTCTTCGTAGATGATATCCTTATCTTCTCAAAGAGTGAAGAGGAACATGCTCAACACCTAAGGGCAATCATGGAAACTTTGCGAGTCCATCAACTAAAAGCCAAATTCTCCAAATGCCACTTTTGGAGAGAAGAGGTGAGGTTCCTTGGGCACATAGTATCCAAATAAGGGTTAGCGGTGGACCCTGCTAAGGTAGTAGCGGTACAGGATTGGAAGACACCAAGGAATGCAACTGAGGTCCGAAGCTTTCTAGGACTAGCAGGTTTCTATCGAAAATTTATAAGGGATTCTGCGAAAATCTCAGCTCCGCTCACGAAATTGACCAAGAAGAAACTAGTGTTCAATTGGGACTTGGATTGCGAGTTTGCTTTCCAACGACTGAAAAGGGCTCTTACAACAGCCCCAGTCTTGACGCTGCCAGATGGGAGCAAGATGTTCACTGTTTATACGGATGCATGTGGGACAGGGCTAGGCGCTGTCTTAATGCAAGAAGGAAGGGTAGTAGCATATGGCGGGAGACAGTTGAAGGTGCACGAAAAGAACTACCCAACCCACGATCTTGAGTTAGCCGCCATCGTCTTTGCACTCAAGTCTTGGCGACACTATCTCCTAGGTGAGAAGTTCGAACTCTACACTGACCATAAATCGTTGAAATATCTTTTCTCGCAGAAAGATCTTAACTTGAGGCAACAAAGATGGATGGAGTTTCTTGCCTCGTACGATTTCGAAATCACCTATACTCCGGGCAAAGGCAACGTAGTGGCAGACGCGTTGAGCCGAAAGAAATTGACCCTAAGCCCGTTGTTTGTTGAAAGACAAAGCCTAGAGTTTATAGCCAGCTTCGACTTTAGGCCTTCCTCCGATTTCGTACCGGGCCTGCTAGCATCTCTCGAAGTGCGCCCAACTTTAGTGGATTCAGTAGGGACAGCACAACGCGAAGACCCTCAGCTTGTGGAAATAATTAATAGGCTAATTAGGGGTGAGACTTCAAGTCACCTCAACCGATACTCCATCGACGATAGGGGTTTGCTAAGGCGAGACGGAAGACTATGCGTCCCACAGATAAAAGATTTAATAACGAAGGTTCTCGAGGAAGCACATCACTCCAAGATAACGATACACCCAGGCGGGGATAAAATGTACAAAGACATAAAAAGGACTTTCTTTTGGAATGGCATGAAAAAGGACGTGGCAGAATTCGTTTCTAAATGTATGGTGTGCCAACAGGTTAAAGCGGAACAGAAAAAGCCTGGCGGACTACTACATCCTCTGGAGGTCCCGCAGTGGAAGTGGGATAGCATCTCAATGGACTTCATCGATGGGCTGCCTAGGTCTAGGAGAGGCAACACTAGCATTTGGGTAATAGTGGATAGGCTTACTAAAAGCGCCCACTTTTTACCTGTCAAAAGTAAAAGAACTGCCTCATCCCTAGCATCACTTTACCTTAAGGAAATCGTTCGACTCCATGGAATACCATCTAGCATTGTTAGTGACCGAGACCCCATCTTCACTAGTGAGTTTTGGCGGAGTCTGCAAGAAGCAGTAGGAACGCAGTTATGCTTGAGCACAGCCTATCATCCTCAAACCGACGGCCAAACAAAGAGAGTGAATAGAGTTTTGGAAGACCTTTTAAGGCTATGCGTCCTCGACTTCGGAGGGACATGGGAAGACCACCTTCCTTTGGTGGAATTTGCCTACAACAACAACTATCAAGCAACCATAGGAATGGCGCCCTTCGAAGCTTTATATGGAAGACCGTGCCGATCGCCCACTTGTTGGTGGGAGTCTACTGATAAGCTTATACTTGGACCAGATATGATCCGAGAGACTTCAGAGAAAGTAGACTTAATACGAAGAAAGATGAAGACGGCCCAAGACAGACAAAAGTCCTATGCCGACAAGAGGAGGACCGACCTTGAATTCGAAGTTGGAGACAGAGTTTTTCTCAAGGTATCACCATTAAGAAACGTTGTTCGTTTTGGAACCACAGGAAAGCTAGCACCAAAGTTCGTAGGTCCATTCCCTATCATCGAGAAGATTGGGAAAATGGCCTATAGATTAGAGCTACCCGAGAAGTTGGCTGGAGTCCACAACGTCTTTCACGTTTCACATCTCCGAAAATGTCTACATGAGTCTGCTGAAGTGGTAGAGCCAAATATCCTCGAAGAGGCCGAAGTGGAGCGCGAAGCAACCATAAGGAGAGTTCCAACCCGCATCTTAGGAACGGAAGTGAAGAGGCTACGCAACCGCGAAGTCAAGCTCGTCAAAGTCCAGTGGAGCGACGCCGAGGGAGACGCGACTTGGGAAACTTGAGCTAGAATCCGTACAGCCTACCCTTTTCTGTTCGAGGGTACATCCTTGATCTTTCCTTTTCCTTAAGTTGTGCTTTTATCTATCTTTTTAGGTATATTTCCTCGACCGTATCTTTTAGGTAGAAATCCTTTGGATGGAAACATGTAGTTGAAACATGTTATGTATGATGGTTGCAAGTGGTTGCAAGTGATTGCTAGTGGTTGCTCGTGGTTGCATATACACACACAATCTAGGTTTTAGATCGGCTCAGTCACTTCATATTGCATATGCATATATGTTTGTATTCGTATGTGGTTGAACTTTAATGTGTTGTCATATGGATGTTGCATTTGTATTGAATGATTGTGCACTCATGTAGAATCAAGAATAGGAAAATTTGCATACATAATGGATTCATGGCACTTACATAATTCGCATCAAGGAGGTCAACTGAATCAGTAGACCGCCTGATTTTGCATTAGATAAGTTCATATACAAACACTTCGCATATGATCATGAAGCATTAGAAGTCTGTTAAGGACAATGGATGCTCGTGTTTGATGGATGAGTAAATGGATGATTGGATGTTAGGATATACATTCCTCCTAACTTGAAGATTTCGGGGACGAAATCCTTTTAAGTGGGGGAGAATGTAACACCCCGAAAATTCTATAACTGTGAAATTAGCAAATTAAAGTATAATTAATCTGAAATCAAAGAACTAAGGGAAACGGGATACGCCATTGCGTTCGTCTCGGAAAAATACGCGAAATAGAATCCGAGTTTTCGAAAAACGGAGTCCGTATGAAGAAGATATGGCCTTCGGAAGTTTTGAATTAAATTTAAAATCCAAACAGAATTAAATAATTAAATATTCCGAAGTGGGGCCCATTGGGCCAGGGTGGAAAGACACCCGCCTGGGCCACCCAGGTCGACTGGGCTGTCGACCTGGGCTACCCATGTCGACAGGGCTGTCGACAGCCCTGTCGACAGGGGTATCGACCTGGTCGAGCCCAGTCAACCTGGCTGGCCAGGTCGGTGTGTGGTCGAATTTCTGTGGTCTGCTTTGTCATTAGGGCTAGGTGGTGGGTTTTTATTGGTCTCTCTTCCTAATGAATGGCTACGATCTAACCTAGCAACATCAAGGGTCCTAATCAATTCCTAACCTCTATATAAACAACCCTAGACTAAACCCTAATCTATTCATTCAAATTAAGAACATAGCCGCCATGTTGCTGAGGAACGACTAAGAGTAGCCGCCAACTAGAGAGGGAATTAGGAAGAAAGTTCTAAAGCCTAAAGCAAATTCAAGCAACCTAAAGCCAATCAATTCAACAAGGGAATCATATCTCTTAATTAGAGAATTCACCGCAACCATTGTAAGTAGAGTATTACTTTGGTATAAATAAACAACTGTGTTTATGTGTATGCTTGAATTGTGGCAATGGAAGTAATTCATATTTGTGCAAAATTATGTTATTCATTATAAAGAACTACATGCGGTAGTTCTATGCAAATATACGTTTGGAATATTGCGCAAATTATGTAGTCTATGTTGAAGCTACATGTATATAGTTGAGTGAAATTTATGCAAGTTTGGGCTTTGGTATTATGCCATCATGATGTATATTTTTGGTGCATAAATCATTTTGCAAGTAATTGAGACAAGTTTGGTTGTTATAGTTCATATGAAACTATGTTGGAATTTTGACACTATAATCCATGTATTAAGTCATGCTTTTGCAAAACTTATGAATATGGCTAGGCTATGAATTATATTTGGCATAATTGAAATCTATGATTAAGTCTATCTTGTTTAAAAGAATTATATGATGACATATGTGAGACATGGCTAGGTTAGACTCAAAAATCCCTTTTTGCAAGTTTATAGCAAACACCATGATTAGGAATATTTATGCATAAGTATATTTATACCATCGTTATATGATTAGACTTAAACCATGATTAAGTTGAACTATGCTTTTGTGTTAGTAACAAAGTATCCCCTTTGTAAACATGTAGAAACCTTATGAATATGACTTGTTTATGTTTATGCCATGAACAAAGTTAACTTTACTTATGCCATGCTTATGTTTGACATTATGCCATGTTTATGTTAGAAGTATTTATGCCATGCTTATGTTTGACATTATGCTATGCTTATGCTAGGAATATTTATGACATGCTTATGTTTGACATTATGCCTAAATAAGAATATAGGTTCATGTTGTAGTTAAACCTATGCAAGTTCACATGCTTTGATTCATGTCACCTATGTTACCACTATGCAAGTACACCAATTTCTATTTTGTGTTTCCAACGTCGTATTACAAGTTCATGCGCTCACCTTCCCCTCTTTGTGTATACGCCATAAGCCTCCCCTTTTCGCATGGCTAAATTGGGCTTTAAAAGGCTAAGCCCAATATATATGAACGGACTTGTAAAACGGGGGAAAATAACGTTGGGTTAAAATTAATTAATGAATGAAAATATAAAATAGAAGGGCCCAAGTTCAAGTATGGGTTAGGCCCATGATTGGTGTAACCTTTACACCATTAACTTAATAATGGGCCGCAAATATTTACATATAAGAAATAAAGAGGAATGACAAAATATGTAAATGTAGAACATACGATGTGTTTAACCCGAGGTTGAATTGAGTTGTGATGTAAACCTGCCCGGAACCGCCCGGCTGTCCAGTAGTCACAACAATACCTATCCAAAGTGGGCGGTTAAACATGGAGCCCAGCAAGGACCCGAGGTTAGACTGAGTTGTGGCGTAAGACTGCCCGGAACCAACCGGCAACAGGCAGCCACAACAATACCTGTCTAATGTGAGAGGTCAGGGCCTTAATAAGACAATTAAGGCTGAGTCAGGATTGTTAGGATTAAGTGAACTAAAGACTTAATCAAAATGGAACATGCTAAACTAAACGGACTGGTGGGGGTTAGGTTAGCAACACTTAACCAACTTAGCATGTTGGCTAGAGATAGAAAACCTAGTAACGGGGGACCCTTTTCAGCAGTAACCCTAGAAGGTGTATCAGGATACCCTGAAACTAGGCAGGGTGGGGCACGATTACTGGGCTGATTGTAAGAGGTCAAAGCGACGGCGGTGGTGTAGCAGTGTAGGTTCTAACGGAGTGCGGGCGTGCACACACTCCGGCGCAGAAAAATAAGGCACTGGACACCAGTAGCATACCTGTGCACTCTAAGGTTGTGTCGGGTTGCCACTATGGGACTTGATACACCCCATGGTGGGACCAACATAGGTAACTACAGACATTGGGGGGGCCGTAAGACACATGTAATTATGCGAGTAGGAGCCGATCATCATAGAATGGATCACATCACCCTGACTGTGGGGTGCAGGTTGGAAACTAGTTTATATGGGTTCAGAGATTAACATGGGGTACGATAGTATATTCGACCCTAGACAACTTAACCAAGTTATAATGCATGCCCACTTCTTGTTTATACTTATCATACCCAGTTCTTTATTCATAGACAAAATAGTACTAGACTTACTCAGGCTTTATGTCTGACTCTATTTTTCTTTCGTCTTCTCTCTTCCGTTTCCCCCTAGGTCCTCAGGGAGGGAACACAGCAGCTTGATCAGCCTCAACATCCAGCTTGAAGAAGAGAAATGTATTGCTTGGACTTTCCTGTTTTGAACTATGGCTTTGGACAATCCACTATGGGGCTTTTGCAGTTTATCTATGTTTTATTTATGCTTCTTTAAATAATGTACTCAAGACAGATTATGAAAGTGTTATGTTATGTTTTTGGAAAGGATGTTGTTGTAACACGTATTTGACACTTTATTGAAATAAAGTTTGTTGTTCTTCCGCTGTTTACAAATATGTGTTCTTATATCTGTCTTGTATATCTGTGACTTGTACTTATAAACCTCCACCAAAATTAGGGCATTCCCCTTGAGAGTGACCCTAACGGAGGTGGGGTGTTTCACCTACCTGGAACCAACTGGCCTAACCAGCAACCGCAAATGGCTAGTCTAATGTGAGAGGTCATAGGCACAATTAAAATATGCCTAGACACGAGGTTAAGTCTGGCTTCTGGTAGATGCCTGCTCGGAACCGCCCGGCACATCCTGGAGCCACAAGCCATCGACTTAATGTGAGAGGTCTGTGCATTAATAACTAATTAATGGTAATCAAAGATGAATATGATACCTAAAACATGTTAGGTGGGTGGGGTTAAGTTAACCTGTGTGAGATGACAACTTAACCAATATTACATGAATAAAGTGGATAGGGTTAAGACAAGCTTAACTAATAATACATACTGATTTGATAAGTGGATGGGGTTAAGTCAACTGGGCGGATAGACAACACTTAACCAATGCAGGTTGGGTTAGATAAAACCTAGGGAAAAACCTAGTAGCTGTAGGGACCCTTTTCAGACAGTAACCCACTTAGTGGTTTCGGGAACCCTAAGCTAGGTAGGGTTGGGGCACGCTTACTGGGCTGATTATAAGCGTTCAAATAAGAGTGAGGGTGTAGCAGTGCAGGTTCCGACGGGTTCGTTAAGCATGCACAAGGTGTTCCCGGCATTGAAAGATTTAGCCAATGTACATCAGTAGGTATAAAGCTGTGCAACCATGGGTTGCCATTTAGTGATACATCCTAAGCTAGGACCCGCACAGGTATCTACAAGTTAGGGAGCCAATCGATTAGGGGTAGTGTGGGGACATCTGGTATCTATTATGGGCATGTAGGCTTTCAATGATTGTATTGGGCGGATACCTATTACTTGATGCTATGCCTGAGGGCTACCAATTGCAGGGTTGGGATCATTTTGTTAAGAATTACTAGTACGTGGTGCAGAGAATTAAATTAAGTAAGAAATCTTGGAAGCGCACTAGACATTCCTTTATATTCATCATATTATCTAGCTTTACCTTATGTCATGGTTATACTTTCCATCCTGTTTATTCTTGTCATATTACTTTACTTATTTTCATACTAAAAATAACTGGACTTGCAAGGATTTACATCTGACCTTTTTGTTTTCGCCTCTATTTCTTCTGTTCCCCCCCCCCCCCCAAGTTTCTCAGGGAGGAAACACTGAAACTTGACTCAGATTTCCTTCTTATGGAAGCGCTTGGAAGTGTTGAAAGTAATGATCAACTTTATCTCTTTTTCATTAAGGATATTTGGAGTGGGACTATGGTTTTACTTTTATGTACTCTGATAATAATTTTGTACAAGATGGATATTTATGTACTTGACTCTAGTATGTGGTTTTGATGTTGTATCACAAACATGTTTTGCTTTTCTGCTGCAATGAATAAATTTTGAATTTTCTTAAGTACTATTTTATATATCTGTCTTATGATATTCTATTCTATACTCTTATAATACTCCAAGAAAGTTAATGCATTCCCTTAATGGGTGACATTAACGGACGTGGGGTGTTACAGGTCCTCAGGGTGGGATTAGTAAAGCTTGACTCAGATCTCTTTCTTCTTGAAGTGCTTGGAAGTGTTGAAAGTAAAGCTCAGCTTTATCTCGTTTTCATTATGGCCATTTGGAGTGGGATTATGGTTGTGCTTTTATGTAGTCCAATAATAATTTTGTTTAAAATGGATATTTATGTACTTGGCTTTAGTATGTGGTTTTGATGTTGTAACCAAACATGTTTTGCTTTTCCACTGCAATGAATAAATTTGAATTTTTTAAGTACCATTTTATATATCTATCTTGTGATGTTTTGTTCTATACTCTTATAACACTCCATGAAAGTTAAGGCATTCCTAGTGTGTGACATTAACGAACGTGGGGTGTTACACGTAGCATCAGAGCTGAAAGGTTACCACAACAGATAAAAGATTTTGAAAACCGTTTTCTAAAACATGTTTTAAAGAAGGTATTTTCAAGACAAAGGTTTATTATGAAAACATAATCCCCAAAAGCCATATATCTTTCTTTCAATTCTCTGTTTTGAATCTCTTCCTTTTCCTTTTAGCATGTCTGGGGAACCCGATATACCCGAGGGCGTACAGATACCAGGTTGATTCAGAAGGTATCTGGAGGCTAGGGCTACTGCCACAGGCCCAGCAAACGTTCCTCCTTCCCAGCTGCAGCCGCTCCTCCTCCTCCTCCTCCCCGTCTAGATGTTTTTTTCTAAAATATGCAAAGACTTCCGTGCTATGGGTGGAAAACCGTTTTATGGAATTGTGACGTTTGTTGAGGCTCGGAATTGGCTCAAGGAAGTGGAGAACTTGTTTGATATCTTTTAGATAGACGATGGAAGGAAGGTTTAGCTAGCTGCTTGGTTGATGAAAGATGAAGCTTCCTTTGATGGGAAGTAACTAATGGAGGACGTGTAGTGGAGACGTGGGTGGATTTTAGACAAAGGTTCGAGTTGAAATTTCTTTCACAAGAGAGGAGAGTTTATACATGGAGATGTTCTTGGCTTTGAAACAAGGGAGTTTGTCTATGAAGCAGTACGTTAAAAAGTTTAACCAGTTAGCAAGACTTGGTATGGAATTAGCTAATACACCATAGAAGGCTTTGAGATTTGCCAAGGGTCTGAATGAACCATTATACCGTTTGGCTATGTCCCACATCCCTATGGGGATACTTTCGAGAACCTTGTTGATATGGCATTGATACATGAAGAGGAGAAAGGTACTAATGTAGATAGAGCAAAAGATAAGAAAGGGGATCCAAAGAAGGCATAACAACAACAAAAGAAGGGCGGTAAGGATAAAAGTGCTCAGGGAAAATAAAGTATCACAATTGTGGAACACCTGGCACTTGAAGAAGGTCTGTAGGAAGAAGAAGAGGACTGGTTGCTTCCAATGTGGTGAGGCAGGACATATGATTAAAGACTGCCCAATGAGTCAAGGACAAGGGCAAGGATAGAGGATAGGATCTAATTCTGGAAGGCAGGTTCACGCTCTCATGGCAGCTACGCAAGAGAGAGGTAAAAACATTTATGTTGAAAGTTGGATTTTCCTTTTCAATCATCATGTACGTAATTTGTTTGATTCTGGCGCTTCACATTCATTTATATCTGCTTCTGTTGTTGAGTCTCTGCACCTAGATACTAGTATAGTAGCGGATCCTGTTGTCTTAAATCCTATTGGGGGTACGGCTCATCAGTCTATATTATGTCGGGATTTGGGAATACCTATGTATGGCATTGAGTTCGAATGCAATGCTTATGTGCTTGGTTTCACGTGCTATGGGTTGATTCTAGGAATGGATTGGCTAGCTAGGTATGGTGCCTTTCTCGACTGTGAAAAGTGGGTAGTTAGATTGTTGACTAGTTTGGGTAATACTCTCGATATCTCATGCGACCTTAAGGGTTCTGTTATGCTTAGCTACCTAGAATCTCTTGACATATCTATTGATGATTTGCAATCTGTTCGAGTAGTCCGTGAGTATCCAGATGTCATTGAGGAGGTTAGGCGCTTACCTCCAAATCGCGAGATAGATTTCCGTATATAGTTGGTGTACAATGCAAAGCCAATTGCATTGCCTGTGCGCCACATGGCTCCAAGAGAATGGAGGGAGCTTAATGAACAAGTGAAAGAGTTGCTTGAGAAAGGATTCATAAGAAGAAGTATCTTGGAGTGGGGTGCTCCAGTTGTTTTTGCCACGAAGGTTGATGGTTCGTTTAGATTGTGCGTGGACTATAGGGAGCTGAATGAGCTCATAAAGAAGAACAGACACCCATTACCGAGGATAAATGACTTGTTCGATCAGTTGGTTGGTGCTTCAGTTTTCTCGCAATTGGATTTAGCTACAGGATTTCATCAGCTAAGGGTGGCTGAGGACAGCATAGGTAAGACTGCATTTAGAACTCCAAATGGTTTCTTTGGATGGCTCGTCATGCCTTTTGGTTTGACGAATGCACCCGCATATTTCGTGGACTTGATGAGTAGGGTGTTTAGGGAGTTTCTAAACAAATTTGTGGTAGTCTTTATGGATGATATCCTAATCTTCTCTAGATGCGAGGAAGAGCATACCTTACATCCTAAGGAAGTTTTAGAGACCCTTCGAGTACATCATATTAAGGCTAAGTTCTCCAAATATCACTTTTGGAGGAAGGGGGTAAGATTCCTATGGCACGTTGTCTCTTAAAGAAGGGATAGCAGTGGATGCCGCGAAGGTAGTGGCAATCCAAGATTGGAAGATTCCTAATAATGCAACAGAAGTAAGAAGTTTTCTTGGTTTGGCAGGCTATTATAGGAAGTTCGGTAAGGACATTGCGAAGATATCTGCCCCACTTACACGGTTGATGAAAAAGAATTTGACCTTTTCTTTGGATGTTGGTTCGGACGATGCTTTTCAATGTTTGAAGAGGGCATTGATGACAGATCCAGTTTTAGTTTTGCTAGAAGGGAATAAACCATTCACAGTGTATACCGACGCTTGCGGGACATGGCTTGTAGCAGTTCTGATGCAAGATGGAAGGGTGATATGTTATGGTGGAAGGCGGTTGAAGGTCCATGAGAAGAATTACCCTACCCACGACTTAGAATTAACTGTCATAGTTTTTGCACTTAAGTCTTGGTGCCATTACTTGCTTGGTGAGAGGTTTGATTTGTTTATAGACCAAAGGTAACTAAAATAATTGTTCTCTCAAAAAGATCTAAACTTAAGGCAACAGAGGTGGATGGAGTTCTTAGCATCCTACGATTTTGAGATTGCATATACCCCTGGCAAGGGTAACGTTGTAGCTGATGCCTTGACTAGAAAGAAGTTGGCTTTGAGTCCTTTGTTTGTCGAGCGGCAGAGTTTAGAGTATATCCCTACCTTTGACTTTAGACCCTCTATCGATTATGTACCCAGTTTGTTGGCATCATAGAGGTGCGACCTACGCTTTTGGGATAGATTGGTGTGGCACAGCGAAATGACCCACAACTAATAGAGAGATTAGACAAGCTCATAAGATGGAAGTCTTCGAGCCATCTCAGTAGTATACTATAGACGAAAAAGGTTGGTTGCGTAGGGATGGGAGACTTTGCGTATCACGAGACGAGAGTTTTAGAAGGACAATCCTTGAAGAAGCACATCATTCTAACATGACCATATGTCCCGGTAGTGACAAGATGTATAAGTACATGAAGCCAGATTTATTTTGGGCCGGAGTGAAGAAGGATGTGGCTGAGTTTGTTTCTAGATGCTTAGTGTGCGAGCAAGTCAAGGCTTAACGAAAGAAGCATGGTGGTTTGCTTCACCCTTTTGAGGTTCCACAGTGGAAATGGGAAAAGTGTTTCCATGGATTTTGTCGATAGGTTGCCGAGGTCAAGGAAAGGTAATACGGGGATTTGGGTAGTAGTAGATAGACTTACCAAGAGCGCCCATTTCATTTCCGTTAAGATTAAAAGAACAACGGCATGGTTAGCATCTGTTTATCTCCGAGAGATAGTTCATATACATGGCATACCTTCTAGTATCATAAGCGATCGAGAGCTCATTTTCGCTAGTGAGCTTTGAAAGAGCTTACAAGAGGCGGTAGGGACGCAATTGTGTTTGAGCACCGCTTATCACCCTCAGACAAATGGCCAAACAGAACGAGTGAATCAGATTCCCGAAGATCTTTTGAGGTTATGCATCTTGGACTTTGGAGGGACATGGGAGGAACACCTTCCATTAGTAGAGTTCGCTTACGACAATAGCTATCAGACTAGTATTGGCATGGCACCTTTTGAAGCTCTATATGGAGGACCTTGCCGATCACCGACTTTTTGGTGGGAGTCTACGGATAAGATTTTGTTTGGGCTCGAGATGGTTAGAGAAACTTCGGAGAAGATAGACTTGATTCGAAGATGCATGAAGACGGCATAAGACCGGAAAAAGTCATACGCTGATAAGAGACAAGCCGATCTTGAGTTCGATGTTGGAGACACGATTTTTATTAAAGTATCACCATTATGGAATGTAGTTCGTTTTCGATCTGTAGGGAAATTGGCACCAAGGTTCGTAGGGCCATTCCCCATTAAAGAAAGAATTGGACAGATGGCCTACAGAGTGAAGTTTCCTGAGAAGCTTAGTGGTTTTCATGAAATAGTTCACATGTCGCATTTGTGGAAGTGTTTACATGATATCGCGGAGGTATTAGAGCCGATCATGCTTAGAGAAGTGGAAGTAGAGCGAGATGCCACGATCTGACGAGTTCCTACATGCATCCTTGGATCGGAGGTCAAGTTGGTTAAAGTCCAATGGGGAGACGATCAAGGAGATGCAACTTGGGAAACGGAAGACAAGATACGTGCGTCGTACCCTTTCCTTTTTGTGGGTATTTTCTTAACTTCTCCCTTTTCTACCGCTTTGTTTATATTTGTTCTATCGTTTAGTATATCTTCTCGATTATATCTTCGATCTTTAGGTAGGAAATCCTATGGTTGTAAACATGTGTTTGAGACATGTTATGTTTGGTGGATGCAAGTGGATGCAAGTGGATGTAAGTGTTTGCTAGTGGTTGCTCATGGATGCATTTACACACACATTAGGCACTAGATCGGCTTAATCACTTTCATATTGCATATGGGTGAGCATGCATATTTTAATAATGGATGTATATTGAATGTGTTATCATATGGATGTTGCATTTGGATGAATGGTTGTGCACCCGTATAGAAATGATGTATATCATTAGGATTCTTTTGCATACATAATGGACGCATTGCACTACCATGTTTTTCTTTAAGAAGGTCGACTGAATCAGTAGACTGCCTGATTTTCCATTAGGATAAGGAAATATACACACACTTTGCATATGTTCATGAAAGCATAGAAATATTTTAAGGAAAATTGGCTCCCTTATTGATGGATGAGTAGATGGATGATGGATGGCAGGACATACATTCCTTTCAGCTTTGAGATTTCGGGGGCGAAATCCTTTAAGTAGGGAGGAATGTAACATCCCCGTAATTTTAAAACATGACATAAGGGATAGTTAAAGAATAATTAATTTTTAAAAGAAGAATTAAGTGAAACAGGTTATGCCATTGCGTTCGTTTCGGAATTATGCTTGAGATAGAGTCCGAGTTTGCATAAAACAAATATAGAATGAAGGAGTTATGGACGATGGAAGTTTGGCAGAACAATCAGGAAATGGGCCAGAATAACTGGTGCACTTGTGAAGTATGCCAGAAAGAAAATGCATTGGCGCACCGGGGAAGTGCTCCCAAGCCGAGCCCATATCTGCAGAATTCGGGAGAGTTCCATGATGACGTGTCTTTTTAATCTGAGTAGTTTTGATGGTCTCTAATCTAATCTAAAAGTCCTAATTCACCTAATACATCTATAAATAAACACCTAAACCTGACCCTAATCTCATTGTTTTTTTCCATGGCGCCTCCATGCTGCTCTAATCTAAATTAAAACAAGCCTTTCTTCTCCATCAAGTCAAACTTGAAGATCAGACCTACAAATCAAAATAGGTGTATTCTAAGATCAAAATTTGCTACAACAAAGCCTAATTCTCTTCTTTTAGATCATATTGCAGAGAGTTTATCTCACATTCAAATATAATTATATTAAAAAGTAATTGTGATTGGATTGTAAATTGGATCTAATGTATATGCCTGTAAATAAGATGAATCGTATCAAGTTCTGTAATTTGTTATCCTTCAGATTCATACCCAATTGCTATTATCATGTGCCTATCTAATCTATTTTGTCATTATTCATTTCACATGCCTAATTATATGTTTATGCCAATTTGGATATTTTGGTTCTCTCTCTTCTTCTTTTCCTTTTTCCTTTTTGATATTAGGCTAACTTCGAGCCTAAGCATATTGCATTGGGATTTATGTATGAATAACGTTGGAATGATTGGGAAAAGTTTGGGAAAGGTGTAATAAAATGAGATTTGGCAAAAATTGTTGATGGTTATGGAATTTGGTTTGGACATAATTTGACATAACTTGTATACATGAGATTATAGGCATAATTTGGGTTAAAATTATAAACATAATTTAGATTGCAAACTTTGGGTGATTGGAATATATTGTAATCCAAGATTTGAAATTGAGACTTGAATCAAGAAAGTGATAATAAATGCCTAAGACATGAGGTTAGATTCGGATTGTGGTATAAGCCTGCCCGGAACTGCCCGACATATCCAGCAACCGCAAATGGTAATCTAATGTGAGAGGTCAAAGGCAGAAATTAGATGCATAATAATGCAAAGATACGATGTTAGATTCGGATTACAGTATAAGCCTTCCTGGAACCGCCCGGCATATCCATCAATCGCAAAACGGTAATCTAATGTGGGAGGTCTTGCAAGATTACGGTTATACCGAATTAACGAACACTTAACCAAGATAAGACATATGGTAAGACATGGGAATAATAAAGGGTTAAGTGGGTAACATGGATAGAATGTTAAACATAATAAAAGCACTTAACCAGTATGAGACATGTGATTAGACATGGGGATAAAGAGTAGCTAACTGGGAATTCCTAGTGGGGACCAAGCTTAGGAGGGATGCTTCTATCAAGTGTATGGACCCTTTTCCACCAGTAACTAATTTAAGTATCTATATGAGCTCGAAAAAGGTCGAGGACAGGGACACGCTTACTGGGGTTGATTGCAAGAGATCAATAAAGAGTTAGGGACGAAAGTGCAAGTCCAACGGAGTCATGTGCGTGTATGGGTCTGGGCTGGTAAGTAAGACGTTGTTGCATCGTGTAGGTATAAGCTGTGCATTTCAGTAGTATCGGGGTCGCCACCTTAGGGAGTGATACAACCTATTGTGGGACCAGCACAGGTATCTACGAGTTAGGGAGACAATCGAATGGGGAGGGTAGTGGGTACAACTAGTGGTGGTAGGAGCAAGAGGGCACCTATGGGAGCAACTAGGATTACATGTAGATACCATTATTAAGATTAGTTGGGAGGGATTATCTTTTAGTATGTAACTAGTATGTTGGTACGGTGCAGAGCATATCTTATAGTGGTTAGGAGCGCAATCGATGTTCTATCTTGCTTACTTTGTTTACCTTGTAATATTTACTTATGTTACAGTCATCTCTTATATCCAGTTTATGCTCTCATCCTGTTATTTTACTGATTATATTGCTAAAGTCACTATACTCGCCAGACTTATGTCTGACCCTTTTTATTTCTCCTCTTTTGTTTCTTTCCCGCCCCCCAAGGTCCTCAGTGTGAGATTAGTGAAGCATGACTCGGATCTCTTTCTTCTTGAAGTGCTTGGAAGTGTTGAAAGTAATGCTCAGCTTTATCTCTTTTTCATTATGGCTATTTGTAGTTGGATTATGGTTTTGCATTATGCTTTTGCTTTTATGTAATCTGATAATAATTTTGTTCAAGATGGATATTTGTGTACTTGGCTTTAGTATGTGGTTTTGATGTTGTAACCAAACATGCTTTGCTTTCTGTTGCAATGAATAAATTTTGAATTTTTAAGTACCGTTTTATATAGCTGTCTTGTGATGTTTTATTCTATACTCTTATAATGCTCCATGAAAGTTAATGCATTCCCCTAGTGAGTGACATTAACGGACATGGGGTGGAACACCCAATACACCCTCGATTTCATGGCTCAACAAGGAGACAATGACTCCTATCCCTTGATTTCATGGCTCAACAAGGAGAAACTGACTCCTATTGTAACACCCCGCCTCCGCTAGGGTCACTCGCAAAGGAATGCACTAGCTTTGGAGGGGCATTATTGGTAAACATGCACAGAAATATCACAAGACAGAACATATATAAATAGCGGAAGTAAAATCAAACTTTCATAACATGAATAAATAAGGTCTAAAGCCTTTTACACCAGAGTGCATCAAAACCTGTCTTGCAATTGTAAAGAAGCATAAAGACTTTTTAATAAATTATTCCCCAAGTAAAACAGTAAAGTAGCCATAGCCAAGAGAAGTCCAAGCCATCCATGATGACCTTCAAGCAGAAGAAGTCCGAACTAAACAGCATTGTTTCCTCCCTGAAACCTGGGGGGGGGGGAGGGAAACGGAAGAAAAGAGGCGAAACAAAACGGGTCAGTCAAAAAGACTGAGTAAGTCCTATCTACTTCCAGTATAAAAACAGGTAAAGGTAACATGACATGCATAAACTGAAAGTAAACATAAGGATAACTACAAGATAGATAAACCAGGGTAGCCGGTTGAAGTACTGTGGCAAAGTAAACTAAGGTATCATGATAAACTACGGTGTTATGATAAGTCAAGGTATCACATCGTCAGATTTCTATCGAGTACATTATCCCAAGGTATCTACCCCGTCTAACATCCCACGGTATCTATTATGTATATTCTTCCTAGTTCTAACATGTATATTTGCTCTGCACCTCTCGTACTAGTATCCCTACCCGCGTCATGTGTTAACCATGAATGTCCCGTGCTCAAAGTCGTGTAATGGTCCATGTCAACCTAATATCGCATATATAGGTTACTCAAATCATATGTTTCTTTCCATGTATATAAGTTCAGTCCTTTGCCGTGCCTCGTACGGGCTTCCTCATGTCGTATTATCCTTGAAGTCGTTTGGACTGTCACCCTTGTCCTAGCTAGGCTCTTCCATATGGATCATCGTTTGAACTACTAGGACTTACGCCACCTAGCACCACTAGGGATTACGCTTACCTATTGCACGCTTTCGTATTTCGGTTTGGGTTAAACCACCTAGGCCACTAGGGATTACGCTAACCCTCAACCGCGCCCTTTTTCCCACGCATTCATCGTGAATCGTTTTTCTATAACTGTATGCACATGTATCACATCGTGCCATCCGAGTCCTGTCATAGGGCAAACCAAGAAATACAGGACTCGGTCGGGAGCTTTAGATTTATCTGCCGATGCAGATACTAAGGTCTGCTTTTCTACACGTGGCTATGGTCCCACGAGACCCCTCCCTCAACTAGTGAAAGGCAACACAAGAGAAAATCTTGCATGAGAACTACACTCCGGCCAGCCCACATCCTACGGCCTACCTCACCCATAATTAGATAGCAAATCATGGTCTGTTGGGTGTTCCCTGCCTTTCCGTACGTACACGCTTGACTCAAGATGGTAGATGATCGACGAACTTGCTATCTCGGGCACCTTATGTATTCGTCGACTCACTGCTATCCACCCCAGTCTTTAGGTCGCTCGCATAGCAACCAAGGCATATTCTTGGTTCTTCTACCGCACACCTCAACCTCTCGTGAGCCTAGTATAATGACCTGGCAGCTCACAGAGGGATCCCAAGAATATCCTCACGTTCCCCGAAGTCGCTGCTTCGTTACCCAGTTCGTTGGAGCCTTTATCTAAATCAGATAGCCTGCTCCTACACGCATACTTAAACGTTGACCTAACGTATCGGGTTACTAATCTATCTAAGAAATGGTCCAAATTTCCTTGACTAAGAATTATTACTTAGTTTCCCTTAACTAAGGTTTACCACTTAGCCTTATTTCCATAATCCTTGTTAACTATGGTTATTTACCTAATCCTCTGAATTAGGGTTTATCTAATGGGTTAAGTGTCACTTAAGTTCATAACTTAGCCCGTCTACAAACCATGTCAAAATTGGCTAAGTATACAAGTCCAAGACTTAACCCTACAAACCATGTGTCAAGTTGGTTAAGTATATCAAGGAATCCATGACTTAACCTCGTCTAATTATCATTTTAGATTGGTTAATTATATAATTTAACTTGACCTTGTCATCAAATCGGTCAAGCGTATTCAAGTGATTCGTAACTTAGCCTTATCATGTTTTCACGTTAGATTGGTTAAGTATAGATTAACTTAACCTCATCAAATTAACGAGTTAGATTGGTTAAGTATAGGTCACTTAACCTCATCAAGTCATCGTGTTAAATTAGTTAAGTGTTTAACTTAACCCCATTAAATTACCAAGTTGCATTAATTAAGTCTAGGCTAACTTAACCCCATCCAATTACCATGTTTAGATTAGTTAAGCCTAACCTTAACCCCATCCATTAACTGTATTATACGGTTAAGTGTCATTAAGAAAATTTACTTAACCTTATCACGTTACCGTGTCGGATTGATTAAGTGTTGGTTAACTTAATCCCGTCCACTAGTCGTATAAAAATGGCCAAGTGTCATTAGGCAAATCAAGTTACTTAACCTACCCAAGCTTATCATGTTTTGTTAAGTATCATTAGCCTAATCAAATTACTTAACCCATTTGTCCATATCATCTTTGGTTAAGCCTCATTAATCAAATTAACTTAACCCTATTATGTGGCATTAATTTAATTAATGCACCCTCAACCTCTCACATTAGACCTTGTTGTGGTTACTAGTTAAGCCGGGCGGGTCCGGTTAGATTTACACCACAACCTAGTCTAACCTCGGGTCTTAAGCGCGACATGACCAACTTCTCACATTGGGTCCTATTGTTTGCAACTACTAGTTAGGCCGGTCGGTTCCGGGTAGTTTTACGTTGCAAACTCAACCCAACCTCGAGTTGGCCATACTTATATTATCTAAGTTCATCATGTTTCCAAAACATGTTACAAGTTTTCAAGCATTTGGGTAGACCTAACTTAATAGGTAAATTCCCAAAGGGTAGACCTAACTTAATAGGTAAATTCCCAAGCTCATGTTTTTATGCATACTTACATGCCAACCTCCATGTTATCTTTCAAGTCATATTTTCAAGTATATACACATGTCATATTCAAGTTAAGATTTTGCGACATGTTCATGTTTATCTAACTACCCAAAATCGTGTTTTCCCAACGCAAGCAAAGCGAGTCAACATAGTAAGGATACTATGTCACATATTGGTCTCAAAACATGCATGATGCCAAAAAGGGCTTGGCTTCCACATGCATAACATCATAAAGGGATTGGCCATAAACATGCATAGTGTCATAAGGTAATTTGGCCACAAACATGCATATTATCAAGAAGGGTTTGGCCATAAACATGCACAACTTAAAAGAGGGGATTGGCCATGAGCATGCATAATCTCATAAAGGATTTGGCCACAAACTTGCATGTTAGCATAAGGGGTTTGGGTTCATAAACATGCATAAGCCCCAAAATCTTGTCTTAGCCAATGTTTCACAAGTAAAGTGGTTCCTAAAGGTTCATGCTAGCATTTCATGCATAAAGATCCAAACTTGCAAGATAAACTAGGTTATGCATAGCATGAGAGGCATGATTAAGTCACTCACATGGCCTAAAATCATAAACATGAACACAAGAGGCAAGGTAAGGTTCATATAGGTTCGCATAATCATGTTTAGCCTCATTTTATCCCATGTCATTATCAAAACTACCGTTTCCATCTAAAAGTAGCTAGAACTTACATAGTATGGCAAGAGGACTAGGAGCATGAATCGTTTTGGCGAAGAAAGGTGGCTCCTTTGATGAAGATCCGTCATGAAACTCGCATAGCAACGTTGATTTGGCCTCTATTTGGTGTAGCAAGCTTGCACCTTTTGATTTGAACCCGATTTGAATGCATAGGCTCTAGGGATTGGAGATGGAGGCCATGATCAAGATTGATTTTGGCAGCACTTAGTTGCTAGGTTTGATTTTTAGGGATTTAGGTTAGGTTTAGGGTCTTTTTATAGAGATTAGGATAGTTTTAGGCCCTAGATTAGATCTAGGATTAATCTAGGCCACAGAAATCGTCACAGGCCCATCAGACCAGACCAAGACTACATCCAGGTGCACCAGGCCACAAAACACGGAGTTGTGTTTTTGGACCCAGTCGACACCCAAGTCGACAGCCCTGTCGACTTGGGGTCCAGGGGTGTCGACAGCCCTGTCGACTCCCCTGTCGACATGGACTTTGGCGGGAAAATTCCCGCCTACCCCAAAACTTGAACTTCCTAGGTGATTTCCAAACTTGAAAACCATGAAAACTTTGACGGATCATAACTTGGTCATACGGACTCCGATTCTCGAAAACTCGGACTCTATTTCGCGTATTTATCCGAGACGAATGCAATGGCATAGCCTGTTTCACTTGATTCAGAATTTTAAATTAAATTCTGCCTTGATTCTCGTTTTAACATGTTATCGAAAAATACGGGTTGTTACATTCTCCCCACCTTTTAGGATTTCGTCCCCGAAATCTCCAAGTTAGGAAGAACATATCCTACCATCCATCATCCATCTACTCAAAACATCATCCACAAGCAACCATTGTCCTTAGATGATTTCTAATGCTGTATGAATATATGCAAAACGTGTGTGTACATGTTCCTTAGCTAATGCTAATAATCAGGCCTGAATAATCTTTCTAATGCAAAATATGTATAGTGCCATGAATCCAACATGTATGCAAATAGTCCTAGTCATATAGATACTATATGCGTGCACAAACATTCATCCATATGCAACGTCCACATGGTAACACATTCAATTTCATCCATAAACAAGTATAAATACTCGTGCATATGCAATATGAAATGTGACCGAGTCGAGTTAATATCTAATGTAAATTCGCGCATCCACGAGCAACCACTTGCAACCATTTGCAACCATATCAACCATAACATGTTTCAAATACATGTTTACATCCATAGGGTTCTACCTAAGATTCCCTGAAACAGGGTCGAGAAGATAAACAAAACAAACTCCGTACAGGATTTGTAACAGAGACAGGTCCGAGAGGATATCCATAAAAGATAGCCTACCAGCAAGCTCAACAGAAAAACAGGGATCGAGGATATATTCCCAAAAGAGATATCATGCACGTATTTAGTCTTCAGTCTCCTGAGTCGCATTACCTTGAGCTTAGTTCCATTGTGCCTTGACTGCCTTTGACTTCATGATTTCGTAGCTCCTTGATTCCTATTTCCAAGGTGCGAGTGAAACTCATTTCACTGTCGCCTCTCGTTTCACTTTCACTTATTCTTTCCTTATAGAATACTTGGCGCAAACAGGACTGCGTACTCATGATCTCATGCAAGCTTTCTAAAATTCACTAGTGAATCTCGGACCTCGTACCATAAGGTATTCCACGTAGTAGAACTTTCTCTTGAAAGTAAACAGATGCCAACCGGGTTATCAAGTGCACTTACTAGGGTGATTTCCATAACCCATGCATAAGTGAAATAAACCATCCGTCTTATCGGCGAACCCACTCGATCGGGCTTCAAATTTCCAATAAAGGTATCAAGGGATTCTAGGTAACTAATCATGACCGAACCCAAAAGGTTCCACGAGACTTCGAGGGCTAGTCAAGAGTCTAACTACCCTTCTATCAAAACCGAGAGTGGCACCCCTTACTGGATAACCACTTCATCCCTAGAATCCATCCATAGCTTATAAACATAAGCATTATTTCCAAGCTCAATACTCAGCATAGACATTCTCAAATCCAAACAAGTCATGAATAAATGGACCGATCTTCCAATAGGACTTGGGACAAAAACGGGATCCCCTACTACGCTAGTACTAAGGTGCAGAGACTCAACTATCGAAGCGGACTTAAAAGATGCGGTGATCAAAACAAAGTCCCGACAGGATGATAGAGAAGAAAAGCTAAACCTTTAACAAGATCGTTACCCTCCTTCTGAGGTACCCTAGAAATGAGAGCATACTACTGCCCTCCCGATGATCTTGTCCTTGTCCCATGATACTTAACTATCCGCCCCGTTTCACCATGCCAAAGGTACTCTCTCTTCATGGGTTTCATTGTTCATCTTTCTCTCTCATTCTGGGTTGAGCCATACCAACAAGTTGCTCATCCTTAAACTCGTATCCTTTATCCTTGCTCTTTATTATCCTTACTTGTAACACGGCAATGGGTCTCTCGAGAACCACCTCCATCGTACGGGAAACACCTACGTGGCTAGACAAAGATTAGTCACAGTAAGAACTACTGTGACCATAGATGGAGGAAAGAAAGGAAACGAGATCTAATCAAGGAATCAAAGGATGGTGCTAATGGCTTTTGGGGAATAGCCTTTTTTAAAACAAACTTTTCTTGAAAAATGCTTCTTTATAAACAGTTTTCCAAATAGTTTTCAGAAGGTTTTAAAAGCTTTTGCCCAGTCTGGTAACCTTTTGCTCTGATACCAAATGTAACACCCCGCCTCCGCTAGGGTCACTCGCAAAGGAATGCACTAGCTTTGGAGGGGCATTATTGGTAAACATGCACAGAAATATCACAAGACAGAACATATATAAATAGCGGAAGTAAAATCGAACTTTCATAACATGAATAAATAAGGTCTAAAGCCTTTTACACCAGAGTACATCAAAACCTGTCTTGCAATAGTAAAGAAGCATAAAGACTTTTTAATAAATTATTCCCCAAGTAAAACAGTAAAGTAGCCATAGCCAAGAGAAGTCCAAGCCATCCATGATGACCTTCAAGCAGAAGAAGTCCGAACTAAACAGCATTGTTTCCTCCCTGAAACCTGGGGGGGGGGGGGAAACGGAAGAAAAGAGGCGAAACAAAATGGGTCAGTCAAAAAGACGGAGTAAGTCCTATCTACTTCCAGTATAAAAACAGGTAAAGGTAACATGACATGCATAAACTGAAAGTAAACATAAGGATAACTACAAGATAGATAAACCAGGGTAGCCGGTTGAACTACTGTGGCAAAGTAAACTAAGGTATCATGATAAACTACGGTGTTATGATAAGTCAAGGTATCACATCGTCAGATTTCTATCGAGTACATTATCCCAAGGTATCTACCCCGTCTAACATCCCACGGTATCTATTATGTATATTCTTCCTAGTTCTAACATGTATATTTTCTCTGCACCTCTCGTACTAGTATCCCTACCTGCGTCATGTGTTAACCATGAATGTCCCGTGCTCAAAGTCGTGTAATGGTCCATGTCAACCTAATATCGCATATATAGGTTACTCAAATCATATGTTTCTTTCCATGTATATAAGTTCAGTCCTTTGCCGTGCCTCGTACGGGCTTCCTCATATCGTATTATCCTTGAAGTCGTTTGGACTGTCACCCTTGTCCTAGCTAGGCTCTTCCATATGAATCATCGTTTGAACTACTAGGACTTACGCCACCTAGCACCACTAGGGATTACGCTTACCTATTGCACGCTTTCGTATTTCGGTTTGGGTTAAACCACCTAGGCCACTAGGGATTACGCTAACCCTCAACCGCGCCCTTTTTCCCACGCATTCATCGTGAATCGCTTTTCTATAACTGTATGCACATGTATCACATCGTGCCATCCGAGTCCTGTCATAGGGCAAACCAAGAAATACAGGACTCGGTCGGGAGCTTTAGATTTATCTGCCGATGCAGATACTAAGGTCTGCTTTTCTACACGTGGCTATGGTCCCACGAGACCCCTCCCTCAACTAGTGAGAGGCAACACAAGAGAAAATCTTGCATGAGAACTACACTCCGGCCAGCCCACATCCTACGGCCTACCTCACCCATAATTAGATAGCAAATCATGGTCTGTTGGGTGTTCCCTGCCTTTCCGTACGTACACGCTTGACTCAAGATGGTAGATGATCGACGAACTTGCTATCTCGGGCACCTTATGTATTCGTCGACTCACTGCTATCCACCCCAGTCTTTAGGTCGCTCGCATAGCAACCAAGGCATATTCTTGGTTCTTCTACCGCAGACCTCAACCTCCCGTGAGCCTAGTATAATGACCTGGCAGCTCACAGAGGGATCCCAAGAATATCCTCACGTTCCCCGAAGTCGCTGCTTCGTTACCCAGTTCGTTGGAGCCTTTATCTAAATCAGATAGCCTGCTCCTACACGCATACTTAAACGTTGACCTAACGTATCGGGTTACTAATCTATCTAAGAAATGGTCCAAATTTCCTTGACTAAGAATTATTACTTAGTTTCCCTTAACTAAGGTTTACCACTTAGCCTTATTTCCATAATCCTTGGTAACTATGGTTATTTACCTAATCCTCCGAATTAGGGTTTATCTAATGGGTTAAGTGTCACTTAAGTTCATAACTTAGCCCGTCTACAAACCATGTCAAAATTGGCTAAGTATACAAGTCCAAGACTTAACCCTACAAACCATGTGTCAAGTTGGTTAAGTATATCAAGGAATCCATGACTTAACCTCGTCTAATTATCATTTTAGATTGGTTAATTATATAATTTAACTTGACCTTGTCATCAAATCGGTCAAGCGTATTCAAGTATTCGTAACTTAGCCTTATCATGTTTTCACGTTAGATTGGTTAAGTATGGATTAACTTAACCTCATCAAATTAACGAGTTAGATTGGTTAAGTATAGGTCACTTAACCTCATCAAATCATCGTGTTAAATTAGTTAAGTGTTTAACTTAACCCCATTAAATTACCAAGTTGGATTAATTAAGTCTAGGCTAACTTAACCCCATCCGATTACCATGTTTAGATTAGTTAAGCCTAACCTTAACCCCATCCATTAACTGTATTATACGGTTAAGTGTCATTAAGAAAATTTACTTAACCTTATCACGTTACCGTGTTGGATTGATTAAGTGTTGGTTAACTTAATCCCGTCCACTAGTCGTATAAAAATGGCCAAGTGTCATTAGGCAAATCAAGTTACTTAACCTACCCAAGCTTATCATGTTTTGTTAAGTATCATTAGCCTAATCAAATTACTTAACCCATTTGTCCATATCATCTTTGGTTAAGCCTCATTAATCAAATTAACTTAACCCTATTATGTGGCATTAATTTAATTAATGCACCCTCAACCTCTCACATTAGACCTTGTTGTGGTTACTAGTTAAGCCGGGCGGGTCCGGGTAGATTTACACCACAACCTAGTCTAACCTCGGGTCTTAAGCGCGACATGACCAACTTCTCACATTGGGTCCTATTGTTTGCAACTACTAGTTAGGCTGGTCGGTTCCGGGTAGTTTTACGTTGCAAACACAACCCAACCTCGAGTTGGCCATACTTATATTATATAAGTTCATCATGTTTCCGAAACATGTTACAAGTTTTCAAGCATTTGGGTAGACCTAACTTAATAGGTAAATTCCCAAAGGGTAGACCTAACTTAATAGGTAAATTCCCAAGCTCATGTTTTTATGCATACTTACATGCCAACCTCCATGTTATCTTTCAAGTCATATTTTCAAGTATATACACATGTCATATTCAAGTTAAGATTTTGCGACATGTTCATGTTTATCTACCTACCCAAAATCGTGTTTTCCCAACGCAAGCAAAGCGAGTCAACATAGTAAGGATACTATGTCACATATTGGTCTCAAAACATGCATGATGCCAAAAAGGGCTTGGCTTCCACATGCATAACATCATAAAGGGATTGGCCATAAACATGCATAGTGTCATAAGGTAATTTGGCCACAAACATGCATATTATCAAGAAGGGTTTGGCCATAAACATGCACAACTTAAAAGAGGGGATTGGCCATGAGCATGCATAATCTCATAAAGGATTTGGCCACAAAATTGCATGTTAGCATAAGGGGTTTGGGTTCATAAACATGCATAAGCCCCAAAATCTTGTTTTAGCCAATGTTTCACAAGTAAAGTGGTTCCTAAAGGTTCATGCTAGCATTTCATGCATAAAGATCCAAACTTGCAAGATAAACTAGGTTATGCATAGCATGAGAGGCATGATTAAGTCACTCACATGGACTAAAATCATAAACATGAACACAAGAGGCAAGGTAAGGTTCATATAGGTTCGCATAATCATGTTTAGCCTCATTTTATCCCATGTCATTATCAAAACTACCGTTTCCATCTAAAAGTAGCTAGAACTTACATAGTATGGCAAGAGGACTAGGAGCATGAATCGTTTTGGCGAAGAAAGTTGGCTCCTTTGATGAAGATCCGTCATGAAACTCGCATAGCAACATTGATTTGGCCTCTATTTGGTGTAGCAAGCTTGCACCTTTG
The DNA here is from genome assembly GCA_030737875.1 of Allium sativum. Lineage (NCBI taxonomy): Eukaryota > Viridiplantae > Streptophyta > Magnoliopsida > Asparagales > Amaryllidaceae > Allium > Allium sativum. Next base: position 604,288,227 of record CM060923.1, on the reverse strand, counting down.
GATTTGAACCCGATTTGAATGCATAGGCTCTAGGGATTGGAGATGGAGGCCATGATCAAGATTGATTTTGGCAGCACTTAGTTGCTAGGTTTGATTTTTAGGGATTTAGGTTAGGTTTAGGGTCTTTTTATAGAGATTAGGATAGTTTTAGGCCCTAGGATTAGATCTAGGATTAATCTAGGCCACAGAAATCGTCACAGGCCCATCAGACCAGACCAAGACTGCATCCAGGTGCACCAGGCCACAAAACACGGAGTTGTGTTTTTGGACCCAGTCGACACCCAAGTCGACAGCCCTGTCGACTTGGGGTCCAGGGGTGTCGACAGCCCTGTCGACTCCCCTGTCGACATGGACTTTGGCGGGAAAATTCCCGCCTACCCCAAAACTTGAACTTCCTAGGTGATTTCCAAACTTGAAAACCCTGAAAACTTTGACGGATCATAACTTGGTCATACGGACTCCGATTCTCGAAAACTCGGACTCTATTTCGCGTATTTTTCCGAGACGAACGCAATGGCATAGCCTGTTTCACTTGATTCAGAATTTAAAATTAAATTCTGCCTTGATTCTCGTTTTAACATGTTATCGAAAAATACGGGTTGTTACACCTATCCCTTGATTTCACGGCTCAACAAGGGCACACCTACTCTTAAACCTTGATTTCATGGATTCAAGGATAAAACTGTTTACTCTTGACTTACAAATTGGATCTTTCAATCAAAGCAATTGCAAAACAGCCCTATAACTCTTCAGTAATACTTGATTCAAAGAGTAGAGAGAGTAGAGAGAAGAAGTTTGATCAATTCAGAAGTGAATTTGCCAGAGTATAAGTGTAAAAACCATAAAAATTAATAAGAATAATGGTAGGATGAAGGGGGATGAAGATGGACAAGAAGAGATGTTAGAAAATTCGGTTTTGGCCTCTTTTTGTAGAGAATGAAGGGTTGCAATGTTTCTGAAACATTACAAATAATGAAAAGATACTTCCCTTCAAAATTAAAAAACTAGCTCTAATATGTCGACATACATATTATGCAATGGCAACATACCTATGTACAAAATTGATTTTCAAAGCATTTTCAAGTGTTTTGATATAAAACTAATTCAGGAAATTCTTGAATAAAATTCTAATGTTGTAAATCAATATTATATGATAGAAAAACATATGAAAACATATTTTTAAACTATATAAATATATTTATAAAATTATAAGGTTTTAAACTATAAAATACAAATAAAGTATATATAAAAACTTAAGTTTGAAAAACAAAGAAGAATAAAAATATAAAATCAATATAGGGAGGATTGAGAATGAAATAGAAAAACAAAAATAGAGAGAATTGAGAAAAACAAAAATAGAGAGGATTGAGAAAAGAATTGAAAAATCAGAATCTGAATTTGGATTTGAACCTGGAGTGCCATTTAGAGTCTTACAAAATCTAGACTCTATAATTATACTAATCTTAAACTCTTTCATCATGATATCTTGATTACTCGTGAGTCTTGAATCTACTTTGAATTCTGAATCTCTAAAAGCTCTTTAACTGTACAGTCTTCAGTATTATTTCCTATATACAAATCCTGCATATGTGTGTGTATATATATATATTCTAGATAAAGATGTTAGTATATATTTTATAATAAATGATAATTGAAATAGGGTTGTTGTCATCAAAACTCCATTCTCCAACAATCTTCCCATTTTGACGATGACAACCTTAGTTTATAAAATATCATACCTGTATATACTTGTTTGATGATGATCCTCTTATACTCCCCCTTTCTATAAGAATTCTATAAAACTATGCCTATATTTTATAATTTCTCTCCCTTTGGAATTACCAAAAAGAAAGATTAAAGATACTTCCCCTAAGTTGAGCAATTATAGAATCTATGTAACATTAATAAAAAATACTCCCCTAAATTGAATAACACTATCAATAGAATATAAGTAACTATCCTTAAACAATACTCCCCCTTAATTTATTAACTAATTCTAATCTATTAAAATAAAGAGATTTATATTTAATATGATGATTAAACCAAATCAACTATCATTATTACATATGTTTGTTTAATATATATACAAACCAATCCAAACTAAATCACACCATATGTCTTAATATATATAGTCTAAATCAAATCACACCACAAGTTTCTGGAGTAATTAAAAAATCAATCAAATCGTACCAATTAATTAAACACCTCTTGGAACTTCAACGCAACCATCATTTCCAAAGATGGGATCCTTCTTAATTACTTCCTAATCATCATCTTCTTTGGTTGGTGGAGCCTTTGTGAGATTATTTTCTTCATCTCTGAAAAGAGAAGAGATTAGCCATCGCATTGCATCTAAGTGCTTTTCTTGTTGTTCGAACATCTTTATTTGACTTAATTCAAGATGACGCTGATTTTGTAGAATGATAGAGAGAATGTTTTTGAATGAATTGAGAGTTCCCTCTAGATTTTCACTTAGATTATGGATAGGATTTGCCATGGATTTGATGAGAAATGATTAAGGAAGGAGTAATGAAAAAATATAGTTTTCTAGACGAAATAGACTTAAATAAGGTTTGGAATTCGTTGGATTTTGAATGGACATGAGTAGTTATTTTAGTTTTAAAATTTGAAAAATTTTGAAAATTTTTCTATTATATGTCGACATACATCTTTTGCTATGTCGACATACATCTTTTGGAAATATAAATATGATTTAAATAGAAATAAAAACTCTATTCATTACTTAATAAAAAGCAAATACATCCAACAAAACAAGACACACCTAAATACGAGATTCGAAAGCAAATACACGGAAATATATAAAGATAGGTTAAAATAGATGGCCTAGTTTTCAGATGATGATGAGGAAGATGAAATTCCAAGCTTTCTTGCTATCTTGACCATGAATTTGGTCATTTTGGAAATCTTCTTATTAAACTTCTTTTGATTTTTGACGATTTTTTCTTGGTTTTGAATAATCGTATCTTTAAGATTATGATTTGAGGTTGGATACTCGATGATTTCCATAGAAGTCTCTTCTTCTTCTTCGACTTACATTGGGTCTTCCTCTTGTTGCAATCGAACTTGTTTGGCTTCATATGCCTCATAAGGTTTGAAAGTGATAGGAATTTGCATGAGATGAATGTTTGAAGCGTCAAACACTTTCCTAGAGACAAATTCTACTCCGTGAAGATCGACTCCAATGTATTTAAAAATGAGAGTGAGATAAATACCATAGTAGAAAGTGTTTTCTCTTGAAGATACATCTATGGGCTTAAATTCATTTATAATCGTATCGGCCTAACTGATATGGTAATTACCTATAATGGCAAAAAGAGCCTTTTGGACTTTTAGTGTTGGATTGTTGTTATTTCCGAAATGAGGAGTGATGATATTTTGAAGAAGAAGGTTGTCAATTCTTGTTTTTGGAAGGAAGAAACAATTTTTGAAATCCTTTAAGGCACCATCTTCGAATATATCGTGATAGGTTTCCAAATCGGTTTAATCGATAGCGAAAGTTGAGAAATCCGTGCCCTCGCTTCTACAGCTTAGAATTTCTCCCAAAATATCGGCATCGAGAACAATTTGAGTTCCCTTGACACTACCCCAAATTTGATTTTTGTTGCCTTGATAAAATCTGCAGTTGAGATTTGCTTAGAACATCTTCACGATTTTAGGATAACATACTTTGTCATTGTCTTGGGAGTCAATTAGACTCAAGATTTTGTTGTGTTGGAAGAGAGAGATGAGATCATAAGATGGAAAGTGAAACACCCCACCTCCGTTAGGGTCACTCTCAAAGGGAATGCCCTAATTTTGGTGGAGGTTTATAAGTATAAGTCACAGATATACAAGACAGATATAAGAACACATATTTGTAAACAGCGGAAAAACAACAAACTTTTATTTCATCAAAGCAAATACGTGTTACAAAACATCACCATGATTGTCTTACATCTTTTTCCAAAAACATAACATAACACTTTCATAATCTGTCTTGAGTACATTATTTAAAGAAGCATAAATAAAACATAGATAAACTGCAAAAGTCCGCATAGTGGATTGTCCAAAGCCATAGTTCAAAACAGGAAAGTCCAAGCAATACATTTCTCTTCTTCAAGCTGGATGTTAAGGTTGGTCAAGCTGCTGTGTTCCCTCCCTGTGGATCTGGGGGGGGGGGGGACGGAAGAAAAGAAGACGAAAGAAAAGTAGAGTCAGACATAAAGCCTGAGTAAGTCTAGTACTATTTTGTCTATGAATAAAGAACTGGGTATGATAAGTATAAACAAGAAGTGGGCATGCATTATAACTTGGTTAAGTTGTCTAGGGTCGAATATACTATCGTACCCCATGTAAATCTCTGAACCCATATAAACTAGTTTCCAACTGGCACCCCATAATCGGGGTGATGTGATCCATTCAATGATGATCGGCTCCTACTCGCATAGTTACATGTGTCTTACGGCCCCCGATGTTGTAGTTACCTATGCTGGTCCCACCGTGGGGTGTATCAAGTCCCATGGTGGCGGCCCGACACAATTCTAGAGTGCACAGGTATGCTACCGGTGTCCAGTGCCTTATTTTTCTGCGCCAGAGTGTGTGCACGCCCGCACCCCGTTAGAACCTACACTGCTACACCACCGCCGTCGCTTTGACCTCTTACAATCAGCCCCGTAATCGTGCCCCACCCTGCCTAGTTTTAGGGTATCCTGATACACCTTCTAGGGTTACTGCTGAAAAGGGTCCCCCGTTACTAGGTTTTCTATCTCTAGCCAACATGCTAAGTTGGTTAAGTGTTTCCTAACCTAACCCCCACCAGTCCGTTTAGTTTAGCATGTTCCATTTTGATTAAGTCTTTAGTTCACTTAATCCTAACAATCCTGACTCAACCTTAATTGTCTTATTAAGGGCCTGACCTCTCACATTAGACAGGTATTGTTGTGGCTGCCTGTTGCCGGTTGGTTCCGGGCAGTCTTACGCCACAACTCAGTCTAACCTCGGGTCCTTATTGGGCTCCATGTTTAACCTCCCACATTGGATAGGTATTGTTGTGACTACTGGACAGCCGGGCGGTTCCGGGCAGGTTTACATCACAACTCAATCCAACCTCGGGTTAAACACATCGTATTTTCTACATTTACATATTTTGTCATTCTTCTTTATTTCTTATATGTAAATATTTGCGGCCCATTATTAAGTTAATGGTGTAAAGGTTACACCAATCATGGGCCCAACCCGTACCTGAATTTGGGCCCTTCTATTTTATATTTCCATTCATTAGTAATTTTAACCCAACGTTATTTTCCCCCGTTTTACACGTCCGTTTATTACATATACATTGGGCTTAGCCTTTTAAAGCCCAATTTAGCCATGCGAAAAGGGGAGGCTTAAAGCGTGATTACATACACACAAAAAAAAGGGGAAGGTGAGCGCATGAACTTGCAACATGACGTTGGAAATACAAAATAGAAACTGGTGTACTTGCATAGTAGTGACATATACTTTGTTCATAAAGCATAGGTGACATGAATCAAAGCATGTAAACTTGTAGTTACGTTAAGAATCTAAATTGGGTATCATTATTAACACATGAACCTATATTTTTATTTAGGCATAATGTCAAACATAAGCATGGCATAAGTATAGTTAAATTTGTTCACATAACCATGGCATAAATATTTCTAACATAAAATCATGATTTTTACATTAGTCATACAAACTTGCAAAAAGGGATTTTTGAGTCTAACCTAGCTATGTATCACATATGACATCATATAACATAGACTAAACATGGATTTCAATTGTGCCAAATATCAATCATAGCCTAGTCCTATTCATAAGTTTGCAAATAGGTTTTTCTAGCACAAAAGCATGTCTTAATACATAAATCATGGTGCCAAAATTCCAACATAGTTTCATATGAATTATGATAACCCAAACTTATTCCAATTACTTCACAAAAATGATGTTTGTATAAAAATATACATTATGATGGCATAATAGCAAAGCCCCAAGCTTGCATGAATTTCAATCAACTACATACATGTAGCTTCAACATGGATTACATAATTTGCGAATATTCCAAACGTATACTTGCATAGAACTACCGCATGTAGTTCTTTATAATGAATAACATAATTCAAGAATATCCAAACGTATACCATATTCCAACGCACAAATATGAATTACTTTATCGCCACAAATCAAGTATACATATCAACACAATTATTTGTTCATACCAAAGTAATACTCTACTTACAATGGTTGTAGCGAATTCTCTAATTTAGGAATTGAAGACGTGGTTTGATTTGATTGAGTTGCTTTATGCCTTAGAATTTTGCCTCCTAATCCTCTCTCCAATTTGGTGGCTACTCCTAGTCATTCCTCAGCAACATGGCGGCTTTGTTCTTATTTTTGAATGAATAGATTAGGGTTTAGTCTAGGGTTGTTTTTATAGAGGTTAGGAACTGATTAGGACCATTGATGTTGCTTGGATTGATCGTAGCCATTCATCCTAAGGAGAGACCAATTAGAGCCTGCCACCTAGCCCTAATGACAAAGCAGACCACAGAGAATCGACCAACATAGAATAGGCCAGCCGGGTTAGACTGGGTTCGACCTGGCTCTGGACCAGGTCGACACCCCTGTCGACAGCCCTGTCGACAGGCCTGTCGACCTGGTTAGACCAGGTCGACAGCCCAGTCGACCTGGGTGCGTCAGGCGGGCCTTTTTCCGCCCTGGCCCATTGGGCCCCACTTCGGAATTTTTAATTGTTTTATTCTGTTTGAATTTTTAAATTTAATTCAGAAACTTCCGAAGGCCATATCTTCTTCATATGGACTCCGTTTTTCGAAAACTCGGACTGTATTTCGCGTATTTTTCCGAGACGAACGCAATGGCGTATCCCGTTTCCCTTAGTTCTTTGATCTCAATTTAATTATACTTTAATTTATGGATTTCACAGTTATAGAATTCGCAGGGTGTTACATTCTCCCCCACTTAAAAGGATTTCGTCCCCGAAATCTTCAAGTTAGGAGGAATGTATATCCTAACATCCAATCATCCATCTACTCATCCATCAAACACGAGCATCCATTGTCCTTAAGAGACTTCTAATGCTTCATGATCATATGCGAAGTGTGTGTGTACATGTACTTATCTAATGCAAAATCAGGCGGTCTACTGATTCAGTTGACCTCCTTAATGCGAATTATGTAAGTGCCATGAATCCATTATGTATGCAAATCTTCCTATTCTTGATTCTACATGAGTGCACAATCATTCAATACAAATGCAACATCCACATGTCAACACATTGAAGTTCAACCATATACGAATGCAAACATATATGCATATGCAATATGAAGTGACTGAGCCGATCTAAAACCCTAGATTGTGTGTGTATATGCAACCACGAGCAACCACTAGCAATCACTTGCGACCACTTGCAACCATTCATACATAACATGTTTCAATTACATGTTTCCATCTAAAGGGTTTCTACCTAAAAGATAAGGTCGAGGAAATATACCTAAAAAGATAGATAAAAGCGCAACTTAAGGAAAAGGAAGATCAAGGATGTACCCTCGAACAGAAAAGGGTAGGCAGTGCGTATTCTAGCTTCAGTTTCCCAAGTCGCGTCTCCCTCGGCGTCGCTCCACTGAACTTTGACGAGCTTGACTTCGCGGTTGCGTAGCTTCTTCACTTCCGTTCCTAAGATGCGGGTTGGAACTTTTCTTATGGTTGCTTCGCGTTCCACTTTGGCCTCTTCGAGGATATTTGGCTCTACCACCTCGGCTGACTCATGTAGACATTTTCGGAGATGTGAAACGTGAAAAACGTTGTGGACTCCAGCCAACTTCTCGGGTAGCTCTAATCTATAGGCCATTTTCCCAATTTTCTCGATAATAGGGAATGGCCCTACGAACCTTGGTGCTAGCTTTCCTGTGGTTCCAAAACGAACAACGTTCCTTAGTGGCGATACCTTGAGAAAAACTCTGTCTCCAACCTCAAATTCAAGGTCGGTCCTTCTCTTGTCGGCATAGGACTTTTGTCTGTCTTGGGCCGTCTTCATCCTTCTTCGTTTTAAGTCTACTTTCTCTGAAGTCTCTCGGATCATGTCTGGTCCAAGTATGAGCTTATCCGTAGACTCCCACCAACAAGTGGGCGATCGGCACGGTCTTCTATATAAAGCTTCGAAGGGCGCCATTCCGATGGTTGCTTGATAGCTGTTGTTGTAGGCAAATTCCACCAAAGGAAGGTGGTCTTCCCATGTCCCTCCGAAGTCAAGGACGCATAGTCTTAAAAGGTCTTCCAAAACTCTGTTCACTCTCTCTGTTTGGCCGTCGGTTTGGGGATGATAGGCCGTGCTCAAGCATAACTGCGTTCCTACTGCTTCTTGCAGATTCCGCCAAAACTCACTAGTGAAGATGGGGTCTCGGTCACTAACAATGCTAGATGGTATTCCATGGAGTCGAACGATTTCCTTGAGGTAAAGTGATGCTAGGGATGAGGCAGTTCTTTTACTTTTGACAGGTAAAAAGTGGGCGCTTTTAGTAAGCCTATCCACTATTACCCAAATGCTAGTATTGCCTCTCCTAGACCTAGGCAGCCCATCGATGAAGTCCATTGAGATGCTATCCCACTTCCACTGCGGGACCTCCAGAGGATGTAGCAGTCCGCCAGGCTTTTTCTGTTCCGCCTTAACCTGTTGGCACACCATACACTTAGAAACGAACTCTGCCACGTCCTTTTTCATGCCGTTCCAGAAGAAAGTCCTTTTTATGTCTTTGTACATTTTATCTCCACCTGGGTGTATCGTCATCTTAGAGTGATGTGCTTCCTCGAGAACCTTCTTTATTAAATCTTTTGTCTGTGGGACGCATAGTATTCCGTCTCACCTTAGCAAACCCTTATCGTCGATGGAGTATCTGTTGAGGTGACTTGAAGTCTCACCCCTAATTAGCTTATCAATTGTTTCCACAAGCTGAGGGTCTTCGCGCTGTGCTGTCCCTACTGAATCCACTAAAGTTGGGCGCACTTCGAGAGATGCTAGTAAGCCTGGTACGAAATCGGAGGAAGGCCTAAAGTCGAAGCTGGCTATAAACTCTAGGCTTTGTCTTTCAACAAACAACGGGCTTAGGGTCAATTTCTTTCGGCTCAACGCGTCTGCCACTACGTTGCCTTTGCCCGGAGTGTAGGAGATTTCGAAATCGTACGAGGCAAGAAACTCCATCCATCTTTGTTGCCTCAAGTTAAGATCTTTCTGCGAGAAAAGATATTTCAACGATTTATGGTCAGTGTAAAGTTCGAACTTCTCACCTAGGAGATAGTGTCGCCAAGACTTGAGTGCAAAGACGATGGCGGCTAACTCAAGATCGTGGGTTGGGTAGTTCTTTTTGTGCACCTTCAACTGCCTCCCGCCATAAGCTACTACCCTTCCTTCTTGCATTAAGACGGCGCCTAGCCCTGTCCCACATGCATCCGTATAAACAGTGAACATCTTGCTCCCATCTGGCAGCGTCAAAACTGGGGCTGTTGTGAGAGTCCTTTTCAGTTGTTGGAAAGCAAACTCGCAATCCAAATCCCAATTGAACACTAGATTCTTCTTAGTCAATTTCGTGAGCGGAGCTGAGATTTTTGCAAAATCCCTTATGAATTTTCGATAGAAACCCGCTAGTCCTAGAAAGCTTCGGACCTCAGTTGCATTCCTTGGTGTCTTCCAATCCTGTACCGCCACTACCTTAGCAGGGTCCACTGCTAACCCTTGTTTGGATACTATGTGCCCAAGGAACCTCACCTCTTCTCTCCAAAAGTGGCATTTGGAGAATTTGGCTTTTAGTTGATGGACTCACAAAGTTTCCATGATTGCCCTTAAGTGCTGAGCATGTTCCTCTTCACTCTTTGAGAAGATAAGGATATCATCTACGAAGACCACTACGAATTTGTTGAGGAAATCTCTAAATACCCTACTCATCAGGTCCACGAAGTAAGCAGGTGCATTTGTCAAGCCGAAAGGCATGACAAGCCATTCAAAGAAGCCGTCTGGGGTTCCGAACGCCGTTTTATCGATGCTATCTTCAGCCACCCTTAGCTGATGAAAACCGGTTGCTAAATCGAGTTGGGAGAAAACAGACGCTCCTACAAGCTGGTCAAATAAATCGTCAATTCTAGGGAGAGGGTGCCTATTCTTTTTCGTTAGCTTGTTGAGCTCCCTATAGTCAACACATAGTCGGAGTGAACCATCCGCCTTTGTGGCGAACACCACCGGAGCGCCCCATTCTGAAATGCTCCTCCTAATGAACCCCTTCTCTAGAAGCTCTTTAATCTGTTTACTGAGCTCTTTCCTTTCTCGTGGAGCCATGTGTCTGACGGGCAACGCAACGGTCTTTGCATTATCTACAAGATATATGCGGAAGTCTATTTCCCGCTTCGGAGGCAAGCCCTTCACCTCTTCGAAGACATCCGGATATTCCCGGACCACTTTAACTGATTGCAAATTTTTTAACAGAGGCATCTAGCGATTCAAGATAACTAAGCATAACCGCATACGAGGGATTACAAGAAATTTCCAAAGTATTACCGAGCTGGGTTAGGAGCCTAACAACCCTTTTCTCACAATCAAGGATGGCCCCATTACTGGATAGCCAATCCATACCCAAAATCAAACCATAACCCGAAAAGCCCAAAACAAAGGCACTACATTGAAATTCTACACTTAGAATAGAAATTTTCAATCCCACACAGATCATAGACAAATGAGCTGGGCCCCCAATTGGGTTTGAAACAATTAAGGGGTCCTCTACCATACTAGTTTTTAGTTGCAGAGATTCTACTAGAGCAGACGAGATAAAGGAGTGTGATGCGCCAGAATCAAATAAAGTGCGAACGGGGTGATCATAAAGATAAACTACACATTCTACAGAAGTATTTATACCTCGCTGTTGCAGAGGTGGCGCTTCCAGCACATGAACCTGTGCCCCTGGGGTGGATCCAGCCCTCTGCCCCTGTCCTCGTTTCTTTGGGCAGTCCTTAGCCCTATGGCCTGTCTCACCGCAAGAAAAGCACCCACCATTTTCCTTGGCCTTCTTCTTCCGGCAGTCCTTTACTAAGTGCCCCACTTTGCCACAGAAATTGCACTTCCTCTTCTCTTTGTTGCCTTTCCCGCCCTTCTTAAAGTCTGTCTTCTTAGGCTGCAAACCCTCTTTCTTCCCTTGAGAGCTTTCTGCCTTTGTCTCCTTCTTGCCCTTATCCTCTTCATTCAGCAATGCCATTTGCACCAATCTTTCATACGTGGCCCCCATGGGTATATGGGTCATGGCCAAACTGTGTAATGGCTCATTCAACCCTTTGACGAAACGAAGAGCCTTCTTGTGCGGGGTATTGACTAGGTCAAGCCCAAACCAAGCCAGCTCATCGAACTGATTCACATACTCTCTAAATGTCTTGTCCCCTTGCTTAAGAAATAAGAATTTTTCCAACTGCAAACTTCTTTCCGCATCTGAGAGAAATTTAGTCTCAAACCTTGCCCTAAAGTCCTCCCATGTCTCCACTGGTCTCTCAGCATTAGTGACTTCCCACCAGTAGGAAGCCTCGCCCTTCAATAGCCACACCGCCAGTTGTACTTTTTGTCTATCTTCTACCTCAAAGATGATGAATAGGTCCTCAGTTTCTTTCAGCCAATTTCTAGCTGCCACGAAGGATTCAGTTCCATGGAAATCCCTTCCTCCCATAGCTTTAAAATCTTTACATATCTTAGCAAATGTGTTTCCCCGTGGAGGAGGTGGAGGAAAAGGTGCCGCTGCAGCTAGATGATTTCCCGCAGCTGGGGGAGGAGGAATGGTAGGACCTGGCTGAGTGGCTCTTGCTTCTAAGAACCGTCTAAACCAACCAGGTATTGGCACCCCTTCCGGCAAGTTAAGATCTTCAGACATGCTGAAACAAAAAGGATAGATTCAAAACGAAGGATAAGAGATAGTACCTATGGCTTTGGGGAGTGCACTTTGCCTTTTTAAAATAAAATAATATTTTTCCTTTAAAAATGCTTCTTTAAATTTCCTTTTTTGAAAATAATTTTTCAAAACTTTTTATCTTATCTGGTAAACCTATGCTCTGATACCAAGTGAAACACCCCACCTCCGTTAGGGTCACTCTCAAAGGGAATGCCCTAATTTTGGTGGAGGTTTATAAGTATAAGTCAGAGATATACAAGACAGATATAAGAACACATATTTGTAAACAGCGGAAAAACAACAAACTTTTATTTCATCAAAGCAAATACGTGTTACAAAACATCACCATGATTGTCTTACATCTTTTTCCAAAAACATAACATAACACTTTCATAATCTGTCTTGAGTACATTATTTAAAGAAGCATAAATAAAACATAGATAAACTGCAAAAGTCCCCATAGTGGATTGTCCAAAGCCATAGTTCAAAACAGGAAAGTCCAAGCAATACATTTCTCTTCTTCAAGCTGGATGTTAAGGTTGGTCAAGCTGCTGTGTTCCCTCCCTGTGAACCTGGGGGGGGGGGGGGGGGGAACGGAAGAAAAGAAGACGAAAGAAAAGTAGAGTCAGACATAAAGCCCGAGTAAGTCTAGTACTATTTTGTACATGAATAAAGAACTGGGTATGATAAGTATAAACAAGAAGTGGGCATGCATTATAACTTGGTTAAGTTGTCTAGGGTCGAATATACTATCGTACCCCATGTAAATCTCTGAACCCATATAAACTAGTTTCCAACTGGCACCCCATAATCAGGGTGATGTGATCCATTCAATGATGATCGGCTCCTACTCGCATAGTTACATGTGTCTTACGGCCCCCGATGTTGTAGTTACCTATGCTGGTCCCACCGTGGGGTGTATCAAGTCCCATGGTGGCGGCCCGACACAATTCTAGAGTGCACAGGTATGCTACTGGTGTCTAGTGCCTTATTTTTCTGCGCCGGAGTGTGTGCACGCCCGCACCCCGTTAGAACCTACACTGGTACACCATCGTCGTCGCTTTGAACAATCAGCCCAGTAATCGTGCCCCACCCTGCCTGGTTTCAGGGTATCCTGATACACCTTCTAGGGTTACTGCTGAAAAGGGTCCCCCATTACTAGGTTTTCTATCTCTAGCCAACATGCTTAGTTGGTTAAGTGTTTCCTAACCTAACCCCCACCAGTCCGTTTAGTTTAGCATGTTCCATTTTGATTAAGTCTTTAGTTCACTTAATCCTAACAATCCTGACTCAGCCTTAATTGTCTTATTAAGGCCCTGACCTCTCACATTAGACAGGTATTGTTGTGGCTGCCTGTTGCCGGTTGGTTCCGGGCAGTCTTACGCCACAACTCAGTCTAACCTCGGGTCCTTATTGGGCTCCATGTTTAACCTCCCACATTGGATAGGTATTGTTGTGACTACTGGACAACCGGGCGGTTCCGGGCAGGTTTACATCACAACTCAATCCAACCTCGGGTTAAACACATCGTATTTTCTACATTTACATATTTTGTCATTCTTCTTTATTTCTTATATGTAAATATTTGCGGCCCATTATTAAGTTAATGGTGTAAAGGTTACACCAATCATGGGCCCAACCCGTACTTGAATTTGGGCCCTTCTATTTTATATTTCCATTCATTAGTAATTTTAACCCAACGTTATTTTCCCCCGTTTTACACGTCCGTTTATTACATATACATTGGGCTTAGCCTTTTAAAGCCCAATTTAGCCATGCAAAAAGGGGAGGCTTAAAGCGTGATTACATACACACAAAAAAGGGGAAGGTGAGCGCATGAACTTGCACCATGACGTTGGAAATACAAAATAGAAACTGGTGTACTTGCATAGTAGTGACATATACTTTGTTCATAAAGCATAGGTGACATGAATCAAAGCATGTAAACTTGTAGTTAAGTTAAGAATCTAAATTGGGTATCATTATTAACACATGAACCTATATTTTTATTTAGGCATAATGTCAAACATAAGCATGGCATAAGTATAGTTAAATTTGTTCACATAACCATGGCATAAATATTTCTAACATGAAATCATGATTTTTACTTTAGTCATACAAACTTGCAAAAAGGGATTTTTGAGTCTAACCTAGCTATGTATCACATATGACATCATATAACATAGACTAAACATGGATTTCAATTGTGCCAAATATCAATCATAGCCTAGTCCTATTCATAAGTTTGCAAATAGGTTTTTCTAGCACAAAAGCATGTCTTAATACATAAATCATGGTGCCAAAATTCCAACATAGTTTCATATGAATTATGATAACCCAAACTTATTCCAATTATTTCACAAAAATGATGTTTGTGTAAAAATATACATTATGATGGCATAATAGCAAAGCCCCAAACTTGCATGAATTTCAATCAACTACATACATGTAGCTTCAACATGGATTACATAATTTGCGAATATTCCAAACGTATACTTGCATAGAACTACCGCATGTAGTTCTTTATAATGAATAACATAATTCAAGAATATCCAAACGTATACCATATTCCAACGCACAAATATGAATTACTTTATCGCCACAAATCAAGTATACATATCAACACAATTATTTGTTCATACCAAAGTAATACTCTACTTACAATGGTTGTAGCGAATTCTCTAATTTAGGAATTGAAGACGCGGTTTGATTTGATTGAGTTGCTTTATGCCTTAGAATTTTGCCTCCAAATCCTCTCTCCAATTTGGTGGCTACTCCTAGTCGTTCCTCAGCAACATGGCGGCTTTGTTCTTATTTTTGAATGAATAGATTAGGGTTTATTCTAGGGTTGTTTTTATAGAGGTTAGGAACTGATTAGGACCATTGATGTTGCTTGGATTGATCGTAGCCATTCATCCTAAGGAGAGACCAATTAGAGCCTGCCACCTAGCCCTAATGACAAAGCAGACCACAGAGAATCGACCAACATAGAATAGGCCAGCCGGGTTAGACTGGGTTCGACCTGGCTCTGGACCAGGTCGACATCCCTGTCGACAGCCCTGTCGACAGGCCTGTCGACCTGGTTAGACCAGGTCGACAGCCCAGTCGACCTGGGTGCGTCAGGCGGGCCTTTTTCCGCCCTGGCCCATTGGGCCCCACTTCGGAATTTTTAATTGTTTTATTCTGTTTGAATTTTTAAATTTAATTCAGAAACTTCCGAAGGCCATATCTTCTTCATACGGACTCCGTTTTTCGAAAACTCGGACTCTATTTCGCGTATTTTTCCGAGACGAACGCAATGGCGTATCCCGTTTCCCTTAGTTCTTTGATTTCAATTTAATTATACTTTAATTTATGGATTTCACAGTTATAGAATTCGCGGGGTGTTACAGAAAGTCCCTAAAGACGGCGAAAGCACCTATGTTAACTTTAGCATTTGCTAAATAGTCACCATAGGTTTTAATGGCCCCATTGTCGTTGTAAAGATAACCGGTTATGGTTTTGGTTATCTTCAATTTATGAGATGAACCTGAGGAAGTCATTGATATGACAGTTTTGAGGAGGAGGATATGAAGAATGTTATTTTGAGTTGTGAATGAGAAGCAGAAAGGATGGTTTTATATAGAAAATGAATAGATATGTATTGAATGAATATGAATTGAATAGGTACAACTTTTCATATTAAAAGGACACTTTTCAGACCTTGGGAATTGATGAAAAGATTGGAGGGAAGTTTAAAAGTTTAATCTTTTGAAATTCAAAATTTAAATTTCAAATCTGTTTGATATGTCGACATGTTTATTTCTGTATGTTTACATATAAGACTTATTTCAAAAGAAAATTGGTTTTCAAGTTTTGAATTAGATTATCGATTAATATTTCAGGTTTACCGATTTCCTGAAATACTTCTAATCCCAATGAACATATAAATAATTTATTTTATTAATTTATTGGTTATTTAATATTATACTATTGTTGTGAATTTCAAAATTAAAATTTCAAATTTGAATTTTGAATTTCAAATTTCAAATAGTTTATTAAATTTTACATCCAAATCAAAGCAAAAAAACAAAGTAACCATTCAACCAAACAAAATTTATAATGTAATTAATGCGTACCCAGTTTTTTGATCCTTTTCTTTATGATCTTCGGAATTCTGAATTGTTGTAAAGCATATATTTGTATTTCCGGTTTTTAGTTCTTCATCACCTGATGATGAATCTGAATCATCTAATGTTGCTGCATATGCTTTCTTTCTTTTCCTTAACGAACTTGAATTGTCTGGTTGCTGAGTAGATTTGTCTGGATATGGACACATTTTCTTTATATGCACTACAACAAATTGAGCCTATTACAGCGGTGGAAAACAGTTGTAAAAGACTTTTAACAACGGTGGGGAAACCGTCGTGTATTAAGAAGTTGTAATAGACTGAAATCTTTTACAACTTTTCTGCACCATTGCGACACCGTTGTAAAATGTATATTTTACAATTGTTTTTCACCGTTGTAATAAACTTATTACAACTGTTGTGCTTCGTTGTTGTTATAATTTTTACAACTATTTATAACCGTTGTGATATAATTATTACAACTTTTTTTATATAGTTGTAATATATGCACAAATTATATTCATATTACTAATAAAAGAATTTATTCCAGAACATATTATTTACTAAACTAAAAATTCCAAACAAACTTAAAACATGAACCAAAACAATATATTAACTTTTTCAAACTCTCATCATTCTTTTACATAATACACTGAATTTATAAATCATACAGATAGCTCAAGTACATAGATGGATAATAGCATAAGTTCATATAGCATCACACAAGCATCAAACACAAAATTTCAAATGTAGAATTTCTCAAGAGCAGCATGAAATCCATCCCATTAAAATCTTCCTCCATCTTTTGTTCATAATCATGGTTGCAATGCTTAGAAAAATCGCCTATGTAAAAAAATAGTTAAAAAATATAGTCAAATTGGTGCATATATCAGATTCGATCACAACGCATATATACAACAGCCTAGAATTTTGGTTCATTTAAAGAATGATGGATATAGGTGAGTTACCTGGACAGTGCATCCACCTAAACCTGTTCCTTCAAAAAATGACAGGGAAGAAAGCTTCAAAAAGGAAAAATAGAACGAAGTAACCTCAATTTGGAAAATCAAAACCAAGCACAAGAAGCGAGCAAGTTCTGCATAGTAAAAATATTGTCGACTTAGAGGATGAAATTTTGAACCAACTGAATGTAGTAATATGCAGTAGAGAGTAAAAATAAGGCAACTCTATAACAAAAAATATGTGAAACAATGCATAATAATGAAATGTGCATGCAAACGACGATTAACACCATTTACAATGCATGTTTAAGTTTGTAAAAGATGATTTTTAAATAAACAGTGAACCAACTGAAATGAATTTGCAATCAAATGCATTTCGGGGACATGGTGGTTTTTGATGATCCTATAACTACAGATAATAACTTGCATTCACCGCCTATAGGGTGTGCACAAAAGCATGTACATGTACGATAAGAAGGAAACTTACACTGTGTGGTTTGGTCTTTTCTTTGTGCTAACTCCAATGAATATGGTGTTGGTACTTTGAATTTTGTTGGAGCAGTCCTCTGATGCAGAAGACCAGAGATGTTTCAACGGTTGGAGGGACAGAAGATTATGCGATGAGTAGAGGAATAGCGATGCTGATGACTGATGCGCTCAAGGGGAAGGTTTACTTCTGGCCTAAGGTTAAGATAATAAAGCTCTATGAATGCTATTACTGAATGTATACAGATTGTGTGTTTACTGTTTGGTACCTGAAGTTCATTCAAGTTTCTGGAATGTCAGAGCATGGTGAGGAAATGGATCTGCAAACGTAATGGTTCCTGTTTTGTTTTGTTGTGACAAACCATGAACAAGCAAAAAAGCAATTTTAACTGACTCCACAATTTACTGGTAGAAATAGAAAACTTAAACATTCAATTTATGGGTAGTATTTATTTTGTGCCAATACAAATTATTTTCTACAATGAAAGAACTTCATATTTTATGCTAAGAAAAAAGGTGTATAGATAATATTATGTAGAAAGTCTAAAATTACTAAACATTGAATCTCCTTACAAATATACGCTGATTGACCTCATCCACATCAGAGTCTAAGCAGCCTTATCTTCCCTCATGCAGTCCAATATCCCACATCAAATAGCCAGCAATGTACCTAATTAAAACCGCTGAAGCTCGAAGTTATAGCTGCCAATGCGTAATATTTATAAATGATTATACTAGTTTTACAGTACATATACCCGGTGTTATAATTGCAGACCGAAGTAAAATTTATTCGTCCAATGAAACAACACATATTCGAAATATCAAGATCAATTTCTAGTTCATACACACTAGATCATACATGCAACTACAATACTAGAACTGTTCATCCATTATAAGGCCAAGTAAAGGGTATGAACCCAAATTCAGTTCATTATATCAAAAAATGAACAAATTAAACACCTATATTACTATTTTTCAACACCCAATCCTACAAAAATAACCAAGATCCAACCAATAAATTGAATTTCTTTCTTGATTTCAAACTCAGTTGTCTACCCTGTCCATGCTTGAATTGTCGCTGTAGCATTTTTTCCTCTCTGAAGAATGACAACAGCCCATTGACTGCACCACCAACTTCTTGGTCATTGAGAAACAGATCTTCTAGCTTTTTTTGTTTATTTTCAGCCTATTTAGAGAGGTAAGCTCAGATTCACTCTTGCATAAAACATATTAAAAAAAAAGATTTCAGAAAATCAATAAGAAGTAGATCTGTTGCGCAACTCACGACCAGTAATATCCGAACCCAGACCTGATATCGCTAAACCTGCCTTTGATTGTAGCACAGAATTACTAATTTATTTCGTGAAGAAAAGAGAGAATATGACGATGGAGAGAGGAAAGATTAGGCAGTGTGGATAGGTTTATAATTTAAGAAGATGAGATGAACCGTGAAAACAATCAAGGACGTTGATGGAAAATAATCGAGATACAAGCCTAAATTTTAACTTTGGAGCCAAAACGAAAATTTCAGATTGTAAAGAGCGGGTATCCCGTCCCTTGGGCGTTCCTGCAGTTCAAAGTTGTTAATTATTACCAACTATAAATGAGCAAACTATTTTCTTCTTAATTATTACTTAATATTTATGGATTAAAAATTAAATGTTTCTTCTTAACTATCATTTCCTTCTTAAATGTTTCATATTAATTATCTAATAGCAATTAATAATAACTTGTATTAATTTGTAAAATTATTGCTGAATATTAATTATTTATTATTGTTAAATGTTAATATTACTAACTATTAAATATTTTTTATTTTAAAATAAAAAACAAATAAGATATACCGTGACGGGGCGCTGCCCCGCACCCCGCCGGGGGCGCTGCCCCCTGGACCCCCGCGACATAACCGGCTAGGTCGACCAACGTCCGGGACGTCCTGCCGTTTAAGTTGACTGTCGTTTAAGTCGACCATTGTATTAAATTCTCATATTTAATTCTGTCACATTTTATAGTTAGATTTAGCCATCATATTAAATTCTGTCACAAATCCTTAGCTAATTTGCGATGGATTAGCCTCAGCTCCAACTATTCCTATTTTCATCCATATTTTATGGCCAAATTTAGCCATTGTCTTATATTCCAAAGAAAATCCGCGACTAATTTACGATCGAGTAGCCAATGAATTGTTCCCTCCAACTATCAAACAAATAATTTTTTTCCAAGTATGGATACAAATAATTTGTCCAATGTACATACATGAAATTATACCCATTCAAATACAAGTTTTAACTCTATACAAATAAATTTCCAAATAAATAAATTAGATTAAAATTCTCAAAATTAATTTATATTTCAAAATTTAAAATTTCTCAACAATATATCAATTTGTTTTTTTGGAAATATTAATGACATTTAATTTGAACCAAATTTAACCAAACAAATTTATTTAAATTAAATTATACTTCTCAAGATTTTTTTTATAATTTCATTAATAATATATGTCAATTTGATTTCAAACATTAGTAATAATTGAAAAATATTAACTATTTGAGAAAATTAACTATTGTAAAATATTAAAAAAAACTATTTAATTACTACTTATTAACTATTAATTATTTAATAATAATTGACAAATATTATTGATTCCAAGTTTATTATTAATTATTATTATTAAATATTATTATTATCAATATAATTAATTGTTAAATATAGATATTATAAACATGAAGTTTGTACTAGGCATCTCTATTACAATGAATAAAATGAAAAGTTGTGATATATATGTTTATTACAACAGTGATTTTTTCACAGTTGTAAAAATCATTTATTACAACTGTGCGTTTTGCACAGTTGTAAAAAAACATTTATTACAACAGTGCGTTTTGCACAGTTGTAAAAATATATTTATTACAACTGTGCAAAACGCATTGTTGTAAAATTAAAGTTGTTATATGGTGCTTTTGTTGTACTGATGCATTGGTTTGTTGTAGTTAAAGCACCGTCCATCATTTAAATTTGAATTTGCTTTATTATTCCCCTTCCTTTTAAATTTCAAGAATTTTCTAAACTGATTTGTCATGAGTGTTGTTTCTTCATCATCTTCACTACTCGAGTTAGAATCATTTGTTGTGGCTTTTAGTGCAATAGACTTCTTTTCAGTTGATCTAATTTCTTTTCTTTTCTGTAATTGAACTTCATAAGACATTAAATTCCCAATTAGCTCTTCAATCATCATTTCATTGACATCATTGGCTTCTTCTACAGTCGAAGTCTTCTGATCCCGTTCTTGAGTTAATGAGTTTAAATTTTTCTGACTTGATCTTATTCGGAATTAGTTTTTCTAAGTGTAGTTAGTGAATGCACTATCTCTTGAAATCTACGATACATATCTGAAATAGACTCATTCTCATTCCTTTTAAATAATTCAAATTGATTGACTAGTATGCCTATCTTAGTCTGTTTAACTTTACTAGTTCCTTTATGAGTAACTTGTAAAGTTCTCCAGATTTCATGAGCAGTTTTACATATGGATACTCGATTACACTCATTTCTATCTAATGAGCAAAATAACATATTCATGGCTTTAGAATTGCTCTATGCAACAGCCTTTTATTCATTTGTCCATTGTACAAATGCAGTTGTGAGTTCAACATATTCATGTTGTGTACTATTACATGTGTCTAATCCTACAGATTGTAAATCGATTTTCAATCTACATGCCCAATATGAATAATTACAACTATTAAATATTGGTGGTTTAACAGTGGATTGACCCTCTATAAAAGAAATATTATTACTACCAGTGTAGGTTGCCATTTTACAAAATTTTCAAATCAGATTATAATCTTTTGAAAAACCTTGCTTTAATACCAATTTTTAGGGACTGCAGAAAGGATCGTTAAGGCTAAACAGACACTTAAGGGGGTGAATGGTATTTGTAAGAATTTTCTACAAAACTTAAATCTAATTAGAATTATGGAGTGAATCAAACAACACATACACAATCATAGACACCAATTCAAAAACAAATGCAAAATAAATAGAAATAAAGGAAAATGCAGAAAAGGAAAGAACATACCGAATTAATACCCATTCGGATCACTCCTACGTCCAGTCCTGCACAATGCTGGATTGTGAAGAGTTTTATTACTATTTTCAAAAATCCAAATACACCCTCCTTGATATCATGGCTCAATAAGGAGACACTGACTCATATCCCTTGATTTCACAGCTCAACGAGGGCACACCGATACCCAAACCTTGATTTCACGGATTCAAGGGTAAAACCATTTACTCCTGACTTACAAATTGGATCTTTCAATCCAAGCAATTACGAAACCGCCCTATAACTCTTCAATAGCACTAGATTTAGAGAGTAGAGAGTGTAGAGAGAAGAAGTTTGATCAATTCAGAAGTGAATTTGGCAGAGTATAAGTGTAAAAACCATAAATATGAATAAGAATAATGGTAGGAAGAAAGGGGATGAAGACGGAGAAGAAGAGATGTTAGAAAAATCGGTTTTGGCCTCTTTTTATAGAGAATGAAAGGTTGCAACGTTTCTGAAACGTTTCAAATAGCGAAAAGACACTCCCCTTCAAAATTAAAAAACTAGCTATTATATGTAAACATAAATATTATGCTTGTCGACATACCTATGTACAAAATTGATTTTCAAAGCATTTTCAAGTGTTTTGATATAAAACTAATTCTTGAAATTCTTGAATAAAATTCTAACGTTGTAAATCAATATTATATGATAGAAAAACATATGAAAACATATATTTAAACTATATAAATATATTTATAAAATTATATGGTTTTAAACTATAAAATATAAATAAAGTATATATAAAAACTTAAGTCTAGTGGTCCAGTGGTTTACGAACACCATGAGTTGCTGCATGTAGTTTGCAGTGGCACAGGTTCGATCCCCAGCGGCCACAATACCGAGACACAGTGCACGGTCACTCTAAAACCGGCTGAACCAAAGGGCATGGTAGACATAGTCTTCGTGTCCCCAAATTTTAGTCAAAGTTGCGTAGTCCAGTGGTTTACGAACACCATGAGTAGCTGCATGTATTTGCAGTAGCACAGGTTCGATCCCCGGAGGCTACAATGCGGAGACATAGTGCACAGCCACTTTAAAACTGGCATTAACCGAAGGGCATGGTAGACATAGTCTTTGTGCCCCCAAAGTTTTCGTGTCCCCAAAGTTTAATCGAATAAATCAAATCCATGGCAGCTGTACCTCCCGCCCTTTCCCATCAATCAATCACCCTACCAAACCTTACCGTACCCCTTACCAATCCATCGCCGATGCCTTCACCTCCTCAACCGCACCAGATTCGACCATCAGATCCATCTACATCCACTAACCTTGCAAACCCATCTTCCTCTATCCCTATAGCCCCTCCTACAAAAACTGACAATACATCGACTGCAAAGATCCTGATTCCAAATCAAACCTCGTTTGAACAAGTTTGGACTTCCTTATTTCAGCACCTTCCCAGGAACGCTGGAGAGTACAACCCTGTTCAAATGGAGATTATCTACAAAGATGGTAAGATGATTCCAACGAAAGAAATTGTGACTGCAGGAGAAGACGTATGGAAAAATTATGTTGTGGGGTTTTTCTTAGATAAGCCATTGTCTTACACGATGGTAATCGAAACCCTAAAAGGTAGATGGAATTTGCGAGGAAGAGTCAAAGTTAAGTCTGATGGTACGCTGTTTTTGTTCTTATTTTCTGATGACCTGGACAGAGAGAAAGTGATAAGAGGCGATCCCATCATCATGAAGAAAAAGTTATTCATCATAAAGCAGTGGGAAGCAAATGTGAGTAATGTGTGTGGATTGATCAAGGCAGTGCCGATATGGGTTAAGTTATATAATATACCTATTTACTTGTGTTCGCATGTTGGGTTAAACTGGTTAGCAAACAGAATTGGAAGATTTATTTGTTTCGACAAAGCAACGGAATCAATGGAACGAATACAAGACGCAAAGTGTTTGATAGAAATATCACCTGGCCAAGAACTGATGTATTCTTTTCCAGTGGAGAATCTTGATGGATCTGCTCAATACATTCAAGTTGATTACCAATGGAAACCTGATTTGTGTATGCACTGTAAGGTTTTTGGTCACAAAAGTGTAGAATGCAAACGACATAACAACAATGAAATTGACGACAGAGTGAAATTAGTTCCAAATAAGCAGTTAGATAATGATGGAAAAAATGTCGAAAATCAAAGGAAGCAGAACTCTTATGCCAGCCAAAATAATGCATGGTCAAAAGTAACCGCAAACAGAAGAAACATGAACAATCAGTATGGTGGAAATAAAGGAAAGGGCAAAGAGAAAATGTATGAAAGTTCATATCAAGTGAAAGGTGCTCATAAAATTGGAGAGTACCACACATTAAGCAATCGATGTCTGCAAAGCATAAAGTTGGCAGATCAAAACAAGTTCTCAGCTCTACAGGAAAATGAAGAAGGGGAAATTGAAGAGGAGGAAGAAAATTTAAACACAAGTGTCAATGAAGCAAGAAGCAAAGAAAAGGAGATGCAGAAAGAAGTAACCAAAGAAAAAGTAATGCAAGGATCAGTGCATGGTAAAACCATTGTAAAACAAGGCAAAAGGAAAGAAAAAGTAGTGTCACACGCAAATACATGCACAGTAGGAGAAGTGCATGTATCCATAAATGAAACCGATCAGTCCCACCTACTCAATGCTCATCAACCACCTGAAATCCTCATCATTAATCATTCTCCTCAAGTAAAAACCCTACGCAAATCAAAATTACCTCCCATACTACCTGATCCACCTGTTCTTCAAAATATGTCCTCCCCTTTGCTCTCATCATCCCTTATTTCCCCTTTTGTACCTCACATCAAAACTAAACCTCCCAAAGCTTCTTCTACCCCTTCTCATGAAATCATCATTGATCCCCCACCTGACTTTAACCCTGGCCTATCATCATGCCCTATCTCTCCCACCCATTCATCCCCTCCTCTAGCTTCCTTTTGCAGAAAGCATTCCAAGAAAGCTAACAAGAAAGTGGCTATCAGACTTTCAGACATCAAAGCAAATAGGAAGAAAAAGGCAAAAATGAAGAAGTGCAAGTCTCCAACTCTATCTGCTCATAACTCCCCCATCACCTCAACCCTTGCCTCTCCCATGGAATCCGATGATGAATCCGATAATTCTTATCATACTCTCCCAGAAAAATCCCCAACTTCTTCACCAAGAAGAACGAGAAGCTCTCTTAAATCCCCTCATGGAGTTTAACTATGATGCACAAAATTGCTGCTTGGAACATTCGTGGTGCACACAAAAAATCGAAGCTTGATCAGATTAAATCTCTAATCCTTGATCATCACCTGTCTCTAGTATCTATCTCTGAAACTAAACTAAACCTTCCCCTTTCTCTTTCGGCTTCAAAACACATCAATCCTTCTTGGCATCATATAACCAACCTACAGCATGCTCCTTATGGCAGACTTCTAGTTATTTTTGATCCTTCTGTTTTCTCTCTCAATCCTATCCTATATGACTACCAATTCATTCACACCCACATCACGCACATACCTTCAGCTACCTCCTTTTATATCTCTTTCATATATGCAAGCAACTGCCCCAATGTACGTCAAAATCTTCATGACTACTTGCCCCACTTCTCTCAAAACTCGCACCCATGGTTAGTTATTGGCGATTTTAATTGCTCATACAAATCTTATCATAAAAGGGGAGGCATCCCTCTATCGGTAGCTGATATGGCTCCATTAAATCTATCTATGCACAATGCATCTCTGGTGGAAATTCCTTCTTCTGGAGCTGATTATACTTGGAGTAGTAAGGGCTTATCATCTCCCCGAACGCTAACCAAAATTGACCATGGTCTAATGAACACTCAAACCTTATCTTGCTGGCCATCCATACACATTCATATGCCCATGCCTCAGCTATCCGACCATTGTCCCCTTATCCTATCCTTTGGTGCAGCTGCCATATTTAAACTGGTAAATTTTAAATTTTTTGATGAATGGACTAACAACAATGAAATGTTGCAGGTGGTTCAAAGTGCGTGTAACATTCGGGCTTATGGTAACCCTATGCATAGCCTTCAAAAGAAATTATAGAACACAAAGGCAGCCTTGAAGACTTGGTCTAAAAACACATATGGATCTGGCAACAAAAGATCGTCAGTCCTCTCTAATCAGCTCGAACATGTTCAAAGACATAATTTTCTCCCTACTGCTGACCTTGCGTCCTATCAACATGAGAAAGATCTTACTGACCAGCTTGATAATGCTCTTCAATCTGAGGCAAGAATGGTTCAACAGAAGTTAAGGCAAAACTGGGCTACTTACGGTGACAGAAACTCTAAGTTTTACCATGCATCTTTGAAAATAAAGCAATCCAAGTCCCTCATTCACAGCATTACTGATGTTATTGGTAAGAATTGTGAATCTCCTAACCATATTGATGAAGCATTTCTTACCTATTACTCCGATCTATTAGGCTCCCATCATGATCCTCCTGATCTTTCTTTCACCACCTCTCTGTCAATCCCCACCCTATCTCCTCTGTTGCAGTCCGCTCTAACTGCACCTATATCCGATGATGACATTAAAAATTCTATCTTTTCGATGAGAAAATCAGCATCTCCCGGTCCTGATGGCTTTACAGTCACTTTCTACATACACTGCTGGCACATAGTTTCCACCGACGTCCTCAAAGCTGTTCATAATTTTTTTGATAAGTCCAAAATGCTGTCATCGATAAACTCAACCAATCTTGCTTTGATCCCAAAATTGCCTAATCCCTCTAATGTCTCTCATTATCGTCCCATCGCTTGCTGCAATGTGATATACAAAGCCATATCCAGAATCCTTGCCTTACGTCTGCAATCTGTTCTTCATTCAGTAATCTCTCGAAACCAATCGGCCTTCCTTCTAGGTAGAAACATAATTGATAACATCCTTCTCACTCATGAGATAGTTAATGGATACTCAAGAAAAAACATATCCCCCAGAGCTCTTCTGCAAATTGATATCACGAAATCATTCGACACGGTAAATTGGTGCGCTATTCTTCACATTATGGAAAGAATGCATTTCCCAAGCAAATTCATTAATTGGATTTATCTATGCATATCCACAGTCCGATATACTCTTGTGTTAAATGCTCATAATGTAGGCTATTTCAAGGGAAGCAACGGCCTTCGTCAAGGAGATCCGATTTCTCCATACCTTTTCATTATGGTGATGGAAATGTTAACGCTCCAAATTGAGAGACAGGTGGCTTTAAAGAACTTTATGTTGCATTCGAAATGTAAATCTTCCATGATTACTACACTGGCGTTTGCTGACGGCTTAATGATTTTTACTAAACCAACAAAAAAGTCCCTCCAATCCATCATGAATACATTGGAATCTTTTCACAACTTTTCTGGGCTTAAACTTAATACTGATAAGTCCCGTATCCTACTAGCAGGAGTTGCTCCCTCTCTTGTAATTGAACATCTTCAGATTACAAATATGGAAAGAATGAATGGCCTTATGACTTACCTAGGTATACCTCTGGCAACCAAAAGAATTACCTTGACTCGGTGTATACCCATGTATGAAAAGATAACAACTGTCTTGTCTCGTTGGGAGAACAGATTCTTATCTCACCCTGGTCGATTAGTCATTCTTAACTCGCTTATTTTCTCCATGACTGTGTACTGGTGCAGATCGTTTATTCTGCCAACAAAACTCTATGTTATGATCAGGACAGCAATGAGGAAGTTTCTTTGGTCTGGGACTATTCATTCGAATAAGCTATCTCCAATAGCATTTAGCAAGCTAGAAAAACCGAAGTGTTATGGAGGACTTGGATTAAAAAACATTTGTAGGTGGAACTATGCAGCATTGTCAATTCATTTTGAGAGACTGGCATTAAGATCTAACTCTCTATGGGTAGAATGGAGCTTAAAGAATAATTTGAAGAATGATGTCATTTGGATAGTAGCACCTAAACCATTTGCTAGCTGGGTATGCAAGTGTATGCTTAAAGTCAGAGACAAGATTCTGCCGCACTCTTGTGTTCTGCTGAGTTGTAACAGCACAGCCACTTTTTGGCATATTCCTTGGGTTCAACCAGGTATTATCCTAAGCAACATTTTGTCATATGATGAAATATATCAAAGCAATATCCCTACTAATGCAAGAGCCATAACATACATTGTTGATGGCAAGATAAAAATTCCGAGGTGTAGCAATCCTTCTATAAATGAAGTGATGAAATTATACGATGGGAATTTGTACACTGTTGGTCCGCATGATAAATTTGGTTGGTCTGCTGAGAATAGGAACCACTCAACTGGACTTGTATATACTCTGTTAAACGCTAAACGCAACATGGCTAAATTTAGATGGCATAAGAGAATCTGGACTTCATGCATGAGTGAACGAATCAATTTTCATAGCTGGAGGGTGTATGCTGATGCCCTGCACATGCTAGATAACCTGAGACGCAGAGGCATAAATGTATCAAACACTTGTGTGTTCTGGAAATCGGCTCCAGAAGATAACCACCACCTGTTCTTCAAATGTCCGTTTACATACTCCTTATGGGGAAAAATAAGAGCAAGAGGGGAGTTGAGCAGACCAAAGAGAAATAGCAAAGAAGAATGGTACAGCATTTATAAGGCTACCAGATGGAAACAAAGCTCGACTTTTGAACTTCTTATCATGTTCAAAGTCACGCTTATAGAAATATGGAAAGAAAGAAATGATCGAATATTCAATATTCATGAAAAAAAGAATCTGCAATTGTTTCATGTCATTAGCACCGACATTAGCAAAGAGATCACTACGTCATCCTACTCTTTTGATACGGATGTACAGCGTCGTTGGTTCTAGCTTTTCTCCCCCCTCCTTTTTGCCTACCTATGTATTCTCTCAGTCATCTTTTACTCTCAATTATATTGTAAGTTTTTTTCTTATATATATAAATATGTGGAAGGGGCCATTCAACCCCGCTGGCTTTGCCAAAAAAAAAAACATAAGTTTGAAAAACAAAGAAGAATAAAAGTATAAAAACAAAATAAAGAGGATTGAGAATAATATAGAAAAACAAAAATAGAGAGAATTAAGAAAAACAAAAATAGAGAGAATTAAGAAAAACAAAAATAGAGAGGATTGAGAGAAGAATTGAAAAATCAGAATTTGAATTTGGATTTGAACTTAGAGTGCTATTTAGAGTCTTACAAAATCTAGACTCTATAATTATATTAATCTTGATTTCTTGACATGTTGCTATCTTGATAACTCATGAGTCTTAAATCTACTCTGAATTCTGAATATCTAAAAGCTCTTAAACTGTACAGTCTTTTATATTAATTCCTATACACAAATCCTACATGTGTGTGTGTATATATATATATATTCTAGTTAAAGATGTTAATATATATTTTATAATCAATGATAATTAAAATATGGTTGTTGTCATCAAAACTCCATTCTCCAACATAGGGAAGCTGGGAGTGTCTAGGGAAGCCTAGGTAAGTTGGAAACCAACTTTGAGTCTTACCTAATGGTTAACTTTTAAGAACTCGAAATTGTAAAAGCTTTTGGAAGATGGTTTATGGTATTTTCAAGTTGTTATCTTAAAAGTGTTTTTGATGTTTAAAATATGTAATGAACATATTTGAAAAAGTACATATATAGTTTTAAAGTAAAATGGGGTATATTTTGGAAAATGTGATTTCTTGTGATATTTTTGTTTAAAACGGATTCTCTCATAAAAAGATGCACATTATTGAGAATGTATAGCTCGTTGGTTTTCAAGCTATGTAGTATGAAAGGATAAAAAAGCAAAACATAGAAATTGTTGCCTTTTGATGTGGCATTTTGTTGAAACTGGAATTTTTAGTAAAGAAAGTTTTGTATTCTCTATACTTTTGACAATCATTTTTGAGAAGTTGTTTCAACATAAAATTTTATTGGGTAGACAAAATAAGTTGTATAAATTAAGAATAGAGTGGATGATTGCACCTTGTAGTAAGTAACTAAACTGACTTCAAAGCGAAAACAGTTGTAAACCAGAATGAAAAATAGTTGTACTTATCTACTCCAGTTTTTGTGATTTGAAAAAAAATGATCTACATTGTTTTATAAAATGTCATGTTTTATGGTTTGGAAAAAGTAAGTTTCGGCAAGGAAAATAAAGTTTTGATACTTTTAACTTTTGGAAGAAAGGTGAAATGAAAAGGCCAAACCGTGTTTTTAAAAGTATGGAGTAGGTAAGGACTAGTGCCTAGGAAAGATTGAAAAAGTTTTGAGGCTATGAAGTAGATAGCAAGAATTATCTTGGAATAATGGTAAGTTTCGTAGAATGCGTAAGCATTGAGAAGCCTAGGGTTGTTGCTTGTAAATGACTGTTGGTACACAGCTAGGACTAGTGGTGACTACTAGATAGTGAAGAGCAAGTAAGTTTTAAAATCCTAGTGCTAATTTTCCCGCTAGGGGTAAAACCCGTTATTATATTTCTATTAGGATCGTTCTGTTATTTTGCCCTTGTTGGGTAGTTAGGGTAACACATAAACCTGTCATTGATCACGTGGTTTCAACTTTTCTGTTTGAGGGGGACATAGTCCTGAGATTATTGGCCCATAGTAGTAGTTGCGCAGTGTGTTTGTTTTCCTGTTTTAGTTGAAGAACTAGAAGGCTTATTTGAAGCTAGAGTTAGATCAGTGGATCAAGTTAAATAAGCTATGAAAAGTGTAATGGTACAACTAAAAAGGAAACAACAAATTCGGTAAAGCAGCAAACATGACAGTTGAAGAAAATCTATAATAAAGAAAGTTTTCTTATGTGAAAATTGTGTGTACGTGCTAATATAGTACACACGGATCATGTAATATGGTGTATAACACACAAGTATGAAATAACAACTAATCATAGATATATATATATATATATATATATATATATATATAAGAAACAGTAGATGCAGGAAACTAGAAAAATCACACCAGGGATTTTTATACTGGTTCGGAGCACCGTCCTACGTCTAGTCCTAGACTTCTATCTGGATTTTCACTAACAATCACCTCACTTCACCTGGAGGAACAGGTATACAACACATAAGTAGACGAACGGGAATTCACGCCTCTAACAACGTTGAGGACTTCAATATGTGCCTCTTACAACATCGAGGACTTCAACTAAGATGAATATACATTTTTGTTGACAGGATGTGTTCTTGATAACACGATTTTGTCACTTGTAATACAAACTTCCTATAATCTTATCCTCAAATAATATATTTGTGTATACGAAGATTTTGAAATGGATATCGTATTGAATCAAAAGAATGTTGAATAGATTCTTGGATTCATATGATATATAATAGAATATGAGCAATTTGACTGCTTGAGAGTTCAAGATTGAAATCAAGAGAATAGAGATTAGATTGATAGATTCAGTGATTTGGAATGATGATTTCCTGATGTTTATATAGAGGGTAAATAGTTGTAACCCCTTATGAAGAGTTACAAGCAATGGCCATGATTGTTGGTGAAGAGAAAGAGAAGTATCCTTTAATGAAAGAAGGTGTCTCTTCGAAAAGTTGCTATCTGGAAGAAAAAGGTCGAAAGGTCAAAAAAGACCAATAGACAGGAATTTGAATATATATATATATTTGTATATATATACACATGTTACATACCCTTGTGCACGTTATCTGTGCATTCTGGGTAGAAACGGTCGACCGCTTGGTTTCAACCGGTCGACCGATTTAGCCCAGATTGCACAGTTAATGTGCGCTAATATATTCTTATATATATTCAAAGATTGGAGGTGTGAGATTATATGAGGATATATTTTAACATAAATAACACTATTAACATACCAAATAATCAACCTCTAATGTATAATACGATATGTAGCTCTTTGTGTCTGTTTAAACCAATGAATATCTTTTTTTTGTCGATCATTGCGTATCTATTTGTTAGAAATCAAAACTCTACGAAAATCTTGACCAACATTCTCCCCCTTTTAAATTGCTGACAACATAACTCTGAATCTCCCCCTGTATATTATCTCCCCCTGAGATTGTGCCTATAAGTGTAAATCTATATTTTTTTGCATATACACCGTTAGTACAATTTTCTCCCGCTTTGTCACCGACAAAAAGGAGTTGATGAATAATCGAGAACGTAAATGATATGAGCAGGATTATAAGCAACATAAACTACTACCATAGATCAAGGGTTACCAAGAGTCGCAAAATACGATCATACACATAAGTCTAGTATGAAATAAACTATGACACTATTTAGATACAAAAGCCGGATCATGTCTTAAAGCAAAATAAAGTCGTAAGTACATAAAAGGAGATAAAGAGATAAACTAAGAAGACTCATTCCGACTCCATCTCATCATCTTCTTCTTCTTCTCCTTCTTCTTCTTCTTCTTCAACAAGCGAAGTTTTCCTGCGTCCACGCCCATGACTAGTTCCCGAGCTTGTACCTTCCTGCGAAGATGTCCAAGTAAAAGTAGGAGGAGCAGGACGTTTGCTGGGGTCTTGAGCTTGCATAGATAAGGTTGATGCTCCACATGAGATTGCTTCCCATAATGATCCGGAGTAGGACTTAAGTTTGTTAAAGAGCTTATCCATCTCTGTATCCATATGCTTAAGTCATGCTTCGAGGAGGAATTGATTACGAGCAATAGTTTCAAGCGATTCCTTTATAGAGGAAGACGATCGTAGAAGTTTAACTTCCTCAGGTTTTGGGCGAGACGATCATGATGAAGCTCCTTGATTTCATTAATCTTTCCTTTGTTCAAAAGGCATAATTTTAAAGTATGGAGAGGGAAGATTCATCCATGTAATCAATGCTTTGTTAATGCATTTGGGCTTTGAAACAGTCGACTTAGGAGGTTTGATGCCACAATCAAGTAGTAGTCGCATGTCATATTCATAATGAAATAAATGCAGCCTAGAACTCTCATTTACTTGCAATATCTCATCAAAAATCATACCAATCCAGTTGATACAAATATCCCCATAGATTGCATATAATTCTTTGAAAATTTCTCTATAGACGACATCAAAGTTTCCTATTCTCGGAAAAAGGGAGTGCATAAGGTTGTGATGAATAACTCTCGCAGTAGGTCGTAAGCCTATAGATTTTGTACTATCCTTATCATCTTCAATGAATTGATGACTAACATGATCTCGTACATGGATATTACAAAAATTACTATAGAATTTTTCACCTAAAAAGGAAGAACCAAGAACATTTTCCATTCTTTCACACGAGATAAAGACTTGTTTGCCACATACTACGGACCAAAGGCATTGAGAGGGATTTTTTGGCTTGTATTTCTCTAAGTTTAGGTTAGCATAGAATAACTTGATCATAACATGGTTAATTGCCACATTATTTCGACCAAAGTCAATTAGGTTTTCAATATCGGCACTCTTTGCTAAACCAAGAACATGATAACTAGAGAAATTAGCGAACTTAATGTACGAACCAGGATGGATTTCAAAATCTTTCATCTCATTCCACCTTTTGACTGCAGTTTGATCTACAAGCCACTTCTTGACAGAGAGATCGATTGGTTGTGTGTCGGAGGATGAAGCTTGCTTTAATTTCTTTTGTGGAGGAGCCATTTGGGTGAGATTGGAAGAAGAATTCAATTCTACGGTTATGGAGGTTTTGGGTTAGAAAACGTTTGGAGCGAAAAGATGTAAGGAGATAAAGTAAAAAATTGAACGTATATAGACCTTAAAAACAAAACTGCCTGAAACTGGTCGACCGCCTTAAATTCATTGGTCGACCGTTTTCAACCAGATATTAAAACAATCGACTGGTGGAATTTGACCGGTCGACTGGTTTACCAGTGAGCTGTTTTTCTTGTTTCTTGCTCTTATTTTTGAGTATTAATGGTCCATATAATATTGAATTTATTTAAAAAATTGATATATATATATATTAGTACATGAAAAAATACGAGAATACAATCAAAATGTTAATAAAAAAATTATTGAGAGGTAGAGGAATTGTGATCGGTAGACTCTTCTTTGACATCGTTAATGTGTGGTTTTCATAGGGACCACTTTTCTCTTGCTCCTTCGTTCCGATTATAGTTTCTTTCCCATGAATTTGGACTACTAAAGGATGAAGGTACATGTGGCATCGGCTCGTATACGCCATGTTTGTTTGAACCACAAAAGAATGTTGCCATTCTTTCTTAAAGATATAGTCGTTCCGAGGTAAGTTGTTGCTCGTAATGTAACTGTCGTTGAAGATCAATTTGATGTTTTTGGTAATGATGAATCACATTCATCTTCTCTTTAGTGCGGGGTGAACAAAACAACGCTTTCTTTGCCCTTTTCGAAGTTGGCATATTGCCAGGAGTATGATTGCATTTGTGATGACACTTTGATTTTTGTTTGGAGTTTCGGGAGAGTAATACTCCTCCGGCTCAGAACTTGTGACAGAAATATGGTATTTTTGAGCACAATCATCACATATATGTGCCATGATCAGTTTGGAAGATTAAAATGGAGAGAATAGCAAGTTTATATAGGTTTTTCTCCATATTTAAACTTGAGGCTAGGAGTTACCAGGAATTATTGGCCATAGAAGATTTAATAGCTTATATACAATTTTCTTATAATATAACAACAGCCAAAAATAGCTAATGTTTTAAGTAAATATAAACTGGATGTGGTAAGAACTAACAAAATATTCATTAGTGATAATATTACTTGTCAAGTTCTTTTCTAGAGATAAGACCAAGCTCTCTACGTAATTTTATAAACTTAGACTCTATTAGAGGCTTAGTAAAAATGTCTTCTAGTTGATTATCAGTTTGGACATATTCGAGACATATATTTCCTTTTTTGATATTGTCTCTAAGGAAATGATGACGGATATCAATGTGTTTGGTTTGAGACCAATTCACTGGATTCTTAGAATGATTTATAACACTTGTGTTATCACAGTATATAATAGAATTTGATAAATGAATACCAAAATCTTTAAGTGTTTGATGCATGTATATTACTTGAGTACAAGCAAGAGCTGCTGATATATATTCAGCTTCATACATTGATAGTGAAACACAATTCTGTTTCTTACCAAATCAA
Source organism: Allium sativum (assembly GCA_030737875.1). NCBI lineage: Eukaryota > Viridiplantae > Streptophyta > Magnoliopsida > Asparagales > Amaryllidaceae > Allium > Allium sativum. The sequence goes on along the minus strand of CM060923.1, from coordinate 604,253,568 downwards.
GAGACAAGTGATTTTCCAATAAAATGGCATGTACCACTTGTATTCTTTCTATCCGTTCGAGAGCCTTCGAAATCAGCATCGCTATATGATACTAATTCGAATGGACATTATTTTGGGTAGAAAAGACCGAAATCTTTGGTATTATTAACATAACAAATTATTCGTTTCACTGCTCGTAGATGTGATTCCTTTGGATCTGCTTGAAATTGAGCACATAGACAAACATTGATCGTTATATTTGGACGACTAGCAGTAAGATACAGAAGAGAACCAATCATGCTTCGATATAATTTCTGGTCAACATTCTTACCATTTTAATCTTTTTCAAGATGTGTAGTTGTACTCATGGGAGTAGGTTTACCAGATGTAATTTCTAATCCGAAGTGTTCGATAAGATTTCCACGGTATTCTTCTTGATTAATAAAAATACTGTTTGGAAGTTGTTTGATTTGAAGTCCAAGAAAATATGATAGTTCTCCCATATGAGACATTTCAAATTCTTTGGTCATAATATTTGCAAACTCTTTGCAGAGTTTATCATTTGTTGAACCAAAGATGATGTCGTCTACATATATCTGGATAACCAGAATATCTTTTCGAGAATGTTTGATAAACAAAGATTGATCGGTTTGCCTATTTGAAAACCTGAGTTAATAAGATAGCTACGTAGTCGTTCATACCAAGCACGAGTTGCTTGTTTTAAACCATGCAGAGCCTTCTTAAGTTTGTACACATAGTCAGGATATTTTTCATGTACGAACAAAGGAGGTTGTTCGACATATACATTCTCTATGATAAATCCATTTAGAAAAGCACTCTTGACATCCATTTGATAAAGTTTGAATTTATGGTGACAAGCAAAAGACAATATGATCCTAATATCTTTTAGATGAGCAACTGGTGCAAATGTTTCTTCATAATCGATATCTTCTTCCTGATTATACCCTTGAGCTACTAACCTTGATTTATTTCTGGTAATATTATCTTGTTCACCAGCCTTATTTTTAAAGACCCACTTAGTACCAATAACTGATTGATCAGTTGGTCTTGGAACAAGTTCCCAGACATCATTGCGCTGGAACTGGTTTAGTTCTCCCTGCATGGCAATGATCCAGTAATCATCAGTAATAGCCTCTTTTGGATTCTTAGGTTCGACATTTGAAAGAAACGCGACATGACTCATTTGATGGAGTTGACACCTTGTTCTGACTTGTGATGTTACTTCTCCTATTATATTTCGAGTAGGATGTTCTCTTAATATAATTGGTGGAGATTGTATCCTTGGTGGAGACTGTCTCCTTGGTGGAGATCTTAACTCACATGGTTGAGGAATATTTTCAACAACTATTTCAGAGTCAGAATCAACATTTGTGATGATTGGATTATCAGTGACTATAGTTTCATCATCATCTGATATAATTTGAGGATGCTAATAGAATTCATCAAAAGAGAAATGAAGTGATTCTTCAATGGTTTTGGTTCATTTATTAAATATATGATAGGCCTTGCTTCGTTCTGAATAACCGAAAAATATACCTTCATCGGCCTTTGGATCGAATTTACCGAGATGGTCTTTCGTATTTAAGATACAACACTTAGAACCAAATACTTTGAAGTAAGAGATATTAGGCTTTCTTCTATTAAATAATTCGTAAGACATATTCTTGGTTAGAGGTCGAATGGATACACGATTCAAAACATAACATGCAGTTGCAACAGCTTCTGTCCAAAAATGTTTTGGTAAAGTGGTTCCATTTAATAATGTTCTTGCACATTCTTGTAAGGTCCAGTTTTTCCGTTCTTCAACAAAATTGTCCAGGTGTAATAAGAGTAATCATCAACAATTACAAACACATGTCGACTGTGATTTATTGACTGAACCTTAGTTGGACCAAATAAATCCATATGTAGTAACTCAAGTGGTTGTAATGTCGATATGATTTTCTTGGATTTAAAAGATGATTTGGCCAATTTTCCTAATTGATGTGCGTCACATAGTTGTCAACTTTAAAGCTCATTTTTGGTAGTCCTCTAACTAGATCGTTTTTGGCTAGCTTGTCGATAGTTTTGAAGTTTCTATGACAGAAGTGTTTGTGTCATAGCCATGGATCATTATCACTAGCCATAAGACACATATCTGAATTATCATTAATATTCATACTCAGAATATATATATATTTCTGTCTCCATAACCTTCAAAAACGAAATTATGGTCTTTATCTAAGCTACTACACTTATCATCTGTAAAGGAAATTGTAAAACCCTTGTCGCATAACTGAGTAATACTAGGTAAATTGTGTTTCAAATTTCTAACTAGCATGAAATTGGTAATAAGAGGTAAGTTAGATGTACTGTAATTGCTCACAACGCCTTTGTCGATGATATAGCCTTTTGAATTGTCTCCAAAAGTAATGGAGCCACCATCTGAGTACGTAATATTTTCCAATAAGCTCTTGTCTCCAGTCATATGTTTTGAGCAACCATTGTCCAAGATCCACTTTCCTCTTTTCCTGAGTGGGACCTGCAAAAAAATAAAATTAAGTCCATGGTACCCACTATTTATGAGGTCCTAAGAGTTAGGTCTTAGGAGTCCAAATCCATACGGGTCTGTTATCCCCATTATATATATAATTAGAATTAGGATACACGGTATTCATGAAATGTTGAATATATTTGTTCCTAATCAAATTGATATTTGTTTTAGGAAACCATATCTTGATAGTCTTGACATTTTTCTTTTGAAACTTCACAACTTGTTTTGGCTTAGAATTTAATAAACTAGGATTTTTCTTAGCTTCATCACTCTTCTTCTTGAGATGTTTCTTGGTTTCTTATATCCCAAACCTTGTTTTTTGAAGCAGGTTGTGAACTTTCAATGATCTTTGTCAAATTTTCCCGATCTTTGTTGAAGTTAAAAACATTTTGAGTAATGTCATCTAACTTAGTTTGTAAACTAGCCTTTTCTAGGTCCAGAATTTTGACTTTGCCTTAAGCTCATGATTTACAGTAGTAAGAGCATCATTTTTCTCTTTTTGAGTTTCAATTTCTTGACTCAAAAGAGATAATTGAGAGTCAATATTAGATGATGGTTCTTGAAGTTTTTCAAGTTCTTCTTCTAATATTTTCTTCTCGTCTTTTAACATATCTCATTCAAATTTTGCTCTACTCAAATCTTCATTGGCTTCTTTTAATTGTCGTTTTATGTCTTTATGTTTAACTATCAATTCGGCATTAATATCAAGTACTTCATCAAATGTAGGAATTTCTACCTCATCTTCTGCTATCATGAAACAAGCGTTTGCTTGTTCATTTTCTGTATCACTGTCACTTTCTGATGAAGATGAGTATGAATCATTCCATGTAACTGAGAATGCTTGTTTCTTTGATTTGTCCTTTTTATATCTGATTTTGTCATATTTTTGACTTCTTCTTTTGCTTTGGACAATCCTTGTGCATGTGCCCCTTTTTGTGGGAGTTGAGACATTCTATAGCAGATGAAGATGGTTTATTTAATCTAGTTTACTTTTTGTTATATCGAGTAGCTTTTCATTGTTTCAAGAATTTTTTGAAACCTTTTGCAATGAATGCTAGGTCTTCATCTTCAGAATCTGATTCATCTTCATCTTTTTCTGCATGAAATGTTACATTTTTCTTTTCTTCTTTCTGTTCCTTTCTAGCCTGCAAATTAGCTTCATAGGACATTAGATTTCCTATCCATTCATCTGGCTTCACGACGGAAAGGTCATTAGCTTCTTTAATTGCTAATAGTTTTCCTTCCCATTCACTAGTCAGAGAATGTAGGACTGTCAAAACAACATCAAAATCTGAATATTTTTGTCTTAAACCAATAAGTGCGTAGTGAATGGTTTGAAACCGTGAATCCATATCATTGATTGTCTCATTTGGCCTTTTTTTGAAATTTTGAAACTGACTTTTCAGCATGGCAATTTTGGCTTGTTTAACCTTGTTAGTAACTTCACGAGTGGTTCTCAGCGTTTGCCAAATTTGATATGCAGTGGTCTAGATACTAACATGGTTATATTCATTTTGGTCTAATGCACAAAACATGTTTATTGCTTTTGCATTTACAGCTGCTGCTGTTTTCTCAGCTGGTGTCCGTTCTGAATAATCAATTGTTGGATTCATTATTTCTTTTTGGGCAGCATTCCAGGCATCATAGCTATTTGATTGCATAAAAAATGACATATTTGTTGCCCAATAGCTATAGTTGAGACCATTGAAGAGTGGAGGTTTATGTGTTGATTGACCTTCTTTGTAAGTGGAAGTGCCGGTGCTTGCGTTATTTGCCATATTACTAGAATATATCAAATAACTGTGTTACGGTTATATGAAGATCTTGCTCTAATACCAAATGAAAATTGCATGTACGTGCAAACATAGTACACACGGATCGTGTAATATGGTGTATAACACACAAGCATGAAATAATAGAGAATTACAGATATATATATATATATATATATATATATAACACTAGATGTAGTAAACTAGAAAAACCACACCAGGTATTTTTATACTGGTTCGAAGCACCGTCCTATGTCCAGTCCCAGACTTTTATCCGGATTTTCACTAACATTCACCTTACTTCACCCAGAGGAATAGGTATATAAAACCCGAGCAGACGAACGGGATTTCACGCCTCTAAAAACACCGAGGACCTCAACATGTGCCTCTTACAACACCGAGGACTTCATAAGATGAATATGCTTTGTTGTTGACAGTATGTGTTCTTGATAACACGATTTTGTCACTTGCAGTACAAACTTCCTATAATCTTATCCTCAAATAATATATTTGTGTATATGAAGATTTGGAAGAGGATATCGTATTGAATCAAAAGAATGTTGAATAGATTCTAGGATTCAAATGATATATGATAGAATATGAGAAATTTGAGTGCTTGAGAGTTCAAGATTGAAATCAAGAGAATAGAATTAGATTGATAGATTCGATGATTTGGAATGATGATTTCAAGATGTTTATATAGAGGATAAACAGTTGTAATCCTTTGTGAAGAGTTACAAGCAATGGCCATGATTGTTGGTGAAGAGAAAGAGAAGTATCCTTTAATGAAAGAAGTTGTCTCTTCGAAAAGTTGTTATCCAGAAGAAAACGGTCGACATGTCAAAAAGGACCAGTAGACAAGAATTTGAATATATATACGTACACACATGTTATGTACCCTTGTGCACGTTGTCTGTGAATTCTGGGCAGAAACTGTCGACCGCCTGGTTTCAACCAGTTGACATGTTTAGCCCAGATTGCACAGTTAATGTGCACTCATATATTCTTATATATATTCAAAGATTGGAGGTGTGTGATTATTTGAGGATAGATTTTAACGTAAATTACACTATTAACATACCAAATAATCAATCTCTAATGTATAATACCATATGTAGCTCTTTGTGTCTCTTTAAACCAAATAATATATTTTATTGTCGATCACGGCATATCTCTTTGTCAAAAATTAAAACACTATGAAAATCTTGACTCAATATTATATGGGTTATGCTTGGATAGGAAAATAGGCAATCTTTATATAATAGTTACATAAAATCAAAGTACGGATAGAAAAAGGTGACTAAAAGAAAAACGGAGGATGTGAAGCTTTCTGTTTCCAACCTTTTGGTAACATAAGAAATTGAATTTAGATATCTGGATTTTTCTGAAATTTGAAAAATAAAGTTGCTTGGCCGGGTTTTAAATGCAAAAATTGGATGAACTATGCTCTTGCTTAGTAAGAGTAGGGAAATTTAGGTGAAAAAATATTTTTATTTTCGAATATTGCATTCATATAGAAATTATCAGTATATTTAGGATGTGTGCATCATGTTTTCAAAGAGATTTCAAGAAAAATTTGCATTTATATAGGTGGTACCGCTTAGGCATTCATTTCATTCATATATTATTATGTTGGATTACACTTTGCATTAGTACATAAATGGAAGCAAGATTGGATGCACACATGATGGTTGTGATTTATGCGAGGAATTACTTGACTTCACCCTAACTAAACTTTGGGGACGAAATTTCCTAAGGATGGAAGAATGTAACACCCTGCATTTTTAATTGTGTAAAATAAATAAAAAATTCAGAAAAGCTTCTAGAATTTGTCATGGGATTAGTGTCACTGCGTTCGTAGCGATTTTTCGGCTAATTTAGACCTATGGATTGCAGAAAAACTGATTTAGGATGAAAGAGATATTTTAAATGAAATATTGTAACAAAAATGAAAAGAAGGCAAAAGAAATAAAACAATGACCACGATTGTTTTTAGTCTTGTTAACAAAAGCCTATGTAGTCCAGTTGGTAAGAGCATGTGCCTTTCAAGAGAGTGGCTCGATTTCGATTCCCGCAGGTGCAATATTTTTGTTTTAGGGGAACGACTAAAATAATACATGTGTAAAGAAGAATATAGTTATATATGCACATATACGGAAAATTATACATATAAGGAAAAACAAAAATATACATATACATGGATATGCAAGTATACGCATATATGTGCAAATATATATATTTATATATATATATACACACACAAAAGAGAGAAGTTCAAAATAAGGTTGCAATCAAAGAGGGTATAATGGGAATATAAATCAAACATTTAAAATTAACAAATAAATTCTTGCCCCGAAAACAGCTCGTTGGACCCAAATGGGTCGACCCACACCTAGCTGGGTCGACCTATAGGTCGACCTAAAGGTTGTTGGGTCGACCCATGAGCCGACCTAGGGGGCAAGTGGGTCGACCCACCGCTGATTCGGGCAGGCTTAATTGATGAATCTGGAATGCTTTTCAAACCGTGTTCTTTGCTGACTCATCGTTGCGTGTACGATAAGATCTTGAACACCTATAAATAGGCTAGCAGAGCCTAGCCTAAATCTCAAATTTTCTGAGAGGATGTCTAGACTCTTCCATTCTTCTTCCTCCGCAAATATCTTCAGAAAATAGAATAATTTATCCAAGGAAGTTTTGATTCATGGTTTGGAGGAAAAGAATGTAAATCTTCAAATGGGTGTTCAGAATTCTGAACGAAGAGAGGTAAATCCTTAGATCTGGTCAATTTAATTTTCTCCTATTTCTTTCCTTTTTCTTTTAACCTGAGAATTGTGAATCCATGGTTGTTTAGATTCTAGATCCAGTTAGGAGAACCATGGAATGCTAGGTCTGGACCAGATTCATGAATTGGAAAGCAAATGGGTGAGTGGATTTAAGTTATACCTTTTTGACAATGTTATATTTATCATTTAGCATTCCCCGTTAAAATGTATAATGAATCTACTTAAATGTTTAACCTAATGTAATCTGCTGAAATGGTTAATCTGCTGAACTGGAAACCTGCTAAAATCCGTTGAAATTAGTATTGTGGAATATGACTGGAAATTTGGGGTTGTACGAACATGTAAATCTATAGGCTTTATTCAAGAATAAGGGGAACTTGTCAATGAAACTGCAAGTAAACCTGTTAAATCCGGGGGGGTGTTAAGTAAACCTATTGAATCTTTGGGATTAAGTAAGTCTGTTGCGGTTATGTGAAACCGTTAACCTGCAATACTTAAGTTTTTCAGTCTGTTGGGGTTATATAAAAGCCTATATACATTAATCATCTTTCTGAATTGGGGATTTCTGTGAACACTGTAATTATGAAATTTATAATGAACATTTTTTTAGAATATTATTATGCCAAAAGACTGAAAATAAGAATTATAGTAAAATTTGGAGAAATGAATATGCCTAAATTTACAGTAAATAGAAAACTATAACCGCACTTAGACACGAGGATAAATTCAACTTGTGGTAGATGTCTGCCCGGAACCGCTCGAAAAATCCAGCATCCACAAGTGGTTAATTTAACGTGTGAGGTCTGGTGCGTAAACATACATATAACGGTGCTAAGACACGAGGTTATGTCCAACTTGTGGTAGAAGTCTGCCCGGAATCTCCCAACAAATCCAACATCCATAAGTGGTTGGCTTAATGTGAGAGGTCTAATGCATAAATATATATATATATATATATATGAATATATGTGTATAACAGGATTGAAATGAATGGCATTGATTGTGATTAATGGAAATAAAATAAAGTTACAACAGTAAAAGAATTGTTATGAACAGGGAATGATAATAACCTATTTTGAATAAACCTGAATGAAAAAAAGAAAAAGAAAGAAAATAGGTAGGCTTGTCCTAGGGATAAGTAGAAATTATAACTTAGGTTATAATAAACAATAGGGGGAATGAGATAACTTATGTAATGAGATAAGTTGTACTTAATTATAAATTAAGTAATCTGGAAACCTGAAACCTGCTGTTTGTAATAAGTAGAGAAAAGAAGGAAAAACTTTTGAAATGCAATAAGTTTTACTTACGTAATCTGAAAACCTAAAATCTGAATCCTACTGATAAAAGAACATGTTATCTATGAACCCGATATCTAAAACCATCTAATAAGAATAACATGTTGAAGGCTTATTAATGAACTTAAATGGGTTAATTTATATAACCGAAATTAATAAACAAGAAGAACTTGGTAAATTGAATAAGAAGTTAGTATGATTTGAAATGACCAAGTTAGTATGATTTGAAATGGCCCTGGGGTGTACCTTAATATTATGGGTAGCTACATATATACTGTATTAGGTTAATCTACTGGGAAGTAGATGGGTACGACGTGTGTGTAATCCATGAGTGTTGATAACTCAAGTAACCTCACAAGTAATAAAATGTAACCGAATGGTATATGTAGGGTTATCCAAAATGTGTAGTTTAAATCTAGTCACCAGAACTTGTGTTCTGACCCCCTCCTCATAACGTACTCACAGGTTAGATTTGTGACAGAGATATGATAGCCTTGGATAGTGGTTAGGCAGTAGTATTATCTGGGTAAGGCTATATTTTGATTATATTAAATTTTATTCCATTCCGTCGTGAGATGTTTTTTGAGTTCAGAAATGTTTATTATCTCTGTATTTTCTGCCGGATACTAGACAAATAACCTCAGATTCTGATATATTAGAATTTTGAAAAAAATTCGGTATGTCGGAATTCGGGCTGTTACAGGTTGTTACATGAGAAACGCCGTCGATCTTTGTTTTATTACTGTAGCTTTGATTTGTGAAAAATTAAGAAAGTAAGTTTTTGCACATGTTTCGGGAAAATATAGAGGATATGACACATGCAGTAGTCACTTGGCAGAATGTGTGTGATAGGAGAATTAAATGGGTTAATTAAGTGGTATAAATGAATGTATGAATGTTATCATTTTTCAATTTGTGTATAGTTTACATTTTTTTTTCGTTACTAATGATTTATGATAAAGTTATTTACTTTTATAATGACATACAAAAGATAAGAATGGTGGAATGAGAGGAAAGTGAATACAATAAGAATGTTTTCTAAGAAATAGAAGATATATGTATTTTTTTTTATATTTTGATGTTATATTTCAATGTTTTATAGCTCAATAGAACTTACAATAAGTGAAATCATTTTTTTTTTGTGATGGGAGAAAATTGCGCATCTTTTTATAGATCAATTTGTCACGCAAACAATCTAACTACAAGATGCAACAAATTTGAGTTATTTATTGATTATTTTTTAAGATGTTGATTTATTACTTGATTAATTCATTGCTTATTATTATTATTATTATTATTATTTAAATCAACTTGCTTTTCCTTCCGTTTAACAAATGGATGATTTTTTTGGTAAGGCAATCCGTTCTTACAGTGGACGTACCATTTTTTATTGAAAAGATAGGAAACACGTACTTTGCATATGCATAGTGTAACTAAACTGGTTTAAAGTGTCTAAACACTGTCAATACAACATAATAGAAAAATTCTCAAAGATCGTGTGATACCCCACCTCTGTTAGCGTCATTCGCCAGGGGAATCCATTAATTTTTGTGAATTGTTGTAGGTAAACAGACAAAGAATAATTACAAGATAGATATAAATAAGATAGCAGCGGAAATTTCAAATTTTTATTTCAACATAAAAGATAATACCGTAGTTCAAAATACCCTAAGTCATAAAATCATTACAACAAAATACTTCTATATTGCATCATCAGAGTACACAGGTATTAAAGAAAAACATTATTCCCCAATAAAAGGTGTACGCCATAGCAGAGGCAAAGACTTGAGCCATACTCCATAAGTAGCTTCCAACAAGATAATATCCAAGTCCAGACTAAGCCTGGGTGTTTCCTCCCTGAAAACCTTGGGGGGAGGGGGAATGGAAGAGAGAGAGAAAAACAATGGGGTCAGACATAAAGTCTAGCGAGTCTAGTTACTTTTAGCCAGTAAATAAATAAAGGTGAACACAACAAGCATAAAGTGTGTAAGCGAGATCACTACATAAATGGCAGATATGACAAAGTAAACAGGACAACAGGATAGAATAGATAGCGCTTATTAATACTTTCCTTGCTCTGCACTAATACTAGTATAACAGATATGTAATAGGATTACATATTCCCAAATTGCTTAACGAAAATAGGATGATCCCAACGGAAACATAATGGTAGTCTTAGTGTACTCTAGTAATGGGTTTTACCCAAAATAGAACTGGTACCTAAACGGAAATAACGGGTGTTAGCCCAAACAAAAATACAGGTACCCCACAGAAACAGATAGGACTAGATGTACCCTATTTACTGCCCCCAATCGATTGGCTCCCTATTATGTAGATACCCTGTGCTGGCCCCACAGCAGGGGGTATCACTCCCTAAAGTGGCAACCCTTCATTTTCGGGATGCGCATAACCATATCTACTGATGTCATAGCGTCTTACCTTCCCCAACAGGCGGAGTCATGCACGCATACGACCACGTTGGAACACGCCGTCAACACTACCTCCACGTTTGGATCTCTTACAATCAGCTCAGTAAGCGTGCCCCACTCCGACCTAGTTCGGAGTACCTGTTTGATACCTATTTAAGGGTCACTAACCGAACTGGTTCCCACACAAGATGATGCAAGCTCTCCCCTTTGTCTTGCATCCCCAATACTAGATTTTCTACTGGTTATGTTTGCCTAACAATGTCTTTAATTACATTACCCCGACAGGTTAAGTTTGTGGGCCTATATATACAAATATTACCCACCAACCCAAGATGTACTTAACCCTCCTGCTGATTCAAGCATGTTAATTTAACGGTTAAGTTTGTGGGCCTATATATTAATATTACCCACCTACCCAAGATGTACTTAACCCTCCTACTGATCCAAGCAAGCTTTACTTAACCCTATCTGTAGTTCATATTCATACAATCCCTTATGGATTAGATTAGGTAAAGTAGTTTGATTCATTACCATATGCATTTGTGATTTATAATGGGCAAGACCTCCCACATTAGGCCTTAAACATGTGGATGTTGGATATGCCAGTCGGGTCCGGGCAGTCTTATTCCACTGTTGGGCCTAACCTCGTGTCTTATCCCGATTCGTATTTGCGTACTTAGACTTCCCACATTAGGTTCAACACTAGTGGCTGCTGGACATGCCGGTCGTGTCTGGGCAGAATTCAACCACTAATGTAACCTAACCTCGTGTCATAAGTACAATTACAATTACTAATTGTAATTACCAGACAATCCATTTTTAATTAATTAATTAATTAAACCTTTCCCTTTTTGGGTGTCAATACATATTTTGCCCAATAATTTGAATTACATGTCTATAAATGTTCATATTCAAATTATGCTATTTTTAATTAATTTACGAATTAATTAATCCTTTCCTTTTATATGTGTCAATACCTATTTTGCAATAGTAATTTGAATTACATATCCATTAATGGTCATATTCAAATTATGCCATTTTTATCCAAATTTTCCTAATGTCATTATAGGTGATTATTACTATGTTTCCCTGTTTGAACTATATGTCCAACTTATATTAAACATTATACAAATTATGCCAATTATAAATCCCCTTTTTTCCCTATTTCCTAACTATCGTGATCGCATGTATTTTTGCATCATCGAGGCTATAAAGTAGCCTCGTCATAACAATAAAATGGAACATGATAAGGGTGACAGTTCAACATGTTATGGCACAAATATTAACTTAACTGGCATAGTAACTAAGTGAATGGACATGTGATAATTATCATAATAAAGTGGACATCAAACTAATAACTTGTGTTTAGGCAAGCATAATGAGATCTAGATTCAATACTAGGTGTCCAATTACCTAAATCTAGAACAGACATGGTGGCAAAATAACAGGTTTAGATTCACATGTCAAGTTTTCCACATATACCATGGTATCGTAATATAACAAGTGAAACGTGATTAACACCAAAGTCTAGATCCAAGTAATGTCAAATTAATGGATGTACTATTATCCTAACAGGGTTTCAAATCAATGTTCATGTAAATTTCATATCAATCACCACAATCAGATCTGGAAAGTTATATCTGTATTAACAAGTTCACATGTACCACAATATAATTGTAATTCAAGATTCACATAGGAAACATAGTAGAATGTCCATATATTAGATCTAGGGAAAATGACATTGTATGCTTGCATAAGCTCATGATTTACATCATATACCCAATTCATAGTCTACCACAATTCACATTTATATATTTAAACCTAAAAGTGACTAGAACTCAGTGTGGTAGAAGAAAGAATAGATTAAGCATTTGTTGATGTTTTAGAACCATTCTCCTTTTTAACAATTCCTAAGCTTTATTTCATTGGAGAAGAGACTAGCTTAGTTTAGGATGCAGCAGCATGGCAGCTTATGAATGAATTCAGTTTATATTGGGGATTAGGTTTATGGGTGTTTATATAGATGCTAGGATTAATTAGAGACCTTATATTAGTTTAGGATCAATCTAAACCATCCATTTCACAATGACACATCACTCAGCCAACCAAATGAAGCCACATAAGCCCTAAAATCAAAAAAATCATCATCTGAACATGTCAGCCCAACCTGGCCGATAGAGGTCGACTCCCCAATAGTTTGGTCGATACCTATGTCGACACCCTTATAGGGGGTCGACACGTGTGTCGACTCCCCCTTGGGGGAGGGGTCGACACCCCTGAGTGGGAAATTTCCCGCACAGCCCAATTCTGTTGTTTTGAAATTTGAAAAGGTTTTAGGTTATTAATTATTATTTTAATTTAATTACTTTTTAAACTTGAAACCTTCTAAGCTCCATAACTTCTTCATACGTAGCCCGATTTACGCAAAATCAGACTCTATCTCAAGCAGAATTACTAGACGAACACAATGGCGTTACCCGTTTCACTTAATTCTGAATATTAAATTAATTATTCTTTAATTTATACTCTTTAATGTCATTAAAAATTCGGGGTGTTATATTCTCCCCTAGTTAAAGGATTTCGTCCCCGAAATCTCTAAGTTGAGAAGAATGCATATCCTACCATTCATCATCCATCTACTCAACCATCAATCACTGGCATCCATTGTCCTTAAGGATTTCTAATGCTTTCATGAAAATAGGGAAAAGTGTGTATATATGCCCCAATACTAATGCGAAGATCAGGCAGTCTACTGATTCAATTGATCTCCTTAATGCAATGCATGTTAGTGCTATGTATCCAATATGTATGCAAATAAGCCTATTATAACATGTAAGTTCTATATGTGTGCACACTCATTCGTCCAAATGAAACACCCATATGCTAGTTCATCCATTTCCATCCATAAAAGAAAAGAAAATGCACACACATCCATGTGCAATATTATAGTGATTGAGCAGATCTAGTGCCTAATGTGTGTGTATATGCGTCCATTGGCAACCACTATTAAACAATTGCATCCACTTGCATCCATAAAACATAACATATCTCAAACACATGTTTACAATCATGGGATTTTCTACCTAAAGGTCCAAGATTCAATTGATAGGATATACTCAGATGATAGAAACAAATGCGAATAAAAGATTTTGGAAGCGAAGTTACGAACATTTCCTTGAAAAGGAAAGGGTACAAAGCGTAAAAATCTTGTCTTCGGTACCCCAAGTTGCATATTCTTGATTCTCTCACCACTGGACCTTCACCAACTTGACTTCTTGTTTGCATAGCTTCTTAACCTACGATCCAAGTATGCCAGTCAGAACTCATCCAATCATTGCTTCCTTCTTTATTTTCATTTCCTTTCGCAAGTTTGGCCCCTCTACCTCGAACTCTATACATTTTATCGCCATTTGGATGAATAGTCACCTTGGAAAGATGGGCTTCCTCAAGGACTGTCTTCAATAGGTTTCCCATCCTGATACAATTCACCTATCAAACACCTTCTCAAGTAGCCCCACCACTTGCTTATCAAGTTCACTCTGTTCTTTTAGGATTCATATGGTGCAAAGGTAATGCAACTGGCTTTTCATTGTCTACCAGGTATATACGGAAATCAATATCGCGCCTTGGGGATAATCCCCGAACCTCATCTAAGACATCAGGTTACTCACGGACTACTGGTGCTGATCGCAGATCATCGATAGATGCCTCAAGAGACTCTAGGAAACTAAGCATGACAGACCCTTATGGGTCACAAGAAATTTCGACGGTGCTTAACGACCCTCCTCTCACCACCCAGAATGGCACTATATGTGGTAAACCAAACTATCCCTAGAATCAACCCATAGCCCATAAACACGAGTACATATGCATCACATTCAAATTTGACGCCTAACACAGATATTCTCAAACCCCCACAAATCATAGAGAAATGAGCCGAATCACCAATGGGGTTTGAGACAACTACAGGATCCACTACCATACTAGGAACTAAGTGCAGAGATTCAACAACAGAACTAGATATAAATGAGTGTGAAGTGCCAGAATTAAAATGTGTCCTAACTGGATGATTTGAAAGAGAAAATAATATTTCTACGGAAATTTTTCTACCTCTTTCAGGAGCACTGATCGCGAGAGCATGCACCTGCCCTCCAGAAGTGCCTGCCCTTTGACCTTGTCTTTGTTTCTTTGGGAAATCCTTAACAAGATGCCCGACCTCTCCATAAGCAAAGCAAGCATTCTTCCTTTTCCTGTAGTCCTTGGCTAAGTGACCCTCCCGCCCACAACTATGGCACTTCCTCTTATATTTAACAGTGTCATTCTTTTCGCCTTTCTTCTACTATTGTCCCTTCTTGGGCCACACCTTCTTATTTTACGTTGCTTCCTCAGCCTTTACTTCATTCTTTTCTCCCTTGTCTTCCTCATGCATTAGGGCCATATCAATAATTTTTTCAAAAGTGGCTCCCATTGTGATTTGGGACATGGATAACCCATGAAGGGTTCATTCAGCCATTTAGCAACTGCAAATCCTTTTTATGCGGTGTATCCACCAGTTCTAACTCGAACCTTGCTTGCTGGTTGAAATTTTTTCACATATTCTTTCACCATCAAGTTTCCTTGTTTGAGTGCTAAGAACCTTTCCATCTGCATGCTTTTCTTGGCTTGGGACAGAAATTTCATTTCAAATCTTTGCCTAAAATCTTCCCAAGTTTCCACCGGACGTCCAGCTTGGGTGACTTCCCACCAAAAAGTAGCTTTGTCTTTCAGTAGCCAAGAAGCTAACTGAATCTTCCTTCTGTCCTCTACTTCAAAGATGACGAACAAGTCCTCGCTCTCCTTAAACCAATTTTGAGCTTCAACGAATATCTCATTCCCATGGAATGGCTTCCCTCCTATAGCACGGAAGCCTTTGCAGATCTTGGCGAAGTTATGTGCTCTTGGAGTGGAAGGAGGAGGAATGATTGGTGTAGATGTGGGAGGAACGTCTCTTTGGCCTTCGGCAGGCGCCGTGGCCTCTAAGCCTACGGAACCATCCGGGTATAGTGACGCCCTCTGGGATATAAGGGATGTTTTATTCCCCAGACATGCTAAAAAAAGGAAAAGGAAGAAATTTAGATAAAGGATCGAAGGATACTACATATGGCTTCTTGGGAGAATATTTTCAAAATAGTCTTTTCTTTTCGAAAATACTGTCTTTTAAAACCTTTTTGAAAAATAATTTCCAAAAACTTTTATCTATTCTAGTAACCTTCAGCTCTGATACGAAGTGTGACATCCCATGTCCGTTAGTGTCACTCGCTAAGGGAATGCATTAAGTTTCATCAAGTGTTGCAGGTAAACAGACACCGAATAATTACAAGATAGATATAAATAAGATAGCAGCGGAAATTTCAAAAAAAAAAATTCAACATAAAACATAATAATGTAGTTCACAATACCATAAGTCATAAAATCGTTACAACAAAATACTTCTATCTTGCATCATCAGAGTACATAGGTATTAAAGAAAAACATTATTCCCCAATAAAAAGAGTAAGCCATAGTAGAGGCAAAGACTTGATCTATACTCTAGAAGTATCTTCCAAAAAGATAATATCCAAGTCTTGACTAAGCCTGGGAGTTTCCTCCCTAAGAACCTAAGGAGGGGGGTGAACGGAAGAGAGAGAGAAAAACAAAGGGGTCAGACATAAAGTCTGGCTAGTCTAGTTACTTTTAGCCAGTAAATAAATAAAGGTGAACACGACAAGCATAAAGTTGGTAAGAGAGATCACTACATGAATGGCAGATTTGACAAAGTAAATAGGACAACATGATAGAATAGATAGCTCTTCTTAATACATTACTTACTCAACACCAATATTAGTATAACAGATATGTAATAGGATTACATATTCCCAAATTGCTTAACAAAAACAGGATGATCCTAACAGAAACATAATGGTAGTTTTAGGTATACTCTAGTAATGGGTTTTAAGCCAAACAGAACTAGTACCTAAACAGAAATAACGGGGGTTATCCTAGACAGAAACACGGGTACACCACAGAAACTGAGAGGACAAGATGTACCCTATTTACTACCCCTAATCGATCGGCTCCCTATTCTGTAAATACCTTGTGCTGGCCCCACAATAGGGGGTATCACTCCCTAAAGTGGAAACCCTTCATTTTCCGGATGTGCACAACCATATCTACTTATGCCACAGCGTCTTATCTTCCCCAACAGGCGGAGTCATGCACGCACATGAACCCGTTGGAATGCACCGTCAACAATACCTCCACGTTTGGATCTCTTACAATCAGCTCACTAAGCGTTCCCCACTCCGACCTAGTTCGGAGTACCCGTTTGATACCTATTTAAGGGTTATAGACTGAAATGGGTCCCAAACAAGATGATGCAAACTCTCCCCTTTGTCTTGCATCCTCACTACTAGGTTTTCCACTAGTTATGTTTACCTAATGATGTCTTTAATTACATAACCACGACAAGTTAAGTTTGTGGGCCTATACATACAAATATTACCCACCAACCCAAGATGTACTTAACCTTCCTACTGATTCAAGCATGTTTATTTAACGATTAAGTTTGTAGGCCTATACATTAATATTACCCACCTATCCAATATGTACTTAACCCTCCCATTGGTCCAAGCATGTTTTACTTAACTCGTGTCATAAGTACAATTACAATTCCTAATTGTAATTGCTAAACATTCCATTTTTAATTAATTAATCAATTAATTAAACCTTTCCCTTTTTGGGTGTCAATATATATTTTGCCCAATAATTTGAATTACATGTCCATAAATGTTCATATTCAAATTATGCCATTTTTAAGTAATTTACCAATTAGTCAATCCTTTCCTTTTATATGTGTCAATACCTATTTTGCAACAATAATTTGAATTACATATCCATAAATGGTCATATTCAAATTTTGCCATTTTTATCCAAATTTTCCTATTGTCATTATAGGTGATTATTACTATGTTTCCATATTTGAATTGTATGTCCAACTTATATAAAACATTATACAAATTATGCCAATTATAAATCCCATTTTTTCCCCGTTTCCTAACTAACGTGATCACATGTATTTTGGCATCATCGAGGCTATAAAGTAGCCTCGTCATAACAGAAAAAGGGAACATGATAAGGGCGACAGTTCAACATGTTTCGGTATAAATATTAACATAACTGGCATAGTAACTAAGTGAATGGACATGTGATAATTATCATAATAAAGTGGACATCAAACTAATAACTTGTGTTTAGGCAAGCATAATGAGATCTAGATTCAATATTAGGTGTCCAATTACCAAAATCTTGCATAGACGGGGTGGCATAATAACAAGTTTAGATTCACATGTCAAGTTTACCACATATACCAAGGTATCATAATATAACAAGTGAAAGGTGATTAACACCAAAGTCTAGATCCGAGTAATGTCAAATTATTGGATGTACTATCATCTTAACATGGTTACAAATCAATGTTCATATAAATGTCTTATCGAATCAGAACAATCAGATCTAGAAAGTTTGATCTGTATTAACAAGTTCAGATGTACCACAATATAATTGCAATTCAAGATTCACATAGGAAACATAGTAGAATGTCCATATATTAGATCTGGCGAAAATGACATAGTATGCTTGCATAAGTTCATGATTTACAGCGTATACCCAATTCATAGTCTACCACAATTCACATTTATCAATTTAAACCTAAAAGTGACTAGAACTCACTATGGTACAAGATAGAATAGATTAAGTGTTTGTTGTTGATCTAGAACTGTTCTCCTCTTTCATAATTCCTAGGCTTTAATTTGTTGGACAAGAGACTAGCTTAGTTTAGGATGCAGCATCATGGTGGCTTATGAATGAATTTAGTTTAGATTAGGGTTTAGGTTTATGGGTGTTTATATAGATGTGTAGGATAAGTTAAAGCCCTTAGATTAGTTTAGGATCAATCTAAACCATCCATTTCATAATGACACATCACTTAGCCAACCAAATGAAGCCACATTAGCCCTAAAATCAGAAAAATCATCGTCCGAACACGTCAGTCCAACCTGGCCGACAGAGGTCGACTCCCCTATAGTTTGGTCGACACCTATGTCGACACCCTTATAGGGGGTCGACATCTGTGTCGACTCCCCCCAGGGGGGGGGGGGGGGGGGGGAGGTCGACACCCCTGAGCATGAAATTTCACGCTCAGCCCAATTCTACTATTTTAAAATTCGAACAATTTTTAGCTTATTAGTTAGTATTTTAATTTAATTTCTTTTTAAACTTGAAATCTTCTAAGCTCCATAACTTCTTAATACGGAGCCCGATTTACGCAAACTCGGATACTTTCTCAAGTAGAATTCCTAGACGAACGCAATGGCGTAACCCATTTCACTTAATTCCAAATATTAAATTAATTATTCTTTAATGTATCCTCTTTAAGGTCGTTAAAAATTCAGGGTGTTACAGACTGAGAATACAAAGCATGAGCTAGGTAATCAACTTCACATCCATATCATAATCGTTCTCATAAATGGGCCTGGAGAAAGGAGTCATTACCTGCTAAGAAGTCTGAAGGCGAAATTCCAAGTCATCCACATAGCAAGAGACTGTCGAGCAATATAAAGGTTCTTAGCCCAAGAAGAGTCATGCATGAGATCCAAGTTTTCAGGACCTATCTCCCATTCATTCCACATTTTTAAATCATTGCCAACTAGTCAATAGGAAATACTTCGTCGATCCCCCACCTCCATAATTTTTTGTAGTAATAGTGCTCAATATCATAAAGCATGCTAGAGGGGGCAGTACAAAAGCTCTCTCCGCCTCAACCCAAGAGATATTTCAATTGAGAGAAACATCAGGTAAAATAGAGACAGGCGGTGCAACCTGCACAATAGGTTCCTTCTTACCAGCCGGGACCCAAACTCTAGCACGAAGCCAAGGAAGTGAAGTTTTAACTAGGGGTGGCATGCTAGCTTCAAGCTGGCAAGAATCAGAGCAATGTCCAAAGGATTTACATATGGTACAAATATCAGGTTCTTATTTATACCTCACATCCACATAATATTCACGATTTTCAATGCAAACTTTAATATGAGTAGGCAGTGGCTTGTTTGGGTTATCTCAATCAGGGCCCTAGTATAAACTAAATTTCTTCTCGCACCAATATTGGCCTAAAAACATTTGAGCATTCCTATATGACAAGTTACCTTATTTAGAACTAGTAGATTTTGTAGCACAGAGGGAATATAGGTGAATTGTGTCCGGACTGGAATTGAAAGTACCTTTCATGAACCCTATCGATCGAAGCGCTCCACGTAGTCACAATAAAAGGCCTTCTCCAATAATGGACGGAGCTGATTTTAGAACAAGCAACCTCTTTTTAGCTGAGGAAAACTTGAAATAATATAGTCCATCAACAATTGTCATTATCAGGGAAGCATGGATTTGCTAGGAATTACGACAAACAGTGTGCATGTTTACTGTCGGAGGTTTAGAACTAGGAAAAAGCCAACAAGCTCATCTTTCCAAAATTTCTCCACTTGATCATGAATAATCTAGGCAGGGATGGAGAAAAGCTCATCATCTAGAAAATCTATAGGCTTGTATTCACTAGCTACATGAGGAAGGGAATCAAACAAGGACATCCATTTCTTAGGGGCTACACGTGGAGGGTTCTTGTTTCATTAACGCAGTCAGGCATTGCACAATGCGCTGGTTGACTCGGCCAGCTGTAACACCCCATAATTTTATAACACATTAAGATGATAAACTAAGGATTACTTAATTAAATATTGGAATTAAGTAAAACATACTACGCCATTTCGTTCGTCTCGGAATTCTGCTTAAGACAGACACAAATTTTGAGTAAAACAAACACAGCATGAAGAAGTTACTAAGCCTAGAAGTTTGTATATGCACAAGAGAATTATATATATAAAAACGAATAAAATTAAAAAAACAATAATAATTCAAACCATAGAAGCGAAAGACCCAGAAGTGAAACCGACCGTTTCTGGTGGTCGACCCGAGACCCCGCTCTGTGTCGACCTAGCGGTCGACACCCAAAGGGGGTCGACCCCCACATAGATCTAGGCCGAATTTGGTTTCTGCACCTAGACACAGTTCTGAGAGAGATTCCTGAACCCTAGGCTATAATTAAGGCCTATTCTCAGTGTTTTATTCATTCTAAAACAATGGAGAACTAGGTGTTGCCTCTTCCTAGATTAAAACAGCGTATATTTCTACGACAACAAGAGTTAGAAAAATTCAGAGGTCTGTGCTTCAATATCTGCAACTATTCTTCTGTCTCTTAGATCTATTCTCAGTGAGTATACATTATATTTAGATAGAATAATTAAAATGTAATCTTGACATGCTTATGAATTAGATCTAAGCCTGTGACAATTGGAATCTTATCAGATCTGCTATATTTGTACATCTAATTCATTGATTAGATATCATCATGCCTGTTTATGATCCTGTCACTATGCATAATCAGTCCTATTATTACATGTTCATCAGATCTATTCTCATATGTGTATTTTTGTTCATCGGATCTGTTCTTATATGCCTATTTCTGCTATCATATTCCTATTTGTGTTATTGTTGGTTTTATGCCAATTATGTCCTTCTCTCTCATTCCATTTTTATTTTTATAGACATGCTACTTTCGAGCCTAGGCCGATATCGCTGGAATATGTGTACGAACGAAATTGGGTTAAACTGGGAATGATTGGAAATTGTAATTTGGGGGCATAATTTGTATTTTGAATCACGATTGGAATCAGGGGGCTTAAAACTATATTGACAAATCAGACTAAAAAATTGAGGCATGATTTATATGGTGAATTATGACTTGTGGTTTGGGACATGTAAATTTGTAGGCTTAACATAAGATTAAACAAAACATGTTAATGGAACTGTAAAGAATATGTAAATCTTGTTTAATATGTCAAATTTGAGGAATAACTTGAATTGAAAATATGAATGTGGATCTCGGAATAAATCAAATAGTGATTTATATCCAAATTTGGGGCATGCGGTACATGATGAACATGACTTGGGAAAGTAGTCTGAAAACCTATAATGAAATAGGTAAAATTGTTTAATAATGGAAATGCCTAGATTTACATTAATAAGTAACTGTAACTGCACTTAGACATGAGGTTAGATTACATTTGTAGTAGAAGTCTGCCTAGACCCGCCTGGCTTACCTAGTGACCAGTAACCGCGCTTAGACACGAGGTTAGATTACATTTGTAGTAAAAGTTTGCCCGGACCTATCCGGCATATCCAGCGACCACAAGTGGTGAGTCTAATGTGAGGGGTCTAAGCGCATAAAGATGTGATGGTGCTAAGACACGAGGTTAAGTCTGACTTGTGGAAGAAGTCTACACGGACCTGGCCGACATATCCAGCATCAATAAGTGGTAGACTTAATGTGGAAGGTCTAGAGCATTATAACCATAAATGCATGTATGGCAATGAAATTGTATTACTTAACCTATTTGAATCCATAAGGATTTTATGAGCCTGTTAAATCTATGAGGTTAAGTAAACCTGTTATGTATGCTGGGTTAAGTAAGCCTGTTAAATCTGCGTGGTTAAGTAAGCCTGCTAAATATGTGGGGATAAGTAGGCCTGTTAAATATGTGGGGTTAAGTGATCCTATTAAATCAGTGGGTGTTAAATATGTGGGTTAAGTGAGCCTGCTAATTTAGAAAACTTAACCTGTTAAATCAGTTGAGGTTATATGGACCCGTTAACTTATAAAGTTTAACCCGTAAATCTATAGGGGGTTATGTGAATCAGTTAAATCTGTTAGGCATAACCTGTCAAAATCCCAGTTAATTGGGGATACAAGATCTGTAAGGGTAGGCATGTGTCATATGTTGTGTGGACCCATATTAGTCAGTTACCCATTCTGGTATTAAAGGGGGACCCCGCACAAGGTAGGGGTCAGGGCATGCTTACAGAACTGATTATAAGAAGTTCATCTGAGAGGTGGTGTGTACTGGCGCATTCCAACGGACTCATGTGCGTGCATGAGTACGACCTGCATCTCGGAAAATAAGCCACTGTAGCACCAGTAAATAGGTATGTGTCCTTCTATAGTTTGCCACTTTATGATGTATTACACCGTACTGTAGGGCCAACACAGGGTATTTATGCGATGGGGAGCCGATCAATTGGGGAAGACTAGTAATTAGGGTACATCTAGTCCTGTCTGTTTTTGTAGGGTACTTGAATTTCTGTTTAGGTTAACATCCATTATTTCTTTTCAGGTACCAGTTAATTTTGTTTGGGTTAAAAACCGTTACTAGAGTCACCTAAAACTACCATTATATTTCTGTTGGGATCATCTTGTTTCTGTTAAGTAATCATGGAGTATGAAATCCTGTTACATATCTGTTATACTAGTATTGGTACAGAGAAAAGTATTAGAGAAATGTAACCTATTTTGTTCTGTTTATTCTCCTTGTCTTGCTTAGTGTGTTATACCTGTCTTAGGACGTTGTTATCCCTCTCATCCAGTTTATATGCCTGTCATGATGCTTTTCCTTATTTATATGCTAAAATTAACTAGACTCGCCAGACTTTATGTACGACCCATTTTGTTTCCTCTGTTCTCTCTCTTCCATTTCCGCCTTAGTTTCTCAGGGAGGGAATGCTCGGGCTGGATTTGGATTCTCTCTTCAATTTTGCTTGGAGTTTCTTTGATGTACCACTTTTTTGTCTTCTCTGATATGGTTATATTTTGGGGATTATGCTTTTTATGTATTTCTATACTCTGATGATTTTAAGCACAAGACATAAGGTTTATACTAATGTAATAAGGTTTTAGTACTTCAGACTTATGTTGTAATTGGGTTTTGAACCACTATGTTTTCTGCTTTAATAAAGATTTAAATTCCGCTGCTATTTTATATCTGTCTTGTAATGTTTCTATTTCTGTTTACCTATAACGCTTCATGAAACTTAATGAATTCTCTTAATGGGCGACAATAACGGACATGGTGTGTCTCACATGGTATCAGAGCTAAAGGTTACCATATTAGATAAAAGTTTTTGAAAATTACTTTCAAAAAGGTTTTAAAAGGAAGCATTTGCAAAAAGAAAAGTCAGTTTTGAAAAACATATTCCCCAAAGCCATATGTAATAAATTTCAATCCTTAATGAATCCCTTTCCTTTTCTTTTCAGCATGTCCAGGGAACCTGGTATTCCAGAGGGTGTTACGATACCAGGCTAGTTCCGTGGCTATTTAGAGTCCATGGCGCCTGTCGGTGGCCAAGTTGACGTTCTTACCCAAGCTGCACCCTTCGTTCCTCCTCCTTCTCCTCCGCATGCAGATAAATTATCTAAGATCCACAAAGATTTCTGTGCTGTTGGACGAAAGCCATTCCGTGGTATGGAGAATTCGTAGAGGCAAGAAATTGGCTCAAGGAGACGAAGAACTTGTTTGGAAATTTCAATGTGGATGATCGTTGGAAGATTCAGTTAGCCGCCTGGCTACTAAAAGATAAAGCTTCGTTTTGGTGGGAAGTAACGCAAGCAGGACGTCTAGTGGAAACGTGGGATGATTTTAGATAGTGGTTTGAAATGAAGTTAGTTTCTCTAGCTGAGAAAAGCATGCTAATGGAAAGGTTCTTGGCGCTCAAGCAAGGAAACATGACTGCTAAAGAATACATTAAAAATTCAACCAGCTAGCAAGGTTTGGATTAGAACTGGTAGATAGTCCGCATAAGAAAGCTTTACGGTTTGTTAAAGGACTAAATGAACCCCTTCATGGGTTAGCTATGTCCCATATTCCGATGGGAGCAACTTTTGAAAGGCTTGTTGATATGGCCTTGATGCATGAAGAAGACAAAGGTGAAAAGAAAGAGGCTAAGGTTGAGGAAACACAAAACAAGAGAGTGTGGCCCAAGAAAGCACAAAAACAAGAGGGAGGAAAGAACAACAAATCTCATGGCAAAAAGAAATGTCATGGTTGTGGGAACGTGTGTCATTTGGTTAAAGACTTCGGAAAAAGGAAGATTGTTTGCTTCGACTGTGGTGAAGTCGGACATTATATTAGGAAGTGCCCGAAGAAGCAAGGGCAGGACCAAAGGGCAGAATATTTTGGACGACAAGTACATGCTCTCGTGGCAGATGTACCAGATAGAGGTAGGAAAATTTCTATTGAAGTTTTGATTTCACTTTCTGAACATCCTGTTAGAACTCTTTTTGATTCTGGCACTTCTCACTCTTTATATATGATTATGTAGTGGAGTCTCTACACCTTAGTACTAGTATGGTTTTGGATCCCATTGTTGTCTCAAACACCATTAGGGCTATGGCTCATCTATCTATGATTTGTCGGGGTTTGAGAATATCTTAGTTAGCCGTCGAGTTTGAATGCGACGCATATGTGCTTGGTTTTATGGGAAACTGTCTAATTCTACGGATGGATTGGCTAGCCATGTATGGTGCCATTCTGGATTATGAGATGAGGGTTGTTAGACTTTATGACTTGCCATGAGAGGACCCTCGAGATTTCTTATAACCCTAAGGGATCTGTCATGCTTAGTTTCTTAGAGTCACTTAATGCATTTATTGATGATCT
Source organism: Allium sativum (assembly GCA_030737875.1). Classification (NCBI taxonomy): domain Eukaryota; kingdom Viridiplantae; phylum Streptophyta; class Magnoliopsida; order Asparagales; family Amaryllidaceae; genus Allium; species Allium sativum. The sequence goes on along the minus strand of CM060923.1, from coordinate 604,228,138 downwards.
ACAATCGGTACTAGTAGTCTGTGAGTATCCCGATGTTTTTGATGAGGTTTGGGGCTTACCCCTGAGGCGCGAGATTGATTTCCGTGTATAATTAGTGGACAATGCAAAGCCAGTTGCATTGCCTGTGCGCCATATGGCTCCAAGGGAAAGGAGGGTGCTTAGCAAGCAAGTAGGGGAGCTGCTTGAGAAAGGATTTATTAGGCGAAGCATATCTGAGTGGGGTGCTCCAATAGTATTTATAACTAAGGCGTACAGTTTGCTTCGCATATGTGCGGATATTCATGATGTCCATCCTCATTTTTTATTTATGGAAGTGTCTGCATGATACATTAAAGGTAGTTGAGCCGAACATGCTTGAGGAAGTAGAGGTAGAACAGGAGCAGACAATTAGACAAATTCCTACCCGTATACTTGGATTGGAGGATAAGAAACTGCACAATAGAGTGGTTAGGTTAATAAAAGTGCAATGTGGAGAAGACAACTGTAACACCCCGTGTATTCTATAACAGTGAAATTTACAAATTAAAGTATAATAAATTTCAAATCAAAGAATTAAAGGAAACGGGATACGCCATTGCGTTCGTCTCGGAATTTTGCTTGAAATAGAGTCCGATTTTGCGTAAAAAGAACACCGTATGAAGAAGATATAGCCTCCGGAAGTTTCAGAATTCAGTTTAAAATTCAAACAGACCAAAAAAGCTCAGAAATCAGATTTAAAATTCAAAAATAGGGCCGGATTGGCCAGGCTGGGAATTTTCCCGCCCAAGACACCCAGGTCGATTGGGTAGTCGACCTGGGCTACCGAGGTCGACTGGGTAGTCGACATGGGGCACCCAGGTCGACTACATAGTCGACCTGGGGGTCGACTGGGGTGTCGACCTGGCCCCTGAGCTAGGTCGAACCCAGCCCCCCTGGCTGGCCTGGTCTGTGTTTGGTCGATTTTCTGAGCCTTGCCTTATCACTAGGGCTAGGTGTCAGCTCTTGGTTGGTCTCTCCTTCAAACGAACGGCTATTATTAAACCAAGCTCCATCGACGGTCCTAATCAATTCACAAACTCTATAAAAAGGACCTAAGACTCACCCTAATTCATACAAACAAAAATGGAGATGAGACCGTCATGCTGCTGAGGAAAGACTAGGAATAGCCCTCAGAAATTGAGAGACAATTAGGAGACAATTCGAAAGCTTAAAGCAACGTCAATTAAAATCAAAACAACGCCTACAACAAAGGATAGCATCTCCAAATTCAGAATTCAGATTCCTGAATTGAAGATTCGTCATACGTTGTAAGTAGAGTGCTATTCCGATGTGAATAAATAATTGTGTTTTGATTTGTGTGAAATGAGAAATAGAATTGTATTCGATTTGTGGTGATAATAATCTATATTTGTATGTTGCTTTGATTCTAAACGATTTGGAAATGTTGTGGTATAACGATTGGATATTTGCAAGTATGTGATTTACGTTGGAAGTTAACAACTACATGTTTGTGGTGGTTTAATTTAGATTCATGCAAGTATATGATTCATGTTAACGACCATATGTTGTGGTAGTTTATTTGAGATTCATGCAAGTATATGATTCACCATTATGCCAATATGATGTACATACTTTTATGATCACTTTTAGTGTGAAATTGGATTCAACTAAGTACTATGGTTTATATGAATTTATGTTGGAATTGACATCGTGATTCAAGTGTAAAACCATACTTTTGTATTAGAGACAAAAGTAAGCATCTTTATGAACATGACTAGACTATGTTTGGTGTTACGCCTAGTTGAAAACATGTTCTAAGCCTATGTTGTTATCAAAATCATATGGTGATATATGTGACACATAATTAAGTTAGATTTACATTCCAATTGCAAGTTTACATGAATAGATTAAAAACCATGATTCATGTTTAGGTATTTTTTTGCCATGATTATATGAATAGAATGATTCATGTTTAAGTATGTTTATCCCATGATCATATGCTATTACAATGCAAGTTCACATGTACCTAATTCATGTTAATTAGATCGTTATGTTGCAAGTTCATGCGTTCACACTCCCCTTTTTATGTTACTTAGAATATATAAACACCATGTTCTAAGCCTCCCGTTTTTCATGTGGCTAAGTTGGGTTTAAATGTTAAACCCAGCATATGTTATATTTTAGTGAACGTATAAAACGGGGGTAATGACGATGGGGTTAAAATATAGAACATATGTGTTGGCATGTTTGACGCATGCCAACAACCTTGAAAAACAATTAAGTGGTTTAAATTAATTTTACCAAATAAAGATGAATTTGAATAATGGGCCGCAAATACTTACATATAAAAAGGAAAGAGACAAAATACGTAAATGTAGAAAATACGATGTGTTTAACCTGAGGTTGGATTGAGTTGTGATGTAAACTTGCCCGGAACCGCCCGGTTGTCCAGTAGTCACAACAATACTTATCCAATGTGGGTGGTTAAACACGGAGCCCAACAAAGACCCGAGGTTAGACTGAGTTGTGGCGTAAGACTGCCCGGACCCAACCGGCAACAGGCAGCCAAAACAATACCTGTCTAATGTGAGAGGTCGAGGCTTTAATAAGACAATAAAGGCTGAGTCAGGATTGATAGGATTAAGTAAATTGAATTAATACTTAATCAAAATGGAACATGCTAAACTATACAGACTGATTTGGGGGTTAGGTTTACTAAACACTTAACCAATTTAGCATGTTGGCTAGAAATAGAAAACCTAGTAGCGGGGGACCCTTTTCAGCAGTAACCCTACAAGGTGTATCAGGATACCCTGAACTAGGCAGGGTGGGGCACGATTACTGGGTTGAATGTAAGAGGTCAAATCGACGGCGGTGGTGCAGCAGTGTAGGTTCTAACGGGGTGCGGGCGTGCACACACTCCGGCGCAGAAAAATAAGGCACTGGGCACCAGTAGCATACCTGTGCATTCTAGGATTGTGTCGGGCCGCCACCATGGGACTTGATACACCCCATGGTGGGACCAGCATAGGTAACTACAACATCGGGGGCCGTAAGACACATGTAACTATGCGAGTAGGAGCCGATCATTAGAAATGGATCACTTCACCCTGATTATGGGGTGCCTGTTGGGAATTAGTTTATATGGATGCAGAGATTAATATGGGGTACGATAGTATATTCGACTCTAGACAACTTAACTCAGTTTATGGTGCTTTCCCATTTCCAGTTTATACTTATCATGCCCAGTTCTTTATTCATAGACTGAATAGTCCTAGACTTACTCAGGCTTTATGTTTGACTCTACTTTTCTTTCGTCTTCTTTCCTTTCGTTCCCCCCCCCTAAGGTCCACAGGGAGGGAATACCACAGCTTGACCATTTTTCACATCCAGCTTGAAGAGAAAGAATGTATTGCTTGGATCTTTTTCGTTTTGGACTATGGCTTTGGACAGCAATTATGGGACTTATGCAGTTTATTTATGTTTTTATGCTTCTTTAAATAATGTAATCAAGACAATTATGAAGGTGTTATGTTTTTGGAAGTATTGTAAGACAAATTATGACATGGTTTGTGTAACACGTATTTTGTAGAAATAAAAATTGCTGTTGTTTTGCGCTGTTCAAAAATATGTGTTCTTATATCTGTCTTGTGTATCTATGACTTATAAACCTCCACCAAAATTAGGGCATTCCCGTTGAGAGTGACCCTAACGGAGGTGGGGTGTTTCACTTGGTATCAGAGCATAGGTTTACCAGATGAGATAAAAAGTTTTGAAAATTTATTTTCAAAAGAATATTTAAAGAAGCATTTTTAAAGATAAAATGTTATTTTATTCTAAAAAGGCAATGTCCCCCAAAGCCATAGGTGCTATCTTTTATCCTTCGTTTTGAATCTATCCTATTTGTTTCAGCATGTCCGAAGAACTTAACTTGCCAGAGGGTATACACATACCTGGTTGGTTTAGACGATTCTTAGAGGCAAGGGCCACTCAGCCAAGTCCTACCGTTCCTCCTCCCCCAGCTGCAGGAAATCATCCAGCTGCAGCAGCACCTCTTCCTCCACCTCCTCCGCAGTGAAATACTTTTGCTAAGATATGTAAAGATTTTAAAGCTATGGGAGGAAAGGACTTTCATGGAACCGAGTCCTTCGTGGTAGCCAGGAATTGGCTGAAAGAAACAGAGGACCTATTCGTCATCTTTGAGGTAGAAGATAGGCAGAAGGTACAACTGGCAGTATGGCTACTTAAAGGCGAGGCTTCCTACTAGTGGGAAGTCACTAATGCAGAAAGACCAGTCGAAACATGGGAGGACTTTAGGGCAAGGTTTGAGGCCAAATTTCTCTCAGAAGCTGAAAGGAGTCTCCAGTTGGAAAAATTCTTATTTCTTAAGCAAGGGAATATGACAGTCAAAGAGTACGTTAACCAGTTCGATCAGCTGGCTAGGTTCGGACTGGACCTAGTCAACACCCTGCACAAGAAGGCTCTCCGCTTTGTCAAGAGGTTGAATGAGCCATTACACAATTTGGCCATGACCCATATACCCATGGGAGCTACGTATGAAAGGTTGGTGCAGATGGCATTGCTGAACGAAGAGGATAAGGGCAAGAAGGAGACAAAGGCAGAAAGCTCTCAAGGGAAGAAAGAGGGTTTGCAGCCTAAGAAGACAGACTTTAAGAAGGGCTGGAAAGACAACAAAGAGAAGAGGAAGTGTAATTTCTGTGGAAAAGTGGGGCACTTAGTGAAAGATTGCTGGAAAAAGAAGGCCAAGATGAATGGTGTGTGCTTTTCTTGCGGTGAGACAGGCCACCTGGCTAAGTATTGCCCAAAGAAGCGAGGGAAAGGGCTGGACCCACCTCAGAGGCACAAGTTCATGCGCTAGAAGTGCCACCTCTGCAGCAGCGAGGTATGAATACTTCTGTAGAAAGTGAAGTTTATCTTTATGATCACCCAGTTCGCACTTTATTTGATTCCGGCGCATCACACTCCTTTATCTCATCTGCTTTAGTAGAATCTCTGCACCTAGAAACTAGTATGGTAGAGGACCCCTTAATTGTTTCAAATCCAATTGAGGGCCCAGCTCATTTGTCAATGATCTATGTGGGATTGAAAATTTCTATTCTAAGCGTAGAATTTAAATGTAGTGCCTTTGTTTTGGGCTTTTCGGGATATGGTTTTATTTTGGGCATGGATTGGCTATCCAGTAATGGTGCCATCCTTGATTGTGAGAAAAAGGTGGTTAGGCTTCTGACCCAACTCGGTAACACTCTGGAAATTACTTGTAATCCCTCGTACACGGTAATGCTTAGTTATCTTGAATCGCTAGATGCTTCTGTTGAAAATTTGCAATCGGTTAGTGTGGTCTGGGAATATCCGGATGTCTTCGAAGAGGTGATGGGCTTACCTCCAAAGCGTGAAATAGACTTCCGCATATATCTTGTAGCGTTGCCCGTTAGACACATGGCTCCACGGGAAAGGAGAGAGCTCAGTAAACAGATTAAAGAGCTTCTAGAGAAGGGGTTCATTAGGTGGAGCATTTCAGAATGGGGCGCTCCAGTGGTGTTCGCTACAAAGGCGGATGGTTCACTCCGTCTATATGTTGACTATAGGGAGCTCAACAAGCTAACGAAAAAGAATAGGCACCCTCTCCCCAGAATTGATGATCTGTTTGATCAGCTTGTAGGAGCGTTTGTTATCTCCCAACTCAATTTAGCGATCGGATTTCATCAGCTAAGGGTGGCTGAAGATAGTATCGATAAGACAGCGTTCAGAACCCCAGATGGCTTCTTTGAATGGCTTGTCATGCCTTTTGGCTTGAAAAACGCACCCGCTTACTTCGTGGACCTAATGAGTAGGGTGTTCAAAGATTTCCTCAATAAGTTCCTAGTGGTCTTCGTAGACGATATCTTGATCTTCTCAAAGAGTGAAGAAGAGCATGCTCAGCACCTAAGGGCAATCATGGAAACTATGCGAGTCCATCAGCTAAAAGCCAAATTCTCCAAATGCCACTTTTGGAGAGAAGAAGTGAGGTTCCTTGGGCACATAGTATCCAAAGAAGGGTTAGCTGTGGACCCTGCTAAAGTAGTAGCGGTATAGGATTGGAAGACACCAAAGAACCAACAGAAGTCCGAAGCTTTCTCGGGCTAGCAGGCTTCTATCGAAAATTCATCAGAGACTTTGCAAAGATATCAGCTCCGCTCACAAAGCTGACCAAGAAGAATCTAGTGTTCAATTTGGACTTGGATTGCGAGTTTGCTTTCCAACGACTAAAAAGGGCTCTTACAACAGCCCCAGTTTTGACGTTGCCAGGTGGAAGCAAGATGTTCACAGTTTATACAGATGCATGTAGGACAGGGCTAGGCGCTGTCTTGATGCAAGAAGGGAGGGTAGTAGCTTATGGTGGAAGGCAGTTGAAAGTGCACGAAAAGAACTACCCGACCCACGATCTTGAGTTAGTCGCCATCGTCTTTGCACTCAAGTCTTGGCGACACTATCTCCTAGGTGAGAAGTTCGAACTTTACACTGACCATAAATCATTGAAATACCTTTTCTCGCAGAAAGATCTTAATTTGAGGCAACAGAGATGGATGGAGTTTCTTGCCTCGTACGATTTCGAGTTCTCCTACACTCCGGGAAAAGGCAACGTAGTGGCAGACGCGTTGAGTCGAAAGAAACTGACCTTAAGCCTGTTGTTTGTTGAAAGACAAATCCTAGAGTTTATAGCCAGCTTTGACTTTATGCCCGCCTCCGATTTTGTACTGGGTTTGCTAGCATCTCTCGAAGTACGCCCAACTTTAGTGGACGCAATAGGAATAGCACAACGCGAAGACCCTCAGCTTGTGGAGACGATTGATAGGCTCATTAGGGGTGAGACTTCAAATCACCTCAACAGATACTCCATCGACGATAAGGGTTGGCTAAGGCGAGACGGAAGACTATGCGTCCCACAGACAAGGGATTTAGTAAAGAAGGTTCTCGAGGAAGCACACCACTCCAAGATGACGATACACCCGGGCGGGGATAAAATGTACAAGGACATAAAGAGAACTTTCTTTTGGAATGACATGAAGAAGGACGTGGCAGATTTCATTACTAAGTGTATGGTGTGCCAACAGGTTAAGGCGGAACAGAAAAAGCCTGGCGGTCTGCTCCATCCTCTAGAGGTCCCGCAGTGGAAGTGGGATAGCATCTCAATGGACTTCATTGATGGGCTGCCTAGGTCTAGAAGAGGCAACACTAGCATTTGGGTAATAGTAGATAGGCTTACTAAAGCGCCCACTTTTTACCTATCAAAAGTAAAAGAACTGCCTCATCCCTAGCATCTCTTTACCTCAAGGAAATTGTTCGACTCCATGGAATACCATCCAACATTGTTAGTGACCGAGACCCTATCTTCACAGGTGAGTTTTGGCGGAGTTTGCAAGAAGCGGTAGGCACACAGTTATGCTTGAGAACAGCCTATCATCCCCAAACCAACGGCCAGACAGAAAGAGTGAACAAAGTTTTGGAGGACCTTTTAAGACTGTGCATCCTTGACTTCGGAGGGACGTGGGAAGACCATCTTCCTTTGGTGGAATTTGCCTACAACAACAGCTACCAAGCAACCATCGGAATGGCTCCCTTCGAAGCTTTATATGGAAGACCGTGCCGATCGCCCACTTGTTGGTGGGAGTCTATTGATAAGCTCATACTTGGACCAGATATGATCTGAGAGACTTCAGAAAAAGTAGACTTAATACGAAGAAGATTGAAGACAGCCCAAGACAGACAAAAATCCTACGCCGACAAGAGGAGGGCCGACCTTGAATTTGAGGTTGGGGACAGAGTTTTTCTTAAGGTATCTCCGCTAAGGAACATTGTTCGTTTTGGAACCACAGGAAAGCTAGCACCAAGGTTCGCAGGACTGTTTCCTTTTGTTGAGAAAATTGGGAAAATGGCCTATAGATTAGACCTACCCGAAAAACTGGCCGGAATTCACAACGATTTCCATGTTTCGCACCTCCGAAAATGTCTACATGAATCTGCTGAAGTGGTAGAGCCAAATATCCTAAAAGAAGCTGAAGTGGAACGCGAAGCAACCGTGAGGAAAGTTCCAACCCGCATATTAGGAACGGAAGTGAAGAAGCTACGCAACCGCGAAGTCAAGCTCGTCAAAGTTCAGTGGAGCGAAGCCGAGGGAGACGCAACTTGGGAAACTGATGCTAGAATACGCGCAGCCTACCCTTTTCTTTTCAAGGGTACATCTTTGATCTTTCTTTTTCCTTAAGTTGCGCTTTTATCTATCTTTTTAGGTATATCTCCTGGACCTTATCTTTTAGGAAGAAATCCTTTGGATGAAAAAATAAAATTGAAACATGTTATGGATGATGGTTGCAAGTGGTGGCAAGTGATTGCTAGTGGTTGCTCATGGTTGCATATACACACACAATCTAGGTTTTAGATCGGCTCAGTCACTTCATATTGCATATGCATAAATGTATTTATATTCGTATATGGTTGAAGTTTAATGTGTTGTCATATGGATGTTGCATTTATATGAATGATTGTGCACTCATGTAGAATCATGAATAGGAGAATTTGCATACATAATGGATTCATGGCACTTACATAATTTGAATTAAGGAGGTCAACTGAATCAGTAGACCGACTGATTTTGCATTAGATAAGTACATGTACACACACTTCGCATATGATCATGAAGCATTAGAAGTCTTTTAAGGACAATGGATGCTCGTGTTTGATGGATGAGTAGATGGATGTTTGGATGTTAGGACATACATTCTTCCTGAACTTGGAGATTTCGGGGACAAAATTCCTTTAAGTGGGGGAGAATGTAACACCCCATGTATTCTATAACAGTGAAATTTACAAATTAAAGTATAATAAATTTCAAATCAAAGAATTAAGGGAAACGGGATACGCCATTGCGTCCGTCTCGGAATTCTGCTTGGAATAGAGTCCGAGTTTGCGTAAAACGGACTCCGTATGAAGAAGATATGGCCTTCGAAAGTTTCAGAATTCAGTTTAAAATACAAACAAACCAAAACAGCTCGGAAATCAGATTTAAAATTCAAAAATCGGGCCGGATTGGCCAGGGCGGGGATTTTCCCGCCCAAGACACCCTGGTCGACTGGGTAGTCGACCTGGGCTACCCAGGTCGACTGGGTAGTTGACCTGGGGCACCCAGGTCGACTACATAGTCGACCTGGGGGTCGACTGGGATGTCGACCTGGCCCCTGAGCCAGGTCGAACCCAGCCCCCCGGCTGGCCTGGTCTGTGTTTGGTCGATTTTCTGAGCCTTGCCTTGTCACTAGGGCTAGGTGTCAGCTCCTGGTTGGTCTCTCCTTAAAACGAACGGCTATTATTAAACCAAGCTCCATCGACGGTCCTAATCAATTCACAAACTCTATAAAAAGGACCTAAGACTCACCCTAATTCATACAAACAAAAATGGAGATGAGACCGTCATGCTGCTGAGGAAAGACTAGGAGTAGCCATCAGAAATTGAGAGACAATTAGGAGACAATTCGAAAGCTTAAAGCAACGTCAATTAAAATCAAAACAACGCCTACAACAAAGGATAGCATCTCCAAATTCAGAATTCAGATTCCTGAATTGAAGATTCGTCATACGTTGTAAGTAGAGTGCTATTCCGATGTGAATAAATAATTGTGTTTTGATTTGTGTAAAATGAGAAATAGAATTGTATTCGATTTGTGGTGATAATAATCTATATTTGTATGTTGCTTTGATTCTAAACGATTTGGAAATGTTGTGGTATAACGATTGGATATTTGCAAGTATGTGATTTATGTTGGAAGTTAACAACTACATGTTTGTGGTGGTTTAATTTAGATTCATGCAATTATATGATTCATGTTAACGACCATATGTTGTGGTAGTTTATTTGAGATTCATGCAAGTATATGATTCACCATTATGCCAATATGATGTACATACTTTTATGATCACTTTTAGTGTGAAATTGGATTCAACTAAGTACTATGGTTTATATGAATTTATGTTGGAATTGGCATCGTGATTCAAGTGTAAAACCATACTTTTGTATTAGAGACAAAAGTAAGCATCTTTATGAACATGACTAGACTATGTTTGGTGTTATGCCTAGTTGAAAACATGTTCTAGGCCTATGTTGTTATCAAAATTATATGGTGATATATGTGACACATAATTAAGTTAGATTTACATTCCAATTGCAAGTTTACATGAATAGATTAAAAACCATGATTCATGTTTAGGTATGTTTATGCCATGATTATATGAATAGAATGATTCATGTTTAAGTGTGTTTATCCCATGATCATATGCTATTACAATGCAAGTTCACATGTGCCTAGTTCATGTTAATTAGATCGTTATGTTGCAAGTTCATGCGTTCACACTCCCCTTTTTATGTCACTTAGAATATATAAACACCATGTTCTAAGCCTCCCGTTTTTCATGTGGCTAAGTTGGGTTTAAATGTTAAACCCAGCATATGTTATATTTTAGTGAACGTATAAAACGGGGGTAATGACGATGGGGTTAAAATATAGAACATATGTGTTGGCATGTTTGACGCATGCCAACAACCTTGAAAAACAATTAAGTGGTTTAAATTAATTTTACCCAATAAAGATGAATTTGAATAATGGGCCGCAAATATTTACATATAAAAAGGAAAGAGACAAAATATGTAAATGTAGAAAATACGATGTGTTTAACCCGAGGTTGGATTGAGTTGTGATGTAAACCTGCCCGGAACCGCCCGGCTGTCCAGTAGTCACAACAATACCTATCCAATGTGGGTGGTTAAACATGGAGCCCAACAAAGACCCGAGGTTAGACTGAGTTGTGGCGTAAGACTGCCCGGACCCAACCGGCAACAGGCATCCACAACAATACCTGTCTAATGTGAGAGGTCGAGGCTTTAATAAGACAATTAAGGCTGAGTCAGGATTGATAGGATTAAGTAAATTGAATTAATACTTAATCAAATTGGAACATGCTAAACTATACAGACTGATTTGGGGGTTAGGTTTACAAAACACTTAACCAATTTAGCATGTTGGCTAGAAATAGAAAACCTAGTAGCGGGGGACCCTTTTCAGCAGTAACCCTACAAGGTGTATCAGGATACCCTGAACTAGGCAGGATGGGCACGATTACTGGGCTGACTGTAAGAGGTCAAATCGACGGCGGTGGGGCAGCAGTGTAGGTTCTAACGGGGTGCGGGCGTGCACACACTCCGGCGCAGAAAAATAAGGCACTGGGCACCAGTAGCATACCTGTGCATTCTAGGATTGTGTCGGGCCGCCACTATGGGACTTGATACACCCCATGGTGGGACCAGCATAGGTAACTACAACATCGGGGGCCGTAAGACACATCTAACTATGCGAGTAGGAGCCGATCATTAGAAATGGATCACTTCACCCTGATTATGGGGTGCCTGCTGAGAATTAGTTTATATGGATGCAGAGATTAATATGGGGTACGATAGTATATTTGACTCTAGACAACTTAATTCAGTTTATGGTGCTTTCCCATTTCCAGTTTATACTTATCATGCCCTGTTCTTTATTCATAGACTGAATAGTCCTAGACTTACTCAGGCTTTATGTCTGATTCTACTTTTCTTTCGTCTTCTTTCCTTTCGTCCCCCCCCCCCCCCCCAGGTCCACAGGAAGGGAATACCGCAGCTTGACCAGTTTTCACATCCAGCTTGAAGAGAAAGAATGTATTGCTTGGATCTTTTTCGTTTTGGACTATGGCTTTGGACCGCAATTATGGGACTTATGCAGTTTATTTATGTTTTTATGCTTCTTTAAATAATGTAATCAAGACAGTTATGAAGGCGTTATGTTTTTGGAAGTATTGTAAGACAAAGTATGACATGGTTTGTGTAACACGTATTTTGTAGAAATAAAAATTGCTGTTGTTTTCCGCTGTTCAAAAATATGTGTTCTTATATCTGTCTTGTGTATCTGTGACTTATACTTATAAATCTCCACCAAAACTAAGGCATTCCCGTTGAGAGTGACCCTAACGGAAGTGCGGTGTTTCAACAACGAGGATGAAACTTGGGAGACTGAAGGCAAGAATCACGCTTCATACCCCTTTCTTTATGGGACTGTGTTCTTAACTTCTTTTTCCAAGCTTTTATTCGTACATGCTTCTGTCATTCGTTTGTATCCTATCGATCGAATCTTCGACCTCTAGGTAGGAAATCCCATGATTGTAAACATGTATTTGAGACATATTATGTTTGATGGATGCAAGTGGATGCAAGTGGTTGCTAGTGGTTTCCAGTGGACGCATATACACACACATTAGGCACTAGATTGGCTCAATTACTTTCATACTGCATAAGAATGTGTGTACATTTTTCTTCTTTGAATGGATGAAAGTGGGTGTATCATCATATGGATGTTGCATTTGGATGGATGATTGTGCACGCATGTAGAACTTACATGTTATAATAGGGTTATTGCATACATGTTGCATTCATGGCACCAACATACATTGCGTTAAAGAGGTCGACTGAATCAGTAGACCGCCTCATCTTCGCATTAGTATTTGGACATATACACACACCTTTGCATATGCTCATATAAGTATTAGAAATCTTTCAATGACAGTGGATGCCTATGATTGTCGGATGAGTAGATGGATTATGGATGGTAGGATATACATTCTTCTTAACTTGGAGATTTCCGGGACGAAACCCTTTAAGTAGGGAAGAATGTAACACTCCATAATTTTATGACACATTAAGATGATAAACTAAGGCATACTTAATTAAATATTAGGAATTAAGTAAAAAAGACCGCGCTATTACATTTACCTCGGAATTCTGCTTAAGATAGACACAAAGTTTGTGTAAAACAGACACTGTATGAAGAAATTACTAAGCCTAGAAGTTTGTATACGCACAAGAGAATTATAAACATATAAACAAAAAAATAAAATAAAATAATGATAATTCAAACTAGCAAAGTGAAAGCCCAAAAGCGGAACCGACCGTTTATGGGGGTCGACCCGAGACCCATAGGGTCGACCCAGAGGTTGACCCCGGGGTTGACACCTAAAGGGGGGGGGTCGACCCCCATACAGATCTGGGCAGAATTCGGTTTCTGCACCTGGACATAGTTCCGAGTGAGATTCGTGAACCCTAGGCTATAAGTAAGACATCATTCTCAATGTTTTATTAATTCTAAAACAATGGAGAGCTAGATGCTGCCTCTGCCTAGATTAAAATAGCCTATATTTCTACAACAACAAGAATTAGAAAAATTCTGAGATCTGCGCTTCAACATTTGCAATTATTCTTCTGTCTCTTAGATCTATTCTCGGTGAGTCTACGTTATTTTTAGATAGAAATAATTAAAATGCAATCTTGACATGCCAATGAATTGGATCTAAGCCTGTGACTATTGGAATCATTTCAGATCTGCTATATTTGTATATCTAACTCACTGATTATATCTCATCATGCCTGTTTATAAACATGACACTATGCATAATCAGTCCTATTATTACATGTTCATCAGATTTGTTCTTATGTGCCTATTTTTGTTCATCAGATCTTTTCTTAAATGCTTATTTCTACTATCATATGCCCATTTCTATTACTGTTATATTTATGCCTATTATGTCCTTCTCTCTTTCATACCCTTTTTATTTTTATAGCTAGGCTACTTTCAAGCCTAGTCCATATCGTTGAAATATGCGAAGGAACGAAATTGTGTTAAACTGGGAATGATTGGAAATGGTAATTTAGGGGCATATCGTGTACATTGAATCACGATTGGATCTGAGGGAACAAAACTATATTGTGAAGTTGGACTAAAAAATTGGGGCATGATTTGTATGGTGAATTATGACTTGTGGTTTTGGACATGTAAATCTGTAGGCTTAATTAATGATTGAGCATAACATGTTAATGGAACCGTAAAGAATCTATAAAGCTTGTTTAATCTGTTAAATTTGGGGCATAACTTGAATTGAAAATATGAATATGGATCTGGGCATAAATTAAATAGTGTTTTATATCCTAATTTGGGGCATGCAGTACATGATGAACATGAGTTGGGAATGGGGCATGAAAACCTATAATGAAATAGGTATAATTGGTTAATAATGGAAATGCCTAGATTTACAGTAATAAGTAACTGTAACCGCGCTTAGACATAACGCTAGATTACATTTGTGGTAGAAGTCTGCACGGACCCGCCCAGCATATTCAGCGACCACAAGTGGTGAATCTAATGTGAGGGATCTGAGTGCATAAAGAAGTGATGGTGCTGAGACACGAGGTTATGTCCGACTTCTGGAAAAATTCTGCCCAGACCCGATTGGCATGTCCTGCATCCACAAGTGGTGGACTTTATGTGGGAGGTCTAGTGCATTATAACCATAAATGCATGTGTGCAAATGAACTTGTTATACTTAACCTATTTGAATCCATAAGGATTGTATGAGTCTGTTAAATCTGTGGGGTTAAGTAAACCTATTAAGTATGTGGGGATAATTAAGCCTGTTAAATCTTTAGGGTTAAGTAAGCCTGCTAAATTTGTGTGGTTAGGTAAGCTTACTAAATCTATGGGGTTAAGTGAGCCTGTTAAATCTGTAGGGTTAAGTGAACCTGTTAAATCTATGTGGGTAATACGAACCTGTTAATTTAGAAAACTTAACCTGTTTAATCTGTTGCGGCTATATGGACATGTTAACTTGTAAAGTTTAACCCGTGAAACTTGAAACACCCCACCTCCGTTAGGGTCACTCTCAAAGGGAATGCCCTAATTTTGGTGGAGGTTTATAAGTATAAGTCACAGATATACAAGACAGATATAAGAACACATATTTGTAAACAGCGGAAAAACAACAAACTTTTATTTCATAAAAGAAAATACGTGTTACAAAACATCACCATGATTGTCTTACATCCTTTCCAAAAACATAACATAACTCCTTCATAATCTGTCTTGATTACATTATTAAAGAAGCATAAATAAAACATAGATAAACTGCAAAAGTCCCCATAGTGGATTGTCCAAAGCCATAGTTCAAAACAGGAAAGTCCAAGCAATACATTTCTCTTCTTCAAGCTGGATGTTAAAGTTGGTCAAGCTGCTGTGTTCCCTCCCTGTGGACCTTGGGGGGGGGGAACGGAAGAAAAGAAGACGAAAGAAAAGTAGAGTCAGACATAAAGCCTGAGTAAGTCTAGTACTATTTTGTCTATGAATAAAGAACTGGGTATGATAAGCATAAACAAGAAGTGGGCAAGCACTATAAACTTGGTTAAGTTGTCTAGGGTCGAATATACTATCGTATCCCCTGTTAATCTCTGAACCCGTATAAACTAGTTTCCAACTGGCACCCCATAATCAGGGTGATGTGATCCATTCAATGATGATCGGCTCCTACTCGCATAGTTACATGTGTCTTACGACCCCCGATGTTGTAGTTACCTATGCTGGTCCCACCGTGGGGTGTATCAAGTCCCATGGTGGCGGCCCGACACAACCTTAGAATGCACAGGTATGCTACTGGTGTCCAGTGCCTTATTTTTCTGCGCCGGAGTGTGTGCACGCCCGCACCCCGTTAGAACCTACACTGCTACACCACCGCCGTCGCTTTGACCTCTTACAATCAGCCCAGTAATCGTGCCCCACCCTGCCTAGTTTCAGGGTATCCTGATACACCTTCTAGGGTTACTGCTGAAAAGGGTCCCCCGTTACTAGGTTTTCTATCTCTAGCCAACATGCTAAGTTGTTTAAGTGTTTCCTAACCTAACCCCCACCAGCCCGTTTAGTTTAGCATGTTCCATTTTGATTAAGTCTTTAGTTCACTTAATCCTAACAATCCTGACTCAGCCTTAATTGTCTTATTAAGGCCCTGACCTCTCACATTAGACAGGTATTGTTGTGGCTCCCTGTTGCCGGTTGGTTCCGGGCAGTCTTACGCCACAACTCAGTCTAACCTCGGGTCCTTATTGGGCTCCATGTTTAACCTCCCACATTGGATAGGTATTGTTGTGACTACTGGACAGCCGGGCGGTTCCGGGCAGGTTTACATCACAACTCAATCCAACCTCGGGTTAAACACATCGTATTTTCTACATTTACATATTTTGTCATTCTTCTTTATTTCTTATATGTAAATATTTGCGGCCCATTATTAAGTTAATGGTGTAAAGGTTACACCAATCATGGGCCCAACCCGTACTTGAATTTGGGCCCTTCTATTTTATATTTTCATTCGTTAGTAATTTTAACCCAACGTTATTTTCCCCCGTTTAACACGTCCGTTTATTATATATATGTTGGGCTTAGCCTTTTAAAGCCCAACCTAGCCATGCGAAAGGGGAGGCTTAAAGCGTGATTACATACACAAAAAGAGGAGGGTGAGCGCATGAACTTGCAATATGACGTTGGAAATACAAAATAGAAACTGGTGTACTTGCATAGTAGTGACATATACTTTGGTCATAAAGCATAGGTAACATGAATCAAAGCATGTAAACTTGTAATTATGTTAAGAATATCACTATTGACACATAGGCCTAACTACAACATGAACCTATATTTTTATCTCAGGCATAATGTCAAACATAAGCATGGCATAAATATTTCTAACATAAGCTTGGCATAATGTCAAACATAAGCATGGCATAATGTCAAACATAAGCATGGCATAAGTATTTGCTCACATAACCATGGCATAAATATTTCTAACATGAAATCATGATTTTTACTTTAGTCATGTAAACTTGCAAAAAGGGATTTGAACCTAACCTAGCTATGTACCAAATGTTATCATATACTTCTTGTTAACAATTTCAATTATGCAAATTATAAATCATAGCCTAGTCATAAGTTTGCAAATAGGTGTTCTAGTACAAAAGCATGGCTTAATACATGATGCCAAATTCTCAACATAATTTCATATGGATTATAATAACCCAAACTTACTCCAATTACTTCATAAAAATGACGTTTGTATAAAAATACACATTATGATGGCATAGTAGCAAAGCCCCAAACTTGCATGAATTTAAATCAACTACATACATGTAGCTTCAACATGGATTACATAATTTGCGAAATATTCCAAACGTATACTTGCATAGAACTACCGCATGTAGTTCTTTATAATTGAATAACATAAGTCAAGAATATCCAAACGTATATAATATTTCAAATTGATAAGAACGCACAAATATGAATTACTTTATTGCCACAATTCAAGCATACAAACCAACACAATTATTTGTTCATACCAAAGTAATACTCTACTTACTATCGTTGCGGCGAATTCTCTAATTTAGGAATTTAGAGATGCGACTCCTTTTGACGTAGGCGTTGATTTGCTTTGTTTGAATTGCTTTAGGCTTTAGAATTTTCCTCCTAATCTTCTCTCCAATTTGGTGGCTACTCCTAGACGCTCCTCAGCAACATGGCGGCTTTGTTCTTATTTTTGAATGAATAGATTAGGGTTAGTCTAGGGTTGTTTTTATAGAGGTAGGAACTGATTAGGACCATTGATGTTGCTTGGATTGATCGTAGCCATTCATTAGGAAGAGAGACCAATTAGAGCCTTCCACCTAGCCCTAATGACAAAGCAGACCACAGAAAATCGACCAACATAGAATAGGCCAGCCAGGTTGGACTGGGTTCGACCTGGTCTGGACCAGGTCGACACCCCTGTCGACAGCCCTGTCGACAGGCCTGTCGACCTGGTTAGACCAGGTCGACAGCCCAGTCGACCTGGGTGCGTCAGGCGGGACTTTTTCCGCCATGGCCCATTGGGCCCCATTTTTATTTTCTGAGCTTATTTTATTCTGTTTGAATTTTAAATTTAATTCAAAACTTCCGAAGGCCATATCTTCTTCATACGGACTCCGTTTTTCGAAAACTCGGACTCTATTTCACGTATTTTTCCGAGACGAACGCAATGGCGTATCCCGTTTCCCTTAGTTCTTTGATTTGAAATTAATTATACTTTAATTTGTAAATTTCACAGTTATATAATTCGCGGGGTGTTACATTCTCCCCCACTTAAAAGGATTTCGTCCCTGAAATCTTCAAGTTAGGAGGAATGTATATCCTAACATCCAATCATCCATCTACTCATCCATCAAACACGAGCATCCATTGTCCTTAAAAGACTTCTAATGCTTCATGATCATATGCGAAGTGTGTGTCTGTACATGAACTTATCTAATGCAAAATCAGGCGGTCTACTGATTCAGTTGACCTCCTTAATGCGAATTATGTAAGTGCCATGAATCCATTATGTATGCAAATTTTCCTATTCTTGATTCTACATGAGTGCACAATCATTCAATACAAATGCAACATCCACATGACAACACATTAATGTTCAACCATATACGAATGCAAACATATATGCATATGCAATATGAAGTGACTGAGCCGATCTAAAACCTAGATTGTGTGTGTATATGCAACCACGAGCAACCACCAGCAATCACTTGCAACCACTTGCAACCATCATACATAACATGTTTCAATTACATGTTTCCATCCAAAGGGATTTCTACCTAAAAGATAAGGTCGAGGAAATATGTCTAAAAAGATAGATAAAAGCGTAACTTAAGGAAAATGAAAGATCAAGGATGTACCCTCGAACAGAAAAGGGTAGGCTATACGGATTCTAGCTTCAGTTTCCCAAGTCGTGTCTCCCTCGGCGTCGCTCCACTGAACTTTGACGAGCTTGACTTCGCGGTTGCGTAGCTTCTTCACTTCCGTTCCTAATATGCGGGTTGGAACTTTCCTTATGGTTGCTTCGCGTTCCACTTCGGCCTCTTCGAGGATATTTGGTTCTACCACTTCGGCTGACTCATGTAGACATTTTCGGAGATGTGAAACGTGAAAAACGTTGTGGACTCCAGCCAACTTCTCGGGTAGCTCTAATCTATAGGAAATTTTCCCAATTGTTCCTATCTAAAGGTATAGTCGAAGTAAAAACTTTGTGCCCATTAGGCAATGTCAAAACTGAAAACCTATGCCACATATATATTGATTAGGAGAAGAACTCCCTGAGCATCAGCCCCGAAGACCGAAATCAACATCAGACTGACACCCAAAGAGTTACTCAACCCAACCACCATATATGATTCTAGGCAACTAAGCATGATGGACTCCTTTTAGGTCACAAGGGAGTCCCTTCCTAAGACCAATCTGTATCCTATAAAACCCAAAAACTTTAGTCAAACCAATGAACACCCTCGAGCCCCAACATGTGTTACTAACAGATGAGTCATACTCCCTATGTGGTTTGCAACAGAAATTGGATTGAGAACGGGACCGAGAGGATATACAAAAAAGATACTATGCAAGTAAGCTCTACAGGAAGAGAGGGATCAAGGATATACTCTTAGGAAGAGATATTATGCACGAATCTAGTCTTCAATCTTCTAAGTCGCATTTCTTGAGCTTAACTCCATTATGCTTTGTCCGTCTTTAACTTCACAATTTCGTAGCTTCTTAATTCTTGTTTCCAAAATATGAGTTGGAACCTATTTCTCGTTCCTCTTTCACTTATTCTCCTTCTAGTATACTTGGCTCAAGCCTAACTACGTACTCATGGTTCCATGCAAGCTCTCCAAAATTCACTAGTGAATCTTGGATCTTGTTCACTTACTAGAAGGTATCCCACATAGATGAATTATCTCTTGAAAATAAACAATTGTCAACTTCGTGAGCGGAGCTGAGATTTTCGCAAAATCCCTTATGAATTTTTTTGATAGAAACCCGCTAGTCCTAGAAAGCTTCGGACCTCAGTTGCATTCCTTGGTGTCTTCCAATCCTGTACCGCCACTACCTTAGCAGGGTCCACTGCTAACCCTTGTTTGGATACTATGTGCCCAAGGAACCTCACCTCTTCTCTCTAAAAGTGGCATTTGGAGAATTTGGCTTTTAGTTGATGGACTCGCAAAGTTTCCATGATTGCCTTTAAGTGCTGAGCATGTTCCTCTTCACTCTTTGAGAAGATAAGGATATCATCTACGAAGACTACTACGAATTTGTTGAGGAAATCTCTAAATACCCTACTCATCAGGTCCACGAAGTAAGCAGGTGCATTTGTCAAGCCGAAAGGCATGACAAGCCATTCAAAGAAGCCGTCTAGGGTTCTGAACGCCGTTTTATCGATGCTATCTTCAGCCACCCTTAGCTGATGAAAACCGGTTGCTAAATCGAGTTGGGAGAAAAAAGACGCTCCTACTAGCTGGTCAAACAAATCGTCAATTCTAGGGAGAGGGTGCCTATTCTTTTTCGTTAGCTTGTTGAGCTCCCTATAGTCAACCCATAGACGGAGTGAACCATCCGCCTTCGTAGCGAACACCACTGGAGCGCCCCATTCTGAAATGCTTCTCCTAATGAACCCCTTTTCTAGAAGCTCCTTAATCTGTTTACAGAGCTCTTTCCTTTCTCGTGGAGCCATATGTCTAACGGGCAACGCAACGGGCTTTGCATTATCTACAAGATATATGCGGAAATCTATTTCCCGCTTCGGAGGCAAGCCCTTCACCTCTTCGAAGACATCCGAATATTCCCGGACCACTCTAACTGATTTCAAATTTTCAACAGAGGCATCTAGCGATTCAAGATAACTAAGCATAACCGCATACGAGGGATTACAAGAAATTTCCAAAGTATTACCGAGCTGGGTTAGGGGCCTAACAACCCATTTCTCACAATCAAGGATGGCCCCATTACTGGATAGCCAATCCATACCCAAAATCAAACCATAACCCGAAAAGCCCAAAACAAAGGCACTACATTGAAATTCTACACTTAGAATAGAAATTTTCAATCCCACACAGATCATAGACAAATGAGCTGGGCCCCCAATTGGGTTTGAAACAATTAAGGGGTCCTCTACCATACTAGTTTTTAGGTGCAGAGATTCTACTAAAGCAGACGAGATAAAGGAGTGTGATGCGCCAAAATCAAATAACTTGCGAACGGGGTAATCATAAAGATAAACTATACTTTCTACAGAAGTATTTATACCTCGCTGTTGCAGAGGTGGTGCTTCTAGCACATGAACCTGTGCCCCTCGGGTGGATCCAGCCCTCTGCCCCTATCCTCGTTTCTTTGGGCAGTCCTTAGCCCTGTGGCCTGTCTCACTGCAAGAAAAGCACCCACCATTCTCCTTGGCCTTCTTTTTCCGGCAGTCCTTAACTAAGTGCCCCACTTTGCCACAGAAATTGCACTTCCTCTTCTCTTTGTTGCCTTTCCCGCCTTTCTTAAAGTCTGTCTTCTTAGGCTGCAAACCCTCTTTCTTCCCTTGAGAGCTTTCCGCCTTTGTCTCCTTCTTGCCCTTATCCTCTTCATTCAGCAATGCCATTTGCACCAATCTTTCATACGTGGCTCCCATGGGTATATGGGTCATGGCCAAGCTGTGTAATGGCTCATTCAACCCTTTGACGAAACGGAGAGCCTTCTTGTGCGGGGTGTTGACTAGGTCAAGCCCAAACCTAGCCAGCTCATCGAACTGTTTCACATATTCTCTGACTGTTTTGTCCCCTTGTTTAAGAAATAAGAATTTTTCCAACTGCAAACTTCTTTCCACATCTGAGAGAAATTTAGTCTCAAACCTTGCCCTAAAGTCCTCCCATGTCTCCACTGGTCTTTCAGCATTAGTGACTTCCCACCAGTAGGAAGCCTCGCCCTTCAATAGCCACACTGCCAATTGTACTTTTTGTCTATCCTCTACCTCAAAGATGATGAATAGGTCCTCCGTTTCTTTCAGCCAATTTCTGGCTGCCACGAAGGACTCAGTTCCATGGAAATCCCTTCCTCCCATAGCTTTAAAATCTTTACATATCTTAGCAAACGTGTTTCCCCGAGGAGGAGGTGGAGGAAAAGGTGCTGCTGCAGCTGGATGATTTCCCGCAGCTGGGGGAGAAGGAATGGTAGGACCTGGCTGAGTGGCTCTTGCTTCTAAGAACCGTCTAAACCAACCAGGTATTGGCACCCCTTCCGGCAAGTTAAGATCTTCGGACATGCTGAAACAAAAAGGATAGATTCAAAACGAAGGATAAGAGATAGTACCTATGGCTTTGGGGAGTGGACTTTGCCTTTTTAAAATAAAATAACATTTTTCTTTTAAAAATGCTTCTTTAAATTTCCTTTTTGAAAATAAATTTTTCAAAACTATTTATCTTATCCGGTAAACCTATGCTCTGATACCAAGTGAAACACCCCACCTCCGTTAGGGTCACTCTCAAAGGGAATGCCCTAATTTTGGTGGAGGTTTATAAGTATAAGTCACAGATATACAAGACAGATATAAGAACACATATTTGTAAACAGCGGAAAAACAACAAACTTTTATTTCATAAAAGCAAATACGTGTTACAAAACATCACCATGATTGTCTTACATCCTTTCCAAAAACATAACATAACTCCTTCATAATCTGTCTTGATTACATTATTAAAGAAGCATAAATAAAACATAGATAAACTGCAAAAGTCCCCATAGTGGATTGTCCAAAGCCATAGTTCAAAACAGGAAAGTCCAAGCAATACATTTCTCTTCTTCAAGCTGGATGTTAAAGTTGGTCAAGCTGCTGTGTTCCCTCCCTGTGGACCTGGGGGGAACGGAAGAAAAGAAGACGAAAGAAAAGTAGAGTCAGACATAAAGCCAGAGTAAGTCTAGTACTATTTTGTCTATGAATAAAGAACTGGGTACGATAAGCATAAACAAGAAGTGGGTAAGCACTATAAACTTGGTTAAGTTGTCTAGGGTCGAATATACTATCGTACCCCCTGTTAATCTCTGAACCCGTATAAACTAGTTTCCAACTGGCACCCCATAATCAGGGTGATGTGATCCATTCAATGATGATCGGCTCCTACTCGCATAGTTACATGTGTCTTACGGCCCCCGATGTTGTAGTTACCTATGCTGGTCCCACCGTGGGGTGTATCAAGTCCCATGGTGGCGGCCCGACACAACCTTAGAATGCACAGGTATGCTACTGGTGTCCAGTGCCTTATTTTTCTGCGCCGGAGTATGTGCACGCCCGCACCCCATTAGAACCTACACTGCTACACCACCGCCGTCGCTTTGACCTCTTACAATCAGCCCAGTAATCGTGCCCCACCCTGCCTAGTTTCAGGGTATCCTGATACACCTTCTAGGGTTACTGCTGAAAAGGGTCCCCCGTTACTAGGTTTTCTATCTCTAGCCAACATGCTAAGTTGGTTAAGTGTTTCCTAACCTAACCCCCACCAGTCCGTTTAGTTTAGCATGTTCCATTTTGATTAAGTCTTTAGTTCACTTAATCCTAACAATCCTGACTCAGCCTTAATTGTCTTATTAAGGCCCTGACCTCTCACATTAGACAGGTATTGTTGTGGCTGCCTGTTGCCGGTTGGTTCCGGGCAGTCTTACGCCACAACTCAGTCTAACCTCGGGTCCTTATTGGGCTCCATGTTTAACCTCCCACATTGGATATGTATTGTTGTGACTACTGGACAGCCGGGCGGTTCCGGGCAGGTTTACATCACAACTCAATCCAACCTCGGGTTAAACACATCGTATTTTCTACATTTACATATTTTGTCATTCTTCTTTATTTCTTATATGTAAATATTTGCGGCCCATTATTAAGTTAATGGTGTAAAGGTTACACCAATCATGGGCCCAACCCGTACTTGAATTTGGGCCCTTCTATTTTATATTTTCATTCGTTAGTAATTTTAACCCAACGTTATTTTCCCCCGTTTAACACGTCCGTTTATTATATATATGTTGGGCTTAGCCTTTTAAAGCCCAACCTAGCCATGCGAAAAGGGGAGGCTTAAAGCGTGATTACATACACAAAAAGGGGAGGGTGAGCGCATGAACTTGCAATATGACGTTGGAAATACAAAATAGAAACTGGTGTACTTGCATAGTAGTGACATATACTTTGGTCATAAAGCATAGGTGACATGAATCAAAGCATGTAAACTTGTAATTATGTTAAGAATATCACTATTGACACATAGGCCTAACTACAACATGAACCTATATTTTTATCTCAGGCATAATGTCAAACATAAGCATGGCATAAATATTTCTAACATAAGCATGGCATAATGTCAAACATAAGCATGGCATAATGTCAAACATAAGCATGGCATAAGTATTTGCTCACATAACCATGGCATAAATATTTCTAACATGAAATCATGATTTTTACTTTAGTCATGTAAACTTGCAAAAAGGGATTTGAACCTAACCTAGCTATGTACCAAATGTTATCATATACTTCTTGTTAACAATTTCAATTATGCAAATTATAAATCATAGCCTAGTCATAAGTTTGCAAATAGGTGTTCTAGTACAAAAGCATGGCTTAATACATGATGCCAAATTCTCAACATAATTTCATATGGATTATAATAACCCAAACTTACTCCAATTACTTCATAAAAATGACGTTTGTATAAAAATACACATTATGATGGCATAGTAGCAAAGCCCCAAACTTGCATGAATTTAAATCAACTACATACATGTAGCTTCAACATGGATTACATAATTTGCGAAATATTCCAAACGTATACTTGCATAGAACTACCGCATGTAGTTCTTTATAATTGAATAACATAAGTCAAGAATATCCAAACGTATATAATATTTCAAATTGATAAGAACGCACAAATATGAATTACTTTATTGCCACAATTCAAGCATACAAACCAACACAATTATTTGTTCATACCAAAGTAATACTCTACTTACAATCGTTGTGGCGAATTCTCTAATTTAGGAATTTAGAGATGCGACTCCTTTTGACGTAGGCGTTGATTTTCTTTGTTTGAATTGCTTTAGGCTTTAGAATTTTCCTCCTAATCTTCTCTCCAATTTGGTGGCTACTCCTAGACGCTCCTCAGCAACATGGCGGCTTTGTTCTTATTTTTGAATGAATAGATTAGGGTTAGTCTAGGGTTGTTTTTATAGAGGTTAGGAACTGATTAGGACCATTGATGTTGCTTGGATTGATCGTAGCCATTCATTAGGAAGAGAGACCAATTAGAGCCTGCCACCTAGCCCTAATGACAAAGCAGACCACAGAAAATCGACCAACATAGAATAGGCCAGCCAGGTTGGACTGGGTTCGACCTGGTCTGGACCAGGTCGACACCCCTGTCGACAGCCCTGTCGACAGGCCTGTCGACCTGGTTAGACCAGGTCGACAGCCCAGTCCACCTGGGTGCGTCAGGCGGGACTTTTTCCGCCCTGGCCCATTGGGCCCCATTTTTGTTTTCTGAGCTTATTTTATTCTGTTTGAATTTTAAATTTAATTCAAAACTTCCGAAGGCCATATCTTCTTCATACGGACTCCGTTTTTCGAAAACTCGGACTCTATTTCGCGTATTTTTCCGAGACAAACGCAATGGCGTATCCTGTTTCCCTTAGTTCTTTGATTTGAAATTAATTATACTTTAATTTGTAAATTTCACAGTTATATAATTCGCGGGGTGTTACAAATCTGTAGGGGGTTATGTGAATCTGTTAAATCTATTTGGCATAACCTGTCAAAATCCTAGTTAATTGAGGACACAAGATCTGTAAGGGTTGGCTTGTGTCATATGTTGTGTAGGGCCCATATTAGTCAGTATCCCATTCTGGTATTAAAGGGGGACCCCGTACTAGGTAGGGGTCAGGGAACGCTTACTGAACTGATTATAAGAGGTTCATCTGAGAGGAGGTGTGTCCTAGCCCAGGTTTTAAATCTCGGATATTGGTTGCGTTTCGTCTCGGGGATTTTACAGACTCGGTCTCGTATTGGGGGAGATCTCGGACGAGATGACTCTAACTCGGGAGTTCGTCTCGGATTTTCGTCTCGGGTCTGAAAGTTCATATTGGAACAATCACGGGGTACATGATATGTTAAAATGATATTTTAACAAAATGTTTTTTATGAATGCTATCAAAAACATGGTAACTTAAACTTAAAATGCAAAATAACTTTATTATTCTTTATTTTCGAAAGCTTATTAATACTCTAAACCATAATATGCTTTAAACCGGAATATTGTTAGACAGGAAACATTAAAAGGATCCAAAACATTAAAAAAAATCCAGCATAAATAGACCATAAAACACATAATTTCATAAGTAACATGTATGTAAAAAGACAAATATTAAAATCATAAGCATTGTAAAACATATACGAACATACAATATAGTTATTTAACATGCAAAATGTAAAATAACAAAAGTTTGATATGGCTAGATTTGAGTTTTTTAATTATAGTTCTAGTTCAGGCACAAATTTAAGTTCTAACCAAAAAAACTAAGATCTTGGATGATATTCCTGTATTTCGTCTCGGTCGATATATCGTTCGATATTGGAATATCTCGGGCGATATATTCGAAAGGAGATTTTGAGTGATATTTGCTGTTTCGTTTCGGAAGGAGCCCAAAACGAGATAACGGAGGAGATCTCGGGCGATATTTGCGAGATTTGAAACGGTGATGGTAGCGTGTTCCAACGGACTCATGTGCAAGCATGAGTATGGCCTGCATCGGGGAAAATAAGCCGATGCAGCACCAGTAAATAGGTATGTGTTCTTCTGTAACTTGCCACTTTAGGAAGTAATACACACTACAATGGGGCCGACACACGGTATTTATGGGATAGGGAGCCGATCAATTAGGGAAGGGCAGTAATTAGGGTACATCTAGTCCTGTCTGTTTCTATGGGGTACCTGTATTTCTGTTTGGGTTAACACCCGTTATTTATGTTTAGGTTCCGGTTAATTCTGTTTGGGTAAAACCCATTACTAGAGTACACCTAAAACTACCATTGTATTTCTGTTGGGATCATCCTGCTTCTGTTAAGTAATAATGGAGTATTCAATCCCGTTACATATTTGTTATACTAGTGTTGGTGCAGAGAGAAGTATTGGAGAAGCATAACCTAGTATGTTCTGTTTATTCTCCTTATCTTGCTCGGTGTGTTATACCTGTCTTAGGATGTTGTTATCTCACTCATCCAGTTTATATGCCTGTCATGATATTTTTACTTATTTATATGCTAAAAGTAACTAGACTCAACAAATATCTGACCCATTTTATTTCCTCTTCTCTCTCTTCTTTTTCCCCTTGGTTCTCAGGTTGGGAATACTTAGTGTAACACCCCACCTCCGTGAAAGTCACTCACAAAGGGAATGCCTTAACTTTGGTGGAGCATTTTAGTAAACAGAACAGAAACTTACAAGACAGATAAAACAGTACTTGAAAATTTTATAACTTTATTACAATAGAAACCGAAATAAGCTTGGTTACATCCTTTCAAATCACAATATCAGAATTCAAATACAAAATATCAGTCTTGTACAAAAGCCTTCAGAATGCATAGTTTTAAAATCATAATGCCCACAGAAGAAGACAAGCCATACTTTAAGCACTTCAAGCAGAAGAAATCTGGATCAAGCTAAAGTATTCCCTTCTACAAAACCTGGGGGGAAACAAAAGAAAGGAGGCGAAACAACAAGGGTCAGACAAAAAGTCTGGCAAGTCCAGTGATTTTCAGTTATGAACAGATAATAATAACATGACATGAAAATAAAACTAGATGAGAGATAACCGTTACAAGTGTAGCAGATATAACAGAAGAACATAATGATATAAGCTATTGCTTTACACTTCTCTGCACTAATACTAGTATAACAGAATTAGGTGTCACCCTAATGTCTAAACTGAAATAGAAACGGGTACAGAATAATTTCCACAGAAGAGAATGCTAGTAATGGGCCTTTACCACACCAACAGAAACAGACAGAAGCAGAATGCTGATAATGGGCCTTTTCTACCCGAACAGAAACAGATAGAAACAGAATATTAATAATGGGCCTTTACCACCCAAACAGAAATAGTCAGATTAATCCCTACGGAAACAGAATGTAGAATTAGGTGTACACTAGTAATTGGGCCTTTACCACCCGAACAGACGGTACCACGCAGAAACAGACGGGTGTTGCCACCCAATAGAAACAGACGGTACCAACAGAAACAGACAGAACTTAGTGTACCCTAAAACCCTACCCCAAGTGATCGGCTCCTTAAACATAAATACCATGTGTCGGCCCTACAGTAGGGTGTATCACTCCCTAAAGTGACACCCAATTGGCACAGACCTATTTACAGATGTCACGGCGTCTTACATCCACAGAGGCAGGCCGGGATCCATGCACGCACATGACCCGTTTGGAACGCACGTTCAACACCGCTCGCCGTTATCATAATGAACCGGTTATAATTAGTTCAGTAAGCGTGCCCGGACCCTACCTAATGTTGGGTCAAAGTTTTGATACCAGAAAGGGTTACTTACTAATATGGGTCCCAAACAACAGACGACACAAGTAATTCCCTTCCTATCCTTGTGTCACCAGACTAACAGATTTCAGATTAACTTGTTTACAAGTTCAGACATACAGAATTCAGATCAACTAGTTCACAGACAAGTTTTCAGACTAACGGATCAGATATATAGATTAAACAGACTTACCGATTAACCAGTTACAGATTAACATACTTACAGATTTGTCTAACTTTGTAATTGGGCCTAAAGATTCATGGAACAGATTTATTAAATTCATCAGTCTAGTGGGTTTAACCCTATCCGCCCAACACGTTTTAGACATCATATTTATCTCAGATTTTCATTAATTAAATATTAATGCCCAGACCTCTCACATTGGACTGACAGTTTGCGTCTACTGGTTAGGCCGGTTGGTTCCGGGCAGATTTCTGCCGCAAACTGAGTCTAACCTCGGGTTTCAAGCACGTTATGACTACCTTCTCACATTAGAACCTATTGTTTGCGGCCACTGGAATGTGCCGGGCGGTTCTGGGCAGAATTACGCCGCAAACTCATTCTAACCTCGAGTTAGCCATTTTTATCTTTGCGGCCAATTAATTAATAATTTACCATTTATACCCACGCCTAATATACATGTCAATTATTCATAACTATAGCCAATTCAGATTATGTCAATAATAGACTAATTATATCAGCTCAACAGATATAGCAGATAACAGATTTTGCAGATTAGGCGACTTAACGGATTCAGCAGATTAAGCAAACTAGCAGATTTAGTAGATAACAGATCAGGCATCTCAACAGATTTAGCAGTTTAGGGATCTCAACAGATTTAGCAGTTTAGGCATCTCAACAGATTTAGTTTAGCAGATTTGGCATTTTCAACAGACTTAGCAGATGACATATTTGGTAGATGAACAGATCTAGCAGACTAGGCAGTAGAGCAGAACTAGCAGATTAAGCAATATAACAGAACTAGCAGATTAGGCAATATAACAGAACTAGCAGATTAGGCAAATATAGCAGAACTAGTAAATTAGGCAAATATAACGGATTTAATCATTCCTTAAAGTTTCACAAACATATCTTGCCCAATTATAAATTTGGCCTAAGTTTGCATGCCCAAATAGTTGTCATGATTCACACTATGATCATATACCCCACGTTTGCATTGAATTTACATGTCATAGATTATGGTCATAATTTACATGTCCCAATTTAGTTCAACTTGCCTAGTACAAAAGATTCACATATAAATTATACCAAATATAGCCATCAATTTCAATGCATGTCATATATTCAAAAATCTCCTACTTAGGTGTTATTCACATTTGATAGTTATCAAATCTTAATATAGATCTTCACACCTAAGTCATATTCTCTTTCAAATCATGAATTGTTATATAAACAATATGCCCAACAATCTAGTTATAATAGATCTTAATTCAAAATATGCGTTATGTCCAATGTCTCAAGTCACATGTTAACATACCATGGTTCCTCTTCTTCCAATTCACAGAATATGCATAGATCTAAATCTAGTTTATAACCTATGTCTTTTTTCTTAAATCAGTCACAGATTAGCCATGTCCAATTATGCCACATTCATTATTTGTACCAAACATTTTAGCGTTCGTGAGTTAATCTCTAAGGAGATTGGCGCAGGCTCGTAGTAGCCTAGCTATAGAACAGAAAGAAGAAGAGATACAGAATAAAATAGATCAGAATGGAACATACACAATCTTAAATTCAGATTTACAATCATGTCACAATTATGATTAAAGTCTATATCGGAAAATAACTTCACTTGCCTTGATTGGATTCTAAAAGAAAGATAGTTGTAGCGACGTTAGTTGATCTTCTTTAACCGTTGTTGAAGTTTCAAGCTTGTATTGAGTTGCTTAGGTTGATGTTGATTAGCTTCTAATTTTGATTCCAGCAGAGTAGCGACGCCATTTTTATTTTTATTTAGAACAGAGGCAGAGCATAATAGAATTGTGTGTACATAAGGCAAGGTTTGGGGCTGTTTAAAAAGGTTTAGGCAGACAAATCTAGGCAGAAAATGAGACCAGATACATAAGAATGCACCCAGGCCCAAAACCAGGTTCGGGGACCAGGTCGACCCCCAGGTCGACTGCCCTGTCGACCTGGTCGGGGGGGGGGGGGTCGACTCCCCAGTCGACCTGGGTACTGGGGGTCTACTACCCAGTCGACTCCCCAGTCGACCTGGGTCCTGGGCGGGAAATTTCCGCCTAGCCCGCTTCTGGGTTTGAATTCGAATTTTGAATTCGAATTTCGAGCTGTTTTCGATTCTGAAAATTCCTGAAACTTCGGAGGGTCATATCTCCCTCATACGTACTCCGATTCTTGCAAACTCGGACTCGTTTCCAAGCAGAATTCCGAGACGAACGCAATGACGCAACCCGTTTCCCTTGATTCTTATTTTAAAAATTAATTATTCTCTGATTTGTTACTTATACGTTCACAGAAAATATGGGGTGTTACATTCTCCACTCCTTAAAGGATTTCGTCCCCGAAATCTTCAAGTTAAGAAGAATGTGTCCTACCATCCAACATCCATCTACTCAATCATCAATCACTGACGTTCATTGTCCTTAGAAACTTCTAATGTTGTATGAACATATGCAAAAGTGTGTGTATATGTTCCTTATCTAATGCAAAGATCAGGCGGTCCACTGATTTAGTTGACCTCCTCAATGCGAATTATGTCAGTGCAATGAGTCCAACATGTATGAAATTTTCCTACTCGATACATATCATTTCTATATGAGTGCACAACCATTCAGTCATATGCAACATCCATGTGCTGAGTCAATTATTTTGCATCCACAAAAATTGAAAATGCTCACACATCCATATGCAATATGAGAGTGTTTTCGAGTCGATCTAGTGCCTAGTGTGTGTATATGCATCCACGAGCAACCACTAGCAACCACTTTCATCCACTTGCAACCATCAAACATAACATGTCTCAAACACATGTTTACACCCATTAGTTTCTACCTAAAGTTTGAAGATTCGATCGATAGGATACAGTCGAATGATGGAAGCGAGTACAGATAAAACAAAAACTTAGTTCCCATTAGACATGGGTCCTAAGTATCGGCCCTGAAGACCGAAACCAACATCAGATTGACACCCAGAGGATTACCCTCTTGAGATAATGTCAAAACTGGAAATCTTAACCTTATCAGAAATATTCAGATATTTACAGATTACTGGTATTGATCAGATTACCGAATGATTCTTAGGAAACTAAGCATGATAAATCGCAGAATGTATGCATCCTACTTGACGCCTAACACGAATATCTCTCAAACCCCAATCACAAACAGATGAGTCATAACCCTTATGGATTTGGGTCTACAGCGGAATCAGAAACAATACTAGTATTAAAGTGCAGTGTGTCGATTACAGAATCAAAATGCCAGAATCAGAAAGAGTTTTAACTCAACAATCAGATAAGAAAATTAAACCTTCTACTCAAATTTTCTTATTTCTACCCTATCTACCAGTCCCTTGAGCATTCGCATGTCCTCCAAAAGTGGGTTCTGCCCTCTGCCCTTGCCCTCGTTTCTTCGGGCAGTGCCTAGTGAAGTGTCCCATCTCACCACAGTTGAAGCAAGTGCCCTTCATTTTTCTGCAATCCTTGTTCAGATGAGTCGAGCTTCCACAAGTAAAGCATTTTTTCTCCTTCTTATCTTCAAACTTCTCATCCTTCTTTTGTGTTTCCTTTTTGGGCCATGCTTTCTTATTTTGTGGTTCTTCCTTCTTTGTCTCTTTCAGGCCCTTGTCTTCCTCGTGCAGTAGTGCCATGTCCACCAATTTCTCGTAAGTCGCTCCCATGGGTACATGGGTCATGGCTACGCTATGCAGTGGATCGTTCAATCCTTTAACAAAGCGGAGAGCCTTTTTATGCTGAGTGTTGACTAAATCCAATCCGAAACTAGCGAGTTGGTTGAACTGGATGACGTATTCCTTGATCGTCATAATTCCTTGCTTAAGAGATGAGAACTTTTCCAGTTATAGACTTCGTTCAGCTTGTGAGAGGAATTTTGTCTCAAACCTTGTTCTGAAATCCATCCATGTTTCAACTGGCCTCTCGGCGTTAGTGACTTCCCACCAATAGGAAGCTTCGTCTTTGAGCAGCCATACCGCCAACTGCACCTTCTGCCTATCGTCCACCTCGAAGATAACAAATAGATCCTCAATTTCTTTGAGCCAGTTCCTCGCTTCTACGAATGATTCAGTTCCCTTGAAATCATTTCCTCCCATGGCCCTAAAATCTCTACAGATCTTTGAGAAAGCAATTGTACGAGGAGGGGGCAGAGGAGGGGGATCATTTGCTGGACCTGCGGCGGCGGTCCTAGCCTCAAGATATTGACGAAACCAACCGGGTACATGAACACCCTCTGGTATCTCAGATACTTCAGACATGCTGAAACGAAAAAGGAAAGATTCAATTACAAAAAGGGCTGAAGGAAAGGTATATGGCTCTTGGGGATTATGTTTTTCAAAATAAGCTTTATTTTTGAAAATACTTCTTTTCAAAACCTTTTTGAAAATAGTTTTCAAAAACTTTACCAAATCTGGTAACCTTCGGCTCTGATACCAAGTGTAATACCCCACCTCCGTGAAGGTCACTCACAAAGGGAATGCCTTAACTTTGGTGGAGCATTTTAGTAAACAGAACAGAAACTTACAAGACAGATAAAACAGTACTTGAAAAATTTATAACTTTATTACAACAGAAACTGAAATAAGCTTGGTTACGTCCTTTCAAATCACAATATTAGAATTCAAGTACAAAATATAAGTCTTGTACAAAAGCCTTCAGAATGCATAGTTTTAAAATCATAATCCCCACAGAAGAAGACAAGCCATACTTTAAGCACTTCAAGCAGAAGAAATCTGGATCAAGCTAGAGTATTCCCTTCTACAAAACCTGGGGTGGGGGGGAAACGGAAGAAAGGAGGCGAAACAACAAGGGTCAGACAAAAAGTCTGGCAAGTCCAGTGATTTTCAGTTATGAACAGATAATAATAACATGACATGAAAATAAAACTGGATGAGAGATAACCGTAACAGGTGTAGCAGATGTAACAGAAGAACAGAATGATATAAGCTATTGCTTTACACTTCTCTGCACTAATACTAGTATAACAGAATTAGGTGTCACCCTAATGTCTAAACTGAAACAGAAACGGGTGCAGAATAATTTCCACAGAAGAGAATGCTAGTAATGGGCCTTTACCACACCAACAGAAACAGACAGAAGCAGAATGCTGATAATAGGCCTTTTCCACCCGAACAGAAACAGACAGAAACAGAATATTAATAATGGGCCTTTACCACCCGAACAGAAACAGTCAGATTAATCCCTACGGAAACAGAATATAGAATTAGGTGTACACTAGTAATTGGGCCTTTACCACCCGAACAGACGGTACCACACAGAAATAGACGGGTGTTGCCACCCAAAAGAAACAGACGGTACCAACAGAAACAGACAGTACTTAGTGTACCCTAAAACCCTACCCCAAGCGATCGGCTCCTTAAACCTAAATACCCTGTGTCGGCCCCACAGTAGGGTTTATCACTCCCTAAAGTGACAACCAATTGGCACAGACCAATTTACAGATGTCACGGCGTCTTACATCCACAGAGGCAGGCCGGGATCCACGTATGCACATGACCTGGTTGGAACGCACCATCAACACCCCTCGCCATTATCATAATGAACCACTTATAATTAGTTCAGTAAGCGTGCCCGGACCCTACCTACTGTTGGGTCAAAGTTTTGATACCAGAAATGGTTACTAACTAATATGGGTCCCAAACAACAGATGACACAAGTAATTCCCTTCCTATCCTTGTGTCCCCAGACTAACAGATTTCAGATTAACTTGTTTACAAGTTCAGACATACAGAATTCAGATCAACTAGTTCACAGACAAGTTTTCAGACTAACGGATCAGATATAAGATTTAACAGACTTACCGATTAACCAGTTACAGATTAACAGACTTACAGATTTGTCTAACTTTGTAATTAGGCCTACAGATTCACGGAACAGATTTATTAAATTCACCAGTCTAGTGGGTTTAACCCTATCCCCCCAACACGTTTTAGACATCATATTTATCTCAGATTTTCATTAATTAAATATTAATGCCCAGACCTCTCACATTAGACTGACAGTTTGCGTCTACTGGTTAGGCCGGTTGGTTCCGGGCAGATTTCTGCCGCAAACTGAGTCTAACCTCGGGTTTCAAGCACGTTATGACTAACTTCTCACATTAGAACCTATTGTTTGCGGCCACTGGAATGTGCCGGGCGGTTCCGGGCAGAATTACGCCGCAAACTCATTCTAACCTCGAGTTGGCCATATTTATCATTGCGGCCAATTAATTAATAATTTACCATTTATACCCACGCCTAATATACATGTCAATTATTCATAACTATAGCCAATTCAGATTATGTCAATAATAGACTAATTATATCAGCTCAACAGATATAGCAGATATCAGATTTTGCAGATTAGGCGACTTAACGGATTCAGCAGATTAAGCAAACTAACAGATTTAGTAGATAACAGATCAGGCATCTCAACAGATTTAGCAGTTTAGGGATCTCAACAGATTTAGCAGTTTAGGCATCTCAACAGATTTAGTTTAGCAGATTTGGCATTTTCAACAGACTTAGCAGATGACATATTTGGTAGATGAAGAGATCTAGCAGACTAGGCAGTAGAGCAGAACTAGCAGATTAAGCAATATAACAGAACTAGCAGATTAGGCAATATAACAGAACTAGCAGATTAGGAAAATATAGCAGAACTAGCAAATTAGGCAAATATAACGGATTTAATCATTCCTTAAAGTTTCACAAACATATCTTGCCTAATTATAAATTTGGCCTAAGTTTGCATGCCCAAATAGTTGTCATGATTCACACTATGATCATATACCCCACGTTTGCATTGAATTTACATGTCACAGATTATGGTCATAATTTACATGTCCCAATTTAGTTCAACTTGCCTAGTACAAAAGATTCACATATAAATTATACCAAATATAGCCATCGATTTCAATGCATGTCATATATTCAAAAATCTCCTACTTAGGTGTTATTCACATTTGATAGTTATCAAATCTTAATATAGATCTTCACACCTAAGTCATATTCTCTTTCAAATCATGAATTGTTATATAAACAATATGCCCAACAATCTAGTTATAACATATCTTAATTCAAAATATGTGTTATGTCCAATGTCTCAAGTCACATGTTAACATACCATGGTTCCTCTTCTTCCAATTCACAGAATATGCATAGATCTAAATCTAGTTTACAACCTATGTCCTTTTTCTTAAATCAGTCACAGATTAGCCATGTCCAATTATGCCACATTCATTATTTGTCCCAAACATTTTAGCGTTCGTGCGTTAATCTCTTAGGAGATTGGCACAGGCTCGTAGTAGCCTGGCTATAGAACAGAAAGAAGAAGAGATACAGAATAAAATAGATCAGAACAGAACATACACAATCTCAAATTCAGATTTACAATCATGTCACAATTATGATTAAAGTTTATATCGGAAAATAACTGCACTTGCCTTGATTGGATTCTAAAAGAAAGATAGTTGTTGCAACGTTAGTTGATATTATTTAACCGTTGTTGAAGTTTCAAGCTTGAATTGAGTTGCTTAGGTTGATGTTGATTAGCTTCTAGTTTTGATTCCAGCAGAGTAGCGACGCCATTTTTAATTTTATTTAGAACAGAGGTAGAGCAGAATAGAATTGTGTGTAGAGATGGCTAGGTTTGGGGCAGTTTAAATAGGTTTAGGCAGACGAATCTAGGCAGAAAACGAGACCAGATACATAAGAATGCACCCAGGCCCAAAACCAGGTTAGGGGACCAGGTCGACTGCCCAGTCAAACTGGTCGGGGGGGTCGACTGCCCAGTCGACTCCCCAGTCGACCTGGGTACTGGGGGTCGACTACCCAGTCGACTCCCCAGTCGACCTGGGTCCTGGGTGGGAAATTTCCCGCCCAGCCCGCTTCTGGGTTTGAATTCGAATTTTGAATTTGAATTTCGAGCTGTTTTCGATTCTGAAAATTCCTGAAACTTCGGAGGGTCATATCTCCCTCATATGGACTCCGATTCTTGCAAACTCCGACTTGTTTCCAAGCAGAATTCCGAGACGAACGTAATGGCGCAACCCGTTTCCCTTGATTCTTATTTTAAAAATTAATTATCCTCTGATTTGTTAGTTACGCTTTCACAGAAAATACGGGATCTTACACTTAGGCTTGATTTGGATTCTCTCTTCAACTCTGCTTGGAGTTGCTTTGATGTACCGCTTGATTTCTTGTCTTCTCTAATATGGCTATATTTTAGAGATTCTATTTTTTATGTGTTTCTGTACTATGATGATTTTAAGTAAAAGGCCGAAGCTTTATATTAATGTAATGTGGTTTCAGTACATCAGACTTATGATGTAATTGGGTTTTGAACCACTATGTTTTCTGTTTTAATAAAGATTTAAATTCCGCTGTTATTTTGTATATGTCTTGTAATGTTTTCTTTTCTGTTTACCTGTAACACTTTACGAAACTTAATGCATTCTCTTGATGAGTGACATTAACAGACGTAGGGTGGCTCACCAGCCAACATTTAAGGTAAGGTAGGAGATGCATTCTGTCGAACAGGTGATGGGCGATGCAAGTTCTTACAAGACTGAGTGTTTGGGGGTCGCATGCCATTCAAACCAATATTCACAAGCAACTCAGACCCTCTCCCATTACTACCAATTTCCAAATTACCAATAATAGAAGTTGATTTTACACCCAAAGACTGTTAGATCGTAGCCCTAAGCACAGGGGACATAGTAGCAGTTATGTCACTATTAGGAAAAAACTCACCTAGCAAAAGCCACTAGAGAGTGTCCTGAATAAGCATTGTAGTTACAAGAGACTTGCCACTGATTGGAGAAGACATGGAAGTTGAAGGAAGGACAGTGTTTAACTTGTCAATCATGGAATTTAGAGGATGTGAAGCTAACAACGACTAGATAGGTCTAGCCGCGGGGAGGGGGTGAGGGAGAGGCTAACAACATCGAGTTCACGTTCTTGCTCAGAATCTGAGTGCGATTGTTGAGAGTTAGAGCGACTTGCAGATCTAGTCATAATAGATGACGTGAACCAAGGTTTGGATTTCTTATTTTTGGCCGGGGGGATGGAAAGAAGAATGGCATAGAGGAGAGGGATGATAAAGAGGCGGAGGCACAAAAAGATACCGATCTAAGTCGCCGCTAAAGGGAAGCTGCGATCTGCCATTAATGCTAATTTCTTCTTTACGATATTGTCATATAAAAATGTATGATTTTTCCACCTAAGATGTATATTAGTAACTATTTTTTATATGATGTTTACCTGTATGCAATAGTTCATTTTGCATCATCTCCACTTTCCACTTTTGTCTTTGCATAGGCGAAACCAATAATCTTTGAACTGACAAATACAACAATAATGTATCCATGTTTCAGCTTTAAATTCATTTCAACCTTATTCACATTCATCTACACATATGTCCATCGGGCAAGCATACGTATTTGTAATAATAAGGAGAAGTCCCTTAAAATTTACCCTTCTTTAACCAAAACTAGAGTTCCATTAACAATCCCCTAAAATTATTTGATCAATACCTTTTGGTTCTTAATTAATTCACTAAAATTTGATTTTTACTTATGTACTAGTGTGTAATCGGTGCGTTGCACAAGACAATATTATTGAAAATAATACTATTACTTTACTGTTAAATTGAGAAACTTGGTAGAATATGTGATAATTTTTTTGTGTAAAATATATAAATTATAAACTAAAATTATTATTATTGTTCGTGTGTAAATTACGTTTTGTGCTTGCGTACATGATATATGTTTGTGTGTGTGTATTTCGAGAAACAATATAGTGTTATCATTTTTGTTAGACTAAAGGGCTTCTTCGTTTAGAATAATAAATTTTAAGGATAACACTTCTGAGTAATAAGTATTAAGGACAATTTGACAAGAAAAAAAAAATTCTTTCTCCTTTTAAGTTATATAGAAAAAATGATAAATTCATTTATCATTATTTCTATATAACTGAAAATGGTAAATTTGTTTAACTTTTTCATGTAAATCATCCTTAAAGCTATTTTTTTAGAATTGCTATCTTTGAAACTTATCATTATGAACAAATAAGCCCTTTGAGTGAAAATCCCCCTTTGTTAATGTGAATATACTATACATGTTGAAATTGATGTATATTAGTAACTTATAGGATGAATCAATAAATATGGTTTGATATAATTTGTTTTAATAAGTTGTACCTAAAATTATCAAATTAGTTTATGTATATGATTTATAGTTAGAAGAATTGCGATTTTTTTTGTAAAAGAATTATATATATTTATTGC
This sequence comes from Allium sativum, assembly GCA_030737875.1. Classification (NCBI taxonomy): domain Eukaryota; kingdom Viridiplantae; phylum Streptophyta; class Magnoliopsida; order Asparagales; family Amaryllidaceae; genus Allium; species Allium sativum. The sequence goes on along the minus strand of CM060923.1, from coordinate 604,189,311 downwards.
GGAGTTATTGATGTTAAAGAGGACTTTATGATATAATATATAATAAATTCTTGACATAAATGAAATATAATTGATTAAAAAAATAACCTTTTTATTTTTGTTGACTATATAATTTATGTTATGCGATTAATACATTTTCATAGTTGAAGATACCACTTTTCTTTAAATGAATACACACACACACACACACACACACACATATATATATATATATATATATGTTGAAAATTGGTACTCTTTATTACCAGTTCCAATATAAAAACCTCCTTTATATGCCTCGTCAAAACCCTGTAATCCCCCTAACCAAAGTGAGTGCCTAACAGGAAAAAAAGAACATATAAATTCGGTACATACAATGCCGAATAAACTCAAAAGAAAAGTAAAAGCATAACAAAGAAAAAAGAACATAAACCCTCTAACGGCCCATATACAAGGCCCAAGCAGACAAAAACTTCTCAAATCAAGGCCAAAACAAACAATCAGCAGTATTTTTCTTCTACTCCATATCCACTAGATCAATTCCCCACTGATTCAAAATTTGAAATTTCCTCGTATTCTTAACGGTTTGCTTCAATTGTTTCGAATCAGATAGCATATCTTCTTTTCAATCTGAGCAAGTTTAGTTATTACATTAGTTCTTCGGTTTTGAAATATCCTTTCATTTCTTTTCTTCCAAATGAAATATACAGCTGAAGTTATGGCTCCATAAGCTAAGCCTCTAATTCGATATTGGATTTGAATAAGTTATGAATGTTCCTTGCTTCGTATCTTACCTGGATTTGAACCGACAAAGGTATGGATAGCTTCTATTTCAAAGACAACCAAATGAATGAAGAATAATCACACTGAAAAAATAAGTGTACTATTGATTCTGGATGAATCCCATAGAGAGGACACACTGTGTTTGAAATATTTCCAAATCGAAAAATTCCATCTTTTGTGTTCAATCTTCCCATACTAGTCGTGTAAGTTATGAATTCCACCTTTCTACTATTCTTATTATGCCATATCACTGAAAAAGAAGGATCCTTTTCTTCATGAATTCGTACTGAATCCCATGCTTAATGATATGAAGAATTACCCCAAGTACCCCATTCATATTTATCTTCAAGCATGTTTGAATGAATTGGAATAGAGATAATTTCATCAATAAACTCTCTTGTTGCAGAATGAATTAAAGGATTGATTACTCCAATTATAATTGATCTTACTTTTGGCCTGGATTACCTCTTAAATGCAGTCTGTCAAACCCAAGAAGATCCATCAAAATTTGGCAATTGATCCATGGATCATGCCATATGTAAGTTTCATTCCCTTTTGTAATGATTTTATTAGACATCTGCTTTGAATGGGTGATCTAAGCATAGATTTCCATGTATATGATGGATTATTGTCTACTTCCACAGACCAAAAGAATTTTCCTTTATAATATTTATTCTTCATCCATTTACTCCACAAAGAATTATCAGAGAGATATTTCCATAGCAATTCAATACAAGCAACATTTTTTAGATCAAAGAAATTTTTCAATCTTATTCCCCTTCTAATTTAGGTTTACAAAGAAAAGTCCATCTAATCTATGAGCTGATCTACCCCAAAAAAAATCAACACAAAGTGACTGTGATTTGTAAAGAGTAAACTCTAGAATTTTATATATGAATAACCAATAAAGAATAATAGGAGTAACAACACCATTTATTAATTATACTTTACCTGCAAACGACAACAATTTGGTTTCCCAACCTTGAATTTTTGACTGAACTCTTTGAATCAATGAGTTACATTTAGAATAATGCAGATAGTTTGATGATAATGGAACTCCTAAATACTTAATAGGTAGTGATCCCGTCTCAAATCCCATAATATTCTGAATTTCTTTTGTGTTTGTTACTGAACAGCTAAATAACACCTTTGTTTTAGCAGCATTAACCTTCAAACCTGCATAATCTTCCAAATTCTGAAATATACGATTCAAAGTAATTACATTCTGCCTTGTACATTTAACAAAGATCGTTAAATCATCAGCATATAACAGGTGAGAAATTATTGGATGAATAGAGCTATCTGGCTAAAAGGACTTATTATAGCTTACTTCATCCATTTCAAACGTGAAAAAATGCATTGCTAAAGCAAACAAGTTAGGAGAAGGGGATCTCTTTGTCTAATTCCTCTAGTTGATGTGATGAAACCTTTAGGGATTCCTTGAATTAAAATAGAAAAAGTAGCCACAAACATGCATTCATAAATTAGATTTATGAAATGAGTAGGAAACTTCATTAAAGATATTATGTGACATATAAATTTCCTGTTTATACGATAATATGTTTTTTGTAGGTTACCTTTACACATATTTTAGCTATACCTTTCTTCTTGAAATCCGTTAACAGTTCGTGAGCCAAGAGGATGCTATCACCAATATACCTATTTTTTACAAATGAACTTTGATTGTCTGATATTTGATGAGGCAGGAACTATTTCAACCTATTACAAAGAACCTTTGCAAAGAATTTATAGCATACATTACAGGAAGAAATTGGCCTATCGTGTGAAATCACTTTGGGTCTATCATTCTTTGGGATAAGAGTAATAAATGTATGGTTGATAGATTTTAGTTATTTTCCAGACCTGAATATATCTGCAATAGCTGCTAATGAATCCTGCTTAATCAATTCCCAATGCACCTTCATGAATTTAGAGTCTATCCCATCTAGACCAGGACTAGTATCATCTTGAATTGAAAACAAAGCCTCTTGAATTTTCATTAATGATACTTATTTTAATAGGAAGCTCTGGCCATTTGTATTAATAGTACTAATGGGAAGAAAACTAGGAATTGAAGCATTTGATGGCCCACTAAACATATATGTGAAATATTTAATTGCCTCCCTCTCTATTTCTTTGGCTTTAAGCATTAAATTCCCACTATGATCTATGAGAGCTCGATTATGATTGAAGTATCCACGATTAGACATACAAGTGTAAAAAAATTTAGAGTTAGTGTCACCATGTTGTAGCCATGATACCTTAGCTTGCTGCTTAAAACCTTCAAAATACATTTTCTGCAGATTTTGATACTCTTATTTGGCTTGTAGATAATTTTTATAAAACATGTTGTCCTCTGGATTCTGATCTACTGTTTGCTCCATATTATTAAAATGTTGCTCTATTAAAGTCAGGTTTGAATTGTTTCTATCTCTAATTTTATTCCATTATTTTATTTCTTCTTTGCAACTTCTGAGTTTATGAGAATTTATAGCTTTGAAAACCTCATGTGGTACAATTTAAACCTTTTTCTATTGCATTCATATAGCCAGGCAAATTAGGCCATTCATTCTTAAATCAAAATGGAAATCCTTTTGATTGAATAGTAGGAACAAGATCTAAAATAATAGGATTATGATCACTAGAATGTTGTGAGAGAGATAATGCCTTCATATTAAGAAATTGTTGTAAACAGAAATTGTTTACTAACACTTTATCTATATGACATGCAATACCTTTTCTTCACCATGTGAAAAGAAAACCAAGGGGATTTAACTCTGTTAAAGATGCATAATAAATTTATGGAATTATCAAATATATTGATATGGAATTGGACGACCCCCTCTTTTATCTTTAGGGGATAAAGCATTTTTGAAATCTCCCAATAAAATCTAGGAGGAGTTGACCAGAGTAGAATCATTAATGAATAATTGCCATAAATTTAGCCTTTCTTTGAAACTATTACTGGCATAAATCAGAGAAAAAATCATTGCAAATCGACCTTTATTAGATGCAAAGACAGTAATATGCTGAAACGATGAAGCCAAAGAAACTATATCCCATACATTAGAATCCCAAATCAATAATGTTATACCATTTGATACTTCTGAATTATTAGTCAAATATTTACATGAACTAGTAAGCAAAGAAAGAGATAACTTCAGATTAGAGCTAGACAATTTATTCTCAACTAAACCAACAATAGTTGGTTTAGCTTGTTTAAGGAGTTTGAGTAATTCTTTCATGCGAGAAAGAGTGTTCAACCCCCTTACATTCCACGATAATATTTTCATTTAATGGTAGATGAACTCCTTAAAACTCTTTTAGAAGGAGTAATGTGAGGGATATTACTGGTACTTGAAATTGCTTATTTTGTGCTTTGCATATAGCTTGTATTTTTGTCAACACAACTTGAAACATCAACTTGTTTTCCTTTGTCAGGGTCCTTCAGAGGTTCATTGTTTTCTACAGCATCAGATGCATGATTCAAATCATCAGCCAATATGTCATCGCGAAGTTTTGAATTGAGGAAATCCAAATCATCTAGTTGTTCAGCTGAAGCATGTTTTGAAAGATCTTGATATGGCAATGAAACATCAATATTTTATTCTTGGGTTTCATTTTCTGCTTCATTTTGCATCCATAAAGGATCAACAACTGCTTCATATTCTTCAACATCATGTCTAAAAAATTTGTATTTTAGGCATTTAATAGGAACAAATTCATATTCTATTGAAATCTCAAATTTCTGACCATTATGCAATAAATTAGGAATTTCAGATTTTGGCTCTGTTTAAGTATCAATAGAAATTAGAACCCTCACATATTTAGTGAAACGTTTTCTAGCTAAGTTAGAATCAATGATCACAGGAGTGGAAATGAAACCAGAGATCATTTGTATAGGATTTTTCGTCCATAGTTCCATCGGAAAACCATCACCCAGATCTGAATATTATCACTCTGCTTTTTAGAAAAATAATAACCTGGTGACCACTCATCAACCAAAAGTTGTCACCTAAAATAAGAATATGTAGATCCTTCTAAAATGAGGGAAAATTCATCTTGAGATTCAAACTATACTGTAAAATTATATTGAGTGATATGAACATTGAAATTATTCAAAGGCTTCCAAACTTTCTGAATATAGTCCTTTAGTTCAATAATCGAAAGCTTGAAGTTAATTGGAACTAATGCTATTGTATGAATCCAAGCTTGATCTGATTCATTGAATATTTATATAGGGAAAAAATCGAACTCAGATCCCGGTTTGACATACTCCAACTTTTGATTCTTAGATCCTGATGAAGACGAGTTAGTTTGCGAAGGAAGTATAGCATTATATTGAAGAGAAGGTTGATCGGGTGTCGACGAAGAGGATGATTAGGTTCTGAGGAGGGAGAAATTGTTCGTGGATGAGGAAGATGCGAAAAGTTTACTTTTGCAGATTCCTCCATTAAAGATAGAAAACTGTTAGAAAGTTCACACACACACACACACATATATATATACATACACACAAACTAATAAAGAAAATCTTTTAGGGATGGTGAAGCTTATATTCGTTTCCAAAAATACGCAATACCCTCCCATACTTAAAATCATAAAATATAAGATTTTCAGAGCAATATCATCATCCCGCTTTTCGCTTTGTTTCTCTTTTACACCACGATAGCCGGGTAGTCAGTCGTGTCCTCGCATTTGTTCTACTTTCTTCCATTTTGCACCATGTTCTCCATGTTTTTTCCACATCTATGTCTTCCCTGATCCTAATGATAATTGAGTAAATATTCAAGTTTTACTCAACCTATTTCCTTCCAACTATTGAGCTCCTACACCCATATCCTCTCCGGCTCCATCTACAGTTGAACTTGCTTCCAATTTTGCAAATTTTTTTCCTGCCTGCTGCTACATTTCACATTCGATACAATTACAACTGAAATACCATGTAATCGATGTCATAACGGGCACATTTGTTTAATTCTTACCTGGTTCAACATATTTCTTACCTAAAGAGAACAAATAAAAATCACCATATACTGTTGCTCTCTCATCCTATTTCTTACCACTTTATAACACCCCGTATTTTCTGTGAACATTAAAGTAATGAATTAAAGAATACTTAATTTTTAAAGTGGGAATTAAGGGAAACGGGTTATGCCAATGCGTTCGTCTCGGAATTCTGCTTGAGATAGAGTCCGAGTTTGCATGAATCGAACTCCGTATGAAGAAGTTATGGATTTCAGAAGATTTCAAGTTCAAGCAGAAAATAAATATAAATAATAATTAAATAATAAAAACAGTTCAAAATTTAAAAGCGGCTGAGCGGGAAATTTCCCTCTCAGGATGTCGACTTCCCCGTGGGGAGTCGACATAGGTGTCGACCCCCTTGTAGGGAGTCGACCCCTTTTTAGATCCAGCTGTTGTGACAAATTTTTACAACCATGTGCTGATGTGGCCTTCTCTGATTGTCCAATGACTGATTTCTGAGGTATAAGGGCATATGTGTCATGTTAGGGTTGGACGGATGACACATCTCTTTGGTTTAATGGCTCTGATTTCTCCTAGACTAATCTAAAGGCTAGAATTGAACCTAGACTTCTATATAATTACCCCAAACCTCAACCCTAGAACTCATTCTATGAAGCCGTCATGCTGTTAGTCTACAAACTGGCCTAGCCTCCATTCGGCTAACCTAAACTAGAGTATCAAATTCAAACTAGGAATTAATTATAAGAACTAGTGAATCAAATGTCTACATCAAAGGATAGCTTTTCAAATTCAGAAATCAGATCGCAGAAATCAAGATTCTTCCTTTATTCTGTAAGTACAGTTATTGTTTAGATGTGAACACCTAATAAGAAATCATGATTGTAATAACTGGATCTAGAACTGTGCCTAATTCAATTCACGCCTATCCTTTTGTCAATTCTGAATTGCTCAGGCCTATTGGACTGTTGTGACTGACATAGTAAAGCCTATCATGCCTATTGGACTATTGTGACTGACGTAGTAAAGCGTATCATGCCTATTGGACTGTTTAGTAAAGCATATCATGCCTATTGGACTGTTGTGACTGACATAGTAAAACCTATTGGGACTGATACAATTGAACCTATCATGTTGTATTAAATTTGTGGTTCTTTTATGTATGTAAGTTACATGCTAAGTTATGTTCATATATGTTATATGTTTAGATCCAAGCTAATACCCATGTTTAAGATCTATATAAGTTCATGTTTATATGATTAGACTTATGCTAGCTCACATGTCAATTGGATCTAATTTAAATGCAAGAGTACGTTTATATGCCTAATTAAGTTTATGTCGTTCTATGCCGAATTTATATTACACATATTGATCTATGTTGTTTTATGCCTATTGGGATGTTACATGTCCCTTTTCTTTTCCCTTTTTGTTTATGAGTTAGGCTAATTTGCGAGCTTAACGTTTTATGTGAATTGTGCGAACGAATAACGGTGGAGACATTGGAGGAAAATATTAAATTACATGCTATTGGCATAGATTGGCTCATAATCATGTAAATGATTAGTAGCATGAAATGACATAATTTGGATATAATTTAGAGGGTAAATGGGGCATGACTTGATTTGACAACACTTGTGGATAATTTACATATAAACATGAATGGTAAAGATGTAAATTAATTAAAGGATGAATATGCCTAACCCGAGGTTAGATTAAGTTGTGGTGTAAGGCTACCCGGAACCGCCCGACACATCCAGCGACCACAACAATACTGATCTAATGTGAGAGTTTAGCGCAGTAAGCCCGAAAAAACCGATGTTAGATTGAGTTGCGGTGTAAGACTGCCTGGAACTTCCCGGCACATCCAGCGACCGCAACAATACATATCTTATGTGAGAGGTTGGTGCTTTAGTGAATGAATTAAAGCTAAGGAACAGACAGTCTAAGAATGGTAGGGTTAAGTTAATTAAGGAAACACTTGACCAATACAACATGTTAATCAAACAGATGGGTTGGGTTAGGTAAAATGGAGAATACTTAACCGTTATAACATGTTGATTAAGGAAACCCTGGTAATGGGGGCCCATTTCAGCAGTAACCCACATAGATTTCACTTGGTACCCAGAATTAGGCAGGGTGAGTCACGATTACTGGACTGATTATAAGCGGTCAAAATAGCGGCAAGGGGTGCAGCAGTGTAGTTCTGATGGAGTATAGTCGTGCACGTACTCCAGAGTGGAAAAGCAGGCACTGGGCATCAGTAGTATACACTGTGCATCTTGAATTTGTGTCAGGTTGCCACCATAGGAATTGATACAACCCATGGTGGGACCAGCACAGGTATCTACAATCGAGCGGGGGCCGAATGACACAAGTAAGAAATACATGTGAGTAGAAGTCGATCGGGAAAGGGATCACTTTGTTATGAACACATGATGGTAGTTAAAACATTCGTAGTAGGTGCAAAGAAATAGAAATGACTGAGATAGTACATTCAGTTTATCTTACCTTATGTTATCTTATTTCTATGGTATTGTCCTATGTTCAGTTTATTCATGTCATGGTCCTTTTACCTGTTTACATGCTGAATAATCGCTGGACTTACCAGACTTATGTCTGACCCATTTTCTTTTGCCTTTTTTCTTCCGTTCACCCCCACAAGTCCGTATGGAGGGAATATTTCAGCTTAGTGCAGATCTTTTCAAGCATGAAGAGAGTAGATGTATTGCTTGGATTCTCTTTTCTTGGGCTATGGCTGTGGTTACACTTTTATTGGGGATTTATGCTGCTTTACTTTTGTTTTATGTTTCTTTATGTACTTGGATATTTAAAACAAGACAGAGGTTTTTTTGTAATAATTTAAAAGTTGGGTTTTGAGACAATGCTTTAATGTTTTAACTGAACCACACCATTTAATAAATAATTTCAGTTTTCTGCTGCTTATATGTCTGTCTTGTAAATCTAAAATTCTTCACTAAAGTTAATGCATTCCCTTTGTGAGTGACCTTAACGGAGGTGCGGTGTTTCACTTGGTATCAGAGCAAAGGTTTACCAAATCCGATAAAAGTTTTGAAAACTATTTTTCAAAAAGATGTTTAAAGAAGCATTTTCAAGAAAAGTGTTGTTTTGTTATAAAGGCATAATCCCCAAGGCCATATGCACTATCTTTCTATACTTTGTTTTGAACCTTTTCTTTTCGTTTCAGCATGTATGGGGATCTTAATCTTCCTGAGGGTGTATCGGTACCGGGTTAGTTCAGAAGGTACCTGGAGGCTAGGGCTAATGACGCAGGCCCAACAGACGTTCCTCCTCCCCCAGTTGCAGCAGTTCCTCCTCCTCCTCATGTGAATGCTTTCTCGAAGATATGTAGAGACTTACGAGCCATGGGTGGAAAGAACTTTAATGGGAATGAGTCATCTGTGGAAGCAAGAAATCGGCTCAAGGAAACAGAAAATTTGTTTGTTATCTTCGAAGTGGACGATAGGCAGAAGATACAATTGGCTGTATGGTTACTTAAGGATGAGGCCTCTTACTGGTGGGAAGTTACTAGTGCTGAGAGACCAGTTGAAACTTGGGAGGATTTCAGAATGAGATTTGAAATGAAGTTCCACCCACAAGCTGAACGAAACCTACAGATGGAGAAGTTCTTAGCACCCAAACAGCGAAACCTATCGGTTAAGGAATACGTCAACCAATTCAACCAGCTGGCTATATTCGGACTGGAGTCAGTAAACACTCCATATAAAAAGGCTCTCTGATTTGTTAAAGGGTAAAATGTGCCACTGCACAGCCAAGCTATGTCCCACATACCTACGAGTGCGACTTTTGAGAGACTGGTGGACATGGCACTGTTACAGGAGGAAGACAAGGGTGGCAAGAAAGAGGCAAAGGTGGATGAACATCTAGACAAGAAAGTGGAGGGATCGCAGAATAAGAAGACAGATTCCAAGAAAGGCGGGAAGTATAACAAACCTCGTGACAAGAGGAAGTATAAATTTTGTGGCATACCTGGACATCTAATTAAAGAATGCAGGAAGAAGAAGAGGAAGATGGGTGGCTGCTGGAGCTAGACAGGACACATGGCTAAGGATTGCCCAAAAAGGCAAGGGCAAGGGCAGAGGACAGGATCCACTTCTGGAGGGCAGGTTCATGCTCTCATTGCACTTCCGTAAGAAAGAGGTAGAAATATTTCTATTGAGATTTTTGTTTATCTTTCTGATCATCCAGTTCGTACTCTTTTTGATTTTGGCGCCTCGCACTCTTTTATATCTACAGCTTTAGTTGAATCTCTGCACCTAGATACCAGTATAGTAGAGGATCCCGTGGTTTTTTCAAATCCAATTGGGGGTTCGGCTTACTTGTCAATAATTTGTTTGGATTTGGAAATTTCTATACTAAGCGTTGGGTTTAGATGTAATGCTTATGTTTTGGGCTTCACGGGCTATAGGTTGATTCTAGGCATGGATTGGTTATCCGAAAATGGTGCCATCTTCAATTGTGAAAAAAGAGTGGTTAGGCTTATGACTTGCCTTGGTAACACTCCTGAAATCTCTTGTAATCCCATGAATTCTGTCATGCTTAGCTATCTATAATCTCTTGATGCGTCTGTGGAAAACTTGCAATCTGTTAGAGTAGTCCGTGAATACTCGAATGTCTTTGAAGAGGTGAAAGGTTTACCTCCGAAGCGAGAGATAGACTTCCACATATACCTTGTTGATAATGCAAAACCTGTTTCCTTACCCGTTAGACATATGGACCCAAGGGAAAGGAAAGAGCTCAGCAAGCAAGTTAAAGAATTGCTTGAAAAGGGGTTCATAAGGCGGAGTATTTCTGAATGGGGTGTTCCAGTGGTGTTTGCAGCCAAACGAGATGGTTCACTAGGTCTGTGTGTGGACTACAGGGAGCTAAATAAATTGACCAAGAATAATAGGCACCCACTTCCTAGAATAGACGACTTGTTTGACCAGCTCGTAGGTGGGTCAGTTTTATCCCAACTAGATCTGGCCATCGGTTTTCATCAGCTAAGCGTGGCTGAAGACATCATAGATAAGACAGCGTTCAGGACCCCGGATGGTTTCTTCGAATGGCTTATCATGCTTTTCGGCTTGATAAATGCACATGCCTATGTCGTAGACCTGATGAGTAGGGTGTTCAAAGAGTCCCTTAATAAATTCGTAGTGGTCTTCATGGACGACGTTTTAATTTTCTCAAAAGTGAGGAAGAACATGCTCTGCATTTAAGGGAAGTTACGGATACTCTTCGTGCACAACAGCTAAAAGCAAAATTCTACAAATGCCATTTTTGCAGAGAAGAAGTAAGGTTTCTTGGACATGTGCTATCCAAAGAGGGGATAGTTGTGGATCCCGCAAAAGTAGTTGTGGTGCAAGATTGGAAGATTCCACAGAATGCAACCGAAGTATGAAGTTTTCTCGGGCTAGTAGGCTTTTACATAAAGTTCATCAAGGACTTTGCGAAGATCTCAGCCCTACTTACTAGATTGACAAAGAAGAACCTAACTTTTTCCTGGGATTTGAATTGCGACATTGCTTTCCAACGATTAAAAAGGGCTTTGACAACAGACCAAGTTCTGACATTGCCTGACGGAAGCAAGATGTTTACCGTATACACAGACACATGCGGTATAGGATTAGGCGCTGTCTTGATGCAAGAAGGCAAAGTAGTTTGCTATGGAGGAAGGCAGTTGAAAGTACATGAGAAGAACTACCCAGCTCATGATTTAGAGCTAGCTGCCATTGTTTTCATTCTTAAGTCATTGCGTCATTACCTACTAGGAGAAAGGTTTGAATTGTTTACTGACCATAAATCATTAAAATACCTTTTCTCACAGAAAGATCTTAACTTAAGACAACAAAGGTGGTTGAAATTTCTTTCCTCATACGATTTTGAGATTGCTTATACCCCTGGCAAGGGCAATGTTGTAGCAGACGCCTTGAGTAGGAAAAAGATGATCTTGAGTACTCTCTTTGTATAAAGGAAAAGCTTAGAGTACATAGCAAACTTTGACTTTAGACCTCCCTTTGAATTTGTACCTGGTTTGTTAGCATCACTAGAGGTGCGACCCACTCTTTTGTACTCAATAGGAACCGCGCAACGTGAAGACCCTCAGCTAGTTGATGTGACAGATAAACTAATTAGAGGTGAGCCTTCTAGTCACCTCGATAGATACTCCATCGATGACAAGGGTTGATTGAGACAGGATGGAAGACTATGCATCCCACAAGGAAGGGATTTGGTGAAAACCGTTCTCGAAGAAGCACACCATTCTAAGTTGACCATACATCCAGGTGGGGACAAGACGTGTAAAGACAGAAAAATGGTTTTCTTCTGGAATGGTATGAAGAAGGATGTAGTTGAGTTTGTCTCTAAATTCTTGATATGCCAGCAAGACAAGGTGGAACAGAAGAAGCCTGGTGGTCTTCTTCATTCACTAGAGGCCCCACAGTGGAAATGGGATAGCATTTCGATGGACCTTATTGATGGGTTGCCTAGGTCAAGAAGGGGAAATACCAGCATTTGGGTAATAATGGACAGGCTCACTAAAAGTGCTCACTTTATACCTGTTAAAAGTAGGAGGCCTGCCTCATCGTTCGCATCCATTTATCTTAAAGAGGTTGTTCGACTGCATGGAATACCCTCTAGCATAGTAAGTGATTGAGATCTTTTCTTTACGAGCGAGTTTTGGAAGAGTTTGCAAGAGGCTATAGGCACATAGCTATGCTTAAGCACTGCCTATCACTGTAACACCCCGTAATTCTGTTAATATTAATATTCACAAATTAAACAATAACTAATCTCATACGTGAGAATTGTGGGAAACGGGTTGCGCCATTGTGTTCGTCTCGAAATTCTAGTTGAAATAGAGTCCGAGTTTGCGTGATTCGGACTTCGTATGAAGGAGATATGGCCATCGGAAGTTTCAGAAAATTCAAAATTCAAAGTCAAACAGGCCAGGCGGGAAATTTCCCGCCCAGCACCCTAGGTCGACTGGGCAGTCGACACCCCCAGGACCAGGTCGACTGCGCAGTCGACTTGGGTGTCGACCTGGTCAAGTCGGCCAGGTTTTGACAGAGCCCAATCTTGAGCTGCTGATGTGTCTTTAGGGCTGTGTTGGCTAATTTAACGGTTCAGGTTAGTTTTGAGTTGATCTGACGGTCTAAATAAATCATAAACTCTATATATACCTAGGTAGTCTCTCACTCTAAATTCACATGAAAAATAGAATAGCCGCCTCATACCGTCGCCATGGAACTCAGTGTAGCCGCCGCCAACTAAGAAGGAAGAAAGCTAATCAAAACTCTAATTCTACTCAACTCTAAAGCAAATCAAGACTCTCTTTCTTTTCTAATTGTGAGTATGATGATCTTAACAAGATTATTAGCAAACTAATTAGATTAAGATGTGATATGGATCATAAGAAAATGATGTGAATTGTCATATATGTTTTTGTAAACCTTATGCTATCATGTATGTTGTAGATCCAATGTTATGTGATGATGATATCCTATATGTTGTAAATCATGCTATGATGATATTATATATGTTGCAAGTTTCTATGCTAAGTTGCGATGTTACAAAGCCATGATGTTATTATTTTGTAGTTAGCTTATGAATCATGATGTTGATTATATATATTTGGGCTATGATGATTCACATGATAAATCACATGTACCTATGCAAGTTTAGATTTATTAGTATGTATAATCTCACATATTGTATGACATCTATTTAGATCTAGAATTATGACATCTACATAGAACTAGAATTATGCTATGACATGTGTGAGTTCTATGTGTTAGATGCTAGTTCACACCATCATTATGTTGCATAAACCACATATGCAAGTTTATACATGAACTTGGGTTATGATCATATTATGTAAGTTGTGACATTTAACCAAACAAGTTGACACCTTTAGATCCATGACATGTGTAGTTTTATGCAAGTTTCACACCTATTATGATTAGATCTATTTTATTTGTCTATATGTTGTGATAATTTATCTTTGTGCTATAAGTTAGACTATTCGAGTCTAACGTATATTTTGCGTTGAATAAGCGAACGTATAACGTGGGGTAGGGGTAATATTAAGGATTTAATATTAAGAAATTGGGGTGCAATTGATATGATTTTGCATACCATAAGTGGATGGCCATAATTGAGTCAATTATGGACATCATTAAAATTGGAATTAATTAATGATTTGAATAGGGATATATTTAAAACTGGGGTAAAAGGTTATAAGTGTTAATCAATGCTTAGGACACGAGGTTGGACTCGTTTGTGACGTAAAACTGCCCGGACCCGCCCGGCGAATCCAGTAGTCACAAATGTCATCCCAATGTGAGAGGTCCTAGGCCCAAATTAAAGCATATCAGTTGTAAAGACACGAGGTTAGTCTCTTTTATGGTGTAAGACTGCCCGGACCCGCCCGGTAAATCCATCTGCCATAAATGCCAGTCTAATGTGAGAGGTCTTTATAAGGTTATGGCCTTAATGAATTAAGAAATACATAAACAGATAAACATGTGAGTTGGGACATGGGGGTTAAGTAGGTGCCTTGGGTGGCATGAGGAATCTAGTGGGTGCCTTTAGTGGCATTTGAAATACGATTAGTAAGACTTAACCAAACACACATGTAAATGAACATGACTAAGAAGAGGGTTATGTGGGATATACTAGTGGGGACAAGCTTAGGTGGATAGCTTGTGGTAAGTAATTGGGGGCCCATTTCAACCAGTAACCCAAACGTATCTTTGTGGGCTCGACCCAAGTCGAGGACGGGACACGCATAATGGGCTTGACTATAAGAGGCCAAACGGGTTAGCGGTGGCAACGCAAGTCCAACGGGTTTCATATGCGTGTTTGGACGCGGGCTGGTAGGTAAGACGTTGTTGCATCATGTAGGTATAAGCCGTGCATCCTTAGGCTGTATCGGGTTACCACTTTAGGGAGGTGATACACCCTACTGTGGGACCAACACGGGTATCTACGAGTAGGGAGCCGATCGAAAGTGGGTAGTGGGGTACACCTAGCGGATATAGGGGCAGGCGACACCTATGTAGTCAGCTAGGGGTACACGAAGTTATTTATCAAATTTCTAAGTGAAGCAAGTGGGATCAACCTTTAGGGTGACTGGTGTGGTGCAGTGTAGTAATTATTCGTTAGTATTAGGTGTGCCTTTAACGTTATCTTTATCTGCTCTTCCATACCCAATAGTTCATAGACATTTCCTTGTTTTACAGCTTATGCCTTAGTCTAGTTATTTTGATAATAGTATTGTTAGAATTATCATACTCGCCAGACTTTATGTCTGACCCCCTCTATTTCTATCTTTTTCCCCCTCCAGGTCCTTAGGGTGGGCCCATCTCTAGTGGAGCTTGGTTGGATTGCTTTATCTCTCTTTTGGAAAGCTTGGACCGTTGAAGTAAAGTCCAGCTTGTTATCTTCTTTAATGGCTATTTATGTAATGGGATTATGTATTTTGTTTTATCAAGATGGATATTGTGCTTGACTCTAATTTATGGTTTTATGATGTAACAAACATGTTTAATTTCCGCTGCAATGAAATAAAGTTTTAGATTTCCAAGTACTACTTATTATCTGTCTTGTTGTAATTTTTCTGTTCTATATTCACTTAAAACCTCCATGGAAGTTAATGCATTCCCTTTGTGAGTGACATTAATGGACGTGGGGTGTTACACGTGGTATCAGAGCTTAAGGTTACTAGAACAGATAAAATTTTTAGAAAAATTATTTCTCTATTGTATTTTTAGAAGAAGTGTTTTCAAAAACATGTCTTGATGAGTAATTTAAAGGGGAAAGTTTTTATGAAAAACATAATCCTCAATAGCCATATATCTTTATCTTTTGAATTCTCCATTTTTAATCTTTCCTTTTTCGTTTCAGCATGGCTGAAGATCTTAACCTTCCGGAGGGTGTACCGATACCAGGATGGTATAGGAGGTTATTAGAGGCTAGGGCCGCTGCAGGTCCAGCCAATGTTCCTCCAACACCAGTTGCACCCGCTCCTCCTCCTCCTCCGCCCCCTCCTCGCGCTGATACTTTTGCAAAGACATGCAAGGAATTTAAGGCTATGGGTGGAAAACCTTTTCAAGGGTCAGAAACGTTTGTGGAAGCTAGATATTGGCTTAAGGAGGTGGAAGAATTGCTAGAAATCTTTGAAGTAGAAGAAGGGAGGAAAGTCAAATTAACAGCTTGGTTAATGAAGGGAGAGGCCTCGTTTTCGTGGGAGGTCCCTAATGGGGAGCGTCCTATTGATTCTTGGGCGGATTTCAGACGTAGGTTTGAGGTAAAGTTTCTCTCAAGGGCAGAAGAGAATCCATACATGGAAAGGTTCTTGACATTGAAGCAGGGAAATCTATCAGTGAAAGAGTACGTCAACAAATTTAACCAATTGGCAAGGTTTGGCTTAGATTTGGTGAACACGCAGGAGAAAAAGGATCTGAGGTTCGTTAATGGCTTGAATGAGCCATTGTAGGGGTTGGCTATGACCCACATCCCTATGGGGTCCACCTTTGAGAAGCTAGTAGACATGGCACTCATGCACGAGGAGAAAGGCGCTAATGCTAATAAGGCACCCGAGAAGAAAGGGGATCAGAAGAAACCACAACAGCAAAACAAGAAGGGTGGTAAAGACAATAATGGAAAAGGAAAGAAAAAATGCTTTAACTGTGGGACACCAGGCCATCTCAGCAAGGATTGCAGAAAGAAAAAGAAGACTGGCTGTTTTCACTGTGGTGAAGCGGGACATCTAGTGAAGGACTGCCCAAAGAAGGGGCAGAGGGCGGGGTCTACCTCGGGAGGACTGGTGCAGGCTCTTATGGCACCAGGGCAGGCAAGGGGACAAGTTCAGGCTCTCGCGGTCCCACCGCTGCAAGAACGAGGTAGAACCATTTCTGTTGAAAGCTTAGTTTTTCTGTTTGATCATCCTGTCTGTACCTTATTCGATTCGAGCGCATCGCATTCGTTTATCTCTACATCATTAGTGGAATCACTGCACTTAAACACCAGTTTAATAGAGGATCCCTTAGTTGTTTCGAATCCAATTGGGGGCTCAGCTTATTTGTCCATGATATGTTTGGATTAGAAAATTTCTATACTTAGCATTGGGTTTAGATGTGATGCTTATGTTTTGGGCTTCACGAGCTATGGGCTAATTTTAGGAATGGATTGGTTATCCAGAAATGGGGTCGTTCTTGATTGTGAAAGGAGAGTAGTTAGGCTCATGACTCGCCTTGGCAACACTCTCGAAATCTTTTGTAATCTTATAAATTCCGTTATGCTAAGTTATCTAGAATCGCTTGACGCGTCTGTGGAGAATCTACGATCTGTTAGAGTTGTCCGAGAATACTCGGATATGTTTGAGGAGGTGAAGGGCTTGCCTCTGAAGTGGGAGATAGATTTTCGAATATATCTTGTGGATAATGCAAAACCAGTATCTTTTCCAGTACACCACATGGCTCCTCGTGAAAGGAGGGAACTCAATAAGCAGGTGAAGGAGTTGCTTGAGAAGGGGTTCATAAGACGAAGTATATTGGAGTGGGGTGCTCCAGTAGTATTTGCCACGAAGGCGGATGGGTCCCTTAAACTTTGTGTGGATTATAGAGAACTTAATAAACTTACTAAGAAAAATAGACACCCACTGCCGAGGATTGACGATCTCTTCGATCAGTTAGTTGGCGTCTCAATGTTTTCGCAGTTGGACTTAGCCACTGGATTCCATTAGTTGAGAGTTGCTGAGGATAGCATAGACAAAACTGCCTTTAGGACTCCTGACGGTTTCTATGAATGGCTAGTGATGCCCTTCGGTTTGACAAACGCCCCCGCATACTTTGTTGATTTGATGAGTAGGGTGTTTAGGGAGTACCTTAATAAATTCGTGGTGGTCTTTGTAGACGACATCTTGATCTTTTCTAAGAATGAAGAAGAGCATGCCCTACATCTTAGGGAAGTGTTGGAGACTCTACGAGCGCATAACGTTAAAGCTAAATTTACTAAATGTCACTTCTGAAGAGAGGAAGTGCGATTCTTAGGGCACGTGGTTTCCAAAGAAGGGATAGCTGTGGATCCCGCGAAGGTAGTGTCCATCCAAGATTGGAAGGTCCCTAAAAATGCTACCGAAGTAAGGAGTTTCTTGGGGTTGGCTGGCTACTATAGGAAGTTTATCAAAGACTTCGCAAAGATATCAGCTCCATTAACACGTTTGACGAAGAAGAACCTAGTCTTCGCGTGGAACGTAGATTGTGATGATGCCTTCCAACGTTTAAAGAGAGCTTTGACCTCAGCTCTAGTCTTAGTGCTGCCAGACGGGAGTAAGCCATTTACTGTTTATACCGATGCTTGTGGGACAGGTCTAGGCGCAGTCTTAATGCAAGAGGGAAGGGTAATAGCCTATGGTGGAAGGCAGTTAAGGGTGCATGAGAAAAATTACCCTACACATGACCTAGAGTTAGCCGCAATTGTTTTCGCGCTTTAGTCTTGGCGTCATTACCTTCTTGGCGAGAAATTCGAATTGTTCACTGACCACAAATCTTTAAAATACTTATTCTCTCAGAAGGACTTGAACTTAAGGCAGCAAAGGTGGATGGAGTTCTTAGCATCCTACGATTTCGAAATAACATATACCCCTGGCAATGGTAACGTGGTGGCAGACGCCTTAAGTAGGAAAAGGTTGTCCTTGAGCCTATTGTTTGTTGAGCGGCGAAACTTAGAATTCATCTCTATGTTTGATTTTAGACCTTCCGTTGACTTTGTACCCAGTTTGCTAGCATCCTTGGAGGTCAGACCTACGCTTTTGGGACGGATTGGTGAGGGACAGCGAGACGACCCACAGTTGGTTGAGTTAGTAGAAAAGCTCAAAAGAGGGGAGTCATCAAGCCATCTCCGTAGGTATAACCTGGATGATAAGGGATGGTTACGTAGGGATAGTAGACTTTGTGTACCTCGAGACGAAGGTTTGAGGAAGGCTATTCTTGACGAAGCACATCGTTCGAAGATGACCATTCATCCCGGCGGGGACAAGATGTACAAAGACATGAAGCGAGTTTTCTTTTGGGCCGGTATGAAGAGGGTTGTGGCCGAGTATGTTGCTAGATGCTTGGTGTGCCAACAAGTAAAAGCGGAGCAAAAGAAACCCGGTGGGTTGCTTCACCCATTGGAGGATCCACTATGGAAGTGGGAAAGTGTCTCGATGGACTTTGTGGATGGATTACCAAGATCAAGGAAGGGTAATACAGGGATTTGGGTTATTGTAGACAGACTTACTAAGAGCACCCATTTCATTCCCGTGAAGAGTAAGAGGACTGCTCCATGGTTAGCTTCTGTATACGTTCGAGAGATAGTTCGTTTGCATGGTGTTCGTTCTAACATAGTAAGCAACCGTGATCCTATCTTCACTAACGAATTTTGGAAGAGCTTGCAAGAGGCGGTAGGGACTCAGTTATGTTTGAGCACCGCGAATCATCCTCAGACGGACGGCCAGACTGAGAGGGTGAATCGCATTCTAGAGGATCTTTTGAGGCTATGTATCCTAGACTTTGGGGGTACATGGGAAGAGCATCTTCCATTGGTAGAGTTCGCATATAATAACAGCTTTCAATCTAGCATTGGCATGGCACCTTTTGAAGCTGTTTATGGACGACCTTGTCGTTCACCTACATGTTGGTGGGAATCTACGGATAAAATCTTACTTGGGCCCGATATGATTAGAGAGACTTCGGAAAAGATTGACTTGATTCGAAAGAGGATGAAGACGGCGCAAGATAGGCAGAAATCTTATGCAGACAAAAGGAGGACAGATCTTGAGTTTGATGTTGGGGACATGGTCTTTATCAAAGTGTCTCCATTACGGAATGTTGTTCGCTTTGGGTCCTTTGGGAAATTAGCACCAAGGTTTGTTGGGTCGTTTCCTATTAAGGAGAAGATTGGACAGATGGCGTATAGAGTGGAGTTGCCCGAGAGACTTAGTGGTGTACACGACGTATTCCATGTGTCACATTTGATGAAGTGCTTGCACGAGACCGCGGAAGTGGTAGAGCCGAGATTGCTTAAAGAGGTGGATATAGAGCGTGATGCGACGATTCGACGAGCTCCTACATGCATACTTGGGTCGGAGATCAAGAAGTTGAGGAATTGAGAGGTCAGACTAGTCAAAGTGCAATGGGGAGATGATGAGAGCAACGCTACTTGGGAGACAGAAGCGAAGATGCGCTCGTTGTACCCCTTTCTTTTTGAGGGTATGTATTTTAATTTCTCCTTTATCCCTAGCTTGTACTTATCTTATCTTTAGTATGTCCTCTCGCTAGTATCGTTGACCTTTAGTTAGGATAATCCTATGGTTGAAACATGTGTTTGAGACATGTTATGTATGATGGATGCAAAGTGGATGCAAGTGTTTGCTAGTGGTTGCTCGTGGACGCATATACACAAACTATTAGGTACTAGACTGGCCCAGTCACTTCATATTGCATATTGCATATATATGGATGTATTTAGTAAAATGGATGTATGAGGATTTTTTTTATCATATGGATGCTGCATTCAGATGATGATTGTGCACGCATATAGAGATAATATGTAGCATTAAGGAATTTTTGCATACATAATGGACGCATGGCACTATCATGATTTGCATTAAGGAGGTCAACTGAATCAGTGGACCGCCTGATTTTGCATTAGATATGGACATATACACACATTGTGCATTTAAACATGAAAGCATTAGAAGTCTATAAGGACAATGGATGCCTGTGTTTGATGGTTGAGTAGATGGACGATTGGATGTTAGGATATACATTCTTCTTGACTTGAAGATTTCGGAATCGAAATCCTTTAAGGAGGGGAGAATGTAACACCCCGTAATTCTGTTAATATTAATATTCGCAAATTAAAGAATAACTAATCTCAGATGTGAGAATTGTGGGAAACGGGTTGCGCCATTGTGTTCGTCTTGGAATTCTGGTTGAAATAGAGTCCGAGTTTGCGTGATTTGGACTTCGTATGAAGGAGATATGGCCATCGGAAGTTTCAGAAAATTCAAAATTCGAAGTCAAACAGGCCAGGCGGGAAATTTCCCGCCCAGCACCCCAGGTCGACTGGGGAGTCGACTGGGCAGTCGACACCCCCCAGGACTAGGTCGACTGCGCAGTCGACTTGGGTGTCGACCTGGTCAAGTCGGCCAGGTTTTGGCAGTGCCCAATCTTGAGCTGCTGATGTGTCTTTAGGGCTGAGTTGGCTAATTTAACGGTTCAGGTTAGTTCTGAGTTGATCTGACGGTCTAAATAAATCCTAAACTCTATATATACCTAGGTAGTCTCTCACTCTAAATTCACATGAAAAATAGAATAGCTGCCGTCATACCGTCGCCATGGAACTCAGTGTAGCCGCCGCTAACTAAGAAGGAAGAAAGCTAATCAAAACTCAAATTCTACTCAACTCTAAAGCAAATCAAGACTCTCTTTCTTTTCTAATTGTGAGTATGATGATCTTAACAAGATTATTAGCAAACTAATTAGATTAAGATGTGATATGGATCATAAGAAAATGATGTGAATTGTCATATATGTTGTTGTAAACCTTATGTTATCACGTATGTTGTAAATCCTATGTTATGTGATGATGATATCCTATATGTTGTAAATCATGCTATGATGATATTATATATGTTGCAAGTTTCTATGCTAAGTTGCGATGTTACAAAGCCATGATGTTATTATGTTGTAGTTAGCTTATGAATCATGATGTTGATTATATATATTTGGGCTATGATGATTCACATGATAAATCACATGTACCTATGCAAGTTTAGATTTATTAGTATGTATAACCTCACATATTGTATGACATCTATTTAGATCTACAATTATGACATCTATTTAGATCTAGAATTATGCTATGACATGTGTGAGTTCTATGTGTTAGATGCTAGTTCACACCATCATTATGTTGCATAAACCACATATGCAAGTTTATACATGAACTTGGGTTATGATCATATTATGTAAGTTGTGACATTTAACCAAACAAGTTGACACCTATATATCCATGACATGTGTAGTTTTATGCAAGTTTCACCCCTATTATGATTAGATCTATTTTATTTGTCTGTATGTTGTAATAATTTATCTTTGTGCTATAAGTTAGACTATTCGAGTCGAACGTATATTTTGCGTTGAATAAGAGAACGTATAACGTGGTGTAGGGGTAATATTAAGGATTTAATATTAAGAAATTGGGGTGCAATTGATATGATTTTGCATACCATAAGTGGATGGCCATAATTGAGTCAATTATGGACATCATTAAAATTGGAATTAATTAATTATTTGAATAGGGATATATTTAAAACTGGGGTAAAAGATTATAAGTTTGAATCAATGTTTAGGACATGAAGTTGAACTCGTTTGTGACGTAAAACTGCCCAGATCCGCCCGGCGAATCCAGTAGTCACAAATGTCAGCCCAATGTGAGAGCTCCTAGGCCCAAATTAAAGCATAACAGTTGTAAAGACACGAGGTTAGACTCTTTTATGGTGTAAGACTGCCCAGACCTGCCCGGCAAATCCAGCTGCCATAAATGCCAGTCTAATGTGAGAGGTCTTTATAAGGTTATGGCCTTAATGAATTAAGAAATACTTAACCAGATAAACATGTGAGGTGGGACATGGGGGTTAAGTAGGTGCCTTGGGTGGCATGAGGAATCTAGTAGGTGCCTTTAGTGGCATTTGAAATACGATTAGTAAGACTTAACCAAACACACATGTAAATGAACATGACTAAGAAGAGGGTTAAGTGGGATATACTAGTGGGGACAAGCTTAGGTGGATAGCTTGTGGTAAGTAATTGGGGGCCCATTTCAACCATTAACCCAAACGTATCTTTGTGGGCTCGACCCAAGTCGAGGACGGGACACGCATACTGGGCTTGACTATAAGAGGCCAAACGGGTTAGCGGTGGCAACGCAAGTCCAACGGGTTTCATATGCATGTGTGGAGATGGTCTGGTAGGTAAGACGTTGTTGCATCGTGTAGGTATAAGCCGTGCATCCTTAGGCTGTATCAGGTTGCCAGTTTAGGGGAGTGATACACCCCACTGTGGGACCAGCACAGGTATCTACGAGTTGGGGGCCGATCGAAAGTGGGTAATGGGGTACACCTAGCGGAGATAGGGGCAGGCGGCACCTATGTAGTCAGCTAGGGGTACACGAAGTTATTTTTCAAATTTCTAAGTGAAGCAAGTGGGATCAACCTTTAGGGTGACTGGTGTGGTGCAGTGTAGTAATTATTCGTTAGTATTAGGTGTGCCTTTAACGTTATCTTTATCTGCTCTTCGATACCAAATAGTTCATAGACATTTCCTTGTTTTCCAGCTTATGCCTTAGTCGAGTTATTTTGATAATAGTATTGTTAGAATTATCATACTCGCCAGACTTTACGTCTGACCCCCTCTATTTCTATCTTTTCCCCCCTCCAGGTCCTCAGGGTGGGCCCAGCTCTAGTGGAGCTTGATTGGATTGCTTCATCTCTCTTTTTGAAAGCTTGGACCGTTGAAGTAAAGTCCAGCTTGTTATTTTCTTTAATGGCTATTTATGTAATGGTATTATGTATTTTGTTTTATCAAGATGGATATTGTACTTGACTCTGATTTATGGTTTTATGATGTAACAAACATGTTTAATTTCCGCTGCAATGAAATAAAGTTTTAGATTTCCAAGTACTATTTATTATCTGTCTTGTTGTAATTTTTCTGTTCTATATTCACTTAAAACCTCCATGGAAGTTAATGCATTCCCTTTGTGAGTGACATTAATGGACGTGGGGTGTTACACTCACCCTCTAACCGATGGTCAGGCGAAAAGGGTGAACAGAGTATTAGAAGATCTCTTGAGATTGTGCATTCTTGATTTTGGGGGAATATGGGAGGATCACCTTCCCTTTATGGAGTTTGCCTACAATAATAGCTACCAAGCCACCATAGGCATGGCGCCCTTTGAGGCTTTATATGGAAGACCATGCCGATCACCACCTTGTTGGTGGGAGTCTACAGACAAGCTCGAACTTGGGCCTGACATGATCAGAGAAACTTCAGAGAAGGTGGACTTGATACGATGACAAATGAAGACCGCACAAGATAAACGGAAGTCCTACACTGATAAAAGACCTACTGACCTTGAGTTTGAAGTTGGAGACAGGGTTTTCCTTAAAGTATCTCCTTTGAGGAATGTCGTTCGCTTTGGGTCTGCAGGAAAATTGGCATCAAGATTTGTAGGGCCATTTCCTATCATTGAAAGGATTGGCAATGTGGCTTATAAATTAGAGCTGTCCAAAAGATTGGCTGGAGTTCATAATGTTTTTCATGTCTCTCATCTACGAAAGTGCTTAGATGAGTCAGCAGAAGTTGTGGAGCCAAGCATGCTAGAGGAAATAGAAGTGGAGTGAGAAGCAACGGTGAGAAGAGTTCCAACTCGTATGGTACAGAAGTTAAAAGGCTACGCAATCATGAAGTTAAGCTAGTTAAAGTACAATTGAGTGATGCAGAGGAAGACGCGACTTGGGAGACTGAGGACAAGATACGCGCAGCCTACCCTTATCTTTTTTAGGGTACATCTTTGATATCTTGTTTTCCATAAAGTTTTGCATGCTTATATCTATCCTTTTAAGTATATCTCCTCGGTCCTATTCCTGATCCCTAGGTTGAAACCAATATATGTAAACATGTATTTGAAACATGTTATGATTGATGGTTGTAAGTGGTTGCTAGTGGTTGCTTATGGATGCATACACACACACACAAGGTACTAGATTGGCTCAGTCACTTTCATATTGCATATGCATATATGTATTTATATATGGATTAGAACTTGATGTGTTATCATGTGGATATTGCATTTGCATGAATGATTGTGCACTCATGTAGAAAGTATAATTAGGAATAATTGCATACATAATCGACTCATGGCACTGAAATGATTCGCATCAAGGAGGTCAATTGAATAAATGGACTGCCTGATTTTGCATTAGATAAGGAAATATACACACACTATGCATATGATCATGAAAGCATTAGAAAACTTTTTAAGGACAGTGGATGCCTGTGATTGATGGTTGAGTAAATGGATGTTGGATGTTAGGATACATTCTTCTTAACTTAGAGATTTCGAGGACGAAATCCTTTAAGGAGGGGAGAATGTAACACCCCGTATTTTCTATGAACATTAAAGTAACGAATTAAAGAATACTTAATTTTAAAAGTGGGAACTAAGGGAAACGGGTTACACCATTGCATTTGTCTCAGAATTCTTCTTGAGATAGAGTCCGAGTTTGTGTGAATTGGACTCCGTATGAAGAAGTTATGGAGTTCAGAAGATTTCAAGTTCAAGTAGAAAATAAATAAAAATTATAATTAAATAATAAAAACAGTTCAAAATTCAAAAGCGGCTGAGCGTGAAATTTCCCGCTCAGGGTTTCGACCCCCCCTGGGGAAGTCGACATAGGTGTCGACCCCCCTGTAGGGAGTCTCGACCCCTTTCTAGATCCAGCTCCTGTGATGAATTTTTACAACCCTGTGCTGATGTGGCCTTCTCTGATTGACCTATGACTGATTTCTGAGGTATTAAGGCAAATATGTCATGCTACAGCTGGTTGGATGACACATCTCTTAGGTTTGATGGCTCTGATTTCTCCTAGACTATCTAAAGGCTAGAATTGAACATAGACCTTCTATATCATCACCCCAAACCTCAACCCTAGATCTCGTTCTATGAAGCCATCGTGTTGTTCGTCTACAAACTGGCTCATCCACTATTCATCTACCTTAAACTAGAGAATCGAATTCAAACTAGGAATCAATTAGATGAACTTGAGAATCAAACGTCTACATCAAAGGATAGCTTTTGAAATTCAGAAATTAGATCCTAGAAATCAATATCCGTCCTTTTTCTGTAAGTACAGTTATTTTTTAGATGTTAATACCTAGTAAGAAATCATGACTGTAATAACTGGATCTAGAACTATGCCTAATTCTATTTGTGCCTATCCTTTTGTCAATTCTGAATTGCTCATGCCTATTGGAATGTTGTACTGACACAGTAAATCATATCGTGCCTATTGGACTGTTGTGACTGACATAGTAAAGCCTATCTTGCCTATTGGACTGTTTTGACTAACATAGTAAAACCTACTGGGACTGATACCATTGAACCTATCGTGTTGTATTAAATTTGTGGTTCTTTTATGTATGTATGTTACATGCTAAGCTATGTTCATACATGTTATATGTTTAGATCCAAGCTAGTACCCATGTTTAAGATCTATCTAAGTTCATGTTTATACAATTAGACTTATGCTAGCTCGCATGTCAATTGGATCTAATTTAAATGCAAGACTATGTTTATATTCTTAATTAAGTTTATGTCGTTCTATGCCGAATTTATATTACACATATCGATCTATGTTGTTTTATGCATTTTGGAATGTTACATGTCCCTTTTCTTTTCCCTTTTTGTTTATGAGTTAGGCTAATTGGCGAGCCTAACGTTCTATGTGAATTGTGCGAACAAATAACGGGGGAGACATTGGGGGAAAATATTTAATAACATGCTATTGCCATAGATTGGCTCATAATCATGTAAATGATTAGTAGCATAAAATGGCATAATTTGGACATAATTTGGAGGGTAAATGGGACACGACTTGATTTGACAACACTTGTGGATTATTTACATATAAACATGAATGGTAAATATGTAAATTAAGTAAAGGATGAATATGCCTAACCCGAGGTTAGATTGAGTTGCGGTGTAAGACTGCCCGGAACTGCCCGACACATCCAGCAACCGCAACAAAACAGATGTATTGTGAGAGGTTAGCGCATTAAGCCCGAAAATCCCGATATTAGATTGAGTTGCAGTGTAAGACTGCCCGGAACCGCCCGGCACATCCAGCGATCACAACAATACATATCTAATGTGAGAGGTTAGTGCTTTTATGAAAGAATTAAAGCTAAGGAACAAACAGGCTAAGAATGGTAGGTTTATGTTAATTAAGGAAACACCCAACCAATACAACATGTTAATCAAACAGATGGAAGGGGTTGGGTAAAATGGAAAACACTTAAGCGTTATAACATGTTGATTTAGGAAACCCTAGTAACGAGGAACAATTTCAGCAGTAACCCACATAGATGTATCATGGTACCCTGAACTAGGCAGGGTGGGACACGATTACTTGGCTAATTATAAGTAGTCAAAATAGCGGTAGGGGGTGCAGCAGTGTAGTTCCGACATAGTATGGGTGTGCACGTACTTCGGAGTGGAAAAGCAGGCACTGAGCTTCAGTAGTATACACTGTGCAGCTTGAATTTGTGTTGGGTTGCCACTATAGGAATTGATACACCCCATGGTGGGACCAGCACAGGTATCTAAAACCGAGCAAGGGCCGAATAACACAAGTAAGAAATACATGCGAGTAGAAGCCGATCGGGAAAGGGATCACTTTGTTATGAACACATGATGGTGGTTGAAACATTTGTAGTAGGTGAAGAGAAATAGAAATGAGTGCGATAGTACATTCAGTTTATCTCACCTTATGTTATCTTATTTCTATGGTATTATCATATGTTCAGTTTATTCATGTCATGATCCTTTTACCTGTTTACATGCTGAATAATCACAGAACTTACCAGACTTATGTCTGACCTGTTTCCTTTCGCCTTCTTTTCTTCCGTCCCCCCTGTAACAACCCGGAATTTGGGGTCAATTTAATTTTTTTTTTATTTTAGAAATTTTAAGGGTTTTTGAATATTTGAAATAAATTATTTTAAATAATAACGACTAGAAGTTTATTTGAATCGAAGATAATACGAATATATTTAATTATAAAAGGAATTAGAAATAGCACGGCAGTTTGAAAAGTCAAATCTAAACTTTGACTAACTGTACAAGATGTAGAATAAATCGGATTTTGGTGAAACCAAAAATACTAGAATTTATTTAAAAATATCTTTCCAACGAATCCGAAAAATCGAAATTTCATAGCGGGAATTAAAAGTTATGTCCTGTTGAAATTTCAGAATAGTAGCTGTAGAATTTCTATATATATTTTTAATATTAAAAATAGCCATTTTGCAAATGACCTCGGTTTTTGACGAAACTGCTTTTGTTGGTTCCAGGATGTCGAATTATTGCTAAGTTTCAATTCCCATAATTTTTGGAACAAATTTGTGACCGAGGCAAATAGATATGTGTTGTAAATTTCAGTCAATTTCGATCGACTGGAAAATAGCCATGTTTCCAAGTGTCTCAGAATTCAACGAAATTAATTTTTTTGTTGGGACGTATCATCAAAACAAAGCCAAAAATAATTTTTCTGGATTTTTCTGAGTTCGTATGTAGCCCCGGTAAATTTAAAAATTACGTTCGAATTTAATATTAAGGATTTATTTTAAAAATAAAAGAAACATGTTGTTAACTTTAGAATTAGACTTCGGCACTAGCGCCATCGCGTTCAGAAGGCGTCAAAACGTATTGTTCGACAGTCGTTGGGCTTCGTTTGGAGATCGGACAGAAAAGCCCTAATTTTGAAATTAATTAAATTAAAAGAAAATATGCCCAAAATACTAGTACAAATACGTATGCCACAGTACCCTTCTTCCCCTTTTCCTTCAGCCACCGCATAACCCATACCCTTCGAATTTTGTTCCTTCGATTTCTCCCTCTACACTCCATTTCAGTGCCCGCCGTAGTTGAACTTTCTGAAGCACTCTCCCTCCTCTTCGATCTCATACCAAAATCGGACCTCCCCGTGCCCTGTAGCCACCGTCGTGCCCCCTTGAAGACCGCCGCCGCCGTGCTCAACAGGGCCCACCACACGCCGCCGCGACCTCCCCCCTCCTGGCGAAATCCCCCCTCTCCTAGCTCTCCGGCGTCACGCAAATGGCTCTGCAAATTATTGAGTATACCTCCAGAAATTCGGATTCAAAGTTTTGAACAAATCAAAAATTATTTGGCCTATAATTTGAAAGGTAAATTCAATTGAATTCCTACATCTATAAGCTTTGCAAATTGAAGTTGTTAATTATAGATTTGATATTTAATGCATGTGAACCGTGACATCGATTAGGACCTTTTAAAAGAGATTGGGACAATTTCTGAATTTATTTGGATTTTTAATTCTGCTACAATCAAGGTGAGTATTCCGATTTAAATAATTGTTTTCAATTTAATTATTTCGCTTGCTAATGAACCATGCAGTATATGTGGGTAGTTCTGAACTGCGATGTTATGATTATTTGTTTATTTGTTTGAGGTGTTGTGCGATTACATTTCAAGTTATAGATAATTATAGATATGAAATCATATGTTGGTTTATACACACGAATGTCAATTAAAATCTTTCTAGTTAAATTCAAAAATATGTTTCTCCCCTTAGATTCATTTCTGTTATTTATATCTGCAATTTTTATTGCAAATAAAAAGTGTAATATGACGATATGAAAAGCTGCAATTTTTATTGCAAATAAAAAGTGAAATATGACGGTGTGAAAAGTTGCAATTTTTATTGCAAATAAAAAGTGTAATATGACGGTATGAAAAGATTTATTTTTATAACTAAAAGATAAGGTTTTGTCGTTAAAATAAGAATTACGTTTTTTAATGTAATTAAAAAGAAGAATTTGATGTTCTAATCAAAATTACATTTTTTTATGTAATTAAAAGGTAAGAATTTTATACCGTAATGTTAATTACATTTTTAATGTAATTAAAAGAAGATTTTGGCATTGTAATAAAAAATTACAGTTTTTTTTTAATTAAAAGTTAAGATTTTTACACCTTAAGATCAATTACATTTTATGAGATGAAAGGAAGAGGTTTTGGCATTGTAAAATTTATTTACATTTTCAATGTAATTAAAAGAATGAATTTTTTTATATGTAATTAAAGTATACGGTTTTACACTGTAAATAAAATTACATTTTTATATGTAAATGAAAGAATAAGAATTTGCATAGTAAATAAATTTACATTTTTATGTGTAATTAAAGTATAAAAATTTACTTTGCAAATTAAAAGACAAAATTTGACGTGTGATATAAATTAAATTTTTTTAATGTAATGTAAAGAGTAGGATTTTGGATTGTAAATTAAAAGATAGAAATTTTACATCATAATGCTAATTACATTTTTAATGTAACTAAAAAGAGAAATTTGACAATGGAATCAAAATTACATTTTTAATGTAATTTTTAAAGTTAGAATTTTTCACCGTTAATGTAATTACATTTGTAATGTAATTAAATAGAAGGATTTGGCAATGTAATTAAGGAATAAGATTTTACTGTGGTAATATGAACTACAATTTACATTGTAATAAAAAAAGAGGATTTTACATTGCGATTAAAAAGGAGATTTTACATTGCAATTAAAGGATAGAAATTCGACATTATAATGTTAGTTACAATTTACGTTGTAATTAAAAAGGTGATTTTATATTGTGATAAAGAATGGAATTCAACATTGAAATGGAATTTACATTTTTAATGTAAATAAAAGAATAAAGAATGGAATTCAACATTGTAATATAATTTACATTTCTATGAAAATATAAGGATTAAAGAATAAAGGGAGAAATTGGACTTTGAATTATAATTTACATTTTTAATGTAAATAAAGGGAAAAAAGAATGTATTTAAAATGTTGAAATATTACCTTCATTTTTGAATGAATTAAAATGAATGGAGATCGGGAGTTGTTTAGCTCGTTGTTAAATCGAACGATGTTATTATGGTTGACCGGTTTATAGTTATATATTTATATATAAATATAATTAAATTTAAACGAACCGAGCGCAATAGTTCGCGTTTGTGAGTCGTTCCTTTAGACGACTATATCAAAAGATCCTACCGTTGGATTTTCCCAAAACGAAAACCATTAGGACCGCTTTGGGAAGATCTTTCCAATGATATAAACTACGTTAAAATTCAACGGTTAGATTTTGAGAAATGTGTAAATCAAAATTGGTTGAAAACAGCGCCAGGGTCGCCCATTGGCTAGAAGCGTCATTGAATAAATTTTTTATTTCAAATAATTTAAAATAGGAATTAATCGTTATAAAATAATATAACGATGTAAAAACGGTTTTTTCAAATTATATATGCGAGAATTATTTAGAAAGTCCGAGTTTAAACTCATTCCAAATAATCAAACGACGTCTTAAAATCGAAGTTTGAAGACGGCGAATGAAGACCGTAAATCTTCCCTCGAATGGACAACGACCAAGACCCTGAATCGACTTGCTCCAAATTCAAGGGTCAGGGTAATTGGCCAAACTACATATTGATTTCACGGATATGCGGGTACCTCCTTTCCATATTGGACATACGGGACGAGAGTATCTCCAGTTTCGTTCAGACCCAGAATGGGCTTATAAATGGAATGTGTGTCCGACATTGCTCTCCTTTATATTGTATTTATTAATTTTATGCCGAATGTATGAATGTTTGGTAGCGGAGAATTTATTCTCTTGCTTAACACCCTTTTGTATATTTTGGTAAAAGATTAATAGTATGATATGGATTGGCAGTGTGGCATACCAAGATGCAATGATCAAGGTTTCTTGTTGAAAAGCAGAACCTTGTGGTGACGATCAAAGCACAGCTTGAATAAGCATAGCTTTGTGTATTACGTAGCTTCACAAGTCTCACAACCTGGTTGAGTCTAAAACGGAGCAAGGGAACACAGGGAGAGCAGCACATTTCTTTCTAGCTAGAAGTGGTGTTCGGGTTTTACATGACCCGACATTTTACTTATGTGGATGATGGAATGAGGCGCCTCAGATATTAGCTTCTATAGGACAGGGAAACGTGTGTTCAGGAATTGCCAATCCGTAAAATCGTATGTGTGGATTGGCGAACACCACTCGATCGGGCTTCAAATTTCCAATAAAGGCATCAAGGGATTCTAAGTAACTAGTCATGACAGAACCTCAAAAAGGTTACCCGATACTTCGAGGGCATTACCAAGGCTAGTCAAAAGGTCTAACTACCCTCCTATCAAAACCGAGAGTGGCACCCCCTACTGGATAACCACTTCATCCCTAGAATCCATCCATAGCTTATAAACATAAGCATTATTTCCAAACTCAACACTTGGCATAGACATTCCCAAATCCAAACAAGTCATGTACAAATGGACTTATTCTCCAATAGGACTTTGAGACAAAAATGGGATTCTCTATTACGCTAGTACTTAAGGTGCAGAGACTCAACTATCGAAGCAGACTTAAATGATACAAACAACGAAGTCCTAACGGGATGATAGAGAAGAAAAGCTAAACCTTTAACAAGATCGTTACCCTCCTTCCGAGGTACTCTAGAAATGAGAGCATACTACTGCCCTCCCGATGATCTTGTCCTTGTCCCATAATACTTAACTATCCGCCCCGTTTTACCATGCCAAAGGTACTCTCTCGTCATGGGTTTCATTGTTCATCTTTCTCCCTCCTTTGAGGACTAAGCCATACCAACAAGTTGCTCATCCTTAAGCTCGTATCCTTTATCCTTCTTTCTCACGATCCTTTCTTATAACGCGGCCACTGGTCTCTCGAGAACCACCTCCATCGTATGGAAAGCACTTTCGTAGGTAGAAAAGACTAGTCGCAGTTAAAACTACTGTGACTACAGATGGAGGAAAGAAAGGAAAAGAGACTCAATTAAGGAAACAAGGATAATGCTAATGGCCTTTGGGGAATAGCCTTTTTCTTTTAAAAGAAAATTTTCTTGAAAAATGCTTCTTTGTAAACGGCTTTTTTTTTTCAAATAGTTTTCAGAAGGTCTTTAAAAACTTTTGCCCAGTCTGGTAACCTTCTGCTCTGATACCACGTGTAACACCCCGCCTCCGCTAGGGTCACTCGCAAAGGAATGCACTAGCTTTAGAGGGGCATTATTGGTAAACTTGCACAGAAATATCACAAGACAAAACATATACAATAGCGGAAGTAAAATCAAACTTTCATAACATGAATAAATAAGGTCTAAAGCCTTTTACATCAGAGTACATCAAAACCTGTCTTGCAATAGTAAAGAAGCATAAAGACATTTTCATAAATTATTCCCCAAATAAAAACAGTAAAGTAGCCATTAGCCAAGAAAAGTCTAAGCCATCCATGATGACCCTCAAGCAGAAGAAGTCCGAACCAAACAACAGTATTTCCTCCCTGTAACCTGGGGGGGAAACGGAAGAAAAGAGGCAAAACAAAACGGGTCAGTCAAATAGACTGAGTAAGCCCTATCTACTATTAGCATAAAAACTAGTAAAGTTAACTGACATGAGAAACTGAGATGAACATAAGCATGATAACAAGATAGATAAGCTAAATCAAAATAACAGGATGAACTACTGAACTCAGATAAACTAAGGTGTCATGATAAATTACGATGTCAAGATAAAACAAGGTATCACATCGTCAGGTTTCTATCAAGTATAATATCCCCAAGATATATGTCACGTATAACGCCCCGTGATATCTATCCTGTATTTTAGCTCTGCACCTACCGTACTAGTATCCCCACCGTGTCATGTGTTAACTAAGAATGACCCTCACTCAAAAGTCGTTTAATGGTCCATGTCAACCTAATATTTTGCATATATAGGTTACTCAACTTGTATGTTTTATTCCACGTAAATGTTCAGTCCCTTGCCGTAGACCATACGGGCTTTCCCATGAGATTCTATATTACTTTAACATAGTTCCATGATCCTTAAGATCGGTTTGGACCGTTACCCTAAACCTAGCTAGGGTCTTCCAACATGAATTATCGTTTGTACAACTAGGACTTATGCTACCTAGGGCTACTAGGGATTACGCTTACCTATTGCACGTTTTCGTATCTCGGTTTTGGTTCAACCACCCAGGGCCACTGGGGATTACGCTAACCGTCAATCGCGCCCTTTTCCCACGCATTCATCGTGAATTGTTTTTCCATGACTGTATGCACATGTATCACATCGTGCCATCCGAGTCCTGTCATAGGGCAGACCAGGAAATACAGGACTCGGTCGGGAGCTTTAGATTTATCTGCCGATGTAGATGCTAAGGTCTGTTTTTCCTATACGTGGCTATGGTCCCACGAGACCACTCCCTCAACTAGCGAAAGACAAGACAGGATAAATCCTGTATGAGAACACAACACTGGCCAACCCACATCCGAGCCTTACCGCACCCATAATTAGATAGCAATTATGGTCTATTGGGTGTTCTCTGCCTTTCCGTACATACACGCTTGACCAAAGATGGTAGGTAGCCTGACGAAAATGCTATCTAGGGTACGACCGTTTATCGTCGACTATCCCCTATCCATCCCCGTCTTTAGGTTGCTCGTATAGCAACCAAGGCATACTCTTGGTTCTTCTAACGCAGACCTTAACCTCTCATGAGCCTAGTATAATCACCTGGCAGCTCATAGAGGGATACCAAGAATACCCTCACGTTCCCCGAAGCCGCTGCTTCGTTACCCAGTTCGCTGGAGCCTTTATCCAAATCAGATACTTGCTCCTACTCGTATATTTAAACGATGACCTACCGTATCAGGTTACTCATCTATCTATGAACTGGTCTAAATTTCCTTGACTAAGAATCATTACTTAGTTATCCTTCAACTAAGGTTTACCACTTAGCCTTATTCCCGTTATCCTTGTTAACTACGGTTATCCACCTAATTCTCCGAATTAGGGTTTATATAATAGATTAAGTGTCACTTAAGTTCATGACTTAATCCCGTCTACAAATCATGTCAAAATTGGCTAAGTATCCAAGTCCAAGACTTAACCCTACAAACCATGCTCAAGTTGGTTAAGTATGTATTAACTTGACCCCATCAAATTACTGAGTCAAACTGGTCAAGCGTATTCAAACGATTCGTGACTTAGCCTTATCATGTCTTCACGTTAGATTGGTTAAGTATAGGTTAACTTAACCTCAATAAATTCACGGGTTAGATTGGTTAAGTATAGGTCACTTAACCTCAATAAATTCACGGGTTAGATTGGTTAAGTATAGGTCACTTAACCACATCAAATCATCATGTTAGATTAGTTAAGCGTTTAACATAACCCCATTAAACTGCCAAGTGGGATTAATTAAGTCTAGGCTAACTTAACCCCATCTGATTTCCCTGTTTAGACTAGTTGAGTCTAATCTTAACCCCATCCATTAACTGTATCTTTCAGTTAAGTGTCATTAAGAAAACTTACTTAACCTTACCAAATTATCGTGTTGGATTGATTAAGTGTTGGTTAACTTAACCCCGTCCACTAGTCGTATAAAAATGGTTAAGTGTCATTAGGCAAATCAAGTCCCTTAACCTTCCCAACCTTGTCATGTTTTGTTAAGTACCATTAGCCTAATCAAAATTACTTAACCCATTTGTCCATGTCATATTTGGTTAAGAGTCATTAATCAAATTAACTTAACCCTATCATGTGGCATTAATTACTTAATGCACCTTCACCTCTCACATTAGACTTTGTTGTGGTTACTAGTTAAGCCGGTCGGTTCCGGGTAGCTTTACACCACAACTTGGTCTAACCTCGGGTTCAAGCACAACATGACCAACTTCTCACATTGGGTCCTATTGTTTGCAACTACTAGTTAGGCCGGTCGGTTCCGGGTAGTTTTACATTGCAAACTCAACCCAACCTCGAGTTGGCCACTTTCATGTTTAGTCTAGTGTCATGTTCATATTCAAGTTTTCAAGCAATTGGGTAGACCTAACTTAATAGGTAAATTCCCAATGGGTAGACCTAACTTAATAGGTAAATTCCCAAGCTTATTTTTTCAAGCATACTTACATGTCAACTTCCATGTTATGATTCAAGTCATGTTTTCAAGTTGTATTTTTATGTCATTAGAAATTACCCATAACATAACCCAACGCTTTTAAACTCGCATATACGTTCGCAACAACGTAATGGATTAAAAGAAGAGACTTGGCAAAGGCATGACAAAAATGTATATTAAGCCACAAGTTAATCATGGTGGCAAATGAGGCACAAATGTGTTCATTAGCTTGCATGTTACATTCTTAAGCCTCAAAATCATGCATAAACCCAAACTTGGCACATAAACGAATCATGGTGACAAAAGACATGGAATGATGACTAGAAACTCGCATGTATCATCATATAAGGGTTACGACTTCATATGCAAGTTGACACAAAGATTATGAAGGTTCTCATGTTGCATAATGTAACATTTCAACATAAAGGTTGTAGCTTTTAGCTTATAAGATCAATATAATGACTTCATAAGCTTGCATGACATGATAGCATGTATCATTCTCAATGATCAAACCCAAACTTGCAACATGAACATTTAACTTCATAGTTAATATCTAAGAGTAGGGAAAGGGCTTACATTGTTATGAAGGCACAAATCGAAATGCAAAACAAAGATTGTGATGAAGCCTATGCATGCCATCACCCAAAAACCCAAAGATGAACACTCCAAATCAATAAAAACCCCATCTTTATGAACAAAGATCAAAGCTTTAGCCTTGAGATCAACTTGAGAAGCTCTCATACTAACATAGGGACTCTCTAATACTCTCATGATCATGAAGCCTCTCATAGAAATGAAGTGGATGCTAGGATAGTTGAGTGGAGGCCATGAGAGTAGCAATTTTGCCATAGTTTAGTTGCATGAATGAATAATGAGGTTTTAGGATAGGTTAGGGTCTTATTTATAAATTAGGCAAGTGTTTTAGGCCATAGGATTAAACCTAGATTCAATCCAAGCCATCAAAGCATGTCTTGGGGAAGAAGTCAAGTGTAGGAACCATCTAGGGCCTTTAGATTAAAGATGAACCATGAGAACCATCCAAATGCAAAATCTGCATTTGAGCGAATCGGCCCATGGGTTGACAGCCAAACACCCTGGATTAACCCCTAGTCGACCCAGCGGGCTTGGGTCGACCTCAAAAATCGGCCGGTTCGGTTATTCCCCACTCCTAATTCGCTGTTTTGAACATTTTTGAATATTTATTTATTAAATTTTCAATTATATATATATATATATATTTCTCTGCGCAACCCATTTCACTTAATTAAGTATACTTTAATTTGGGAATTTTTCGTGAAACTTCGCGAGGCCATATCTTGGTCATACGGACTCCGATTTTCGAAAACTCGAACTCTATTTCGCGTATTTTTCCGAGACGAACGCAATGGCATAGCCCGTTTCCCTTGATTCAGATTTTACAGTTTAATTCTGCCTCCATTTATGTTATAACAGGTTATTGAAAATACGGGTTGTTACATTCTCCCCACCTTTTAGGATTTCGTCCCAGAAATCTACAAGTTAGGAAGAACATATCCTACCATCCATCATCCATCTACTCAAAACATCATCCACAAGCAACCATTGTCCTTAGATGATTTCTAATGCTATATGAATATATGCAAAACGTGTGTGTACATGTTCCTTAGCTAATGCTAATGATCAGGCCTGAATAATCTTTCTAATGCAAAAATATGTATAATGCCATGAATCCAACATGTATGCAAATAGTCCTAGTCATATAGATACTATATGCGTGCACAATCATTCATTCATATGCAACAACCGCATGATAATACATTCGATTTCATCCATAAACAAGTATAAATACTCGTGCATAGGCAATATGAAGTGTGACCGAGTCGAGCTAGTATCTAATGTGTATTCGCGCATCCACGAGCAACCACTTGCAACCACTTGCAACCATATCAATCATAACATGTTTCAAATACATGTTTACATCGATAGGGTTCTACCTAGGATTCCCTGAAACAGGGTCGAGAAGATAAACAAGACAAACTCCTTACGGGGTTTGTAACAGAAAATAGGACCGAGGGGATGTCCACAAAAGATAGCCTACAAGCAAGCGCTACAGGAAAACAGGGATCAAGGATATACTCCCAAAAAGAGATATCATGCGCGTATCTAGTCTTTGACCATCAAATTCGTCTTTTAACTTCGCGATTTTGTTGCTTCTTATTCCTGTTTCCATAACATGAGCTGGAACTCATTTCTTCATCGCCTCTCGTTCCACTTGCACTTATCCTTTTCCTAGAATACTTGACGCAAACATGACTGCGTACTCATGATCTCATGCAAGCTTTCCAAAATTCACTAGTGAATCTTGGATCTCGTTTATATACTATAAGGCATTCCATGTAGAAGAACTTTCTCTTGAAAGTAAACAGATGTCAATCAGGTTATCATGCGCACTTACTAGGGTGATCTCTATAACCCATGCATAAATGAAGTAAACCATCCGTCTTATTGGTGAACACCACTCGGTCGGGCTTCAAATTTCCAATAAAGGCATCAAGGGATTCTAAGTAACTAGTCATGACAGAACCTCAAAAAGGTTACCCGATACTTCGAGGGCATTACCAAGGCTAGTCAAAAGGTCTAACTACCCTCCTATCAAAACCGAGAGTGGCACCCCCTACTGGATAACCACTTCATCCCTAGAATCCATCCATAGCTTATAAACATAAGCATTATTTCCAAACTCAACACTTGGCATAGACATTCCCAAATCCAAACAAGTCATGTATAAATGGACTGATTCTCCAATAGGACTTTGAGACAAAAATGGGATTCTCTATTACGCTAGTACTTAAGGTGCAGAGACTCAACTATCGAAGCAGACTTAAATGATACGAACAACGAAGTCCTAATGGGATGATAGAGAAGAAAAGCTAAACCTTTAACAAGATCCTTACCCTCCTTCCGAGGTACTCTAGAAATGAGAGCATACTACTGCCCTCCCGATGATCTTGTCCTTGTCCCATAATACTTAACTATCCGCCCCGTTTTACCATGCCAAAGGTACTCTCTCGTCATGGGTTTCATTGTTCATCTTTCTCCCTCCTTTGAGGACTAAGCCATACCAACAAGTTGCTCATCCTTAAGCTCGTATCCTTTATCCTTCTTTCTCACGATCCTTTCTTATAACGCGACCACTGGTCTCTCGAGAACCACCTCCATCGTATGGAAAGCACTTTCGTAGGTAGAAAAACTAGTCGCAGTTAAAACTACTGTGACTACAGATGGAGGAAAGAAAGGAAAAGAGACTCAATTAAGGAAACAAGGTTAGTGCTAATGGCCTTTGGGGAATAGCCTTTTTCTTTTAAAAGAAAATTTTCTTGAAAAATGCTTCTTTGTAAACGGCTATTTTTTTCAAATAGTTTTCAGAAGGTCTTTAAAAACTTTTGCCCAGTCTGGTAACCTTCTGCTCTGATACCACGTGTAACGCCCTGCCTCCGCTAGGGTCACTCGCAAAGGAATGCACTAGCTTTAGAGGGGCATTATTGGTAAACATGCATAGAAATATCACAAGACAGAACATATACAATAGCGGAAGTAAAATCAAACTTTCACAACATGAATAAATAAGGTCTAAAGCCTTTTACATCAGAGTACATCAAAACCTGTCTTGCAATAGTAAAGAAGCATAAAGACATTTTCATAAATTATTCCCCAAGTAAAAACAGTAAAGTAGCCATTAGCCAAGAAAAGTCCAAGCCATCCATGATGACCTTCAAGCAGAAGAAGTCCGAACCAAACAACAGTATTTCCTCCCTGTAACCTGGGGGGAAACGGAAGAAAAGAGGCAAAACAAAACGGGTCAGTCAAATAGACTGAGTAAGCCCTATCTACTATTAGCATAAAAACTAGTAAAGTTAACTGACATGAGAAACTGAGATGAACATAAGCATGATAACAAGATAGATAAGCTAAATCAAAATAACAGGATGAACTACTGAACTCAGATAAACTAAGGTGTCATGATAAATTACGATGTCAAGATAAAACAAGGTATCACATCGTCAGGTTTCTATCAAGTATAATATCCCCAAGATATCTGTCACGTATAACGCCCCGTGATATCTATCCTGTATTTTAGCTCTGCACCTACCGTACTAGTATCCCCACCATGTCATGTGTTAACTAAGAATGACCCTCACTCAAAAGTCGTTTAATGGTCCATGTCAACCTAATATTTTGATTATATAGGTTACTCAACTTGTATGTTTTATTCCACGTAAATGTTCAGTCCCTTGCCGTAGACCATACGGGCTTTCCCATGAGATTCTATATTACTTTAACATAGTTCCATGATCCTTAAGATCGGTTTGGACCGTTACCCTAAACCTAGCTAGGGTCTTCCAACATGAATTATCGTTTGTACAACTATGACTTATGCTACCTAGGGCTACTAGGGATTATGCTTACCTATTGCACGTTTTCGTATCTCGGTTTTGGTTCAACCACCCAGGGCCACTGGGGATTACGCTAACCGTCAATCGCGCCCTTTTTCCCGCGCATTCATCGTGAATCGTTTTTCCATGACTGTATGCACATGTATCACATCGTGCCATCCGAGTCCTGTCATAGGGCAGACCAGGAAATACAGGACGCGGTCGGGAGCTTTAGATTTATCTGCCGATGCAGATGCTAAGGTCTGTTTTTCCTATACGTGGCTATGGTCCCACGAGACCACTCCCTCAACTAGCGAAAGACAAGACGGGATAAATCCTGTATGAGAACACAACACTGGCCAACCCACATCCGAGCCTTACCGCACCCATAATTAGATAGCAATTATGGTCTATTGGGTGTTCTCTGCCTTTCCGTATGTACACGCTTGACCAAAGATGGTAGGTAGCCTGACGAAAATGCTATCTAGGGTACGACCGTGTATCGTCGACTATCCCCTATCCATCCCCGTCTTTAGGTTGCTCGTATAGCAACCAAGGCATAATCTTGGTTCTTCTAACGCAGACCTTAACCTCTCATGAGCCTAGTATAATCACCTGGCAGCTCATAGAGGGATACCAAGAATACCCTCATGTTCCCCGAAGCCGCTGCTTCGTTACCCAGTTCGCTGGAGCCTTTATCCAAATCAGATACTTGCTCCTACTCGTATATTTAAACGATGACCTACCGTATCAGGTTACTCATCTATCTATGAACTGGTCTAAATTTCCTTGACTAAGAATCATTACTTAGTTATCCTTCAACTAAGGTTTACCACTTAGGCTTATTCCCGTTATCCTTGTTAACTACGGTTATCCACCTAATTCTCCGAATTAGGGTTTATATAATAGATTAAGTGCCACTTAAGTTCATGACTTAATCCCGTCTACAAATCATGTCAAAATTGGCTAAGTATCCAAGTCCAAGACTTAACCCTACAAACCATGCTCAAGTTGGTTAAGTATGTATTAACTTGACCCCATCAAATTACTGAGTCAAACTGGTCAAGCGTATTCAAACGATTCGTGACTTAGCCTTATCATGTCTTCACGTTAGATTGGTTAAGTATAGGTTAACTTAACCTCAATAAATTCACGGGTTAGATTGGTTAAGTATAGGTCACTTAACCTCAATAAATTCACGGGTTAGATTGGTTAAGTATAGGTCACTTAACAACATCAAATCATCATGTTAGATTAGTTAAGCGTTTAACTTAACCCCATTAAACTGCCAAGTGGGATTAATTAAGTCTAGGCTAACTTAACCCCATCCGATTTCCCTGTTTAGACTGGTTGAGTCTAATCTTAACCCCATCCATTAACTGTATCTTTCGGTTAAGTGTCATTAAGAAAACTTACTTAACCTTACCAAATTATCGTGTTGGATTGATTAAGTGTTGGTTAACTTAACCCCGTCCACTAGTCGTATAAAAATGGTTAAGTGTCATTAGGCAAATCAAGTCCCTTAACCTTCCCAACCTTGTCATGTTTTGTTAAGTACCATTAGCCTAATCAAAATTACTTAACCCATTTGTCCATGTCATATTTGGTTAAGAGTCATTAATCAAATTAACTTAACCCTATCATGTGGCATTAATTACTTAATGCACCTTCACCTCTCACATTAGACTTTGTTGTGGTTACTAGTTAAGCCGGTCGGTTCCGGGTAGCTTTACACCACAACTTGGTCTAACCTCGGGTTCAAGCACAACATGAACAACTTCTCACATTGGGTCCTATTTTTTGCAACTACTAGTTAGGCCGGTCGGTTCCGGGTAGTTTTACGTTGCAAACTCAACCCAACCTCGAGTTGGCCACTTTCATGTTTAGTCTAGTGTCATGTTCATATTCAAGTTTTCAAGCAATTGGGTAGACCTAACTTAATAGGTAAATTCCCAATGGGTAGACCTAACTTAATAGGTAAATTCCCAAGCTTATGTTTTCAAGCATACTTACATGTCAACTTCCATGTTATGATTCAAGTCATGTTTTCAAGTTGTATTTTCATGTCATTAGAAATTACCCATAACATAACCCAACGCTTTTAAACTCGCATATACGTTCGCAACAACGTAATGGATTAAAAGAAGAGACTTGGCAAAGGCATGACAAAAATGGATATTAAGCCACAAGTTAATCATGGTGGCAAATGAGGCACAAATGTGTTCATTAGCTTGCATGTTACATTCTTAAGCCTCAAAATCATGCATAAACCCAAACTTGGCACATAAACGAATCATGGTGACAAAAGACATGGAATGATGACTAGAAACTCGCATGTATCATCATATAAGGGTTATGACTTCATATGCAAGTTGACATAAAGATTATGAAGGTTCTCATGTTGCATAATGCAACATTTCAACATAAAGGTTGTAGCTTTTAGCTCATAAGATCAAGATAATGACTTCATAAGCTTGCATGACATGATAGCATGTATCATTCTCAATGATCAAACCCAAACTTGCAACATGAACATTTAACTTCATAGTTAATATCTAAGAGTAGGGAAAGGGCTTACATTGTTATGAAGGCACAAATCGAAATGCAAAACAAAGATTGTGATGAAGCCTATGCATGCCATCACCCAAAAACCCAAAGATGAACACTCCAAATCAATAAAAAACCCCATCTTTATGAACAAAGATCAAAGCTTTAGCCTTGAGATCAACTTGAGAAGCTCTCATACTAACATAGGGACTCTCTAATACTCTCATGATCATGAAGCCTCTCATAGAAATGAAGTGGAGGCTAGGATAGTTGAGTGGAGGCCATGAGAGTAGCAATTTTGCCATAGTTTAGCTGCATGAATGAATAATGAGGGTTTAGGATAGGTTAGGGTCTTATTTATAAATTAGGCAAGTGTTTTAGGCCATAGGACTAAACCTAGATTCAATCCAAGCCATCAAAGCATGTCTTGGGGAAGAAGTCAAGTGTAGGAACCATCTAGGGCCTTTAGATTAAAGATGAACCATGAGAACCATTCAAATGCAAAATCTGCATTTGAGCGAATCGGCCCATGGGTTGACAGCCAAACACCCTGGATTAACCCCTAGTCGACCCAGCGAGCTCGGGTCGACCTCAAAAATCGGCCGGTTCGGTTATTCCCCTCTCCCAATTCGCTGTTTTGAACATTTTTGCATATTTATTTATTAAATTTTCAATTATATATATATATATCAATATATATATTTCTCTGTGCAACCCATTTCACTTAATTAAGTATACTTTAATTTGGGAATTTTTCGTGAAACTTCGCGAGGCCATATCTTGGTCATACGGACTCCGATTTTCGAAAACTCGGATTCTATTTCGCGTATTTTTTCCGAGACGAACGCAATGGCATAGCCCGTTTCCCTTGATTCAGATTTTAAAGTTTAATTCTGCCTCCATTTATGTTATAACAGGTTATTGAAAATACGGGTTGTTACATATATGTTCAGTCACTTTAAATTATGCACGGCAATCCAAAAAAAAAAACGTTCCGTGTTAGCGGCGTGGTCTTTGGATTTGCCTTTTTACTATTAGTTAAATTAGTAAAGAATTCTCACACCAGTCCCATGACTGTCTCGTAGTTTGTTTTCACCTTTGCAAACTCGGGTGCCCTCTTTTATACACGGGCAGCCAAGTAACAAATTTCACTTTCTTTGGAGTCGCTGTCTTTGAAGCTTTCTTGGAGTTGCTTAGTTGAGGTGATGATTTGGAGCTATGAAGACTATCTATCATTTGTCTTTTGTTGCATTTTATCTTTAGACTTTGAGACATTCGAACTTATTCTATTTCCAGTTGTCCTATTTTGAACTTTGAAACTTATCTCCTTTTGTTGAACTTGATGTAATAATTTAGGACTCTGTGACTGTGGAATTTTGTGGTTGATGACATTCATATTTCCGTTGCTATGATGTTATTATTCTATAGTTTTCATATGCTATGTTGTATCTGTGATTTGTATTGTTGAATTTATGTTGTATTCCAAATGATTATTCCTTACTTTCACTCCATGGAAGTTTGGGGTAATCAGAGCTTTGGTTAACCTTAGCTTTGGAGTATAACATATTTATAACAATTCGTTAACATAGAATCACTAATATTCTATGGCGAACAGTTCATTAGAGTTACATAATAGTCAGTCATTTTATCGCCATCCTTTTTATCCATCCTTTTATCTTATCATTCCTTAAAATCACCATTACAGTTGTTTTGACTCTTTACTTGATCGTACAGAACTAACTAAAAGTGAGTACTGCTACCGCTAGAGCTAGAGCTAGAGCAAAGAGGCAAAATGTTGCTGAAACTGAGGAGAGTATCAAACAAGCCTATCCCAATTGCAGGGTGGAAATCTCCGATTAGATTTTGTTTTGAGGCACGCTTAAAATATTTTACATTCTCTGTGTTGGTTCCTACTCTTCTATTTTCCCTTTTTCCTTTTCGAGGATGAAAAGTTCTTAAGCGGGGTAGATTGTAACAACCCGGAATTTGGGGCCAATTTAATTTTTATTTTAGAAATTTTAAGGGATTTTGAATAATTGAAATAAATTATTTTAAATAATAACGACTAGAATTTTATTTGAATCGAAGTTAATACGAATATATTTAATTATAAAAGGAATTAGAAATAGCATGGTAGTTTGAAAATTCAAATCTGAACTTTGACGGACTGTACAGGATGCAGAATAAATCGGATTTTGGTGAAACCAAAAATATTATAATCTATTTAAAAATATCTTTCCAACGAATCTAAAAAATCGAAATTTCATAGCGGGAATTAAAAGTAATGGCCAGTTGAAATTTCATAATAGTCGTTGTAGAATTTCTATATATAT
The DNA here is from genome assembly GCA_030737875.1 of Allium sativum. Taxonomy (NCBI): domain Eukaryota; kingdom Viridiplantae; phylum Streptophyta; class Magnoliopsida; order Asparagales; family Amaryllidaceae; genus Allium; species Allium sativum. Next base: position 604,144,402 of record CM060923.1, on the reverse strand, counting down.
TTTTAATATTAAAAATAGCAAATGACCTCGGTTTTTGACAAAACTACTTTTGTTGGATCTACGATGTCAAATTATCGCTAGGTTTCAATTCCCATAATTTTTGGAATAAATTTGTGACCGTGGCAAATAGATATGTGTTTTTAAAATTTCAATCAATGAAGATCGACTGGAAAATAGCCATTTTTCAAATAGTCTCAGAATTCGACGAAATTAATTTTGTTGGGACCGTATCATCAAAACAAAGCCAGAAATAATTTTTCTAGATTTTTCTGAGTTCGTACGTGGCCCCGGTAAAATTAAAAAGTACGATCGAATTTAATATTATGGATTTATTTTAAAAATAAAAGAAACATGGTGTAAACTTCAGAATTAGACTTCAGCAATAGCGCCATCGCGTTCAGAAGGCGTCAAAACATATTGTTCGACAGTCGTTGGGCTCCGTTTGGAGATCGGAAGGAAAACCCTAATTTTGAAATTAATTATATTAAAAATAAAAAGGTAATACGCCCAAAATACTAGTATAAATAAGTATGCTCCAGTACCCTTCTTCTCCGTTTCCTTCAGCCGTCGCATAACCCATACCCTTCGAATTTTCTTCCTCCGATTTCTCCCTCTACACACCGTTTCAGAACCCACCGTAGTTAAACTTTTAAAGTACTCTCCCTCCTCTTCGATCTCATACCAAAATCGGAACTCCCCGTGCCCTTTAGCCACCGCCTTCCCCCCATGAAGACCGCCGCCGGCATGCTCAACCGGGCCAACCACACGCCGCCGCGACCTCCCCCCTTCCTGGCGAAACTCCCCCTCTCCAAGCTCTTCGGCGTCACGCAAACGGCTCTGCAAATTATAGAGTATACCTCCAGAAATTCGGATTCAAAGTTTCGGAAAAATCAGAAATTATTTGGCCAAAAATTTGAAAGGTAAATTCAATTGAATTCCTACATCTATAAGCTTTGCAAATTGAAGTTATTAATTATAGATTTGATATTTAGTCTGTACGACCTCCAAGTCTAAAAATTTCTGATCCGTGTGAAGCGTGACATCGATTAGGACCTTTTAAAAGAGATTGAGACAATTTCTGAATTTATTTGGATTTTTAATTCTGCTACAATCAAGGTGAGTATTCCGATTTAAATAATTGTTTTTAATTTAATTATTCCGCTTGCTCATGAACCATGCAGTATATGTGGGTAGTTCTGATCTTTGATGTTATGATTATTTGTTGATTTGTTTGAGGTGTTGTGTGATTACATTTCTAATTATCGATAATTATATATATATGAAATCATATGTTGGTTTATACACATGAATGTCAATTAAAACTTTCTAGTTGAATTCAAAAAATATGTTTCTCCCCTTAGATTCGTTTTTGTTATTTAGATTTGCAATTTTTATTGCAAATAAAAAGTGTAATATGACGGTATGAAAAGCTGCAATTTTTATTGCAAATAAAAAGTGAAATATGATGATATGAAAAGCTGCAATTTTGATTGCAGATAAAAAGTGTAATATGACGGTATGAAAAGATTTATTTTCATAAAAAAAAAGATAAGGTTTTTTCATTAAAATAAGAATTACATTTTTTTAATGTAATTAAAAAGAAGAATTTGACGTTGTAATCAAAATTACATTTTTTTATGTAATTAAAAGATAAGAATTTTATACTGTAATGTTAATTACATTTTTAATGTAATTAAAAGAAGATTTTGGCATTGTAAAAAAAATTACATTTTTTTTAATTAAAAGTTAAGATTTTTACACCGTAAGATCAATTACATTTTATGAGATGAAAGGAAGAGGTTTTGGCATTGTAAAATTTATTTACATTTTTAATGTAATTAAAAGAATGAATTTTTTTATATGTAATTAAAGTATACGATTTTACACTGTAAGTAAAATTACATTTTTATATGTAAATGAAAGAATAAGAATTTGCATAGTAAATAAAATTACATTTTTATGGGTATTAAAGTATAAAAATTTACATTGCAAATTAAAAGACAAAATTTGACATGTGATATAAATTACATTTTTTTTAATGTAATTTAAAGAGTAGGATTTTGGATTGTAAATTAAAAGACAAATTAAAAGATAGGAATTTTACATTATAATGTTAATTACATTTTTAATGTAATTAAAAAGAGAAATTTGACAATGGAATCAAAATTACATTTTTAATGTAATTTTTAAAGATAGAATTTTTCACCGTTAATGTAATTACATTTGAAATGTAATTAAATAGAAGGATTTGGCAATGTAATTAAGGAATAAGATTTTACCGTGGTAATGTGAACTACAATTTACATTTTAATAAAAAAAAGAGGGTTTTACATTGCAATTAAAAAGGAGATTTTACATTGCAATCAAAGGATAGAAATTCTACATTATAATGTTAGTTACAATTTACGTTGTAATTAAAAAGGTGATTTTATATTGCGATAAAGAATGGAATTCAACATTGAAATGGAATTTACATTTTTAATGTAAATAAAAGAATAAAGAATGGAATTCAACATTGTAATATAATTTACATTTCTATGAAAATATAAGAATTAAAGAATAAAGGGAGAAATTGGACTTTGAATTATAATTTACATTTTTAATGTAAATAAAGGAAAAAAGAATGTATTTAAAATGTTGAAATATTACCTTCATTTTTAAATGGATTAAAATTGAATGAAGATCGGTAATTGTTTAGCTCGTTGTTAAATCGAACGACGTTATTATGGTTGACCGGTTTATATTTATATATAAATATAATTAAATTTAAACAAACTGAGCGCGGTAGTTCGCGTTTTGGAATTGTTCCTTTAAACGACTATATCAAAAGATCCGACCATCGGATCTTCCCAAAACGAAAACCGTTAGGACCGCTTTGGGAAGATCTTTCCAACGATATAAACTACGTTAAAATCCAACGGTTAGATTTTGAGAAATGTGTAAATCAAAATTGGCTGAAAACAACACCAAAGTCGCCCATTGGGCAGAAGCGTCGTTGAATAAAAAAATTATTTCAAATAATTAAAAATAGGAATTAATCGTTAAAAAATAATATATCGATGTAAAAATTGTTTTTCAAATTATATATGCGAGAATTATTTGGAAAGTCTAAGTTTAAACTCATTCCAAATAATCAAACGACGTCTAAAAATCGATGTTTGAAGACGGCGAATGAAGACCGTAAATCTTCCTTCTAATGGACAACGATCAAGACCCTGAATTGACTTGCTCCCAATTCAAGGGTCCTGGTAATTGCCCAAACGTACATGTTGATTTCACGGATATGGGGGTACCTCCTTTCTGTACTGGACATAGGAGACATGAGTATCTCCAATTTCGTTCAGAACCAGAACGGGCTTATAAATGGAATGTGTGTCCGACATTGTACTCCTTTATATTGTATTTATTAATTTTCTGTCGAATGTATGAATGTTTGATGGCGGAGAATTTATTCTCTTGCTTAACAACCATTAGTATATTTCGACAAAAGATTAATAGTATGATATGGATTAGAAGTGGGGCATACCAAGATGCAATGATGAAGGTTTCTTGTTGAAAAGCAGAACCTTGTGATGACGATCAAAGCACAACTTAAATAAGCATAGCTTTGTGTATTACATAGCTTCACGAGCCTCACAACCCGATTGAGTCTAAAACGGAGCAAGGGAATGCTGGGAGAGCGGCACGTTTCTTTCTAGCTAGAAGTGGTGTTTGGGTTTTACACGGCCCGACATTTTACTTATGTGGATGATGGAATGAAGCGCCTCAGATATTAGCTTCTATAGGATAGGGAAACGTGTGTTCAGGAATTGCCAATCCGCAAAATCGTATGTGTGGACCGGCCCTGCAGCTTTCCAAGGGTTCACTGCGGGGGATCCTAAGACCTTAGCTAGAGTGTCTCGAATCGGTTAGGAGATCGTTCCTAGCCTTGACACATGATGGAAAACCAAATTCCCAATATGACCCTACGGACTTGGTTGTATTACTAGTATGGAGGCATAGTATATGGTAGCTATGCTTCCTAGGATCGATGCATTTATTTTGAAACGTTTTTATATACACTAATAATAATATCAAATTTGTTTTATCATACTAAGCATGTTTAATCATCATAAGGTAAAACTCTATCCTCTGGTTTGGATTGCATTGTGTGTTGGGACTTGAGTCATGATGATTCCATTTTTCCAAAAGCATTGCGTTATTTTACGATTTACTTATATGTTCAGTCACTTTAAATTATGCACGGCAATCCACTGAAATAAACCGTTCCTCGTTACCGGCGTTGTCTTTGGATTTGCCTTATTACTATTAGTTAAATTAGTTAAGAATTCTCATACCGGTCCCATGACTGACTCGTAGTTTGTTTTCACCTTTGCAAATTCGGGTGCCCTCTTTTCTACATAGGCAGCCATGTAACAGGTTTCACTTTAGTTGCTGTCTATGGAGCTTTCTTGGAGTTGCTTTGTTGAGGTGATGATTTGGAGCTATGAAGAATATCTATCATTTGTCTTTTGTTGCATTTTATCTTTAGTCTTTGAGACATCCGAACTTATTCTATTTCCGATTGTCCTATTTTGAAGTTTGAAACTTATCTCCTTTTGCTGAACTTGATGTAATAATTTAGGACTCTGTGACTGTGGAATTCTGTGGTTGATGACATTCATATTTCCGCTGCTATGATTTTATTATTCTATAGTTTTACTGAAACACCCCGCCTCCGTTAAGGTCACTCACTAAGGGAATGCCTTAACTTTGGTGGAGCGCTTTGGGTAAAAGGTGCAGATCAAGTACAAGACAGACAAATAAAGCAGCAGAAAATAGAACTTTACTTTATTGATAAAGTAGTTTGTACAACCATTGTTTTCCAATACTAGAGTATTTGTCTTACAAAATAAAGAAGCATAAACACTACAACAAAATGACCCTATTACAATGGTGGAACACCATTGTAATAGGGTTTTTACAACGGTGGGCAAACCGTCGTGTCTTAAGAAGTTGTAATAGCCTAATATCTTTTACAACTTTTCTACACTGTTGCAAGACCGTTGTAATATGTATATTTTACAACTTTTTTCCACCGTTGTAATAAGTTTATTACAACAGTTATGCACCGTTGTTGTTTTAATTTTTACATTTTATTACAATTTTTATATTTTACAATTGTAATATATCCACAAATTATATACATATTACTAATAAAAGAATTCATTGCAGAACATATTATCTACAAAACTGAAAATATCAAACAAACTTAAACCATGAACCAAAACAATATATTATTAATTTCAAACTCATCATTTTTTTTACATAATACATTGACAAAACTGAAGATACAAAGACTTTATAACAGTTCTAACTTTCTTCTGCTCCTGTTAATCTCTTTGTGCTCCTTTTTCTCCTTAATATCCGTTCCTAAGAAAGAAATTATCAAACTGTTAGTGCTGCAGTATAGATTTATGCATGTAACAAAAATTGGAAAAATGTGAGTGCACAAAATAAACAGCTAATACAATGCATTCAAACCATTATATACGTAAATAACCTGACCATTATATACAATGCATGTAACGTTGGATGATTCATTTTGTTATATACAATGCACTGAAAAGCTTTGCCGTGGCAAAGCTATGCAGTGCAATCACTTTACCGCGGCAAAGCTTTGCAGTGCAAAGCTTTATGCGGCAAAGCTTTGCACTGCTACTTGCAGTGCAAAGATTTGCTGCAGCAAAGCTTTGCACAGCAAAGCTTTGCGGCAGCAAAGCTTTGGCAAAGCTTTGCACAGTGTGCAAAGCTTTGCCGCAGCAAAGCTTTGCACTGTAAATAGCAGTGCAAAGCTTTGTCGCGGCAAGCTTTGCACTGCAAAGCATTGCCGCGGCAAAGCTATGCACTGCAAAGCTTTTCCGCGGCAAAGCTATGCAGTGCAATCACTGCATAGCTTTGCACTGCAAAGCTTTGCCACAGCAAAGCTTTGGCAAAGCTTTTACATAGCAAAGCTTTGCACTGCAAATAGCAGTGCAAAGCTTTGCCGCAGCAAAGCTTTAGCAAAGCTTTTGCACAGCAAAGCTTTGCACTGCAAATAGCAGTGCAAAGCTTTGCAATGCAAAGCTTAGGCAAAGCTTTGCAAGCTTAGGCAAAGCTTTGCAGTGCAATCACTGCATAGCTATGCCGCAGCAAAGCTTTTTTGCATATTCATCAAGTTTATAAAAAAAATAGCATCCTGTGCCTAGAATTAGAACACAAAATGCACAGACAAACCAAAATAAAACTTGCAAGAACATATCACAATAATCCCAAGCAGCAAAACCATAGAACCACAAGGCTGCAAAACCATAGAACCACAACAAACCCTTCGAAACTTCCTCAAAACCAACAACCAACTAACAGTTCCTCAAATTCCTCGATAACTCAATAAACCAATACCAAAATCCACTCAACAAGCAAAGAACCCATCGAAAAAAGCAAAATAGACATACCGTAGCAGTGCAAAGCTTAATTCGTATCACACCCAATACGAAATCATATCTGAAATCAGACAATCTGATGGTCGAACTATAGATCTAACCCAATACGAGCCCCATGGTTCTGAAATCACATGAATCGAAATATAGATCTAACCCAAATTAAACAAACAAAATATTACAGCTAATTTAAAACGAGTAAAAAGGAGAAACTTAGCTTAATTCGAGATCGCTCGTCGTGAAGGCTCGGGGGTTGGCTGGCGATGGCTGAACTGGTGGTCTGTGGGGGTTTAGGGTTGATGGCGAATCATTGAGGAGGTCGAAGCGGTAGTTGCGAAGTCGGTTATCTCGTGTTACGGAGGAAGAAAAGGGGATCTAAGGTTTTTCTTCAATTCGGTTTTGAGAAATTTGTGAGGCGGCTTGGTGAATGAAGGGGGTTACGATGGAATTAGGGTTATAAGGGATGACGGGTCGGGTACGTTTGGTTGGGCCGACGGATCATAAGGGTAAATATACTTATTAATAGTATTAGATATTACTTTTTGTTATTAGTTATTACCTATTAATGTTACATATTAAATATTACATATAAATGAAATATTAAATGTTAAATATTGGTCATCAAACATTTGATGTTAAATATTAAATTATAAATAATGACGTGTATAAGTTATTATCAAGAAAAACCAATTATAAAAACCCTTTATTACAAATGTCGAGAAAAATCAATTTTTATAAATTTGTTATTGCAATTGTCGTCTATCGAACGTTGCAAATATTTAGTTAATTGTAATATGGTGATTAATTTTGAATTATTAAATATTTTGTCACATATTGATTATTTATTAAATTTATTTTTTATAGTTATTATTAGTTAATAATTATTAAATTAAAAAATTACGTTCATCATAGATTATAAACTAATTGGAACATCTTAAAAAAAACATACTTGAACCTCACACGCAAATACATGTGAACTCCAGACAGATGAATTATTTGTAAATTATTAATTAATTAAGTAATATTTATTTGTTTACTTATTATTGATTATTAATTATTACTTACTAATTAGTTATTAATTAAATGTTAATTATTAATTAGGATTATTTCATATTAACAATAGTTATTTTTTAACTTTTACTTATTTCTACTTAGTTATAATCGAGTAATAACTATTAAAAGCTTATAATGTATATGTCACCTAAATATTAATTAATAAGCAGTTAACATTAACTATTAAACATTAATTACCACTTATTAACTATTAATTATTTAATAAATATTATTGATTCCTAAGTTTATTATTAATTATTAATTATTATTAAATATTAATATAATTAGTTATTAAATATAGATATTATAAACATGAAGTTTGTAATGGGCATCTATTACAACTAACAAAACAAAAAGTTGTTAAAAATATGTTTATTACAACTTTAGGGAATACCACCATTGTAAAAAACCATTTATTACAACGGTGCTTTTACCACCGTTGTAAAAAACCATTTATTACAACGGTGTCTTTACCACCGTTGTAAAAAACCATTTATTACAACGGTGCGTTTACCACCGTTGTAAAAAACCATTTATTACAACGGTGCTTTTACCACCGTTGTAAAATTAAAGTTGTAATATGGTGTTTTTGTTGTAGTGAAAATAACATTTATATTCCCCAATGTAGTATGAGCCAGCCATAGCAATGGAAAAAAGAATCCAAGAAAAACTTCGACTAATCTTCAAGCTTGGAAAGAAAAACTGAGCTAAGTAGAAACCATCCCTCCCTGCGAACAGCGGGGGGGGGGGGGGGGGGGGGGGACGGAAGACAAGAAAGCGAAAGAAAACAGAGTTAGACATAAAGTCTGGTAAGTTCAGTAACTTTCAACATGTGAACAGGTAAAAACAACTTGACATGGATTAACTGAATACAAGACAATACCATGATGATAGGGTTAACAAGATAACGCAAGCTATGTTAAGGCAAGATAAAACTGAATGTACTGATAAACTGGATCTACCGACAAGCTGAATATACTGATAAACTGAATATGCTTCCATACTTTCTCTGCTTCGCGATTACCCTGTTATTCTGGTTTGTATATCTTTGCACCACCTAACTAGTGTCCAACTAGTAATCTGTATAAACTTATAAAACAATAACGTGATCCCAATCCCCGAAATTGTGGTTGTTTTCAGGTGTACATCTATTATTTATTACGTAGATCTAATCTAGGGTTTTCTATCGAACTCTTCCTATATCCAACAAGGGTTTATGCTACCCAGGGCTACTGGGGTTTATGCTACCTATTGAACATTTCTCGGATTTTAGGGTTTACACGACCTAGTTCCAACTAGGGATTACGCTACCTATCGAACGACGCCCCTAATCTAGGACACACTACCCAGAGCGATATATGTTCCTAGACTTTCCCCACGTATGTGTCGTGAATCATTATCGCTGTCTAGATGCGCATGTCCTCTATATGTGCGACCCGAGTCCCGTGGCAGGGCTAATAAAGAAACATGGAACTCGGTCGGGAGCTTTCAGATACCTGACGATGCAGATGCTAAGGTCTGTTTTTCCTGTGTCTATGGTCCCACTTGACCCATCCCTCAACTATTGAAAGGCCACCCTTGAAAAAAATGAGAACTATACGCAGGCCCCCTATGCCCCACTTAACCTATGGCCATCCGCACCCAAAACTAGATAACAAGTATATGGTCTTTTGGAGTTCTCCGCCTTTCCGCCGTACATATCTCGACTGACTCAAGATGGTAGGTAGACGACGAGTTGCTATCACAGGGCTAGTGGTCTCGCCGAATCACGCTGGTCCATCCTAGTCTTTAGGTTGCCTTCTATTGCAACCAAGGCATACCCTTGGTTCTTCTAACGCAGACCTTAACCTCTGTGAGCCCAGGGGGATCATCTACAGCTTCACAGAGGGATATCAAGAGTACCCGCACGTCCCCTCAAAGCCGCGTGATTCGTGGCCCAGTTCATTAGAGCGTTCTTTAAGATCAGATGGACGTTCGCTCCTGCTCGTGTTCTACTAGGTTTACTACTTAGTTCCCTTAACTAAGGTTTACTACTTAGTTTGCTGAATCGTCGTTTTCTTAACTAAGTTTTACAACTTAGTCCTTTTTCTCATCCTGTTGGATTAGTTAAGTATTATCTAGCAGTTCACGTTGACTTAACCCACCCATATATCAAGTCAAATTGGTTAAGTGTTCCTTAACCTTACTCGTTTATCAGGTTATGTAACAACCCGTATTTTTGAATAACATGTTATAACTTAAAACAGGGCAGAAATAAATGTTAAAGTCTGAATCAAGTGAAACGGGCTGTGCCATTGCGTTCGTCTCAGAAAAATACGCGAAAAAGAGACCGAGTTTTCGAAAATCGGAGCCCGTATGACCAAGTTATGGCCCGTCAAAGTTTTCAGAAAATTTCAAGTTCAAAAACAGTTCAAATTTGAATTCAGAATTCAAATTCAGCCAAAACAGACTGGGCGGGAAAATTCCCGCCCAAACAGGTCGACAGGGGGGTCGACACTAGGGTCGACCTCCCCCCCCCCCCCCCCCCCCCACCCAAACAGGTCGACACTAGAGTCGACCTGGGGGTCGACCTCCCTGGTCGGTCAGGTCGGCCTGGTGCACTTATTTTGGCTGTTTGGACCTGTTTCGTTGGCTAGTGACGTGATTTGATGGCTCAGATTTGATTTAGGGTTAATCCTATGGCTTAAACTAACCTAGTCTTCTATAAAAAGACCCCTAAGCCTACCCTAAACTCACACAAACTAATCCTACAACTAAGTGCTTCCAAAATGCTCTCTAATCATGGACTCCACCTTCTTCATGAGAGCATGAGTGTTCCAAATCAAATCTAAGTCCAAGAAGCTATCTTTCTTAGTTCAAAGAGCCATCTTTCTTCTTCATACAAGCTATTTTACTTATCTCTCAAAGCTTAGAGTGGAGCATATTATTTTCTTTGCGGATTTGCTAGTGGCTTCGTCTCAATCTTGTTTTATTTTATAGTCTTCATAGCATTGTAAGCCCTATTCTACTCTTAGATTTAAACTATGAAGTTAAATATGACATGTTGCAAGTTTGAGTTTGGGCCTACGTATGATTTGTGCTTTGAATCTATCATGTTATGCATAGATTTGTTCTATGTATGTTTGTAAAGCTATCACCTTGACTTTGTGGATTGAAAGCTATGAGTTTTGTTTGGAAATGTTGCATAATGCAACATAGAAACTCTAATAACCCTTATGTTAACTTGCATATGATGTTATATGCGAATCACTAGTTATCATCCTATGCCATCTATGACCATGTATCGCCTATTTGCTGAGTTTGATGTCATGCATGTTTTGAGGCTTATAATGTAATATGCAAGTTTAATGAACACATTTTGCCTCATGTGCCACCATGTTTAACTTGTGGCCAAATCCTATCATCTTATGCCCATTTTTGTCATGCTTCTAAGTTCCCTCTTTTAATCCATTTTGTGTTTTGACGAAACGTACATGCTATGGGAATGCGTATGGGTAGTTAGGTAACTTTAGTGACATAAAAACATGGTTTTGAAATATGACATGTGATTATGCTTGAAAAATATGAACGTGGACATGACATGTAGAAAACATGAAAGTGGCCAACTCGAGGTTGGGTTGAGTTTGTAGCATAAATCTACTCGGAACCGACCGGCTTAACTAGTGGCTACAAACAATAGGACCCAATGTGAGAAGTTGGTCACATCGCACTTGAAACCCGAGGTTGGACTAGGTTGTGGTGTAAAGCTACCCGGACCCGCCCGACTTAACTAGTAACTACAACAAAGTCTAATGTGAGAGGTTGGGGTGCATTAAATTAATTAATGCCACATGGTAGGGTTAAGTCATGGACCACTTGAATACTTAACGAATTAAACACGATGGGTTGGTAGGGTTAAGTCATGGACTACTTGAATACTTAACCAATTAAACACGATGTATTGATAGGGTTAAGTCATGAACTGCTTGGATACACTTGACCAACTCAATACATGGTTAGGATAGGGTTAACCACACTTAACCCGCTTGAAATCCTAGTTACGTGGTCCTTTTCAGTAGTAACCCACTTGGGAGTATCTGGATACCCTGGACTAGGCCAGGGTGGGGCACGATTACTGGACTGATTGTAAGAGAACAAAAGAGACGGCTGAATGGTGCACCGGTTGTTCAGGCGGACCATGGTCGTGCTCATTAAGTCCAGAGTTGAACATGGGCACCGGCAGGTTTAGACTGTGCGTGCTTGAATTGTGTCTGTGGTTTACACCTTAGGGCTGGATACACCCTAGGGTGGACTTTGCACAGTTAACTACATTCCATGATTAGACCGTATGACACCGATACACGACGAGTTAGGCTTATAGGGAGCCGATCGACTAGACCGAGTAGTTGGACCTTGATTTAGGTCACCTCATGATATTGGACCAACTTTGGGCCAAGGGATCATTTCTTGTTTATACTTGACATGGATTAGAATATTAGTACACCTGGTGCAACTTAACCTTGTATATGCGATGCCATACTTGATCTATCTTGTTAACTTTTCACCATACCAGTTATCATCCTATGTTTCATCTCTGCTTTACATGTCCAGTTAACTTTATTAGTTTTTATACTAATAGTAGGTAGGACTTACCAGTCTTTTTGACTGACCCGTTTTCTTTCGCCTCTTTTCTTCCGTTCCCCCCACCCAGGTTCTTAGTGTGGGAACACTAGCACCTAGCTTGGATCTTTAGCTTGCTTACTGGATAGCTCATGTACGGTATGGACTTGAGCTTGCTATGGATTTACCACGTCTACTTTGGGGATAGTTTACTTTATGTTATTTCCAGTTTCCAGTTTATGTTTCTAGACTTGTAGTAGTTGGAAAATAGTGACTCAGTACGTTTGATGTAAGTTGACTATGGTTTTGAAATAGTAGTTTTATCCGCTGCTTTACTTACTCTGTTTTACTTATATGTTCTGTCGTGTGATATCTTTATGCATGTTTACCTTGACAAACACCCCTCCAAAGCCAGTGAACTTGCGAGAGTGACCCTGGCGGAGGTGGGGTGTTACATTTGGTATCAGAGCATAAGGTTTTACTAGACCGGACAAAAGTTTTAAAACCCTTTTGAAAAACTATTTTCAAAACCAATTAAGTATTTTCCACGAAAAGTCTAGTTTATTTTAAAAGGCTATTCCCCAAAAGCCATTAGCACTATCCTTTGTTTCCTCGTTCTAAATCTATCTTTTCCTTTTTCAGCATTACCGATCTTAACCTTCCCGAGGGAGTAACCATACCTGGATGGTTCCGAAGGTACTTGGAAGCTAGGGCCAATGATGCGGGCCCAGCAAACACTCCCACCGTACCTGAGGTTCCTCCTCCTCCTCCTCCTCAGCGTCCACAAGCGGATTTCGCAAAGATTTGCAAAGACTTTAAGGCGATGGGTGGCAAGAATTTCATTGGGATGGCGACTTTTGTTAAGGCAAGAAATTGGTTAAAAGAAACTGAAGACCTCTTTGCCATCTTTGATGTGGAAGACCGTAGAAAAGTTCTGTTGGCAGTATGGCTATTGAAAGAGGAAGCTGCTTATTGGTGGGAGGTCACCAACGCTACTAGGCCTATAGAGACTTGGGCCGACTTTAGGATGAGGTTTGGGCTTAAGTTTCTATCATCTGCTGAGGAGAATCTTCAAATGGAGAAGTTTATATCTTTGAAGCAAGGGGACATGACAGTGAGGGAGTATATGAATAAGTTTAACCAGCTCGCTTGATTCGGTTTGGACATGGTTAACACACCCCAGAAGAAGGCTCTACGCTTTGCACGAGGGTTGAATGAGCCATTACAAGGTTTAGCCATGTCTCATATACCCATGGGGGCAACTTTTGAGAGCTTAGTGGATATGGCATTGCTTCAGGGAGATGATAAGAATGGCAAGAAAGAAGTCAAGCCTAATGATACTCAAACCAAGAAGGCGGACTCCAAGTGGGGAGGGAATCAGAGCAACCAGAGCAGTCAAAACAACAAGAACAACAAGGGTAACAAGGCCAACAACAACAAGGCAAGGGACACAAGAAAGTGCAACTTCTGTGGGATCGTTGGACACATAGCCAAAGATTGTAGGAAAAAGAAGAGAAAGTTGGGAGAATGCTTTCACTGCGGAGAGACTGGACACTTCAGTAAGGATTGCCCAAAGAAGCAAGGGCAGGGGCAAGGACAGACTCAGCGAGCAGGACCTTCTGGGGGGCAGATGCATGCTCTCAACACTGCTCCAGTTCCGGACCGAGGTAGTATTTCTGTAGAAAGTCTTGTTTATATTTCTGGTTTTCCTGTTCGAACTTTATTTGATTCTGGCGCATCGCATACCTTTATTTCCTCTGACATTGTTGAAAGTTTGCACCTAAGTACTAGTTTAGTTGAGGATCTCGTTAGTGTTTCAAATCCAATTGGGGGTTCCGCCCATCTGTCTATGATTTGTATGGATTTGAGGACTTCTATCTTGACCATACAATTCACATATAATGCTTATGTTCTCGGGTTCATGGGATACGGGTTGATTTTGGGCATGGATTGTTTGTCCAGTTATGGAGCCATTCTATATTGTGAGCATAGGGTAGTGAGGCTTATGACTCGCCTTGGCAATACCCTAGAGATTTCTTGTAACCCTCTGGATCCCGTCATGTTATGTTATCTTGAATCCCTCGACTCGTCTATTGACAATCTTCAATCTGTGAGGGTGGTCCGAGAATATCGTGATGTTTTTGATGAGGTGAAGGGGTTACCCCCTAATCTAGAGATAGATTTCCGTATATATCTGGTTGATAATGCCAAGCCAGTTTCATTGCCTGTTAGGCACATGGCCCCACGAGAAAGAAGAGAGCTTAGCAAGAAAATCAAGGAGTTGCTTGAGAAAAATTTCATTAGGCGAAGCATTTCAGAATGGGGTGTTCCGGTGGTATTCGCTACTAAGGCGGATGGTTCGCTTCGTCTATGTGTTGATTATCGTGAATTGAACAAGCTGACAAAGAAGAATAGACACCCGTTACCGAGGATTGATGATCTCTTTGACCAGCTTGTTGGTGCTTCTGTTTTCTCTCAGCTCGATCTAGCAACCGGATTCCATCAGCTTAGAGTAGCTGAGGATAGTATTGACAAGACTGCGTTTAGGACTCCAGATGGATTCTTTGAATGGCTAGTCATGTCGTTCGGTTTGGCTAATGCACCCGCATACTTTGTTGATTTGATGAGTAGGGTGTTCAGGGAGTTCCTTAACAAGTTTGTGCTTGTCTTCGTGGATGATATTCTGGTCTTCTCTAAGGACGAGGAAGAGCATGCTACACACCTCAAGGAGGTTATGGATACGCTTAGGGCTCATCAGTTGAAAGCCAAGTTCTCTAAATGCCATTTCTGGAGAAGGGAAGTTCGGTTCCTTGGGCATATAGTTCCTAAGCAGGGCATAGCTGTGGATCCCGCTAAAGTGGTGGCGGTACAAGACTGGAATGCAACTGAAGTGAGAAGCTTTCTCGGTCTGGCAGGATATTATAGGAAGTTCATTAAGGACTTCGCTAGGATTATAGCACCTCTTACTAAGTTGACAAAGAAGAACTTAGTCTTTGCATGGGACTTAAAGTGTGAGCTTGCTTTTGAAAGGCTCAAGAAAGCCCTCACCACAGCTCCAGTTCTAGCATTACCCGATGGAGGGAAGTTGTTTACCGTGTACAGCGATGCATGTGGCACGGGATTAGGCGCTATCCTGATGCAAGAAGGGAGAGTGATATGCTTTGGGGTAGGCAACTCAAAGTTCATGAGAAGAACTATCCCACTCATGATTTGGAGTTGGCGGCGATCGTCTTTGCACTCAAATCCTGGCGCCACTATCTTCTAGGCGAAAGGTTTGAGTTATATACTGATCACAAGTCGCTCAAGTACCTCTTCTCGCAGAAAGATTTGAATCTAAGGCAGCAAAGGTGGATGGAATTCTTGGCATCATATGACTTCGAGATAGCTTATACCCCTGGCAAGGGTAATGTGGTAGCGGATGCGCTAAGCAGAAGAAGGTTGACTTTGAGTCCCTTGTTTGTTGAGATGAAGAGCCTAGAGTTCTTGGCAACCTTTGATTTCACACTGGTTGTTGAGTCGATGACTGGTTCGTTAGCATCCCTTGAGCTTAGACCTATACTTCTTGATCAAGTTGGGGCTTCACAGA